>OX415252.1:0-1250000 GCA_948329865.1 Linaria vulgaris
AACGAGGAGAGCCCGAATGAGGAGAATCATTGTGAAGCCATTGATTCCAATGCATGCCGACTAACTTTCGGGTCGAATCTAATTGATTTTGACCTACCAATGGAAAGATATGGAAGTCAATGTTCCAACGCAATAGACGAATCCTAATTCTGACCTCTAGAGCAGAAGACACAACAAAAACAGTGAAGCAGCGCAGAACGGACTACTTTTTCTCAAAGGGGTACCATCACTGATTTTCTCGATTTTCGGTCCATTTTCCAAACATCTCAAAATGCTTTAATTAGGTGGATTTAATCATTGTATAATTCATAGAACCGTTATTTGGGGTTAATTGCTTAAGTGCTTGGAATATTTAAGTACGTTTTACAACGAGGAGAGCCCGCATGATGAGAATCAGTATGAAGCCATTTATTCCAATGCATGCCGACTAACTTTCGGGTCGAATCTAATTGATTTTGACCTACCAATGGAAAGATATGGAAGTCAGTGTTCCAACGCAACAGACGGATCCTAATTCTGACCTCTAGAGCAGAAGACACGACCAAAACAGTGAAGCAGCGCAGAACGGACCACTTTTTCTCAAAGGGGTACCATCACTGATTTTCTCGATTTTCGTCCTATTTTTCAAACTTCTAAAAATGCTTTAATTAGGTGGATTTGATCATTTTATAATGCATAGAATCGTTATTTTGGGTTAATTGTGTAAGGGCTTGGAATATTTAAGTACGTTTTACAACGAGGAGAGCCCGAATGAGGAGAATCATTGTGAAGCCATTGATTCCAATGCATGCCGACTAACTTTCGGGTCGAATCTAATTGATTTTGACCTACCAATGGAAAGATATGGAAGTCAGTGTTCCCAACGCAATAGACGGATCCTAATTCTGACCTCTAGAGCAGAAGACACGACCAAAACAGTGAAGCAGCGCAGAACGGACCACTTTTTCTCAAAGGGGTACCATCACTGATTTTCTCGATTTTCGTCCTATTTTTCAAACTTCTAAAAATGCTTTAATTAGGTGGAATTGATCATTTTATAATGCATAGAATCGTTATTTTGGGTTAATTGTGTAAGGGCTTGGAATATTTAAGTACGTTTTACAACGAGGAGAGCCCGAATGAGGAGAATCATTGTGAAGCCATTGATTCCAATGCATGCCGACTAACTTTCGAGGCGAATCTAATTGATTTTGACCTACCAATGGAAAGATATGGAAGTCAGTGTTCCAACGCAATAGACGGATCCTAATTATGACCTCTAGAGACGAAGACACAACCAAAACAGTGAAGCAGCCCAGAAGGAACCACTTTTTCTCAAAGGGGTACCATCACTGATTTTCTCGATTTTCGGCCCATTTTTCAAACTTCTCAAAATGCTTTAATTAGGTGGATTTGATCATTGTATAATGCATAGAACCGTTATTTGCGGTTAATTGCTTAAGTGCTTGGAATATTTAAGTACGTTTTACAACGAGGAGAGCCCGAATGATGAGAATCAGTATGAAGCCATTTATTCCAATGCATGCCGACTAACTTTCGGGTAGAATCTAATTGATTTTGACCTACCAATGGAAAGATATGGAAGTCAGTGTTCCAACGCAACAGACGGATCCTAATTCTGACCTCTAGAGCAGAAGACACGGCCAAAACAGTGAAGCAGCCCAGAACGTACCACTTTTTCTCAAAGGGGGTACCATCACTGATTTTCTCGATTTTCGTCCTATTTTTCAAACTTCTAAAAATGCTTTAATTAGGTGGATTTGATCATTTTATAATGCATAGAATCGATATTTTGGGTTAATTGTTTAAGTGCTTGGAATATTTAAGTACGTTTTACAACGAGGAGAGCCCGAATGAGGAGAATCATTGTGAAGCCATTGATTCCAATGCATGCCGACTAACTTTCGGGTCGAATCTAATTGATTTTGACCTACCAATGGAAAGATATGGAAGTCAATGTTCCAACGCAATAGACGAATCCTAATTCTGACCTCTAGAGCAGAAGACACAACAAAAACAGTGAAGCAGCGCAGAACGGACTACTTTTTCTCAAAGGGGTACCATCACTGATTTTCTCGATTTTCGGTCCATTTTTCAAACATCTCAAAATGCTTTAATTAGGTGGATTTAATCATTGTATAATTCATAGAACCGTTATTTGGGGTTAATTGCTTAAGTGCTTGGAATATTTAAGTACGTTTTACAACGAGGAGAGCCCGCATGATGAGAATCAGTATGAAGCCATTTATTCCAATGCATGCCGACTAACTTTCGGGTCGAATCTAATTGATTTTGACCTACCAATGGAAAGATATGGAAGTCAGTGTTCCAACGCAACAGACGGATCCTAATTCTGACCTCTAGAGCAGAAGACACGACCAAAACAGTGAAGCAGCGCAGAACGGACCACTTTTCTCAAAGGGGTACCATCACTGATTTTCTCGATTTTCGTCCTATTTTTCAAACTTCTAAAAA
Source organism: Linaria vulgaris (assembly GCA_948329865.1). Taxonomy (NCBI): domain Eukaryota; kingdom Viridiplantae; phylum Streptophyta; class Magnoliopsida; order Lamiales; family Plantaginaceae; genus Linaria; species Linaria vulgaris. The sequence goes on from OX415252.1 coordinate 2,476, forward strand.
TGCTTTAATTAGGTGGATTTGATCATTTTATAATGCATAGAATCGTTATTTTGGGTTAATTGTGTAAGGGCTTGGAATATTTAAGTACGTTTTACAACGAGGAGAGCCCGAATGAGGAGAATCATTGTGAAGCCATTGATTCCAATGCATGCCGACTAACTTTCGGGTCGAATCTAATTGATTTTGACCTACCAATGGAAAGATATGGAAGTCAATGTTCCAACGCAATAGACGAATCCTAATTCTGACCTCTAGAGCAGAAGACACAACAAAAACAGTGAAGCAGCGCAGAACGGACTACTTTTTCTCAAAGGGGTACCATCACTGATTTTCTCGATTTTCGGTCCATTTTTCAAACATCTCAAAATGCTTTAATTAGGTGGATTTAATCATTGTATAATTCATAGAACCGTTATTTGGGGTTAATTGCTTAAGTGCTTGGAATATTTAAGTACGTTTTACAACGAGGAGAGCCCGCATGATGAGAATCAGTATGAAGCCATTTATTCCAATGCATGCCGACTAACTTTCGGGTCGAATCTAATTGATTTTGACCTACCAATGGAAAGATATGGAAGTCAGTGTTCCAACGCAACAGACGGATCCTAATTCTGACCTCTAGAGCAGAAGACACGACCAAAACAGTGAAGCAGCGCAGAACGGACCACTTTTTCTCAAAGGGGTACCATCACTGATTTTCTCGATTTTCGTCCTATTTTTCAAACTTCTAAAAATGCTTTAATTAGGTGGATTTGATCATTTTATAATGCATAGAATCGTTATTTTGGGTTAATTGTGTAAGGGCTTGGAATATTTAAGTACGTTTTACAACGAGGAGAGCCCGAATGAGGAGAATCATTGTGAAGCCATTGATTCCAATGCATGCCGACTAACTTTCGGGTCGAATCTAATTGATTTTGACCTACCAATGGAAAGATATGGAAGTCAGTGTTCCCAACGCAATAGACGGATCCTAATTCTGACCTCTAGAGCAGAAGACACGACCAAAACAGTGAAGCAGCGCAGAACGGACCACTTTTTCTCAAAGGGGTACCATCACTGATTTTCTCGATTTTCGTCCTATTTTTCAAACTTCTAAAAATGCTTTAATTAGGTGGATTTGATCATTTTATAATGCATAGAATCGTTATTTTGGGTTAATTGTGTAAGGGCTTGGAATATTTAAGTACGTTTTACAACGAGGAGAGCCCGAATGAGGAGAATCATTGTGAAGCCATTGATTCCAATGCATGCCGACTAACTTTCGGGTCGAATCTAATTGATTTTGACCTACCAATGGAAAGATATGGAAGTCAATGTTCCAACGCAATAGACGAATCCTAATTCTGACCTCTAGAGCAGAAGACACAACAAAAACAGTGAAGCAGCGCAGAACGGACTACTTTTTCTCAAAGGGGTACCATCACTGATTTTCTCGATTTTCGGTCCATTTTTCAAACATCTCAAAATGCTTTAATTAGGTGGATTTAATCATTGTATAATTCATAGAACCGTTATTTGGGGTTAATTGCTTAAGTGCTTGGAATATTTAAGTACGTTTTACAACGAGGAGAGCCCGCATGATGAGAATCAGTATGAAGCCATTTATTCCAATGCATGCCGACTAACTTTCGGGTCGAATCTAATTGATTTTGACCTACCAATGGAAAGATATGGAAGTCAGTGTTCCAACGCAACAGACGGATCCTAATTCTGACCTCTAGAGCAGAAGACACGACCAAAACAGTGAAGCAGCGCAGAACGGACCACTTTTTCTCAAAGGGGTACCATCACTGATTTTCTCGATTTTCGTCCTATTTTTCAAACTTCTAAAAATGCTTTAATTAGGTGGATTTGATCATTTTATAATGCATAGAATCGTTATTTTGGGTTAATTGTGTAAGGGCTTGGAATATTTAAGTACGTTTTACAACGAGGAGAGCCCGAATGAGGAGAATCATTGTGAAGCCATTGATTCCAATGCATGCCGACTAACTTTCGGGTCGAATCTAATTGATTTTGACCTACCAATGGAAAGATATGGAAGTCAGTGTTCCCAACGCAATAGACGGATCCTAATTCTGACCTCTAGAGCAGAAGACACGACCAAAACAGTGAAGCAGCGCAGAACGGACCACTTTTTCTCAAAGGGGTACCATCACTGATTTTCTCGATTTTCGTCCTATTTTTCAAACTTCTAAAAATGCTTTAATTAGGTGGAATTGATCATTTTATAATGCATAGAATCGTTATTTTGGGTTAATTGTGTAAGGGCTTGGAATATTTAAGTACGTTTTACAACGAGGAGAGCCCGAATGAGGAGAATCATTGTGAAGCCATTGATTCCAATGCATGCCGACTAACTTTCGAGGCGAATCTAATTGATTTTGACCTACCAATGGAAAGATATGGAAGTCAGTGTTCCAACGCAATAGACGGATCCTAATTATGACCTCTAGAGACGAAGACACAACCAAAACAGTGAAGCAGCCCAGAAGGAACCACTTTTTCTCAAAGGGGTACCATCACTGATTTTCTCGATTTTCGGCCCATTTTTCAAACTTCTCAAAATGCTTTAATTAGGTGGATTTGATCATTGTATAATGCATAGAACCGTTATTTGCGGTTAATTGCTTAAGTGCTTGGAATATTTAAGTACGTTTTACAACGAGGAGAGCCCGAATGATGAGAATCAGTATGAAGCCATTTATTCCAATGCATGCCGACTAACTTTCGGGTAGAATCTAATTGATTTTGACCTACCAATGGAAAGATATGGAAGTCAGTGTTCCAACGCAACAGACGGATCCTAATTCTGACCTCTAGAGCAGAAGACACGGCCAAAACAGTGAAGCAGCCCAGAACGTACCACTTTTTCTCAAAGGGGGTACCATCACTGATTTTCTCGATTTTCGTCCTATTTTTCAAACTTCTAAAAATGCTTTAATTAGGTGGATTTGATCATTTTATAATGCATAGAATCGATATTTTGGGTTAATTGTTTAAGTGCTTGGAATATTTAAGTACGTTTTACAACGAGGAGAGCCCGAATGAGGAGAATCATTGTGAAGCCATTGATTCCAATGCATGCCGACTAACTTTCGGGTCGAATCTAATTGATTTTGACCTACCAATGGAAAGATATGGAAGTCAATGTTCCAACGCAATAGACGAATCCTAATTCTGACCTCTAGAGCAGAAGACACAACAAAAACAGTGAAGCAGCGCAGAACGGACTACTTTTTCTCAAAGGGGTACCATCACTGATTTTCTCGATTTTCGGTCCATTTTTCAAACATCTCAAAATGCTTTAATTAGGTGGATTTAATCATTGTATAATTCATAGAACCGTTATTTGGGGTTAATTGCTTAAGTGCTTGGAATATTTAAGTACGTTTTACAACGAGGAGAGCCCGCATGATGAGAATCAGTATGAAGCCATTTATTCCAATGCATGCCGACTAACTTTCGGGTCGAATCTAATTGATTTTGACCTACCAATGGAAAGATATGGAAGTCAGTGTTCCAACGCAACAGAAGGATCCTAATTCTGACCTCTAGAGCAGAAGACACGACCAAAACAGTGAAGCAGCGCAGAACGGACCACTTTTTCTCAAAGGGGTACCATCACTGATTTTCTCGATTTTCGTCCTATTTTTCAAACTTCTAAAAATGCTTTAATTAGGTGGATTTGATCATTTTATAATGCATAGAATCGTTATTTTGGGTTAATTGTGTAAGGGCTTGGAATATTTAAGTACGTTTTACAACGAGGAGAGCCCGAATGAGGAGAATCATTGTGAAGCCATTGATTCCAATGCATGCCGACTAACTTTCGGGTCGAATCTAATTGATTTTGACCTACCAATGGAAAGATATGGAAGTCAGTGTTCCCAACGCAATAGACGGATCCTAATTCTGACCTCTAGAGCAGAAGACACGACCAAAACAGTGAAGCAGCGCAGAACGGACCACTTTTTCTCAAAGGGGTACCATCACTGATTTTCTCGATTTTCGTCCTATTTTTCAAACTTCTAAAAATGCTTTAATTAGGTGGAATTGATCATTTTATAATGCATAGAATCGTTATTTTGGGTTAATTGTGTAAGGGCTTGGAATATTTAAGTACGTTTTACAACGAGGAGAGCCCGAATGAGGAGAATCATTGTGAAGCCATTGATTCCAATGCATGCCGACTAACTTTCGAGGCGAATCTAATTGATTTTGACCTACCAATGGAAAGATATGGAAGTCAGTGTTCCAACGCAATAGACGGATCCTAATTATGACCTCTAGAGACGAAGACACAACCAAAACAGTGAAGCAGCCCAGAAGGAACCACTTTTTCTCAAAGGGGTACCATCACTGATTTTCTCGATTTTCGGCCCATTTTTCAAACTTCTCAAAATGCTTTAATTAGGTGGATTTGATCATTGTATAATGCATAGAACCGTTATTTGCGGTTAATTGCTTAAGTGCTTGGAATATTTAAGTACGTTTTACAACGAGGAGAGCCCGAATGATGAGAATCAGTATGAAGCCATTTATTCCAATGCATGCCGACTAACTTTCGGGTAGAATCTAATTGATTTTGACCTACCAATGGAAAGATATGGAAGTCAGTGTTCCAACGCAACAGACGGATCCTAATTCTGACCTCTAGAGCAGAAGACACGGCCAAAACAGTGAAGCAGCCCAGAACGTACCACTTTTTCTCAAAGGGGGTACCATCACTGATTTTCTCGATTTTCGTCCTATTTTTCAAACTTCTAAAAATGCTTTAATTAGGTGGATTTGATCATTTTATAATGCATAGAATCGATATTTTGGGTTAATTGTTTAAGTGCTTGGAATATTTAAGTACGTTTTACAACGAGGAGAGCCCGAATGAGGAGAATCATTGTGAAGCCATTGATTCCAATGCATGCCGACTAACTTTCGGGTCGAATCTAATTGATTTTGACCTACCAATGGAAAGATATGGAAGTCAATGTTCCAACGCAATAGACGAATCCTAATTCTGACCTCTAGAGCAGAAGACACAACAAAAACAGTGAAGCAGCGCAGAACGGACTACTTTTTCTCAAAGGGGTACCATCACTGATTTTCTCGATTTTCGGTCCATTTTTCAAACATCTCAAAATGCTTTAATTAGGTGGATTTAATCATTGTATAATTCATAGAACCGTTATTTGGGGTTAATTGCTTAAGTGCTTGGAATATTTAAGTACGTTTTACAACGAGGAGAGCCCGCATGATGAGAATCAGTATGAAGCCATTTATTCCAATGCATGCCGACTAACTTTCGGGTCGAATCTAATTGATTTTGACCTACCAATGGAAAGATATGGAAGTCAGTGTTCCAACGCAACAGACGGATCCTAATTCTGACCTCTAGAGCAGAAGACACGACCAAAACAGTGAAGCAGCGCAGAACGGACCACTTTTTCTCAAAGGGGTACCATCACTGATTTTCTCGATTTTCGTCCTATTTTTCAAACTTCTAAAAATGCTTTAATTAGGTGGATTTGATCATTTTATAATGCATAGAATCGTTATTTTGGGTTAATTGTGTAAGGGCTTGGAATATTTAAGTACGTTTTACAACGAGGAGAGCCCGAATGAGGAGAATCATTGTGAAGCCATTGATTCCAATGCATGCCGACTAACTTTCGGGTCGAATCTAATTGATTTTGACCTACCAATGGAAAGATATGGAAGTCAGTGTTCCCAACGCAATAGACGGATCCTAATTCTGACCTCTAGAGCAGAAGACACGACCAAAACAGTGAAGCAGCGCAGAACGGACCACTTTTTCTCAAAGGGGTACCATCACTGATTTTCTCGATTTTCGTCCTATTTTTCAAACTTCTAAAAATGCTTTAATTAGGTGGAATTGATCATTTTATAATGCATAGAATCGTTATTTTGGGTTAATTGTGTAAGGGCTTGGAATATTTAAGTACGTTTTACAACGAGGAGAGCCCGAATGAGGAGAATCATTGTGAAGCCATTGATTCCAATGCATGCCGACTAACTTTCGAGGCGAATCTAATTGATTTTGACCTACCAATGGAAAGATATGGAAGTCAGTGTTCCAACGCAATAGACGGATCCTAATTATGACCTCTAGAGACGAAGACACAACCAAAACAGTGAAGCAGCCCAGAAGGAACCACTTTTTCTCAAAGGGGTACCATCACTGATTTTCTCGATTTTCGGCCCATTTTTCAAACTTCTCAAAATGCTTTAATTAGGTGGATTTGATCATTGTATAATGCATAGAACCGTTATTTGCGGTTAATTGCTTAAGTGCTTGGAATATTTAAGTACGTTTTACAACGAGGAGAGCCCGAATGATGAGAATCAGTATGAAGCCATTTATTCCAATGCATGCCGACTAACTTTCGGGTAGAATCTAATTGATTTTGACCTACCAATGGAAAGATATGGAAGTCAGTGTTCCAACGCAACAGACGGATCCTAATTCTGACCTCTAGAGCAGAAGACACGGCCAAAACAGTGAAGCAGCCCAGAACGTACCACTTTTTCTCAAAGGGGGTACCATCACTGATTTTCTCGATTTTCGTCCTATTTTTCAAACTTCTAAAAATGCTTTAATTAGGTGGATTTGATCATTTTATAATGCATAGAATCGATATTTTGGGTTAATTGTTTAAGTGCTTGGAATATTTAAGTACGTTTTACAACGAGGAGAGCCCGAATGAGGAGAATCATTGTGAAGCCATTGATTCCAATGCATGCCGACTAACTTTCGGGTCGAATCTAATTGATTTTGACCTACCAATGGAAAGATATGGAAGTCAATGTTCCAACGCAATAGACGAATCCTAATTCTGACCTCTAGAGCAGAAGACACAACAAAAACAGTGAAGCAGCGCAGAACGGACTACTTTTTCTCAAAGGGGTACCATCACTGATTTTCTCGATTTTCGGTCCATTTTTCAAACATCTCAAAATGCTTTAATTAGGTGGATTTAATCATTGTATAATTCATAGAACCGTTATTTGGGGTTAATTGCTTAAGTGCTTGGAATATTTAAGTACGTTTTACAACGAGGAGAGCCCGCATGATGAGAATCAGTATGAAGCCATTTATTCCAATGCATGCCGACTAACTTTCGGGTCGAATCTAATTGATTTTGACCTACCAATGGAAAGATATGGAAGTCAGTGTTCCAACGCAACAGACGGATCCTAATTCTGACCTCTAGAGCAGAAGACACGACCAAAACAGTGAAGCAGCGCAGAACGGACCACTTTTTCTCAAAGGGGTACCATCACTGATTTTCTCGATTTTCGTCCTATTTTTCAAACTTCTAAAAATGCTTTAATTAGGTGGATTTGATCATTTTATAATGCATAGAATCGTTATTTTGGGTTAATTGTGTAAGGGCTTGGAATATTTAAGTACGTTTTACAACGAGGAGAGCCCGAATGAGGAGAATCATTGTGAAGCCATTGATTCCAATGCATGCCGACTAACTTTCGGGTCGAATCTAATTGATTTTGACCTACCAATGGAAAGATATGGAAGTCAGTGTTCCCAACGCAATAGACGGATCCTAATTCTGACCTCTAGAGCAGAAGACACGACCAAAACAGTGAAGCAGCGCAGAACGGACCACTTTTTCTCAAAGGGGTACCATCACTGATTTTCTCGATTTTCGTCCTATTTTTCAAACTTCTAAAAATGCTTTAATTAGGTGGAATTGATCATTTTATAATGCATAGAATCGTTATTTTGGGTTAATTGTGTAAGGGCTTGGAATATTTAAGTACGTTTTACAACGAGGAGAGCCCGAATGAGGAGAATCATTGTGAAGCCATTGATTCCAATGCATGCCGACTAACTTTCGAGGCGAATCTAATTGATTTTGACCTACCAATGGAAAGATATGGAAGTCAGTGTTCCAACGCAATAGACGGATCCTAATTATGACCTCTAGAGACGAAGACACAACCAAAACAGTGAAGCAGCCCAGAAGGAACCACTTTTTCTCAAAGGGGTACCATCACTGATTTTCTCGATTTTCGGCCCATTTTTCAAACTTCTCAAAATGCTTTAATTAGGTGGATTTGATCATTGTATAATGCATAGAACCGTTATTTGCGGTTAATTGCTTAAGTGCTTGGAATATTTAAGTACGTTTTACAACGAGGAGAGCCCGAATGATGAGAATCAGTATGAAGCCATTTATTCCAATGCATGCCGACTAACTTTCGGGTAGAATCTAATTGATTTTGACCTACCAATGGAAAGATATGGAAGTCAGTGTTCCAACGCAACAGACGGATCCTAATTCTGACCTCTAGAGCAGAAGACACGGCCAAAACAGTGAAGCAGCCTAGAACGTACCACTTTTTCTCAAAGGGGGTACCATCACTGATTTTCTCGATTTTCGTCCTATTTTTCAAACTTCTAAAAATGCTTTAATTAGGTGGATTTGATCATTTTATAATGCATAGAATCGATATTTTGGGTTAATTGTTTAAGTGCTTGGAATATTTAAGTACGTTTTACAACGAGGAGAGCCCGAATGAGGAGAATCATTGTGAAGCCATTGATTCCAATGCATGCCGACTAACTTTCGGGTCGAATCTAATTGATTTTGACCTACCAATGGAAAGATATGGAAGTCAATGTTCCAACGCAATAGACGAATCCTAATTCTGACCTCTAGAGCAGAAGACACAACAAAAACAGTGAAGCAGCGCAGAACGGACTACTTTTTCTCAAAGGGGTACCATCACTGATTTTCTCGATTTTCGGTCCATTTTTCAAACATCTCAAAATGCTTTAATTAGGTGGATTTAATCATTGTATAATTCATAGAACCGTTATTTGGGGTTAATTGCTTAAGTGCTTGGAATATTTAAGTACGTTTTACAACGAGGAGAGCCCGCATGATGAGAATCAGTATGAAGCCATTTATTCCAATGCATGCCGACTAACTTTCGGGTCGAATCTAATTGATTTTGACCTACCAATGGAAAGATATGGAAGTCAGTGTTCCAACGCAACAGACGGATCCTAATTCTGACCTCTAGAGCAGAAGACACGACCAAAACAGTGAAGCAGCGCAGAACGGACCACTTTTTCTCAAAGGGGTACCATCACTGATTTTCTCGATTTTCGTCCTATTTTTCAAACTTCTAAAAATGCTTTAATTAGGTGGATTTGATCATTTTATAATGCATAGAATCGTTATTTTGGGTTAATTGTGTAAGGGCTTGGAATATTTAAGTACGTTTTACAACGAGGAGAGCCCGAATGAGGAGAATCATTGTGAAGCCATTGATTCCAATGCATGCCGACTAACTTTCGGGTCGAATCTAATTGATTTTGACCTACCAATGGAAAGATATGGAAGTCAGTGTTCCCAACGCAATAGACGGATCCTAATTCTGACCTCTAGAGCAGAAGACACGACCAAAACAGTGAAGCAGCGCAGAACGGACCACTTTTTCTCAAAGGGGTACCATCACTGATTTTCTCGATTTTCGTCCTATTTTTCAAACTTCTAAAAATGCTTTAATTAGGTGGAATTGATCATTTTATAATGCATAGAATCGTTATTTTGGGTTAATTGTGTAAGGGCTTGGAATATTTAAGTACGTTTTACAACGAGGAGAGCCCGAATGAGGAGAATCATTGTGAAGCCATTGATTCCAATGCATGCCGACTAACTTTCGAGGCGAATCTAATTGATTTTGACCTACCAATGGAAAGATATGGAAGTCAGTGTTCCAACGCAATAGACGGATCCTAATTATGACCTCTAGAGACGAAGACACAACCAAAACAGTGAAGCAGCCCAGAAGGAACCACTTTTTCTCAAAGGGGTACCATCACTGATTTTCTCGATTTTCGGCCCATTTTTCAAACTTCTCAAAATGCTTTAATTAGGTGGATTTGATCATTGTATAATGCATAGAACCGTTATTTGCGGTTAATTGCTTAAGTGCTTGGAATATTTAAGTACGTTTTACAACGAGGAGAGCCCGAATGATGAGAATCAGTATGAAGCCATTTATTCCAATGCATGCCGACTAACTTTCGGGTAGAATCTAATTGATTTTGACCTACCAATGGAAAGATATGGAAGTCAGTGTTCCAACGCAACAGACGGATCCTAATTCTGACCTCTAGAACAGAAGACACGGCCAAAACAGTGAAGCAGCCCAGAACGTACCACTTTTTCTCAAAGGGGGTACCATCACTGATTTTCTCGATTTTCGTCCTATTTTTCAAACTTCTAAAAATGCTTTAATTAGGTGGATTTGATCATTTTATAATGCATAGAATCGATATTTTGGGTTAATTGTTTAAGTGCTTGGAATATTTAAGTACGTTTTACAACGAGGAGAGCCCGAATGAGGAGAATCATTGTGAAGCCATTGATTCCAATGCATGCCGACTAACTTTCGGGTCGAATCTAATTGATTTTGACCTACCAATGGAAAGATATGGAAGTCAATGTTCCAACGCAATAGACGAATCCTAATTCTGACCTCTAGAGCAGAAGACACAACAAAAACAGTGAAGCAGCGCAGAACGGACTACTTTTTCTCAAAGGGGTACCATCACTGATTTTCTCGATTTTCGGTCCATTTTTCAAACATCTCAAAATGCTTTAATTAGGTGGATTTAATCATTGTATAATTCATAGAACCGTTATTTGGGGTTAATTGCTTAAGTGCTTGGAATATTTAAGTACGTTTTACAACGAGGAGAGCCCGCATGATGAGAATCAGTATGAAGCCATTTATTCCAATGCATGCCGACTAACTTTCGGGTCGAATCTAATTGATTTTGACCTACCAATGGAAAGATATGGAAGTCAGTGTTCCAACGCAACAGACGGATCCTAATTCTGACCTCTAGAGCAGAAGACACGACCAAAACAGTGAAGCAGCGCAGAACGGACCACTTTTTCTCAAAGGGGTACCATCACTGATTTTCTCGATTTTCGTCCTATTTTTCAAACTTCTAAAAATGCTTTAATTAGGTGGATTTGATCATTTTATAATGCATAGAATCGTTATTTTGGGTTAATTGTGTAAGGGCTTGGAATATTTAAGTACGTTTTACAACGAGGAGAGCCCGAATGAGGAGAATCATTGTGAAGCCATTGATTCCAATGCATGCCGACTAACTTTCGGGTCGAATCTAATTGATTTTGACCTACCAATGGAAAGATATGGAAGTCAGTGTTCCCAACGCAATAGACGGATCCTAATTCTGACCTCTAGAGCAGAAGACACGACCAAAACAGTGAAGCAGCGCAGAACGGACCACTTTTTCTCAAAGGGGTACCATCACTGATTTTCTCGATTTTCGTCCTATTTTTCAAACTTCTAAAAATGCTTTAATTAGGTGGAATTGATCATTTTATAATGCATAGAATCGTTATTTTGGGTTAATTGTGTAAGGGCTTGGAATATTTAAGTACGTTTTACAACGAGGAGAGCCCGAATGAGGAGAATCATTGTGAAGCCATTGATTCCAATGCATGCCGACTAACTTTCGAGGCGAATCTAATTGATTTTGACCTACCAATGGAAAGATATGGAAGTCAGTGTTCCAACGCAATAGACGGATCCTAATTATGACCTCTAGAGACGAAGACACAACCAAAACAGTGAAGCAGCCCAGAAGGAACCACTTTTTCTCAAAGGGGTACCATCACTGATTTTCTCGATTTTCGGCCCATTTTTCAAACTTCTCAAAATGCTTTAATTAGGTGGATTTGATCATTGTATAATGCATAGAACCGTTATTTGCGGTTAATTGCTTAAGTGCTTGGAATATTTAAGTACGTTTTACAACGAGGAGAGCCCGAATGATGAGAATCAGTATGAAGCCATTTATTCCAATGCATGCCGACTAACTTTCGGGTCGAATCTAATTGATTTTGACCTACCAATGGAAAGATATGGAAGTCAATGTTCCAACGCAATAGACGAATCCTAATTCTGACCTCTAGAGCAGAAGACACAACAAAAACAGTGAAGCAGCGCAGAACGGACTACTTTTTCTCAAAGGGGTACCATCACTGATTTTCTCGATTTTCGGTCCATTTTTCAAACATCTCAAAATGCTTTAATTAGGTGGATTTAATCATTGTATAATTCATAGAACCGTTATTTGGGGTTAATTGCTTAAGTGCTTGGAATATTTAAGTACGTTTTACAACGAGGAGAGCCCGCATGATGAGAATCAGTATGAAGCCATTTATTCCAATGCATGCCGACTAACTTTCGGGTCGAATCTAATTGATTTTGACCTACCAATGGAAAGATATGGAAGTCAGTGTTCCAACGCAACAGACGGATCCTAATTCTGACCTCTAGAGCAGAAGACACGACCAAAACAGTGAAGCAGCGCAGAACGGACCACTTTTTCTCAAAGGGGTACCATCACTGATTTTCTCGATTTTCGTCCTATTTTTCAAACTTCTAAAAATGCTTTAATTAGGTGGATTTGATCATTTTATAATGCATAGAATCGTTATTTTGGGTTAATTGTGTAAGGGCTTGGAATATTTAAGTACGTTTTACAACGAGGAGAGCCCGAATGAGGAGAATCATTGTGAAGCCATTGATTCCAATGCATGCCGACTAACTTTCGGGTCGAATCTAATTGATTTTGACCTACCAATGGAAAGATATGGAAGTCAGTGTTCCCAACGCAATAGACGGATCCTAATTCTGACCTCTAGAGCAGAAGACACGACCAAAACAGTGAAGCAGCGCAGAACGGACCACTTTTTCTCAAAGGGGTACCATCACTGATTTTCTCGATTTTCGTCCTATTTTTCAAACTTCTAAAAATGCTTTAATTAGGTGGAATTGATCATTTTATAATGCATAGAATCGTTATTTTGGGTTAATTGTGTAAGGGCTTGGAATATTTAAGTACGTTTTACAACGAGGAGAGCCCGAATGAGGAGAATCATTGTGAAGCCATTGATTCCAATGCATGCCGACTAACTTTCGAGGCGAATCTAATTGATTTTGACCTACCAATGGAAAGATATGGAAGTCAGTGTTCCAACGCAATAGACGGATCCTAATTATGACCTCTAGAGACGAAGACACAACCAAAACAGTGAAGCAGCCCAGAAGGAACCACTTTTTCTCAAAGGGGTACCATCACTGATTTTCTCGATTTTCGGCCCATTTTTCAAACTTCTCAAAATGCTTTAATTAGGTGGATTTGATCATTGTATAATGCATAGAACCGTTATTTGCGGTTAATTGCTTAAGTGCTTGGAATATTTAAGTACGTTTTACAACGAGGAGAGCCCGAATGATGAGAATCAGTATGAAGCCATTTATTCCAATGCATGCCGACTAACTTTCGGGTAGAATCTAATTGATTTTGACCTACCAATGGAAAGATATGGAAGTCAGTGTTCCAACGCAACAGACGGATCCTAATTCTGACCTCTAGAACAGAAGACACGGCCAAAACAGTGAAGCAGCCCAGAACGTACCACTTTTTCTCAAAGGGGGTACCATCACTGATTTTCTCGATTTTCGTCCTATTTTTCAAACTTCTAAAAATGCTTTAATTAGGTGGATTTGATCATTTTATAATGCATAGAATCGATATTTTGGGTTAATTGTTTAAGTGCTTGGAATATTTAAGTACGTTTTACAACGAGGAGAGCCCGAATGAGGAGAATCATTGTGAAGCCATTGATTCCAATGCATGCCGACTAACTTTCGGGTCGAATCTAATTGATTTTGACCTACCAATGGAAAGATATGGAAGTCAATGTTCCAACGCAATAGACGAATCCTAATTCTGACCTCTAGAGCAGAAGACACAACAAAAACAGTGAAGCAGCGCAGAACGGACTACTTTTTCTCAAAGGGGTACCATCACTGATTTTCTCGATTTTCGGTCCATTTTTCAAACATCTCAAAATGCTTTAATTAGGTGGATTTAATCATTGTATAATTCATAGAACCGTTATTTGGGGTTAATTGCTTAAGTGCTTGGAATATTTAAGTACGTTTTACAACGAGGAGAGCCCGCATGATGAGAATCAGTATGAAGCCATTTATTCCAATGCATGCCGACTAACTTTCGGGTCGAATCTAATTGATTTTGACCTACCAATGGAAAGATATGGAAGTCAGTGTTCCAACGCAACAGACGGATCCTAATTCTGACCTCTAGAGCAGAAGACACGACCAAAACAGTGAAGCAGCGCAGAACGGACCACTTTTTCTCAAAGGGGTACCATCACTGATTTTCTCGATTTTCGTCCTATTTTTCAAACTTCTAAAAATGCTTTAATTAGGTGGATTTGATCATTTTATAATGCATAGAATCGTTATTTTGGGTTAATTGTGTAAGGGCTTGGAATATTTAAGTACGTTTTACAACGAGGAGAGCCCGAATGAGGAGAATCATTGTGAAGCCATTGATTCCAATGCATGCCGACTAACTTTCGGGTCGAATCTAATTGATTTTGACCTACCAATGGAAAGATATGGAAGTCAGTGTTCCCAACGCAATAGACGGATCCTAATTCTGACCTCTAGAGCAGAAGACACGACCAAAACAGTGAAGCAGCGCAGAACGGACCACTTTTTCTCAAAGGGGTACCATCACTGATTTTCTCGATTTTCGTCCTATTTTTCAAACTTCTAAAAATGCTTTAATTAGGTGGAATTGATCATTTTATAATGCATAGAATCGTTATTTTGGGTTAATTGTGTAAGGGCTTGGAATATTTAAGTACGTTTTACAACGAGGAGAGCCCGAATGAGGAGAATCATTGTGAAGCCATTGATTCCAATGCATGCCGACTAACTTTCGAGGCGAATCTAATTGATTTTGACCTACCAATGGAAAGATATGGAAGTCAGTGTTCCAACGCAATAGACGGATCCTAATTATGACCTCTAGAGACGAAGACACAACCAAAACAGTGAAGCAGCCCAGAAGGAACCACTTTTTCTCAAAGGGGTACCATCACTGATTTTCTCGATTTTCGGCCCATTTTTCAAACTTCTCAAAATGCTTTAATTAGGTGGATTTGATCATTGTATAATGCATAGAACCGTTATTTGCGGTTAATTGCTTAAGTGCTTGGAATATTTAAGTACGTTTTACAACGAGGAGAGCCCGAATGATGAGAATCAGTATGAAGCCATTTATTCCAATGCATGCCGACTAACTTTCGGGTAGAATCTAATTGATTTTGACCTACCAATGGAAAGATATGGAAGTCAGTGTTCCAACGCAACAGACGGATCCTAATTCTGACCTCTAGAGCAGAAGACACGGCCAAAACAGTGAAGCAGCCCAGAACGTACCACTTTTTCTCAAATGGGGTACTATCACTGATTTTCTCGATTTTCGTCCTATTTTTCAAACTTCTAAAAATGCTTTAATTAGGTGGATTTGATCATTTTATAATGCATAGAATCGATATTTTGGGTTAATTGTTTAAGTGCTTGGAATATTTAAGTACGTTTTACAACGAGGAGAGCCCGAATGAGGAGAATCATTGTGAAGCCATTGATTCCAATGCATGCCGACTAACTTTCGGGTCGAATCTAATTGATTTTGACCTACCAATGGAAAGATATGGAAGTCAATGTTCCAACGCAATAGACGAATCCTAATTCTGACCTCTAGAGCAGAAGACACAACAAAAACAGTGAAGCAGCGCAGAACGGACTACTTTTTCTCAAAGGGGTACCATCACTGATTTTCTCGATTTTCGGTCCATTTTTCAAACATCTCAAAATGCTTTAATTAGGTGGATTTAATCATTGTATAATTCATAGAACCGTTATTTGGGGTTAATTGCTTAAGTGCTTGGAATATTTAAGTACGTTTTACAACGAGGAGAGCCCGCATGATGAGAATCAGTATGAAGCCATTTATTCCAATGCATGCCGACTAACTTTCGGGTCGAATCTAATTGATTTTGACCTACCAATGGAAAGATATGGAAGTCAGTGTTCCAACGCAACAGACGGATCCTAATTCTGACCTCTAGAGCAGAAGACACGACCAAAACAGTGAAGCAGCGCAAAACGGACCACTTTTTCTCAAAGGGGTACCATCACTGATTTTCTCGATTTTCGTCCTATTTTTCAAACTTCTAAAAATGCTTTAATTAGGTGGATTTGATCATTTTATAATGCATAGAATCGTTATTTTGGGTTAATTGTGTAAGGGCTTGGAATATTTAAGTACGTTTTACAACGAGGAGAGCCCGAATGAGGAGAATCATTGTGAAGCCATTGATTCCAATGCATGCCGACTAACTTTCGGGTCGAATCTAATTGATTTTGACCTACCAATGGAAAGATATGGAAGTCAGTGTTCCCAACGCAATAGACGGATCCTAATTCTGACCTCTAGAGCAGAAGACACGACCAAAACAGTGAAGCAGCGCAGAACGGACCACTTTTTCTCAAAGGGGTACCATCACTGATTTTCTCGATTTTCGTCCTATTTTTCAAACTTCTAAAAATGCTTTAATTAGGTGGAATTGATCATTTTATAATGCATAGAATCGTTATTTTGGGTTAATTGTGTAAGGGCTTGGAATATTTAAGTACGTTTTACAACGAGGAGAGCCCGAATGAGGAGAATCATTGTGAAGCCATTGATTCCAATGCATGCCGACTAACTTTCGAGGCGAATCTAATTGATTTTGACCTACCAATGGAAAGATATGGAAGTCAGTGTTCCAACGCAATAGACGGATCCTAATTATGACCTCTAGAGACGAAGACACAACCAAAACAGTGAAGCAGCACAGAAGGAACCACTTTTTCTCAAAGGGGTACCATCACTGATTTTCTCGATTTTCGGCCCATTTTTCAAACTTCTCAAAATGCTTTAATTAGGTGGATTTGATCATTGTATAATGCATAGAACCGTTATTTGCGGTTAATTGCTTAAGTGCTTGGAATATTTAAGTACGTTTTACAACGAGGAGAGCCCGAATGATGAGAATCAGTATGAAGCCATTTATTCCAATGCATGCCGACTAACTTTCGGGTAGAATCTAATTGATTTTGACCTACCAATGGAAAGATATGGAAGTCAGTGTTCCAACGCAACAGACGGATCCTAATTCTGACCTCTAGAGCAGAAGACACGGCCAAAACAGTGAAGCAGCCCAGAACGTACCACTTTTTCTCAAAGGGGGTACCATCACTGATTTTCTCGATTTTCGTCCTATTTTTCAAACTTCTAAAAATGCTTTAATTAGGTGGATTTGATCATTTTATAATGCATAGAATCGATATTTTGGGTTAATTGTTTAAGTGCTTGGAATATTTAAGTACGTTTTACAACGAGGAGAGCCCGAATGAGGAGAATCATTGTGAAGCCATTGATTCCAATGCATGCCGACTAACTTTCGGGTCGAATCTAATTGATTTTGACCTACCAATGGAAAGATATGAAAGTCAATGTTCCAACGCAATAGACGAATCCTAATTCTGACCTCTAGAGCAGAAGACACAACAAAAACAGTGAAGCAGCGCAGAACGGACTACTTTTTCTCAAAGGGGTACCATCACTGATTTTCTCGATTTTCGGTCCATTTTTCAAACATCTCAAAATGATTTAATTAGGTGGATTTAATCATTGTATAATTCATAGAACCGTTATTTGGGGTTAATTGCTTAAGTGCTTGGAATATTTAAGTACGTTTTACAACGAGGAGAGCCCGCATGATGAGAATCAGTATGAAGCCATTTATTCCAATGCATGCCGACTAACTTTCGGGTCGAATCTAATTGATTTTGACCTACCAATGGAAAGATATGGAAGTCAGTGTTCCAACGCAACAGACGGATCCTAATTCTGACCTCTAGAGCAGAAGACACGACCAAAACAGTGAAGCAGCGCAGAACGGACCACTTTTTCTCAAAGGGGTACCATCACTGATTTTCTCGATTTTCGTCCTATTTTTCAAACTTCTAAAAATGCTTTAATTAGGTGGATTTGATCATTTTATAATGCATAGAATCGTTATTTTGGGTTAATTGTGTAAGGGCTTGGAATATTTAAGTACGTTTTACAACGAGGAGAGCCCGAATGAGGAGAATCATTGTGAAGCCATTGATTCCAATGCATGCCGACTAACTTTCGGGTCGAATCTAATTGATTTTGACCTACCAATGGAAAGATATGGAAGTCAGTGTTCCCAACGCAATAGACGGATCCTAATTATGACCTCTAGAGACGAAGACACAACCAAAACAGTGAAGCAGCCCAGAAGGAACCACTTTTTCTCAAAGGGGTACCATCACTGATTTTCTCGATTTTCGGCCCATTTTTCAAACTTCTCAAAATGCTTTAATTAGGTGGATTTGATCATTGTATAATGCATAGAACCGTTATTTGCGGTTAATTGCTTAAGTGCTTGGAATATTTAAGTACGTTTTACAACGAGGAGAGCCCGAATGATGAGAATCAGTATGAAGCCATTTATTCCAATGCATGCCGACTAACTTTCGGGTCGAATCTAATTTATTTTGACCTACCAATGGAAAGATATGGAAGTCAGTGTTCCAACGCAACAGACGGATCCTAATTCTGACCTCTAGAGCAGAAGACACGGCCAAAACAGTGAAGCAGCCCAGAACGTACCACTTTTTCTCAAAGGGGGTACCATCACTGATTTTCTCGATTTTCGTCCTATTTTTCAAACTTCTAAAAATGCTTTAATTAGGTGGATTTGATCATTTTATAATGCATAGAATCGATATTTTGGGTTAATTGTTTAAGTGCTTGGAATATTTAAGTACGTTTTACAACGAGGAGAGCCCGAATGAGGAGAATCATTGTGAAGCCATTGATTCCAATGCATGCCGACTAACTTTCGGGTCGAATCTAATTGATTTTGACCTACCAATGGAAAGATATGGAAGTCAATGTTCCAACGCAATAGACGGATCCTAATTCTGACCTCTAGAGCAGAAGACACAACAAAAACAGTGAAGCAGCGCAGAACGGACTACTTTTTCTCAAAGGGGTACCATCACTGATTTTCTCGATTTTCGGTCCATTTTTCAAACATCTCAAAATGCTTTAATTAGGTGGATTTAATCATTGTATAATTCATAGAACCGTTATTTGGGGTTAATTGCTTAAGTGCTTGGAATATTTAAGTACGTTTTACAACGAGGAGAGCCCGCATGATGAGAATCAGTATGAAGCCATTTATTCCAATGCATGCCGACTAACTTTCGGGTCGAATCTAATTGATTTTGACCTACCAATGGAAAGATATGGAAGTCAGTGTTCCAACGCAACAGACGGATCCTAATTCTGACCTCTAGAGCAGAAGACACGACCAAAACAGTGAAGCAGCGCAGAACGGACCACTTTTTCTCAAAGGGGTACCATCACTGATTTTCTCGATTTTCGTCCTATTTTTCAAACTTCTAAAAATGCTTTAATTAGGTGGATTTGATCATTTTATAATGCATAGAATCGTTATTTTGGGTTAATTGTGTAAGGGCTTGGAATATTTAAGTACGTTTTACAACGAGGAGAGCCCGAATGAGGAGAATCATTGTGAAGCCATTGATTCCAATGCATGCCGACTAACTTTCGGGTCGAATCTAATTGATTTTGACCTACCAATGGAAAGATATGGAAGTCAGTGTTCCCAACGCAATAGACGGATCCTAATTATGACCTCTAGAGACGAAGACACAACCAAAACAGTGAAGCAGCCCAGAAGGAACCACTTTTTCTCAAAGGGGTACCATCACTGATTTTCTCGATTTTCGGCCCATTTTTCAAACTTCTCAAAATGCTTTAATTAGGTGGATTTGATCATTGTATAATGCATAGAACCGTTATTTGCGGTTAATTGCTTAAGTGCTTGGAATATTTAAGTACGTTTTACAACGAGGAGAGCCCGAATGATGAGAATCAGTATGAAGCCATTTATTCCAATGCATGCCCACTAACTTTCGGGTCGAATCTAATTGATTTTGACCTACCAATGGAAAGATATGGAAGTCAGTGTTCCAACGCAACAGACGGATCCTAATTCTGACCTCTAGAGCAGAAGACACGGCCAAAACAGTGAAGCAGCCCAGAACGTACCACTTTTTCTCAAAGGGGGTACCATCACTGATTTTCTCGATTTTCGTCCTATTTTTCAAACTTCTAAAAATGCTTTAATTAGGTGGATTTGATCATTTTATAATGCATAGAATCGATATTTTGGGTTAATTGTTTAAGTGCTTGGAATATTGAAGTACGTTTTACAACGAGGAGAGCCCGAATGAGGAGAATCATTGTGAAGCCATTGATTCCAATGCATGCCGACTAACTTTCGGGTCGAATCTAATTGATTTTGACCTACCAATGGAAAGATATGGAAGTCAGTGTTCCCAACGCAATAGACGGATCCTAATTATGACCTCTAGAGACGAAGACACAACCAAAACAGTGAAGCAGCCCAGAAGGAACCACTTTTTCTCAAAGGGGTACCATCACTGATTTTCTCGATTTTCGGCCCATTTTTCAAACTTCTCAAAATGCTTTAATTAGGTGGATTTGATCATTGTATAATGCATAGAACCGTTATTTGCGGTTAATTGCTTAAGTGCTTGGAATATTTAAGTACGTTTTACAACGAGGAGAGCCCGAATGATGAGAATCAGTATGAAGCCATTTATTCCAATGCATGCCGACTAACTTTCGGGTCGAATCTAATTGATTTTGACCTACCAATGGAAAGATATGGAAGTCAGTGTTCCAACGCAACAGACGGATCCTAATTCTGACCTCTAGAGCAGAAGACACGGCCAAAACAGTGAAGCAGCCCAGAACGTACCACTTTTTCTCAAAGGGGGTACCATCACTGATTTTCTCGATTTTCGTCCTATTTTTCAAACTTCTAAAAATGCTTTAATTAGGTGGATTTGATCATTTTATAATGCATAGAATCGATATTTTGGGTTAATTGTTTAAGTGCTTGGAATATTTAAGTACGTTTTACAACGAGGAGAGCCCGAATGAGGAGAATCATTGTGAAGCCATTGATTCCAATGCATGCCGACTAACTTTCGGGTCGAATCTAATTGATTTTGACCTACCAATGGAAAGATATGGAAGTCAATGTTCCAACGCAATAGACGGATCCTAATTCTGACCTCTAGAGCAGAAGACACAACAAAAACAGTGAAGCAGCGCAGAACGGACTACTTTTTCTCAAAGGGGTACCATCACTGATTTTCTCGATTTTCGGTCCATTTTTCAAACATCTCAAAATGCTTTAATTAGGTGGATTTAATCATTGTATAATTCATAGAACCGTTATTTGGGGTTAATTGCTTAAGTGCTTGGAATATTTAAGTACGTTTTACAACGAGGAGAGCCCGCATGATGAGAATCAGTATGAAGCCATTTATTCCAATGCATGCCGACTAACTTTCGGGTCGAATCTAATTGATTTTGACCTACCAATGGAAAGATATGGAAGTCAGTGTTCCAACGCAACAGACGGATCCTAATTCTGACCTCTAGAGCAGAAGACACGACCAAAACAGTGAACCAGCGCAGAACGGACCACTTTTTCTCAAAGGGGTACCATCACTGATTTTCTCGATTTTCGTCCTATTTTTCAAACTTCTAAAAATGCTTTAATTAGGTGGATTTGATCATTTTATAATGCATAGAATCGTTATTTTGGGTTAATTGTGTAAGGGCTTGGAATATTTAAGTACGTTTTACAACGAGGAGAGCCCGAATGAGGAGAATCATTGTGAAGCCATTGATTCCAATGCATGCCGACTAACTTTCGGGTCGAATCTAATTGATTTTGACCTACCAATGGAAAGATATGGAAGTCAGTGTTCCCAACGCAATAGACGGATCCTAATTATGACCTCTAGAGACGAAGACACAACCAAAACAGTGAAGCAGCCCAGAAGGAACCACTTTTTCTCAAAGGGGTACCATCACTGATTTTCTCGATTTTCGGCCCATTTTTCAAACTTCTCAAAATGCTTTAATTAGGTGGATTTGATCATTGTATAATGCATAGAACCGTTATTTGCGGTTAATTGCTTAAGTGCTTGGAATATTTAAGTACGTTTTACAACGAGGAGAGCCCGAATGATGAAAATCAGTATGAAGCCATTTATTCCAATGCATGCCGACTAACTTTCGGGTCGAATCTAATTGATTTTATCCTACCAATGGAAAGCTATGGAAGTCAGTGTTCCAACGCAACAGACGGATCCTAATTCTGACCTCTAGAGCAGAAGACACGGCCAAAACAGTGAAGCAGCCCAGAACGTACCACTTTTTCTCAAAGGGGGTACCATCACTGATTTTCTCGATTTTCGTCCTATTTTTCAAACTTCTAAAAATGCTTTAATTAGGTGGATTTGATCATTTTATAATGCATAGAATCGATATTTTGGGTTAATTGTTTAAGTGCTTGGAATATTTAAGTACGTTTTACAACGAGGAGAGCCCGAATGAGGAGAATCATTGTGAAGCCATTGATTCCAATGCATGCCGACTAACTTTCGGGTCGAATCTAATTGATTTTGACCTACCAATGGAAAGATATGGAAGTCAGTGTTCCAACGCAACAGACGGATCCTAATTCTGACCTCTAGAGCAGAAGACACGGCCAAAACAGTGAAGCAGCCCAGAACGTACCACTTTTTCTCAAAGGGGGTACCATCACTGATTTTCTCGATTTTCGTCCTATTTTTCAAACTTCTAAAAATGCTTTAATTAGGTGGATTTGATCATTTTATAATGCATAGAATCGATATTTTGGGTTAATTGTTTAAGTGCTTGGAATATTTAAGTACGTTTTACAACGAGGAGAGCCCGAATGAGGAGAATCATTGTGAAGCCATTGATTCCAATGCATGCCGACTAACTTTCGGGTCGAATCTAATTGATTTTGACCTACCAATGGAAAGATATGGAAGTCAATGTTCCAACGCAATAGACGGATCCTAATTCTGACCTCTAGAGCAGAAGACACAACAAAAACAGTGAAGCAGCGCAGAACGGACTACTTTTTCTCAAAGGGGTACCATCACTGATTTTCTCGATTTTCGGTCCATTTTTCAAACATCTCAAAATGCTTTAATTAGGTGGATTTAATCATTGTATAATTCATAGAACCGTTATTTGGGGTTAATTGCTTAAGTGCTTGGAATATTTAAGTACGTTTTACAACGAGGAGAGCCCGCATGATGAGAATCAGTATGAAGCCATTTATTCCAATGCATGCCGACTAACTTTCGGGTCGAATCTAATTGATTTTGACCTACCAATGGAAAGATATGGAAGTCAGTGTTCCAACGCAACAGACGGATCCTAATTCTGACCTCTAGAGCAGAAGACACGACCAAAACAGTGAACCAGCGCAGAACGGACCACTTTTTCTCAAAGGGGTACCATCACTGATTTTCTCGATTTTCGTCCTATTTTTCAAACTTCTAAAAATGCTTTAATTAGGTGGATTTGATCATTTTATAATGCATAGAATCGTTATTTTGGGTTAATTGTGTAAGGGCTTGGAATATTTAAGTACGTTTTACAACGAGGAGAGCCCGAATGAGGAGAATCATTGTGAAGCCATTGATTCCAATGCATGCCGACTAACTTTCGGGTCGAATCTAATTGATTTTGACCTACCAATGGAAAGATATGGAAGTCAGTGTTCCCAACGCAATAGACGGATCCTAATTATGACCTCTAGAGACGAAGACACAACCAAAACAGTGAAGCAGCCCAGAAGGAACCACTTTTTCTCAAAGGGGTACCATCACTGATTTTCTCGATTTTTGGCCCATTTTTCAAACTTCTCAAAATGCTTTAATTAGGTGGATTTGATCATTGTATAATGCATAGAACCGTTATTTGCGGTTAATTGCTTAAGTGCTTGGAATATTTAAGTACGTTTTACAACGAGGAGAGCCCGAATGATGAGAATCAGTATGAAGCCATTTATTCCAATGCATGCCGACTAACTTTCGGGTCGAATCTAATTGATTTTGTCCTACCAATGGAAAGATATGGAAGTCAGTGTTCCAACGCAACAGACGGATCCTAATTCTGACCTCTAGAGCAGAAGACACGGCCAAAACAGTGAAGCAGCCCAGAACGTACCACTTTTTCTCAAAGGGGGTACCATCACTGATTTTCTCGATTTTCGTCCTATTTTTCAAACTTCTAAAAATGCTTTAATTAGGTGGATTTGATCATTTTATAATGCATAGAATCGTTATTTTGGGTTAATTGTGTAAGGGCTTGGAATATTTAAGTACGTTTTACAACGAGGAGGGCCCGAATGAGGAGAATCATTGTGAAGCCATTGATTCCAATGCATGCCGACTAACTTTCGGGTCGAATCTAATGGATTTTGACCTACCAATGGAAAGATATGGAAGTCAGTGTTCCCAACGCAATAGACGGATCCTAATTATGACCTCTAGAGACGAAGACACAACCAAAACAGTGAAGCAGCCCAGAAGGAACCACTTTTTCTCAAAGGGGTACCATCACTGATTTTCTCGATTTTCGGCCCATTTTTCAAACTTCTCAAAATGCTTTAATTAGGTGGATTTGATCATTGTATAATGCATAGAACCGTTATTTGCGGTTAATTGCTTAAGTGCTTGGAATATTTAAGTACGTTTTACAACGAGGAGAGCCCGAATGATGAAAATCAGTATGAAGCCATTTATTCCAATGCATGCCGACTAACTTTCGGGTCGAATCTAATTGATTTTATCCTACCAATGGAAAGATATGGAAGTCAGTGTTCCAACGCAACAGACGGATCCTAATTCTGACCTCTAGAGCAGAAGACACGACCAAAACAGTGAACCAGCGCAGAACGGACCACTTTTTCTCAAAGGGGTACCATCACTGATTTTCTCGATTTTCGTCCTATTTTTCAAACTTCTAAAAATGCTTTAATTAGGTGGATTTGATCATTTTATAATGCATAGAATCGTTATTTTGGGTTAATTGTGTAAGGGCTTGGAATATTTAAGTACGTTTTACAACGAGGAGAGCCCGAATGAGGAGAATCATTGTGAAGCCATTGATTCCAATGCATGCCGACTAACTTTCGGGTCGAATCTAATTGATTTTGACCTACCAATGGAAAGATATGGAAGTCAGTGTTCCCAACGCAATAGACGGATCCTAATTATGACCTCTAGAGACGAAGACACAACCAAAACAGTGAAGCAGCCCAGAAGGAACCACTTTTTCTCAAAGGGGTACCATCACTGATTTTCTCGATTTTTGGCCCATTTTTCAAACTTCTCAAAATGCTTTAATTAGGTGGATTTGATCATTGTATAATGCATAGAACCGTTATTTGCGGTTAATTGCTTAAGTGCTTGGAATATTTAAGTACGTTTTACAACGAGGAGAGCCCGAATGATGAGAATCAGTATGAAGCCATTTATTCCAATGCATGCCGACTAACTTTCGGGTCGAATCTAATTGATTTTGTCCTACCAATGGAAAGATATGGAAGTCAGTGTTCCAACGCAACAGACGGATCCTAATTCTGACCTCTAGAGCAGAAGACACGGCCAAAACAGTGAAGCAGCCCAGAACGTACCACTTTTTCTCAAAGGGGGTACCATCACTGATTTTCTCGATTTTCGTCCTATTTTTCAAACTTCTAAAAATGCTTTAATTAGGTGGATTTGATCATTTTATAATGCATAGAATCGTTATTTTGGGTTAATTGTGTAAGGGCTTGGAATATTTAAGTACGTTTTACAACGAGGAGAGCCCGAATGAGGAGAATCATTGTGAAGCCATTGATTCCAATGCATGCCGACTAACTTTCGGGTCGAATCTAATTGATTTTGACCTACCAATGGAAAGATATGGAAGTCAGTGTTCCCAACGCAATAGACGGATCCTAATTATGACCTCTAGAGACGAAGACACAACCAAAACAGTGAAGCAGCCCAGAAGGAACCACTTTTTCTCAAAGGGGTACCATCACTGATTTTCTCGATTTTCGGCCCATTTTTCAAACTTCTCAAAATGCTTTAATTAGGTGGATTTGATCATTGTATAATGCATAGAACCGTTATTTGCGGTTAATTGCTTAAGTGCTTGGAATATTTAAGTACGTTTTACAACGAGGAGAGCCCGAATGATGAAAATCAGTATGAAGCCATTTATTCCAATGCATGCCGACTAACTTTCGGGTCGAATCTAATTGATTTTATCCTACCAATGGAAAGATATGGAAGTCAGTGTTCCAACGCAACAGACGGATCCTAATTCTGACCTCTAGAGCAGAAGACACGACCAAAACAGTGAACCAGCGCAGAACGGACCACTTTTTCTCAAAGGGGTACCATCACTGATTTTCTCGATTTTCGTCCTATTTTTCAAACTTCTAAAAATGCTTTAATTAGGTGGATTTGATCATTTTATAATGCATAGAATCGTTATTTTGGGTTAATTGTGTAAGGGCTTGGAATATTTAAGTACGTTTTACAACGAGGAGAGCCCGAATGAGGAGAATCATTGTGAAGCCATTGATTCCAATGCATGCCGACTAACTTTCGGGTCGAATCTAATTGATTTTGACCTACCAATGGAAAGATATGGAAGTCAGTGTTCCCAACGCAATAGACGGATCCTAATTATGACCTCTAGAGACGAAGACACAACCAAAACAGTGAAGCAGCCCAGAAGGAACCACTTTTTCTCAAAGGGGTACCATCACTGATTTTCTCGATTTTTGGCCCATTTTTCAAACTTCTCAAAATGCTTTAATTAGGTGGATTTGATCATTGTATAATGCATAGAACCGTTATTTGCGGTTAATTGCTTAAGTGCTTGGAATATTTAAGTACGTTTTACAACGAGGAGAGCCCGAATGATGAGAATCAGTATGAAGCCATTTATTCCAATGCATGCCGACTAACTTTCGGGTCGAATCTAATTGATTTTGTCCTACCAATGGAAAGATATGGAAGTCAGTGTTCCAACGCAACAGACGGATCCTAATTCTGACCTCTAGAGCAAAAGACACGGCCAAAACAGTGAAGCAGCCCAGAACGTACCACTTTTTCTCAAAGGGGGTACCATCACTGATTTTCTCGATTTTCGTCCTATTTTTCAAACTTCTAAAAATGCTTTAATTAGGTGGATTTGATCATTTTATAATGCATAGAATCGTTATTTTGGGTTAATTGTGTAAGGGCTTGGAATATTTAAGTACGTTTTACAACGAGGAGAGCCCGAATGAGGAGAATCATTGTGAAGCCATTGATTCCAATGCATGCCGACTAACTTTCGGGTCGAATCTAATTGATTTTGACCTACCAATGGAAAGATATGGAAGTCAGTGTTCCCAACGCAATAGACGGATCCTAATTATGACCTCTAGAGACGAAGACACAACCAAAACAGTGAAGCAGCCCAGAAGGAACCACTTTTTCTCAAAGGGGTACCATCACTGATTTTCTCGATTTTCGGCCCATTTTTCAAACTTCTCAAAATGCTTTAATTAGGTGGATTTGATCATTTTATAATGCATAGAATCGATATTTTGGGTTAATTGTTTAAGTGCTTGGAATATTTAAGTACGTTTTACAACGAGAAGAGCCCGAATGAGGAGAATCATTGTGAAGCCATTTATTCCAATGCATGCCGACTAACTTTCGGGACGAATCTAATTGATTTTCACATACCAATGGAAAGATATGGAAGTCAGTGTTCCAACGCAACAGACGTATCCTAATTCTGACCTCTAGAGCAGAAGACACGGCCAAAACAGTGAAGCAGCCCAGAACGTACCACTTTTTCTCAAAGGGGGTACCATCACTGATTTTCTCGATTTTCGTCCTATTTTTCAAACTTCTAAAAATGCTTTAATTAGGTGGATTTGATCATTTTATAATGCATAGAATCGATATTTTGGGTTAATTGTTTAAGTGCTTGGAATATTTAAGTACGTTTTACAACGAGAAGAGCCCGAATGAGGAGAATCATTGTGAAGCCATTGATTCCAATGCATGCCGACTAACTTTCGGGTCGAATCTAATTGATTTTGACCTACCAATGGAAAGAATGGAAGTCAATGTTCCAACGCAACAGACGGATCCTAATTCTGACCTCTAGAGCAGAAGACACAACAAAAACAGTGAAGCAGCGCAGAACGGACTACTTTTTCTCAAAGGGGTACCATCACTGATTTTCTCGATTTTCGTTCCATTTTTCAAACATCTCAAAATGCTTTAATTAGGTGAATTTAATCATTGTATAATTCATAGAACCGTTATTTGGGGTTAATTGCTTAAGTGCTTGGAATATTTAAGTACGTTTTACAACGAGGAGAGCCCGCATGATGAGAATCAGTATGAAGCCATTTATTCCAATGCATGCCGACTAACTTTCGGGTCGAATCTAATTGATTTTGACCTACCAATGGAAAGATATGGAAGTCAGTGTTCCAACGCAACAGACGGATCCTAATTCTGACCTCTAGAGCAGAAGACACGACCAAAACAGTGAACCAGCGCAGAACGGACCACTTTTTCTCAAAGGGGTACCATCACTGATTTTCTCGATTTTCGTCCTATTTTTCAAACTTCTAAAAATGCTTTAATTAGGTGGATTTGATCATTTTATAATGCATAGAATCGTTATTTTGGGTTAATTGTGTAAGGGCTTGGAATATTTAAGTACGTTTTACAACGAGGAGAGCCCGAATGAGGAGAATCATTGTGAAGCCATTGATTCCAATGCATGCCGACTAACTTTCGGGTCGAATCTAATTGATTTTGACCTACCAATGGAAAGATATGGAAGTCAGTGTTCCCAACGCAATAGACGGATCCTAATTATGACCTCTAGAGACGAAGACACAACCAAAACAGTGAAGCAGCCCAGAAGGAACCACTTTTTCTCAAAGGGGTACCATCACTGATTTTCTCGATTTTCGGCCCATTTTTCAAACTTCTCAAAATGCTTTAATTAGGTGGATTTGATCATTGTATAATGCATAGAACCGTTATTTGCGGTTAATTGCTTAAGTGCTTGGAATATTTAAGTACGTTTTACAACGAGGAGAGCCCGAATGATGAGAATCAGTATGAAGCCATTTATTCCAATGCATGCCGACTAACTTTCGGGTCGAATCTAATTGATTTTGTCCTACCAATGGAAAGATATGGAAGTCAGTGTTCCAACGCAACAGACGGATCCTAATTCTGACCTCTAGAGCAGAAGACACGGCCAAAACAGTGAAGCAGCCCAGAACGTACCACTTTTTCTCAAAGGGGGTACCATCACTGATTTTCTCGATTTTCGTCCTATTTTTCAAACTTCTAAAAATGCTTTAATTAGGTGGATTTGATCATTTTATAATGCATAGAATCGATATTTTGGGTTAATTGTTTAAGTGCTTGGAATATTTAAGTACGTTTTACAACGAGGAGAGCCCGAATGAGGAGAATCATTGTGAAGCCATTGATTCCAATGCATGCCGACTAACTTTCGGGTCGAATCTAATTGATTTTGACCTACCAATGGAAAGAATGGAAGTCAATGTTCCAACGCAACAGACGGATCCTAATTCTGACCTCTAGAGCAGAAGACACAACAAAAACAGTGAAGCAGCGCAGAACGGACTACTTTTTCTCAAAGGGGTACCATCACTGATTTTCTCGATTTTCGTTCCATTTTTCAAACATCTCAAAATGCTTTAATTAGGTGAATTTAATCATTGTATAATTCATAGAACCGTTATTTGGGGTTAATTGCTTAAGTGCTTGGAATATTTAAGTACGTTTTACAACGAGGAGAGCCCGCATGATGAGAATCAGTATGAAGCCATTTATTCCAATGCATGCCGACTAACTTTCGGGTCGAATCTAATTGATTTTGACCTACCAATGGAAAGATATGGAAGTCAGTGTTCCAACGCAACAGACGGATCCTAATTATGACCTCTAGAGAAGAAGACACAACCAAAACAGTGAAGCAGCCCAGAAGGGACCACTTTTTCTCAAAGGGGTACCATCACTGATTTTCTCGATTTTCGGCCCATTTTTCAAACTTCTCAAAATGCTTTAATTAGGTGGATTTGATCATTGTATAATGCATAGAACCGTTATTTGGGGTTAATTGCTTAAGTGCTAGGAATATTTAAGTACGTTTTACAACAAAAAAGAGCCCGAATGTGGAGAATCAGTATGAAGCCATTGATTCCAATGCATGCCGACTAACTTTCGGGACGAATCTAATTGATTTTGACCTACCAATGGAAAGATATGGAAGTCAGTGTTCCAACGCAACAGACGTATCGTAATTCTGACCTCTAGAGCAGAAGACACGACCAAAACAGTGAAGCAGCGCAGAACGGACCACTTTTTCTCAAAGGGGTACCATCACTGATTTTCTCGATTTTCGTCCTATTTTTCAAACTTCTAAAAATGCTTTAATTAGGTGGATTTGATCATTTTATAATGCATAGAATCGTTATTTTGGGTTAATTGTGTAAGGGCTTGGAATATTTAAGTACGTTTTACAACGAGGAGAGCCCGAATGAGGAGAATCATTGTGAAGCCATTGATTCCAATGCATGCCGACTAACTTTCAGGTCGAATCTAATTGATTTTGACCTACCAATGGAAAGATATGGAAGTCAGTGTTCCAACGCAACAGACGGATCCTAATTCTGACCTCTAGAGCAGAAGACACGACCAAAACAGTGAACCAGCGCAGAACGGACCACTTTTTCTCAAAGGGGTACCATCACTGATTTTCTCGATTTTCGTCCTATTTTTCAAACTTCTAAAAATGCTTTAATTAGGTGGATTTGATCATTTTATAATGCATAGAATCGTTATTTTGGGTTAATTGTGTAAGGGCTTGGAATATTTAAGTACGTTTTACAACGAGGAGAGCCCGAATGAGGAGAATCATTGTGAAGCCATTGATTCCAATGCATGCCGACTAACTTTCGGGTCGAATCTAATTGATTTTGACCTACCAATGGAAAGATATGGAAGTCAGTGTTCCCAACGCAATAGACGGATCCTAATTATGACCTCTAGAGACGAAGACACAACCAAAACAGTGAAGCAGCCCAGAAGGAACCACTTTTTCTCAAAGGGGTACCATCACTGATTTTCTCGATTTTCGGCCCATTTTTCAAACTTCTCAAAATGCTTTAATTAGGTGGATTTGATCATTGTATAATGCATAGAACCGTTATTTGCGGTTAATTGCTTAAGTGCTTGGAATATTTAAGTACGTTTTACAACGAGGAGAGCCCGAATGATGAGAATCAGTATGAAGCCATTTATTCCAATGCATGCCGACTAACTTTCGGGTCGAATCTAATTGATTTTGTCCTACCAATGGAAAGATATGGAAGTCAGTGTTCCAACGCAACAGACGGATCCTAATTCTGACCTCTAGAGCAGAAGACACGGCCAAAACAGTGAAGCAGCCCAGAACGTACCACTTTTTCTCAAAGGGGGTACCATCACTGATTTTCTCGATTTTCGTCCTATTTTTCAAACTTCTAAAAATGCTTTAATTAGGTGGATTTGATCATTTTATAATGCATAGAATCGATATTTTGGGTTAATTGTTTAAGTGCTTGGAATATTTAAGTACGTTTTACAACGAGGAGAGCCCGAATGAGGAGAATCATTGTGAAGCCATTGATTCCAATGCATGCCGACTAACTTTCGGGTCGAATCTAATTGATTTTGACCTACCAATGGAAAGAATGGAAGTCAATGTTCCAACGCAACAGACGGATCCTAATTCTGACCTCTAGAGCAGAAGACACAACAAAAACAGTGAAGCAGCGCAGAACGGACTACTTTTTCTCAAAGGGGTACCATCACTGATTTTCTCGATTTTCGTTCCATTTTTCAAACATCTCAAAATGCTTTAATTAGGTGAATTTAATCATTGTATAATTCATAGAACCGTTATTTGGGGTTAATTGCTTAAGTGCTTGGAATATTTAAGTACGTTTTACAACGAGGAGAGCCCGCATGATGAGAATCAGTATGAAGCCATTTATTCCAATGCATGCCGACTAACTTTCGGGTCGAATCTAATTGATTTTGACCTACCAATGGAAAGATATGGAAGTCAGTGTTCCAACGCAACAGACGGATCCTAATTATGACCTCTAGAGAAGAAGACACAACCAAAACAGTGAAGCAGCCCAGAAGGGACCACTTTTTCTCAAAGGGGTACCATCACTGATTTTCTCGATTTTCGGCCCATTTTTCAAACTTCTCAAAATGCTTTAATTAGGTGGATTTGATCATTGTATAATGCATAGAACCGTTATTTGGGGTTAATTGCTTAAGTGCTAGGAATATTTAAGTACGTTTTACAACAAAAAAGAGCCCGAATGTGGAGAATCAGTATGAAGCCATTGATTCCAATGCATGCCGACTAACTTTCGGGACGAATCTAATTGATTTTGACCTACCAATGGAAAGATATGGAAGTCAGTGTTCCAACGCAACAGACGTATCGTAATTCTGACCTCTAGAGCAGAAGACACGACCAAAACAGTGAAGCAGCGCAGAACGGACCACTTTTTCTCAAAGGGGTACCATCACTGATTTTCTCGATTTTCGTCCTATTTTTCAAACTTCTAAAAATGCTTTAATTAGGTGGATTTGATCATTTTATAATGCATAGAATCGTTATTTTGGGTTAATTGTGTAAGGGCTTGGAATATTTAAGTACGTTTTACAACGAGGAGAGCCCGAATGAGGAGAATCATTGTGAAGCCATTGATTCCAATGCATGCCGACTAACTTTCAGGTCGAATCTAATTGATTTTGACCTACCAATGGAAAGATATGGAAGTCAGTGTTCCCAACGCAATAGACGGATCCTAATTATGACCTCTAGAGACGAAGACACAACCAAAACAGTGAAGCAGCCCAGAAGGAACCACTTTTTCTCAAAGGGGTACCATCACTGATTTTCTCGATTTTCGGCCCATTTTTCAAACTTCTCAAAATGCTTTAATTAGGTGGATTTGATCATTGTATAATGCATAGAACCGTTATTTGCGGTTAATTGCTTAAGTGCTTGGAATATTTAAGTACGTTTTACAACGAGGAGAGCCCGAATGATGAGAATCAGTATGAAGCCATTTATTCCAATGCATGCCGACTAACTTTCGGGTCGAATCTAATTGATTTTGTCCTACCAATGGAAAGATATGGAAGTCAGTGTTCCAACGCAACAGACGGATCCTAATTCTGACCTCTAGAGCAGAAGACACGGCCAAAACAGTGAAGCAGCCCAGAACGTACCACTTTTTCTCAAAGGGGGTACCATCACTGATTTTCTCGATTTTCGTCCTATTTTTCAAACTTCTAAAAATGCTTTAATTAGGTGGATTTGATCATTTTATAATGCATAGAATCGATATTTTGGGTTAATTGTTTAAGTGCTTGGAATATTTAAGTACGTTTTACAACGAGGAGAGCCCGAATGAGGAGAATCATTGTGAAGCCATTGATTCCAATGCATGCCGACTAACTTTCGGGTCGAATCTAATTGATTTTGACCTACCAATGGAAAGAATGGAAGTCAATATTCCAACGCAACAGACGGATCCTAATTCTGACCTCTAGAGCAGAAGACACAACAAAAACAGTGAAGCAGCGCAGAACGGACTACTTTTTCTCAAAGGGGTACCATCACTGATTTTCTCGATTTTCGTTCCATTTTTCAAACATCTCAAAATGCTTTAATTAGGTGAATTTAATCATTGTATAATTCATAGAACCGTTATTTGGGGTTAATTGCTTAAGTGCTTGGAATATTTAAGTACGTTTTACAACGAGGAGAGCCCGCATGATGAGAATCAGTATGAAGCCATTGATTCCAATGCATGCCGACTAACTTTCG
This sequence comes from Linaria vulgaris, assembly GCA_948329865.1. NCBI lineage: Eukaryota > Viridiplantae > Streptophyta > Magnoliopsida > Lamiales > Plantaginaceae > Linaria > Linaria vulgaris. The sequence goes on from OX415252.1 coordinate 36,446, forward strand.
GGACGAATCTAATTGATTTTGACCTACCAATGGAAAGATATGGAAGTCAGTGTTCCAACGCAACAGACGTATCGTAATTCTGACCTCTAGAGCAGAAGACACGACCAAAACAGTGAAGCAGCGCAGAACGGACCACTTTTTCTCAAAGGGGTACCATCACTGATTTTCTCGATTTTCGTCCTATTTTTCAAACTTCTAAAAATGCTTTAATTAGGTGGATTTGATCATTTTATAATGCATAGAATCGTTATTTTGGGTTAATTGTGTAAGGGCTTGGAATATTTAAGTACGTTTTACAACGAGGAGAGCCCGAATGAGGAGAATCATTGTGAAGCCATTGATTCCAATGCATGCCGACTAACTTTCAGGTCGAATCTAATTGATTTTGACCTACCAATGGAAAGATATGGAAGTCAGTGTTCCCAACGCAATAGACGGATCCTAATTATGACCTCTAGAGACGAAGACACAACCAAAACAGTGAAGCAGCCCAGAAGGAACCACTTTTTCTCAAAGGGGTACCATCACTGATTTTCTCGATTTTCGGCTCATTTTTCAAACTTCTCAAAATGCTTTAATTAGGTGGATTTGATCATTGTATAATGCATAGAACCGTTATTTGCGGTTAATTGCTTAAGTGCTTGGAATATTTAAGTACGTTTTACAACGAGGAGAGCCTGAATGATGAGAATCGGTATGAAGCCATTTATTCCAATGCATGCCGACTAACTTTCGTGTCGAATCTAATTGATTTTGTCCTACCAATGGAAAGATATGGAAGTCAGTGTTCCAACGCAACAGACGGATCCTAATTCTGACCTCTAGAGCAGAAGACACGGCCAAAACAGTGAAGCAGCCCAGAACGTACCACTTTTTCTCAAAGGGGGTACCATCACTGATTTTCTCGATTTTCGTCCTATTTTTCAAACTTCTAAAAATGCTTTAATTAGGTGGATTTGATCATTTTATAATGCATAGAATCGATATTTTGGGTTAATTGTTTAAGTGCTTGGAATATTTAAGTACGTTTTACAACGAGGAGAGCCCGAATGAGGAGAATCATTGTGAAGCCATTGATTCCAATGCATGCCGACTAACTTTCGGGTCGAATCTAATTGATTTTGACCTACCAATGGAAAGATATGGAAGTCAGTGTTCCAACGCAACAGACGGATCCTAATTCTGACCTCTAGAGCAGAAGACACAACCAAAACAGTGAAGCAGCGCAGAACGGACTACTTTTTCTCAAAGGGGTACCATCACTGATTTTCTCGATTTTCGTTCCATTTTTCAAACATCTCAAAATGCTTTAATTAGGTGGATTTAATCATTGTATAATTCATAGAACCGTTATTTGGGGTTAATTGCTTAAGTTCTTGGAATATTTAAGTACGTTTTACAACGAGGAGAGCCCGCATGATGAGAATCAGTATGAAGCCATTTATTCCAATGCATGCCGACTAACTTTCGGGTCGAATCTAATTGATTTTGACCTACCAATGGAAAGATATGGAAGTCAGTGTTCCAACGCAACAGACGGATCCTAATTATGACCTCTAGAGAAGAAGACACAACCAAAACAGTGAAGCAGCCCAGAAGGGACCACTTTTTCTCAAAGGGGTACCATCACTGATTTTCTCGATTTTCGGCCCATTTTTCAAACTTCTCAAAATGCTTTAATTAGGTGGATTTGATCATTGTATAATGCATAGAACCGTTATTTGGGGTTAATTGCTTAAGTGCTAGGAATATTTAAGTACGTTTTACAACAAAAAAGAGCCCGAATGTGGAGAATCAGTATGAAGCCATTGATTCCAATGCATGCCGACTAACTTTCGGGACGAATCTAATTGATTTTGACCTACCAATGGAAAGATATGGAAGTCAGTGTTCCAACGCAACAGACGTATCGTAATTCTGACCTCTAGAGCAGAAGACACGACCAAAACAGTGAAGCAGCGCAGAACGGACCACTTTTTCTCAAAGGGGTACCATCACTGATTTTCTCGATTTTCGTCCTATTTTTCAAACTTCTAAAAATGCTTTAATTATGTGGATTTGATCATTTTATAATGCATAGAATCGTTATTTTGGGTTAATTGTGTAAGGGCTTGGAATATTTAAGTACGTTTTACAACGAGGAGAGCCCGAATGAGGAGAATCATTGTGAAGCCATTGATTCCAATGCATGCCGACTAACTTTCGGGTCGAATCTAATTGATTTTGACCTACCAATGGAAATATATGGAAGTCAATGTTCCAACGCAACAGACGGATCCTAATTCTGACCTCTAGAGCAGAAGACACAACAAAAACAGTGTAGCAGCGCAGAACGGACTACTTTTTCTCAAAGGGGTACCATCACTGATTTTCTCGATTTTCGGCCCATTTTTCAAACATCTCAAAATGCTTTAATTAGGTGGATTTGATCATTGTATAATTCATAGAACCGTTATTTGCGGTTAATTGCTTAAGTGCTTGGAGTATTTAAGTACGTTTTACAACGAGGAGAGCCCGAATGATGAGAATCAGTATGAAGCCATTTATTCCAATGCATGCCGACTAACTTTCGGGTCGAATCTAATTGATTTTGACCTACCAATGGAAAGATATGGAAGTCAGTGTTCCAACGCAACAGACGGATCCTAATTATGACCTCTAGAGAAGAAGACACAACCAAAACAGTGAAGCAGCCCAGAAGGGACCACCTTTTCTCAAAGGGGTACCATCACTGATTTTAGGGGTGCACATCGGCCGGTTCGGCCCGGTTCGGTTCGGTTACCGACCGGTTCGATAAACCGAACTAAAGGTTTTCGGCCGACCGAAACCGAACCGTATACCAATCGATTCGGTTCGGTGAAAACCGGTTAATTTCGGTTCGGTTCGGTTCGGTTTTCGGTTCGGCCGTTTTTTTTTTTTTTTTTTTTACAAAATATTGAGCAAATTACTTAGCTTTCATTTTTCTAAAAAATACAAAAAACAATATTGTTGTACAAAGTATAATATTGACCTCCAAATATATAATATGTCGCCGAAATTACAACGCACCGTAAACTATAAACAAAAACAAATGATAAAAACTATAAAGAATTTATTTTTGTCACTTTATTTGTCATAACATAAGTCATGAAAGCTTGTGTATTTGTTTAAGAAGAAGGCAAATTATTTCTTAAAAGATTTATTTTATTTTTTTAACAAGAATTCAATAATTTTCAATAAATACTTTTCTAGTTATCTAGTTATCTTATATCCATTATTCTTTTTTATATATAATTATAATGTTAATGTGTTCTTGAAATAATTCTACTAACAAACCATAAACAACGGTATAAACCATAACAAAATTGCATAAACATTAAACACCTACTAAGTGCTAACAAATAATAATCCATAAACAAAGTAGCAAAACATAAAAAAAAAAAAAAATGCATCATAAATTCGGTTTTCGGTTCGGTTTTCGGTTTTTCAGTTCGGTCACCGAAGAAAACCGCGAACCGAACAACACAAAAACGGTCGACCGAAACCGAACCGTATGTCAACCGGTTCGGTTTCGGTTTGACCGGTTCGGTTCGGTTTCGGCCTGTTCGGCCGAACCGGCCGAAATGTGCACACCCCGTCTGATTTTCTCGATTTTCGGCCCATTTTTCAAACTTCTCAAAATGCTTTAATTAGGTGGATTTGACAATTGTATAATGCATAGAACCGTTATTTGGGGTTAATTGCTTAAGTGCTAGGAATATTTAAGTACGTTTTACAACAAAAAAGAGCCCGAATGTGGAGAATCAGTATGAAGCCATTGATTCCAATGCATGCCGACTAACTTTCGGGTCGAATCTAATTGATTTTGACCTACCAATGGAAAGATATGGAAGTCAGTGTTCCAACGCAACAGACGGATCCTAATTCTGACCTCTAGAGCAGAAGACACAACCAAAACAGTGAAGCAGCGCAGAACGGACCACTTTCTCTCAAAGGGGTACCATCACTGATTTTCTCGATTTTCGGTCCATTTTTCAAACATCTCAAAATGCTTTAATTAGGTGGATTTAATCATTGTATAATTCATAGAACCGTTATTTGGGGTTAATTGCTTAAGTGCTTGGAATATTTAAGTACGTTTTACAACGATGAGAGCCCGCATGATGAGAATCAGTATGAAGCCATTTATTCCAATGCATGCCGACTAACTTTCGGGTCGAATCTAATTGATTTTGACCTACCAATGGAAAGATATGGAAGTCAGTGTTCCAACGCAACAGACGGATCCTAATTATGACCTCTAGAGAAGAAGACACAACCAAAACAGTGAAGCAGCCCAGAAGGGACCACTTTTACTCAAAGGGGTACCATCACTGATTTTCTCGATTTTCGGCCCATTTTTCAAACTTCTCAAAATGCTTTAATTAGGTGGATTTGATCATTGTATAATGCATAGAACCGTTATTTGGGTTTAATTGCTTAAGTGCTAGGAATATTTAAGTACGTTTTACAACAAAAAAGAGCCCGAATGTGGAGAATCAGTATGAAGCCATTGATTCCAATGCATGCCGACTAACTTTCGGGATGAATCTAATTGATTTTGACCTACCAATGGAAAGATATGGAAGTCAGTGTTCCAACTCAACAGACGTATCCTAATTCTGACCTCTAGAGCAGAAGACACGACCAAAACAGTGAAGCAGCGCAGAACGGACCACTTTTTCTCAAAGGGGTACGATCACTGATTTTCTCGATTTTCGTCCTATTTTTCAAACTTCTAAAAATGCTTTAATTAGGTGGATTTGATCATTTTATAATGCATAGAATCGTTATTTTGGGTTAATTGTGTAAGGGCTTGGAATATTTAAGTACGTTTTACAACGAGGAGAGCCCGAATGAGGAGAATCATTGTGAAGCCATTGATTCCAATGCATGCCGACTAACTTTCGGGTCGAATCTAATTGATTTTGACCTACCAATGGAAATATATGGAAGTCAATGTTCCAACGCAACAGACGGATCCTAATTCTGACCTCTAGAGCAGAAGACACAACAAAAACAGTGAAGCAGCGCAGAACGGACTACTTTTTCTCAAAGGGGTACCATCACTGATTTTCTCGATTTTCGGCCCATTTTTCAAACATCTCAAAATGCTTTAATTAGGTGGATTTGATCATTGTATAATTCATAGAACCGTTATTTGCGGTTAATTGCTTAAGTGCTTGGAATATTTAAGTACGTTTTACAACGAGGAGAGCCCGAATGATGAGAATCAGTATGAAGCCATTTATTCCAATGCATGCCGACTAACTTTCGGGTCGAATCTAATTGATTTTGACCTACCAATGGAAAGATATGGAAGTCAGTGTTCCAACGCAACAGACGGATCCTAATTATGACCTCTAGAGAAGAAGACACAACCAAAACAGTGAAGCAGCCCAGAAGGGACCACCTTTTCTCAAAGGGGTACCATCACTGATTTTAGGGGTGCACATCGGCCGGTTCGGCCCGGTTCGGTTCGGTTACCGACCGGTTCGATAAACCGAACTAAAGGTTTTCGGCCGACCGAAACCGAACCGTATACCAATCGATTCGGTTCGGTGAAAACCGGTTAATTTCGGTTCGGTTCGGTTCGGTTTTCGGTTCGGCCGTTTTTTTTTTTTTTTTTTTTACAAAATATTGAGCAAATTACTTAGCTTTCATTTTTCTAAAAAATACAAAAAACAATATTGTTGTACAAAGTATAATATTGACCTCCAAATATATAATATGTCGCCGAAATTACAACGCACCGTAAACTATAAACAAAAACAAATGATAAAAACTATAAAGAATTTATTTTTGTCACTTTATTTGTCATAACATAAGTCATGAAAGCTTGTGTATTTGTTTAAGAAGAAGGCAAATTATTTCTTAAAAGATTTATTTTATTTTTTTAACAAGAATTCAATAATTTTCAATAAATACTTTTCTAGTTATCTAGTTATCTTATATCCATTATTCTTTTTTATATATAATTATAATGTTAATGTGTTCTTGAAATAATTCTACTAACAAACCATAAACAACGGTATAAACCATAACAAAATTGCATAAACATTAAACACCTACTAAGTGCTAACAAATAATAATCCATAAACAAAGTAGCAAAACATAAAAAAAAAAAAATGCATCATAAATTCGGTTTTCGGTTCGGTTTTCGGTTTTTCAGTTCGGTCACCGAAGAAAACCGCGAACCGAACAACACAAAAACGGTCGACCGAAACCGAACCGTATGTCAACCGGTTCGGTTTCGGTTTGACCGGTTCGGTTCGGTTTCGGCCTGTTCGGCCGAACCGGCCGAAATGTGCACACCCCGTCTGATTTTCTCGATTTTCGGCCCATTTTTCAAACTTCTCAAAATGCTTTAATTAGGTGGATTTGACAATTGTATAATGCATAGAACCGTTATTTGGGGTTAATTGCTTAAGTGCTAGGAATATTTAAGTACGTTTTACAACAAAAAAGAGCCCGAATGTGGAGAATCAGTATGAAGCCATTGATTCCAATGCATGCCGACTAACTTTCGGGTCGAATCTAATTGATTTTGACCTACCAATGGAAAGATATGGAAGTCAGTGTTCCAACGCAACAGACGGATCCTAATTCTGACCTCTAGAGCAGAAGACACAACCAAAACAGTGAAGCAGCGCAGAACGGACCACTTTCTCTCAAAGGGGTACCATCACTGATTTTCTCGATTTTCGGTCCATTTTTCAAACATCTCAAAATGCTTTAATTAGGTGGATTTAATCATTGTATAATTCATAGAACCGTTATTTGGGGTTAATTGCTTAAGTGCTTGGAATATTTAAGTACGTTTTACAACGATGAGAGCCCGCATGATGAGAATCAGTATGAAGCCATTTATTCCAATGCATGCCGACTAACTTTCGGGTCGAATCTAATTGATTTTGACCTACCAATGGAAAGATATGGAAGTCAGTGTTCCAACGCAACAGACGGATCCTAATTATGACCTCTAGAGAAGAAGACACAACCAAAACAGTGAAGCAGCCCAGAAGGGACCACTTTTACTCAAAGGGGTACCATCACTGATTTTCTCGATTTTCGGCCCATTTTTCAAACTTCTCAAAATGCTTTAATTAGGTGGATTTGATCATTGTATAATGCATAGAACCGTTATTTGGGTTTAATTGCTTAAGTGCTAGGAATATTTAAGTACGTTTTACAACAAAAAAGAGCCCGAATGTGGAGAATCAGTATGAAGCCATTGATTCCAATGCTTGCCGACTAACTTTCGGGATGAATCTAATTGATTTTGACCTACCAATGGAAAGATATGGAAGTCAGTGTTCCAACTCAACAGACGTATCCTAATTCTGACCTCTAGAGCAGAAGACACGACCAAAACAGTGAAGCAGCGCAGAACGGACCACTTTTTCTCAAAGGGGTACGATCACTGATTTTCTCGATTTTCGTCCTATTTTTCAAACTTCTAAAAATGCTTTAATTAGGTGGATTTGATCATTTTATAATGCATAGAATCGTTATTTTGGGTTAATTGTGTAAGGGCTTGGAATATTTAAGTACGTTTTACAACGAGGAGAGCCCGAATGAGGAGAATCATTGTGAAGCCATTGATTCCAATGCATGCCGACTAACTTTCGGGTCGAATCTAATTGATTTTGACCTACCAATGGAAATATATGGAAGTCAATGTTCCAACGCAACAGACGGATCCTAATTCTGACCTCTAGAGCAGAAGACACAACAAAAACAGTGAAGCAGCGCAGAACAGACTACTTTTTCTCAAAGGGGTACCATCACTGATTTTCTCGATTTTCGGCCCATTTTTCAAACATCTCAAAATGCTTTAATTAGGTGGATTTGATCATTGTATAATTCATAGAACCGTTATTTGCGGTTAATTGCTTAAGTGCTTGGAATATTTAAGTACGTTTTACAACGAGGAGAGCCCGAATGATGAGAATCAGTATGAAGCCATTTATTCCAATGCATGCCGACTAACTTTCGGGTCGAATCTAATTGATTTTGACCTACCAATGGAAAGATATGGAAGTCAGTGTTCCAACGCAACAGACGGATCCTAATTATGACCTCTAGAGAAGAAGACACAACCAAAACAGTGAAGCAGCCCAGAAGGGACCACCTTTTCTCAAAGGGGTACCATCACTGATTTTAGGGGTGCACATCGGCCGGTTCGGCCCGGTTCGGTTCGGTTACCGACCGGTTCGATAAACCGAACTAAAGGTTTTCGGCCGACCGAAACCGAACCGTATACCAATCGATTCGGTTCGGTGAAAACCGGTTAATTTCGGTTCGGTTCGGTTCGGTTTTCGGTTCGGCCGTTTTTTTTTTTTTTTTTTTTTACAAAATATTGAGCAAATTACTTAGCTTTCATTTTTCTAAAAAATACAAAAAACAATATTGTTGTACAAAGTATAATATTGACCTCCAAATATATAATATGTCGCCGAAATTACAACGCACCGTAAACTATAAACAAAAACAAATGATAAAAACTATAAAGAATTTATTTTTGTCACTTTATTTGTCATAACATAAGTCATGAAAGCTTGTGTATTTGTTTAAGAAGAAGGCAAATTATTTCTTAAAAGATTTATTTTATTTTTTTAACAAGAATTCAATAATTTTCAATAAATACTTTTCTAGTTATCTAGTTATCTTATATCCATTATTCTTTTTTATATATAATTATAATGTTAATGTGTTCTTGAAATAATTCTACTAACAAACCATAAACAACGGTATAAACCATAACAAAATTGCATAAACATTAAACACCTACTAAGTGCTAACAAATAATAATCCATAAACAAAGTAGCAAAACATAAAAAAAAAATTTGCATCATAAATTCGGTTTTCGGTTCGGTTTTCGGTTTTTCAGTTCGGTCACCGAAGAAAACCGCGAACCGAACAACACAAAAACGGTCGACCGAAACCGAACCGTATGTCAACCGGTTCGGTTCGGTTTCGGCCGGTTCGGCCGAACCGGCCGAAATGTGCACACCCCGTCTGATTTTCTCGATTTTCGGCCCATTTTTCAAACTTCTCAAAATGATTTAATTAGGTGGATTTGATAATTGTATAATGCATAGAACCGTTATTTGGGGTTAATTGCTTAAGTGCTAGGAATATTTAAGTACGTTTTACAACAAAAAAGAGCCCGAATGTGGAGAATCAGTATGAAGCCATTGATTCCAATGCATGCCGACTAACTTTCGGGTCGAATCTAATTGATTTTGACCTACCAATGGAAAGATATGGAAGTCAGTGTTCCAACGCAACAGACGGATCCTAATTCTGACCTCTAGAGCAGAAGACACAACCAAAACAGTGAAGCAGCGCAGAACGGACCACTTTCTCTCAAAGGGGTACCATCACTAATTTTCTCGATTTTCGGCCCATTTTTCAAACATCTCAAAATGCTTTAATTAGGTGGATTTGATCATTGTATAATGCATAGAACCGTTATTTGGGGTTAATTGCTTAAGTGCTTGGAATATTTAAGTACGTTTTACAACGAAGAGAGCCTGAATGTGGAAAATCAGTGTGAAGCCATTGATTCCAATGCATACCGTCTAACTTTCGGGTCGAATATAATTGATTTTGACCTACCAATGGAAAGATATGGAAGTCAATGTTCCAACGCAATAGACGGATCCTAATTCTTGATCGCATTGCCAACGATTACCGCTTTTATCCTTACTTTAAGGTACATTTTAATCAATTAGAAGTTGTGTCCTTATCGTTAACACTCTCTGGTGTCGAGAAATATGTGTGGAACGTTGATACCATAACACTTTTTAGTTATCCCCCAATTTAGGGACGCTTGCGCACGTTAAGAATGTTTCTGGTTTACATGTTGGACGCCTGTTGCTTAAACATTTACCCGACATTTTCTCCAGAACATCTTTCATCTTTCATGATCTTGTGTTTTTTGGCACATTTTAATTTCTTTTGACAAATTTGACAATAGCCTCCATTGATTCACGACAGGACTGCGTTGGTGCAATCGACGGTACACATATTTCATCCCACGTGCCCATGCATGTTCTCACGGGGTACATCAATCGGAAAAACAACTTGAGCCAGAACGTTGTTGCTATTTGCGATTTTGACATGAACTTCACTTACGTCGGTGCCGGGTACGAAGGTTCTATGAACGATTGCAGGGCATTGCAACTGTCTATCGCGAGGGACCCCTGCTGGAGAAATCCACATGGTGACAAGTATTACTTGGTTGATTCGGGGTTCTCGTTGTACACTTGTTACGTGACTCCGTTTGCGTCCGAGCGGTATCACCTACACGAGTTCCAAAACAATCAGCCGATTGGAATGGTGGAAATGTTTAACTACAGGCATTCGAGTTTCCACAACGTTATTGAGCGTACTTTTGGTGTGTTAAAGATGCGGTTCCCCATTCTGAATAAGATGCCCAACTACAGTTTAAAACATCAGTCTAAGATTGTCATGGCGTGCTGTACACTGCACAACTTCATTCGGAAGAATGGAATCGATGGTGATTTCTTATTTGACTTTCACCTAGACGACGTGTACCGTGCAAGTACCCTAATATCCCGCAGCCGGATTAACACCGTTCCTGCAGAGGCAAGAGCAATGGATCGCAGGAGGGTGAAATAGCACGGGCAATGTGGGAAGACTATCGCAATCAAAATGGAGTCATGTGAATTATAAATATAACATAATATGTCGACGGTTGTTAAGCCACCCCCCTCCCCCCTTGTTGTTGTCTTTATTTTTGAATGTTGTGGCTGATTGTATTTTGCTGTGTCTCGATGTCCTTAAATATGTTGATGTTATTATTATTATTTGTTGTCTTCGATCTCTATTTAAGTCGAATCTAGGATGAGCTTACCCATTTCTACTCGGCTTTCATCAGCACAGTTGCTTTTAGGAACCAACGTTCATTATTTTGTGTTTATGACCTCTATACAAGTCTAATCTAATTTGAGCTTAGCCCATTCTACTCTGGTGTCGTCAGTACAGTTGCAACATTACATTACTGCTTTCAATGTGTAAGAGATGTTAGTCTAACATCTGTTTATCATGAAAATCAGTAAGTTTATACAGCCCCATTAAATTATGCTTCGATGTATACTTGAAGAAACTATGAACCCACAAGTTTATAGATCAGCCACATTTAAGCCCCATACTTTATAGTTTTGTTATTAACAAATCACACTTATTGTTGGTCGTGCATGTACCCACACACGGGTTTTATTAATCGTTTATAAAGATGTTTTTAAGTTATTTTGATTGGGTAATCAATCTATCCGATTATTTACATATAAATACTACTTGTTAATTATAATATCGTGTCGCTAGCTTGTTGACCATCTATTTTGATATTCGTGTAAATTACTTGATTTCCTTAAAATAGCTTTTCAATGAACCAAGAATGCCTTTTAAATTAAAACCAGTAAAGTTATACAAATGCAGGATAGACGTTAGGTGGGCTGTTTGGCAAAGAAAGAAATTATATTTTATTACACCTTAGTTAGAACATATAAGTTTCATTGGGTTACATGGAAAAAAATATAAGCCATATTGGCACTTGGCTTATAATATCAAAAAGGACCAAAATGATTGGGACTTAATTCAAATTAAAGGTAAACAAAATAGAGTCTTTAATTAAATGCGGGAAATGTAAACATACAAAGTGATACTGGCGCCATAAATTCCACCACTCTCTCTCTCCTTCTGCGACTCCACTGTTTCTGCCCTAATTTATCCCCAATTACAAATTTCTCTTTCTTTCTCTATTTCCGGTAAAATTGAACTCACTTCGACATCTTTATTTCTTCCTACATCTCTATAATGTCAAGCAAGAACCCATTAGACACACTTGCGGAGGCAGCTTTGAAAAATGGTAAAAGGAGCAGACACGTGGCTACAACTCTCGCGCACAGAACTAGGTCTTGAATAGCATCCATGGGTTCTGTTCCCCCGTTGGTTCCTGGTGAAATAGATCATGGGTGCCAATTCCTCAGGATTAAGGTAAACAAAGCAGCTCTGCTAGCGGACAAGTATCGAGTAGCTGCAATTGAGAGGCGCTCAAGAAAAAAAGCTGACCTTGCTGAAAGAAGTAGCACTGTTGAGGTGGAGGATGTTGCACCAGACCATGCTGGGGTGCCTACGGGTGATGCCGAAGCGAGCAAAGCACCAAATGCGGGTGAGCATAGCGGTGAGCCAAGACGCTCTAAACGATTCAAGCTTGCATGGTGTAGGTCCAATTGCAACACGAAAGGGAAAAGCGTGGTGGATGGGGATGTTGAGGTGATGGATTATCAACCTCAACATGTTGAGCCTGAAGTGATATCAGATGTTGAGGGTGATAAGGCAGTGGATGGTTTAAATGACGAGGAAATTGTGGCTGCCGATGAGGAGGCTGAGGCGGGGGCAGAGGCGGATGACGGGGTGGGGACCGATTTGGAGGCAGATGTGGAGGCTGAAGCTAGCATATTGCCTAGAGCGGTTGCCAAACGAAGAGCAGCTGGGAGGTCTACACGACTGAGACGTAAAATGAAAAAGAGCGATGCCGGGAGGAAAGGTAAACGGGTAGTTGAGGAGGAGGATGTTGTGATGGATGATCAACCTGCGGATACTGATAAGGCTGGGCAAAATGCGGATGAAACCATTGCGGCCGATTTGGCGGCAAGATTACGCAAAGTGTCGAAATCGGGTGGAAAAAAAGATTCGGGTAAGAGATCTAAGCGGTTGGCTCGTAAAAAGAAAGATTTCGTTGCTGGGAGGAAACAGAAAAATGTTGTGGTTGACGAGGCTGAAGTGATATCAGATGCCGAGGGTGATAAGGCAGGGGATGGTTTAAATGATGAGGAAATTGTTGCGACCGATGAGGAGGCTGAGGCGGCTGCTGGGGTGGAGGCTGATTTGGAGGCAGATGTGGAGGCTGAAGCTAGCACATTGCCTAGAGCGGCTGCCAAACGAAGAGCACTTGGGAGGTCTACACGACTGAGACGTAAAAAGAAAAAGAGCGATGCCGGAAAGAAAGGTAAACGAGTAGTTGGAGAGGAGGATGTTGTGATGGCTGATGAATCGGCGGAAAATGGAGAGGAAGAGCAAGATGTGGATGGAACTGTTTCAGCCGGAGAAGAAGAAGCAGAGGTGGAGTACTAGGACAACCTTACGGAGTTCTACCGGAAGGACCCAACCTCCTCTATGTTCTATCTCACTAAGGAGATAGAAGCTAAGGCAACTGATTTTAAGAAGAGGGCAATCCATAAGGAGATATTTATGGATAAGGTGAGCGCCAAAGAATACCGAATGACTAAATTCTTCGAATCAAGAGGAGTTCTTAACTGTATGAGGGAGCACGGTGCGTATTCGCCCTACCTCATCCAGGAATTCTACATGAATCTCTCAAGCTGGGTCACGTGCCAGTGTCGTCCAAATATGGCAAGGTATGGGTGAGAGGAGAAGTGTACGACATAAGCCCGTAAAAGATCAATCAGGTATGGGGACTGGATCACGTTGAGGAAGGTGGTAATCCTAGGCTAGACGAGGTGATCCAAGATCTAACTGGAGGTCTAGTCAGGGTCTGGGAAGGACAACTAGCAAGCACTCGACTGACTGCACTAAGTGCTGTTTTGCACAAGCTTGCTAGTTACAATTGGCTCCCCACCGTGAACAACATCGTATTGACCAAGGAGGCTGCTTTCTTGATCTATAAACTGAAGAACGGGTTACCCATTAACATCGGTGAAAGAGTCCTGAGGTCAAGGGAAGACGTTGCAAGAAGGAACTCAGGGGTTCTGCCATTTCCTTCGTTGATCACCACCATTCTTCTCAAACAGGGGATGAGGCAGGATTAGTTTGATGGGATGATGCTGAATCAGGACAAGTTCACCATTACGACAACTTACTTGACCAGCGGAAGAGTTAAGGACTTGACGTGGGTGCCAGCGGATGGATCACAACCTGCTGGTAACAGGGAGAGGAGGGCCCACTTATTTGCGGGACAGTCAGTGCCCCATTCTGATGAGGTTGAAACCAGGGTCACCACAGAAGATTTTGTGGATCAGCAGCTCGCTTGGTACAGAAATGCTTATGCTGATCTTTAGAGGGAGATTGCTGCTAAGCAAGTTCAGTTGCAGGAACTAGATGTCCTGATCAAGAACATGGAGGAGCTTGCTGCACAAAATGGTATGGATTGATCCATGGTTTATTATGTTGCAGTGGTGGTGATTGTGTTTGTCGTGTTGTGGGTTTAGTTGGAATGTTTTGTTGGGTATTTGATGTTGAATAATTTGGTATGAATTGTGAGTGTTGTGTCTAATTTTTATCTACTGTTGTTGGTATATGTATGGTTAAAGATTAGGATTCTACTAGTCACATGTTTAACATTTTGCGCATGACCTTTTCGATGGCTATCTTAAGACATCATTGATGATGTAGCTATTTGAAAGTGTATTGTGTCCTGGTTTCAAGTTTGAATGGATGTTGAGGCAACACCCTACCAGCAAAGCGTCCAGCCCCCATAGTTAAATCATTTTGTGCAATTAACTTTATCTGCATTACGGATTCATAGTTTGTTGTGTATGAAATGTTGTATTGTTGTTTGGACAACATCAGACCAACATTTACTCCAGAACTCGTCCTTCCCTAAATTGACATGATGCCTAATTGCGTTCACTTCTGTACAAACTGTTCTGGTATTAATGTTGGGACGATGTTGGGGCAACATCAGGCCAACAATGAATCCAGAACTCGTCCTGCCAATTATTTGGTCTGCTGCATTATTGCTTACAGTAGATTGCAAAGTGTTCTGGTTTCAGTGTTGGCACGATGATAGGGCAACATCAGGCCAACATTGAATCCAGAATTCCATTTCTCATAAATTGGAATGATGTACTTTGTTCGGCCTACCTTGCATCATTTACTGTGTTCATAGTCTTTTTGGGTGGTGATGCAGCAGTAGTCATGTACGATAGTCCGTTTGATTTTTTTTTTAATTCCTTTATTATTTTCATTAAATGAAACTCTTCATAGATGTCCCATCGGTGAAGCGAATAAAGTAAACAATATATTAAATATACACGCAAGAGTTCGGTAAGTTCTGCAAATGAATTTAAAATATTATATGATAATGACTATCCGTTACATAGGCCAACATCCATATGGCACAAGAAATTAAATGAAGCAAAATATTTGATTTTCCATGACGGACGATATGGCCCATTGCGTCGTTGCACTTCCACTCCAGCTTCAATTGTAAGTTTGGACAACTTGTGCAGTGTGACTTTTAAGATCGTTGCTCCTATGGATCATACGTAGAGGTTATTTTTCAAATACCATGCAAAATAATCCTGAGATAGTGTGATCAGATACAGTTGGTTACGTTTGATGGTTCCTTTCTGCGAAAAATTTCGCACAAACCGCTCCATGCTGGTTCACCATTCATCATGTAGACCTCCGCAAATCGATTTTTCTGCCAAAAAAATTAATATGATTGTGAAATACCTTTAAATCATAGCAAGTCGAATTATCCACAATTAATATCAATTATGTTTACCTTCAATACTTCATCAAAAGCGTTTTTTTCAGTATAAACTATTTTGTTATTTTTCTCGTCCCAGAAAAATCCATCTCGAGACATCAAATCAGTGAAAGTATCGAATCGTAGCTTGAGTAGATGAAATCGCCACACGCATTCAATATACGATAAGTTGGTTCCAAATTCGATGCTCGTCTCTACTTCGGTTGCTGATATGGCATCAAAGTTACACAACGATAAAGTTATGTGGTTTGTACGTGCTATGTCAGCCAAGACGCCAATGAATTTCGTGTCCATTTCCTTGGTCCAATCTTTGCTATATAACATTTCTTCTTGTGGCATAGGAACTATTGGTGCCATTTTTTGAGAGTTTGCTAGATTAATTTTTTTGTGGATCGTTGTGTAAGTTGCTATTGACTGGAGAAGTGTGCAGTTGCATTTAATGTGTCATACTATTATTTATAGAGCATGACCAGCTGAAGCCCCCCTAATTTGATTGATTAGACATCCAATTTCATATAATTGTACTTTCATTGTGTATTTCGTTTTATTATATTCCATATAAAGTGTCTCGACATGCCCTTAACAAATGCCAGCTTCTTTGTGTGCGGGAGGGTCCAACACTTCATAATTTACATATAGTACATAGTGCCCTGTAACTGAATGTTTGATTTATTTAATTACAAAGTTTGAGGTTACCATAGTTCGAAGGTTGATGACAAATATAATCTTAACAATTGGAATTTACATAACTACTTCTGAAACTGAATAAACATGACCTCAACAGAAATTTTCACAATGATATTAGTCCCTATTGAGCACCATATGTGCATGCATTTAAATGTCATAGCTTGAACAAAGATTTCTATATATTAGCAATAAAATTTTCTGTCGCACTAAGAGATAATGTGTTCCATTTTCATAAATAATCGTATTGGATTGCACATGATATTGTGATAGGTAGATGGTGCTAGTATGCGGCTACCTTGCTTGTACTGCATATAACCCGACGGTAAATCCCGTAAATCCATCCAAAAGGTGATAGGCGTGACATGGCCATGTACAATTATTCATTTCAATTCGTAATTTTAAACTATCTATATATAGTGACATCAGAGTACTCTGTGTATTAGTTTATTTAGTTCGTAGTTGGCATTTAAAAGAACAATTCCCTTATATTTATTTTTGTGCAACTCAAAATCTGTGTTATTATTATATGTATTTCAATTAATCAGACAAGGATCTGCAGTTAAATTCCATTTGCTCACCGATTATTGATTACTTATAATATATCATCACGGTTCTATCGTTATAAATATATCGCAAAAAATCAAATTGGTATATAAAATTACAAAAATAATAACAACTTTTTAGATTTAAAAATTGATATCTATTTTATATCCGGTTTAGTATTAAACGCTTGTCGATCGCTTGCGGTAGATGAATTTTTTTTAAATATTGATTAATTTTATATATGATATTATAAAAAATATAGTTGGTTATTTGGTAGTTAGGGACCTGAAAATAGAGAGCGTTGATCTGTATGCAATGTTGGATCGATGTTGAGCCAACGTATGTGCGACAACGTTGAAATCTTTTATATAATTGGGTCGTTGCTTTAATTCAAGTTGGACCGTGGGATAAACAACCAAAAGCAAGAGTTGGGTTCAACTAGGCCAGTGCTCACACGATAATATTATGAAGTACCAAAATGATATAACTAGTTAGACATAGATTGATAGAAAATCATTGCATAAATACTATCTTTGCAACCACATACACCACCAGAATCCGGGCCCCCAATGCCATTAGCATTCCAATTCTCTCACGTTTTTTATGACGCTCAATTGATGCCTCTTGTTTTTCAAGGTTATTGATGAGCCCGGGAATTACAACCTTACATTTGTGACAAGGTTCGGGATCAAGCCAGGATACCATCTTGCATCTATATGCCTGCAATATTGTGGTTAATAATTGTTAATCATATTATGTACAAGTCTTAAATTCAAAACTTGTAATACGCATAACCTAATTATTTGAATACCCACCGGACATCTCCAATAATGCCGACCTGGGTTCGGAATTCTCCATGTTGTCTGCATCACTGCCTCGCGGCCACAATGGCACAAAACCTGCCCATTTATAAACCTTGTAGTTGGTCGCTCCCTGATACCAGAGCTTTGACCGTACTCCATGTTGAATTATAATGTGGTTAATATTTGTGTTTAAATTTTCTACGATGATAAAAATTGATAAGTGACCTCTGGATTAGGAATGGTTATATAGAAAGCCCGCCTTCCTAATTTTCGAATTTTGAAACTATCCATCCACCCATACATATTCTATTTTAATGCACAACGGTAATGTTTGAAATGACAGATCCCAGCGTGTCCAGGAAGACAATTCATATTATTGTACATTTTATATATTGGAAAGGGAAACGCATTGTTGTAAAATGTTTGGCGTTTATATTATATTACATCAGGGTTGTATAATATTCAGAACATCCCATGGTTGATTGTTTATGTACAATGTTAGTCCATTGTTTTCCGATTATTGAGTTGGGTATTCGCTTCGTACCACTTTGAACGTGTCAACAAGACCATCACCAGGACAAGTATGTTATGATATGATAACGTTGGATCGTAATATAAGTATTTGGTACGCAATCAATTTCTATTAACTGGGAATGGCAATAAAGTTAAAATGACTGGAGATGAGTGTTTTCGATTACAATTGTATGTTTGTGTTCGGTGTTGTCCTCGCATGCTTTTAATGTGCACACGAATCTATTAAATCATAGTTTGAGTTTATAATATGAAGTTAAACTACCAATTTTAAATAGATTATCTATTTCTTATCATTATCTTTTGATAAAATGGTGAACTAATTTAACGGGTGGTTTTAATTTTTAGGAATAATGATAAAGTAAACAGATATCATATATAATTGTTTAACTTGTCAAGAAGATACGAGCAATATTGTGCGACGAGATTTGCGTAGGCAGAAGAAATATATCGTTTTATTATTTAGAAACATACCAATTTATGTAACTTGGATCGTGATCTCCAGAACATATCTAACTTTCGGCCGCATTCAGTTGTCAGAGCAGATTACATTGGCTGATAAGTCAGCTCCCCTATAGCATAGATGGCACCTATAACACGCTATCACACTATTTGTTTCGACGGTGTGCCATTAAGATCTCAAACAAACCCCATTATTTGTGTAAATAGTGTTAACTTCTATCATAAAGAAGTATTTCTATGTAACACGCTTGTAATTGAGAGTATTATGTGTGGGCCTATTATTCAACATGACCGTAGGCAGTATTTATTGATATAGTTTATACGTAATTTGGAGATAATAAAACAAGCAAATATATAGTGAGGAATACTTCATCCCACCAATCATTACGCCAAAACTCATTAGAAGAATGTACATATGGTACCGCATACGTACTATAACTACTATTATTTATCATGCACTTTGCATATCCCATGTCTTTTCCGTACGTGAGAGTAATATGAACTTTTGTACAATGGACACTTTTTGAGTTGTCAAAGAGCCAGTTGTTGAAAATTAGTAGTTTGTTGTTACATCGAGAACCATATGCCAACTTATATTTGTCGGTGTAATATTAAAATTAAATATGCGAAATGTACACTAATATAATTCTAACTAAATACAAATATACACGGTACACCTATTGAACTACTAAGTTCACACATAAGCTACTAAAAAATGTATTCAATCTTTAATATATTTAGTATGGATGTAGGGTCTTCCCCATGAATTTAAAATTATATGTTATAAAATAGGTTATGACAGTATGTATCCCTCAACATTTCATTGCACGTAAACACGAGAAACACATGTTTGTTACAATGATTATTCTCTACTTCAATTACACACTCGTTGACATGATCAATTAAAGGTATGGAATTTAGGCAAATTATTATGTTTACCTTAGTAATAACAACTTGATCAGATTTCTTTCATAAATCGTACTATCATGGTTATATGCGTAATGATTTGGGATTAAATAAGTGTCAAACGTTCTAGAACAGATGTTGAATTATTGTGGGTTCAACATCGGTACAACATTCTACTCCTTACTAATCACACAGTTCTTAAAGCATAAGAACAATATTTTGTGTGTATTTTAAAATTAGTCTAACGATTTTCAAGCGTGTATGTCCTTTATAATGGACATAGGAAACATACATTACTTATTCCTGACCCTTGGATATTAAACTATATTTATGTTTGAGCAGCACAATTAAAAGTAGTAGTTGGGGTAGAAACCGAGGTTTGCAATTTTAATACAAGGCCATAAAAAGGGATGTCTAAATATATTTATTACCGAAATTAACCTTTTGTAGCCGTTTGGTTATTTGGTCAATTAGGCATGCAATTGAACATGAATAGCCACTTGTTTTTATTGGACCGTACCCTTGACCAAAGGATGGATGCACGTCATTAATAATAACTTAGAAAAGTATATAATATGTTGACTCTACCCACACTCTCATTCAGAAATCAACATTTTCCCACAACATACTTACACGGAAAAAATAACTTCTATCCATTGAAATGGCGGGAACGAATGGCAAATTGAAGGAAGTGTACGATTCCACGAAGGTTAGCTCTACATACTAATAATATAATTCTTATTTTGTTCATGCGTCGAGTGTTGACTTGTTCCACTAATCGAAAATAATAGGAGGACATATGCAATGTGTTCATGAGTTTCAGAGAGTTTACACAAACAGACGAGGATTATCTACTACGCAAGCTTCGCAAGAGAACGGGTCGTTGGATTTGGTTCACGCCGGAGATGATGCAACCGATATATGAGGAATTGGCTGTAAAACTAACGAAATACAAGGGGACGGATATTTCCCCTTTGATGATCAAGGAACATCTCATGATCATGCAAACTCGTTTCCAATTGTTCAATCGATATTACAAAGTACCTGGTGTGACGCTAATCAAGAAGAAAGGCAAAGTGAAAATTAATCGAAGGCTTCATGATCTGCATGTCAAACACGTGAGTTTATCTCAATCCCCTGATGCATGTGAAATTACCATAACCAAATTTTGAATACCTTATTTGCTAAATGCAGCCTACGACGATTGATGTGTGGTTCACGGTGAAAATGTTCCAGAACTACAACAAGATGCAGTATCTGTTTGTAGTGAAAGAACTTCTCATCCCTAAAATTAAGGTACTGTCGATGATGGATGTATTGTTTGGTGAGCCATTTAGGATATTCGAATGATTTTAATATGTCATGTGAAATGGCCTTAACATCTTTCATTTGATAATTTTTCTGTGTAAATGTTTTGGGAGTTCTTTTAGAAACTTCAATGTCCATGTTTTGTATTGAGTTGCGTTGGTAACTACTTGTATTGTGTTCCACTTCAAAATGCTTGCATGTGGATTTGTGGCTTTCAATAGTTGATTAAACAACTACTTATTGGCAGACGTTATGATAAATTTTTATTTGTTATGGAATTACAAAGATAGATATTCGGTGTGTATGATATTGTATATTTGTACTAAAAATGGGGATTAATATAACTAACTATATGTGCGTAAAATCCATTGTTTAATGGTTGATGACAATTGGTGAACAATATACGAAAACTAATTCAAGTGACATAAGGGGGAAACATCCATTTGTCAACTAAATTACAAAAAGTCAAGAGTGGCTGAAATATATAGCTTAGAAATGCCACAAGACCAACTTGGAAAATGTTTTTCAGTTTTTTTAATAATGTGTATATGCACCTCTGACATTGGCCGTCACGTCATATATAAATGACAACTCATAATCATTACATCGTACAGTCCTGGTGAATGAATCAAATAGCGTTTATCACCTAACAATTTGCAAGCCAAAAGATTTTATGGGGAGGGTGACGCCCAAAGTGAAGCTTAACATGAATATAGTACTAACGACCTGCATAACAATGATCATTGTCTTGTTCTCAAAAAACACATTTTATTAATATGAAATGAACTTATGTTTTATTATAAAATAAATCAACAACTCATGGGGACATAAAAATGCTAGCCCCAACTATTCAGAGGACACATGTCATAAGTATATGAGTGGGGGGGGGAATGGAGGTGGGCCATGGTATATAGCTTTTGAGTGCATTTTGTATGGGATCAGGAACCAGTGTTATATATATTTGAAGAAACTGACTGAAATGTTAAACACGTTTTACCACAACACTGGCACAACTGACTAGGGTCCTTCTTTTAATAAATTAATAATAAGAAAAGAAACCCCAACTACAATGTTCCCAAAATTATGAATGGACATACTCGTGCAATAATTTTGGACTTGTCATGGCCGGGCGTGTGACCTAATACAAAAGCGGACGTCTTTCTTCTTTTGTTGACTCTTTCCCTTTGTACTAAACAAAATGTTGAAAAACACAACTATCTGTTTCGCGTAATATAATAAATCAAGTAGCATATGTTATCGATAAGTTGTGTTTGACATGGTACTACAACTATAAATGAGGAGTGCACGTGTGTTTATGCCAATGCAAGTGCTAAATTTTGAATGTCATAGGGATGTTGAGGTAACACATGACCAACATTGAATCCAGTAGCATGCCATAGTATACACTTAACACGTATTGTAATTATATCATAGCCCTACAAAGGCCATAATGTAAAACAGGGATGCAATTACGAAAAATAAAATTAACCATCCAAAATACCTAGTAGTGCAATATCCATAATCATAGTAAACACAAACAAATTAACATTATTATGTGAATAGTCTGAATCGTCATAAAAGTCCGACGGGAGACCACTCGACTCCTCGGAACTCAAACAGACGCACATGTCATAATATTCTCCACATTGTTCACACTCCGTAGTTACATTATTGGGGGGCGACGGCATATTTGTACTATCAAAAGAGCACCCGTCTTCGTCGTGATATATCTCGTCTTCGATCGGCCCCGACCCTGTGTCGTCTCCCGATCCATCTACGGTGGTCTACTCGTCTTCAGTTTCTTCCCTCGATTCATGATCTATATTAGGAAATGAATCCTCCAAAGGGACAAACACGGCAAACATTTCCTCGCGGTTCGGTAGGTCGTGCAGACGGAAGTACCTATATATCGCAGCCTCAACATCCTAATGTGCAAATATAAAAGGATCAGTCAAACAACAACAGATCACCCAAATTAAATATGTACATAACATAATGTCCGATTTAAATGATTTTTGTTGTCGTGCTACAAATGGGCAAAGCATAAAAATTGATTACCCCTTTGCGTGCCAAAGCCTCGAAGTAAGTATCCTCCCACAGAGTATGAAGATGTGTGGCCTTGTCAAAAACTACACCTTCCCTATTAATGAAGGAAAGGTAAGAAGACATATGAAGGCCCAAAATCTGCGTCCGTTCTTCCAGACTTCCTACACCAAGGGGTGGACCCTCGTGTGTTTGTAGTTCGGTAGCGAGTTGTTCAAGTGTGCTCCTTGATGTGTCCCCCACCAACCGGAGATATTTGAGTAACAAGGATTCTCTAGCGTCATCCCACTCGTTGTTGTACTGCATTGGTGCGAATACCTCTTCATTTGGCGGTTCCTGGTGCATGCAAAAACATTATTAGTGTTTAAACCATAGGGAATAGATATAAGAAGTACGCAAAACAAAGTACGCTTCCCTAACAATAGAATCGAGTGAAAGGAACATAATCTTACAATGATTCTCTCCACCGGAGTGGCCTCAAGGCGTTTCATCTCGGAGATCAGTTGATCCATGACCTTTTGATTTTCTCTGCTTATCAGTTTTACCTCTTAAGATGACAAATATAATTATGAGGGCCGACTGTGGAACGTGTTTAGGGGTTCCTAATTAAATTTACTTAGACATTGATGTGGTTAAATAACAATGTTAAAAGAATGGACCGTGGCAACTCTAACGAAGTGGGTTATAACTTTCAACATAGACTGCCGTGTCCAATTAATGATGGGCTGGTGGGGGAAAGGGTTGTGATGCTTGGTAAAATGAAGAAAAAGATGCAAGTAGTTTTCAAAATAATGAAGCATATTTTAGAGGGTGGTCAACAAAAAGGGGTGGTCAGTGTTGGGCCAACATCCAGCCAACATGGGTGCATGCACATGTTGCACTTCGGTGTTAAATGAAACTGACTATCAATTAAACAAAACAAGAACTTGATTCAGTGAGTAAACTATAAAAATCATGAAGTTTGATAATTGAAACACAATTATAGTTTAGGACCCCAATTGCTTAAAAGGCTAAATCTAAAAATAAACTTTATTCCTCTTTTGCCAAATATTTAAATTTTAACCAAAAAAAATGCGATGTATAGTTACGTGAAAAAAAATTTAACATAATCAATGTGTGCTAACATTATATTGGATTAAATCTGTTTACCATACTTTTATGTTAGAAAATGGTAAATATTTTACAACGTAACAACTTGTGTTAAAATACTAAATTTATCATCAAGTTCCTTTTTAGAAGTTACCTTTAATGTATTGGTCGAGGTGTTAAAATGCTAATCTCAAAATGACAAGTGTGAATTGGTTCTTTTTTAAATTATTACCAACATATAAAACTATGAGTTTGTAAACGTTAAGTATTGCTCAATGTTGGATGGATGTTGGCTAAACATCATATGAACATTGTGTCCAGACGAATTTAAAATTGTTATAAATAAATCATGAAAGCTTGCAAAAGAGGTTTGTGACCTCCCAAATGAAACCACACACAAAATAACCAAAAAATAGGCATGGCCAACTTCCAAAATAGGTCGATTTTTATATATAACCAAAATTTAGTTATGGCCAACTAACAAAATAATTCGACCCCATGCAAGCATCATCAACACAGGAACAAAACATCCAAAAAATACAACGCTCCAAAATAAGCCCTTACAAAAGAGGATTGACTGTCTACTACTATTACACATTCAAGGGCTATTCCAAGATATTGAGCGAATACATAGGATGCACTAAGGCGTCACTTCTTGATAATGGGAGTTTTTGGGCTTGACTCGATGTTAACAAAGTTTGTTGGCTTCGATTCCAGAGTCTTCTTTCTTCTTTCACAGGAAACAGGCACTTGGCCGTGGCTATCCTCTTCCTTTTGGGGGTAAGGTCCTCTACAGGAGGATCCTTTGCGGGGTGCGCCCACTTAAGAAGATCATCGATTGTGATTCGCGGGTGCTTCTGAGTACGGACAGGGAGTACGCAGTCTGGACTTGGGAACTCAATGAAATTATCGGTCGTGCTCCATGAATCCCACTTGTCAACGGCGTCCAAATCGTTGAACTCATATGGATCGATAGTTAGGTCGACATCTGGGAAACTGCGTCTGCTTCCTGCTGGGTCTAGTCTTCCAAAGATGGACATGAGCTCATTCCACGCAAGTTCACCCTCGTCGTGGTATGCTACGGCAAGGGCGTTTCTCTACAGCCAAACAAATGAGGATCATAAATCTTTGACCATATATATGAATAAAGTTTAATGAATGTAGCACATATGTTAAGGATTTCTTGAAACTCATTCTTAAAGTATTTGATGTGTACACGTGGGAAATGTTCCATAGCTCAACCGTTGTTAAATCTATACGACATATTACACTTGAACGAGGTAATATACAAATTTGCAAAGCACAAATTAATGCAAATCACTTATAAATAATTTTCGAAATCATGTCGCTAGGCATACGTAGAATTTACCTGCACGAAGAAGTCCCAAACAAATGGGTAGTCGGCAGTTAGCTTGAAAGTGACTGGGTTAAATTTCATGCAATGATTTTCCACGAGACTGGAAAAACATTTAAACCTAGCATGCAAGTGCTCAAAACGCAGACGTAAGGCCCTCATATTTAATGTTGTGCCATATTTTGCGTTCAGTTGTTCCATGCACTCGGAAAAAATAAAAATGTCACTCTTTTGTATATTACGCTCGAGACGTTCACCATGTTCTGCCAAGAGTCCAATGAAAGTGCCATCAATTTCGAGACTCCACGGGGACTCATAGAACAACACGATTTTGGCATCCATTTTTTTGGGAAGATTTTTTTGGGGTAATAAATTACCAACAAAAGCCGTTAAATACTGATAGTTGACTTTGAAAAACAACAAGAACCTGGTTTCTATTAATTAATAAAATATTGGATGGCCAGCACTACTAATGTATAACACTTAATGCAAAAAAAGAAAAGAGGAATTTATTTAGAGTGGTTGATAAAATTAATTGTCATGTGGCAGTTATTTATAGACTAAACAAAAGGGGGGAGGAAGGGAACTTGGGATTATGGCGGGTGTTTTTACCGCCAAGTTTGAGATATTGCTAATCATGACATTTTTAGGTGCATTTAATGCTTTCTCTTCCCCATGTATGTCCGATTTGACAATTAGCTTAAACTATGAGATGTTACTTATTGTACCTAATAGCCTACACCCAAGTATGTATATAACAGTATGAACATATTAATTAATGGTACCAAACTTTAGGTGAGTTCTTATAGTAGAGTATCGACTGGTACAAATAAACAAGTTATCATGTAGATTTTAGCCGGACTTAGTACGACAATATTGGCTAAAATATCCCTGGAAAATAAATCAATATTGCTAATCTACATAAAACACTCTAAGTAGAGCTAAGTTGAAGGGTTGTTGATGCTTCTTCATAAACTTCGTAAGGGGTGCTTGAAGAGCCAATCTCCTCAACGCGTGTCAGCGGAGCACGCTTCACGTTGAAGAAATAATCAAGCTCGAAATAATTTGGCATGCCATGGACCTTAAAGTAGAAGTCAAGCATTGTCTCCTGCATTTTGTATACAAATGAATTAGATGGACAAGTTTCGATTCAAGAAATCATGAAGGAGTTTCGATCGGTATAAAACACCCGCAATAATGAAGAACGCCCGACATCAGTTAAAAGAACTAGGGTGGATTCGGTCATTCAACGAAAAGATCGGCATGGTTGATACGAGAAGATATAAGAGAGTGGCTTAATGTGATTAATCTTAATCATGTGCTAATACAGCATGTACACATACACAATTACAATGATAATTACATAAGTAATATATAATGTCATCGTATTTAATTTAAAAAAAATTATACATATTGTTAGGGGTTATTCTATCTATCACTAATTGCCAGGGCATTAATGGAAAATGCTTTTATCAGAATCGTTATAGTTTAATCGATCAATCGCGTAAAACAAGAATTGATATTGGTAAATGAGTACCTTATGCTCGTATTCGGCGTATAACTCGTCGGTGCAGACGCAATCGCTTAATGGATCAAAAATAACTCCTGGAATTGACATATAACGGCGAAACTTGATAAACCTTTCGCGCATAATGCCAACGCGAGCTCGTACCATGCCGGGAGTAACTTTGGTTGCGAACGTGTTGGACATAAAAATGGTCGCCTGTTTAATAACCTTCCACATGTGCGTGCAATCTAAAATCGGGTGAGGTTTGGAGAACTCGTGTAGTGCAAAAGCAAGTTGTGCCTCGATTTCGGCACACCAAAATTTGTTGTAGTGAAATGGATGACCTGAGTGGCGGTAAGTTTCCTAACAATATGAATTGAATGTATGTGGATTAGCATATAAATAAAAACCTCATATTATGTGATGTTTGGCATTTGTTGCGTAAGATATTTTCACTAATTAACACAATAGTGTACCTCGATCGAAGGGTTGCGTCCAGTGCTATCCATGGTTGAACAAGTGGAAATTTCGGAAGACATGATAGAATGGCACAAGTGGCATTTGGATTTATAAGGGTATTCAAACGTGGGGAGTATTTCTTTTTCAAAATATATAAGGCAAGAGGAAAAAAACAATCAGATTTTGTAATAGCTAGAGGATAATTGTATTTAAGTCGTATTGCATGGCATTGATCATCCGTAGTTGGGGTTGTTGTAGGACAGTTCCAATAATTTAATGCAACGATGATATTTATCTGCGTACACATTCCAGGCACATGTAAGTAGAAGTAAATAGCACGTGCCAATTTTTAACCCCCTTTAATAAAAGTTTTTGTTATAACTAGGCCGCGCATGGGTTATATATTTTTTTGCCAAAATTACAATGATGCAAATCATCTTCTGCATATTGTTAACGAATGTCGATTAAACCATAACCAACTCGTATGATACGCTGAAACAGGCTTCAAGTATATGGTTTAAAAGGATATGGTCGTGGGCAACAAACTTCATCAAACAATATGACCAACAATTTAAAACTGTATCTAATTGTGAACAGCACTATGTACTTTTCATTCAATGCACCTCGGTCTCATTGTAGTAACGGATTAAAATACTACCACAACAAAGGAGGTTCTTGGTTTCAATGTTGGATAGATGTCAAGCCAATATCCATCCAACATTGCGAGAACAACACCTCCACTTTCAAAAATTACTGTTTAATACATATGCCTCGCAGCACTACGGGATAAAGTTATTGACTTACGAATATTCGACGTAACGAGTAATACACATCAACGTCCCACCCACCTACAGAAATGAGATAGTTGCATATATAGTATAGATGAAAGCTCGTTGAAGTATCTGTATTACGTAATCGGTGATAACGAAAATTTAATATGATCAAAATTTCACACTTCATTTATTTCTGAAATATCAGATGAAAGAAATCACAAATTTCGGAACGTATAATGAAACCATAAAATAATCAAGATAAGTGTGGGTAAACCTATAATAGGGAGGCCCAATAATCCCTATAGTTACTCCGAACAATTGGTTGTGATACGGCACATTAACTTAAACGAGTCCGGAGGGAAACAAACTACTACGCGAAGAAACTTGAATCAAAATAAATTTCAACTGCCGGGATTAAACTAGGACTTCAAATTTGTAGGGGTTAATATAATCACAACACACGACTAGCTAGTTTAAACTGCCGCATAAGTTAATAAAATGGTGCAATAAATTAAGGAAATATAATTAGGCATATTATGAAAGGAAATTCAACGATGAAATTGTTTTCATGTAGGCTTATATTGCAAGGCTTACAACAAGTGCATGACAAACACAAAAATGGAGGTTTGTAATTTTGATGTGACGATAACAATCAATTTAATTGACTTTTGTAATTAATTAGGTGGGAATACTGCTAACACAACAGAGTATTTACTCTACTTACAAAGTTCAGCGATGGAGTAGGTGATTCTCAATTATGGGGTATCCATAGCAATCCCGTCAATAGAGTAACAGAAGTGCATTAAAGAAATTACAGGGGGATTTCAATTATAAGTAATTAATGTTTACCACAATGTGTATGTATCATACATGTAGTGGCAGTTGTGTGTAGTAATGGCAACACAACAGTCTTGTTATCAAAGTTAACTTTTGGTTTTAAGATTATATAACGCATTCAACAGAGGCACTATATGCATGGTGGTTCGCTCCCTTCTCTTGTCATCGTTATTACTAGAAGAGCTTCAATGGAAACCAAATGTGGTAAGGAAGAGCAGCAGGACAACTACGAGTACGGACAAAGCAGCTTCTACCCTCGGCTCGAAGAATTGCCAAAAAAGGTACACGAATAGACAAAAATGCTAACGTGTGGTTTTTTAAAAAATGAAATATTGTATCATTCATTGCACGAACCTGATCGCGAGCCTGAACTAAATAGAATAGTTGACCATAAATCTTATGAAATGAATATATACAAGTAGCAACCGGTGGCCTGCCCATATTTAATGTTATTCGCATGTGTGGGTGTGTCGATCGTAAAAAAATCATGTAATGCTCTTCGTTGTGTCATCTGGTCATGTTCAAAGATGCATGAAACAGTCAGCAATCGCGGGAAGGGAAAAAAGGCAAAACGTTCAACATACAGTTTCAAACAAATAGTACGAAAACACTTTGTTTTCAATGTTGCTGAGATGTTGGCCAGACATCGAGATAACATTTTTCCAGTAAACTTTTATTTGATAAAAAAATATGGAAAACACTAGTTGAATTATGGTTATATATATATGCCCAATATTCGGTCGATTTGAAATGTTAAACGTGATTGGGAAAACGTTGAAAATTCGGACATTGAGTTCTCTATGCTGGTGATTAACAAAGCCCCTGATAAGATGACATGCTCTCTTTAATGTGATAACCACAACAACAAATTCAGACGGCCTCTCAACCTAAATGGGAAGACCGTCTATCTATATACAAAGGTTTTTGGAACCGTTCGTTGGACGAGAGCTACATAAGGACCTTACAAAGCGTAGCTAAACATATCGACATTTCAACCCGGGACGGTCTAGAAAGTGCTTTAGATCGCATCCACTTCATTCAATGCGAGATTCATCCCCTCATTGGAATAAACTATGTGAAAGTTTACAGACAGTACCAGACTGTTTGGATGCGTACCCAGGATTTTATGGAGTTCATAAACTTGCTGGGGGTAAGTTTCAACCGGCAAACAAAGAAGGTCAGCACAACAAAAGAATACGAAATGTCGCACGGGTTGAAGGTGTGTAATGGCGCCCCGTATACTCATTTTGATAAGTAAATTGTGTTGTACACGCTAGCCATGTCTACTAATGATTTGAAATAAACGTGCAGGAATACGCCGATAGGAAATTCTTCCGCAAATACGGGTTGCCGCAATACGAGTTGATGGAATCCATATTCGGCGATAAATGTGCATACATTGCCCTAGAGAAAATGGTAAGGCAGAGGCACAGATGGTACCAGGATATGAAATTTGAGGAGGTCAAGACTGAATATGGCGTGTATTTCTCGGAATAGTTAATTTCGTATTTTGACTAACGCAAACTCAATGTATGAGTAATGGGGAAATACGAAATATGTCTGTTTTGTAACGTATGGGGATATTTATTTATCTATTAAACCTTGTTTGCTTGTATCAAATATAATATTATGTTCACGAATAAATTTGATACATTTTAAATTTGGAGACAAGTTTAATATGTAACGGAATCATTAAATTTCATATAAAGATCCGAACAGATGTCAAGGAATTCAAAATTGAGTGCAAAAGATCTCGGAAATTTTATATTTATAGTAAGTGGATTTTTATTATGTAATATTTTAATATCCAAGTAAAATCACAACATATAATTCAAAAATTATGCACATACTGGGGCATTTAAACGGTATTGAGGCTAATATAAAGAAAATAAGCCTAAAAGAAATGAAGTACGAAATTCAAACCTACTGTTAGTTTTTTAAAAATGGAGCAACCGATTTTTGAAAAAAAATCATTTCAGTTATGTAATAATTACCTAAAAAAAGCAACAGCTTTTTCAATAACTTTATGTCACAATCACACCTCGTTTTAAGCGAAATGCTACATTTCCCTCTAAATTTAACTTTTCTTTTATTCCAAAATTTTCAGTTGGTGCCTACAATTATTCTTAATGGCCGAATTCACTTTTTCTGAGAAGCCCAATATCTCTAAAAATGATTTGTTTTCTGAAAAATAACTCTGAGGGAGCGCCAAACAGGGGTTATAGTCTTTACGCCCACGTGATTTTAGGCAAATCCAAAGGTTTAGAGGGTCAAATTTGCAGTTTATTATTTCCAGCGAGATTTTTATGTTTTATTTAATTATTTTAAGAGTCTTTTATAATTTTGGCATTTTTCTTAGTTAGGGTTTTCACTTTATAAATTAGTCGTCTTTGAGTCATTGTAGTCAGTTGTTGAATGATAAAAAAAACTAAACTTGAGATTTTTCTCAGTTTTTTTTAATTTCTCGGTATTCTGCGGAATCAACGAGCTTTTGATTTCTTGTGTTATTTCATCTTCCCTTATGGCTTCCGCTCGCTACATTAGTTATTCATCAAAAAGAAAGAACGAAATTGGTTGATGAAAAGTAAATAACAATACGAAGTATTAGTTAAGGAAAGTAAATACTAAATAGCAAAAGTTAAATGGGCTAATTTGATTATTCATAAAAAAAATTAAAAAAAAATAAAAGGGGGACAAATTTAATAGGCTGGAAAATGGACGGTTACCCAGTCTCTAATCAGAACCCTATTAGGAATGCCATGCAGTCAGGTGTCTCAAGCCCACTGCGACTACGACTAAGCCCAATATCGATTTAATAGAGTAATGGATGTGGGTCGGGTGAGGAGGCAGGTTTGGGTTGGTAGACTTTTTGGAGCAGATAAGAACAACTTCAGAAACCTTCATTAACCTCCTATTTTTTATTTGTTTTACCTAATCACCCCAACCCCACCTTCACATTAATTAGTAGCTCTAACTACGAATTTATAAACAAAACCACCCCGTGTGTTAATTATGCTAAACTACGTTCAAATAAACCTTCATGCTAAACTGACAAAAGAACCACTCAATTTTTATTTATTTTATATGTAAATTCCACTGCGCATATCTTCAAAGTATATTGGGTAGTTTTTTTTGCTTTTAAACGCATATTTCAACGCAAAAGTGATTTGATCTTTTTCTTACATGCAATAAATCAATTATTCCATAGAAGTTTAGTTAGAGTATAATAGTAATATATTTTATTATCATTATTTCTTAAAATATTTTTATTAAAAGAAAGAATTATAACTTAAGAAAAAAAAAAGGAATAAAATAATAATGGAAAAGCTAAGAGTCTCTCTGCATGAAGGTTTCGATCTCTTTCATGAGAGTTTGGCTACCATCCGACAAGGCTCTTTCAATCTCGGCGTACCGTTCATGGCAATCAACAACGGAGATTTTCACGTTTCCTTGTCGTCTTGTTTAATTTTCTCTCACGTCTTACCTCAATTTTAGCTGCTAGGGGGTTTTTTGTCCCTACGCGTTTTCTCCATCGCTAGGGATTGTTCTTCCTTTTCTTTCCTTGTTTAATTTACATATTGCTCTTGTTTTGGTTTCTTTGTCGATACAGATTGCTGAGGACATGGGCTCGTCTTCTCTTGGATACCGTGCGCAACACTCATCGCAATACCTCGGGTTACTGCTCATCCCACGGCCATGGAAGAGGTTAGTGATCAGTTGCGAAAAAGTCTTTCTTTTACTGAGGAAGAGGAGTCGGCTCACGTAGTCCCTGAGGCTTCTTGGCAGCAAACTAACGCTGCATCCGGGTTGATGTTGGTCGGGAAATTTCTTACGGGTCGAACATACAACTTCAACGTTTGCCGCGCACTGCTTCGAAATTTGTTTAATGCGTGAAAAAGAATTGAGATCAGCCAAATTGATGGAGACCGCCTCCTATTTAAATTCTTTCGCATCATTGATAAATGCAAGGCGTTGAAGGGATGTCCATGGTCCTTTGATAAACATGTGCTCGTTTTGTGGGACATTGATTTGGATGAGAACCCAACTAATGTTAGCCTGCATTTATGTAGCTTTTATGTTAGTATCTATGATCGACCTATCTCGAGACAGACTAAGGAGATGGCAAGCTTTATTGGTCAGAAGCTCGAGTTTCTTGAAGAGGTTGATATGGTTGAATCATGGGGTGTTAGTATGCGAGTTCGCGTGAAAATTAATGTGTTTAAACCTCTTCTTCGAGTTCTCAAAATCCAAGGCCCGGATGGACAGGAATTGATAGTCTCTTTCAAATATGAACGCCTCCCAAATTGCTACCTTTTCGGCCTCATGTGACATATTCTAACTGATTGTGATGTGCCCTATGATGCGAGGGGTGATATAGACGAGAACAACTTACCATACGGTTCATAGACTCGAGAACCTCCTCTTCGGGCGGGCGCGAGGCAGCGTTTTTCTGATAGAAACTCTTGGTCAAACTCTAACAGCGGGTGGTTTAACGATCAGTAGTATAACATGCCACGTAATTTTGATCAGCTCTGGAACTTGAACAAGGGACCTTCATCTCATAGTTCATCAGCAACTGAGGATAACGAACGAAGAATGCGGTTAGTCGGGGATAGGACGACTGAGTCAGAGCGGGGGATAAATCGTGGATGATTAGAAGTGACAGATGAGGTCGTAGGGGAGAAGGGAGAGCGTGAGATTAATTTTGGGAATGACTCCGAAGTTACTCTTTCGGGGGAGTTGAGTGCGCGGTCGGGAAGTCAGAGGGGCCAGGTTAGAACAGTAAAAATCCGTCATCGTGGTGAGAATGGTAACTAGGCCGATGAGGGACAAAAGCAGCGGAAACGAGACAGTACGAGTGTTGTGGAGTCTCGGGGTGAAAAACGATGCAAAGGAGAGGATACGATAATGATAGCGGTACACATGCTTTGGCGGAGGTTGCGCTCTCAATGAATATTCTTAGTTGGAACTGTCAGGGCTTGGGGAACCCTTGGACAGTTCGCGAGTTGAGAAACTTGGTTTCTCATTTTCACCCCCCTCTGATTTTTCTCTCGAAAACTAAATGCAATAAGAGGAAAATAGAGGCGATTAAGGTTCGGTTGAATATGTTTGGTGTTTTTGTTGAGGTTCATGGTCTTTCTCGAGGATTGGCTTTATTGTGGAGTAAGACTCTTGATGTGCGGTTGGTTAGTATGTCGGTAAACCATATCGATGTTGTGGTTGGTGAGGGGGACGAAGTGTGGCGTTTCACAGGGTTTTATGAGGAGCCGGGCGTGGCGCAACGAATGCGAATTTGGAACTTGCTTCGCAGACTTAAACTTGAATCTCATCTGCCTTGGCTTTGTGTGGGAGATTTTAACGAGATTCTCAATCATTCTGAGAAGAATGGCGGTCCGCTTCGATCGAATTGGCAAATTCATAATTTTCTTGACGCTTTGTTGGACTCGGGTTTGAGTTCCTTGTCGTTTGATGGTCCAGAATTTACATGGTGTAACGATCGACCTCATTCGCATACAGTTTGGGCTAGATTGGATCGTGCATGTGCAGATTTGGCATGGAACAATTTATTTCCATCGGCAAAAGTCGAACACATCCCTCTCTGTCATTCTGACCATGCGGCTTTATTTATCTCCACCACAGCTTGGTCTCAACAGGGGTCGGGGTTGCGAAGGGGTGCTGGGCAGTTTTGGTTTGAACCGTCGTGGGTTCGTAAGACAGAGTGTGAGGCCATGATTGCGCAGCTTTGGGCCGAGGTCGGGGGTAATGCGGATGGACGGCAACTTATTGGTAAATTGGAGGGGTGTAGTTTAGGTTTACTCTAGTGGAACAATGTTAACGGGGTGGGTATGCGTAAGAAAATAAAAAATTGAACGAACGAATTTGGGTCTTCGCGTGGGGCTGATTTATGTGGAGTCGAAGATGGAGGAGAAGGCTCTTACGGTGGAGCTTGAAGAGTTATATGAGTCTGAGGAATTGTATTGGAAATAGCAAGCTAAGGTCCAGTAGCTTAAGGAGGGGGATCGGAATACGTCGTATTTTCATAATAGGGCGAGTGAACGGAGGAAGAAAAATGAGATTACGGGTCTTCGGGACAACGGGGGTGTACTTCGCCAATCCCCAGCAGAGATTGACTCGATCGCGATTGATTACTTTAGGAATATTTTTGCCTCTTCCAATCCGTCGGATGAAGCGGTCGAAGAGGTATTGCGGGACATGGGAGTACGCGTGAGTCCGGAGGTGAATGAGCGCCTTATTCAGCCGTTTACTATTGGCGAGGTAACTAAAGCTTTGACTGATACGTACCCTTATAAGTCCCCAGGGCCGGATGGCTTCTCTGTGTTATTTTATAAAAAAAATTGTAATATTGTGGGGCATGACGTTATTGCCTTTGTTCTTGCTTATCTGAATGATCGTATCATGAACCATGTGGTGAATTTTACTCATATTGTCCGTATTCCTAAAACTACTAACCCCGATGTGATGTCACAGTTTCGACCAATCAATCTCAGTAATGTTAGCTTTAAGGTGGCGTCTAAGGCTATTGCTAATAGACTTAAGCCTTTCTTGGGGAATATTATTTCTCCTTAACAATTCGCTTTTATTCATGGTCGATTAATTACTGATAATATCCTTGTTGCCTTTGAACTTAATCATTTTTGAAAAATACGAGGACAGGGCGACGTGGATTTATGACACTGAAGCTTGACATGAGCAAGGCTTACGACCGAGTCGAATGGTCCTTCTTGGAGAAGGTAATGCTTAGACTAGGCTTTGCTTCCTCTTTGTGTCACTTATTATGATGGGGGTTCGTTCAGTATCTTATGCTACTTTGATTGGGGGCGGGAATCTAAGGTTTTTTTTCCCTGAAAGTGGCATTAGGCAAGGGGATCCCATATCTCCCTACCTATTCATATTTTTTTATAAGGTTTTTTCAGCCTTTATCACTGGGGCGGAGAACCGTGAGCTCTTACGAGGGGTGGCGATTTGTAGGGATGCAGCACGCATATCTCACTTGCTCTTTGTAGTGATGTAAGCTATATCGACGTTTGCTATGAGTTGTTTCCGTCTTCCCGATTCCTCAATTAAAGAGATTGAAGCAATTATTAGCAACTTTTGGTGGGGTAGTGGAGAGAGAAATAGAATTCATTGGATAGCGTGGGATAAACTGTACCGAAGAAAGGAAGAAAGAGGGATGGGGTTTCATAATTTGAAAGCTTTTAACATGGCGCTCCTCGCGGAACAAACATGGCATCTCTTTCGTAATCCGGGGAGCTTGGAGGGTCGGCTCTATAAGGCGCGATATTTTCCTCTATGTTCTCTATTGGACGCGAGAGTCGGAAGTACTCCGTCTTTTTCTTGGAGATGCATTTGGGAGACTATTTCAGTGTTAAAGAATGGGCTACGTATGCGTGTGGGGAACGGGGAGTCATTTTAGTGTGGGGGGACGCTTGGATCCCCCGGTCGATGTCGTTCTGTCCTATTACGCCGCACAGCAAGGATGACCATTTTGTCCGTGTTAGTGAGTTAATCGATCAGGTCTCGGGATGGTGGGACGTGGAGAGGCTGCACGGCCTGTTTTTGGAGGTTGATGTGCAAGAAATTTTGAAAACTCCTGGTGGAGGGACGAATCAAGAGGATACGTGGGTATGGTACTATGAACGAAGCGGGGGGTTTACGGTGCGAAGCGCTTACCATCTTATCATGGTGCAAGGGCTGGTGCGGTCGAGTTCATCGGAGGGTGCGACATCCTATATCCACAAAGCGTGAAAACTTATATGGCATATCCATTGCCCAAATAAAATTAAGGTGTTTCTTTGGCGGGTTTGCATGAATATTTTACCAATAAAGTGTAACCATATGAAGCGACGGATTTGTGAGGATTCGGCGTGTGTAGTGTGTTTGGAGGGGGAGGAGAGTTCTCAACATTGCTTATTTGATTGTCACGTAGCGAGGCAGTGTTGGGCACTTGCGAATTTTTCGATATTGCTAATGCTTGGTGCGAACGAGGAAATCATTGATTGGGTCGTGCGCATTGCGAGCGACGTGTCAGCAGAGTTGGCGGGGCTTGCCATCACGCTATGCTGGGAGTTGTGGAATAATTGGAACTCCATTCTTGCGGGAAATCACGCGTGCGAGCCGGAGGAGATTGCGTTTTTTGCTGTACTATGTGCATCTGGTTGGAGGGACATTTTTGGCGTCACTTCTCTCACGGGCAGTGATCGTGGTAAAAGTTGGGTGGCACCTACGATTAACACTATTAAAATCAACTTTGATGGGGCGTTGTTCGCGGAGGAGGGGGTTGTTGGGGTCGGGATTATTGCGAGGGACTCGAACGGGGTGGTGATCGCGTGGACACAACGACGTTGGGAGGCAAACCTTTCTCCGGCTTGTGTTGAAGCAACCGCGGCGAGGAGGGCATTGCAGTTAGCTATTGGGATGAAGTGGTCGCGAGTTATTATTGAGGGTGATTATTTGAGTGTTGTGCACGATATTATTGCGGGTCACTTAGGTGATGCGTTCCAAGCTACTATTATTGATGAAGTGATCAAGGCAATGAAAGTGCACGATGACTTCTCTTTTCACTAGGTTACACGGGAGGCGAATATGTAGGCTCATCATCTTGCACGTGACGCGACGCTTAGGGTCGAGGGCTAGGTCACATAATTCTTCACACTGTTAATTTTTTTGGCGCACCGGTCTCGCACTAGCGCATTAGTGCCCGTGCTTCGCACTGAGACGCATTATAAATTCTTAGTTCTCACACTAAGATTTTCTTGTTCTTTTATTCAGATTTAATGAATAATCGTAGAAGATTTGTAAAAAACGAAACAAATGAATGCTAATAAAAAAGAGTCGAAGGAGATGGAGAACAAAACTAGGTTCAAAATAAATATAGAATATTTGAAGTAATTTAAGACTTATACATTTGTCTTTTCACCATAATAATTTAAAAAATATTATATAAAATTAATTATTGAGTAGTTAATAAACAATACTCAAATATATATAAAATTATATATCAATATTTAATATTTAATTATTTTTAATAAACGCATTAAGACGCATTGAAATTTATGCATTTTTAAATTTGACGAACTGACGCATCCGCACTCGCACTCGCACCCGCATCCGCCTTATGTGACCTAGGCCGAGGGACCAGATCTCCTTGTTTTTGCTACGTTGTAATTCGCTTTCTTTTGTTGATGGGTTGGTTTTTTCTTGTATGAACTAAGATGCAATTTTGTCGCTTTTTTTTGGCTTTCACCAATACATATTTTTTCTTAAAAAAATAAAAAACTTAAGAAAAAAAAGGCTACGATATATGTTTGCTATCAATATTTAAGTTATAATATAGCTAAACTATTATTTTTCATAGATTTAATAGTATTTACTATTTAATACATGAATAGCTAGAATAGGAAAGAGGCGTGTCGCACTTTCCCTCTCTTCTTAAACTCTATCTCCTCTCTTTTCCCTTGGTGTTCTTTTTCTTTTTTCTCCGAGACAAGAAGCAGAAAAAGAAGTCCACTTTACTTCATCGTCGAAGAAGAAAAAAAACTTAATTTGAAGTGAATTGCCTATTTGATCTCCTTCTCCAAGAGTTAATGGTACGCATCAATATATTTTTTGGTCTTTAATTTTTAGTGATTAATTAGTGTATAGGCCGGGGATTGAAATATACATATATGTGTATATGATTGGTGCAGGGTGGTGGATATGATAATAATAATAATGGAATAATAATGAAGGATGAAGAGAGGAGTAATAATAAGTGGCCGGCGTGGCTGCGGCCTCTGCTTGAGACGAGTTTCTTCGGTCAATGCAAAGTGCACGCGGCGGCGCACAAGAGCGAGTGTAATATGTTCTGCTTGGAGTTGGACTGCCTCCACGCTGGACCCTTATGCTCACTTTGCCTCTCTAATTCTCACAAGGATCATCGCTCCATTCAGGTATATATATATATGTATATATATATATATATATATATATTAATTCCTCTCTCTCTCTCAATTAATAATAAGCTTATTGTTATAATTATTATTATTATTAATAATTCTCACAAGGATTATATATATATATACAATAATAATAATTAGATAAGGAGGTCTTCATACCATGATGTGATAAGAGTTTGTGAGATTCAAAAGTATTTGGACATAAGTGGTGTTCAGACCTACATTATCAACAGCGCCAAGATTGTCTTCCTCAACCAACGCCCCCAGCCTAGGCCCGGTAAAGGCGTCACCAACACCTGCCACGTCTGTCACCGCAGCCTCCTCGACTCCTTCACTTTCTGCTCACTTGGATGCAAGGTATTTATATTATTATATATATCCATTTCATCATTTACATATTAACAAGTCCGATCCACATAATTCGATCAGTTTTCAAATCAAATACACTCCTTTATGTGATCTGTTTTTGCTAAATCTTGACACTTGAAATTTACTTTTTTGTTAAAATGTATGATGGTGACCAGACCTCTGTAAAAAATAAAAAATAAAAAATAAAGCTTATCTTGCTTGCTACTTGAATTTTCACAACTCAATGATGATCACTGCACTATCTATGCTCATTAAATTGAATTGCTACATAGTGGGGGCTTTTATTTATTTATTATTTATGTTTAATGTCTCTAGTAGAAAGACTATGAGAATTCAGTCCATATCAATCCATTTTCCTTAGTGACAATGACTTTTTCCCACTATCGACAATTTGTCTACGTTCATTGTTCGAATGGCAATTACAAACCCACCACAAAATTCGGCAGCATTTGTTCTCTATCTCTGTAGGTATTGGAATCTGATTCACATATTGTACTTTACTGTTGGTTGGTACTACTGGATATTACATACCTTTAATTGCTTAACTAAAGTTATTGCAACCATGTAACTATTTCGATTGTACCACGTTCCAAATCAGTCTTAATATTCTTTAATCAATTGTTGCGTATGACATGTGTAGGTTCCACTGATATGACATCGTTTTGTCTTTTGATCAGATTGTTGGGACGTCTAAGAATTTTCAAAACAACAAGATAAGAATTGAGGTTGATGGTTCGGACACAGAGGAGTCCATGAATGACGGATTGATGTCGTATCATCATCATCATCATCATCATCATAAACAAGTGCTGAGGAATAAAATCCAGAGCTTTACTCCATCGACTCCGCCTCGTACTAATTCCCTGATGAATTACAGAAGCGCGAAACGAAGAAAAGGAGTTCCGCACAGAGCTCCCACCGGGGGCCTTGTCATCGAATACTAATACAAAGCAAACGTGTTGAATTCCAATAGAAAATCGCTAAACTCACGATGTTACATTCGAGCATATTGAGCTTTGTCAGAGGAAGCCGGTGCTTGAATTGCCTATATATAATTGCAAAGATATAGAAATTAGAAAGTAGGATATATACCAGTGTGTGTTCGTGTATGTGATATTTCATAGTTTTGGGAGATAGTAGTTATATATGGAATAAAAACTGTAGATGAGGTATGGAGTTTAAATGTAAATAGCACTAGTAGTCTTGTGTTTGTAACCTTGTACGTATTGCTATAGAAATCAGAATGATAATCTGTTTGCAGTTCAATACTAATACCAGCAAGCAATACAAGTTATAATTTTATTCTTGTAACTGCAGAATCAATATTTATTTTTAATGGGTTTGGTAACTTGCTAATGTGAATCAGTCCGTTACCGAGAGAAAAACTGTAAATAACTGTATCTTCTTACAATAATTGACAAAATTGTTTGTTATTTATTACTATGTCAGCCTACTCAATTGACTTATTTCACTAGTTGAACGACTTATTAGTTGAGCGGTCATCATCGTACTCTAGGAAGTTCAAGTAAATATCGTATAATAGTTGGTGACGTGGCCACTAGGAAGAGATTTTGAGTTGAAGTAGAGTACGAAATAATTATACAAAGATACATCGCATCATTGATATGTTTGTATGGCGGGTGCGTTATTGGCATGGTTACACTTACATCTCATTGTGCTAAGAGAAACTATTCTTTAAGCAACTCACTCACATAATAAACTTGCGTTTGGTCACATTTTTTTATATAACACAATGATCGTGTGGCAAATATATTTATCTGGTTATAAATAGGCTAAGTGCGAAGGCTTCGTGTCAAAGCATCAAAATGGTCACATTTGCTTTACCAATAAAACCTTTTGACGCAAACAAAGGGGCACCATGCTAGAAAAGACTATTTAGAACCGGTCTCACCGTATCTTTCATTAAATAATCTATTTTATCAGAATGAGTCAGCATATGTGGTATGACTCAGCTAATTCGCATTCGTGAAATGTCAGTCATTATTTTTCTTTTTCTATTTACTTATTCTAGAGAAGTCCTTAGGGATGCGGACTTTTCCTTTTCTTCACTACTTCTTTTACTTTTCTTTATATATTATATTAAACAATGATACCAATAATGGACCTAACTTAAATAATAGTGACCTCTGGGCTTTGAATATTGTTATAGAAAGAGAAGGAAATAGTGACAGCGACAAAGTGTAACCGCAGCCTTCTTGCATTACGCATTTACGCTTTATTTCTAGTGAGGGTTATTTAGGCTGGTCCAATAAATAAATTAGGCCAGTTAAATATTTCTTGAACTATCAAGTAAGAACGTTCCATAGTTCTTGCGGTTCGACCTTATCTCAGAAAATTCAAGAGGACACGTTGCAAAATCTACAAATACATTGGATTTCAAGACACAAGGTACGCCATTAATTTTTGTTCACCAACCCAACAAGTATTGAACTGTGAGTTCAATAGTTATTTCCGTTGAATAGTTATTCAGTTTGATCAATTGCGAGTCACTTCAATCGTTCAGCATTCATCACTCAGTTCGACAGTTTTAGTGTCGAATCCAGGATAGTTCGATAGTTCTGGGATTCGATAGTTATTTCAGCATCGAACTAGTCTTCGTTCGATAGTTCGACAGTTTCCAGATTCGATAGTTAGGGTTATTCTAGTCATTTCAGACTTTCCTACAGTGTAATAGGTGTTTCGGACAAAGCTACCCATTCTTGTAATAGATTAGCATAGTTTGGTGTATTTTCAGGCCCAGTTATATTGTATTCTTATTTTCGTGTAACCCAGATGAAATAATACCAAATTATTGGAATCGTATGTGGGAACACCGTTGTTTACACATTGGGAAGTTTGGACTAGGCGGAATGCCGAAGAGAGGCAATAACGCTTCGGCGACTCGCGCCCAGAAGAAGAAGCCCAATATCGAGAAAGTGGAAAGGAGTTCGAAGTCAAAACCCTAAGAGCAAGGGCGAGACAAGTGTAAGCGCCAACTTTTAAGACAATGGGATGAAACAGAGATGGAACCAATGGGAGAACTCAAGTATGTGCAGTTATTCAGTGAGGATAGCAGAAAGACTATAAGGATCGGCACGGAGATGGATCAACAGGTGCAAAATGCGTTAGTAGACTGTCTCGTGTGTAACGCGGATATATTTGCATGGGCGGACTCAGATTTACATGGAATTGATCCAATAATAATCGTACACAGATTAAGTCATGGATGTCAAGTCAATCAGGCAGAAAAGTAGAAGTGCAATTTTAGCAAAGAGTAGAATGAGGCGGCAAAGAAGAAGGTGATAAAATTATTGCCCACGTGTCATATCTATGATCAGGTTCTTTGAATGGTTGAGCAGCATGGTGCTGGTACTCAAGAAGGAAGCGAAATGGGGGATGTGTGTCGACTATATGGATCTGAACAAGCATTGCCTGAGGGATCTATTTCTGCTCCCGATGATTGACTTATTAGTAGATTCGACTGCGGCGTGCTCCCTTCTGAGTCTTATGCATGCCAAAAGTAGCTTCCATTAGACCTTTATAGTTGTAAATGATCAGAGTAAGACTGCATTCGTGACGGACACGGAGGTATACTGTTATTGGGTGATGCCATACGGTTTGAAGAACACATGGGCGACTTTCCAGAAGGTGGTCGCAAAGATGTTCTACTATTTGATTGGTAAAACAATGAAAGTCTACATTGATGACATGTTGGTCAAGAGTTTGAAGGCGGAGAAACAAATCCAACATTTGGATGAGGCTTTCATGTGACCAACAACAAGGCGGAGTACAAAGCAATGTTAGCAGGAGTACACATGGTATGAACCCTCAATGTTGATCACTTGGAAGTATTCACTGATTCCCGGCTGGTGACTAATCATTTTTCAGAGAAGTATGAAGCCAGACAGGACAGACTGATATTGTACTTGGCTAAGCTTAAGGATTCGGCCAATAAGGTTTCATTTTTGCAACCTCCTCGAATCCCGCGTTCGGCGAACACAAAAGCCGGCACACTATCAAAGTTTGTCAGCTCCTGCGATATCTACGTGCAAAAGCGCGTAACATTGTTACCAGTAGAAAAACCAGCGATTGAAATATCCAAGTACAGGAAGGCATGGGCTAAAGTGGATTACGTACTACCCGTTTTCGAAATGCCATCATGGAAGGATGAGATATTCCAATACCTCATTGAAGGCACTTTGCCATATGACCCTAATGCCCGACGCGGGTTATGAAATAAAGTATTTAGATTTATGATTCACAATGGCAAGCTGTAACGCTCCAAAA
Organism: Linaria vulgaris; assembly: GCA_948329865.1. Taxonomy (NCBI): domain Eukaryota; kingdom Viridiplantae; phylum Streptophyta; class Magnoliopsida; order Lamiales; family Plantaginaceae; genus Linaria; species Linaria vulgaris. Next base: position 79,925 of record OX415252.1, read on the forward strand.
ATTAGGAAAAAAATAAATTTATACTTTAGTCCTTGAACTTTTAAAAATTTCCATTTTTAATCCTAAATGTTTACAAAAATTGTCTTTTAGTCCCTAAACTTAAAAGTTAGTTTTTTATTATTTTATAGGTCCCTAATCCTAAGACATATATTTCAATTTCAAATATTAACCAAGATGATTGAATTACCTAGAAAAAATTTACATTCGAAAATGTGTATATAATAAAGAAATCTAATTATACCCATTTGAATTTTAATTATAAATTATTGAGGGACTTAATATGCAGTTAACCTAACTGATGAGATAAGCCATGACATCTTTAAGAGAATGATTGAAATCAGATTTTTGTGATTTATTATAAAATAATCAAGGTCTGACATAAATAGTTATGATTAAACTACTATTTTCGCCTATAAATACTCACCATTGTTCAACATTTTATACAGCCCAAAATAATCTGATTCGGAAAACAATCCGTGAAAGAAGAGTTGTTCCTTTTTGTGTTTTCGTTCAGAAAATGATTTTTCTAAATTTTTATCTTGTTATTTTCTACCCAAAAAGACACCAAAACTTTTACTCCGCAGGAAATGCGATTTTGCCCCTACACCTTAGAAAAATCATATCAAATTGTAGAAACATTATTTTACTACCAATTTTCAGATATATATATATATATATATATCCTTCTTGGAGTCTTCTGTCTTTTGTATGAAGACATCTTGTCCAAATAATATGATCTAGGAGGCCGTAAAACATAAATCGTAAACTGCTGCCAAGAAACCCGATAGCGGCTCTTATGTTGCAAGAATTATTTAGCATAGCAAACTTTGTGTTTTCGCAAAATTTCGGATACACACATTCATCATGATGTTAAAAATTAGAACTGAAAAAAGATTTGAAAATCAAGTTCATTTGGATGTCCGATCAAAGGTAAAACTGAAATTGCGATGATTTTTCAGTTTATTTGGCACAACATTTATTTTCTTTGTTTATAAAGTTAAATAACCATCATAATTCAAGTATTTATTACACACATGAATTTAACATGGTATAGTATTAGTTATAATTAGATTATTATAATTTATAATCATGAAATGACATTTTTGTGATTTTATTTATAGCATTTAAATGGTAGATTTGTCATGTTTAACATACTACTTTCATAAGTCTTACAAGATTACTCTTGCCACTTCATGATCTAACCATCAAATAAGATTATTTATCATAATAAACATTCCTTATCACATGTTTTGATAAATCTTCCATGTTTATATTTTTATATTTAAGTTATAAAACAAGTATATGCATTTTAAACTTACTATGTAAAATAAAGTAATAAATGACTAAGGTATACCTTTTAAGGTGTTACTTCGTATGATACTTATTTGGTGTGTGGTTATTAAAAGTTTGGATTTGATTAAAGACTAAAAAGTCGAGTTTTCCTAGAGTTAGTTAAGTAATATGTTTTTTAAGGATTGATTATGCATCGAATTGGATAGTTAATCAAACTTTACTTGTTACCTTTACTTGTCGTCGAAATGACTTTAACATGAATACTCACAGTCATAAGTTTACAAATATGGTTGTTTAAGATAATTTTGAGAGATAAATAAGGTGGTTAAAACAATAGATATTTGATATTCAATTTAAGCATATATTTTTTCTTTAAATTCATCATCTAAGATCTTCATGTTTTGTGTAATGACATAAATTAAGCTTATGTGTTATCCACTAAGATTTACATTATAACTAGCATTCTTAACGAGAACGTTCTCAATTTCACCAACATCAGAATTGAAGAAAAAGTACTAATATTTGTTGTGGTAAATTATAAATCTAGTTGATTAATATTATTTAAATTTGTTAAAGGCTTGACGAACTAATCAATGACATCAAAGTTCCCCGTACGAGTAAAGATGGGGTTCTATTTCTGATTTATTCTAGCCTCGTTTGGCATCTAGCCCTAAGGAACTTGGACAGAAAGCCCACTACTCCGTTATCAAACCTCGAACAACCTATATTCCATCATAATCTTGTTTTTCATCTCATCACATAACATGATTTTCTTACTCATCGTTAAATCGTATTAAATTATTTATTATTTATTATATCGATTCATAATCTTGGTAATTCCCTGATATTTTAATCACATTTGTTGGTTCTTGAACTGTGCAAAGAGAAACGAACTATGTTCGGGACATGTAGCTCAAGGAGCAACAGATATTATCTGGTTACTAGCTTAATTGTTTATCTGTTATACCCATTGGGACGCCTTTGGGAAGTTGGGCCCACGAGCTTCAAGAAATTCAACAGATTCAAAACCAAGTTCATAGTTCATACCATTCTTTAACAATCTTCAAGTCAAAAGTCCGTTTGATTCGAGATCAAGTCACAAGACCCTCGAAAAACCATTTTTAAAGATTAAAGTCCATTGAAAAAAGATCAAAGCTCAACATATCAGAACTAAAGACGAAGATCATATCGTTCTTCATCAATCTCCAAATCAAATCACCCCTTGATTCGAGATCAAGTTAAGCCTCGAGTTAATGTTTTTGAAAATCAAGATTCATCTAAAGAAAATTGACATTCAATAAGTTCAAAATTCAAGACGAAGATCAAATTATTCGTCGTAAAAATCAAGTCAAGTCGATTGTTGATTTAAGATCAAGCAAAAAGCCCTTGAATTAACATCCAAGTCAAAATCACTTGGAATATATCAAAGTCAATTTCGCCTTCAAGTCAGTCAAATTTCAAGATTAGAAAAGAATCAGGGATTACTAGAGATTGTAACTCAAAGTTTATATCAAGTTTATTTGTACTTAATTTGTTTGTCTTTTATTATTTTAGATACTTAGAAATCTTGTCGCTACACCTAGGGGTGGGTAATCGAACCCGAAATTTGGGTACCCTACCCTACCCGATCGGGTATTACCCAAATTTCAGGTTTCACTACCCGAACCGTACCCGAAAATTCGGGTACCCTATCCGATTAGGGTATTTCGGGTACGGATTCGAGTAGGATTTTTAAAGCAATTCGGGTACCCGGTACCCGAATTGAATATTACACATTTTTTATTTTTTTTTCCTTTCTTTTCCCTTTTTTTCTTTTCTATTCAGTCTTTCTTTGTTTTTTTTCAGTCAAACACACGCTCACAGTCACAGCTGAGCTCACTGTCTCTCATCTCTCTTTCTTTTTTTCTTTCACATTACACACGCACTCAAAAACACACACACACACACCCGACGACAAACACACACACATACACCGGCGACCCGACGCACACTCCGAATCCGACGACCAACGCACACCCGGCAACGCATGTCTCTCTCTCTAGTCTCTTCTACCAAGCACGCTCTCTCTCCCTCTCAAAATCGAAAAAGTGGTAAACTCTAAACTCAAAATTAATCTTTTAATTTGTATATATTGTGTTATATGATATGCATGGTGACTCAATTAGACTCAAATGAAGTTGTGTGGTAACTAAATTAGACTTAATTAGATTAGTTAGGGTTAATGAATTTGGGCATTTTGTTAGATTAGAAGAATTTGGGCATTTTGGTAACGAAGTATTGAAATTGAAGTATGAAATTGAAGGTTTTGAGCATTTTGTTAGAAAAAGTACTGAAAAGTCATTTGTGAATTAATGAAGTGTGTTATATGAGACTATGAGTATATGGTAACTCAATTAGACTTAATTAAATTAGTTAGGGTTCATGAATTTGAGCATTTTGTTAGATTAGAAGAATTTGGCCATTTTGGTAACGAAGTATTGAAATTGAAGCTTTTGAGCATTTTGTTAGAAAAAGTATTGAAATGTGACTTGTGAATTAATGAAGTGTGTAATGTGTTATATGAAACTATGAGTATATGACTAATTATTTGGGCATTTTGTTAATGAAGTTTGTCATTTGATAAATTGATATACTTTAAATGATAATTTGATATGAATCGTTATTGTGTTATTAATATGAATGTTGAAACTTGAAATTAATTTCCTATGAATGTTGTAACTTGTAACTTGTAACTAAGTCATTTTCTTAATTTATATAGGTGATGGCTCCTTCAAATTCGAAGGGAAAACAAGTCGCATCTTCAAAAAGGAAGAAAAAAGAAGTTGCACGTCCAAGTTCAAAAACAAAACGCTTGAGTGCCAAAGCCAAGGGGAAGCGAGTAATGGATGAGAGTGCGAGGAAAACTCCTAAAAAGAATCCAAACTCGTCAATATCTATCAACGATGAAGAGGTGCGATCTTCACATTCTATTTTCAATCAAGATTATGATGATTCTTCCGATAGCGATGTTGCCGAGAGGTTGGAAATCCGAACAACATTGAGGTTGATGATGAAGGAAAATGGTGGAGTGACACCAGTATTAGTTGTCGTGATTGGAGTAAAGTCACGGAAGAGATGAGACTTGTGAGGAGGAAGGCTATTGGGAAAAGGGCCAAAGTTTGGGACCATTTTAAACCGTAATACTGCACAAAAGAGCAAGAAAATAAAGCGACTTGTAGATATTGTAAAAGAACTTTGGCTGCCGATTCTGCAACACATGGTATATCTAGTTTGATAACTCACCACAAGAATTGCAAATTGAAGCCAGACGAAGTTGAAACTAATCAACAACGTCTAAGCTTTCAGCCACCAAGAGGGAGTCGTAAGGGTAGCCTATTGAATTGGCGTTTTGAGCAGGAGACGGTCACGGAAAGCTTTTGCAAGATGGTTATCATTGATGAGATGCCATTTAAGACCGTAGAAAAGAGGGGGTTCCAGATTTTCATGGCAGATGCATGTCCTATGTGGCAAATCCCTACAAGAAAGACCTTGTCGAAAAACATTTTGGCGATGTATTTGAAAGAGAATGCTCAAAGGGTTAGCATTACTACGGATACTTGGACTTCAATTCAAAGAGTCAACTACATGGTGATTACCGTGCATTTCATCGATGATTCTTGGACTTTGAACAAAAGAATCATCAACTTTGTTACAATTTTTAGTCACAAAGGTGAGGCTATTGGGGTTGATGTTGAGAAATGCTTGGTGGATTGGGGCATTGACAAGTTGAATACGGTCACAGTCGACAATGCTTCGTCAAACGATGGGGCGGTGAATTACTTGAAGGAGAGATATACGGCGAGAAAAATGGAACCATGCTTGAGGGGGTGAATGTCCATGTTCGGTGTGTGGCACATATCATCAATCTTATTGTGCAAGGTGGCTTGAAGAGCACCGAAGAGGTGAGTTGTATTTCACAAATAAGAAATGCCATAAGATACGTGAGGAGTTCACCGAGTAGGTTTAAGAAGTTTAAAAATGCGGTTGATCGACAAGGGCTTCAAAGTAAAAGGTTGGTATGCTTAGATGTCCCTACTAGGTGAAATTCAACTTACCAAATGTTGGATACGGCAATATCTCTTAAGGAGGCATTTAGTGCTTACGAGTGGATTGAAACCGATTATTTGTTGATTGATGGTGGAGTTCCAGTTGCATTGGATTGGGAACGGGCAACTAACTTCATGTTATTTTGGAAGCCATTCTACATCTTGACCAACCGTGTCTCGGGAAGTTTGTATGTTACATCCAACACCGTTTTCAAGGAGATTTGTGCAATCCATACTCTTATTAACAGGTACGCGAAAGGGGACGTTGGGAAGCAATTGACTCTAATGGCACATGCAATGAGAGAAAAATTTGACAAATATTGGGGGGATACATTGAAGATGAACAAGACCCTTTATTATGTTGTGCTTCTTGATCCCCACTCCAAATAGGTGTACTTGAATTATGCTTTGGAGCAAATGTATTCTGAAGATCTTTCGAAGCCGCCTCCAAAAAAAGTAATTGATCTTACAAGTTCAATTCGTGTTGGCTTCGAATCTTTATTCAATGAGTACAAGCGAGTTTTATGGGAGTTCTGCTCCTTCCACTCAAGGTCAAAGCCATGGCATATCTAGCACAAGTGTGGATGACTTTTCTTTATCGGAGGATGGCCAACAAGCTTATGATTCGGTGCAACTCGATTTTGAGGCAATGTTGGCACAAATAAACACACAAGAGAAGTCTGAGCTTGAGAGGTATATGGCCGAAGAAGTCACGAGGAATACATCTGAACATTTTGATATCTTGGGATGGTGAAAAGTAGAAAGCCATCGATATCAAATCCTTTCCAAGATGGCTCGTGACATTCTAGCGGTTTCGGTCTCGACGGTAGCTTTTGAGGCGACATTTAGCACGGGAGTGCGTGTGCTAGATGCATTTAGGAGTTCGTTGTCTACCAAGATGGTACAAGCACTCATTTGTGTCCAAGATTGGCTTCGCGAAGATTATGTGCCTTTGAACGTGGAAGAGAATTTGTACGAGGTGGAGAAATGGGATAAAGGTAATATCATTTTCTTATTGTTCTTTAACTCAATTTGTAAATTTGATATGTATATTAGTATATATATACTCTTGATTTGACTTATTTGGTAATACTAATGATTTTCTTTAATTGTTATTGTAGAATTTAACGATTTGGGTAAAGATGTTTCGATTCATGATCCTTGAATGATGAAGAGTGAAGACTTGTTGGGGGAGTTAGGTGTCATCGTGTCGATGCCGAATGAACAATTTTTATGTTGATTTGTTGATGATGTTGTTTGAATTTGTAAGATTGCATATTTTCGGATTGCTCGTTGTTTTGGATTGATTACTCGTTGTTTTGGATTGATTGCTCGTTGTTTTGGATTAAATTGCTCGTTGTTTTGGATTGATTGCTCGTTGTTTTGAATTGATTGCTCGTTGTTTTGGATTAGATTGAATGTTTTTTTTTTGCGAATTATTGATGAGTGATGACTTAGTAAAACAGGAACGAGGCAAAAACGAATTGAAAACAGGGGAAGCAGTGGCTGCCACTGTCCAGGAGCCAGTTTTTTTGGCTCCTGGATAGTTTTCGGGTACCGGGTACCCAACCATCCAGTGGCCATTTCTTGGCCACTGGATCAACTTCGGGTACCCCAAACCCGACTCAAATTGGGTACCCCAAACCCGACTCAAATTGGGTACCCCAAACCCGACTCAAATTGGGTACCCCAAACTTTGATAGGGTATCGGGTAGGGTTTTTACCCTGCTCGGATATTAGGGTACCCTACCCGAACCCACCCCTAGGTACACCCTCAATATAATAAAGAAGAATTCAGTAATCGGCAAATGTTGGGAAATACTTTTCAATTCGAATTGGAATGGTCTATTTTGACACCTAAGTCCCGTTGTTAATATCAAAATCAAAGCCCACTTGTAACAAATAGTTTAATTATTTATTCTTCAGCGATTTGCATAATAGCAAGTTGAAACATATTATTATTATAGACAGAATACCACTGCTTCTTTCCATCTCTAAAGAATGTCCGGGTTCTATTTTGAACTGATGACCAGTTAATCCTACACGCTTAAATAACAAAGTGCCAGTCATATATTCCAACTTAACTATCAAGAAGAGTTAAAATTAAATATACCAATAAGATAACAACTGTATTATTGAACTCCCAATATATGAATATGTTCAGACTGTTGTGTGTGTATCACTCATTACTTGCACATCTAAAATTGGCATGTAAGTACTAAGTACAATAGAAGGTTACTTGGATTTATGTTGCTGGCATGATATGAGAATTATGAATAACGAGGAAAATCTCCAAGCAAAACAAAACAAAACAAACTATTGATAGCCAATAATTAGTTTGTTATCAGTTAACTAATTTAAATGTCTCATTTGCCTTCCATACTCTCTGTGTGAGAGAGAGGATGTGATGTGAAGTTAGTTTGACAGGGTATGCGGGAATTGCTGAACCTTATTAATATACCATAATTAGAGTTGCAAAAGAGAGTTGGTTGGGGAGAGGTGTGTCATGAGAGCTGCATACTTGACATTTTCTGACTTCTATGTTTTGTTTTTTGTGGCTGTGTTATGCATGCATCAGTTTTCATCTGCAACATACTGTCATCTGCAAATAAAAATCGGTTACAGAAATTATGGTTCTAGTGTCCTATGGCCTTCAAGCTCCTCAATGGTCCGATCCGAGAAAAGCTAAACACGTTCGACCCGGCAACAGCTAAAATGGTAAATCTTATAACCAATAAATTGATATGTCGATCTTATAGCCAATAAACCCACTGGTCGATCTCTCAAACTTACAGTTCAACCTGGCTGACTTAGGTAACAGAGGATCGAGACAACCCTTGGCCTAGTATCTCATGCGTGCTTCCGGTGCATAATATTTTGAACAAATACCTTGATCTAAGCAGAAGCATGACTCTGGTATACCTAGTTCATTTTGACATCAGAGTATCGGATCAACAAACAATGTTCTCCTGCACAATTAGTTGTTTGTGCGGAATACACTAAAGAAGAACAGAATGTTATGTCTAAAATTTGATGGCATTCAGTACAACTTTCAATGGTATTCACATGAAAAGTACCACTTTTTGATTACAAGAATCCCAGTAATACTTGGCAGTCTAACATACTTCAACATCGGAGTACAAACCAGGATTAACTCAAAATCTACAGCAGTAATGTCAAATATGCATCTCTAAAATTACATTAATACCAATATGCACATTTCAATCAGAAAAGAAGAAAACTATCAATAGGAATCATCATAGAATCAACATATACGATGGCCTGTCAAGTGATACTTCTCATTTTCATTTTCCTTTCAACAGATTTCCTGTCAGCTCATATTACAAGCTCGAAATCTGATCAGAACCTACGTCCAACCATCTACTTGAGCTCTCATGATGGCATGAGAATAACTCGGCCAACTCTACGGCATCTTGTACTCTCAACCGTGTTCCTTGTTGTGCAACAACTACAGATGCAACTTTGGCCGCTAATGCACCCATACCTTTCAAATCAGATACTCCCCGCAAAATACCGTACAACATGCCAGATGCATAAGCATCACCTGCACCACAAGTATCTATAGGGACACATGGTGACGGTGGAATGTAAATAGCTTCTCCTTTTACACCGATATAAGAGCCTTTTGGACCATCTGTGACAGAAACAAACGGAACAAAGTGGCTCAGGTATCTCGTGGCAGCTGCGGGGCTTTCTTCCGAGGAAAAATGACAGAAAGTTCTGGCTTCGTCGGTGTTTGCAAAGATGATATCTGCATAATTTTCCATTATGTCCCTGCAAAAGAAAATGCGAGATAGTGAAATTTATAATGATACAATATCAATCCTAGAATGAAAATGAATAAGCATTGGGGAATCAGATTCGGTGTAATTAACAAAAAATCTTCATAATTGTTTGAACAATTGCAGAAACACCTCTTGAAACGCAAAAGTACATACGAAAAATGGCCTCCATAACACTTGAATAGTTACAGAGGCAACCCCTGAAATTTAAAGAACATTACAGCTTGACCCTTAATCATATCTCAAATAGTGGCTCCATAACTATTCAAACTTTAGGGGAGGCATATGTAAACTCGTGAAATATAGGTATATTATCACATATCTTAAATGTTTGCTATTTCAATCTAATTAAAAATGCAGACATATAGGCACTATTGAAGATCAACGTTGTTGATTCATGTTATAGATTTCTGTCTGCAGGGTAGCCAGGTAATTTTTAACTAAATCAAGCAAAGTTCCCTCATTTAATTGTAATTCAGCCGACAACTGCAAATAAAATAAAGATTTTGTTAAGTTAGATGATTACCAGAAATCATCATAGTGTCTCTCAATGCAGGTAACATCAGATGCCGTGATGGCAACAAGAGCACCACTCCTCCGAGCCTCCTCACATGCCATTGCAATCGTTCTGATTGTATCGGGAAATTCGAATAAGTATCCTTCAACAATTAATATGCTTGTTTTGGACATCAAGCTGGCCAGGCATGAATCATAGTTTACTCTTGAAGATGTGCCCTGGTTTTATTAAAGAGAGAATATTGTGAGCATCTCGCCAAACTGTCTCATTCTCAGAGAAATTGAGGTAGGAAAAAAGCAGTGTTCCCCTCTTTCAATGAAAATAATGGATAATTGAACAATGACGTATGTGCTAATACGAAGATTTAGTGAAGGTAAGCTAAGATTAGCATAATTAGAGCATCATATCATCAATTATTTATTCATCCTTATAAGTTTCCCAATAATAATCAATTGCTTATTTTTCTTTTCTTTTCTTTTCTTTTTTTTGGGGGAGGGGAAGTAAACTACTCTCCTCAAGAAAAGTTATGCTCCTTTAAATAACTGATTGGCGTATCATGTCAAGACAGTATCAACTGCAATTTGTTTCAAGCTTCAACCTAAGGAATAAAACTTTTTACCAACATCCCCATACCTTCCATGCCCCTCAAAATGGTTCATATGCATTTCGGCAAGGTAATAAGTCAAAAGAGTTCTTTGGAGTCGTCTACCACAACTTCTCGGGGCCCCCTATGAATGTCTAATAAGCAAATTAGAAAGGGAAACTGAAAAATGAAGTATTTGTATTCTTTGTAATATTTTCAGTATGTGAGTGCTCGAAGAATACATTTAACACATTACTGCAAGTTTTAAATGCAGATATGTATTAACATTAGCGTGGCCACTGGGTGCAAGAAGCTCCTAAATGTTGTAAAAAAAAAAAGTAAATAAATGAGTTGACCTGGTATGCAAGCATTGTTCGTTGAGCATCCGGGGTTGTCAGAACAATAACTGTTCCTGTTGTTCCATCCTTGACCGGAGCCGAAAGGAAATTGACATTTGCTCGTCGGAGTTTTGATCTATTATTATGTTAAAGATCACACAAACTATTGGTTCATCAATCACACTCACAAAACGTAATATATATAGTAAGAAAAAGAAAGTAATGGATGGACAGACGGTGCTTAAGTTGTTAATTCCCTTCCCTTCCCTTGCATTCATAGCAATCAAATGAAAGCGTGCGTACCTGTAGAATCCACCTAAGGGATCACTTCCAACACTGCCGGTCATGGCAACATTGAGTAAAGGGCCTCCGACTTGCTGACCACCAAGCCTTGCCAATGCCACTAACGTGTTAGAAAGAGAACCACCGGCAGCAGCTTTGTAGCTGCACCCGTCCATGGCGCGCAAAACTCTACCCCTTTCCTCATGATTCACTATTTTCCTTGTACCCTTGACTAATCCAAGTCTAGCTAGAAATTCATCATCCACTATACCAGAAAAGTCGACCTAACACGATACGAAGGAACAATTGAATTGGCGATTAACAACAGCATTACACATAAAAAGTATTCGGAGTAGGCCAATAACAATAAGTCTTACTTACCATAGCTTGTCCAAGGCCCAACACATGCCATCTTTCCCGTGTAGTATTATCATCATCATCATCATTATCATTGGCGTGATGCTGTTGAATTTCATCGTCGTCGTCGTCGTCCTCGGAGTCGTCAAATTGACCTAAATCAGTTGATGCTGCTGAGCTGCAACTGTTGTTAATATCATCAATTGAGAAGCAATTGGCGCTATATCTTCTTGTATTTCTTACATAAGAAGAGAAAGATAATGATTTTGCAGCAACAATATTATTATTATTAATGAGGGGCAAAAAATAGGGGCAAATTTTGGCAGGCTGCTGGGTAACAAAGGAAGTTGAACAAGAGAGGGAGATGAGGGAGATACAAGAAGAAGACATTATTGATGAATGAATAAATGAATTATTTTATTCCCAAAACACAAATAGATAAATAGATAGATAAATAAATGAGTTTTATTTATCAACACAGCAGAACAATTGCATCAGCTCCTGCTCTACTGTGTTGTGTTTTGCTCGGCGGCCGTTTTACTTTATCTCTTTCTCTTTGCTTCTTCGACTTATCTCTTCACCCACCAACTGGTTCTCCTTTCTATGGTATTCCCATTTTGACCCTCCCTCATGTTTTTTAAAATTACACACAACCACTCTTTATGGTTAACTATTTAACTTTCATTAGAAAACACCTTAAGATTTTGCATAATGTACATTTATCCCCTCTTTTATCTATTTACCCCCCTCGATAGACTATGTATTTTTTTATTAGTTGGGATGTAACTGTAATTTATTATCTTCATCATTTTTTCAGCCTTCTCATTAATAGAAAAAATTGTTACTTAACGTGTCAATATTTCTAGTTTTCAGTATTGCATAATCATTTTGATTTTACATAAACTTATATTTTATGAAAGTGCAACTGTTGCAGAGAAATATTAGTCCAATATTCTGGTAACTTGTGTTGGCACTACATTGAACTTAACACACTGCACTGTTCGATTAATATTATTTACTATATTTAGTTTTTCCTTTAGTCATAATCTTATCTAGTTCCACGAGTTGTGGTTATCTTTGATGTATTTCAGGATATCAGGATATCTAGGTTTCGAGAGGATCAAAGCTTAAAGAAGGAAGATAAAGCTGAAGTAGATTGAGATAAGATAGAAGATCTTTTGAAGATAAACATCAAATGAGATTTCGAGATTATCCAAGTAATCAGAGAACAATCAAATTGTGTCGATCATATCTACGAGAACGGACGAACAAACTCTATAAGAAGAGTGGTCGACATCAAGCTAAAGTATGAGACTAGAATATAGGTTTCTGGTAGATTAGAAACATTCATGTCAAGTAGTTTAGTCTTGTTTTGTTGAGCTTTATCTAACGAGTGAAAAGCTATAAACTCAATAGCTTGTAGTGAGTTAGTGTTAGGATTGGGTTCCTTACTCAGCTGCATTTTGTAAAACGAGTAAGGTTAACTTAGTGGTTAGTTGGTCATAAGGCTCGGCAGGTTATATTCATATAACCTGCTTAAAATTCATTCCATGTGTTTGTTCTGTTCAGCTGCACTTTACTCTTCAGTGAATGTTGGGACAACATCGAATACAATCGGTGTTGACACAACATTTCAAATTAACACAACGTGTCAAAAGGGGTATCAATCACGATCCATACATTCACATTTTAAAAATACCATCACTTGTTTAAGAAGAAAATAAAATGTTAAAATAGAAGAAGGAAACAACCCCTCAATCCAAGAATGCCCTCTTTCCTACCACGTACAATTTGCCACCTGCTGCAAATTGCACGACAACACACGGTTGGTTGTGCTTAGTTGTTGTGTGATCTAAGCCGCATAAATATTTGAAGGTCAAGACGAGAGAAAGGCGTACATCCAAATGCGGCATATCGGGGCCCTATCCAAAAATAACTATGATTATATTAGAGAAAGTCATAATTTGAGAGTCTATCAATTCAGCTTGCATTAGGAGCGAGAGAAAAAGAATGTGGTTGCATTTAAGGATCATAGCCTCACGTACACAAAAATTGCTAGGAGATTTTCGATTTTATCCCCTAACTAAGAATGCATTTATTTGCCCAATGGGCTCTCTACATGTCCTCATGCTACACTTTATCGTTATACGTTACCAATATAGAAACAATATCGTTAGCCTAAAAACGTCGATGTGCACATATAACTCTGATGCGGGATAATTTCATCTGCTGACTAAGTACTCCACGCCAGACTAATCCAAGCTCCTTATTGGTCCTGAGCTAGCTTTGAGTTCCGGAAACCTGCACTGAAAAACACGGCACGTGAACTAGGTCGGGGCTCACCTAGAGTAGGCGCTCTGATGTTGAGTCAGTTGATACTCGTTGATCACGTCTAGGTGAGGCTAGAAGTCACTAATGTGGATTGAGGAGTTTGTAGAGTTCGGACTGAACTTGAGTTAAGCCAAGCTGCCTACGTATCCCGTGTAGGGAATCAAGCCAAACGTAGGTCATTGTTTCTTTGCAGCTGTCGATCATGGTTAGAGGTGAAGGGCAAACTTCTGAGGTCGAGCCTTTGCGCATCGAACAGAAGTTGTAGGTTCAGTATTGCGCGACTTTCCGGTTGAGGGACGAGCTTATAAGAATGTTATAAGTCGTGTAGAGTAATTTGGATATGTTGTTCTTGATATGTCATATGCTATAAGTCATCTGAGATAACTCATTGGGGATATGTTATATGTTATATGTCATATGTTATATGTTATACGCTATAGAAGACACTTTATAGATCGTATTTAATATGTCATATGGGATAACTCATACGTGATATGTCATATGATATATACCATACGATATAGGAGACACGTTATAGATCGTATTCAATATGTCATATGAGATAACTCATATGTGATATGTCATATGTTATATGCCATACGCTATAGAAGACACGCTATAGATCGCATTCAATATGTCATATGCAATATATCTTATATGTATAAGTCATGCTATATGTCATATGTTATGGGAGACACGCCCTAAGTCGTATTCAATATGTCATATGTTATATGTCATATGAGAGTAATAGTGAAAGTGTGTCTTGTAAATGAGGAGGAGTCTGGTATTTATAGATGATCAACCTCCTAGATTGTAGTAGCAGGTATGGGTCTATGTTGATGGGTTAAGCCCTTATATGTTATATGACATATGCCATAAGCTGGCTATACCTCATATTCATATGTCATATGGTATGTGTTAAATGCTATATGACATATGTTATAGGCCCATGTTGATTTTCTTATTTAGATTGGCCTTTTTTTTGTCTTAGGCCCGTTGGTCAGGCCCATTAGAAAATGTTCGAGCTGGTCAAATTGGGCTAACAAAATGGGTTTTTTGACCAATTTTGTCGGGATGGTCTATTTGGGATGATCTGACTCGTGAATGGGCATATTGGGCTGCTTCATGTAGGACAAGAGTGTTTTGATAGGTCCACTAAGAGCATACCAAATTATAGTATAACAAACTATGACTTATCATTTTAGAATATTAAGGGGTTTTTTTTTCCTATTTTGTTTTCATATTGACAAAGGTTGCTTGTGGATATATATTAACAACTTTCATGACACTTTGAGATGTGTGTTGTCGTGATGTTGTATATCAGTATATCTAATGTGTAAACAAGAGTGGGCGTCCCACTAATTACAACACACTTAATGGGCTTTTTATGCAATAAATATAACAACCCCAAGTAATGCAAGAGGGCAAATACGTCAAGTAGTTAATTTTCATATGAACAAAATTCATTACTATTATAAATTTACGAGAAAGATCGAGGAGAAAATTCTTGAGCAGCAAACGGAATCAATCATATATACATCAAAAAAAAAAAATGGATAGCAGTAATGGGAAAGGCGAAGGAGAAAAGCAGAGGATGAATGTGTGCAAGCGATGCAAAGAGTCGTACAGCTCGTCTTCTAACACCGCTACATCTTGTCGCTTTCATCCTTCCTTCTTTGTCTGCCGCCGCCACGACGATCAGAAGAGGTTTAATTAATTAATTAATTAATTAATTACCCTCTTTTTAACTGTATAGGAGAAATTAATATTAGCCTATTATTATTAATCAAGCTAATTAATTAATAAGTCTTGTCTTGCGCACATTTTCTTTTGCAATCAGCCAGTGCCAGTGGTGTAAATGTAATTCTGAACAAAAATAGCTCTTTGATATTTTGCTAATAATATGGATATGGGAGAACAATTTTGGCTGTCTGGTTAAAGAGTGTTATTATATATGTGGAAATTATTCTGTACTTCTCCAAGAGTGTCTCCATTTTATTATTAACCTGATTTAGTTAGTTGAATCAATGAAGAAGCTGCATGCTTGGGAAAGAGACTCATTTTTTTTTACTTCTGGGGACTGATGGAGGTTTAACTGCAGAATCATTCATGACTCTGGGGAGTTGTAAAGGCGTCATAGTTTTAGTGTCGATCGGAATTTGTCTAAATATAATCACTTGGACATACCGAGTTGATTGGAATCAGCTTGCTAGGATGGAATGGTTGACATTGTATATATAATATAGCTGGATTTTGTTTTAGAACATGTTTATGACTAGCCGTGTGGAGAATGGTTACGTTGTGAAAGGACTCATCTCAGTCCTCATGCTACTGACTGGATCTTTTCTTGTTTTTGTTTTTGTTTTTGTTTTTGTTTTTGAGGCGTACATGTTGAGATTACCTTATCAAGAGATGCAATTTTGTGTATCACATTACCATCATGTCTTGAAGCATATCTATATGAATTCTTGCCACTGACCCAGACAGTGAAATCATATGAACCAAGTGAGGGTTAATCCCGGTTGCTTTAGTAACTCTCCTGAGACCTGAATCAGATTGATCTTACTTCCTAACAATCTCATGTTTCTTAAACGGATTTAATATAGTACTCAATCAATTCTGTAGAGACGTGATTATCACATAAGCATTTACTTCTTTGTATTATGCATTTGTTTATAATGACTGCAATACCATAACTACACAGAGATGATTATTGCGTATGGCCTTCCCACTATCAAGCTAAAATGTACTGTTTTTCTTGTTGCAGCGTTTATTTGATTACTAACGTGTTTCGTTCAAGATATTCAAATGAATGTCTTTAGGTTTTATGCTTCATTTCCCCAATTTTGTTATTCCTTACCGAACTGACCACATCATTTCGTGTGACACTTTTCTAAATATGAACTAGCAAAATGATGAAACAGTTTTGGAAAGGGCAAAGTGCCAACCGGAGATTCTTAGCTTTTGTTAAGTTGCAATGCCTTAAAGTTGGTGGATGAAAGTTGTGAAGGTGGTAAGGTGACATCTCGACTTCATGCAATTTTACTTAGCTTTAGGACTTCTGATGCGATATCCGCAGGAGTGATAATGATTTCAAATCGGAAGTAACTACAGATGACACTGAAATGGAAAGATGAAATAATACTTTCAGATGGGTAGGTAGAAATTCTGACCTCTTGAGTCTTAACTTTACACGGAGGATTAGTTATGGGTTAATTGTTGAAGATTTTAGCATGCCTGTCTTGACATATGAACCACGCATGCTGTGGTAGGATGCTGACATACTAGTGTTGTGCTTCTACCATGACTCGGGGTTGCACTTCTTTGTTTGGGAATCTTCAATGCTTATAAGCCTTTTCTCTTTGTATGGCTGTGCTAAATTTGTTTGGTTGTTAACAGATCCCTTTATATTGTTTGTTGAAGGTACTACGAGCTGGGACCGGATGATCCACCATATGCTGCCAAGTTTTATGATTGTTGTGGAGCGGAGGACGTCAATGCCCCTGGCTGCACCACCAGTTTTCATATGTCATATGATGATGAGTAAAGAATATCATCTCCCAGTTAATGTCTTAACTGTATGTATAAAAACGCTGTCTCTTGGTTTCCCTTGGTGTCATGTGTCGTTTTCTGTAGTTACTGGCTTATTGCATCCAAGTGACCCTCTAGTATTCAGTTAGTTATTGAAGGCCGGTGCTTTTGATAGTATTCCCATAGGCGGATTAGGTATAGAATAAAAGAACGATTGGTCCTAAACCTGACCTAGTCGACTGTCTGTTGTTATAGGGAGAGATTGCTGTGGAAATGCAAGTGCCTTTATTGATTTCCTTGAAATGTATTTCAACGGGCTTCAAGTTTTTACGAGGTTTCATAGTCTACCTAAGACGATAATTCATGCTTCCACATACAATCTTACCCACCTGTCACTTTAGGTGACTTAGGAGTTCGGGGGCCTGTTGAGAATAGTCCAACATTATCTTTATATCACTAAAGTTCCAACATGACTTCTCTAAAAAACTAAAGTTTGGCACTCCTCTTAATAGGCTTTTAAGCAATAGTAAATAGTAATAATCTTCTGTATATCCAGAACCCAAAAAAAATTGTGAGGGTTATCGAATTTTGGGTAATATGTCGGTTTCCTCTTTCTGTTTACAAAACTAACTGGTCCATATCCTCACAACTAGCCAGGAATTGATGCATGTGCAACAAGAAGAAAATGTGTCATTCCAGTTAAACAAGTGGCGCCTTGAGTTGAAGACATGTGTTCTTCTACTCAACTTGTTTCCATTGGGTGCAACGATTTTATTTAGGTCGCTAAACTTCACACAATTATGTCCATATGTTTGTCGAACTGTTTTCGTGCTTTATCTGCTTATCCGAGTTTGAGAGTTGCAAAACCTGGTACATGTTTAACAGGTCTTCTTTTCGCTATAATTTGATGCATGTGTTGAGGTAGAAATGAAAGGAGGTCAAACTCAATGTGCCGAAAGAGCAACCAAACTTGTTGAACAGTGGACATGAATCTCGTGAGGATTAATGATCCTTTTTTTCCTACTTAGAAATAGCATTGGAACAAAAAGGAACATGCAGCCCATGTCAGTTAGGGGCTGGATAGTGGATACTAAAACAACTTGTTATCATTATTAGTGTGTCCCACGTTCGGACAGCTGTCTCCTTATTTTGATCTCACTTGGCCTCCATGTGCATATTCAATTTATAAGGGGACATACAGAGTGTTCCATCTTTTCTTCTTTATTTTCTCGATTTTGCTCGTTAAAAACACATTTCTTTCCACTTTAATGTGTGTTTCACACCATTATAGATTATAAAGTTTTTCTTAATGTTACGGAATTTGTATATTTATTGAGACAAATGTTAAAAATGGTTTTATTTAGGTTTAAGAAAGTCAATACATCTTCCCAATACTTGAAAAGCACTTTTGAAAGTTTTGATCTATGCTTACAAGTTGGATCTGATATTAGAATGCATCCAAAACATTACCAGCAACTATACGTGAATATCTTCAAAGGTTTATACAAAAAGTTGATCTATTGACAGCTCTCCCCGATCGCAAAAGATTCTTTTTTATCTTTTTAATTAATCAGAAGCAAAAGAGGGAAGTATTTCTGTCATATGATGTGTAGTTTTAACTTTTAACTACATTACAATTTACAATGTTACAACAGATTACTGAGCTAATCCTTTTCATATATGATGTGTAGTTTTAACTTTTAACTACACTACAAGGTTACAACAGATTACTGAGCTAATTCTTTTCATAAACGCACCAAATCCTTCAAATAGAAATGGTAAGTAGGGTGCCCGCTGCAACTTTTATAAGCTAAACAACGTTGAAATGGCAGTTTAAGAACGGATTTCGAGTCAATGTAATCATGTCAAAGAAGAGTTGATGGTTGAAGTGTGTGAAACAAGCCAAAGCAAAAGCTCACCTAATGAAATATTGTAAACACTAATCATTTATTTAGCTTCCCGTCAATTCATTTGCCTAATCTCATTTTCATAGTGACTTCGGCCCCACATAGATACTAACTTGTTTGTATGCTTTTGTCGGTCGAATATTCTAAAGCAAGTGTATTTAGTTGCACCTCATCAATTATCATGAACGAATAACGATTATATCTACATTCCCCAACAAAATAGTATATTCTTTATAAGGTCACCTAAATATTCACAAACATTAAAGAAAATACAACTTAAGGATACCTTTTCTTTCTTTTAACTTAAAAAAAACTTAAGGATACCTATTCATTAAAAAAAGGGATAATTACAGCTACACCCTTTGAGGTTTGGTGTAATTACAAAGACCTCCCCTGAGGTTTGAGTAATTACAATGACCTCCCCTCAATTGTAAGGGTTGGTTACAATTACACCCCCTGAGGTTTGGTGTAATTACAAAGACCTCCCCTGAGGTTTGAGTAATTACAATGACCTCCCCTCAATTGTAAGGGATGGTTACAATTACACCCCCTGAAGTTTGGTGTAATTACAAAGACCTCCCCTCAGGTTACAATATTATTTTTAAAAATAATATAAATAACAAAAATACTAAAAAATATATTAAAAATAATTTTATTTTTCTTTCGGTATTTTGGAATTTTTTTTAGTTTTTTTTTTCTTGATAATTTTTTTTTGTGTATTTTTTACTTATTTTGTTGTTTATTTTTTTAATAATTTTAAAAAATGATATTTTTAATTTTTTTCATTAAATCATCTATTTTATATTATATTTAAAATTTATTTATATTTAGAAAATAAAAATTGATTCCACATCACTCAATTAGTCTAGGTTTATTACAAACTTAAATATATAAGAAAAAGTTAATATATTTTTAAATTGAGAAATATATTACATTAATCTCCATTTTAAGTTTGTTAAAAGTTTAAAAATAAAATTATATGTATTTACAAAATTATAAATATACAACAGGACTCTTTTGAGCTTATATTTTAGAATTGACAGAAAATTATTTAATTAGTTAATAAATAAATATTTTTGTAATTTGTTTTGTATATGTTTTAGCTTTTTTAAGTGAATATATAATTTTATGTAAATATATAACAAATGAGGGCTTTTTACTAAAAAAAAATCCTAAATACAAAAAGCAAAATAAAATTATTTTTAATATATTTTTTAGTATTTTTGTTATTTATATTATTTTTAAAAATAATATTGTAACCTGAGGGGAGGTCTTTGTAATTACACCAAACTTCAGGGGGTGTAATTGTAACCATCCATTACAATTGAGGGGAGGTCATTGTAATTACTCAAACCTCAGGGGAGGTCTTTGTAATTACACCAAACCTCAGGGGGTGTAATTGTAACCAACCCTTACAATTGAGGGGAGGTCATTGTAATTACTCAAACCTCAGGGGAGGTCTTTGTAATTACACCAAACCTCAAGGGGTGTAGCTGTAATTATCCCTTAAAAAAAAGAAGATATGTTGATTACATTTGTTGAAGTTTAAGAGGGCGCCGTTATTTCAGGGGTCTTTAAACAATTTTTTGAATTTTACAAAGAAACGAAATGCAAAATATTTAAATGTAATTATCCGTTTTTACTATATGAGATGAAAAGAGTCGACAAAATGCTCAATGTCATAAGAAATTCAAAGCCGACACTATAAATATTATTTTAGTATCACTGAGAGACATTATTACGAAATTAAGTTATTCAATTTTTTTTAACCAGAGACCAAAGTTAAATTGTGGCCCACGGATGTGAAAAAACTGCATCTGTTATTTTTCTAAATAATTATCTGCATCTATTATTGGACGAATGCTATAAAAATAACCGCATAATTGTATTAGTTCGTTGCTCTCAATTTTTATGAGCTAATACATGATATATATATATATATATATATTAGCAAAAACATTAATTAGTACAGCTCTGATTTTATTTTTTCTCCCCGCAAAGGATGCCAATAAAATTGAGCCACCAAATGAATAAAATGAGAATAATTTACTGTTTTGTCTTATTTTCTTTTTTGATTAAAAGATTACAGATACGCATAATATATAAGAGGGAAAGTTAGAATGTTACCAAATATAAAATGGATTTTAAAAAAACATAAGATTAAAGTTTCTTTATTTATGAGTGGTCAAGTCACTTTCAGCTGAAAAAGCAGTAGAGTAATAACAAGTCCTCCTTTTTTTGTTTTTTGACGGAAAGGGGTAGTTTCGTAAATACAGTCTGCAAACGTCATAGAGAGAAGAAAGGCAGCAGTTGTGGAGACAAGAAGAGCACAGCACAGAGCACACCAACCCAATCATTTTCCATTTTTTAAAAACTTTTTTCTTGTGTAAATTCTTCACTACAAACACTTTTGATACTTCTTCTCTCTTTGTCTGTAGAGACTGTAATTCAACTATACATTCACACACACACACACACAGTGAGTGACATATGGAAACTGAAATCGAGAGACAAACATAGTTCTTGACAATGTCGGCCTTTTAGCGAAAACCCATCTCCCATTTGAAGCTAATTTTGCTGCTAAAGATACTTGCTTTACACCATGTCCACCAAATCCAAGTAAGTTTGTTGATTGCTTGGCCGGATCTGATATGGGTTTTCTTTTCTTTATAAAAAAAAAAAATCAACTGTAAATACTTCAAATCGACGATCCATAACGGTTACTTTTTTGGTTTACTTTTCTGAATTGACCAAATGGGTCTGGATCTCTTAACTTTGGAGTGTAAGTTTGTGTTAAAAAATCCTATTTTTATTGCATTAGTCAATGGTTTAGTGAAATGATTTGGTGATTATATATATTTTCTTATTTGGCTTGGTTTCATGTTGTGATGTTGTTAATTTCTGTATTGTGGATCTGAATGATCTTTCTGATTTTGTAGATCTGCTTTGTCTGAAACTCCCAACTCTAAAGCATCATCAACACCAACTCCCCGGGTCAGCAGGATAAGCAGCAGGGGAGTTGCTAAACCAAATGCTGCTGATTCACCTTCTCCCGTGCCAGCTACTCGCCTCTCCACTGATAAATCTCCTATATCTGTTACTTCAAAGCCTACTATTGAACGTCGCTCTCCTAAGCTCAATACCCCGTCTCCTAAGCTCAATACCACACCTGACGTAAGCTTTTTCATCTTTCTTTTTTTTTATTAGAATGTCGTTAATTGTTAAAAGTTGAGAAATGTCGTTGAAACCGGCCGGCAAATTGTTGCTGTTGGAGTTTAAGAGTGAGATTCTCTATGTGTGTGAATTTACTGATTCCATGGGGTCACATTTATGCATAGTTAGAGCACAAACATGACATCTCTATACGCTTGGGGTCGTGTTTTTTAAGTAACTTGCTGCATTGTTTGTTAATGCTATTTTCTCTTTTATCTCAGAAAAAGACTACTCGCATTGTGAAACCATCAGAGCTTCAGTCAGAAATAAATCTAGCTCAGGAAGATCTAAAGAAAGCCAAAGAAAAGTTGGTTTTGGTTGAGAAAGAAAAAGCAAAGGCTCTTGATGAATTGAAAGAAGCACAAAAATTGGCCGAGGAAGCAAATGAGAAGCTTAGTGAGGCTTTGACAGCTCAAAAGCGAGCCGAAGAAAGTTCTGAAATTGAAAAATTTCGAGCGGTTGAACTTGAGCAAGCTGGAATTGAATCGGCTCGTAAGAAGGAAGATGATTGGCAGAAAGAGCTTGAAGCAGTTAGGAACCAGCATGCTGCCGATGTTTCTGCTCTTCTGTCTGCCACTGAGGAACTTCAGAAGGTGAAGCAAGAACTGGCCATGACATGTGATGCAAAGAACCAGGCACTCAGCCATGCCGATGAGGCGGCAAATCTAGCTGAGATTCATGCGGAAAAGGTTGAATCTATGTCTGCAGAGTTGGCTCACTTACAATCTGTGCTTGATTCAAGAGTTGAAATGGTGTCGGAAGAGAATGATAAACTCGTTGCGGAAATGGATTCAGAGATTGAATTCCTAAAAAAGGAGCTTGACAAGGCTAGATGTTTTGAAGAGAAATTGGCAGAAAAAGAAGCCGCTTTAGAACAACTTAATGTTGATCTGGAGGCTGCAAAGATGGCTGAATCTTATGCGCGCAACTTAGCAGAGGAGTTGCATGAAAAGGTTAGAGATCTAGCTTCTGAAGCTGAGCAAGCAAAGACGTTAGAGAGATCTGCATCAGAATCTCTGGAGTCTATTATGAAACAACTTGAAGGAAGTAATGACTCATTGCATGATGCAGAATCTGTGATTTCTAAGCTCAAAGAGAAGGTGGGGTTACTGGAAATCTCAATTGAAAGGCATAAACGAGATATGGAGGAATCAGAAATTCTCCTTGAACAGGCTAAAGAAGAAGCTTCTCAGATGACGAAGAAGATTGAATCTCTTAAATCTGAACTCGAGACCGTGAAAGAAGAGAAAGTTCAGGCTTTGAACAATGAAAAGCTTGCAGCTGCGAGTGTACAAACTCTTCTGGAAGAAAAGAACAAGCTGATAAATGAATTGGACACTTCCAGAGACGAAGAGGAGAAAAGCAAGAAGGCATTGGAAAGTTTAGCATCAGCCTTACATGAAGTTTCTGCGGAAGCAAGAGATGCGAAAGAAAAGCTATTATCTGTTCAAGTTGAGCATGAAAACTATGAATCACAAATAGAGGATCTGAAGCTGGTCTTGAAAGCAACAAACGAGAAGTATGAAAGCATGCTTGATGATGCAAAACAAGAGATTGATACTCTCAGCAGTTCAGTTGAACAAACAAAGCATGATTACCAGATTTCTGAGACTGAGTGGGAACAAAAAGAGCTTCATTTGATGAACTCTGTGAAGAAATCTGAAGAAGAAAACTCTTCTATGGAAAAAGAGATAAGCAGGCTGGTTAACTTACTTAAGTTGGCAGAGGAAGAATCTTGTGCAACGAGAGAGGAGGAAAATCGGTGGAGAAATTCCTTTAAGGAAGCCGAGTCTGAGGTGATTTACCTAAAACAAGTTCTTGGTGAAGCAAAGGCAGAGAGCATGAAGCTCAAAGAGGGTTTGATGGACAAAGAAAATGAGTTGCAAAGTGTTCTTCACGAGAACGAAGAGTTGCGGAAAAGAGAAGAGGCTTCGTCTTCGGAGGTTGAGAAGTTATCCAAGCTGCTTGAAGAAGCTTTAGCAAAGAAGCACGTTGTTGAGGAAAATGGTGAGTTGACGGACAGTGAGAAAGACTATGACATGCTACCAAAAGTGGTAGAATTTTCTGAAGAAAACGGCACTGGTGATGTGAAGCCTAAGGTGGAGGTTCAATTTCAGCCGAGAGATGTTACTTTAAGTGAGAAAATTGATCAAGATTATGCTTTTTCCATAGATGAATCTTTGGATAAAGCTTCTGAAGTAGAGAAGTTAAATGGAGAAAGCGAAGACAAGAATGACAAAGAAGAGGAGAACAAGGATTCAGCAGAAGTCGAATTTAAAATGTGGGAAAGCTGCAAAATTGAAGAAAAGGACTTCTCTCCTGAGTCAGAGCACGAAAAAGAATCCTTTGATGATGAAGTGGAATCAAAAACCGATGGTGGCGAGAGCTATGACCAGGTAAATGGGCTACCTTCCACGGAAAACGTTAGCAATGGTGGGAGCCCGCCTTCAAAGCAAAGTAGTCTGAAGAAGAAGAAACCTTTGCTTAGCAAGTTTGGAAGCCTACTGAAGAAGAAGGGAACTAGCAGTCAGAAGTAAAAGGCGAATTATCTACTCTGTTTTTATGTTAGGGGTTATACTGGATTTGAATATTGCACCTGAAGATGTTTGCTCCATGGTTTTATTTGCTCGTTTTTTTTTCTTTTTATTTGCTCCTCCTTAATGGGAGTATAAGTCTGAAAAGATTTGTATCATTTTAAGAATTCATTCACCTCCCAACTCTATGTGATTAGCCATGATTTGTTTTGTATGTGAAGTTATTCTTATATATCTGGCCTTCCATCTCCTCTTTTTCATGGTGCATTAGAAAGGAGAAGCCAGCCTTCTTCTCTTTACTAAAAGCTTCATATAACTTGTAAGAGTTGAATTATATGCAGCCGGTGGACATTTTTCGTTTCTTTCTTGTTTACGTGTGATGATGATCGGATCAAAATTCTGGTCTGGGTCATGAAATGTTTACCCAAACATCGCAGAAATAACAGTTGTGATAGACATGGATGTATGTTTCGGTTTCTAGTTAAAATTGGAAATATTTTGGCACGTATTTGAATGTTTGGGTTTCTAGTCAAAATTGGAAATATTTCGACACAGTATTTGAAATATAAAGTCCCTACTATTAGTTGATACGACGTTTGCTTGCTTAAAGCCTGAATGGTTTTGGTTGTTGAGCTGGTTTCACTTTTAGTTAGGACAAGAAACAATAATGTCCTAGTAGTACACGGTTAAGAAAGGATTATATGAGGCAGTAGTTGCAAATAAAAAAAAATTTATATTGGTCTGAAATCTGAATTGAATTAGTAAAACTTAAGCTCATTTCCATTGGTTGTTGATTCATTAGTTTTCATGAACTATTTGTAAAGTTTTAATCTAGCTCAAAAATAGTAATCTGAATTGAAATAGTAGTAAAACTTAAGCTCTCTTTTTCTTTTTTCTTTTTTCTTTTTTTTAAGTGAGTCATTTTTGCATACATGATACTCTTCCTTGAATAATAATAATAAAAAAAATTAAATTAAAAGAACAGGACAGTAGACTCTTAAGTATTAAGGTTGAGCAACATCGTAAATTTACAGCTTCCTCATCATCATCAATTTCCTTTCCTGCAAGAAGAAGACAATAAATAAATAAATAAGAAATAGTCGTAAAGTGAAAAGAAGAAAATATCGATGTGGGTGGAGGTGATATGCGGTCTTGTTCTGTATCGCTTTGTAAAGCGCTGCTTCTACTACGACCAAAACGACGCCGTTGTCGATCTCCATTCAAACGCCCTTTTCGCCGTAGCTAAAAGGTCCGGTCCGTTCATCATTTCTGCTTTTCTTTCTTATTATTATTCTTTTCTACTGAACAAAAATGTTCTATTTTCTTCTGTTACAACTTGTGATTTCTTTTTTTGGGATTATTATTGTTTATAATATAAATATAATAATAATATTGTGTATGTAGGTTGGAGAAGGTTTATCATGGAAGCAAAGTGTATGTTGGCCTCCAGATTCCAGACCAGGATTCTGCTTCTCGTCGGAATATCGACATTGTTCTCGTCACTAACCAGTATTCATTCTTTTCATTTTTATATATATGTCTTTCTATTGTTGATTCATTGTTAATTAGCTGCAAAATGAGTGAGTAGTGATGATTGGATCGGTGCACTGCATTTTTATTTTTTAGAGAAGCGATTGTCATGTCGGTAAAGAATGTAGCTGGATTTGTCTCCATTGACAAGGATGATGGGAATTGGGCTTGCGTTGATGCCAAAACCCGCAAAACCGAGACCCTTCCCAATCCTGTAAGTTATCTACTTGCTTGCGAAAATTAATATTTGTCTGGCCTGGCCTGCTTTAGTTAGAGGTTCATAATGTATCGTAAGAACACAGCTTTCTTGTATGGGATTGTACGCAGATCATTTTGGCAGCCCTTCTTCTTATGTATACTAATAATGGTTTGTGTTTGTACTGAAATGAAAGCCATCGGGATCTAATAATTTCTACTTGATTGTTAGTCGTCTTCACTCTCACCTACTACCTTCTTCCTTTCATTGCTATACAACTTTGATTTGGTACCATTGCTGTACAAATAGATGCATGTATATTAGGATATCTTGGGGAGATTAAAACTATGGACCATAGTAAGATGACCTACCTACCTTTTACTATCTTTAGGAAAAGTATTTTAAATAACTATTGAGTTTTCTCATCTCGTCAATTTCAATTAACACTTTCTGGTGCGTGGGGGTGATTTTGCTGCTCTTCTCTTATAAATGGTTAGAACTTATACGACTTCCTCAAATTTGTGCAATTCAGGTAGCTGAAACTAAACAGTTGCTCTTCATCCTTGAAGAGTATCTTGAACAAAGGGGAGTTGCTCTTCCTGAAGGATATTTGTCTTTTAAAGTCATATGCCCAAATCCAAATTTCAGGTATTCCTTTTCCTTCTGTGCTGTTTACTGTGTTCATGGATGCTTTAAATGTGCTGTTTTTTTGGTAAAGGCAAGAGTATCTTTGACTAAGAAAAAAAATGCTTGCCTTTACTTCGATTATGAATGTTATGATTTAGGAAGCATGAGAGGAGCATAATCAGAATTTGCGTGTATGTAAGGCTCTTATTGTTGGTAGTTAGCTTATATAGTACATAAGATCCAAGGCACAAGTTGCGACCTCACACCATCTAATGTTAATCGTGTCTATCAATTCTACTTTATCCTTGTTCTGCTCTTATTGCAGTTGCGTCCATTCAGAATCTTTTCCTCCTGAAGTCATTACTAATGATAAGTGGACACGACTGAAACCCGAGCCAAAAAATCTGTACACTGGATGGATGAAAGGTGGATTTCTTGGTGGAAAGAAGAAAATGCAAGAGTCATTTTCTGAGAGACTTAATTCTGTTCTCAGCACTGCCCCAACTTTTGATAGGTCTGTCACAGTATAGTTTTCCTCAATTGACTCTTACATCACTATGGCGTTGTTAAACTTGATTGCAAACTTTGTATAATGCATTGCAGGTTAGAGATCAAAGGAAACAAATATGTTCTTGGAGAATTTCTTGAATTTAAAGGGAAACAAGACGACCTTCAAGCATTAAGAAAGATCAGGAGATCAAAAGTTAGGCGCATAACTTTTCAGAACATGAGCACGTTTGGTTTCGGTAATCCTTCCGTATGTTTATATTTTGCTGTTGGATGCTTCATATTTGTAAGTTGTAACATCTGATGAGTTTTATGACATGCCATGTGCAGCTCATTCGACAGTCGAACTATCGATTGTTCCCCGTGACTATCGTGTTGAAGGATCTTCCAAGTCTTCAAAGTCGGAAGAAGTTACCGTTAGATCAAGTACGGAGCTTCTTTTTCAGCCACAAAATTCTACAAAACCACACAAGTATAAGTTGTCTTCTGTTATTTCCTTATCACTGAGTGCCTGATTATGAAAGTATGGCAGCATGCACAACTCACAACGCAGTGGTTGATGTGGAACTTGAGTTTCTGATTTGAGATCTCTGAAAGTTGATCTGTGTGTATATGAATATGCTCCTTGTAATTTTCGCTTCATATTATAAATTTAATGTGATTATTTCAAGAGATCAGAATTTCGAAACATCTCGCAAATGCCACAGTTTTAGAACGTTTTTGTTTTGTTTAGACTAAGTATATATACTAGACATATAAGTAAATCTTGTATCTTAATGTCTTTTTCGAAATATATTGGGAATTTAATCCAAGTATAATTCCTTTTGATCTTTGTTGTTGCATGATTCAATTTTCTTAGCTTATCTTCTTTTGAAAAAAGAGTGCTGGTTAGAGAAATAATTGAATGGGAAATTATTGAAAGTTCCAAAAATATGGTTGGGACTTTTGAGGATGGCCAACTTGGATTCTCAACTAGCGATCAATAATTCAATATGATTATTGTGGTTGTCCACTAGTAAATTTCATCATCTATATCATTCAATGTGAGTGTGGATTATCAGAATGAATTGACTTCTTAACAAAATTTTCTTGTATTCATTAACTCTAATGTTCCTTTCCAATAATGTCGTCGAGCATCCATTTTAATTTTTTCATATGAACCTTAGTTCAAGAGCTGATGCTTGGATATATAAAGTATCGTATTCATCATTAAGAAATATGAGACTGTGCTTGATGCGCTATACACTGAAATTGATTGCCATAACTTAATTGAAAGGCATAATACCATAAGATGGTATGAAATATTTTCTGTTTCTTTGGCTAGCTTCAAAGAACCAATCATGGTGTTACTGTTACACTTGACTTAACTTACCCATCATCTACAAATTTACCTTAAAACTATTACATCACTAAAGCTGAATATCACAAAATTAACTATACAACATCCGTATAGGTTCCTTCATTGAACTTGTAATCCACCATAAGCTTGCTCAATTTGTCATTCCTGATCCTCTGCCTATACTCTCCATCATCATCCATCCTGCAAATATATAACACAAAGATACGCTTAAGTGATCTCGTTTGCTCATCTTCACTATTTGTCTATTTTCAATAACAATTGTAAGACATTTTGATTCGGTACATACGTTTGTGGCGATGATGATGGTAACAACATGGTCGCGAGCTTAATCGCATCTTTACCACGGTTAATGATACCGTTGAAGCATAGGTATCGGCCGTAGGACGAAGGATCCTCAAACACACAAATGTGAGCTTCCACCAAGAAATTGAGATCTACAGTCACAAAGACACCGTCTTTGAACATTTCCGCTGCACCCAACAAGTAGGAATCTTTGATACTCAAGTCGGGTTGCATTAACAACCCCGCGTTTATTGACACCATGTTCACCCCTCTGTCCATCGCAAGCGCCCAAGCTGTTTTTTCAGCCATCGTTTTTGAAAACCCATGCCATAACTACATAATCCAGGAACACAGAATTCTTGCTTTAGGTTTATAAACATGAAACAAACGAAAAATTTAACATTTGGAGGGAGTTGTACCTTAAATGTTTTGCAAAAATTGATGTCGCTCCAGTTTCTTTCGTCAACATTATCAGATGGAGGAGCACTGCGGTGGTCCCTCCAGATAATGGCAGTGGCTGACGACGTGAAAACGACTTTGTCGATGGTGTCCGTCTGTGCGCAGGCTTCCAACACATTGTGTGCTGCTCTTACTTCCAACTCGCCCATCACTTCCTGTAAGTGTCAGCATATCAGTATAGTGGCATACCATTTGTGTGTCATTTAAAAAATTCTTAGTTGTCTTTGTAGTTTGTATACATTAATGTAAACTCTGGAATTCAGATTAATCACTTTGAGCCCAAAATTAATCAAAACGCAGTTTCCACAAGTGTAGCAAAAGTGTAAGCATTTGTATGCTGCTGTCACATCAAACTCATTTGCAGTTTTTTGCCCTTTTAGAGAGAACGTTTCACAGCTCAAACTGTAAAAATGTTCACGGTTACTAAATTTGACTTGAACATATTTCCAGATTGGCTGCTCTTTGCGTAGTTGGCTTAGTCACAAATTAACTATGATAACTTTCCTATCATCTTCTGATTAACTAAATAATCATCATTAATTAACTAATCCTCTAAAACTATACTTGCACGTTTCTTCAAAACGTAAGTACTTGAATTTATTTGTAACAACCAGCAAGCAAGAGTTTCATTGAATAGCTGGCTGACAAACTCAAAATTCATTTCCAAGCAATGTGAGATAGATATCGACATGAATTGTCGAACGAGCATTCACACACAACTATAATACGCTTATATATATATACATCGACTTACATCGTAAGTAGGTTGGTCGGAAGGGAGCTCAAACGAGTAAAAAAGGGCGGAGCAACCTTTGAGAGCTTCCAAAATGCTCCCATAATCCAATGGATCAGAATAGAATACTTTCAGCTGCTTCTTTGTCGTCTCGCTACATTGCACAACCTTGTCTGCATCTTATCGTACCAACTTCATCAAATTCATTACAGCAATTTTATCGATTATATATTCACTAAACGATGTTGTTTGCCACTTAAAAACAAAAGTTCCAAATACAGGCCGATTACAATAAGTAGCAATTTCAGAAGTATACACATCACATGCACACAAATATAGTGAATGGTTCATTTATTTCTCTTTTTATTATTTCTTGAAATAATTTTATATTACTTAAATTGTCAGTAATCCATAAAAGTCGGAAAATCTCAATATCATGACCAGAGTACTCTAAAGTATTATTATATAATTTCTTTTTTTAGTTAAGTCACTAATATAGTTTTCTTCAGTCACTGAAAAATCTCAATTATAAGTTATAACAGAAAACATTATTAATAAAAACACATGAAAACTAAAGTGTGTACATAACTACATATACATATAAATATATATATAGAATGAGAAAGTCAACACATGGTTGTCATGCCGGACGACTATGGAACAACTAAGAAAAGAAAGAAATAAAATGAATGGAGCTCCGCAAAAGGCGTGAACAGAATATCAGCTAAATCAATGAAAATGAAAATGAAAATAATCATAAATAATTACCATGGTTTAGAAGGGCGGCGTGCACGGTGTAGCCTTGATGCAAGAGACGGTGGACGAGGGCGGAGCCTAACCGCCCCGCTGCATCCATCACACAAACCGTTTTATTCGACGACGACGAAAATGACGACTCCCACAAATTACAACCATTAGCTGTTGGTGCCATTTTTGTAAATGATTCTATATATACTCTTATCACAAATATAAATTAACTCGGCAGCTTTTGTATGTATATATGTTTGTAAGTTTGTTTGTAATATGTATGCAATACTCCAACTGCAAATGGAGGCGGACATACACACACAGAGGCAGAAACAGACAAATAGACAAGCTAGCTATTCTCAGAAATATTATGTATATATAGATGTGGAGAGAGAGAGAGGGGATAGACGGATTGTAGAAACTAGCTAGAGTGTGTAGGGCCTTTTAGAGAGAGAGAGAGAGAGAGAGAGAGAGTTTGTATTGTATTGTATTATGTGGCATTGAAAGAGTGCGCGTGTGTTGTTAGTAGATGGTTGGGGAGGTGGTAGTTAGACAGGCAAACAACAAATACAACTCTACGTGTACATATATTTATGTATATGTATTTTTTTCCCACCTTGCAAACAAAAGGCAGGGGTGGCATCCAGCAACCTAACCTTTACAAAGGGCATCAAAGCTCCTTTACTAGGTTGGAGTTATGAAGCTTATTTTCTACAAACGGGTCACTAACATTTTATGCATGGTAATTAAGAATACATGTTCAGTAACATAACGTAACATACAATATAAGAACTTTATTGCCTTTATGCTTTCATGATCATAATCGAAGAGTCTTCTTACTGCATAAACATCACTCAACATTGGGGTTATTGTATGGACCTCTCTTGAACCTTCTAACCTATGAAGAAAAAAAATATAATACTCAATTCCAGGGAGCGGGTATGTCTACGTGGCAAGCCAATTTTAAGAGATATTATCAACTTATAGATAGATATAGAAAATGATTATTTTTGGTTAAGAGAGTTTGGTAGGAAACAGAAACGGAAGGTCTGTGCTCCTCAACCAACTCCCGATTTTAGCAATAGGACATTAATGCCGAGCTTCTTTTTCTTTTTTTCGAATAGCGATCGACAAGTATGTACGAATATATTTATGAGTAAAACAGATAAAGTAGCTTTAAATTCTTACAGGGCACAACTATGAAAGAGGAAGAGAAAAGCTGGCCTAATAAATAAGACTCGGTTTTGAAAAGCTGGCCTTTTAACTTCATTAAAATTAACCCCACCCCAGTTACCTTATACGTTGACTATTTGACATCCGCATAGTATTAAATCGTCATATAATTTTTGACCTCTTCTCAAAAATATTAATCGCCTCCTTGATTTGAAGATTACATCGTCAACTCGTAAATAAAGAAATACTATAAATTAACAATCAAATCATCACAAAATTGGAGGCAAATCAGCCCAGTCACGGTTATATAGCATGTAATACACTTATACAAGCATCTATGAATGCAACTCATGTTCTATGCCTGTTGTGATATAGCCGCAGCACTTATGTAAGCCACTTTGCTCTTCTTCGGCTTTCCATCTTGGGATTTCTTCGATTTTCGCTTCTTCTTAGATCCCTCATTTGGATCAACGTTGTAGTTCTCTTGCTCTCCTACTACCAACCGCTGTTTTTCCTGCGTCTTGGGCTCGTCTCTTTCGGGTTCAATAACAGACATTCCTGTCAGGGTGTAATCCAACAGGAAAGCGCTTCTTTCCAACCCATCTATTCTACTGAAATGCCGCTGAGAATAGGGAATAAGGCCTTCAACAAGTTGTCCAACCTTCATCTGAAACCCACCAGCTCTTAGATCTTATAAGATAGTAATTATCAAATGCAAATTATGCAGACTGCAATACGCCATCTGCCTAATTAGATGAATGTTTGATAAGTCATACTGTAATGGGCCCACTATGTACGCCACCAAGTATGCAAAATTCTAATCGATAAACCCCTATACTAGCCCCGCCCAAATGGCATAATATTGCAGCATTATGGCCTCCATAAGTATATGGGCAAATAAGATAGAAAAGAAACTGCAACTTACCTCAACAATCTCTGTAGGAGGGACGAAGCCAAATATACACTGCAACAGAGACTGTGCAACACGGCAAAGTTTGGGTTTTGTATTCCATTCTTTTATGTATCCCAGGATCAAATGAAACTCTTCTTTGCCAAGAGGACAAAGAGCTTTTTCAATCAGAACACTGGCATCATCCTTCTTTCTGTAGAAGCAAAAGCTAAGACAAGACTTGACGGAGATTACCAAGTAACATAAATTGCAATGAAAACAGAAATGTCACCTGAAGACTTCATTAAGTAGCTCAAAAAGTTTGTGAGGTCTGCGAAGTTCAAATGCAAGCCGGACGGCTTTAATGTAGTCTGCATCTAATACAGCATTGTCTAGTTCTTGCCCTCTCAAAACACCTTCCTCCTGCAATGTCGTAAGGTAATATTATATCAGAATAAATGACCCAAAATGCGCACACAAATCCCAAAAAACTATGAAAATATAGTTCTTGATACAATTTGATGTGATAAAAGCCACATGATTTCAAAGGTATAGGCAACACAAGTTTTAAATAGAAGTCCATTAACATCAGGACACTCATGCATGCTTGTGTTTATTTGCATTAAGTTTTAATATAGCTGATAACAAACCATTCAATAAATATTTATTTCAAATGATAACGAAATAGCTCACTTCTTTACGGAAGGCTTCCTCTTTATCCTCAACAGTAGAGTCTTGCCACAAATTAATAACTGCATCACCACCTCCTGTAGCAAGCATTTCGGTTTTCTTTCCAATAGCCAATGCCCATATCTGCAGAACTAATGTGCATGAGCAAACGAATATGCAGTACCATGAGCGTAAGGGGATAAGACAAATGTTGAATAATTTACATTATCAACCAAGGATCGATATCAAGAGAGTTATCCTTCTGAGAACTATTAAACCGGAGAAGAAAAAACTTTATTTCATTATCAGTTTAATCAGAAGCGCCAATGGTGACCAACAAAAACAAGGAAATACACAAGCCATGGTCCAGGTAAAGCTTCATTTGTTTAAAAGGCTTGCAACAGAAGCGTTCTTACATCCTGAAAATACCAAACCTTATGTAGCTAACTTCAAAGCGAGCTCTCTAATCCATGTCAACAAGTTGAAATGGTTCATAAAGGAGAGATTATTTATTTCTATTTTATACGGATAAAACAAAGTACCTTGTCCTCGTGTTGACTATAAGTAGCTACACATTCGTTGGTTTTGACAGTCCACAGCTTCACCGACCCATCAGCATCTTACATTAGAGTAAAAGTATGCTCAGAACAAACGATAAAGACCTCAAACACAAGATATTGGAGATATAATAGGCTACATTACCACAAGAGACAAATTGAGTCCCACGGGTAACAAATGATGCTCTAATGACACTAAAGTCGTGCCCTTCAAATGTTCTTAGACAGGAACCATCAGAGATTGCCCATATCTTTATTGTCTTATCACCAGAGGCTGTTAAGACACACTGATCAACTGGAGAGAACTCCACGGACCAAATTCCCCTCTTATGTCCTTTAAGCACAACCACAGAAACTAAATCAGGGAGTCTCCATATGCAGGCTGTGCGATCCTGAGTTGTTTAAGGAGCAGGGAAAGAAACTTCATTGGATACTTTACAAGTCACTGTAATAGCAAATCCACTCAAGTATTCAGATGATTTTACTAACCTGGGAGCCCGTGCAAACCAGGCTATCATTGGGTGCAATTGCTACTGAATTTATATCTTTGTCATGGGCCGCGACAGTGGCTTTTGCTTTCAAGTGGGGAACTTCTCCCACATTATCTGATAAACCCTCTAAGCTCCACACCTTCAGTGTACGATCACGAGATTCACGACCACTAGAAAAATGAAAAAATAACTCTCAGAACAGATGTGTAGCTTATGGAATGAGAACATAAGAGTCTAGGGCTTAAGAGGCAGCATCTAAATCAAATCACACCAGCCTAGGTCATTCCAATAGATGTGGCATGTGCAATACACAGGAGAAACCTTAACACTTCAAAAATCATGAACTACGGTCAAAACATAATTGGGAAGAGACTCAGCACAGAAATCAGACAAGTAAGAGAATGTTCCTAAGCTATTTGAGATACGCAAAAGATACAACCCTTGAGAACGAAGAATAGCAAACAAACAACATAGGGAGTCGACAATCACTCAACTGAAAGGGCAAAAGCTAAAAGGAATTGCGAGTAGTTCCAACAGTCATCTTCATAATGATGAATATAATATTTGCAGATAAGTAATTTTTCAGATGTATAGAGCAAAGACTATTCCCCTGTGCCTTTTTGTATTCTCTTTTACATGGAGGACAACATAATCTCACATTATAAGACAATAGGCACACTTCAATGCATCTAGAAATTTAACTGCCACCATATCTAGCTTCTAGGATAGCAACATGCACTGAGCTCCGTGTGCATAGCAAGAAGAAATTTGAAGGTTAAATCCAATTGAGAAGATTGTATGCAGTCCTAAGATTGAAACTATCATACATATAGTCGCAAAGTTAGTGATCTCATTGCTCCTCCAATTTTATATACAAAAAATGCAGCAACCATTTCCAAGTCACATCTTCTTATAAACCAACATACATAACAGAAGACGTGTTCACTGGAAGAAATTCTTTCGGAAATACCTACTACCACTAACAAAAAAGTTGCGATTTTTCTTCGAGAAAGCAACAGCTCCAACAGCTCCGACGGCCCCCCCGTGTTCGCCAACTCCAATGCAACGTTTACTTTGGCATTCCCATAACCTAACCTATGAAAATAACAGAATCAGTGTCTAAATATGTAATTTCAAATCAAAATGTTCAAAAGAATTATTCGTCAACAATCACAAAATAAACATAACAATGAATCATCTCTCAACCAAATATAGAAAGAAAACGGATCAACATATAGCGTACACTGTTGTCCTTGCTTCCTGTTACAATAAGTGGCCTTCCAGAACTTGTCACACAGGTATCGAGGCACAGAACTACATCAGTATGCCCAGCCAATACGTAAGAACATGACATGGATGCCAGATCATATACCCGCACCTACAATTCACAAAAACAAATAAACATCAAGGATGAACTACATCCGTCTGAGAAATAATCACCACGAAACCAAGTTAGAGATGGTGCAGAAACTAAGGTATGTATTTGAGGTGCTCACAACAGCTTAATTGTACTCTATCCTTACACTATCCATAGCAAAGTAATTTTCCTAATGTATATAGGGCCAATATGATCCTGTTGAAAGGAAGTTTTTTATACAACTTAACAGAAGAAGCAATTTGATCTAACAGGAATGGCAGGATACTTATCCTAGTCTCTGGATTGCATTAAGCTAATTGAAAACTATTGATGCTAATGATCAACAAATTCCTCTGAGAAAATGACATGATTGTACATCATAGGCCCACTGTACTTGAAACATACTTTCATAGGTGGGTTGCACTCACAAACTGTGACATAACATTGAGAAGAGACTAGGAATTTTGAACGACTTACCTGTTCAACACTTGTAGCAACAGCAAGGAATTTTTCTTCTTCACCCAAAAACTTCATATCTACAACTTCTTCATTGTATCCAATAAGCCTTTTTCTTAAGATTATGTTCAGACCATCTTCAGCATCTTCTTCCATATCATATATTAGAAACTGTTGGTCAGCTGTAACACCAAGCAATCCTTGGCCTGACGGCAGCATCAAAGCAGAGGTAAATCCTCTTTTAACCTCTTCTGCGTCTGAGCTGGCTGTCAAATCTGAAGATTTCTGCTCAAAAAGGAGCATTGCACTGTTCCAGGAAAACTAACGTTTAAATCCATGCAGCATAAAAGATGCACAGGAACTCTTCAATTAAGATAAATGTACGGAAACCAAATGATCCATAAGAGCAAAAGCAATCAACAGTGATACAAAAACATCAAGTTTGTCTATAAATCACGTGCTGAGTAACTTTGTCTTCAAGGTACAGAAGAACTATAGATACACCTACCCTTCCGAGTTCCATATGCGCACAATCCCACGTTCACCAACTGTCATGAATTGGATAGAAGATGGACTGATTTTCTTCCCTTGTTTCTGAATAAATGATGACAAACACGAGGCAAAAGAAGAGGAAGAACCAACTGCGCATACAGCCTCTAGAGCCTCATAAGTTGGTACGGTAGTAATGCAGCTATTGTCATGCAAGTTCCATATATTTACAACCTGAAATCAAACGTAGCATCAGAACGAAGCTTACATAGCATGTCATATGACAAGAAGGTTAGCTTAAGGAAAATAATAGGACCAACTAACAAACAGCTGCATAGCTTGCATACTGCATGATGATCAATAACTATTATAAGTAACGAGACGCATACATTGTCCTCTGCTGGAACAAAAAAACAAATCCATCTATCATTTCGACTATGGCTAAAAACAAAACAAAACAAAACAAATTGAAGGAACATAGGTACACCACCTAATCATCTATAGCGTACCTTGTCTCTTCCAGCAGAAAGTAAGGTCCAGCCATCTTCAGATATTTCCAAGGCAGTAACTGTGGACTGATGTTTTTCCAGTACAGCAACACACTTTTTCTTAGTAAGATCCCAAACTCGAACAGTGGCATCATCACCACCAGAAAACAGCTGAAAAAACAAAACCAACACATTATAATAAACCTTCAGCTGAAAAATGGACAACAAACAGACAAGTAGAGTTAGCATTTTCCTTGAGGTGAGCTGGATAAACTCACAAGCAATCTATTTGGGTCACGGTGGAACTTAAGACTGGTGACGACACCTTTATGGCCCTTGAAGTAATGGGTGCAGAAGCCTCCGTCGACATCCCAAACCTGCACTTTGTTATCAGCTCCCGCTGTTGCGAGCAATCCTCCAGACGCATGGCACGCCATTCCCATTACGGGACCTTCATGCCCCTGTTTGTTTCCACCACAACCAACCAATCAACCAGAATAAGCTTTGTTTCTCAATAACCAGTCAATGTAATTAATTACAATGTAATCGAACCTTCCAGGAGCGGATACATTGCAGTGAATTAAGATCCCAAACTCGAATTTGTTGCGAGTGGCTGCTCGAAAAGAGGAAACGATCGTCGGGACTGAGAACAAGAGCCGTAACGGGCTTGGAGTCGCCTTCAATGGTGGATTTAACGGCGGCGTTGGAACAATCAACGATGTTGATGGAATCGTCACAGGCGCAGACGAGGAATGAGCCGTCCGATGAGACGGCGTACGGACCTCCGGTGTAGAACTGCCGCAGAGACTGTACGGTCCGGTAGCTCTTCTTCAATGTCAACGCCATGTCGGAAAGAGAAGAAGGCGGTGAGGTGAGGTGAGGTTTTAGGGATTAGGGTTTAACGAACGAAGCTTTTCTTTTTTAAAATGAGAGGGCTCTTTTTTATATGTAACCGCTTTTCTCAGTTTAAGTAACAAAAATAAAATGTGTAAATCTAGCTATTTTTCATTGAAAATATTACAATGTTTTTACTCTTCAACCATTATATAGTTCTCTTTTTAACATTTATGAACTTTCTTTTTCTAGCGCCTTTTGAGTAATTTGCTTTAAATATTCGTTAATTTAAAAACTTGAACTCTAATTACTCACTCGTACCACGAAAAGATTTAATTTGAATGGATATATTCAAAAAATAGTTCAATTCCGCAAATTCTTCGTCTCTTTCATGTTTGTTTTTATTTGCACAATTATTGTTCAATGCGTGATCAAATTGAGTGCTTTGACTTTGATGTTGCATTAAGTTGAACATTTTAAACGCCACAAAAAAATTATATAAATGCATTGTTGCATCAAACGAAAAGGTAAATAATGAGAAAACAAAAGTCTTGAGTGACGTCTAGTCAATTACATAAAACACAAGTTTCATAGAGCGTTTATGATCAAAATTCAGTAGCCAAAAGTCCTTAATATTAGCTAGTGAACTTTGCGATGCCATAGCAGAGGAGTCGACATGAATCAACAGTTAGCCATGCTATTGTTTTAGAGGTAAAGTTACATGGTGCATATAAAGTTAAGACCCCACATGAGAGGGATATTTGTCTTTAAACATTTTGATAACGAGGAGTAATATTTCGACTCACACCTATGTCTTCTAATACTAGATCAATTATTCTCTACCGTCATGTACAATACAAATATAAATTGTTACATAGTTAGTCATTTAGTGCTTCTTTAATTTGTGGTGTCCTCGGGTTCTACCTAGTTCATCTTGATCAAAGTTTCGTTTTGAAAGTATGACTTGAATTATTAAATATTAGAGATTTTTGCAATGTGTTGAGACTTATATATATGTTTTTGACATATTTTGAAAGATAAGAAAGATAACAATTATAATAAAGAAGATAAAATGTATCATTGGGAAAAAAAATAGTAGGGGCAAGAAAAGTGCATGTCGGCCAAAAGTACAAAATACTCTCTCGTAGGAATCACGTTAAGGTGTCAGATGCACAAAAAAATCGTGCGCACAGAATTCCAATTTCTACGCAAAGAAAGAAAGAAAGAATCTTGTACCCCATCACATATTGATTGCATATATTTCTCCTCTTCATACTTCACTTGCACCACACAACACAACACAACACAACACAACACAAACTCATCTGCCTAATCTGCTACAGGGTTTAGGCAAAAATCATAATAATAACTTGATCGGTTTGCAATGGCGGAAGAAGCAAAACGGTACCGTATTGGATACGCCCTGGCGCCCAAGAAAGTTGAGAGCTTCATTAAGCCCTCTCTCCTCAACCTAGCTAAAGAAAGAGGAATCGATCTTGTCCCAATTGACCCCAGTCAGCCCTTACTCAACCAAGCTCCCCTCCACTGCATTATCCACAAATCATTCGAGCCCCAATGGATCCAACAGCTCCAAGATTTCCGTTCCCGATACCCCGACGTCGTTGTCGTCGACCCACCCGACGCAATCGAGCGCCTCCACAGCCGGACCACCATGCTCCAAGTCGTCGAGGATCTCAAAATCACTCACCAACTCTCTGTTGGGACGCCCAACCAGGTGTTTGTCGAAACTCCTGAGTCGTTGTTCGATTGCGTAAAATCAAAAGACGTGGCTTTTCCCGTGATTGCCAAGCCTTTGGTTGCGAATGGGAGCGCGGGCTCTCATCAGATGTATTTGGTTTTCAGTGAGGAGGGCTTGGAAGTGTTGAAGCTCAAGCTGAACCCCCCCTTCGTGCTGCAGGAGTTTGTCAACCATGGAGGGATCATTTTCAAAGTTTACGTGGCGGGCGAGCACGTTCAGTGTGTTAAGAGGAGGTCCTTGCCTGATATTTCCGAGGAGAAATGGGGTGTGTCGGAGGAACTGTTGTCGTTTTCTCAGATATCGAATCTCACTGCTCAAGATCAGGTTGATGAGAGTGGTGATAAGCTAATTGAGGCGGCCGAATTGCCACCATTGAGTTTCGTGAACGAAGTTGCTGGTGTATTGAGGCAGGCTTTGAGTCTCAACTTTTTTAACTTTGATATGATAAGGGATAGTAGAGGTGCTGACCGATATCTTGTCATTGATATCAATTACTTCCCAGGTTACGCGAAGATGCCGGGTTATGAGAAAATCTTGACTGATTTCTTTCTTGACGTTGTGCAGCGTAAGAAGAGTGGTGTATCTGATTATCATAAACCTGTGTAACTGACTGACCCAAATTGCGTGCGGAACTATCTTAAGTTAGAACGTGTTGGAGGCATCAGACCAAACAAAACCCACTGCCACCAAGTTTTTACGAGGAGCTGATCGTTAGTCTTTACATTGCGAGATATTGGTCTTTTTCACTATCCTAAAGTCCTTGTTGTAATAAATCTGCTTTGAAGTTCTAGACATTATTCAAAGCAACATGATTTTCTGTACTTGCGTTATGTTAACTGCTTCGGCAGTTCATGCTTTGTTTCGCATGTTCTTGTGTGTGTTTATGGATGGATTCCTATATTCACGGTTCACTTCGATTATTCTTCAA
This sequence comes from Linaria vulgaris, assembly GCA_948329865.1. NCBI lineage: Eukaryota > Viridiplantae > Streptophyta > Magnoliopsida > Lamiales > Plantaginaceae > Linaria > Linaria vulgaris. The sequence goes on from OX415252.1 coordinate 121,230, forward strand.
CTATCTGCCATTTTGATTCATTAAAATGTATATAACTATGAGTCTGCTAGATATTTTCACGGTTCACTTCGGTGTCACTAGTGTTTGCTTATTGTAAAGACCACGTATACGTTCTTTGCTGTTTGGAGCTTTTCAAGTCGGTCGTTTCTTCAGCACAAGAACCATTTAACCAGGAACAGTGCTAACTGGTTCATGCAGTTTGACGTGAACCAAATCAATTTTCCTTTCTCTGCACGAATGTCTTGTTCCTAATTTAGGTAACAGTGAATGTGTGCTCTAACATCACCGGGTATTTCCATGTAGCCTTTTACTAGTATAATAGATAACTGTTGTTGATCTGTAAAATGCTACCGTCAAACTTCAGGCATTAGCTATAGATATAGATGGCGCGATGAAACAGTCGATCTGCTTACCAAGTCCTAAATATGGGTACAGAATTCCGGGGTGGCTGATAGGACAGTGTTATTCCAAGACACATTTCGTGGTAGAAAAAAGCCTGGTAGTTCCACAATTTAGCATGTAAGTTCTCTATACTCTTCATGGGTCGTCAGGAAACTAGAAATCTGCCATCAGGTGTTAGGACTTAGGAAAGCAATATTAACTTGCAAGGCAAGACTAATATGGAGAAGTTCACATTTCAATATCTATTAGCTTAGACTTTACAAATCAACCTAATATCTGGGACCCAGTGATACAAATATTCCGATTAACATAATACGTCTTGAAGAAAGTTGCAGCCACAAAATGGTAGCTGAAAATCACCCACAATATTCAGGTACCAAGCTGCCCAAGGGAATTTACTATTTACATGCATTCTTTACCAACAAAATAACATCACAGGTCACTGTGACAAATCATATCCCTTGTGACCGACCATCTTTCCTCCAAGATTTAAGAAGAAAAAACAAATAATACAAGACGGATAAAAATCCATAATGTAAACATATGCAAGAAACTGCTCAGTAACAGAGATTGCTGAAATCACTATTATTGACATGACATTGACTTTCGAGATTCAAGTAAGGATAGCAAGGCGAAAGCCAGTTACGGTTATGAGATGCATATATTTTTATCCTACAATCATTGCCTGCAACATTGTGTATTTGCGCTAATGGATTAGACAAACTGACATATAAAACCCTCAGCTGTGAAACATTCTTCTGTTTTGCACGGTAGGGAGAAGGTAACCAGATTCTTTACATTTGGGCCACTTGAAATTCTTTCTTTCTTCATTTCTCCAGAGTTTGGTGGCCATACTTCTAAATCCACTCTTTGCATAAGTAACAAATAGTGTAGCAAGTTCGCTGCAAAACACGACACAGACTTGGTACTGTTAGATATATAGGGCCACTCGTGCATATTTATGGAATTTCAATTTAAGCAGTATTATTTCCCCAAAACAATTACAGAACAAATTGCCATCGAGCTAATCCAAATGTTATGGTATGCATCAGTAAGAAATGCAGATAAAAGAAAATTATCATGAAAGAACCAAATAACTGAGAGGTGTCACATTCATCAACCACAACTAATGCACAATTATATAATCCATTCACAGTGAACTTATACGGGCCATATTGTTAATCTGGTCAGGGTGTTAATAGTTGGCTATCAACTATTCTTAAGAGCTTCAGCAAAGACCAAAAAGTCATTTTACCAAGGTTTACAAAAAAGAGAGATTAATCTTTCCTTAACCAGAGATAGAAGCCTGAAACGAACTTGCTGCGAAATACTGAGCATGTTTCATTGTACAAACTGACAGGAAATGTTCGGGTGTTTCTATGAAGATACCCCTGGGTGTAGAACTACTATTTTCTCTCCAGCATGTATTTCCAAATAATTTCTCTGTTCTATTTCTATGGTGGTATAGTTATTAAGATTATTGTTTAGGGAATGATCAAGTGCTATCATAAAACTAGAAAAACAAGTAGGCGACTTCTTTAAGCACGTCTCCAAAGTTATCACTACCAGGTCCAAAAGAAATATTTCACTTACAGGGGTGAGCAAGGAGATCGACCTCCATTCACATAGTAGACGAACAGGTACGAATCATAATGCTGCCCGTTTATGAAATAGAAATTGTACAGCCTCCTTAAGCACTGAAAAGACATTTTCTTGTACAAATGTATGGCTGGATTATTGTACGAGATAACGTGTAGGTAAACAGCACGGCAACTTGATAGAGTAGAAGCATACTTCATAACCTCGTGAATTAAAGAACTGGCTGAAATCCACGATAATAACAATGAGTTCAAAAGACTCTATTTTAACAGATGGAAATGTATTTCAAAATGACTTCAAACGAGAGAAAACTAGAACTTGCCTATTCCCAAATTCCTGTAGGAGTCTACAACTCCCAAAGTTAGAATGTATATCAATGTTTGATCCGTTTTTGACAAGTCAAAGCTCAGCAAATCTTCTATCTGCAAGAAACATTGAAAGTATTGAGAAAGAAGTCAAAATTTACCCAGCAATCGTAGGCAGCACTATTGTGAAAGAAATAGTGCCTACTGACCACCAAACCAACCAAAACTCACCTCACTTTCCCTTGCTGAAACGATTCTTGCTGTAACAAACCCAATAAGTTCGTCTCTGTTAGCATCGGTACGACTGTGATCAACAGCTCCCCAGGACACAATACCACGACCATTGACAACATTGTGGAAGAATTCAGATTCATACCTAAAGGATCAGAAGATGCTTTTTTTAACAAAACTAATGCACCATCATATTCTTTCTCATTACAATCAAAGGAGATTATCTAACCTTATGGGAAACAGATCGTCATGAATTTTCTCTAGAATCCCTAAATCAGATGGTTTTATGGGCCTATACGTTATAACTGGACGGGGTACTCTGAGATTTACCATTGAAGTATGTTGAATCAATCCCCGGCAAATATTTGATATATTTGAAGAATCTGTGAGCAGATCGATTCTTCCATTCATACAACAACAGAGAAGCTAGCCATGCAGCCTTTAGAATCCTATAATAGATTTTCCATTCCAATGAATTTTTAACTCAGAATTACAGAGATTCACTGAGAAAGAGAAAGAGACCGAGATTAATAATGTTTACTAAGGTATTGATAAATTTTGCCAAATCATCTTAGCATTATCCGATATGCAAGATTTGCAAAAGGAGATGAAACTAGATCGTTAACATCTTCTCAATTCGACGCGTCCTGCTTTAGAAAACAATCTATCTTAAACTCTGCGTGGTAAAACCTATACTATAGTATTGAAGCATATATTAGACATAAATAAATATATTGCCTGGACTAATGGATCAACGTTCTAAACATTTCTTGATAAATACGGAAACATTCCTGTTTCCATCTACGTGGAAATGAGATATCAAAGCAATTCTAAGATTTTTCCCCAAACACGTCAAAAAGTTAGTGAAAATTTACGAAAAGTTTCTAATATCTAGAGCTATTCTCAGGATGGTGATAGTATTTTCTTCAGCTAAAAGACATGAACTGGACACGAAAAAATCGTTTAATGTACCGAGCTTGGCAAGATCAACCAATGACTATTAAAATCTGTAAATTTTAATATTCCAAATATATAACAGCAAATTTATCAAAAAAATAAATATATATATATATGTATAAGTATAACAACAAATTTCGCAATAAACAGCAACGAGCACGACGATTCCAGATTTGATCTCCAGTAATCAATTAATAACAAATTAAAAACATTACAATCACCAAATCAAATTTAACAAAACCAAATCCATCCAGCTGAAATTCATGATTATAACAGAAATGAAAAGATTTCAGACAATTGAAAAGAAAAAGGGCCCACCTTTAACCTCGGTCGCTGGAGATGCGTTATCCAAATAACAACAATCACCACATTAAAAACAAACTAATGAAACGATTCGTTATCCTTCCTTGACGAAATTAACAGAGATTAAACTGGGGGTTAATTAATTAATATGAATTTGGACAGGAAAAAAAAAAGAATTTGAAGTGGGGGAATTTAAGAATCGAAGATCACTTTTGAGTTTCGTGCTTCATTTGTCTTTCAATTAAAAACCTGGCAGGCAAAAGTCGCTGTTTAATTCCAGCGACTTTAGTTAATTAATTTAATAAAGAGAAATTAATTTAACTGGGAAGTAAAGTCGCTGTGTTGACCTGACCATTAATGAGCTGAAGTCAACACTAACATATGGAGGAAAATGTATTCCCAACTGTCATGTTAAAAGGTGTGCACTTGATATGAAAAAAAGGTCCCATATATTTTGAGTAATACGGTTTAATGTTGTTGAGTTGTGAAGTACTTTGAATATTTGCGTACGTGAAAATGAAATTATAGTTAGAATTGTTTGTCTAATTCAAACACTCTACTTATTACATGCGTGGTTATTTGATTAAGAAAGAACTTTACCTTATCCGCTCTTAAAAGTAGTGGTTCATTCAGACTACTTGTGAGTTGTGACAACCAATCTCTTATTTGATAGCTTTTCGTTTGTATATTTATCTATCTTGATAATGTAAATTATTGTTCCGTCACAAATATTTTCATTACAAAAGGATATACTTAAAAATGGCTAATGACTTGTTTCCATAATACATCTTTTCTTTTCATGATTGCTTTGAGTTAATCCCACCAGAGATTTTACACAATGACAGCCGATAAGTATATCCTAAGTCAAATAGAAGTGAAAGCCTTGTGGTTAGAGGAAAGCGCCAGCCATAAATCTATGGTTCAGTACAGCCTCTGCGATGGGCCTCTGTCGAAAGTCACGGTTTAGCATCGCCTGAAACAGATATACGCAAGACAAAACTACATCATTCGAAGAAAATGCAGCAAATGTACAGTTTGTTGCTTGGTTAAAGATCATAATGTCTTTCGCGTATAAAACAAGGCATGGAAACCTCACTTTTATAAGGCCCTTGGACCTAATATAACTGACTATAAACAAATTTCATGCCATTGCAGACTTTTGAATGATCAAGAGCTTATGCAAATGTTACAAATGAATTGTAATGCTTATAAGTACAATTATAAGTCTTTATAACTGTTTTTATGAACTACCCCCGCAGCCAAACTATACTCGGAGGGAGCGAGTGATCGGAATAGCATCCTAGATTTATCTCTAGAAGTTTTTACAGGCTAAGCGCCCAATTAAGTTGCGGAAACATAATTAAAACAAACAACTTGGTTCGTAATTCGAACCTGCTTAGGAAAATCGTGGATTTTCATTTACATAAGAACTATCAGCACGTTTGGACATTCTATGCATATGTGAGTTATCAGAACTACAGAAAACTAAACCTGAAGTAATTCCCAACCAGCACCAGCACCAAGATCAAGAAATTTGACAGCTTCGAGCAGGCGGTCATCGGCTAAACAGTATCTGTTTGAAAGCAAACAAACTTTTACGGCAGAGATAAGGCTGATAGCCAATTGCAATCAGTTCACTTAACATCGTTTCAAAGAGGAAATGTGTAAAAACTGATCATTTTAGTTATAGACGTTCCTTATTTCACATATTTACATATAGTCAAACTACCAATAGCATAGTAACTCACTCTCTCAAAGCTTCAACATCTAGTCGAAATGTATTCTCCAGAAGCCTCTGCAAATTCAAGAAATAAATGACTATCGAAGTCATACAGTAACAATCCCACTTACAGCATACCAAAAGCTCAGTGGCAACAGATATTACGACCCGAATCATAAATTATCAATACACATTTGACTGACCCGCAAGGAAAGACTGTCCATAACCCCAGCTTCAGAAAAAGGGATGAAAGCTAGATATGCAAAAAGAAGGCCAGCTTCATATCTGTAAGGAGCCAAAAATTAAAAATACTAATTGATATTGAACATATTTGAAGAAAAAAAACGAGGGGCAATGCTATATACATGTCATCTGCTATTCCAAAGTTCCGTTTATCCATAGAATTGAAAGCACCAGCAGCAGATGCCCTTCTCCATAGTCCTTCAGATAATGGCCCTGAATCTCCCTCTAACTCAGGATACCTTCAAAGACGTTAACTTTTCTGGTCAGAATTAGAACCGATGACTTAAAATATCAGATCATGTTAATGATCAAACAAAATTATTGAACAGCTGCTAGTTTATATACATCTTTTGTGCCAGGGTGAAAGGCTCACTAAAGGCAAGGTCTAGTTCAATGCAATCTGATTGACTTATATCAACTGGCCCCAAATGGTACCAACAGTATCATGCCGGTCTCCTCTCCATCTTGCAGTCTAGTTCACTCTACCTTGAGACTCACGAGCATCATGATAGGTGCTATTGGTTTTTCAGTCGAAGAAGAAGTCTTTTTGTATTTGTTAAAAGTCTGTTCCACCCTAAGGATGATACAGAGAGCTTGGGCGTGATCCCCAGTGCTATGTATTATATAGTTGGGGATGAGTGAAAAATTAACTGATTCACATGTTAACTCAGAAGACCCATGTTTAAGAGCTGCTTTTACTCGAAGATGGAGGACCTCTACTTAGCGAGGTTGCACCTCAGTGGAATCAAACGTTTTCTAACGAGCAACGCAGAACTCCGAGTCTTATAACATTAGGAGCTACTTAAAGCCATTATCATTAACGAAATCTCCAAGCAAAATGTGAGGTTGTATCACCTTTCATGGGCTATATAGTTTCAGATTTGACACTTTTTTTATCTCCATAACCCACGAATCCCACATTGATAGCGTGAGTTGTAATAAATTGTTGAAATATGCTGGTAATCTAAATCAACAGGAGTCTCAGGTTTGGTCAAGTTGGTTGTAAATTGGTGAGCTGAAAAAAAGTTACAGAATTAGACATACCTTATATCAACTGAGAATGCAAGATCTCGAAGCCTTGGAACCAGATAGGTAGCATCTTTCTCCGCCACTGTACTGCAAATTGGAAAATGGGTGACCATAATGTTGAAGAGAGAGTAAATTTTTCTTTGAAGTTTTCAGATACATACTTGAGAACAACAGAAGCAGGTCCAAGACTTTGATGCAGTCTATCATGGTCGTGCATGTATGCCAGGCCTCTAATAGTACCTTGAAGCAGTTTAGTAATAAAGTATCTTCTTCTTTTTATGGTTTCATCTTTTTCAAAAGGATTCCATAGGTTTTTTCCTCCATCGCCTAGAAACTTTGACATCTTTTCACTTGTGACTTTCGCATAATCAGCAGCGGTGTACTTCCCATCATTCCTGAAAGCAAGCCACTGCGGACACAGCAGAATACTTATTCATGTTTATATTAGCGTGGAAGCAGTTTATAGCGTACAATCATGACATAATAATACACACCTGCTCACCTGTTTTTGTCTCAAATCCACCAAGAAGTACCTGGATATTCTGACATGGTACAGATTTTGAGCTACTCTGCAAAGCATGACATTTAGAAAGACTCTTACTACGAAAAATAAATCATCAGGGATTGGGTCTGGACATGTGAACTACATTACCTGAAGAGAAGCATGAGCACTGAGCTCATTTGCAGCCATTAAGTCAGCTTCGAGCCCACCAACTTGTTGTCCCGGATATACCTTCATGACATATTGGTCAGAGAAAGAAAAAAAAATATACATTGGCATTATAGTTGCTTTTACCACTCACAAATGTGAACTCCTATACATAAAAGCAGACGATTTTGCACGAATATTGTAGCAAATGTATCGAAATATTAGTGAAAACAACAATCACCTTAAAAACAACAGGGGTGCCTCTAGCAGGACCTTGAGTAACTCTTCCTTCATAAAGCCTGCAAAAGAGCTGCCACATATAATACAAGCAGCAACCATAATGACCAGGGACCTAGTCAATAACACTATGTTACTAAATACTCTCACTTGAAATCCAAAGCTAAAAATGGAAACAGGAAGAAACACACCTGATCCTCACACTTCCTTCTCCTACATCTTGAGTCCTCAACCTCCCAACATCCGCAGTCGAAAACTCCATGCCCAAACCGGACTGCAAACCCGAATAACTGCGTTAAAATAAGTGAATTGTGAGGGCAGGGAGATTAACCCAATAGTCAACATTAACGCACTTGACGTTGATGCCGCGCCTTGACCCAAAACCTTAAGGCTTTAGGCCCATATACAACTTGCTTTAATTCAAATGTGAGTTTAATTTCAAACTCATATAAATAAAGCATCAATCAAGCTTTGGATTAACACCACCATATTAGGAGCTGGAAGTAACAGGGATTAAAGAATTGGGAGGCCAAAGAAAACGTAGTGGATGGAGGTCATACAGAACGAGATGAAGCTAAACGAAGATGTACTTGGCGTAAATAATATTGTGCAGAAAATACATTTCAAGGTGAACAAACCTAGTAACGTTCATGAATCCGTAGCTGCCAATGAGCCTTCCAACCTCGAATGAATCGGAATTTGTAATTAAACTGGCTTTACACCAATTCCTCCTAACAGGCAGCAATCGACGTCGAGGATTCTCATTGATCAAAACTCTCCTGAAGCAAATCCTAGAAGAAAAAGATACATGATGATCAGCTGTTAGTACCACCATTGTAGAGCTGAAAGTATCTGCGAGTACAGTCACAAGACTGATGCGGTACTTACTAACTGAAAGTAACAGTAACCACTATATATTATCTATTTCTATTATTGGATGGCAGATGGATGATGAGATTTAAGATAGAATTTGTTGCCACGTGATATATTAGTTTAACATATTCATTAAAAAAAAAAACACATTAGTTACACAATTAAGAAAAAATATGACTTCATGATTATTAGTAACAAATAAGATCTCTTTTTTTTTCGAAATAAATTATTCAGTTCTAAAATGTAATTCATGCACTTCTTGTGCCACACTATCTAATTAATATATAAAAATGACTAAATATATTCACATATCATCTATTAGAATCGCTATATGATCACGTGAATATTTATACAAAATATTATCGGTATCTTTAACTTGTTATAATTTTGTAATTACGTGTGTCGATTTATCAATAGCATTATTATGATGTATGAATTATAATGTTACGAAGGGTTGGTCTTACCCCGGTCCAAAGATTGAGAACTAAGAACAAAATATAGAGAAAGAATAGTTTAAGTATTTATTTTATGGATAATGGAATATAGAGGACCCTAGTCCAATAGTCTTTGATTTACAAAGAAGAGAGAGGACTATATATATATAGGTTTTTCAGAATATGCTTGTAGATAAATGTCCTCGAATGGCGGTGAGAGCCGGCTCTAATCAGATTTTGACACATATCATGCGTCTTGATGAGAAGATAAGAATTTTGAGGAGCTCCTTAGTCGACTTCGACTTTAATGAGCATTAATCTTGAAGTAAGATAAGGCTTCGAGGGGCTCCTTGTCAGCTCCGTATTTAATGCGTTAAGCACCGCTTCGTAAGAGGATTCGTATTTTCTTGTATTATCAATTATATTTTCAAAGTCATTTGAATAGTTAAGCATATTCAAAATGTTGATGAATAACAACATCTTGTTGAATTAAGGGAAGTACGAACCAAATGAAGTAGAGGATGAGAGGAAACGAGACTGTCTTCTTCTTCACGAACTTCCCTGAAGCTTGCGGCGCGGAGGAACCGTGGAAAAGGTTCCAAATATTTGGGCGAGTCAGAGAGGTGGTTTTACCGAGCAGAAGAGACAAAAATGGGAAGAGATTTGGTTTTGTGCGGTTTAGAGACATCTCAAATTGTCGGAAACTAGAACAACAGTTAGACAGTATGTGGTTTGGAAGCTTCAAGCTTAGGGCGAATATCGCCAGATTCAGAAAACCTTCACCAACGAAGAATATGGATACGGATAGTAAGGAGATCAAGGAGAATAAAACCAGCTACGCAGATGTGGTGAAAAGATCAGTAGCAACGCAACAAGAGAATCGAGAAATCTTGGACAGAAACTCATTGGGTTTGGAATTATTTTATGTCAAAAATGAGCGTGAATGACTCCAAGGAGGTTTCGTTGGCCAAGTCAGATGTTATGAAGATTTTAAGATCCTGATGAGCATAATAAAAGAAAGAACATGGCCGGAAAATACGTGTAACTGCATGGGAGGAAATCTAATATTTTTTAGAAAGAGTAAGCTGAAAGGTTTTATTCTGGATAACAAACAAATGTGGGAAGATGTTTTGTTATCTATGAGACCATGGGGTGTTGCAGACGTGGCTAAAGAAATATATGCATGGATTATCTGCAGAGGCACCCCTCTGCATGTTTGGGGTGAACGGTTCTTCCAGAAAATCGTTAGTGGGTTTGGAACCTTCATCAAGATTGATGAATCTTCCAGATTAAAAGAGAGGTTTGACCATGCAAAGATTCTTGTCTCAATTCACCAACCTTCATTGATTAACAGACGCGGCAAAATAAAAGTTGATGGTCAAGACTTTGTTATTCGCCTCTTAGAAGAGATTCATTCACCCGTAATCTCTGAAAAAGGTCTGTTTTGGTGTAACGATGACATGAATGCCAGTTTCTATGGCAGAAAGCAACCGGAATTTGTACGTTCCGACGAATCCTCGGGCAGGGAAGATGGTTGGGAGTCAGAAGAAGTCGAGGAGACCAATCTTGAGGAATTCGAGGTCAACTTAAGAAAAGAGGCAATATTAGTGGACACACTAATGGAGGAAATTAACCTTAATCGAGAACGTAACAAAGTGGAAGGGATTAATTGTGAGGCAGGTATTCAAGAAGGTCAAAGTCATAGAGCTGTCACATAAGGGTTTATTAATATGACCAGAGGAATCTCAAATCATGCCCAAGTGGGTCAAACATCAGCAATGAGCTCCCCAAATAACATTATGGATCTTAATAAAGTTATTAGCCCAGTAAGAAAATGTTCTATATTGCGCCAATCAGGCCCAATAGCCTTAAAAAGTTTAAGGAATTTGAGACAAAACCTGGTGTGGAGGTTGTGACTTACGGGTCAATATCGACAGAAATCGAGTACCCCAAAGTGAGTCAAAACAATTGCAGTAGGAAAAAGAACTCAAGAAGAAGACTTAAAAAAATGAAATCCCCAGTGAACAGAAACCAAATTGCGAAGCAAAGAAAAAAAAGGCTAAAGAGTCAGAAGAGCTTGCTTTAAGAGATAGGTGCAATGCTGACCACTCTAGAAGCCAAGATCATGTAGCTACTACAACTAAATCTGGTGAAATCAGGGAAGAGGAAGCTCAACTAAAGGCAAAAGGTAAGGACTTGTTGTCTGATAACCTCCGAGAGGAAGCAGAGGACCTTTGGGCTTTTGGTAAAAAAATTGGCATTGAAGGGAAAGAAAAAGATGAGGAGATTATTAAGGCACTAATGAAAATGGAGGTGAGGGACAAAAGTAATCTGGATAAGATAGGAAATAGTAATTATGAGGTAGGGAAAAGTGCAGTTGTCCCATAAAGATAATTACTTACAATGCTCGAGGTGTGGGGGAGGGGCAAAGAGAAAAGAAATTAGGGCTTTAGTTTATAACTTCCAGTTGGATATGATAGAGCTTGCTTTAAGAGATAGGTGCAATGCTGACCACTCTAGAAGCCAAGATCATGTAGCTACTACAACTAAATCTGGTGAAATCAGGGAAGAGGAAGCTCAACTAAAGGCAAAAAGTAAGGACTTGTTGTCTGATAACCTCCGAGAGGAAGCAAAGGACCTTTGGGCTTTTGGTAAAAAAACTGGCATTGAAGGGAAAGAAAAAGATGAGGAGATTATTAAGGCCCTAATGAAAATGGAGGTGAGGGACAAAAGTAATCTGGATAAGATAGTAATGAGGAGGTAGGGAAAAGTGCAATTGTCCCATAAAGATAATTACTTACAATGCTCGAGGTGTGGGGGAGGGGCAAAGAGAAAAGAAATCAGGGCTTTAGTTTATAACTTCCAGCTGGATATGATTTGTTTGCAGGAAACTAAACTTGGTATGGTAGATAGGAAAAGTCGTTTAAGTATGTGGGGTGGAAAAGATTGTGAGTGGATCGCAAAGGCTGCCGATGGAACAGCGGGAGGGATCATCACTATGTGATAAAATGGGTTTTTAAATTACAAAGATCAGTTGAAGAAAATGGCTTAATTGTGATTAAAGGCAATTGGGGTCAAGAGAATGTGGAAGTTTGTATTGCAAATATTTATTCTCCTTGCACCATGAATGAAAAAAGAGCTCTTTGGCAGGAATTATTTTGGGTCAAATCTCAATTGCGAGGTGATAAGTGATGTTGTGTTGGAGACTTCAACGTTGTCCTTGTTGATCATGAGAGGAAAGGAAGATCTCGGGGGACTTATTCGGTGGAGATCGAGGATTTTGAAAACTTCAAGGCGCCGGGCCAGGAGCACGGTCGGCAGTGGGTTGGACGCTTGGTAGGGCGTCGGCCGCAAGTATGGGTTGGTCGTCGACTTCGGCTCGACATGGATCGAACGGAAGACGGTGTTTGTAGGCACTGTGTGCGGTGTTGGTCGGACGAAATGGAAGGATCGGCAGTCTGACGCTAGCGGTGGACGCTGGGTGTCGGACTGGTCGGCAGTCAGAATGACAGGGTGGTCGCTGGGCGTCGGCCTGTACGTCTGCATGTGCATTGGACTGGTCGGCAGACTGGTCAACAAGGGTCGCTGAGCGTCGGCCGGTGCGACAACCTGGGCGCCAGAAGCCTACACAGGGGCATCGGCTTCGGGCGTAGGGTAGAAGGACTTAGCCTCATCCGTGGGGATGTGGTGAACATCTCCACAAAGTTTGAAGAGAAATGACTGAGTGGTTTGGGACTTAGTTCGGTGGTCTGTGGGACACATTAACGACGGCTCGGTCATAGAGCTAAAGGACTTCTACTTAGTGGATTGCGATGAAACTTGGCAGAAGGTACCGAGGACACATGAGGAGGGTGTCCACAAAGTTTGGGAGCAATCGGAGCTCTGAGGAGGAAGTTAGCCTACCCAAGCTGTTAGTGGATTTTGGATCTCTACTCCTGGTACGATTGGGCAAAACGGGTAAAACCTTAGTAAGGAGGACATGAATGGTGAGCGAGCAGCCGGTCTTCCCCGTACTAAGCAGCAATGCGAGGTACTAAGTGTGCGACCTCTTGAGTGCATTCTTAGGCACCAAGAGCCGACTAAGGGTACGTTGAGACGAGACTTAGTCCCTGACTCGTTCGGGCAATAGTGAGCCGCAAGGCTCTTTATTGGGCATTCATTAGCTAGGGTGGCTTACGCATATGTAGGGACCACTATGCGTACGGTTCTTAGGAACGAGAATGCCATTAAGTCAATAAGATCATTGAGACTAGCATTCCAAGAAGTCTCTTTGATAGAATCGTAGTTAAGACTACGGTTCAAGTCTTGCTATAGAGCTCCAAGTGCGATGCTACGAGAGCGTCATGTCCATCGGGATAATGCTTAAAGGCAACCCAAGACGGAGGCCAAGCTAGGCCAAAGCTAGCATAGGTGTACGAACCTTGGCGAAGGGGAGTACTACCGAAGGGTTCTTTGAATAGACGAGTGTCTTCACCTATAGTGAGACGCCAGGATGCATTCTTAAGACTTACGCTAGAGCAAGCACTATGCAGTTGGACTAAGGACAGACGAGTGCCGTTTGGTACAGTGATGCATCCGAAGGTTCGAGTTTATGTGCGTTATGGGGCGTAACATACGAAAGGGTTAAGTTAATAACCTCGACGGTAAGGCGGATCACAAGTTTATATCAGAAACTTGTGTGCCTCACAGGCGATAAAATATTTCGCTGCGTAAAAAGGTCTGCCCCGTGACACGATGGCAGGCTGCAAATATACCTGGCAATCGCGGGATGGGACTGCTATGAGTAGACTTGATAGATTTTTTATGTCAAGTGCCTAGCTAACACATTGGCAAAATTTGTTCCAAAGAGGTTTGAGCATATCATTATTCGACTATCGACCTGTGTTGTTAAATGAGAAAGTTTCTGAATGGGGCCCAAAACCTTTCAGGATTTTGGATTGTTGGTCAAGTCACAAGGAGTTCAAAGGTTTTGTGGAGGATCAATGGACAAGCTTTCGCATCGAAGGAAGGGCCTCGTATGTTTTGAAAGAAAAGTTAAAGATGTTGAGGAATTGCTTGAAAACATGGAACAATCAGGTTTTTCTAGTAATATTGACAGAAAAATGAAGGACTTGAAAAATAAAATGGCAGAATTAGATTGCAAAGGAGAACAAGATAATCTGACAAGTGAAGAAGCAAAGGATAGAAGGGTGGTTTTTGGTGATCTCTGGCAAGCGACTAAGTCAAAAGAAAGCCTTCTTAGTCAAAAAGCAAGGCTAAATGGCTTAGAGAAGGGGATTGTAACTCGAGTTATTTCCATAGATGTATCAATAGTAGGAAAAAGAAGTAATGATATTATGGGGCTAGAGGCGAAGGGAAGATGGAGTGAAGAACCGGAAGAAGTAAAAGAGGAAATCTGGAGATTTTTTCAAGAACGTTTTAAGGAATCTCAATAGGTTAGGCCAACAATCAGGGACTTGAGTTTTAGTCAGATTAGCATGGATGAAAATCTGATGCTTACTGCAGATTTTATGAGGAAGAAATTAAGAGAGCAGTGTGGGATTGTGAAGTGGGTAAGAGTCCAGGGCCCGACGGATTCAATTTCCATTTCATTAAACGATTTTGGGAGTTGCTTAAAAATGATGATTAAGTTCGTGTGTGAATTCCAAAGATTTGGGAAATCTGCTTAAAAATGATGTGATTAAGTTCGTATGTGAATTCCAAAGATTTGGGAAAATCGTAAAAGGAGGGAATCCATCTTCCGTGGTTCTCATTCCCAAAAAAGAGTGCCCCCAGTCTTTGAACGACTTTCGCCCCATCTCGTTGATTGGTTGTGTGTATAAGATTTTAGCAAAATTGCTTGCCGATAGATTAAGGAGGGGTATGAATAAAATCATATCAATTGAGAAATTGGCATTTGTTGAGAATACAAATAGTTGATGGAGTGATTATTACCAACAAGGTTATCGATGAGGCGAAAAGAAAAAAAATCGCAACCCTTGCTTTCAAAGTGGATTTTGAGAAGGCATACGACCATGTCTGTTGGGATTTTCTTGAAAGAATGATGTAGCTTATGAGCTTTTTGTAGCAAATGGATGGGATGGATCAAGGAGTGTTTCCAAACGGCGACTATTTCAGTTTTAGTCAATGGAAGTCCTACCAAAGAGCTTCATATGCACATAGGGTTAAGACAAGGCGATCCGTTGTCTCCTTTCTTATTCCTCATTGTGTCGGAAGGCTTAAATGGGCTGATCAAAAAAGCAAGAGAAGATGAGCTTTTAACTGGAATTAAAGTTGGGCGAGATAGCATTGAAGTTACACATAATCAATTTACGGACGATACCATTTTTTTTTCGAAAGTAGTTTTCAGAATATCAGAACTTTCAAAGCCATTCTTCGCATGTTCTAACTTATTTCGGGGTTGAAGGTCAACTATGCAAACAACAAATTGATGGGAATTAATGTGCAAGAGGTGGTCTTGGCATCATTCGCTGATAACCTTAATTGTAAAAAAAGTTGTATCTCGTTTGTTTACTTGGAAGTTATGGTTGGTTCTAATCCACGGAGGAAAGAAATGTGGGATTCTGTGGAGGCAAAATCAAGAAAAAGCCTACAAGGCTGGAATTCTAATGACATTTCCATCGGCGGAAGAGCGGTTCTTTTGAACTCCATTTTGACAGCATTAACAGTTTATTCCTTTACTGTTTTTAAAGCTCCAAAAAGTGTCATCAACAAACTCATCTCAATTCAAAGGAACTTTTTATGAGGCGGCAACGAAGAAACTCGTAAAATCCCGTGGATTAGCTGGGAGGATGTATGCAAGAAAAAGGATAATGGAGGGTTAGACATTAAGAACATTGAGCTTCTTAATGTGGCAATGTTAGGTAAATAGATGTGGATATTTCTTAATGAGGAGGAAGCCTTATGAAGGAGAATTGTTAAATCAAAGTATGGTGAATGTTAAGATGAATGGGAACGCGATGCCAACCCATCCAGACGAGGAAAACAGTCTATTTGGTGGAGGGACATTAAATCTGCCACGTTGGGATCAGGTTACAATGGTTGGTTTCGTAATGGTTTGGGGCACAGACTTGGAGACGGATGCAAGATTTGTTTTTAGCGTGATGTGTGGGCAACTAATACTCCAATGTGTGCACGTTTTTTAGGCTGTTCCAGATTGCAATTAATAAAAATGCGATAGTTGCAGAACAAGGGGAATGGATTAACGAGAAGTGGGTTTGGAAATAGCAAGAGGAGGAACCTATTCGAATGGGAGAAGTCGTTAGTGACTAATTTGGAACATATTTTACAAAATTTCAAACCCCAGATAAGGCATGGATGATAAGTGGATTTGGAAACTCGATGCTTCAAATACTTATTCAGTCAAAACGGTATACAACGCTATCAAAAAAGATGAAAATTGTTGCGATGAATCTAAAGCTAACTTTTTTCGTTCTTTGTGGAAAATACATGCCGCCCTCAAGGTGAAAATCTTTTGTTGGAGAGCCGTGCTGGACAAGTTCTCTTCAAAGATCCATTTAAGAAGACGTGGGGTTATCGAAGTGGAATCGAATTTGAGTTGTGTTTTATGCCATGATGAAGCCGAGGATTATGATCAATTTTTCTTTAGATGTGGGTTTGTCTATAAGGAATATATGAAAATTTACAAGTGATTTGGTTTGTATAGCACTATTAACAGAGGATTGGTCAATAATTTTTGGCAGAATTTGGAATATTTTCCTTTCCCGAAAGGGAAAGAAGAGTGGGACTCCATTCGGTGTTTTACACTTTGGTTGATTTGGAACTTTCGCAACAATATTTTGTTTAGAGGGAAAAGCTCAGACGTGGATAGATTGGTGGAAGTCATACAAGTCCGAACATGGTGTTGGATCAAATCACGTAGAAAAGATCTCTTGTATTCTTTCTATGATTGGTATTGTTCACCAGTGTCATGTTTGTGTTGAGGCCAAAGTGTTTTTTTCATTTACCTGATGTAACTTTTTGAGTATGTCTCATACTCTTGTTCTTTAATAAAATCTTTGCTTATCAAAAAAAAAAAATCTTGTTGAATTAATTAGCGAGTGAGATATGTCTAAGTTTTCTAATGAGTCAAATATTTTTCAAAGAGTAGACGATTCTAATAAAGTAGATTGAACATGTTCCGCAAAGAGTTTCAACCCTAAAAAACAAACAAACAAAACAAACAACCAAGCCTGTAATCCCAATAAATTGGGGTAGGCTATATGAAGCATCAATGAATGACGTCGTGTCGTGAACATGAATCTTCTGCCTCCATACATTTCGGTTGACGAGCATGTCTTTATTTAAATCTTATAGCTTCATGTCATTCCGTATGACCCCCATTCATGTTTTTTTCGGTCTTCCAAGAGCTCTAGCCGTTTGTCCCAAGTCGAGACCTTCAACTCGTCGTACCGGTGCATCTATTGGTCTGCGTTTAACATGCCCAAAGCCCCAAACCATCTTAAACGGCTTTCTCGCATTTTCTCGTCGATGGCCGCCACACCCAATTTATGTTGAATATCTTCATTGCGCACCTTATCTCTCCTGGTGTTACCGTACATCCACCGTAGCATGCGCATCTCCGTAACGTTCATTTTCTGTGCAAGACTTTACTTAATAGCTCAACACTCGGAGCTATAAAGCAAAGCAGGTCTAATAGTCGTACGATAGAACTTTTCTTTAAGCTTTAAAGGATAGTTACGATCGCACAGGATCCCTGTTGCACTCTCCACTTTGACCATCCAACTTGGATGCGGTGGTTGACATCTCTGTCTAACTCTCCATCCTTCTGTAGCAACGAGCCTAAATACCAAAAATGCGAACTTTTCGGTATCTCTTAGCCATCCAACTGGACCGTGCCATCGTTTTTTCTTTGTTATTTGCTAAACTTGCATTCGAGGTACTCTGTTTTTGTTCGACTTAGTCGAAACCCTCGTGCTTTTAATGTTTGTCTCCATCGTTCTAATTTAGCGTTAACTCCCGTTCTCGTCTCATTGATGAGGACAACATCGTCTGCAAACAACATACACCATGAAACTCGGTCTTGGATGGTTCTTGTGATTTCATCAATTATAATGGTAAACAAAAATGGGCTCAGAGCTGGCCCCTGATGTTAGCCAATTGTAATCGGGAAGGCGTCTGTTAAACCGCCACAAGTTCGAACACTTGTCACCACATTCTCATACATACACAAAGAGTTTCAACCCTTCGATAGCTATAAAATGATCGGTTAGCTTAGCCCGATGTTAACACTCTCTTCCTAGAGTGTTCAAATTACACACTTATAATGTGAGACATGTCTTTGTATTATATGAATGAAACCTAAGCTTTTGAAAAATAAATCTTGGAGATAATTTTTACTCTAATTATCTATTGATCACCTATTAATGTTATGTTTTTTTTGAACTTTATATAACTAAGTTCAAACTATTGAGTTGCATCGAACTGTATTATTCGATCTCTAGTTTTAAATTTGACCTTCAACTTGGTCTCTGCATAGATTCAACTGAATATCATAATTTTTTACAAACTTACAGATTAGAAAGTCTACCTCGAGGTCAACATCCAACTTAGTTCACGTATAATATATGAATACAAGAGTTTTTGAACAAAGCTGACTCAAGACTCCGAGAAAACTTTAATCAATTTAACGCATATAGCCTGCCCGATTTAGAAAACTTTTCTTCGTCTGATATGTCGTGTACATATACGCGCCTATCGTGACAACTAAAATACTATGTTCCTCTATTTATGTACATTATCTTGTTCCGACTTTCTAAACAAATAAAGGTGTTCCGATAAAAAATAAATAAATTTAACGCATATATGTGGAGACATGGAGTATTGAAGGAGGCACAAAGATATTTTGCTTCTTCTCTTGTTAAAAATTATAATGAATTTGTGTGAAATAACAACACAAAACAATCCTCAAATCAAATACACAAATTTGGTGTAAAAAGTATTCAAATGATAAGACATAATAAATACCCCTAACATTTGTTGAAATTAATAAAAATATGGAAACCGGCCCAAATGCTACGGATCTAATAATAAGATTTGCCTCGGTTTCCTGGATACCCACAAGAATAATTAAATAGTAGTAAAATCGAGTGACGCGAACGGTATCCATTCGAGTAAAATTAAATTTCTATCTAGTACAAATGCAAAGAAAAGAACAGAAAAGAAAAGAAGTGAGCAGAGAGAGGTGTCAGAAATGAATAGTAATATCGCGCGAACAAGTGTCGTGGTGGCGGTCTATTTCCCACTCCACCTATCACTATATTTTTAACTAATTTTATAACTACCTCCTCCAATAGCAGCAAAACAAAGTAACAAACCTACATATATTTTTGATCCGCGAATCTGTAAATCGACGACTCTGCTGCTTCCCCCTCTTTCCTCTCCTCTCTTCTTCTTCTATATAACCCTCCTCCATTTTCACAACTATCTACACCAAATCTCTCTCTCTCTCTCTCTCTTATCGGAATCATCTTGCACAAGAAGAAAACATTAGCTACTGTTAACTGTTTTGTGGAGCTATGGAATCAGGTGGAAGTGGAGGAGGAGGAACAAGTGTATCGCCACCGCCATCGCAATCGCCGCCACCGTTTCTTAGCAAAACATACGATATGGTGGAGGATCGATCCACGGATGCGGTGGTTTCATGGAGTAACACAAACAACAGCTTTGTTGTGTGGAATGCTCCTGAATTTGCCAGAGACCTTTTGCCCAAGTACTTCAAGCACAGTAATTTCTCCAGCTTCGTTCGCCAGCTCAACACATATGTTCGTCGTCTCTTACTCTCACTAAATTTCTCTTTTATTTGATTTATTTATAGACTCTATTAAGTGAGCTGAAGATTAAAGTAGATTTCATTTCATTTTCATTTCATTTCATGTATGGTTAATTTTCAAATTAAAAATTGCAGGGGAAACAACTATTTAAAATGAATTGAGCCTGCGGACCACGTTTAATCCCAGCGTGTATGTGGGGGAGCCTCACCTCAGTAAATCTTTGATACTTTATTCCCTTTTTTTTCCCAATTAGGGTTTCAGAAAAGTTGACCCAGATCGCTGGGAATTTGCAAATGAGGGTTTCCTCAGAGGTCACAAACACCTACTTAACACTATTAACCGACGTAAAAATTCCTCCCACGCACAACAACTTCACCAACAACTGCCACCAACAGCACCGCCACCACCACCGCAAACTGCTCAAACTTGTCCTCCCCTCAGCTCTTGCGTTGAGCTCGGGCAGTTCGGGATGGAGGGCGACGTTGGGAGGTTGAAACGCGATAAGAATGTGCTTATGCAGGAGCTTGTTAGGTTGAGGCAGCAGCAACAATCGACGGATCATCAGCTGCAGACTGTCGGCCAGCGTGTTCACCTCATGGAGCAACGTCTGCAGCAGATGATGTCCTTCCTTGCGAATGCTATGCAGAGTCCTGGTTTTGTAGCACAGATGGTGCAACAGCAGGGTCAGGGTGAGAGCAGCAACAGACAGATTTCTGCTGGGAATAAGAAAAGGAGGCTCCCTAATCAGGAAGAGGAAAACTCACTCTGCCAGAGCAATATTTCGACGACGACATCTGATGGACATGTTGTGAAATTCCAGCCGCAAATGAATGAAGCTGCAAAAGCAATGCTACGGAAAATTATGAATATGAATGAGTCTAATAGGCGTGAGATGAATTTGAGCAACCAGAATGGTTTCTTGATCGATAATGGACAACACACTTCTTCCAGTGTGTTAGATTGTGGTAGTTCATCTAATGCAGTGTCGGGAGTAACTCTCTCAGAGGTTTTACCCTCTGCAGCTGCCTTCTCTGAGATCCAATCGTCCCCTGTTTTGGCATTTGGAAATGCTCCGCATGACACTCTGTTTCCCGCAACAAGCATGGCATTACCGGCTTTTGTTCACGCACAAAGACTTGCTCCGGAAAGGAATGGTGAAGTTTGTGATGGGCCTTTTATGGGAGCTGCCACCATGGATATGGGGTGTGTGGATACAATCCCTGCGTTTGTCGATATCCCTATACCTATACTCCCCGTATCAGATTTGGGGCATGTGGATGCGATCCCTGCTTATGTTGATGTCCCTATGCCGCCTGCATCAGATGCATTCCCGGTAGTTGAGGATGTCGATATTTTGCACGATGGCATGCCTAACCTTCCTGGTATAAACGATGTTTTCTGGGAACAATTTCTTTCAAGCAGTCCTCTCACTGGTGATACAGATGATATGAACACTACCAATTTGGATTATGGTATCGGTAAAGTTCCGCTGGTGGGGCAAGAGGTTGAGTGGGATAAATTGAAACACATGAGTACTCTTACTGAGCAGATGGGGCTTCTTGCCTCAGCATCCAAGATTGGATAGTTCTGTTCTAAGGATTTTGCTCCGGCGAATGTCATATCAGTCTTTGAAGGTATAATTTTGGTCTAAGTATGTGATTGCTGATTTCATGAAAGACTGGATTATATGTCAATCATCTGTCTTACCTTCTTGGTTGATGTACATATGTGATGCATATCAATAGATTAAATATGCTAATGAATATTAATATACGTATGGTGTTGTCTTTTAAAGTGATAGGGTAGATCTTGAACTTTATTTGCTTAATTATGTTGCATCGTGGAAGTTTAGAGAGCCATAAAATTTTCTTTTTCTTTTTTCAGGTAAATGTACTATGAGGTTGGCTCGCTTGTTACAACGAGAATCATGTCCTGAGAAGCTACTGGGCTTCTGCCACCCTGGGTCGTTTTCCCTTCACCAAATACAGATGCTGAAAAACTTTTCAATTTCTCGAAATAAAGTGTAATAACAATACTTGTTTTGTACTCTGATGTCTTATTTCCTAGTGAAAATCAAGCCTGCAACATCTTGTAATTGTTGAAGGAGGAAAGAAAATTTTGCAGCATGTTGTCAGATTTTATGGTTGATGTTTTTAGATAGTTAGGTTTCTTGTTCAATGTCCACCGTATGTACTGTGTAATGAGATTCTCAAAACTTTCAAAGAGCTGAATGCAGAAACCACCCTTGTTATGTTAATTGACAAGAAACCAGTGTTGGTTTTATTAGCAAAAGCAAATTCACCCATATATTTAACTATCTAGCGAGTAAGAAATACAGTGCAGTTTTACATTAAGTTAATACATCTCCAAACTTGGTAAAATCCCAAGTCATTGGATATTGGCAGAGGGAACGCTAAACTTGCCTCAGTAAATAAAATAGCATAATACATCAATCTTCTAAAATTAAAATAAAGTGAATCATTATGAAGGCTAATGCATCACCAATAATCCATGCAAGAACAACACCCTCCTTTGAAATGGTGAAACCTGTAGCGGTCTCTAAGCAGTATTTCCCGATTATAAAGCTTTGATATGAGTGCTGCCACAGCGTGACAGTCCTCACAAACGCGAAGATTCTTCATAACACGAATCGGCCGCGAAGGGCTTACCGTTATAAGACCAAAAGCAATAGCCAGCCTCTCACTATGCAGATGTAATGCCTTTTCCTGCATATCTTCTTCTTCAATAGATTGCAGTATTTGGGACTTTTTCGGTACGTAGCCTGCAGATTTTAGTTTCACCTCAATCTCTTCCAACTTTAGGTATATGTTCCTGGACTGAGAATGTGTGTTATCACCAACTAGAAATTCATGAACAATACCATCAGCTTCAATCGAGCTACAACCGGGTTCTTTCTTCAAACCGATGTCTCTCATAAGCTTTCTCAACTCTGCAACCTTGTCCCAGTGCCCTGAATTGGCATAGGTGTTGGACAAAAGCACATATGCTCCATGATTTTGAGGTTCTATCTCAAGTAACTTTTTACAAGCATGCTCGGCTAGCTCAACATTTGTATGAAGTTTGCATGCCCCAAGCAAAGCCCCCCAAGCTGAGGCACTAGGCTTCATTGGCATAGTGTTGATCAAATCCAAGGCATCCTTTAGGAGTCCCGCTCGACCAAGAATATCAACCATGCAGGCATAGTGCTCTACGCGAGGCTTGATTTTGTAACCTCTTTCCATTTGAAGGAAAAATTCTCTACCCTCATCAACCAGTCCTGAATGACTGCATGCAGATAATAAATTGGTAAAAGTAACAAAGCTAGGCTTCACTTTGGCTTCGTGCATCTTCAAAAACAAATCTTTCGCTTCTCTGCCACGCCCATGCATGGCTAACCCAGCGATCATTGAACTCCAAACATACACGTCCCTCTTATCAGCTGAATGGAATACTTCAAGTGCCTTCTCTAGATCCCCACACTTGGAATACATATCAATCAATGCAGTAACAAGGTGACAATTCAACCTCATACCCTCCTTTTTCATATACACATGGATCCATCCACCCAAGTCCATTGCTCCCAACTGTGAACAAGCTGACAGCGTACTAACAAGGGTGACCTCGTCGGGTTTAGCAGCATTGCTAAGCTGCAACTCGTTGAAGATAGATACAGCCTCCTTTGGGTTACCACTTTGTTCATAAGCTGAGATAAGGGCATTCCACGAGGCAATATCCTTACAAGGCAACAAATCAAAAAGCTCTCTAGCTGCAATAAAATCCCCAAGCTTTGCATAGCCGGCTAGCATAGTCGTCCATGAAATAACATCCTTCTCCACCATCTCGTCAAAAAAGCTCCTGGCATCCTCCATACTTCCACACTTGGTGTACATGTCCAGAATAGCATTGCACAAAATCAGGTTCATATCAATCCCGCTATTTCTTATATAAGAATGCATCCAAGCTCCTAGCTTTAAGTCCAACTTCTTCCCACAGGCCGACAGAACGCCAACCATCGTAACATCATTCGGCTTCACTCCTTCCGCCTCCATTCTGTAAAAGAACTCTATCGCCTGATCAAGAAAACCATTTTGAGCAAGACCATTGATCATGGAGTTCCAAGAAACAACATCCCTTTCAGGCATACTCAAGAAAATCCGGCTCGCAACGTCCAAACACCCACACTCTGCATAAAAATGCACCAGGCAGTTCCCGACGAACAAATCAGAACTAAAACCCGTCTTCACCGCCATCCCGTGAACCCCCTTTCCCAACTGCAAATCCGCAATCTTGGACAATGCTTTGATGACAAAAGGGTAAGTAAATTTATTGGGATAGTCTCCGCATTCGTGAAGCAACCGAACAAACATAGAGATAGTGTGAATGGGTTCGGAGCTGGCAGCATAAGCACGAAGGAGAGCGTTCCATGAATAAAGATTTGGTTGGGTAATATTGTCGAACACCATCTGTGCATAGTGGAGGCTGGAGAAACGTGAGAGAGCAGTGGCTTGAATGAGTTTGCTGGCGGAGAAGGGGTCGAAAAACAGGCCGGCACGGAGCAATTGTGCGTGGACTTGTTTGAGCTGCCGCAGATTTGAGCAATGGTCGATTAGCTTTATGGTGGGGTGAGTTGCAAAGCTGCGATCGTTACTGATAATTACTGGATTATTAGCGAGTGTGATGCTGCTTGGTGCAGCCATTATTTTAGCTTTAGCTTTATTTTCGTGTTGTTGAACAAATCGAGTCTTTATAGTTAGTTATCAAAAACAAATCGAGTCTTTATTATTAGAAAATTAAAGCATGAACATCATGCATTAAGTAATTGTGTGGCTACCTACTTAATTTTATACACATTCTTTTTTTGTTTTGTTGATAATAATAACCTACTTTTTTGCACATTGTGGTTGGTTAGCTTTTTATATTATAATAATTCTGTATGAGGGTAATTAGATAGAAATCGAAAGCTAACCAGTTAGGAGGGCTGGAGGGGGTATCTTTGAAAAGCTCAATGATAAAAAGAATAATCAATTACGACACTCTTATCTTATTCTCGAGATAAAGCTTCTAAAAATCTAAACTGACTAAATTTGCAAATATTTAACTATTTCCAGATGAATAACTAATCAGATTTTCTAATCCACAATTCATAATTTTTTTTTATTGTAAATTGTATATGGAATAACTTGATTTATCTGGCCCCTCTGAGTGATAATATATTTATTAATTCATTGCACTAAGTTTTAATACAACATATTCTGAATATTAATATTAATCATAACTAAACTCTAGAATCTTGTATTCTTTTAATATAAAATTGGGTATGTGAAAGTTTGCCAAGTTTTCGCCTTGCTAGAAGGCTTGTGTACGTACTACAAATCTAACAATATCGTTGATGTGCTGACACAGAAGAGTGGTGTTTCGGTTGGCCTCAGTATACTGCTCGATGCAATCACCTTTTTATGTGACATGACCTTGTTGTCCTCCTCGAACTTGAACATTTTATTGCGCTTGACACTATATGTTCATATTTGCATCTATTCCCCGAACTCCGATTCCGCACTCTTTGTATAATCTTAAATAAAATCTATGATGTGTTAAAAAGAAAAAGAAAAAAGTTCAGCAATTTTATTTATCTTTTGTGCCCTCTAACCCAATTTTCTGCGGCGGAGGCCCAAACTAGCAAGCCCATAAAATGACTTGTACGGACAAGTAGTTACATTTTTTCATTCATAAACACCGAAAACACCATTACACCTATTATTAATTAATTGAAAGGCTTTGCGTCTAATAAAAGTGCAAAAATCAAAATATCTATTTCTCTCTCAACCATATTTCTTCGAATCCAATCGGTTGTGTGTTTTTTTTACTCCGGTGAATATGTCGGTTAGTACTTCAATTTTTTCTCTTTGATTATCAGTTTTTTTTTTGTTTTCCTGTTACTAGATTTGTAAATTTGATCTGTGTATTTAATTAATATACTTTGAGCTGATGTGATATTCAATATTTGTTATAAACGGATTAATTTGGAGAAATGTTCCTGTTTCATTTGATGATTTGATTCATTTTTTTTCTACTGCATCATTTCTCTAATTCGACTGGATTGAAGCTTATTAGTATCATAATTTCATTGTCGATATTGTCAGTAGATAAGTTTATAAGGTAATTGATATTTAAAAAAAAGGAAAGAAAAAAAAATCCCTTGTTACTTTAGTTATTATGTAAGATTGTGGTCTTTTTTGAGAGCCTTATTTAGCACTTACAAAATGAATTCTTTTTCGGGGTGTGAATTATTGGATGTCAAGCACTTACCTTTTTTCTTTTAAGATGGATCTCGTATGTAGTGTGTTTTGGGACGAACAATGATTTTGTGTGTGTGTATATATTCGTCCGAAAAGTCTCTTGGGGATGGATTGCTTTATCTTGGAAGGAAATTTGTCGTCATAAGTTTACCCGTACAAGCCGGCCTCTTTTTTCTTCTGTTGTCACCTTATAGTTATTAACTTTCGTCGGTGCTGAATGTTTCATGGCAGACGAGAACTGTGAAAGTTGGCAATGTTTCTCTAGGCGCTACTGAACAAGACATCAAGGAGTTCTTTTCCTTCTCTGGGGTGATTGAGTTTATCGAACTCAAAAGGTTTGTTCTTAGGCATTTTCGAGTTGTCGTCGTTTTTTTTTTTTTTAAACTTTTGAATGGTCACTAACAACACATTCTCGAGTCTTGAGATTGCAGGGTTTTTCTATGCAGTACCTAATTTTACTTTTCTTCCGATTTTTAGCGAGACTGAGCGTGCTCAAACTGCATTTGTCACTTTCAAGGATACTCAGAGTGCAGAGACTGCTGTTCTTCTCTCGGTAACCTTCTGAAATATGTTAGTCGAATACATTATATGTTTTGTATTGAAACATTGTCAGCAATAAATGATTCCTGTAAGGAAGGACTGCGGGAAGCATTACGACTGCTAAAGAGATTGTATGTTGAAGCAATCTCTGTTTGGATCAACTACATGAAAATTCACTTTTACATAACTTTGTTATATTGTTTTAGTTATTAGGTAGATGCTTTCATGCTGCCACATATGTACATTTCAACTGAATTGAGATATTTTAATGTTCTCATTTCACTTAGTTTTTTTAGCTTATCCTGTTTACTTTCCACTACCTTTCATATTGTGGTCGACTGAACAATGTTACGAGTTTGTTATCAAAGTTTGATGCTCCATTTGATTCTTGTCTATGTTTATTGCATTTTATTTTATGCACAATTACTGTAAGGTACAAAATATCTTTTTATAAGCATTTGTGAGTCTCTTTTTGAGGATCAGTGCTTCTCATTCTTTGCAGGGGGCTACCATAGTGGACCAGTCTGTTACCATTGCCCTTGCACCAGATTATGTGCCACCCTCAACCCTTCCAGCATCATTTTCTGTACGAAATCTTTTACAATTTCTTCTCTAAAATCCTCGCTCCATCATGGAGAATATTTCTGATCAGTCATAATATTGTTTCTTCAGGCATCAGAAAACAGTACCGCAGGCGGCAGCTCATCCGTTATCCAAACAGCAGAAAATGTTGTAAGTGGCATGCTCGCTAAGGGTTTCATTTTAGGCAAGGATGCAGTTAATAAAGCCAAAACTTTTGACGAGAAGCTCCAACTCACTTCCTCAGCCACAGCAAAAGTAGCTACTTTAGACCAAAAGATTGGGTTGAGCGAGAAAATAACCACTGGAGCCACCATTGTTAACGACAAAGTAAAGGAAATGGACCAGAAGTTTCAGGTTTCTGAAAAGACAAAATCAGCCTTCGCCGTTGCTGAGCAGACGGTTAGCACTGCTGGCTCTGCCATAATGAAGAACAGGTACGTTCTAACCGGTGCGTCATGGGTGACTGGCGCTTTTAGTAGGGTCACAAAGGCTGCCGAA
Source organism: Linaria vulgaris (assembly GCA_948329865.1). NCBI lineage: Eukaryota > Viridiplantae > Streptophyta > Magnoliopsida > Lamiales > Plantaginaceae > Linaria > Linaria vulgaris. The sequence continues at coordinate 148,921 of OX415252.1, forward strand.
GAAGTCGGGCAGAAAACGATGGAAAAAGTGGCTGAAGAAGAACAGAGCAGAAATGCATCAGAAGGTTATGCTCCACTTCACAGCTCTGAAGCTGCTACAAGTGAAAATAAGCCCTCTTCTCCCAAGGGCTTGATTCTCTAAATTATATTAGCCAGCCAGTATTGTAAATATAATACTTTAGTGCAGATCTGAACTTACTATTTTCGTTTTTTGGTGCTTGCGGTTGAACAGGTTGTTAAACGGTACTGGATATTTGGTTGTCGTCAATCTTATAAACATGTCTGAAAATGTTATAATCTTCCGATGTTTCTGAGTTCTTTTGACATGTTTTGATTGGTAAAACAATTTTTATAAATGCATGTGTAGGAAGAACTTTTATGTCTCGTTTTTGTAATCTCAAAAATGGGAGTGTTTCTGGATTTGCTGTAGAAAACCTCTGCGTTTGTTGATGTAATTAGCGTTGGTGTGAGTCTTTACAAAATCAAGAAAGCTGGAGAAAGCCTATTCAGTTAATAGCTTTCACTCTTGTTCACATGTGGCATGACACTGGTATTGTACATTTTTTTGTGAACTTCTTTTATGTGATCGGGTAATTTAGTGTTATTTGAAAATAAAATAAAATTATAAAATTTATTTGAATTCAATTGTGCTTCTTATATTGCAAGGTCATAGATCAAAATTGTGCTTCTTATATTGCAAGGTCATAGATCAAAATCTCTGTGTGTTCTCTAGAGAATCATCGAAATGTTTTTGTGGAAATAAAATTAAAAGTATTTCCTATGGTAAGTTGTATCAATATATCAAAACATGAGGTATTCATTTTACCATTTAATAACTCATAATCAGATTTTGGTAAATAACTATTTCTATTTGCAAATTGAAAGTTTAAAACAGACTTTTCAAATAATGAAATATTATTTAATGGATGAAAATGATAAAAATTTCTAACCTCGATCTGTCCAGTTTAAAGTATTTTGCGAACTTTTTTTATATATAATATTTAACTGAAACAAATATATAGGCTATATATTTCTATAAAATTTCCCCACTTCTTTGAGTTTATTGCAATTTTCCTCAAACCAGGCTCCATAATGCAATTATTTATATAGATGGCGACGGTTGCATTTTCAAACAAAACGGGCGCTCAATTCGTAACTACCAACCGTTAGCACAAACCTATAAATTCAAGTTTCAAAACAACATTTGTTCACTTTGACGGTTTCTGATGCAAAGATGGTAAACACTTCAATCTTCTAATACTTCGAATTGTTTATCAACATCAACAAAGTATAAAGAAGAAATGGGAATAGCATCAATTCACTACTACCATGCAAAGATCATGTTATTTATTTATTTATTTACTTCTCTTTTCCTTTTCTAATTATGTACAGATAATTGTTTTTTGTTTTGCCAAATCGAATGTTTTCCTGGCCGCCAATTAGTAGAGAACGACATACACGATCAGTTTAGTCTCTTTATCAAAATATCAAACCCGATGATCGTAGTTTAAGCTTGAATATTCGGGCAGAATCGTACTCAAGTTATTCTTGTTGTGCATTGCTTTGGCAGGTAGCGGCAAAGGAGAAAAAGAGGCATGTGAAACCGATAAACAAGTTTAAAAGAGACTTTTTTGAACCGAAGTACAAAAACTTGTCGAATGAGGATTCCATGTTTGCTAATGATGCTACGAGAAGAGCAACGAAACTCAAAGAGTCTGAATCACGTGCTTCTAAAGGAAATGCAACGGTGTCAGAGTCTCGGTGTGATTTTCATGGAAAGGGCTCAAACGAAACAGAACTAGAAATGTCTGTCAATGATCAGTTCAAGTGGATGGAAAATATGACGGAGTGTCCAGTGTTCCGTCCATCAAAAGAGGAATTCGAGGACCCTTTGGCTTATGTGATGAAAATTGCTCCTGAAGCATCAAAATACGGTAATGAATAACGTAGAACAAATGTTGTCATTTAAGATGCATATGAAAAATCTCATCTTTTTGCCTAGTGTCAATTTTTCTACTGACCCCATATTGTTGGTCATTTGAATTTCAGGTATCTGTAAGGTGCTTGCTCCTCTAATTACTTCGACCCCAGCTGGTATAGTGCTTATGAACGAGAAAAAGGCCTTCAAGTTTATGACTAAAGTGCAACCTCTTCGCCTGGCTGAATGGAAAAATGGTAATACGGGCACGTTCTTTATGAGAGGAAGGTACTTATGAAACAGGATTACAATTTAACTACTAAAGCTAGTTTATATTTTTGGTCATACTATATAAACAATCTTGATGCTAAATGAGTATATAACTTTTTTTTTTTTTGGTATCAGAAATTATTCGATCCGTGGGTTTGAGAAAATGGCAAACAAGGCAACAGCTAGGCGATATCGAATTGCAGGATGCCTGTCACCTGCTTATTTGGAGAAAGAATTCTGGACTGAGATGTTAGAAAGGAAGAAGGGAACGGTCGAATATGGGATTAATGTTGATGGTAGTGCCTTTTCAACTTCCCCTGATGATCCTCTTTCCTCAAGTTTATGGAACTTACAGGTTTTTAATTTGAACTTAAATGTTCGAGCATCTCATCGATATTCCTTCATGTTTTCAGTCAGCAGTTGAAATCATTACATTTTATACCATCATCCAAATTCCTGCTGAAAATGTAATGATTTTCTTTTCTATCAGACACTTCCTCTGCATCCTAAAAGCGTGTTACGTCTACTGGAGACTCCAATTCCGGTAATGGATTACAAATTTACAATAAAATGGCATAAAAAACTTATTACTCTATCTAAAAGCATACTCTTTATTTTGTTTATTCCTTCTTTTGTCAAAGGGAGTATCAGAACCTATGCTTTACATTGGGATGCTATTTAGCATGTTTGCATGGCATGTGGAGGATCATTATTTATACAGGTACGTAAATCTGTAAAATTATATGAATTTACTGGTAAATTTCCTTTTCCCCCCCTAAAATTGCCTTGATTTGGCCTATGTCAGCATTAACTATCATCACTGTGGTGCACCAAAAACTTGGTATGGAGTTCCTGGTTATTCGGCTCTTCAATTTGAGGACGTGGTTCGACAGAATGTTTATAACCTAGCGGTATTACCGATGGATGGTGAAGATAGTGCTTTTGACATGCTTTTGGAGAAAACAACAATGTTTTCGCCAGCTGTTCTGCTGCAACACAGTGTTCCCGTTTACAAAACCGTTCAAATGCCAGGAGAGTTCGTGATCACCTTCCCTCAAGCTTATCATGCAGGATTCAGTCATGGTAAATATTTGGCATTCTTTTTCATTTTTATCGCTTGGAACGAAAAGACTGATTTGTATTGCAACCTTTCAGGCTTTAACTGCGGTGAGGCAGTAAATTTTGCTACGGAAGATTGGTTTTCCTTCGGGGCAGCAGCTACCAAGCGTTACGCTTTACTCAGAAGGATGCCTATTATCCCCTATGAAGAAATTCTATGCAGAGAAGCAATTCTTCTCGTTTCAAAGTCGTCAAGTTATAATCCCAAATCGTCTTTGAAAGAATCATTTGCATGTCTGCTGAGAGCACATCACTTTATCCTCTGGTGTTTGAAGAAATACGGAAAATTAACGTTTGTTTCGCCTAAAGTACAAGAAAGCATTTTCTGCAGCCTTTGCAAACGCGAATGTTACATAGCACACATCGTTTGCAAATGTCAGAGCGATCCCATTTGCATTTTTCATGGTACTGTGAATCTTTCTTTACAATGTGCTTAATAGAAATGGAGATTAATTTGCTAATTTCACTGATTTTTTATTTTGGTCCAGAGAAAGAGATTTTCAACTGCCAATGTGGAAAAACGTGGAGGCTGCATCTAAGGGAGGACATATTGGAAATGGAGTTAGTTGCAAAAATGTTTGAGCAAGATGAACGAGTACGTGAGAAAGTCGAGTTGCAACTGAAAAACAACTCCTACTTCTACGGATGGCAGAGTTTAAGTTTTGCTGCAAATACTGAATACATTCCTTACTCTTACTCTGAGGTTAGTCACTTTGTCATCAAAATGCTTCATACATAAAACTTTTATCATGATATTTAAAGTGGCTTTGTCCATTAAGAATATCTGAAGGAGAGAAGAGGATCTATAGTTGACAAATCATTACTCTATTACACAGATTGAACTTTTTAAGTATCGAAATACTAAGGAGGGGTCTTCAATTAGAGCCAACAGGAATGCACAAAAGAACGCCACGAAGAGAGTTAGTTCTACATTTTATAGTTACCCACTCTTAACACCATATCGCTGTAAACTATTATTAATACTCTATGTTTGCATCAGGATATTTTATGCACGTCTAAGGAAGAACGTAGATCAACGAACAGCGGAAAAGCGAAAGTTAGTGAACAACAAAACAAAGTGCCATTTCATCATCATTCTGTGAAGTTAAAAGCCATCCTTAACTGATTTCGCAATAGTAGGATCATCGGCAAGTGTTCAGTGTTTCGGTTATCTGTTTATAGCCTACAGTAAACTCATTATATTTGTTGATTTTGGATGTTAAGATTCCAGGATTCTGTAATGGTGTAGTCTAGTAGAGGGTATTCAGATTTGTGAATCAACAGTAAGTTATTGAACAATAAAAGTATGTGTTGTGTATTGTATTTACATTTATTATAGAACTAATTCTTTACACCGGCTCGATGTTTCAAGACCGACCTTAGCTCAGTTGGTAGAGCGGAGGACTGTAGTTGTAGCAGATAATCCTTAGGTCACTGGTTCGAATCCGGTAGGTCGGAGTTTTGTAGTGTTTTTCTTTTTACTTTTTTTTTTATAAGAAAAGTTATGTTTTATACTTTTATTGCATGTTTAATGTGAGAAAGAAAACAAATCTGATGTGTTCGATTCAATGTGATTCTTACTTGATTCATCTAACCTATCCCAATGATCACGAATACAGGCTGTGGTTAAATTCAATTGTTGTACTACACAGCAAATCCACGAGATATTAGTTTGGGAAATAGTAGTAGTTGTAATTTTAACTCATAATTCTAGGTTATCTTGCTTTGCCAGGGGAGGGGGTGGGGCCGTGGGGGTGATGAAGGTCGAAGGTTAAAAACTAACATGTTTGAATTGTTCTGTGGCTCTGCCTAAAGCATAGTGAGTCGTAAAATCTTCCCCAATGACAATAACATCATTTAGAACGAAATGCAAAGGTTAAAATGAAGAACAGATATCAGAACAAACAAGTCTTGGTACATGATTAAATTACGTATGCAGTACCCAATTCACGTGTTGTCCATAATAAAAACAATATCACACGCCATCCCCGTTTGAGCCTAGTCTTTCAAGCATTAGCATAAACAGGAGACAACATTTGAAATTGAGATAGAATTGAAACATCCTTGTGCAAATGGTAAGTCCTGGAGAAATAATAGAGGGAGACCCCTCATGATAGGATTCATGTCAAAAATTGTCATCATCGTCAATTCATCAGCGTATTTTCCATTTTCGAGCTGCAGATTATAACCAAGATTCCATCTCCTGTGTTATAAAAGCTTTAATCCTCCAGTTACATCATCCACTAGATCAGCTGGTCCTGCACCAATATGAAAAATGTAACTATAATACAACAAAACATTGGTGATGTTACATTAAACAGGAAACCGGTCCAAGCCCAAGCATTCTTTGGCAAAAGAAATGATAAGCTTACCTAGAACTGCCATCACTGTCCTTGAATCTGGACAACACAAAGGGAATGAAGTATTAATTGAGGTACTATAAGGCCGGTCCAACATAACTTAAAGTAAGCTTTATTTCTTTACTTGCATTCAGGCGACATCATAGTGATCACCATAGGCACACGCATGCATAATACAGCTAGTCAAGCATAAAGTTCCTTATGGATCAAATGAATCATATTGGCAACTGTATACACAAATGAGTGCAAGTATATTATGCAGACGTTAGGTTCTGGTTTTAACTTGGGGAGTCCTTAAATCTTAATAAGATCAGATTTTTGTCCAAAAGTTAGCCTCGCAGAATCAGTATGAAAGTATTTAGAAGTCCCTAATGATGTGTGAGGATATGACTAAATCAGTTCCTAGTACAGTATTGAATAGAGTCATTCAGAAAAGTCAACAAACAAATTTATTTTCAAAACATTTGCTTCTGTGCAGAATATCAACAAATATATCCTTCTGTAATTCTTTCTTCTCTGCCATGTGTTTAAACCAACTGTTACCATATGTAGCCTCATCTCGATCAATTAGTATGAAAAATTAAACCAAACTAGGTATGAAACAATTCCCAAAAGCTTAAACTTTCCCAAAGAGTAAGCATAATTGTTGGTAAATTAGAAGTAGCAGATACCCAATTTATAGGAATCCCTGCCTCTGTCCTTGCTTTAGTTTCTTATCTCTAAGTAATTAGCAATAAAAATGAGCGTACAATACTGTATACCAAGACTTCTAAGCTACGCGTCCTATTCTACCCTGGTAATACCTACATGAGATGTTCTGACCAAAACTGAACATAAATAATCCACCTAACCTAAGGTGGTGGAGAATGTAGAGTCGCCATAGAGGTAATGTTGCATTATATGAGCCTAGGAGGTTTGTTTTTGGCGGGGAGGGGGTGGGGGCATGCTTCCAGTTTCAAGTTTAATTACTTTTGCTATTAATTTCATTAGCGTTAAGATTATCAGACAACATGGGCTACAACCAAATCATAAAATAGATGAGATTAGTAAAATAGTAAATTCTCAGGAAGTCAGGAATTATGAATGACACTCACTTGGAGCGATCTGTGTTCTCCCGGCATCTATTGTAATATGTGTTGGTATATTAAGTGATTTTGCCCTTTCCTGCACGAGAGATGGAATATAATAAGCTGATGACTGAACTTCTCTCAGTGCTGAAGTAAAATGTTGTTGAGTATGTAAAGTTTCTAGGAGATCAAAAATTAAGCTAGATGTCAGAAAAACTAACTGGAAACATAAGACCTTTCAGAGTAGTTTTAAGAAGGTAAGTTGAACCAGCACCCAATTCAGATATGAATGGTTGGAGATTTCTTCCATTAGTAGATTACGAATTACATATGTCAGTATTGATTACTTTCTATTTATTTGAGATGATATCCAACATATCTTCTCCTAGCAGATTATCAAAAATATTGCCCACTCTTGATAGCATGTGCAAGGCTATATCAGCGTCTGAAAAACAAATGCCTGGCGAAGTGAGCTTATTATTATTCAAGCTACCAGTAACGATGCTGGTGTATGATTTACTAAGCCTCTCCTTGAAGAAGAAAACAAACATTATAATTTAATTAAAGTTATTCCACGTCATTTATGTCCTTGGACTTGACACTCTCGTTAAGAATGTATATAGAAGAATAAGTATGTTTCTTGATAGCCATAGTATGTATATACTCTAACAAACCACAGGTGTCAGATTCTATGACATGAAACCCATTTTCAGTTACAATCTGACCTGTAGCACAAGCATATCATCCTCACTTTCGATTTTCACAACAACCTTAACCTGTCCGCACATCTCCCACCTGCGTAAATGTTAAGGAAATAACTATAAAGTAATATAAACCATTAACAGTTCTAATGATTAGAGAGTTTGTTTGCTAAACGTTTTTTGAGTACCTGTTCAAAGCTTTTGGAGCCCGGTTTAGGATTTTCTTGTACAAACCCAAAGTTGCGTGGCTACATAAACAACAAAACTTTATTAGTAAATTCAACATGTAGCACACAAACTAGCATTTTATGCCATAATGTTTTTCCGTCGAATGGTAGGACCACTTGAGTGTGTGAAATGTGAATTACAAATTATCAAACTACCAACTGTTCTTAACAGATTCCAAGCACCAAATGGAGTTCTATTCTAGCAATGTAACAGAAAGTGGATTGCACAATAAGCAGGTAACTGAAGTTGGTAATACATGATTTTTCGTACTCTTTTTCTTAACCAAAATAAGCTAATATCCATAATCCATCCCACTTTTAAACAAATAAGTCCTCCCATAAGTATCACATTAAACGAAAAACATTTTGCCTGTCATACAAATGAAATGTCCAACCAGAAAAGAATCACATCAATAACTACAAACAGCATCTCCGAGAACAATTTTAGCTACTCAATACCGTGAAACAAGCAAATTCGGTATCAAGTAAATCGTTTTTACACTAATCATCAAGTCGAGTATCACCTGCATTGAGCAGCAATCTTCCCTTTCCCCATCTTCAAATCATTCCTCACCACCAAAACCTGCACTCAATCACGACAACACTTAACCTAACTCAGTCAAAATACACAACCACACTATTTAAACTTCTTCATCTCTCACCATTTTAAAATCTTCGAAAATTTCGGCAAGTTTCTCCACCTCGAGTACCGGTTTACCCCTACTCTTAACGCTATTACTACCACTCATCTTCTTCTTCTTCTTATTCCCATCATCGACATCATCATCGGTTCCTTTCGAAGACCGAGAAGAATGGCGGGCCCCAATAAGGCATCCGAGAGCAACACAACCCGCTCCAATTAAGAGTGCGCTAAGCCACGTCATCTCTATCATTTGAAACCCTGAAACCAAAACAAGCACAACTCTCAACTGCAGAACAATTCGCTATTAAAAAGAAAAAGAAAAAGAAAAAACAAGAAGTAAAATAGTGTTACCTGCGATGAGCTGAGAATAGGAAAACTGCATTGGGCAGATTAGTTGGTCGAGGAGATTTTGATGAGCTCAGTAGCACCAATACGGTGCCGTTTGAAGAAGAAGAAGAAGAAGAAGATGGTGTACTGTTTCACCAATTAGGGGTTGCGAATTGCGATTTACTACTTTTTTTTTTTTTTTTTCCCTCCATATCTTTACCTAAGGTACGCTTATTTTATTGAGAATTAGTAAAAGTTAATTAATTACTCGTTCATCCAATAATCCTGTAAAAATGTACATAAATGTTAATGGACCATAATTTGATATGTGATTGTGAGCCATGGGCCATGGCAATTTGGGCCAAAATCATTACACAAAGGGCTTAGCTTAAACAAGAAACAAGTTTATAGCCCGAAATTAAAGCCGTATCAACAGGCTCACTTGAGTAAGTCGTTTGCATTTCTCTCATTGACAACTTAGTTTTGACAGCTTAGCATACGAGCTAGTCAGTCTGACCTTTGAGACACTATCACTAATCACCTCAACCGAGATTTAGCTCGCTAATATCCACCATCTATGACTTAAGCATTGTAGTGGCGCTATCGAGTTTGACTCCGACTTAGTTCACATGTGCTTTCGTGTTGTGTAGGTGAGTCAAAGACAAAAGTTAATACGAATACAACATAGTGATTCAAATCAGTCGGACGTGGCTTGCCAAATATGTACGAGAAATATACGATAGATACACAATAAGTTTTGATTGTATTCTCATAATAAATACCAAGTAATCAAAATTGTCTATAATCTAAGTTTTGATAAACTTAAGGACAAAAAATCTTATAGGAAAAGACAAACTAGAATCATGGCAAAACTATATCTTTTTTCTTGAGCTTCGAAGCAATATCCAAATATTAGATCACCAAAAGAAAATAGAGCTTAGCGTAAGATGATCGAAAACTCGAGGCCTAGTGAGGTTGTTTGCGATCCAATGATGGCCAAAATTTACTAACAATGTCTTATGTCCTCATGGTCAAAAGCTAAGGAAAAAATTATCACCGTCAGTAAAGTTGCTATTTGCTTGACTACTTTCAGGCGCATGGGCATGTTTTACACTCAGTTTGAGGCCCGTGATGGTTTATAAGTTAACCTCTTACGCTCTCTACGAGGTTAAGTCATTCGACATCAGAATCTCACTATGAGAGTTCGACCTCAACCGAGAGAAGGACGAGATACGACCACTAAAATCAAAGGATAAGTAGGTGCAACATAACTTTAAGAAACCACCGTAGATGGTCTGGCCTCGCTAGCCATATGAGGGAGAGGAACAATGCGACCCGTGTGCGATCAATAGAACTAAGTGCATAGATCAAGAATTACATTGTTTTTTTATATTAAAAAAACATGATACAGTGTTATAGAAATGATACCTTTTCCCCAAAATTACTGTTATGTAAATTGAAGGTACTAATTTTCCTGGCTTTTAATATAAATACATTTAGTTTTGATAATATACATTTAATCTGTTAGAAATGAAATAGTGAAAACATTGAATTGTAGGGTACTCTTTTTAGTTTAATAATATTTGTTTCCCTGATTATTGTCTTAAGCTCTCTACTTAATTAACCTACAACACACATTGGCCAATGGTATTATCAATTCAATTGGAAGAAACCTCGGATCGCGTCGTCTCCTTGTCCTGAAATCTTGCTTCGGTTTCGACGTGTTAGTTGAGAGTTGAGACTATCAACAATCAACACATTGAAGGATTCCCCTCTGCTCTCTGTGTGTGTGGAAACGCTTTGGATTTTTCTCCTTCAGGTACCAATTTTTTATTTTATTTTATTTTATTTTAATAAATCCATAATTTAAGCTGAGACATGATGAATTCGAGCTGAAATTAAGATTCTTTTGTGATTCACATTACTGTTTCTCATTTGATTTCCTTCATTTTGTTTTACAATATAGTATATGCTTGTAGAATATATATATATATATATATATATATATATATATATATATATATATATATATATGTGTGTGTGTGTGTGTGTGTGTGTATAATATTAGCGTTTTTGTGTGACTACTGTGATGATGATAGAGCTGAAAATTGATAATTACAAAGTCATTCAATTTCTCAAATTCTAATTTATTTTTTTTAGTGGTGTTTATCAGTCTAACAATTTGATGTATGCAGTGGTATACGTTTCAAAGTTTCTGTTTTTTTGTATGTTACTTTAAATGATACAATCTTTTTATGATATTTTGTGAGCTTTTCAACACATTTTGGAATTTTCATAGAAATAGTTTTACGACTCAAAAAACGTAAATATGATCCTTGGGGGTATGCGCTTTTGCTAATTCATGGTTTCATTTAGCGAACGGATACCAAACTTGTTTTTCAGGATTTTGTGTATTATTTATCGAAGATGAGTGACAACTTGATGGATAAAGTCAGCGCGTTAGGCGAGCGCTTGAAGGTTGAAGGTTCGGATATGGGACAAAAGATTACAGCTGGTATGAGCTCAATGAGATTCAGAGTGAAGGACTTTTTCCAAGGCCCGAATCATACAGATATGCTTGTCGAGGAAGCTACTGCTGCATCTCTCGATGAGCCCGATTGGGGCACAAATCTCGAAATCTGTGACATGATCAACACTGAGAGGATTAACAGCGTTGAACTGATCAGGGGAATAAAGAAAAGAATCGCGATTAAGAGCCCTATGGCTCAGTACTTGACTCTGGTGTTGCTTGAAACTGTTGTGATGAATTGCGAGAAGGCATTTTCTGAGGTTGCAGCTGAGAATGTGCTGGATGAGATGGTGAGATTGATTCAAGACCCGCAGACGGAGGTCAATAATCGGAACAAGGCTCTTATGTTGATTCAATCATGGGGAGAGTCCTCAGACGAGCTACGCTATTTGCCTGTATATGAAGAGACATATAAGGTACGCCTGCAGTTTGAATGCGCTCGATTTCCATCATTGATTGAGTTCCTCTCGTTATTGTTTTTTGTGGCATTTGATTTTAACAAAAAACTTCAGCCGCGAAATTATATTGATTGATTTATGTTGAATACTTTTTCTTTAGACCACCATTCTATGTTCTTGGGCAGGATTTCTGTTGGTAATTAAGTCTTTCCTTTTGCTGGATAACACATTCTTATTGGCCTTTGACAGATTTGGCGATTACTCTCATATGGTATTGAATCTATTGATCAATAATGGTTCTTTTAGAAATATTTTTGGCTTGTAATTTGGGAACACTTCTTGTGGGTCAAATATGTTTTCTATGTAGCATTATTTGGTTATATTTGTTTATTAACATTTGCTTGACCACTAATTATAAAAAAAAATTTTGCTTGACTTCTTTGTAGAAGTAGCAAAAGCCAAAAATAGTTACTCTGACTATCTCTTACGATTTTTGGTTTCATCTGCATGGTTATTTGCGTTTTGGATTTTCTTCCGATTAATTTCACACGCAGTTAGCAATTATTGGTCCATAAATCTGTCCAAGTTCTGTGCTGTTGTATTTTCGTAATTCTTCTTCCCATCTCAGAGTTTGAAATCGAGAGGAGTACGATTCCCTACTCGTGATAGTGAAAACATGGCACCAGTATCTACTCCTTCAAGACCAGTGACACCTTCAGAATCAAATACTACGAATGCACCGCAACTCCATCACGATATTCCCACACAAACCTTTTCAGCTGAACGGACGAAAGAAGCTTTCGATGTAGGAAGAAACAGTATAGAGCTTCTCAGCACCGTTTTGTCTTCCTCACCACAGCAAGACGTTCTGGAGGTACCACTCATTTACATTGATGACCACTTTACTTTTGTGAAATCTTAGGTGTGTATAGAAGTGTCTTATCCACGATCTAATCTACTTCGCCTGTGTCCCTTTTCCTTTTTTAAAGTACTGCTGTACCAGTTCTATCTCGTAAATCATGTTTTGTGCTGTTTCCTGACATTTCTCGTAGTCTGAAAATTCATTTTAAGCCGATAAGTATATCCAAGATTCTATCATAATTGCGATTTACATGGTTGAGAAGCTGTGCCTAGCCTAGAGAGAATTTCATCCAAGCTTACGATGTTAGCTCACTGGCTATATGCTTTTAATTCTTCGTCCATTTGTTTGCATTTTCATTTTTGTTGCGTCTTCCTTTTACAATTAACGTATAGTTAGGTTCCTGCCTTTCGTTTTCCTGCGTTCAAAATGACCTCACTTTCACGTGCAGGACGACTTGACAATCACGCTCGTACAACAGTGTCGTGAATCCCAGTACACAGTTCAAAGAATCATCGAGGCGGCTGGAGATAACGAAGCCCTGCTTTTTGAAGCACTCAACATAAACGACGAGATTCAAAAAGCTGTTTCTAAATATGAAGAGATGAAGAAACCTTCCGTCGTGTCTCAGGAGCCCGAGCCTGAAGCCACGATACCTGTGGCCGACGATTTCCCCCGTTTAGAGAAAGAAGAAGCTTCGGTTGGGAAACCATCCAGTAACAACGACGACGTCATGGATGATCTCGATGAGATGATTTTTGGCAAGAAAGATGGTGGCACTGGCACATCACAAGACACAAAGAAACAGCATTCATCATCTAAAGATGATCTCATCACTTTCTGAGTGAATAATTCATACTTTTTAGAGACATGTAAGACCTCTTGGTCGATCTTTTTTTCCTATCTATAGCATTTAATTTTTTATTTTTTTTGCTTTCAAAAATAAAATTGAGCAAAATGAGTCTTCTGTATTATGATAATTTCCAGAACATGACCGGCTTATGTGATCAAGAACCTAGTAAAATGGGTTATAATGTTACACTTGCACATAATTTTACAGTTTACTTCAAAGAAACCAAGACAATACACTGTTAATCAATCATGTGACAAAATGGAATGAAATGGTCTCTGCTGCTAGAAATGGGTTCGGAGAAAAATCCAGAAACTACTTTTTGTTTTTAATCATAAAATTAGTTAGGGTTGGATTTTTATTTTTTTTAAAGATAAAATTACAAACTAAAATATTGGATCCAGCTAAAACAATTAACAACTAGTTAACTACTAACAAGCATAATATTACTGCATTCCGAAATATACTGAAATATCAAATATATAACATAATTACAATGATGAACGATGAAGGCTAATATTGAACAGTTTACTTGATATTCAACTATTTGAAGAAAAAAATGTATATGTAGTATGATGAAGTAATGGCAGGACTCTCAATGTTTAATACCTATATTTTTATCTAAAATAAATATTTAAGTTATTATTGTGTTCGCACTTAGGCATGTGAGGTAATGGACAGCACATGCTCAATAATTCCTCATCCCACGAAGTTGCGTCTTCATTCGCATGTTTGTTGTTCGAGGCCTCCGCGTTTGATTATTAATTAATTAGTAATTACTAATTAGTAATAGTAATAAGGAGACGTGCAATGCATTATAATTTGCTTTCACATAGCTTAGTTGTTTCCTGTCATGTGCATGCACTCATACTTCACCGACTTCATACTTCTCTTTATCTTTTTTTTTTTTTTCTTCGGCTTCTCCCATCTTTTCATTTTCTTTTGGAGCAACATTTCTAACATTTAATTGACAAAATGATGAAAAAATTGAGAATTTTATTTGTTTACAATTTAAGCAAGTATTATAATATTGATCGACTCGTAATAATAAGTGAACCATACTACTAAAGCAATAATCCACCTTATATGATCGTTTGTTCATATCCCGCCATTTACGGCTTACACAAACATTGGGAAGTAGTTAGTAGTTATACAATGGGCTCTACAACATAACATACGATTGACATGTGACAATGACATTTAATAATTAGAAAAGAAAAATATAGAAGAAGACATTTCTTCTCTTGGCTTTTTCCATCAACAATATTGATGAATATTCGATCTAGTTTTTGTCACGGCTTTTAGTTCAGATTCTTTTTGCAACTCTTCATTTTAATGTAGGTAAAAGAAATGTCAATTTTTCCGGTTTATTAGGAAGAAAAATATTGCTTTTCATCGGGTAAATCATAAATGCACTTAGTAAAATATGGATCAAAGTGGCTTGCATAAATATATGCCTACTATCTTATAGTTAACATTCTTTATTGTATAATCAATGTAAGAGTTAATATTTTGCTGGGCCATCACCTTCTAATAAAATGGATCAAATAAATAAATTGTGCATAATTCTTTTCTTAACCAAAAAAGTACACACAAGCACACGTCTTACCATTAGTGACTATTTTTACCAACAACAGAAAACGAACCTTTTTGACTATCTTTTTTCTACCAATAATAGCTAACACATCTTCCAAGTATAGTAATTATTAAACTTTAAAGACAGCAGTAAAATCTCGTCCTAAAATCTCCCCACTTTCCGCTGTGAAATTCTGTTTACACTTTACACGTCTGAATTAAACAAAGAATAAATAAATAAATATATAAAATTTTGTCCAGCAAACGCATGTCTGTTGATCACTATATAAACACACATCACAACAAAACACGCATTCTGCATCAAACTCTTGCTTTGATTTAGAAAATAAGATGGACATATAAACTTTGTTATACAAGTGGAGAAGGAAAAAACTTCACCCTCTCTTTGAGGTATTTCATTCTTTTCCATTTTATATAATTCTCAGTACATTTATGTGTGTGTGTGTGTGTGTGTTTTCTGTGTATTGGATCAGTAGTGTATTGTCTCATTGCTTATACATAATTAATGATCGATGACAGAGTTATAAAGTTGTAGTTTTTTTTTTTTTGAATAGGTAAAATTCTGAAACGCTTCACAATCCTGTAAAAATGTTTGTCATAGATCTGGTGGTTTTTGTGAATGAGACTATTGAGATCTTATTTAGTAATGTATGTTAATTATGAAGAGTATTTTCAACTGTTTAAAAATTGTGCAGCATTATTTTTTTCTTTGGAGTAATTGATTCAATGTTGACTGTTGATGAGTCATTTTTACTTCAGATTTCAGTAGTTTGTTTGTATAAATGGTAAAGAAGGAAAAAGCGAATAATTCGACTGGTTTCTGCGTATTTCAGGGTCGAGATTTACGATTGAAATGGATCCTAGATTATTTGCAAGTAGATCAAATTTATCAACAGATTCTGATGTGCTGGATTCGCAAAACGGCAAGCCGCGTCTGCCTCAACATGTCACATTTGCTAGGAGAACTCCGTCTGGCCGATATATCAACTACTCAAGGGACGATCTCGAGAGCGAACTTAGTAACAGCGATTTTATGAACTATACTGTGCATATACCACCTACCCCTGATAACCAGCCAAATAATCTCGTGTCGCAGAAGGTTGAAGAGCAGTATGTGTCTAGTTCACTTTTCACTGGTGGATTTAACAGCACGACGCGTGCTCATTTGATGGACAAGGTCATTGATTCGGACTCCAATCATCCCCAGATGGCTGGTGTAAAAGGATCTTCTTGTGCGGTTAATGGTTGTGATGGGAAGGCGATGAGAGACGAAAGAGGAAACGATCTCCTTCCTTGTGAGTGCGATTTCAAGATATGCCGAGATTGTTACATAGATGTGCTCAAGACAGGAGAAGGGATTTGTCCTGGGTGCAAGGAGCAGTACAAGACTACTGATTTGGATGAAGCGATGGAAGCTTGGCGACCACTACCCCAGCTCCCACCACCATCTAGGATGTCAATGTCAAAAGATGAAAGGAGGTTGTCGTTGATGAAGTCAACAAAGTCAGCATTGATGAGGAGTCAAACTGGAGATTTTGATCACAACCGCTGGTTATTCGAAACAAAGGGAACCTATGGTTACGGTAATGCCATATGGCCAAAGGACAATGGCTATGAAAATGGGAAGGATGATGACATGGCTGAACCGCATGATTTTGCAACCAAACCGTGGAGGCCACTTACCCGCAAATTAAAGATTCCAGCTGCCATCATCAGTCCCTACAGGTAAATTGGCCTCTTCTGATAGAATGACAATCTGAATATTTCTTGTTCTTTCTCTGTTGACTATTGCGCCAAATGCTCTCGCGACCATGATGCATACAGACAGTCTCTCATTTAAGAATCAATGTACATGAAATATCTTTCGCATAGATTACTATTGATTCAAATTATCATATTTTTATCTGTTTATGCATTAACACCGACAAATATCATTTGAATGGTCTAGATTAGGATGACCAAAAAATGTTTATTATGCTTGCGTTTTAAAATTTACTTGTAGAGTACTTTACCTGGAACAGTATTTTCCTCCCTTTTTAATGTTATTTTTCTCCCTAAGCATTATGTTTATGTTAACCACCGTTGATAACTAGAGTGTTTGCACGGTATACCTCAAACATGTCCTGATAATAGGTAAGTCAACAGAAAAAAACTTCTCTGTCAAGCAAATCAGAAAGCATTATGGTCACACGATTTGTACACCTAAATTTGATGAAGCTACACACCTTTTTTTTTTTAACCATTTAATCCGTATGAGTGTATAGATTCCACCTTTGTGCTTAAAGATTTTGACTTCCCCCTTCATTTTCCATTTTTTGGAAAAAAACTCCTAACTATCTGGTAGTACAACTCAGGCTGGTTTAAAGGCAGCATGTTAAGTAAGATATTGAATATATCCTCTGAGCATACATGCCATCATTTCTGCTATTTGTTATAAATTTTGATCAATTTCGTTTATTCTCCAAAAGCAAGCTAGCCAGCGAGCTCCATAATCTGAAATTCGCTTCCAGTATATTGGTCACAAGTTATATACCTAACGAGTTATCTGAACGCTAATGTCCATATTGCTGCTATAGTTTATTTTATACTGAGCACCGTTCTGTATGTTATAAGTTGAAGAGTAAATTCACACTTAATCGTGTTTGCGTTAAGAAATCTTGTTTCTTTAATCTTTATGTGGAGGACATTCTGATTTTGAATCTTTTGCATCTTATATAATTTGTCTTAGGCTTCTAGTTGTGATCCGACTGGTTGTTCTTGCACTTTTCTTGATGTGGAGAATCCGCCATCCTAACAATGACGCGATGTGGCTTTGGGGGATGTCTGTAGTATGTGAAATATGGTTCGCTTTTTCTTGGATTCTTGATCAACTTCCAAAGCTTTGCCCTATAAATCGTGCTACTGATCTCAATGTCTTGAAAGAGAAATTTGAAACACCTAATCCGAGCAATCCGACCGGGAAGTCTGATCTCCCAGGCATAGATATCTTTGTCTCTACGGCAGATCCGGAGAAAGAGCCACCTCTTGTCACTGCTAATACAATACTATCAATATTAGCTGCTGATTATCCCGTCGAAAAGCTTGCTTGTTATGTTTCTGATGATGGTGGTGCACTTTTAACCTTTGAGGCAATGGCTGAAGCTGCAAGTTTTGCAAATATGTGGGTCCCATTTTGTCGTAAACATAAAATTGAACCTAGAAATCCAGATTCTTATTTCAGTATAAAAAAAGATCCTTACAAGAACAAGACTCTTAGTGACTTTGTCAAAGACCGGAGGCGAGTAAAGCGTGAGTATGATGAGTTTAAGGTTCGTATTAATAGCCTGCCCGACTCTATTCGCCGCCGATCTGACGCCTATCACGCTAGAGAAGAACTCAAAGCCTTGAAGGAACAGAGACAGAAGAAAGATGATGAACCTATTGAGGCTATCAAGATAAAGAAAGCTACATGGATGGCAGATGGAACTCATTGGCCTGGCACTTGGTTGAGCTCTGGAACTGACCACTCCAAGGGTGATCATGCAGGAATAATACAGGTACGTCTATCTGTCGATCTCTATCTATTCTTTACCTCTCTACTTATGTATGATATATACAGTGACAGAAGATCTTTTTTGGTTTACTATTAATGATATAATCACCATCACCAGCCTCATTAATCAACAAAGAGTGCAAAATTTATTATTTTATTTTGTAGGTAATGCTGAAGCCTCCCAGCGAAGAACCCCTTTGCGGCACAGTCGAAGATTCTAGGCTACTAGACCTGGCTGATGTGGATATTCGTCTACCTATGCTTGTTTATGTTTCTCGTGAAAAACGCCCTGGCTATGATCACAATAAGAAAGCAGGCGCCATGAATGCTTTGGTTCGAGCCTCAGCAGTTATGTCAAATGGAGCTTTCATTCTCAATCTTGATTGTGATCATTATATCTATAACTCCCAAGCCATGAGGGAGGGAATGTGTTTCATGATGGATAGGGGTGGCGATAGAATCTGTTATGTTCAGTTCCCACAGAGATTTGAGGGTATTGATCCATCTGATCGGTATGCCAACAGAAATACTGTCTTCTTCGATGGTAATATGAGAGCTCTTGATGGGCTGCAGGGCCCAGTTTATGTTGGTACTGGATGTCTCTTTAGGCGGATCGCCTTGTACGGTTTTGACCCGCCTAGATCCAAAGAACACAGTCCCGGATTTTTGAGCTGGTGCTGCTCCAAGCGTAAAAAGCACGCCGCAATTGCTAATTCACCTGATGAGAATAGAGCCTTGAGAATGGGCGGCGATTCTGACGATGAAGAAATGAATCTTTCCCATGCACCAAAAATGTTTGGCAACTCAAATCTCCTTATCGACTCCATTCCAGTGGCAGAGTTTCAAGGTCGTCCTCTGGCTGATCATCCAGCAGTGAAAAATGGACGACCTCCCGGTGCCCTCACAATACCCCGCGACCTTCTCGATGCATCAACAGTGGCAGAAGCAATCAGTGTCATTTCATGTTGGTACGAGGATAAGACTGAATGGGGACAACGTGTTGGATGGATTTACGGGTCCGTTACCGAAGATGTCGTAACGGGATATAGAATGCACAACAGAGGATGGAAGTCGGTTTACTGCATAACAAAAAGAGATGCCTTCCGTGGGACAGCCCCTATCAATCTCACGGATAGGCTTCATCAGGTCCTTCGTTGGGCTACTGGTTCGGTCGAGATATTCTTTTCGCGCAATAATGCCATTCTGGCAAGCCCGAAAATGAAGGTTCTACAAAGACTTGCGTACCTCAACGTTGGAATTTATCCCTTTACCTCGATCTTCTTGGTTGTTTACTGCTTTCTTCCAGCACTCTCTCTATTCTCTGGCCAATTTATTGTTCAGACCCTCAACGTCACTTTCTTAGCATACCTATTGACTATTACCGTTACTCTCTGCTCTCTTGCTGTGCTCGAAGTTAAGTGGTCTGGCATTGAGCTTGAGGAGTGGTGGAGGAACGAACAGTTTTGGCTGATAGGAGGGACCAGTGCCCACTTGGCTGCTGTCGTTCAAGGGCTGCTGAAAGTAGTTGCTGGAGTCGAAATTTCTTTCACTTTGACATCAAAATCAGCAGGAGACGAAGACGATGATGAGTTTGGCGATCTTTATCTTGTCAAATGGACGTCTCTTATGATCCCTCCCATTGTGATAATGATGGTGAACCTAATTGCTATTGCTGTTGGTTTTAGCAGAACGATTTACAGTACCATTCCGCAGTGGAGTCGTCTCATAGGAGGAGTGTTCTTCAGTTTTTGGGTTTTAGCACATCTCTACCCTTTTGCAAAAGGGCTGATGGGCAGAAGAGGGAGGACTCCTACTATCGTCTTTGTATGGTCGGGTCTCATTGCAATCATCATATCCTTACTGTGGGTCGCGATAAACCCCCCATCCGGGAATAACCAGATTGGCGGCTCGTTTCAGTTTCCTTGATGACTAGAAGATCTTACTAGATATTATACAAAGCAGGCAAATTCTTTCCTTCAAACTGCATTAAACTTGGTAGATGAAGGCGGTACGTATACTTTTTTTCGCACCAGAAAAGCCTGAAAACTTTCAATCTTTCCCTAATCATATGGAGTTGATAATATATACACTCCTTGATCATGTTTATTTTGTAGTTATATGGTATTCATGCAAATTTTCTGTCGTGTTGACAGCCTTTATTCTTTTATTGTTTTATCTTACATGATGAACATTATCCTTTTTATGCAATCTAGAAAATGTTGATGGACTCATGTTAATTTTGGTAATTTTTTTACTTGTTTATTGTTGATTTTCCTTTATCCAATTTCAATCCCTTGCTCACTTTAAGAACGTCTTACCTATATTAAAGTTTTTTTAGAATACTAAAAACTCTTGTTCATGCAAGAAGGCTGATGTGCTAGTTGTTACTTCACCAAGAATGCGTGCTCAAGCTAACATTAAAGAAAAGAGAAAAAACAGCTGACATTTGGGACATAATACTATCTACTGCACACACGCAAATTCACCATTACAATTCACTCCAACAAAATCAAAAAACTTCCTCAGGAGCCTCTCATCATGACTCGTCTAACTTACACCGCGACCCTTTTACTGATGGTAAGTGTATTCGTGTCATCATCCACTGCGGCAGACCTTCCTTCAGACATTACAGTAGCCACAGAAGAAATGCAGAAAGCCAACTACTTCACCTTTGTCATGCTAATGAACATGGCTCCTTCCGACCTCATTACCGGGAACATCACCTTCTTGATGCCAAACGACCGAATTTTGTCCAAGACCAAGGTAGCAGAAACCTCGGTCGTTGATTTCTTGCTCCGCCACTCGATCCCTTCTCCTTTGCTCATTGATCACCTAGTACACTTTCCAACAGGATCCATGATCCCGACATCTAGGCCCGGGTTCATGCTCAAGGTTACAAATAACGGGCGGAGGCGGTTTTTTCTTAGTAACGTCCGAATCAGTAGTCCCAATATTTGTACAAAAGGATCTTCGATTAGGTGTCATGGGATAGATGGCGTGGTGCAACCTGAAATGGTTCCACAGCCTAACGTGCCAACTTGTTTTAATGGAACGAGCGTTCCAGTGGGGCCTGCTCCTTTTCCGGCTCCGTCACCTCCCTCTTTTGTGCCATTGACCGGTGATGTTAGCCAAATTCCGGCCACCGCCCCACCTCCAAAATCTAGTTCTCCAAGATGGGATGCAGGAGTTAGAAATTTGGTTGTGACATGTTTCATGATGCTAGTGGCGGAATTTTGTTTATTTATGTAGTTCCGATCTTTGAAAAGTGACACTAATTGATCATATTAGTAGCTGCATTTGATATATCATTCCATCATGCTCTGTTGATTATATCGCATGGCATGATTTTTAAAGAATCCCTCTCAGTTATGTTCATCAACCAAATTAACAATAGTACTAGCCATGGTTGCATTTGACACCAACTAGCAATATTACTATAGAGCAAATAATGTTGAATTAAGCGCAAAGTTTTTTAGTTGTCTAAATTGCCTCGCTTCAAATTCTAATCTGTCAATATTTTAACATAAATTTCCCTAAACATTCGCTAACTATATAATAAAGTATCGGAGCCGGATCTTCTCCTACATATAAAACTACATCTTCCCCTACATACACCTTATATGCATGGATCAAAATTTCCGTGCGTTTCCTCGAAAAGTACCGAAACGTTTCCATTTTTGACACTACCGAAACGAAACATACATGTATTTCTCATGTTCATTATAACAATAGTTTTCACGAATTCCTCGAAACATGTCGAATAATTCTCGAAACATTACGAAACGTTTCTATTTTCCAGCGCACCAAAACCTACTCCTAAACCGAAATTTTAATCAATGCTTCTAATCATCTATTAAATAATATTTATTTGCTAAATCTTATCTTTGTAATTTCCTTGATTTTCTCTAATAATATCTTTGTAAAAATCCCTTCCCCTTAAATTAGGAAACAAAATAAATTATTGATCGCACAACTAATATATATATATATATATGTGTGTTTGTAATTACTGATACGTGAATTCTTATCATAAATTTTATTTTATTTGAGTCTTCAAACATATCTAAATCAAGAGAACAACTATATCAACGTTTAATCTAGATCAATTTTCTTTGAATTTATATAACTTTTAGCTCAATAAGAGGATGTGTTTTGTCGTGCCCCGCCGGTTGTTGGAACCACGCGAGCCGGGCCGGGTTGATGCCTATTCAGATTCGGTGCCTCGCAGCCATTACTGATTGAACCTGCACTTCAATTAACCAACCGACTAATATGACTTTTTTAAAATGTGTATAACGATATATACATATAAACATTATAATGTACATATTTCTATAATTGGAAGAGTTCACTTCAGTTAACAGTTAACACCCAATTTATTGTCTTTTGTTTACATATATATATATATATATATATATATATTAGTTGCTTAATTAATTATGTTATTACAGCGTATTTGTAACTTAACGGTAATACTATTTTCTTATATTTATCGAAATTTGTTCTTATACTCTTCATGTGGCAAGTTTTTAAATAAAAAATAATAATTAATATAACATTTATTGTGGGCATATTTAATTTTTAGGATAATTTTTCTTTTTCGGGATAATTATAGAAAAACAAAAAACATATACGTAAGTAAAGCTTGTGGCGAAAGAATTACATACAACTAAAATAATTTAGTATATTTTGCACTAATAATACACATCAAAAAAATCTGGTAAAACATTAATATTTATTATAGTTGAATATACTCTTGAAGCATGTGAGTCATGAGACAATTATGGATCACTTGTTATTTTTAAGATAAACTAAACGTGATACAAAATATTTTAAGATAAATTAAACGTGATACAAAATAATTTACATTCTGTTCTATGTAAAAATTCTAAATATATTAGTTGTGCGGTCAATAATTCTAAATTTTCTTTCCTAATTAAAGGGGAAGTGATTTTTACAAAGATATTAGGAGAGAAAATCAAGGAAATTACCAAGATAAGATTTAGCAAATAAACATTACTTAAATAGTAGATGAGTAGACACGTGGCGAACATCTAAAGTGTGTAGGAGAAGATATAGTTTTATATGTAGGAGAAGATCCGGCTCATGAAGAATAATGTACCCTAAATATCTACATAGAAAACCTTTGAGTTATCATAATAAAGATTTTATAAAAGGCAAATGAAATAGATCCCTAAATCCGGAGCAAAAATATTGTGTTCTCTATTATGCCTTTTGTGCATTGATTATCTAATATTATCTTCCCTTATTGATGCCTGTCAACAATTGTAGAATCTTTGGGAATTGAGAAATAGATATTTTTTCCTAATCTTAAGTCTTAAGATGGAAGCGTTTTCTTTTTTATTTTTCTTTTGTGAACTTTTGAGCAAATTATATAAATTAGTAACGTATGACTTTTAAAAATAAAAATTTGAAAAATTTCATACGTTTGTTTAATTCCATATTCATCATGTTTTTATTGAAAAATTATCCATCAGCCGATTTGGGATATTATCCGAAAACATTTTTTGTTTAAAGTTAAAACAAAAGGAATTAATTATATAGATTAACTACATTTCAATTACAATAAAAATTAAAAGAACAACGAACCACTTAGATTATTGCATGGCACATTAAATTAACCATTATAAAACGGATAAGGAACGTCTTCATAAAAACAAATGATACAAAATTGAAAAAAGTGATAGGAAATATAGTAAATAAATCAAAAATAAAAGTAAAATATAAAAATACTTCATATTGTCTCACATTTGTTTACTGCAATTATTTGATTAGGGATTGGCAGGAATAATTTGCGGAAAAACCTTCGTACATATTCTAGGAATTAAATTCGAAAAGATTAAAACTTTTTAAATAATTTCACTACAAAATTTCGCGCCCATTCCCGACCGGAAATCGGTCGGGAGCATTCCCGACCGATATTCGGTCGGAATGACTTTTCCTGACCGATATGCGGTCGGGAACTTTTAAAAAAAATTCCCGATCGCATTTCGGTCGGGAAAGAGTATTCCCGACTGCAGTTCGGTCGAGAATAATATTCCCGACCGAACTGCGGTCGGGAAACCCTGGGCGGGAAATTTCCCACCCAGGATGTAACCCTAATCTCGGCCCAGCTGGTCCGCGCAGCTGGGCCGAGCGTTCCCGACCGCCATTCGGTCGGGAAAGAGGGATGTATTTCTATAAATACCTCCCTCCTCCTCTTCATTTTCACACTCTCTTCTCTCTCAAAAAAATTGCCGACCGCGCAACTGCCTTTCGCGACCGGAAATCCGCCGGGACTCCCGATCCGGTAAGTTTTTTCGCTTTTTCTTGTATTTTATATTTTATTTAATTTTTTACTATTATTTATTTATGTTATCTTTAATGTTTTAATATTAATTGTTAGATATTGTATAAGTTGTTAGAATTTAATTAAAAATGCCTTTAGGAATTGTTAGACTTTGGGAAAATATTAGATTTTTATGCCTTTAGGAATTGTTAGGTTTTAGGAAATGTTATAGTTTTATGATTTTATAGTAATTATTATTTATGCCTTTAGAAATTGTTAGGCTTTGGGAAAATGTTAGATTTTTATGCATTTAAGAATTGTTAGGCTTTGGGAAAATGTTAGATTTTTATGCCTTTAGGAATTGTTAGGCTTTAGGAAATGTTATAGTTTAGTAATTATTTATAACTTTAGGAAAACTATATATGATTTTTATATGTGTTAATTTATTTATTTGGACGTTAATTATGGAGTTATTTATGTTATATTTAATGTTTTAATATTAATTATTAATGTTATATTTAATGTTTTAATATTAATTGTTAGATATTGTAGAAATTGTTAGGATTTAATTTGTAAATTCCTTTAGAAATTGTTAGGCTTTGGGAAATATTTATACCTTTAGGAAAAAACTATATAACTTAGTATTGATTAAACTTAGGTCATCTATACAATTAGAAAAATTCTAACTTAGATGCTTTTACTTAGTTCGTAGCACTCCTCTTCGACGACATGTCGTCCCGTGATGGCGTTCGTGGCCAGCCCTCGAAGAGATGGCGTAGTGGTCCATCGAGCACTCCATCGAGTACTCCACCTACTGGTCCACAGAGGATAGGTCCTCGTGTACGGATTATTCATTCTGGCGGTGCACCACCCGCTCCTGTCGATGCACCTGATACCGATCTTGGCGAGTCCCCTACTTCTTCACATCCACATAGGCGTATCGGATCGAGCGGCGGTACTCCACCAAATCTAGTAGTACCATTTCGACTAGATGATGATCACGTAGCATCGACGCCATCGTCATCATCTAGGCCATCGTCCTCATCGAGGCCACCGTCATCATCGAGGCCTATGGTACCTAGGCCACGTTCTACAGAGTCTACACCGGCGGGTCCTAGTACTTCTTCCCCTGCAGACGTTGCCGGTGCAGGACCATCTTCAGCGACGCAGCATACACCGGGCCGAGGTGTATCGAGAGGGCCGCAGGTTCCGGCTGACCGTAGAGCCCGTCGTAGGGTCCAGCTGGATGAGCACGGCGTATTTATGGATGGGAGAAAGATATTGACGACGATTACCTCGATCATTAGGGAGTTTATGAAGACGTGTGTTCCTTCATACACCGAGGTAGATCCAAATGTCCAGGGACAGATGTGGGCTAAGTTTAAGGTGAGATTTAGAAAGTTTACTAAATATATATATAAATAGTAAGATTTTTATTTAACGAAACCTTAATTAAAAACCTTATTTAATTGTAGAGCATATACTACATTCATCCGGATGACATGCTTCGTGCACATTCCGCATACGAGGCGAAGGCTAAGCATTGTTACAAGGATATTGTGTACAATGCCAAGAAGAACTATTACGATAGGCTCGATGATCCGAAGTGGGCGTCGCGTCTGAAGAACAGTTGGATGAGCGACTAGTTAGAGAGGATGTTCGTGACGCATTGGGAGTCGGAGGACCATGCGAAGAAATCCGCGGCAGGCCAGAAGAACAGGCGATCGAGAGAGGCACCAGACCCTGATTTTCCTGCACGAGCTACTCATGCTAGTGGGTCCCAGAGCTACACGGAGATTCGACGTAGGATGGTATGTCTTATTAAATTGAGTTTCTATACGAATAATATTATTGACTTAAATTTAAATAGCTAAAATAACAAATGTATATCAATATGCAGGCTGCTTCTAAACCTCCAGGGGCCCCTCCACCTCGGCACGATGAGGCATATCGTTATCAGCACACACATGTGCCCAGTGGTCTGCCAGAGGGAGCTCCACGTCGTCGCATTTGGGTTCACCCCAAGTATAGGGCTATCTACGTAAGTATTTAACTTGTATAGAATTCTTTGATTACTGTATTAATATATGTCTTCCTTAATTACATACTAACAATTATGACAAAATGAACAGGAGGAGTACATGCGCCTTATGACCGAAAGGTACGAGGCGGATCATTCTACGTGGCCACCACTAGATCAGGAGCTGTGGATTCAGGCGATAGGAGGATTGAAGAAGGGGAAGGCTGCGGGTCTCCCTACCCTTGTAGAAATCCTTCTTGTTGTACCTCCATTTATGATCCTCTGGTAGAAATCGACGATGACAATCGAACCACGAGGCTTTTCCACCATGCTTAAGTGTAAAAGAATCCGTCTCACCCATGCAATAAGGGCACGCCAGCTTATCGTGCGTACTCCACTGGGACAACATTCCGTAAGCAGGAAAATCGCTAATAGTCCACATTAGGGTCGCTCGCATTTGGAAGTTTTCCTTTCGTGAGCTGTCATATGTCCACAAACCATTACTCCACAAATCATTCAACTCATCAATCAACGGTCTCAGAAAAAGATCCAAGTTCTTTCCAGGACTCTTTGGACCGGGTATAATAAGGCTTAGAAAAATGAACTCCGGTCGCATGCATAAATCCGACGGAAGGTTATAAGGGGTAACAAACACGGGCCAACAAGAGTAGTTCTTCCCAGATGGCCCAAACAGTGTGAACCCATCAGTACATAGGCCGAGTCGGACATTTCTAGGCTCTGCTGCGAAGTACGGATACGTACGATCAAAATCGCTCCACGCCTCGCCTGCAGCTGGGTGAATCATTCTATCTGTTGACTCTCGACACTTCAAATGCCAAGTCGTATGTCTCGAAGTGCCTACAGTATAAAACAACCTCTGTAATCGAGGGCCTAGGGGGAAGTACCACAATTTCTTCCTTGCGACCCTGAACTTTCTACCAGCCTCGTACCTATCGGTCTTGCATATCGGACACGATGTGAGATCCTTGTTGGCATTATCGCCGTAGTACAAGAAACAAAAATTCCAACATACGTCGATCTTTTCGTACCCTAAACCCAAACGCGCGAGCATCTTATTCATGCCTGGAACCGTATTCGGTAGCATTTCCTCAATCTCTGGGTCCATAATATCTTTAGACAAACTTAAGTACTTTTCGCAAGCGACATTAACTACTTTGTGCATCGTCTTGGTAGTTAAGAACTCGGCAAACCACTGGAGCACAGTCTTCGACTTCTTACTGTTCATTTTTATGTCTCCCATCTACATCAATTTGTAGAACTCCTTTGCCTCGGGACTTGGATCTTCGTTGCGCACCTCTCCCTCAACAAATCGACCCCCATATGCATCCACAACCAATTCTCTAAACGAAGTATCGGCATAAATCGGACTATCAACGTGAATACTAGCAGACGGTGATTCATGTACATATGATGTAGATGCCTCGCTCGCCTTCTCTCCATGCAACACCCATATCCAATATTGATACACAAACCCCCACTTATGAAGATGATCCCGTACTACGTTTCGATCAAAAAACTTTAAATTGATGCATCTCTGGCACGGGCACCTAATACGATTTCTTAGATCTACGTAATCTGTTTGTTGTGATGCATATTGTATGAATTCACGAACCCCAACCACATAATGTTGATTCAAATAACCAGTGTTACTATCTATCCTATCGTACATCCAAGATCTATCGGGACGATAATCCATTTCTAATCTAAGAAAATTAAAAAGAAATTGTTACAATTAATTTCACCAATCAATATATTTATCATTTATATACAAATTTTAAAATTCGAGTACGACGAAGCCAAGGCAATTAATACTTACTTGTTGTAGCGTAGAAAATACTTAGATCAAGTATTCTTTGCAAACACACGCCCCTCGTTGCATTTACCGCAATATCTAAAACAAAGAAACATTAAAAAAAGTTAATAAAAATGATCTTAATTGAGAAAAACTAACAAAAACAGTTATAACAAGAGGAAATCATATACACCTTAACAAGGGATGAATGTTGGAATGATTTCTCAAGTGGAATAGGGAGGGGTATTTATAGGGGGCTGACAGTTATTCGCGACCGCATTTCGATCGGGAATAACAACGGTAACAATTATTCCCGACCGAAATACGGTCGGGAATAAGAATAACCGTTGTTATTCCCGACCGCAGTCCGGTCGGGAATATTAGGGTTTAGGGTTTAGGGGTATTGGCGACCGATTTTCAGTAGGGAATAATATTCATATTCTTAATTTCACAATTTCGCTCTCAATTTTAGATAAATCGTTCATTTAATGATCAAGTAAATCAATATTAGTTATATATTACTAAAAATCTCAAAAAAAAAAAAAAAATTTAGTTGCACGTTGATGAATCGTTTGAAGCGTCGATTCATATTGTCATTTATAAATAGATTAGTATATGTAGTTGCTAATAATGTAACTACTTACGATTATGTTAAACATATGTTAATATATATATATATATATATATATATATATATATATATATATATCACAATTAACCTCTATATACTAACGTTCGTAACAAACGTTAATCGCCAATTGTGAACTCCTCTATACTACGTATGATTATTATATGTAAAACTCCAAACTAAGTTAACTTATACTGCGATAAACTATACAAATTTAATAATTAAAAGTACATTAAACTAACTAACTAACTAACAGTGCAATTCATGAATTTAATGAGATTCTATAGTTATACTTAACAAACACATCAAGATTTTCCAAAAGATCGAAAAAAGGTAAAATTTACTATTTTTCCCGACCGATCTGTGGTAGGGAAAAATATTCATGCACATTCCCGACCGATTTTCGGTCGGCATTGAGCATTATTGCCGACCGCACATCGGTCGGGAATAAAATTTAAACATATTGCCGACAGCATGTCGGTCGGGAATAATATTCAACGTTATTCCCGACCGAATAGCGGTTGGGAATAATGTTTAAACTTTTCCCGACCGCAGTGCGGTCGGCATTTCCCGCGTTTCTGGGCAGCATAGTATTGCCGACCGAAATTCGGTCGGCAAGTTTTGAAAATTTGGCGGTTTTTTAAAATTTTTGAAAAAAATCAACATTCCCGACCGAAAATCGGTCGGGAATAATCGAAAAAGTTGGCGGGACTTGATGGGAAATTCAAATTTGACAAAAATTCAAATTTTTTTAACTTTTTCTATAAATACACTTCATTATTCTCCTCATTTTTTCATCTCCACACACTTTTTTCCTCTCCAAAAACTTTTTCAAACACTTTTTTCATATTCAAACACTTTTTCAAACCCCTTTTTCTTTCAACTTCAAAATTTAATTTTTTAACTTCTTTATTCAACTTTTCAATAATCAAAAACTTATTTAATTTTTTTTTGTGTTTTAGACTGAGCAATGAATTAAAAATTTAATTGCTCATCTAAAACACAAAAAAACTAAATAATGTTTTTAAAATATTGCAAAATAGTAAAAAAATAATATTCCGGTAATTATTACCGGAATATTATTTTTTTTGTTCTGATAAATTTTTCGGTCGGGAATAATATGAATATTATTCCCGACCGGTTCGCGGTCGGGAAATGCAGGAATTTTATTCCCGACCGGATATAATATGAATATTAATCCCGACCGATATTCGGTCGGGAAAAGTCCCGACCGGTCGACGGTCGGGATTACTCGTAAATAGCCTGACCAGTCGACGGTCGGGAATACTGAAAAGTATTACCGACCGATTTTCGGTCGGGAAATAAATTGAGAATTGAACGACCGGAAATCGGTCGGGATTTTTGAAAAAATTTTCCCAATCGATTTTTGGTCGGGATATCTTTTTTCGACCGTTTAGCGGTCGGAATATTTTCCGACCGATGTTTGGTCGGAATTACCCGATTTTTTTGTAGTGTTTAGGAGAGATGATGAGTTCTTCAGGTATATATCCCATGAAAATAAAAGGAAATACCGATCAAAATTATATATGAAAACGTTTCTGTAATTTGAGTGGAATTAATCAATCAAGGAATATAAATTGGTTAGGAGATTTAGAAAGGATAAATTAGTAAATTATATTATACAAAAATCACACCGCAACATAGTTAGAGCTAAATCAAAATGTGCAAATTCACTCATGAACCTCTCCTCAGACTATCAAATATAGTTAATGGACGGCATGATTTCTGGAATGCTGTTGCGAACAAATTTCCTAAGAGCATGCATGCTCGGCATACTTCTCCCCTTCCGCAAAGTTGTCCAACACACCAGTAGTTCTGTTCTCCTTAGTCACTATAAAGATTCAAATATTAGTTATAAAGGTTCAAATATTGGTTCTGTTACTACATAACAGAAATATGATGTAATAATTGATAAGTTTTCAGCTTTATCCTTTTTATGTGGTAGTTGGAGTCTTGTCTTTTAGCTAAAGTGTTGGCTATAAGTAACACTCTCATTGTAATCATTTGGACACACATTACCAAGCGGATATTGTTCCCTACTTTCTTAACAACATGCTTTCCTCTCTCTTCTTCATGGAACGCGTTCTGCATTACCTTCTTAATATGGTATCAGAGCAGTAAGGGTCGCTCTCACTGTCTCAAAAGATTCCATAACCACTCTTCCGCAATTACCCCTCAACTTGATCACCAACTTTCCTACCTTATCTTCTCCGACCACCATTTTCGATGACAAACACGATGGCGAGTGATGGAGCTGTTACACCTGGCTCAACATCAAGAGGACCAGGAACATCTGCATGGCTAGCATTACCAAGATATTCATCAGTTACAGAGGATCATGTAACTCTTTTGTTTCTCCATCATGGAGAATCATCAGGACAAGTTCTTGTAGCACAAAAGCTTGATTCACGCAACTATCACCAATGGAGCAGACAAATGTACATCGGTCTGTTAGCCAAGAACAAACTTGGATTCGTTGATGGGTCGATTCCATAACCTCCACTCACAGATCCAACACACTTAGCTTGGGTAAGATGCAACTATATGGTCTTAGGATGGATTTTAGGTGCACTGTCTACATAGATTTCAGATTGCACCCTTTTCTCAGATTCAGCACAGAAGGTTTGGAACGAGCTCAAGGGATGCTTCTCTAAAATCAGTAACAACATAATATACATGTTGGAGCAACAACTCATAGCAACAAAACAGGAAGGTAATCCTCTGAGTTTGTATTTCTCAAAATTGAGAGTCATTTGGGATGAGATTAAGCAGTTTGATACACCCCTCACCTGTCCTAATCCTTCTTGTGGTTTAATATCTGGAATGCACAAAAAGAATGAGGTTAGAAAGGTGATGCAGATTCCTCATGGGACTGGATGATGTCTATGTGCAAGTTAGGAATCAAATCTTGCTTAGGGATCCTTTGCCTGGGCTTGATGATGTTTTCAGTATGGTATTGCAAGAGGAGTCCAATCTTGAGTTAGCCTCTGTGCAGCTTGTCAAAGCTGTGGATTCAACAGCCATGACAACAAAAATAACACAAGACCTAACACCCTCTGTTGCTCTTGCTGGTCAACAATCCAAGGGTAAGCCCTGGCAAAGAAACAACATGAACAAAGGAAAGGCTCCTTGCACTAAGTGTGGTAAGATTAATCACACAGTAGACAACTGCTATGAAATTTATGGTTATCCCCCTGGTCACAAGTATGCAAGGTTCAAGATGAATGCACAACCAGAGAGGACAAGCTATGGAAACAACTACAAAAACACCAATCAGACTTCTCCTGTGAATCAGGTTACTGGACAGAGTGTTCCCATGACACAAGAATAGTATAATCACTTGTGTAGCTTACTACAATCAGGAACCAACATCGCTTCTGCTTAAAACAAACCTGGGAACCATTCTTACACTCCTTCCACTTTCTCCCACACATGTAGTATTGTTCTATCTTCTCATTGTTTTTCTTTGAATTTGAATTCTAACTCTTGGATCTTGGATTCTCGAGCTTCTAACCACATTACATGTGATCCCTCTATATTCTTTGAGAAGCTAAAGCTCTACAACTATTCTGTGAAACTACTAAATGAAACCACAGTTACAGCAACACACTCTGGATCTGTTCAATTGAACAACAAGATAACATTGCACAATGTCTTACTTGTACCATCTTTTCATTTCAATCTTATTTCTGCAAGTAAGCTAGTGCATGATCTAAAATGTTGTCTAATTTTCTTTTCCAACCTGTGTGTCATTTAGGAGCCAAAGCAGTGGAAGATGATTGGGATTGCTAAGGAAGAGTAAGGGCTTTATTTTCTGCAAACTGACAGAGAGTCATCTAGTTCTAGTTTTAGCTCTTTAGTTCATTCTACTTTTTCAAACACCATGTAGTGGCACCACATATTAGGCCACCCCTCTGTATACAGATTGTCTCTATTGAAATTCAATGAAAATTGTTTGCCTTCTACTCTTGGTTCTATTGTTTGTGACACATGTCATCTGGCTAAACAACATAGAGTTCTTTTCACTAATGAGCCACACAAATCTGAAGCTTGTTTTGATCTTATTCATGCTGACATCTGGGGTCCCTTTTGTCTCCCCTCACACAACAAATCAAGTACTTCCTAACACTTATTGATGACCATATCAGATATACTTGGATCTATCTTATGCATAACAAAAGTGAAACAAGAAAGATCATTGTTAACTTCTGTCAACTGATCAAAACTCAGTTCAATAAACAAATAAAAGCATTTAGAAGTGATCAGGGATTGGAGTTCAATATGACTGACTTCTTCTCTTCTCAAGGAATCCTACACCAGCAGAGTTGTGTATACACACCACAACAAAACTCTTGTTGAGCGCAAACACAGACACTTGCTCAATGTTGCAAGAGCCTTAAGATTTCAAGCCAAACTCCCTCTCATTTTCTGGGGAGAATGTGTTGTAACAACTGCCTAATTAATAAATAGAACTCCCACGCCTCTTCTTGATAATCTCACTCCATTTCACCATCTCTACTCCAAAGCACCTCAATACTCTCATCTCAGAATCTTTGGTTGCCTAGCCTATGCCACTACCATGCTACTACAAAGCTACACCCCAGACCAACCAGATGTGTTTTCATTGGATATACTCCAAATATTAAGGAGGGATATAAGCTTTATGACACTGTCTCACACCAAATCTTCATCTCAAGAGATGTTGTGTTTCATGAAGACCAGTTTCCATATCACACTGATAGCCATTCAAAATATCCCTCTCCTACTCCCACTCGTACCCCACCAATCTTCCTTGATTATCCCTCCATCATAACACCATCACCTCCTCTATCCACTCCTGTTTCACCACAATGTAACAGCCCTTCTCCTATCTCTACTCCTCATATTTCCTCTCTTGCATCCCTGCCTTCTCCTTCTGTCCCACCACAATATAACAACCCTCCTCCTTCCCCCACTTCTTATGTGCCTTTAAGAAGATCATCTAGAGCAAGAAAACTCCCTACTCATTTAGCAGATTATCAATGCAAACTTGCTCTTGCTTCTGCAATCTCTCCTTCAACCACTGCAGAGGCTCAAGACTCAGGTATTCTCCCTCTTTCAACTCTCAACCTTACTTATAAACATTTATCCTCTTCACATCTTTCATACATACTTTATGTTGCTTCTCACACTGTTCCTAAGTCTTATGAGCAAGCCTGTTTAATTCCTGAGTGGCAAGCTGCAATGCAAGATGAGTTATCTGCTCTAGACAATAATAACACTTGGTCCTCGGAACCTTTGCCACATGATAAGTCTGCTATTGGATGTAGATGGGGTTTCAAGGTTAAACACACTTCCACATGTGAGATTGAGAGATTTAAAGCAAGATTGGTTGCTAAGGGATACAACCAACAAGAAGGTCTTGATTTCTTTGAAACTTTTTGCCCTGTAGCTAAGATCACCACAGTGAGATGTGTTCTTGCCTATGCAGCTGCTCAGAATTGGAGCATTTTTCAACTGGATATTAATAATGCTTTCCTCTATGGAGAGCTGAATGAAGAAGTGTATATGTATCCTCTACCTGGTCTTGTTCCTGAGGGGGAGAATCTAGTCTGCAAACTACACAAATCCCTCTATGGATTGAAGCAAGCTTCTAGGCAATGGAACCACAAGCTCACTCAAGTCATCACTCAGCAAGGCTTCAAACAATCTAATGCTGATCATTCTCTCTTTATCAAACATTCAGGTTCCACCACATTAATGATACTTGTGTATGTGGATGATATTGTCATCACAAGGAACAATAATGATGCCATTCAATGTTTGAAAGGCTACTTAAGCGAACACTTCAAACTGAAGGATTTGGGACCACTGAAATATTTTCTTGGAATTGAAGTTGCAAGAACTTCTAAAGGAATCCTCATTAACCAGAGACAGTATGCACTGGAGATCATTGAGGACTATGATTTATTGGTTGGAAAGGTAGTTAGCAATCCAATTGAACAGAACTTGAAGCTATCTCAAGCAGGGGGAGACAGCATTACTGACCCCACTGAGTACAGGAGGTTGATAGGGAGATTACTGTATTTAGCAGTAACAAGACCAGACATTTCATATGATGTACAAACTTTGAGCCAATTCATGTCATCTCCACAAAAATCTCACATGGATGCTGCTCTTAGAGTAGTGAGGTTCCTCAAAACTTCTCCTTGTCAGGGACTGTTCTTTCCAAGCAGCAACACAATTCATATTAAGGGGTACTGTGATGCTGATTGGGCATCTTGTGTTGACACCAGGAGATCATTAACATGCTATTGCATATTCTTGGGAGATGCACTGATATCTTGGAAATCCAAGAAGCAGAACACTGTGTCCAGATCATCTGCAGAAGCAGAATATAGAGCATTAGCTTCTGCAGTGTGTGAGGTAGTGTGGATAATAGCCTTACTTAAAGGTTTTGGATATGATCACAGTCAACCAGGGCTTCTCTATTGTGACAAAAAAGCTGCCATACATATAGCCTCTAATCCGGTTTATCATGAGAGAACGAAACATATAGAAATTGACTGTCATGTGACAAGAGAGAAGCTACAACAGGGAGTGATCAAATTATTTCATGTATCCACAAAAGAACAATTAGCAGATATGCTGACTAAGGGACTCAACATTCAAAGGTTCAAAAAGCTTATGTGCAAGACTGGAGCATTGGATATATACGCTTGTCTTGAGGGGGAGTATAAAGATTCAAATATTAGTTATAAAGGTTCAAATATTGGTTCTGTTACTACATAACAGAAATATGATGTAATAATTGATAAGTTTTCAGCTTTATCCTTTTTATGTGGTAGTTGAAGTCTTGTTGTTTAGCTAAAGTGTTGGCTATAAATAACACTCTCATTGTAATCATTTGGACACACATTACCAAGAGGATATTGTCCCTTACTTTCTTAACAACATGCTTTCCTCTCTCTTCTTCATGGAACGCGTTCTGCATTACCATCTTATTAGTCACCCTGCATTTTCAGTTAAACGACATCAGAAGGGTACACTTTTCCCTCTTAACCCAAAAAAGTGCAAACTTCATTTCAAGATGGATTTAAAAAAATGTAAACTTTCATCAGCGTTTTCTTAGTCGACCCCCCTACAATTCTGATTCTATCAGTTAACATGAATCATAAATCTTTAATTCATCGGGAGATACTTAAAACCGAACTTGTTTGAAGTTTGAACATTGATATCTACCTACATGTACACCCATCAGTATACTTGAAGCCAACAAGTGAGGAAATGGGATCACATATCTTATCATTAAACGATAATCTAATCTCAAGGCACCTAAAAGCTTACGCTTTAGTCCACCTAAGTTTCGTGGCTTCACCTTCTAATCCAACATTTAATCAAATAATAATTACTAAATATTATAATGTAATTTATTTGATATAGTCTTTAGTAACATGCAAAATTCGTAAGAGAAAAAAAACTATATTAGTAGCACGGAAGCGTATAAAATTATCAAAATAAATATTTTTGAATCATATAATAACTATAATGCAATAGACACCAACACATCTTTACGAAACAAGATGCAAATAGATGCACACACACTTATTTAGTGATTATTAATGTAGTCATTATACATGTGTAAAGCTATTTCTTTTCTCTATTGTAACCACTCAAAATTTTGAATTCTCTATTCTATTGAAGTTTTTCCTCTCTCTTCTATAGGCAAATCCTGAGTAGGCACTTGCATTGCCCGAACAAGAATAGGATCATCTGGATCAACTCCAATAATATAATTATGTAACACACAACAAACAATCACCACTTCAACTTGTTTTTCAAATGACCAGAATTTTCGAGCTTCTAAGACACTAAACCTTTCTTTTAGAACACCAAAAGCTCTCTCAATTGTTGTTCTAAGAGAAGAGTGACGTAGGTTAAACAATTATTTATAATTCTCAGGTTCATGATTGCTATACTCTTTCAAATGATATCTAACACCACGATGTGGTGGAATAAAGCCCTTTCTTATACCATAGCCCCATCAGCTAAATAATATTTACCTGAAGATTAAAAGAATTCAATTTGAATAAGTTTCTGTATAGTATTATTTTTTACAAAATTTAAGATAGAAAAAAATCTTAGTATATATTGATTTGTATATAAAAATGTACCATCAGGAACTATAAATTTGTTTCTTCTTCTTAAAGCATCATCCAAAATAATAGAATCATGCGCATAACCTTCCCAACCAGCAAGAACGTAAGTGAATTTCAAGTCAAATGCAACAACAACCATGACATTTTGTGTGGGTTTTTCTTTGCGGCCTCGAAAACGTCCTTCAAGGCTAATAGGCAATGCTGCAACTATATGTGTACCATCTATAGCTCCTACACAATCCTAAGAATATAATTAACAATTGGTGATACATAATGAATTTTATAATTTATTATGTTGTACTATGTTACCTTCAAAAAAATAGTACCTTAAACCATGGCCAATATCGCTCACTTGTTTGAATTTTTTCCGGAGTAGAACTTTCATTTGATGGTTGGACTAAAAGCTCATTTCTTAATGCCAAAATAGCTCTCAAGACAACATTAAAGTATCATGACACTCACCAGAGCAAAAACATCTACTACTAATAGTACTGTTTCTAGCGTTATGACCAAGTGTGTGTAGAAACATCATTACTTGTTGTTCTACAGACACATAAATTAAGTGTTGGCTTGACAAGATTCCTTTGAAAAAGCATTATGCATAGCTTATGAAATGCACTTTTGGACATACAAAGTTGGGAATGACATAGTTTCTCTCTTTCATTTATCAAGCTGTCTATGTATACATTTCTTGTAGAATCTCTATTTTTTCTAGGTGCTCGTGGTATGCTTGTGCAGGTTCTCAATGCATTAATGGCTAAAATACTCGCTGACATGACTGTCACACTTGCAGCAACTATTTGCGTTTTTTTTTTCCAGTTGAAGTATCATCTTCCGTCATCTATATATAATTTAATAAATACAAATTACCAAGCCGAATAACAAAAAGATAATTCTTGTGCATTATAAAAATATGACATTCAGATTTTTAAATATAACAAATGGTTCAAAAATCAAATTACATATTGAAAGTACCTCGTTGAGAATGAGAATGTATCTTCATGCGATAGAAAACCTGAAACAAAAGAAATAAAAAAATCCTTTCAAAGCAAATCATCTGAGCAAGATCAATTAAAAAAAAAACAAGAACAACTAACGTGAGAAATCTCACATGATAATCTCAATATATTAATTCCCTTTTTGATTGATTGGAGTACAATTCTAATGGTAATCAAATTCTTTGTAACCATCAAAAAATCTTTCACACCTAAAAAAATCATATGGAGGCTTCTCCTAAATCACAAAGTATCTACAAATCAACCCAACAAAATTGAGCAGTATTTTGGTCTTATTTCATCGAGGTAACTGAACAATGTATAATACAATTGAAGTATAAATAGCCAAAATAATGCTAATCAATTAATAATCGGACTAGCTTGGTCCGGAACACCTAATACAAGCTTACTAGGTTAAACAAGTAAATTACAAGATTAATACAACGTGTCGAATCTAGGGAGTTCGAAGCTGACGTGTCGAATCACTGTTGTTTGCAGTAGAGGTCCTGTATCGAATTCGATGTTGGATGTACAGTAGAGGTCCTGTATCGAATTAGGATGTATCGAATCTAACAAGTTCGATGCTATGGTACGTATCGAATTCAGTACCCTTCCTTCAATAGCGTGTCGAATGTTCAATGTTCGATCCAGATGAATATCGAATCCAGTATGTTCGATATAGGTCAGTGTCGAATGCTCAATAGTTCGATATTGAGTAGCTCAGAATGTTTCTTGAATGCGTCCACATACTACAAGGGGACGGGGCATATATAGCCACCGTCTTGTGGATCCCATTGACAGTTGTAGAATGTACAACGAATCGGATCGGTTCGATGCACTCCGCATCGAACAAGAGTCATTTGATGCACAAACCACATCGAATAGGGCCAGTTCGATATACTATAAATCAGACTGACGTTGCTGGGCCGGCCCAATATGCGATATTGGGCCAATCCTAAAATATCTTCATCACATAGTCCCCCCCAGTTTGGGAGACGGTGTAGAGTAGAGAGCGGCTTCCAAACTTATAAAAAAAAAGTCCTTGACTTGGAAGCGGTCGGCTGCGTACCACCTTGATAAGGTTTTTGTACTGGTTTGAGATATTCTTAATCATACGTTACTTCTGAATGGATTCCAATTTATATAGTTTGCAATTTTTATTGAAAAATTATGGTGCACATCGAACAGGATATGCTCGATGAGCAAGCGCATCGAACGGTTGCCATTCGAGGCTCGATTTGTTATTTATGATAATAGATCGAACTAGATGCGTTCGATGCGCTAGTTATGATAGATCGAACGAGATGCGTTCGATGCGCCCGTTCGATGCTTCACTTGCTGTGGGGCTAATGGGCTTTCCCCTATCTATATAAGGGGGAAGGTGCTGCGAGAAGCTCATTTCTCCTCTTAATGAACTTACTCTCTCGGGTAAGCAACATCGAACAGGACTTGTTCGATGCGGTCTGCATCGAACACATTCGGTTCGATGCTCTTGGCATCAAACAGAAAGCGTTTGATGTAGTCCCTTAGAATATTTTTGCTGTTTTAGCTTGAAATACTGATATTATTTTTGGGATTTTAACATTTTTCACCTTGTTTTCATTTATCATGCCAATCGATCAAACAAACGTTGCTACTTTCGCATACTTAATCAAGGTAATTACTATGCTCTCGTCTGTGTGATGTTTATATCTCTTTTTAAATAAGTAGCCACTTTAGGTACGTTGCGAGAGTGTTATGAGAGCCGAAAGTGACGTATTTGCCAGCGGTCAGCTTTTTTCTTTTTAATTTATTTAAGTTCTTTCTCGTCCACGATGGTGAATTCTGAGTCAACTTCTGGGAGTGAGTCGAGTAGCGGCTCGAGCTCTGGTTTGAAAAACTCTGTGGTGGGCCCATACAATGCTCCCGCAGGCTCGAATATAGTCGTAGTAAATGAGTACGAGCTAATTGACTTAGAAGCCACTGGGTCACCTTCAGGTAACAATCCCTGTCCTAGCGATGTGCACGCGGCGCCTCAGAATGAAAGCAATAATTCACAAACGTCATCATCTTTGGAAAACTGACCAATTCATCAATGAAACCAAGCAAAAGTTCCAAAATTAAGGTGCATCCATCAGAAAATTAGAGGCACAAATGGGTCAACTTGCCACCACTTTAGCCGAAAGAACACAAGGTGAATTGCCAAGTAACACAGAAACCAACCCTCGAGAACATGTGCAGGCAATTACACTCAAAAGTGGAAAAGTGTTACCAGAACATGTTGCATCACAAGAAGAGGAGTTTCATACACATGAACAAGGACGTGGAGCTGAGCTAAAGCAAACTTCCGCCGAGGCGTGACCACCAAATGTTCAAGAAATCCCATTTTCACAAAGATTGAAGAAAACTAAATTGGATAAGCAATTTTCTAAATTTCTTGATATCTTTAAAAAACTGCACATTAACATTCCTTTTGCAAATGCTATTGAACAGATGCCCAACTATGTCAAATTCATGAAATAAATTTTATCAAATAAGAGAAAGTTGGAAGAATATGAAACTGTATGCCCAACCGAGGAGTGCAGTGCCATTCTACATAAGAAATTGCCACCAAAGCTCAAAGATCCAGGGAGTTTTACAATTCCTTGTGTAATCGAGAATTCACATTTTGAGAAAGCATTGTGTGACTTAGGTGCAAGCATTAACCTTATGCCTCTTTCTGCGTACATGAAGTTAGAACTTGGAGAAGCCAAATCAACCACCGTGTCCCTTCAACTAGCAGACAGATCAATCAAGTATCCTCGAGATATGGTTGAAGATGTATGGTTAAAGTTGATAAGTTTATCTTCCCTGCAGATTTCATCATCCTGGACATGGAACAAGATCATGATATTCCAATCATTCTTGGTAGCACATTACTTGCTACTGGGAGAACTCTAATTGATGTGCAAAAAAGAGCTTACAATGAGAGTGCAAGATGAACAAATCACGTTCAATGTCTTCAAGGCTATCAAATACCCATCAGAAGCTGATAGTTGTTTCAAAATTGACATTCTCCATAAGCTGGTTGAACAAGTATTCGACAAGAGCCACTTGGAGGATTCACTCGAGGTATGTCTAATAAAAAAAAAGAGATCAATTTTGATAATGATGATATTGAAAGATGTATTTTAGCCCTTGATGCAATGCCGATTGATTACAAAGGAAAGGTTGAAGAGCTAGAGAAAGGTACGAATATCACAATCCCATCTATTATTAAGCCACCAACTCTAGTTCTTAAACTAATTCCTTCTCATTTAAAGTATGCATTTTTGGGAAATAATTCAACTCTACCTATTATCATCTAATCGTCATTGACTAATGTTGAAATAGATAAGTTGTTGCGAGTTCTAAGAGATCATAAAACTGCCTTAGGGTGGTCCATTGCCGATATCAAAGGCATCAGTCCTTCGACTTGTATGCACAAAATACTAATGAAGGAGAACTACAAGACAACTGTCGAACATCAACATCGTCTGAATCCCAATATGAAGCAAGTGGTAAAGGCTGAAGTATTAAAGCTTCTAGATGCTGGAGAAAGGTACGAATATCACAATCCCATCTATTATTAAGCCACCAACTCTAGTTCTTAAACTAATTCCTTCTCATTTAAAGTATGCATTTTTGGGAAATAATTCAACTCTACCTATTATCATCTAATCGTCATTGACTAATGTTGAAATAGATAAGTTGTTGCGAGTTCTAAGAGATCATAAAACTGCCTTAGGGTGGTCCATTGCCGATATCAAAGGCATCAGTCCTTCGACTTGTATGCACAAAATACTAATGGAGGAGAACTACAAGACAACTGTCGAACATCAACATCGTCTGAATCCCAATATGAAGCAAGTGGTAAAGGCTGAAGTATTAAAGCTTCTAGATGCTGGAATTATTTACCCAATTTTGGATAGCTCATGGGTGAGTCCAATACATGTTGTGCCCAAGAAAAGAGGAATGACTGTAGTGAAGAATGAACACAATGAAGATATTCCCACAAGAACAAACACTGGATGGAGGGTGTGCATTGATTATCGAAAACTAAATAAGGTAACCCGCTAAGATCATTTTCCTTTACCCTTCATTGATCAAATGTTGGATCGACTTGCAGGTCACCCTTATTACTGTTTTCTTGATGGTTATTCTGGATATAATCAAATACCCATTGTACCTGAGGATCAAGAGAAAACAACTTTCACTTGCCCATATGGTACATTTGCATTTAGAAGAATGCCTTTTGGTCTTTGTAATGTCCCTGCTACTTTTCAAAGGTGAATGATGTCTATTTTTTCTAGCATGATATAAAAATTCATTGAGGTTTTCATGGGCGATTTTTCTGTTTTTGGTATGTCATTTGATAACAGTTTGACTAACTTGTCTTTAGTCTTGAAGAGATGTGATGAAACAAACTTGATTTTGAACTGGGAAAAATGTCACTTCATGGTATAAGAAGGAATTGTTATAGGACACCATATATCTGTCAGAGGCATTGAAGTTGATCGATCCAAGATTGAGGTAATCGAAAAACTTCCACCTCCTACTTCAGTAAAAGGTATTCGTAGTTTTCTTGGACATGCAGGATTTTACAGGTGTTTCATCAAAGTTTTTCTCAAGTCACAAAACTTTTGTGCAACTTGTTGGCAAAGGAATCCACTTTCACATTTGATGAAGAATGTCACAAAGCCTTCAATTTGCTGAAAAATAAGCTAACAGAAGCACCAGTAATTTCTACTCCTGATTGGAATCTTCCATTCGAACTGATGTGTGATGCAAGTGAATACGCTATTGGAGTAGTGATGGGCCAAAGAAAGAACAAAGTCTTACATGTGATCTACTATGCCAGTCAAACTCTAAGTGACGCTCAAATGAATTATGCAACAACAGAGATGGAGTTATTATCAATTGTTTTTGCATTTGATAAATTTCGTTCATACTTGATTGGTTCTGAAGTTATTGTGTACACAGATCATTCAACAACCAAGTACTTGCTTTCAAAAAAAGATGCAAAACCAAGGTTGATTCTATGGATCCTGCTTCTTTAAGACTTTGACGTGGAAATCCGTGACAAAAAGGGCTCAGAAAATGTTATTGCATATCATCTATCACGATTGAAAGTTAAAGAAGCACATGAAATTCAACCAATCAATGAAGAATTCCCTGATGAGAGGCTATACACTATGCAAACAACCAATGCTCCATGGTACGCTGATATTGTTAATTACCTTGCATGCAATATTATTCCATCTGAATTAACTTACCAGCAGAAGAAGAAATTCTTTTTCGAAGTCAAACATTTTTTGTGGGATGATCCATACCTCTACAAGCACTGCCGTTATCAACTTTTAAGAAGATGTATTCCAGAAGAAGAAATTACTGAGGTATTACAACACTGTCATTCTTCATAATATGGAGGACATTATGTTGGAACAAGAACTGCAGCGAAGGTACTTCAGTGTGGACTTTATTGGCCAACTTTGTTTAAAGATGCTCATGTTTTTGTTAGTTCGTGTGATCGATGTCAAAGGACTGGAAATATTTCAAGACGTAATGAAATGCCCTTGAATAGTATTCTTGAAGTTGAATTATTTGATGTTTGGGGCATTGACTTCATGGGACCATTTCCTTCGTCATACAACAACAAATACATTTTGGTAGCAGTTGACTATGTCTCAAAGTGGGTGGAAACCATTGTTTTACCAACTAACGATGCCAAGGTGGTGATCAATTTTCTTCGAAAATACATATTCACCCGATATGGCACACCCAGGGCAATCATCAGTGATGTAGGTAAACACTTCCTTAACTACTACTTTGAATCTTTATTGGCTAAATATGGAGTACGCCACAAAGTTGCAACTGCTTATCATCCGCAAACCAGTGGCCAAGTGGAAATCTCAAACAGCGAAATAAAGCGACTATTGGAGAAAAGAGTGAATTCTTCAAGAAAAGATTGGTCCAAAAAGCTTGATGATGCACTTTGGTCTTATCGCACTGCTTACAAAACTCCGATTGGTATGTCACCATATCGTTTGGTTTTTGGAAAAGCTTGTCACTTGCCGGTCGAATTTGAACACAAAGCTTATTGGGCTGTGAAAAGGCAGAACATGGATATGAAATTGGCTGGAGAAAAGAGAATGCTACAACTCAATGCT
Source organism: Linaria vulgaris (assembly GCA_948329865.1). Classification (NCBI taxonomy): domain Eukaryota; kingdom Viridiplantae; phylum Streptophyta; class Magnoliopsida; order Lamiales; family Plantaginaceae; genus Linaria; species Linaria vulgaris. Next base: position 193,388 of record OX415252.1, read on the forward strand.
TTGGAAGAATTCAGAAATGAAGCTTATAAAAATGCCAAAATCTACAAAGAGAGAACAAAGCGATGGCATGACAAACGCATTCTACAATGTGATTTTGAGCCTGGTCGACAAGTACTTTTGTATAACTCACGTCTTCGAATTTTTCCTAGAAATTTGAAATCAAGATGGTCTGGCTCATTTACAATCACGAAAGTCTTTCCATATGGAGCTGTTGAAATTCAAAACAATGACAAGGAAGCATTCAAAGTTAACGGGCAAAGACTGAAGCACTACATTGGAGGCGAGTTTGAGAGACAGAAAACATCCATGACTCTACATAATCCCACTTGAGTCATTACCAGAAGTCAAGCCGATGACTATAAATCAAGCGTTGTTTGGGAGGCAACCCATATTAGTTCTTTCTTTTTATTGTTATTTTCAGTTGTATTGTATATATGCTTTTTGTTTTCTCCTTCTTTTATGTTCTTTACAGTTAACATGGGAGCAGCTAGTGGCGTCTTGTGAATCTGACATTAAAAGACCATGTTTGCCTATTTTTAAGAAAATTGGATGGGAAGCCAATCCTCGACTCACAGAAGGCGTTTATGCCGTTTCTAGACGTAAAACCAGAGGAATATGTGAGCCACAGTCACAACTACTATTTTTCTATCAGGTAACATTATTTTTATTATTGTTTATATTTGTTTCTTTGGTTTTAGACATTAGGGGCAATGCCTCATCTAAGTTTGGGGGACGTTTTTGATTGTGTTGGCTTCTATTGTCTTTATTTTATATATATATATATATATATATATATATATATATATATATATAAGTGCTTTTTACTTCACATAATTGTTCAGATTATGGATTAATGATGAGAAAATTCGATACTTATGGTGGTTTTTGTGTTGATGATGAGCATGATATACTATGTGAACAACGTGTCATTTAATCTATGTTTGAGCATGTCTATCTTTATATACACTTTTCACACATTGATTTGCATTGGTGGTTGAGCATAATTGGAGAACGGTTATTGAGATAAGTAAACTAAGGGAGATATACCCGAGCTTTATAAATAATTGATCACCTCTTGAAGCAAAATCGTTGATGATGATTCATTACAGAAATGATTTAGGCCATCTTTTCTTTAACACGTTTGAGCCTTTCAAGCCATACCCTTCACAAACAAAATAATCGCCAGAACCCCTTTGAGCCTTTCATTAAAACTTTTTTTTATGAGCCCATTTACCTACCCCATGTAGCCACAAACAGTTATCATACCTTTCTAGAGACTGAATTGCATTCAGGAACTAGAAAATGAAGTAAATATGTGGAGAAAGAAAAAAAAAGAGAAATATGAAGACCACCCCTCAGGTACATATCAAAATGAATAAGTTTGGGGGAAATATGAAGGAAATAAAAAAAAAAGGACATAAAATGTTCTGAAGAAAGAAAAAGGAGAAAAAACCAAAGTGCAAGAGATTTCTGAATGTGATATCTTTCGTTTCTAGCTCTGCTTTTACTTGTCCTTCAGTGAGCCATACCCGAGCCTAATGTTACAAGCTGAAAAAGTTCTATTGATGTTTAGTGAATCTTATTCAGATTAGCGGAGAGATGGTGTGATAGTTATACATATGGAGTTAGGATGATTAAATTTGGTGAAATAATTTTGATGAACTTATCCAAGTAAACTCAATAATCATTGCATTTATTGTTCACACTTGTTGCACATGGAGACTTGTTTGTTAAAACTTGATTAACTGCCATGTTGTGAACGAGTGCGTCATTGTTCTGATTCTTTGCATTCTCATCAAACAGTAAAGAAACTGGTAACGACCGATAATTTCGAGATAAACAGAACAATATCAGAGCAACTACTACATGTCTAAATGATAAATATCTGAATCAAATGCACTGTAAGTACTAAACTAATAAAAATAAATAAACTCAACTAACTTAATACCCTACTAAACTTTGAACGCTCCCTAATGCCAAAAGCTCCCAGGTCCTGACACAGTAGTAACCTAGATCGTCTTATCTAGAAGGAAGGAAAGGATTTTTTTTTTACGTGAGATAAAAATCTCAGTGAGTGTTCATGCGTGTGTGCAAGTGTAGCATTTTTTTTCATAACTTTCATTAAAAACAGTTTAATAAAGGAACTTTAACGCATATAAATGCCATGAAATAGAATCTTGAATTAAAAGTATTCATGATTTAACAAAAATCCTTTAACAAAAGAACGAATTCACGTTTGATGATCGGTGTCCACGTTTTTGCTGATGCCAGTCAACATTATCACCTCATAACAGTCATTATCTCCCCGTCCAAGGAGTGACCTTGGAATCAATAACGTATGCCATGGAACATACGAAAATAGTGTACCCAACAAAGACACAACAACCTCCTGCTATGCCTGAGAAGGAATGGGCCAATGGGGACAACGACCCATACCGACAAGCCCGATGCCGCCCAGCGGTACCCTTACACTCCCACACCAAGTTGGATCCAACTACATATTCGATCGGGACCGAGTAAACCAACGGGATACCATTCATCATAACAATTTCAATCATTTAAAACAACCAATGCACGGGTAACTTGCTTTGAAGAAACAACGATTCGATTACCCAATTACGGATAACTTGCTTTGAAGAAATAAACGGTTCCGATACCCAATTCACAGAAATTCGCTTTGAAGAAGCAAACAGTTCAAGTACCCGATTTACGATAACTTTCTTTGAAGAAATGACAGTTCAATATGCAGAGAGTCATGATTACATATATATAAATATATAGATATACATGCACGTACGCATTCCTTCCAGTTTTGAAAATAATTGGGTTTAGGAACACTCACCTGAAACACGACAATAAGAAAGAGGAAGCGAATACGCGACGTCTAGTTGTAATCACTTAAGATGTCAAAAGAATAATCAACGAATGCTACTTAAATTTATTCTCTAACTCCTGATTCTAATAGCTAACAAAAACATGCTGGAAGCGAGTTCAATTGGCATTGTTTCAATCTAATAATGATATGAATCATTTACCATTTCATTTTAACTCTATACATTTATTTATTACATTACAATCACATATCACAATAACGTTCCGATCGTGCAGTAGGTGGCAGCCTTCAGTTGTACTAGTTATGATTCATTTTCTATCATAAATTATATATATAATTTAAGATATAGCATGATATATTACTACTCCACTACATATTTAATAATTTATTATAAATTTCTTAATAACACTAATACCAGCAGCCCACCGTTATATATTCCAGTAATAACTTTTCGATATCACATGTAACCTCCGCAAGTATCATCCTTAACCATTATAACGACATTATAATAGGTCTATATCGATAGCTTGTACAGAAGCTTGGTATCATATAAATTCCTGGGGTGGTTAATTGTGCCATAGAGCTATTATGATACAGTTCTATGAAATATATACTCTAGTCAACAACAATTTGTTAACTAAACAGTACTTAGTCCTTTTCAGTACGTAACTTCCATAATAATAATTATGATCTCCCTTCCCCAATCTTTAGTTTACAATTTTATTAATCAACCATCTGATTGCTAAATAATTTACATGAAAATATATTTCTTAACTAGGCTTGTTGCACAATTATGCTTAATGAAATAAGCAGAATAAAAACCTAAAGGGTTAGTTGATCTCACGTTGTTTCGAGTGCGCCGTTTAATCCCTAATCATTATTAGTATTAGCATATGGCAGCTTTTCTTTCCCATTATATTAATTAGTCTAGTATTCTATTTTTATAAGTTCAACTATACACAATGCATGGATACACAATTATTTCTTGTCTTGCGTGGGATCATGCCCGAGATCATATCGCCAACACAGTCGAGCTTCATTAAAGGACGTAGTACACATGATAATATATTCCTACTTCAAGAGGTCCTTCATTCTTTGCGTAGCAAGAAAAACAATAAGGCCGGGTGTATGGTGATGAAACTTGATCTTGAAAAAGCATACGACAAAATTAATTGGGATTTTCTCGAGGAAACGCTACACACGTTCAATTTCCCGACGGAGACTATTGAGTTGATCATGTTTTGCGTACGCAACGCAGCAACAAGAGTGTTATGGAACATGACGTCGCTTGACTCTTTCCGCTACGGGGGCGGGCTAAGGCAGGGAGATCCGCTCTCTCCCTATCTTTTCGTATTATGCATCGAGAGGTTGGCTTATTTAATCCTAGAGGAGGTAGAGAAGGGTACATGGCAGCCCCTAATTCCGTGTAGAGGAGGTCCTCGGCTATCCCATTTATTTTTTGCGGATGATTTAGTGTTAATGGGGAGAGCGACAAAAAGCACGGCGATGGCAATTCATGGAGTGTTGGAAAGGTTTTGTGGCGCGTCGGGGTTGAAACTTAGTCATCAAAAATCCAAAGTCTTCTTTTCTAAAAGGGGAGGAGCGGGTTTCAAACGATGTTTGAGCGATATTCTTGGCTTCGGCCAAACTACGAATTTGGGGCGTTACCTCGGAGTGTCGTTAATCCATGGGAGAATTACTAGGGTTGACTTTGCGAATATTCTTGATCGAATTATGAAGCGATTCACCAACTGGAAAAGCAAACTCCTCACTTTGGCGGGCCGCGCCACACTTATACAAACCGTCTCATCCGCCCTTCCCGTATATCATATGCAATCGGCGTGGATTCCGGAAAATATTTGTGACCAAATTGATCGTTTGAATAGAGCCTTCCTTGGTCATCGGACGTGACTAAGAGGAAGCTACACCTTGTTGGTTGGCCGAGGGTTACGAAGCCCAAAAGAGATGTGGGTTTGGGAATACGGATTGCACGAACGTGCAACAAAGCTCTTTTATCCAAATTGGTTTGGCGTATTTTGAGAGAGGAAAAAACGGTTTGGCGAGATTTGATTATGGCTAAATATATCAAGAAGGGCCACATCACCGAATATAAGGTCAAAACATCCGATAGTGCGACTTGGAAAGGCTTGATCCGATGCGCCAACCTCATGCTTCCTTTCCTTCGCTGGAAAATTGGGGATGGGCGTAAAGTCCGTTTTTGGTACGACAACTGGCTAGGGGGTAAAATTCTTTGTGAAGAAAACTGCGAAATTGAGGCCGAGGAGGAGCAGCTACTGCTGCGCGACATGATGGACGATGCTGGAAATTGGCGACTCGACGAGATCGCTTCGAAGATTCCGGAGGAACTGAAACGCGAGATTTGGACTCGCGGGTGACGTTTAGAGAGGGGGAAGACAAAATATTGTGGAGTGAAAACTCCAACGGGGAGTTCTCGTGTCAGTCAGCCTATAAAACGTATGCAGAGCATTATTCCGACACTACGCCTCCTTTCAAAGACACGGCCTGGATTTGGAGTATTGATCTAAGCAACAAAATCCACCACTTCTTATGGCTTGCGGTGCAAGATCGTCTCGCGACCAATGTGATGCGAAAGAGAACTAGAATTCCGACGGATGAATCCTGTCCAATATGCTTGAATTATGCAGAGAATGCGATACATATGCTGCGCCATTGTGTTATGGCAAGAGAAATTTGGAAAAAAAGTGGTGGAGCCAAGCTGTCTAGTGCTGTTCGACAAGATCTCGGATGATGAATGGTTACGAGAGTCGATTGTAAGTAAAAAAATCAGAGGTCGATTCTCGAGCGAGGAGGAATGGAAATACACTTTTGCGGCGGGGCTTTGGGTGATTTGGAAGAATCGCAATAAGAAAATCTTTCAGCAAAGGGTGGATAGCTCTAACTCGTGTATGTTTCAAATTAAAATCCTTAGTTCCGAGTTGAGCAAAGGGAGAAGAAAAGAACATAGAGGGCGAAATCAGGAGGTACGAACAACGCTTAATTGGAAAAAACCCGAAGAAGGTTGGGTGAAGTTGAATACGGATGGTGGAGTGTGGAACGAGGAGAACCGAGGCCACGGATCAGGGGTGTTGCGCACGGCCGAAGGAAAGTGGGAATGGGGGTATAAAATTGAGCTCACGTCGCCTACGATTGATGAAGCGGAATTGGAAGCAATTAAAAAAGGCCTCACTTTAGCTTGGGAAAGAAGATATCCACGCATTATTTTGGAGACGGACTCGCTCGTGGCGCATAAAGAATTGACACGTGAGATGGACGTCCACCAACCATTCACGGAGCTAGTGAAGGAATGTCGGGAATTTATTAGACTTCCATGGGAGATCCGGATCCAATGGACACCGAGAGAGACTAACAAACTAGCGGACTTGCTAGGAAAAATTACTTTAGTTGATAGAAGAGTAGAGTACTTTTGGGAGTCTCCACCTCCTCTAGTTGATAGCTTGTATCTTGCGGACACAACTTAATGGCCTTTTTCAATTTCATTGTTCACCAAAAAAAAAATCATAAACTAAATCCTTATTTACTCCCAAGCTAGAACACAAGTTCAAATATCGCTGCACTACAATTAAGTATTACATGAATAAGTCTAGTGATTGTGTTTAAGGAAAATACTACATGAATAAATAATTAAGTAACTATCACGTTGAGTGGGTAAGTCTACTAATTCTCATTCGGACGCTTATTTCTCCTTTAATTATTTTAATCATCTTTTGATTTCTACCTGTTCTATAATAATATGAGGAGAGGAATGTTTAGTGGTTTAAGTATTAGAATTGAGATGAAGTATATGGATAATAGTAAATAAACACTACTCACGTTCATGTTATTACCAAGGAAAGTTGGTAGTCTTCCTAATCCTAATTTACGGGCTGACCTACCTATACGTTGAAAGTTTTCGAAATTACCAATTATAAATGTTAGACTTCGTACAATTCTAAATATATATATATATATATATATATATGTCTGAGGCACATATGCTTAGTTTGTAATTCCCTCCTGTTTGTAACAGAGCACACTTTTCTATAAACTTTGTTGAGAAACGAACGGTAGAGGATGAGCTTAGAAACTTATTGATCATAAAATAAGAGTTTTACATGGTATTGGTATGAACTTTGTTTCTCTATGATTTCATATTGCTTTTATCTTACATACCTATGTGTATATACATGTATAGATATACATAGTTATACACATATATGAATAATAATCATAATAGTAGTGATCTCAAATAATAAAATATGATCAGCTAAGTTGTAGAATTAAATCAAGAATCCAAGAAAAGGTTTTCTCAACGATAATTGTAGTCAAAGCTTAAACAATTTAAAGTGAATTAATTAAAGTCTTAACACTGATTTAAATGAAATACATATGTATGGACTGTATCCCCCAAAAATGTTTTCAATCAATTGAATAATCACTTAAGGCATCCATTTATTCACCTATGTGATCAAATAATAAATAATAATCAATCTTACCTGATGAAGATGGGAGCGGTGCAAGCAAAAGGAAACAAAAGAAAAAAGAAGAGAATAACCAGAACAAGAAACTGTACGGATAGATTTCCATTTTTATTTTTCTGCACAAACCGCCTCTATTATTTAATTACTAAAGACTTGAGGATAACTTCCCCGGATTTGAAATTAAACTTACAACTCTATTACAAAATATATTTTAATGATTGATAAGTTACAAAAACTATTTAGTTTCCCCACTTTTCTGTCTATTAAGGGATTAATATAATGGATATACTAGCCACAAAGCGCACGCGGAGTCCGCGTGCAAATTACTCCTTCAACATAAATAGGATTTTAATTTTAACGCGTATTTTTTTTTATCAAAATTGTGTTACAATATGTGAAATTATATGTAATGATCGTGATCATAAATTAGTATCTTGATTTTTTCAGAAGTATTATATCAATACACTGCAATACAGTTTTTACAAAAGCAAAACTAAAATAAAATTCTTAGAGCTTCAAAAGTGCATAAAGAATTATTCTCATATGGAATCATCATATTTGCAAGAAATGTAATATAAATTTCTTAATGTCTAGGGATTGCTGTAGTCTATAACGAAAAATACATAGTTTTAGATCAACAAAATATATGTTTAAAGTACCATTCTCTTAGTGAGAATAAGAGCTAAATCAAATCAATTATACTTAAAGTAAATGATAATATTTTATCGTCCATACAATTGAAAAATTCCATGATTACGGTAACTTTGATTCATCTCTGTAAAGTTAAAACTGAAGTAAAAGAACGTCTTTGCTAATTAATATAATCCAGCCGTAGCGCCGCAAACACCGTCTTTGCTACTGGACATATTTGGGTTGATAAGATCAAGGGGAAAAATTGCACACAAAATGAAGACTAAAATCCCTAATAATAATATAAATTATGAACTAATGATATCTAAAAAACAATAAATAAGCACAAAAAGTAAATAAATTGAACGAACAATATACCTTAATTAACTTATGTAGTACTGTGAATGTTACAATCCTACGAAGATCGATTTCACTGCACATAAGAACATTAACCAGAAATCAATTCATGAATTAGCAGAACAAATTATAACAATCATAGTAAAATGAGTTAATCCAAATGAATATTTATTAGTATATAATTCTGGAACAAACTACATATTGCAATAACCAGAAACCAAGAACAAAAGAAAGGGAAACAAAGAATATTGAAATGATTGGTGAGGATATTATTGTCTGATTTATGGAGTGATTAATGGGTGGTTAATTTTAAATTTCAAATTACTTATTTGATTGTAAGTTGAGAATATGTAGGAAGTGGGGAAGTTTTGTTCCCGTGTCAAATCGAGAATCTCGTGGTTATCTCATAACTATCAAAACTCAATTAAATTAACTCACCAAAGCTGGATATTTGGGGATAAGAGAGAGAGAAACCGTTTCTTTTTATAATTGTGAAATTTGCTTTTGTAAATCGTGGGAAAGAAGATTGGATAAAGAAGTGTATCCTATTATTCAAATTTTAAGCATATCTAGTTTGTTTTTCAAAAGATCTTTTTTAAAAATTGTTTTAATTTTAGATTTGGGAAATAGAGAAATTTAGTGAAGTTAAAACATGGGTAAATTTTGAAGTTAAAAGGGGTAAATTAAGCAAAGAAATAAAATTGGTCTAACAACTGCTGTTGCCCACTCAAATGTACAACTTTACCCTCAATGTACTTCATGGAACAAATGAAGTCCAAAATTTTTGAGGGCATTTTCGGTAATAGAAGAATTGGCTTTTTTTTAATATAGTAATAGATGATTACTTAAGGCCTGACAAATCTCACAACCAATTACATTAATGATTATTATTAACTTAGGGTATTAGTAGTAATACTTATGAGTGAATTTAAAATCAAAAGAAACATATTTCTGCGATTTGGATCAATCTAGAAACTTTAAAATTCGTTAATATCATTAATAACAAAGCATTATTTAAATTCTACCTCCTTTTTATTTGCTGAAATGACAAGTTTTAACCGGCTAGTCATAATATTTATAAGATGTCTTACATAGACATATTATACTGAATAGATTAATACGTAAGAATATGTTGTAATATAATTTTGTAATAACTAACAACAAAGTTTCAAACAATTGACACAAATTGATAATGTTTGTTATTGTTCTCGTCTTAAATACAAAGCAAAAAAATGTTTTGCCAGAAATAATATATAAATGTTAAAATATCTCGTGAATTAACTCTCAGAATTGATCCATGATTTAAATGATAATGTGAAATAATTTTTTTTATTCTATCTTTGTTTTAGTCTTTTTTGAGTCTAGAACGTTGCATTGTTTACTTTACGCATTTTGCTCGAGGACAAGCAAATGAACAAGTTTGGGGGTGTGATGAGCTTGTGAAATACTCATCATTATCATGCTTTTACACTTGTTTACTTGATTATTCTTGATAGTTTTATAGTATTTTTATGTTTTTTTTCATGTTTAGTAGGTTGAAATATGATTTGTCAATCATGAACCGAAACTTCAAAAATTCATTGACACCTATGTAGATTGAGTTATATGTAGTTCTTTAAGTTACTGGAAAGTCACAGATGTCTAGTTTCCAATGCAACAAGAAGTTTGTGATTCCGACATCTGGAAAGAGAGTTATGACTAAAACGGTGAAGTTGCGAAAAGCTGAAATGTACATACGCAAATGTACATACGCAACTTGCGCGGTCGATGATCGTCGAATCAAAATGGCTAATCAATGGTCTATATCCAGTCTTGCAAGCTTACACATGGAAGACTCTAGAATGTCATGAATCATGTGATAAATAATTCATCAATTATATGACAACTTTGGAGCATTGGATCAAAATGAGATGAACGGTCGAGATGTCGTCTTATGTTTTTGGTTCAACTATAAATAGACGTCACATTTTCCATATTTCAACACATCAATCTTCTTCATTCTCTCTTCACTTAGTAGTCTTTCTATAGTAGTAGTATTCGCTAGTAGTTTGTAATTTTGGAGGAGTAATTCGGAGTTTGTAGGGGGGAGTCCACCGGATGCTTTACGGAAGTAAAAATCTGTAAACTCCCCCGGAGACTTTACGGAAGTAAAAATCTGTAACGATCTCTAAACTCCCTTTACTTTATGATGTTATATTTATCTTATAGTCTTGTTCTATATTCCAAACACTACAACCTACTAATCTATGCTGAAATATCATACATTAACAATATCGCAAAACAAAAAACAACAAAAGGAAGAAAACTACTCTTAAATGTGATCGTCGGTGCCTCCTTTGCAAACAGTAGAACTAGGATTGTCAACTTTAGATCGAATCAAACATACACAAATACAGTAACTGATCCAACTAACAGAGATCCAAACATGATATTTCTCTGACTAAACATAAGTAACCGATTGTATCATACGATCTCATTCCACGATTTAGATGTCACAAAGTAACTCCACATAAACAAAATACAACAACATTCACAAACTTTAATTTCGAAATCAGTGTTTACAACACTAGCATCAAATACTCTAAACAGAATAGCGTTCATCTGTAGACCTACACCTAAATACATGCCGAAATATCATATAGCAAAACGAAATTCAATAAAAGAAAGGAAACTACCATTAAAAGTAATGGTTGTTGCTTCCTTTGCAAACAGTAACACAAGTATAGCCTGCTCGAGGAAGTAACCAACTGGCATATCAGCCTTCAAGTCGACAGTAAGAGATGTCTTCCACTCCTCGTTTCCTGGAGGAGACTTTCCCAAGATGTACAATAGTACCCATAAGATCACCTTCCTCAGATGAGGTCAAAGCAGTTAAACATATGAGTAGCTCTTGACAAAATTACACCCAATATTATACAAAATTCTTTCCAACCTAAGTTTTAAGTAAGAAATATAATACTCTTAATTAAATAATGCATTACCTTCAGAGTAGTCTCACATTTGTGAGATATAATAACAGGCTACAAAAAAAAAAAGAAAAAGAAAATTCAAATTAAAAACTTCAAGTTTTGAAAAGATCAATATTTAGCAAAAAAGTCTCACTTACCTTAAGTGCAGACTGACCCCTAGGTTGCACATTCAGCAAAAGCTGTTGACCACTCTTGCACAGAATATTAACTTCATCAACCCCAAATTTCTTCAATAAAGGAAGAATTTCATCATTGACAGTACCCCCTGTTAGAAATTCTGAGCCATCAGTAGGATCTGTAAGTAAACAAGAAAGACAACATCTCATCATTAAATTTTCATTGATTTGAATAAACCTTGTTGTATTATTCAACTAACAAACAGTTACAGGATAAAACTAACATTTATTAATCTGATCACCAACTTCATTAAGCAAATGAACTATTGAAAAAGAGGCACCTCATAGATCGAATCAAACATACACAAATACAGTACATGATCCAACTAACAGAGATCCAAACATGATATTTCTCTGACTAAACATGAGTAACCGATTGTATCGTACGATCTCATTCCACGAGTTAGATGTCACAAAGTAACTCCACATAAACAAAATACAACAACATTCACAAAATTTAATTTCGAATTCAGTGTCTACAACACTAGCCTCAAATACTCTAAACTGAATAGCGTTCATCGGTATTATTCATCATTAAATTTTCAATGATTTGAATAAACCTTGTTGTATTATTCAACTAACAAACAGTTATATGATGAAACTAACAGTTCTTAATCTGATCACCAACTTTATTAAGCAAATGAACTATTGAAAACGAGGCACATCATAGATCGTTTCAAACATACACAAATACAATAACTGATCCAACTAACATAGATCCAAACATGACATTTCTCTGACTAAACATGAATAACCGATTGTATCATACAATCTCATTCCACGAGTTAAATGTCACAAAGTAACCCCACATAAACAAAATACAACAACATTCACAAAATTTAATTTCGAATTCAGTGTCTACAACACTAGCATCAAATACTCTAAACAGAATAGCGTTCATCGGTATTATTCATCATTAAATTTTCAATGATTTGAATAAACTTTGTTGTATTATTCAACTAACAAACAGTTATTAATCTGATCAGCAACTTTATTAAGCAAATGAACTATTGAAAAAGAGGCGCATCATAGATCGAATCAAACATAAACAAATACAGTAACTGATTCAACCAACATAGATCCAAACATGACATTTCTCTGACTAAACATAAGTAACCGATTGTATCATACGATTTCATTCCACGAGTAGATGTCACAAAGCAACTCCACATAAACAAAATACAACAACATTCACAAAATTTAATTCGAATTCAGTGTTTTCAACACTAGCATCAAATACTCTAAACAAAATAGCGTTCATCTGTAGACCTACATCTAAATACATGCCGAAATATCATATAGCAAAACGAAATTCAATAAAATAAAGGAAACTACCATTAAAAGTAATGGTTGTTGTTTCCTTTGGAAACAGTAACACAAGTATAGCCGGCTCGAGGAAGTAACCAACTGGCATATCAGCCTTCAAGTCGACAGTAAGAGATGTCTTCCACTCCTCGTTTCCTAGAGGAGACTTTCCCAAGATGTACAATAGTATCCATAAGATCACCTTCCTCAGATGAGGTCAAAGCAGTTAAACATATGAGTAGCTCCTGCCAAAATTACACCCAATATTGTACAAATTTTTGCCAACCTAAGTTTTAAGTAAGAAATATAATACTCTTAATTAAATAATGCATTACCTTCAGAGTAGTCTCACATTTGTGAGATATAATAAGAGGCTACAAAAAAAGAAAAAGAAAATTAAAATTAAAAATAGCAAGTTTTGAAAAGATCAATATTTAGCTATAAAATCTAACTTACCCTAAGTGCAGACTGACCCCTAGGTTGCACATTCAGCAAAAGCCGTTGATCACTCTTGCACAGAATATCAACTTCATCAACCCCAAATTTCTTCAATAAAGGAACAATTTCATCATTGACAATACCCCCTGTTTGAAATTCTGAGCCATCAGTAGGATCTGTAAGTAAACAAGAAAGACAACATCTCATCATTAAATTTTCAATGATTTGAATAAACCTTGTTGTATTATTCAACTAACAAAGAGTTACATGATAAAACTAACAGTTATTAATCTAATCACCAAATTAATTAAGCAAATGAACTATTGAAAAAGAGGCACCTCATAGATCGAATAAAACATACACAAATACAGTACCTGATCCAACTAACAGAGATCCAAACATGATAATTCTATGACTAAACATGAGTAACCGATTGTATCATACGATCTCATTCCACGAGTTAGATGTCACAAAGTAACTCCACATAAACAAAATACAACAACATTCACAAAATTTAATTTCAAAATCAGTGTTTACAACACTAGCATCAAATACTCTAAACAGAATAGCGTTAATCGGTATTATTCATCGTTAAATTTTCAATGATTTGAATAAACCTTGTTGTATTATTCAACTAACAAACAGTTACATGATGAAACTAACAGTTCTTAATCTGATCACCAACTTTATTAAGCCAATGAACTATTGAAAACGAGGCACATCATAGATCGTATCAAACATACACAAATACACTAACTGATCCAACTATCATAGATCCAAACATGACATTTCTCTGACTAAACATGAGTAACCGATTGTATCATACGATCTTATTCCACGAGTTAAATGTCACAAACTAACCCCACATAAACAAAATACAAAAACATTCACAAAATTTAATTTCGAATTCAGTGTCTACAACACTAGCATCAAATACTCTAAACAGAATAGCGTTCATCGGTATTATTCATCATTAAATTTTCAATGATTTGAATAAACTTTGTTGTATTATTCAACTAACAAACAGTTATTAATCTGATCAGCAACTTTATTAAGCAAATGAACTATTGAAAAAGAGGCGCATCATAGATCGAATCAAACATACACAAATACAGTAACTGATTCAACCAAGATAGATCCAAACATGACATTTCTCTGACTAAACATGAGTAACCGATTGTATCATACGATCTCATTCCACGAGTTAGATGTCACAAAGCAACTCCACATAAACAAAATAGAACAACATTCACAAAATTTAATTCGAATTCAGTGTTTACAACACTAGCATCAAATACTGTAAACAGGACAGCGTTCATCTGTAGACCTACAACTAAATACATGCCGAAATATCATATAGCAAAACGAAATTCAATAAAAGAAAGGAAACTACCATTAAAAGTAATGGTTGTTGCTTCCTTTGCAAACAGTAACACAAGTATAGTCGGATCGAGGAAGTAACCAACTGGCATATCAGCCTTCATGTCGACAGTAAGAGATGTCTTCCACTCCCCGTTTCCTGGAGGAGACTTTCCCAAGATGTACAATAGTACCCATCACATCACCTTCCTCAGATGTGAAGTAGTTAAACATATGAGTAGCTCTTGACAAAATTACACCCAATATTATACAAAATTCTTTCCAACCTAAGTTTTAAGTAAGAAATATAATACTCTTAATTAAATAATGCATTACCTTCAGAGTAGTCTCACATTTGTGAGATATAATAACAGGCTACAAAAAAAGAAAAAGAGAATTCAAATTAAAAACAACAAGTTTTGAAAAGATCAATATTTAGCAAAAAAGTCTCACTTACCCTAAGTGCAGACTAACCCCTAGGTTGCACATTCAGCAAAAGCTGTTGATCACTCTTGCACAGAATATCAACTTCATCAACCCCAAATTTCTTCAATAAAGGAACAATTTCATCATTGACAATACCCCCTGTTTGAAATTCTGAGCCATCAGTAGGATCTGTAAGTAAACAAGAAAGACAACATCTCATCATTAAATTTTCAATGATTTGAATAAACCTTGTTGTATTATTCAACTAACAAAGAGTTACATGATAAAACTAACAGTTATTAATCTAATCACCAAATTAATTAAGCAAATGAACTATTGAAAAAGAGGCACCTCATAGATCGAATAAAACATACACAAATACAGTACCTGATCCAACTAACAGAGATCCAAACATGATAATTCTATGACTAAACATGAGTAACCGATTGTATCATACGATCTCATTCCACGAGTTAGATGTCACAAAGTAACTCCACATAAACAAAATACAACAACATTCACAAAATTTAATTTCAAAATCAGTGTTTACAACACTAGCATCAAATACTCTAAACAGAATAGCGTTCATCGGTATTATTCATCGTTAAATTTTCAATGATTTGAATAAACCTTGTTGTATTATTCAACTAACAAACAGTTACATGATGAAACTAACCGTTCTTAATCTGATCACCAACTTTATTAAGCCAATGAACTATTGAAAACGAGGCACATCATAGATCGTATCAAACATACACAAATACACTAACTGATCCAACTATCATAGATCCAAACATGACATTTCTCTGACTAAACATGAGTAACCGATTGTATCATACGATCTTATTCCACGAGTTAAATGTCACAAACTAACCCCACATAAACAAAATACAAAAACATTCACAAAATTTAATTTCGAATTCAGTGTCTACAACACTAGCATCAAATACTCTAAACAGAATAGCGTTCATCGGTATTATTCATCATTAAATTTTCAATGATTTGAATAAACTTTGTTGTATTATTCAACTAACAAACAGTTATTAATCTGATCAGCAACTTTATTAAGCAAATGAACTATAGAAAAAGAGGCGCATCATAGATCGAATCAAACATACACAAATACAGTAACTGATTCAACCAAGATAGATCCAAACATGACATTTCTCTGACTAAACATGAGTAACCGATTGTATCATACGATCTCATTCCACGAGTTAGATGTCACAAAGCAACTCCACATAAACAAAATAGAACAACATTCACAAAATTTAATTCGAATTCAGTGTTTACAACACTAGCATCAAATACTGTAAACAGGACAGCGTTCATCTGTAGACCTACAACTAAATACATGCCGAAATATCATATAGCAAAACGAAATTCAATAAAAGAAAGGAAACTACCATTAAAAGTAATGGTTGTTGCTTCCTTTGCAAATAGTAACACAAGTATAGTCGGATCGAGGAAGTAACCAACTGGCATATCAGCCTTCATGTCGACAGTAAGAGATGTCTTCCACTCCCCGTTTCCTGGAGGAGACTTTCCCAAGATGTACAATAGTACCCATCACATCACCTTCCTCAGATGTGAAGTAGTTAAACATATGAGTAGCTCTTGACAAAATTACACCCAATATTATACAAAATTCTTTCCAACCTAAGTTTTAAGTAAGAAATATAATACTCTTAATTAAATAATGCATTACCTTCAGAGTAGTCTCACATTTGTGAGATATAATAACAGGCTACAAAAAAAGAAAAAGAGAATTCAAATTAAAAACAACAAGTTTTGAAAAGATCAATATTTAGCAAAAAAGTCTCACTTACCCTAAGTGCAGACTGACCCCTAGGTTGCACATTCAGCAAAAGCTGTTGATCACTCTTGCACAGAATATCAACTTCATCAACCCCAAATTTCTTCAATAAAGAAAGAATTTCATCATTGACAGTACCCTCTGTTAGAAATTCTGAGCCATCAGTAGGATCTATAAGTAAACAAGAAAGACAACATTTCATCATTAAATTTTCAATGATTTGAATAAACCTTGTTGTATTATTCAACTAACAAACAATTACAGGATAAAACTAACAGTTATTAATCTGATCACCAACTTCATTAAGCAAATGAACTATTGAAAAAGAGGCACCTCATAGATCGAATCAAACATACACAAATACAGTACATGATCCAACTAACAGAGATCCAAACATGATATTTCTCTGACTAAGCATGAGTAACCGATTGTATCGTACGATCTCATTCCACGAGTTAGATGTCACAAAGTAACTCCACATAAACAAAATACAACAACATTCACAAAATTTAATTTCGAATTCAATGTCTACAACACTAGCCTCAAATACTCTAAACTGAATAGCGTTCATCGGTATTATTCATCATTAAATTTTCAATGATTTGAATAAACCTTGTTGTATTATTCAACTAACAAACAATTACATGATGAAACTAACAGTTCTTAATCTGATCACCAACTTTATTAAGCCAATGAACTATTGAAAACGAGGCACATCATAGATCGTATCAAACATACACAAATACACTAACTGATCCAACTATCATAGATCCAAACATGACATTTCTCTGACTAAACATGAGTAACCGATTGTATCATACGATCTTATTCCACGAGTTAAATGTCACAAACTAACCCCACATAAACAAAATACAAAAACATTCACAAAATTTAATTTCGAATTCAGTGTCTACAACACTAGCATCAAATACTCTAAACAGAATAGCGTTCATCGGTATTATTCATCAATAAATTTTCAATGATTTGAATAAACTTTGTTGTATTATTCAACTAACAAACAGTTATTAATCTGATCAGCAACTTTATTAAGCAATGAACTATTGAAAAAGAGGCGCATCATAGATCGAATCAAACATACACAAATACAGTAACTGATTCAACCAACATAGATCCAAACATGACATTTCTCTGACTAAACATGAGTAACCGATTGTATCATACGATCTCATTCCACGAGTTTGATGTCACAAAGCAACTCCACATAAACAAAATAGAACAACATTCACAAAATTTAATTCGAATTCAGTGTTTACAACACTAGCATCCAATACTGTAAATAGGACAGCGTTCATCTGTAGACCTACAACTAAATACATGCCGAAATATCATATAGCAAAACGAAATTCAATAAAAGAAAGGAAACTACCATTAAAAGTAATGGTTGTTGCTTCCTTTGCAAACAGTAACACAAGTATAGTCGGATCGAGGAAGTAACCAACTGGCATATCAGCCTTCAAGTCGACAGTAAGAGATGTCTTCCACTCCTCGTTTCCTGGAGGAGACTTTCCCAAGATGTACAATAGTACCCATAAGATCACCTTCCTCAGATGAGGTCAAAGCAGTTAAACATATGAGTAGCTCCTGACAAAATTACACCCAATATTATACAAAATTCTTTCCAACCTAAGTTTTAAGTATGAAATATAATACTCTTAATTAAATAATGCATTACCTTCAGAGTAGTCTCACATTTGTGAGATATAATAACAGGCTACAAAAAAAAGGAAAAAGAAAATTCAAATTAAAAACATCAAGTTTTGAAAAGATCAATATTTAGCAAAAAAGTCTCACTTACCCTAAGTGCAGACTGACCCCTAGGTTGCACATTCAGCAAAAGCTGTTGATCACTCTTGCACAGAATATCAACTTCATCAACCCCAAATTTCTTCAATAAAGAAATAATTTCATCATTGACAGTACCCTCTGTTAGAAATTCTGAGCCATCAGTAGGATCTATAAGTAAACAAGAAAGACAACATCTCATCATTAAATTTTCAATGATTTGAATAAACCTTGTTGTATTATTCAACTAACAAACAATTACAGGATAAAACTAACAGTTATTAATCTGATCACCAACTTCATTAAGCAAATGAACTATTGAAAAAGAGGCACCTCATAGATCGAATCAAACATACACAAATACAGTACATGATCCAACTAACAGAGATCCAAACATGACATTTCTCTGACTAAACATGAGTAACCGATTGTATCGTACGATCTCATTCCACGAGTTAGATGTCACAAAGTAACTCCACATAAACAAAATACAACAACATTCACAAAATTTAATTTCGAATTCAGTGTCTACAACACTAGCCTCAAATACTCTAAACTGAATAGCGTTCATCGGTATTATTCATCATTAATTTTTCAATGATTTGAATAAACCTTGTTGTATTATTCAACTAACAAACAATTACATGATGAAACTAACAGTTCTTAATCTGATCACCAACTTTATTAAGCAAATGAACTATTGAAAACGAGGCACATCATAGATCGTATCAAACATACACAAATATAATAACTGATCCAACTAACATAGATCCAAACATGACATTTCTCTGACTAAACAAGAGTAACCGATTGTATCATACGATCTCATTCCACGAGTTAAATGTCACAAAGTAACTCCACATAAACAAAATACAACAACATTCACAAAATTTAATTTCAAAATCAGTGTTTACAACACTAGCATCAAATACTCTAAACAGAATAGCGTTCATCGATATTATTCATCATTAAATTTTCAATGATTTGAATAAACCTTGTTGTATTATTCAACTAACAAACAGTTACATGATGAAACTAACAGTTCTTAATCTGATCACCAACTTTATTAAGCAAATGAACTATTGAAAACGAGGAACATCATAGATCGAATCAAACATACACAAATACAGTAACTGATCCAACTAACATAGATCCAAACATGACATTTCTCTGACTAAACATGAGTAACCGATTGTATCATACGATCTCATTCCACGAGTTAAATGTCACAAAGTAACTCCACATAAACAAAATACAACAACATTCACAAAATTTAATTTCGAATTCAGTGTCTACAACACTAGCATCGAATACTCTAAACAGAATAGCGTTCATCGGTATTATTCATCATTAAATTTTTAATAATTTGAATAAACTTTATTGTATTATTCAACTAACAAACAGTTATTAATCTGATCAGCAACTTTATTAAGCAAATGAACTATTGAAAAAAAGGCGCATCATAGATCGAATCAAACATACACAAATACAGTAACTGATCCAACCAACATAGATCCAAACATGACATTTCTCTGACTAAACATGAGTAACCGATTGTATCATACGATCTCATTCCACGAGTTAGATGTCACAAAGCAACTCCACATAAACAAAATACAACAACATTCACAAAATTTAATTCGAATTCAGTGTTTTCAACACTAGCATCAAATACTCTAAACAGAATAGTGTTCATCTGTAGACCTACAACTAAATAAATGCCGAAATATCGTATAGCAAAACGAAATTCAATTAAAGAAAGGACCTACCATTAAAAGTAATGGTTGTGGCTTCCTTTGCGAACAGTAACACAAGTATAACCGGCTCGAGGAAGTAACCAACTGGCATATCAGCCGTCAAGTCGACAGTAAGAGATGTCTTCCACTCCTCGTTTCCTGGAGGAGACTTTCCCAAGATGTACAATAGTACCCATCACATCACCTTCCTCAGATGAGGTCAAAGCGGTTAAACATATGAGTAGCTCTTGACAAAATTACACCCAATATTATACAAAATTCTTTCCAACCTAAGTTTTAAGTAAGAAATATAATACTCTTAATTATATAATGCATTACCTTCAGAGTAGTCTCACATTTGTGAGATATAATAACAGGCTACAAAAAAAAGAAAAAGAGAATTCAAATTAAAAACAACAAGTTTTGAAAAGATCAATATTTAGCAAAAAAATCTAACTTACCCTAAGTGCAGACTGACCCCTAGGTTGCACATTCAACAAAAGTTGTTGATCACTCTTGCACAGAATATCAACTTCATCAACCCCAAATTTCTTCAATAAAGGAAGAATTTCATCATTGACAGTACCTCCTATTAGAAATTCTAAGCCATTAGTAGGATCTGTAAGTAAACAAGAAAGACAACATCTCATCATTAAATTTTCAATGATTTGAATAAACCTTGTTGTATTATTCAACTAACAAACAGTTACATGATAAAACTTACAATTATTAATCTGATCACCAACTTCATTAAGCAAATGAACTATTGAAAAAGAGGCACCTCATAGATCGAATCAAACATACACAAATACAGTACCTGATCCAACTAACAGAGATCCAAACATGATATTTCTCTGACTACACATGAGAAACCGATTGTATCATACGATCTCATTCCACGAGTTAGATGTCACAAAGTAACTCCATAAACAAAATACAACAACATTCACAAAATTTAATTTCGAAATCAGTGTTTACAACACTAGCATCAAATACTCTAAACAGAATAGCGTTCATCGGTATTATTCATCATTAAATTTTCAATGATTTGAATAAACCTTGTTGTATTATTCAACTAACAAACACTTACATGATGAAACTAACAGTTCTTAATCTGATCACCAACTTTATTAAGCAAATGAA
The DNA here is from genome assembly GCA_948329865.1 of Linaria vulgaris. Classification (NCBI taxonomy): domain Eukaryota; kingdom Viridiplantae; phylum Streptophyta; class Magnoliopsida; order Lamiales; family Plantaginaceae; genus Linaria; species Linaria vulgaris. Next base: position 214,878 of record OX415252.1, read on the forward strand.
CTATTGAAAGAGAGGCACATCATAGATCCAATCAAACATACACAAATACAGTAACTGATCCAACTAACATAGATCCAAACATGACATTTCTCTGACTAAACACGAGTAACCGATTGTATCATACGATCTCATTCCACGAGTTAGATGTCACAAAGCAACTCCACATAAACAAAATAGAACAACATTCACAAAATTTAATTCGAATTCAGTGTTTACAACACTAGCATCAAATACTCTAAACAGGACAGCGTTCATCTGTAGACCTACAACTAAATACATGCCGAAATATCATATAGCAAAACTAAATTCAATAAAAGAAAGGAAACTACCATTAAAAGTAATGGATGTTGCTTCCTTTGCAAACTGTAACACAAGTATAGCCGGCTAGAGAAAGTAACCAACTGGCATATCAGCCTTCAAGTCGACAGTAAGAGATGTCTTCCACTCCTCGATTCCTGGAGGATACTTTCCCAAGATGTACAATAGTACCCATAAGACCACCTTCCTCAGATGAGGGCAAAGCAGTTAAACATATGAGTAGCTCCTGCCAAAATTACACCCAACATTATACAAAATTCTTTCCAACCTAAGTTTTAAGTAAGAAATATAATACTCTTAATTAAATAATGCATTACCTTCAGAGTAGTGTCACATTTGTGAGATATAATAACAGGTTACAAAAAAAAAAATTCAAATTAAAAACAGCAAGTTTTGAAAAGATCAATATTTAGCAAAAAAATATAACTTACCCTAAGTGCAGACTAACCCTTAGGTTGCACATTCAGCAAAAGCTGTTGATCACTCTTGCACAAAATATCAACTTCATCAACCCCAAATTTCTTCAATAAAGGAAGAATTTCATCATTGACAGTACCCTCTGTTAGAAATTCTGAGCCATTAGTAGGATCTGTAAGTAAACAAGAAAGACAACATCTCATCATTAAATTTTCAATGATTTGAATAAACCTTGTTATATTATTCAACTAACAAACAATTACATGATAAAACTAACAGTTATTAATCTAATCACCAACTTAATTAAGCAAATGAACTATTGAAAAATCGGCACCTCATAGATCGAATCAAACATACACAAATACAGTACCTGACCCAACTAACAGAGATCCAAACATGATATTTCTCTGACTAAACATGAGTAACCGATTGTATCGTACGATCTCATTCCACGAGTTAGATGTCACAAAGTAACTCCACATAAACAAAATACAACAACATTCATAAAATTTAATTTCAAAATCAGTGTTTACAACACTAGCATCAAATACTCTAAACAGAATAGCGTTCATCGGTATTATTCATCATTAAATTTTCAATGATTTGAATAAACCTTGTTATATTATTCAACTAACAAACAGTTACATGATGAAACTAACAGTTCTTAATCTGATCACCAACTTTATTAAGCAAATGAACAATTGAAAAAGAGGCACATCATAGATCCAATCAAACATACACAAATACAGTAACTGATCCAACTAACATAGATCCGAACATGACATTTCTCTGACTAAACACGAGTAACCGATTGTATCATACGATCTCATTCCACTAGTTAATTGTCACAAAGTAACTCCACATAAACAAAATACAACAACATTCACAAAATTTAATTTCGAATTCAATGTCTACCACACTAGCATCAAATACTATAAACAGAATAGTGTTCATCGATATTATTCATCATTAAATCTTCAATGATTTGAATAAACTTTGTTGTATTATTCAACTAACAAACTGTTATTAATCTGATCAGCAACTTTATTAAGCAAATGAACTATTGAAAAAGAGGCGCATCATAGATCGAATCAAACATACACAAATACAGTAACTGATCCAACCAACATAGATCCAAACATGACATTTCTCTGACTAAACATGAGTAACCGATTGTATCGTACGATCTCATTCCACGAGTTAGATGTCACAAAGTAACTCCACATAAACAAAATACAACAACATTCATAAAATTTAATTTCAAAATCAGTGTTTACAACACTAGCATCAAATACTCTAAACAGAATAGCGTTCATCGGTATTATTCATCATTAAATTTTCAATGATTTGAATAAACCTTGTTATATTATTCAACTAACAAACAGTTACATGATGAAACTAACAGTTCTTAATCTGATCACCAACTTTATTAAGCAAATGAACAATTGAAAAAGAGGCACATGATAGATCCAATCAAACATACACAAATACAGTAACTGATCCAACTAACATAGATCCAAACATGACATTTCTCTGACTAAACACGAGTAACCGATTGTATCATACGATCTCATTCCACTAGTTAATTGTCACAAAGTAACTCCACATAAACAAAATACAACAACATTCACAAAATTTAATTTCGAATTCAATGTCTACAACACTAGCATCAAATACTATAAACAGAATAGTGTTCATCGATATTATTCATCATTAAATCTTCAATGATTTGAATAAACTTTGTTGTATTATTCAACTAACAAACTGTTATTAATCTGATCAGCAACTTTATTAAGCAAATGAACTATTGAAAAAGAGGCGCATCATAGATCGAATCAAACATACACAAATACAGTAACTGATCCAACCAACATAGATCCAACCATGACATTTCTCTGACTAAACATGAGTAACCGATTGAATCGTACGATCTCATTCCACGAGTTAGATGTCACAAAGTAACTCCACATAAACAAAATACAACAACATTCATAAAATTTAATTTCAAAATCAGTGTTTACAACACTAGCATCAAATACTCTAAACAGAATAGCGTTCATCGGTATTATTCATCATTAAATTTTCAATGATTTGAATAAACCTTGTTATATTATTCAACTAACAAACAGTTACATGATGAAACTAACAGTTCTTAATCTGATCACCAACTTTATTAAGCAAATGAACAATTGAAAAAGAGGCACATGATAGATCCAATCAAACATACACAAATACAGTAACTGATCCAACTAACATAGATCCAAACATGACATTTCTCTGACTAAACACGAGTAACCGATTGTATCATACGATCTCATTCCACTAGTTAATTGTCACAAAGTAACTCCACATAAACAAAATACAACAACATTCACAAAATTTAATTTCGAATTCAATGTCTACAACACTAGCATCAAATACTATAAACAGAATAGTGTTCATCGATATTATTCATCATTAAATCTTCAATGATTTGAATAAACTTTGTTGTATTATTCAACTAACAAACTGTTATTAATCTGATCAGCAACTTTATTAAGCAAATGAACTATTGAAAAAGAGGCGCATCATAGATCGAATCAAACATACACAAATACAGTAACTGATCCAACCAACATAGATCCAAACATGACATTTCTCTGACTAAACATGAGTAACCGATTGTATCATACGATCTCATTCCACGAGTTAGATGTCACAAAGCAACTCCACATAAACAAAATAGAACAACATTCACAAAATTTAATTCGAATTCAGTGTTTACAACACTAGCATCAAATACTCTAAACAGGACATCGTTCATCTGTAGACCTACAACTAAATACATGCCGAAATATCATATAGCAAAACGAAATTCAATAAAAGAAAGGAAACTACCATTAAAAGTAATGGTTGTTGCTTCCTTTGCAAAGTGTAACACAAGTATAGCTGGCTCGAGGAAGTAACCAACTGGCATATCAGCCTTCAAGTCGACAGTAAGAGATGTCTTCCACTCCTCGATTCCTGGAGGATACTCTCCCAAGATGTACAATAGTACCCATAAGATCACCTTCCTCAGATGAGGTCAAAGCAGTTAAACATATGAGTAGCTCCTGCCAAAATTACACCCAATATTATACAAAAATCTTTCCAACCTAAGTTTTAAGTAAGAAATATAATACTCTTAATTAAATAATGCATTACCTTCAGAGTAGTGTCATATTTGTGAGATAAAATAACAGGTTCCAAAAAAAAAAGAAAAAGAAAATTCAAATTAAAAACAGCAAGTTTTGAAAAGATCAATATTTAGCAAAAAAATATAACTTACCCTAAGTGCAGACTGACCCCTAGGTTGCACATTCAGCAAAAGTTGTTGATTACTCTTGCACATAATATCAACTTCATCAACCCCAAATTTCTTCAATAAAGGAAGAATTTCATCATTGACAGTACCCTCTGTTAGATATTCTGAGCCATTAGTAGGATCTGTAAGTAAACAAGAAAGACAACATCTCATCATTAAATTTTCAATGATTTGAATAAACCTTGTTATATTATTCAACTAACAAACAGTTACATGATAAAACTAACAATTATTAATCTAATCACCAACTTAATTAAGCAAATGAACTATTGAAAAATCGGCACCTCATAGATCGAATCAAACATACACAAATACAGTACCTGATCCAACTAACAGAGATCCAAACATGATATTTCTCTGACTAAACATGAGTAACCGATTGCATCGTACGATCTCATTCCACGAGTTAGATGTCACAAAGTAACTCCACATAAACAAAATACAACAACATTCACGAAATTTAATTTCGAAATCAGTGTTTACAACACTAGCATCAAATACTCTAAACAGAATAGCGTTCATCGATATTATTCATCATTAAATCTTCAATGATTTGAATAAAGTTTGTTGTATTATTCAACTAACAAACGGTTACATGATGAAACTAACAGTTCTTAAGCTGATCACCAACTTTATTAAGCAAATGGACTATTGAAAAAGAGGCGCATCATAGATCAAATCAAACATACACAAATACAGTAACTGATCCAACCAACATAGATCCAAACATGACATTTCTCTGACTAAACATGAGTAACCGATTGTATCATACGATCTCATTCCACGAGTTAGATGTCACAAAGCAACTACACATAAACAAAATACAACAACATTAACAAAATTTAATTCGAATTCTGTGTTTTCAACACTAGCATTAAATACTCTAAGCAAAACAGCGTTCATCTGTAGACCTACAACTAAATACATGCCAAAATATCATATAGCAAAACAAAATTCAATAAAAGAAAGGAAACTACCATTAAAAATAATGGTTGTTGCTTCCTTTGCAAACTGTAACACAAGTATAGTCGGCTAGAGAAAGTAACCAACTGGCATATCCGCCTTCAAGTCGACAGTAAGAGATGTCTTCCACTCCTCGTTTCCTGGAGGAGACTTTCCCAAAATGTATCATAGTACCCATTAGATCACATTCCTCAGATGAGGTCAAAGCAGTTAACCATATGAGTAGCTCCTGCCAAAATTACACCCAATATTATACAAAATTCTTTCCAACCTAAGTTTTAAGTAAGAAATATAATACTCTTAATTAAATAATGCATTACCTTCAGAGTAGTCTCACATTTGTGAGATATAATAACACGCTACAAAAAAAAAGAAAAAGAAAATTCAAACAAAAAACAGCAATTTTGAAAAGATCAATATTTAGCAAAAAAATCTAACTTACCCTAAGTGCACACTGACCCCTAGGTTGCACATTCAGCAAAAGCTGTTGAACTCTCTTGCACAGAATATCAACTTCATCAACCCCAAATTTCTTCAATAAAGGAAGAATTTCATCATTAACAGTACCCTCTGTTAGAAATTCTGAGCCATCAGTAGGATATGTAAGTAAACAAGAAAGACAACATCGCATCATTAAAGTTTCAATGATTTGAATGAACCTTGTTGTTTTATTCAACTAACAAACAGTTACATGATAAAACTAACAGTTATTAATCTAATCACCAACTTAATTAAGCAAATGAACTATGGAAAAAGAGGCACCTCATAGATTGAATCAAACATACACAAATACAGTAACTAATCCAACTAACAGAGATCCAAACATGATATTTCTCTGACTAAACATAAGTAACCGATTGTATCATACGATTTTATTCCACGATTTAGATGTCACAAAGTAACTCTACATAAACAAAATACAACAACATTCACAAACTTTAATTTCGAAATCAGTGTTTACAACACTAGCATCAAATACTCTAAACAGAATATCGTTCACCGGTATTATTCATTATTAAATTTTCAATGATTTGAATAAACCTTGTTGTATTATTCAACTAACAAACAGTTACGTGATGAAACTAACAGTTCTTAATCTGATTACCAACTTTATTAAGCAAATGAACTATTGAAAAAGAGGCACATCATAGATCGAATCAAACATATACAAATACAGTAACTGATCCAACTAACATAGATCCAAACATGATATTTCTACGAGGAACCGATCGTATCATACGATCTCATTCCACGAGTTAAATGTCACAAAGTAACTCCACATAAACAAAATACAACAACATTCGCAAAATTTAATTTCGAGTTCAGTGTTTACAACAATAGCATCAAATACTCTAAACAGAATAGCGTTCATCGATATTATTCATCATTAAATTTTCAATGATTTGAATAAACTTGTTGTATTATTCAACTAACAAACAGTTATTAATCTGATCAGCAACTTTATTAAGCAAATGAACTATTGAAAAAGAGGTGCATCATAGATCGAATCAAACATACACAAATACAGTAACTGATCCAACCAACATAGATCCAAACATGACATTTCTCTGACTAAACATGAGTAACAAATTGTATCATACGATCTCATTCCACGAGTTAGATGTCACAAAGCAACTACACATAAACAAAATACAACAACATTCACAAAATTTAATTCGAATTCAGTGTTTTCAACACTAGCATCAAATACTCTAAACATAACAGCATTCATCTGTAGACCTACAACTAAATACATGTTGAAATATCATATAGCAGAACGAAATTCAATAAAAGAAAGGAAACTACCATTAAAAGTAATGGTTGTTGCTTCCTTTGCAAACTGTAACACAAGTATAGCGGGCTCGAGGAGGTAACCAACTGGCATATCAGCCTTGAAGTCGACAGTAAGAGATGTCTTCCACTCCTCGTTTCCTGGAGGAGTCTTTCCCAAGATGTACAATAGTACCCATAAGATCACCTTCCTCAGATGAGGTCAAAGCAGTTAAACATATGAGTAGCTCCTGCCAAAATTACACCCAATATTATACAAAATTCTTTCCAACCTAAGTTTTAAGTAAGAAATATAATACTCTTAATTAAATAATGCATTACCTTCAGAGTAGTCTCACATTTGTGAGATATAATAACACGCTACAAAAAAAAAAAAAAATCAAATTAAAAACCGCAAATTTTGAAAATATCAATATTTAGCAAAAAAAATCTAACTTACCCTAAGTGCAGACTGACCCCTAGGTTGCACATTCAGCAAAAGCTGTTGATCACTCTTGCACAGAATATCAACTTCATCAACCCCAAATATCTTCAATAAAGGAAGAATTTCATCATTGACAGTACCCTATGTTAGAAATTTTGAGCCATTAATAGGATCTGTAAGTAAACAAGAAAGACAACATCTCATCATTAAATTTTCAATAATTTGAATGAACCTTGTTGTATTATTCAACTAACAAACAGTTACATGATAAAACTAACAGTTATTAATCTAATCACCAACTTAATTAAGCAAATGAACTATTGAAAAATCGGAGCCTCATAGATCGAATCAAACATACACAAATACAGTAACTGATCCAACAAACAGAGATCTAAACATGACATTTCTCTGACTAAACATGAGTAACCGATTGTATCATACGATCTCATTCCACGAGTTAGATGTCACAAAGTAACTCCACATAAACAAAATACAACAACATTCACAAACTTTAATTTCAAAATCAGTGTTTACAACACTAGCATCAAATACTCTAAACAGAATATCGTTCATCGGTATTATTCATTATTAAATTTTCAATGATTTGAATAAACCTTGTTGTATTATTCAACTAACAAACAGTTACGTGATGAAGCTAACAGTTCTTTATATGATTACCAACTTTATTAAACAAATGAACTATTGAAAAAGAGGCACATCATAGATCGAATCAAACATACAGAAATACAGTAACTGATCCAACTAACATAGATCCAAACATGATATTTCTCTAACTAAACACGAGTAACCGATCGTATCATACGATCTCATTCCACGAGTTAAATGTCACAAAGTAACTCCACATAAACAAAATACAACAACATTCGCAAAATTTAATTTCGAGTTCAGTGTTTACAACAATAGCATCAAATACTCTAAACAGAATAGCGTTCATCGGTATTATTCATCATTAAATTTTCAATGATTTGAATAAACTTGTTGTATTATTCAACTAACAAACAGTTATTAATCTGATCAGCAACTTTATTAAGCAAATGAACTATTGAAAAAGAGGCGCATCATAGATCGAATCAAACATACACAAATACAGTAACTGATCCAACCAACATAGATCCAAACATGACATTTCTCTGACTAAACATTAGTAACCGATTGTATCATACGATCTCATTCCACGAGTTAGATGTCACAAAGCAACTACACATAAACAAAATACAACAACATTCACAAAATTTAATTCGAATTCAGTGTTTTCAACACTAGCATCAAATACTCTAAACAGAACAGCGTTCATCTGTAGACCTACAACTAAATACATGCCGAAATATCATATAGCAAAACGAAATTGAATAAAAGAAAGGAAACTACCATTAAAAGTAATGGTTGTTGCTTCCTTTGAAAACTGTAACACAAGTATAGCCGGCTCGAGGAAGTAACCAACTGGCATATCAGCCTTCAGGTCGACAGTAAGAGATGTCTTCCACTCCTCGTTTCCTGGAGGAGACTTTCCCAAGATGTACAATAGTACCCATAAGATCACCTTCCTCAGATGAGGTCAAAGCAGTTAAACATATGAGTAGCTCCTGCCAAAATTACACCCAATATTATACAAAATTCTTTCCAACCTAAGTTTTAAGTAAGAAATATAATACTCTTAATTAAATAATGCATTACCTTCAGAGTAGTCTCACATTTGTGAGATATAATAACACGCTACAAAAAAAAAGAAAATTCAAATTAAAAACCGCAAATTTTGAAAAGATCAATATTTAGCAAAAAAATCTAACTTACCCTAAGTGCAGACTGACCCCTAGGTTGCACATTCAGCAAAAGCTGTTGATCACTCTTGCACAGAATATCAACTTCATCAACCCCAAATATCTTCAATAAAGGAAGAATTTCATCATTGACACTACCCTATGTTAGAAATTCTGAGCCATTAGTAGGATCTGTAAGTAAACAAGAAAGACAACATCTCATCATTAAATTTTCAATGATTTGAATGAACCTTGTTGTATTATTCAACTAACAAACAGTTACATGATAAAACTAACAGTTATTAATCTAATCACCAACTTAATTAAGCAAATGAACTATTGAAAAATCGGCACCTCATAGATCGAATCAAACATACACAAATACAGTAACTGATCTAACAAACAGAGATCCAAACATGACATTTCTCTGACTAAACATGAGTAACCGATTGTATCATACGATCTCATTCCACGAGTTAGATGTCACAAAGTAACTCCACATAAACAAAATACAACAACATTCACAAACTTTAATTTCGAAATCAGTGTTTACAACACTAGCATCAAATACTCTAAACAGAATATCGTTCATCGGTATTATTCATTATTAAATTTTCAATGATTTGAATAAACCTTGTTGTATTATTAAACTAACAAACAGTTACGTGATAAAGCTAACAGTTCTTAATCTGATTACCAACTTTATTAAACAAATGAACTATTGAAAAAGAGGCACATCATAGATCGAATCAAACATACAGAAATACAGTAACTGATCCAACTAACATAGATCCAAACATGATATTTCTCTGACTAAACACGAGTAACCGATCGTATCATACGATCTCATTCCACGAGTTAAATGTCACAAAGTAACTCCACATAAACAAAATACAACAACATTCGCAAAATTTAATTTCGAGTTCAGTGTTTACAACAATAGCATCAAATACTCTAAACAGAATAGCGTTCATCGGTATTATTCATCATTAAATTTTCAATGATTTGAATAAACTTGTTGTATTATTCAACTAACAAACAGTTATTAATCTGATCAGCAACTTTATTAAGCAAATGAACTATTGAAAAAGAGGCGCATCATAGATCGAATCAAACATACACAAATACAGTAACTGATCCAACCAACATAGATCCAAACATGACATTTCTCTGACTAAACATTAGTAACCGATTGTATCATACGATCTCATTCCACGAGTTAGATGTCACAAAGCAACTACACATAAACAAAATACAACAACATTCACAAAATTTAATTCGAATTCAATGTTTTCAACACTAGCATCAAATACTCTAAACAGAACAACGTTCATCTGTAGACCTACAACTAAATACATGCCGAAATATCATATAGCAAAACGAAATTCAATAAAAGAAAGGAAACTACCATTAAAAGTAATGGTTGTTGCTTCCTTTGAAAACTGTAACACAAGTATAGCCGGCTCGAGGAAATAACCAACTGGCATATCAGCCTTCAGGTCGACAGTAAGAGATGTCTTCCACTCCTCGTTTCCTGGAGGAGACTTTCCCAAGATGTACAATAGTACCCATAAGATCACCTTCCTCAGATGAGGTCAAAGCAGTTAAACATATGAGTAGCTCCTGCCAAAATTACACCCAATATTATACAAAATTCTTTCCAACCTAAGTTTTAAGTAAGAAATATAATACTCTTAATTAAATAATGCATTACCTTCAGAGTAGTCTCACATTTGTGAGATATAATAACACGCTACAAAAAAAAAAGAAAATTCAAATTAAAAACCGCAAATTTTGAAAAGATCAATATTTAGCAAAAAAATCTAACTTACCCTAAGTGCAGACTGACCCCTAGGTTGCACATTCAGCAAAAGCTGTTGATCACTCTTGCACAGAATATCAACTTCATCAACCCCAAATATCTTCAATAAAGGAAGAATTTCATCATTGACAGTACCCTATGTTAGAAATTTTGAGCCATTAGTAGGATCTGTAAGTAAACAAGAAAGACAACATCTCATCATTAAATTTTCAATGATTTGAATGAACCTTGTTGTATTATTCAACTAACAAACAGTTACATGATAAAACTAACAGTTATTAATCTAATCACCAACTTAATTAAGCAAATGAACTATTGAAAAATCGGCACCTCATAGATCGAATCAAACATACACAAATACAGTAACTGATCTAACAAACAGAGATCCAAACATGACATTTCTCTGACTAAACATGAGTAACCGATTGTATCATACGATCTCATTCCACGAGTTAGATGTCACAAAGTAACTCCACATAAACAAAATACAACAACATTCACAAACTTTAATTTCAAAATCAGTGTTTACAACACTAGCATCAAATACTCTAAACAGAATATCGTTCATCGGTATTATTCATTATTAAATTTTCAATGATTTGAATAAACCTTGTTGTATTATTCAACTAACAAACAGTTACGTGATGAAGCTAACAGTTCTTTATATGATTACCAACTTTATTAAACAAATGAACTATTGAAAAAGAGGCACATCATAGATCGAATCAAACATACAGAAATACAGTAACTGATCCAACTAACATAGATCCAAACATGATATTTCTCTGACTAAACACGAGTAACCGATCGTATCATACGATCTCATTCCACGAGTTAAATGTCACAAAGTAACTCCACATAAACAAAATACAACAACATTCGCAAAATTTAATTTCGAGTTCAGTGTTTACAACAATAGCATCAAATACTCTAAACAGAATAGCGTTCATCGGTATTATTCATCATTAAATTTTCAATGATTTGAATAAACTTGTTGTATTATTCAACTAACAAACAGTTATTAATCTGATCAGCAACTTTATTAAGCAAATGAACTATTGAAAAAGAGGCGCATCATAGATCGAATCAAACATACACAAATACAGTAACTGATCCAACCAACATAGATCCAAACATGACATTTCTCTGACTAAACATTAGTAACCGATTGTATCATACGATCTCATTCCACGAGTTAGATGTCACAAAGCAACTACACATAAACAAAATACAACAACATTCACAAAATTTAATTCGAATTCAATGTTTTCAACACTAGCATCAAATACTCTAAACAGAACAACGTTCATCTGTAGACCTACAACTAAATACATGCCGAAATATCATATAGCAAAACGAAATTCAATAAAAGAAAGGAAACTACCATTAAAAGTAATGGTTGTTGCTTCCTTTGAAAACTGTAACACAAGTATAGCCGGCTCGAGGAAATAACCAACTGGCATATCAGCCTTCAGGTCGACAGTAAGAGATGTCTTCCACTCCTCGTTTCCTGGAGGAGACTTTCCCAAGATGTACAATAGTACCCATAAGATCACCTTCCTCAGATGAGGTCAAAGCAGTTAAACATATGAGTAGCTCCTGCCAAAATTACACCCAATATTATACAAAATTCTTTCCAACCTAAGTTTTAAGTAAGAAATATAATACTCTTAATTAAATAATGCATTACCTTCAGAGTAGTCTCACATTTGTGAGATATAATAACACGCTACAAAAAAAAAAGAAAATTCAAATTAAAAACCGCAAATTTTGAAAAGATCAATATTTAGCAAAAAAATCTAACTTACCCTAAGTGCAGACTGACCCCTAGGTTGCACATTCAGCAAAAGCTGTTGATCACTCTTGCACAGAATATCAACTTCATCAACCCCAAATATCTTCAATAAAGGAAGAATTTCATCATTGACAGTACCCTATGTTAGAAATTTTGAGCCATTAGTAGGATCTGTAAGTAAACAAGAAAGACAACATCTCATCATTAAATTTTCAATGATTTGAATGAACCTTGTTGTATTATTCAACTAACAAACAGTTACATGATAAAACTAACAGTTATTAATCTAATCACCAACTTAATTAAGCAAATGAACTATTGAAAAATCGGCACCTCATAGATCGAATCAAACATACACAAATACAGTAACTGATCTAACAAACAGAGATCCAAACATGACATTTCTCTGACTAAACATGAGTAACCGATTGTATCATACGATCTCATTCCACGAGTTAGATGTCACAAAGTAACTCCACATAAACAAAATACAACAACATTCACAAACTTTAATTTCAAAATCAGTGTTTACAACACTAGCATCAAATACTCTAAACAGAATATCGTTCATCGGTATTATTCATTATTAAATTTTCAATGATTTGAATAAACCTTGTTGTATTATTCAACTAACAAACAGTTACGTGATGAAGCTAACAGTTCTTTATATGATTACCAACTTTATTAAACAAATGAACTATTGAAAAAGAGGCACATCATAGATCGAATCAAACATACAGAAATACAGTAACTGATCCAACTAACATAGATCCAAACATGATATTTCTCTGACTAAACACGAGTAACCGATCGTATCATACGATCTCATTCCACGAGTTAAATGTCACAAAGTAACTCCACATAAACAAAATACAACAACATTCGCAAAATTTAATTTCGAGTTCAGTGTTTACAACAATAGCATCAAATACTCTAAACAGAATAGCGTTCATCGGTATTATTCATCATTAAATTTTCAATGATTTGAATAAACTTGTTGTATTATTCAACTAACAAACAGTTATTAATCTGATCAGCAACTTTATTAAGCAAATGAACTATTGAAAAAGAGGCGCATCATAGATCGAATCAAACATACACAAATACAGTAACTGATCCAACCAACATAGATCCAAACATGACATTTCTCTGACTAAACATTAGTAACCGATTGTATCATACGATCTCATTCCACGAGTTAGATGTCACAAAGCAACTACACATAAACAAAATACAACAACATTCACAAAATTTAATTCGAATTCAGTGTTTTCAACACTAGCATCAAATACTCTAAACAGAACAGCGTTCATCTGTAGACCTACAACTAAATACATGCCGAAATATCATATAGCAAAACGAAATTGAATAAAAGAAAGGAAATAACCATTAAAAGTAATGGTTGTTGCTTCCTTTGAAAACTGTAACACAAGTATAGCCGGCTCGAGGAAGTAACCAACTGGCATATCAGCCTTCAGGTCGACAGTAAGAGATGTCTTCCACTCCTCGTTTCCTGGAGGAGACTTTCCCAAGATGTACAATAGTACCCATAAGATCACCTTCCTCAGATGAGGTCAAAGCAGTTAAACATATGAGTAGCTCCTGCCAAAATTACACCCAATATTATACAAAATTCTTTCCAACCTAAGTTTTAAGTAAGAAATATAATACTCTTAATTAAATAATGCATTACCTTCAGAGTAGTCTCACATTTGTGAGATATAATAACACGCTACAAAAAAAAAAGAAAATTCAAATTAAAAACCGCAAATTTTGAAAAGATCAATATTTAGCAAAAAAATCTAACTTACCCTAAGTGCAGACTGACCCCTAGGTTGCACATTCAGCAAAAGCTGTTGATCACTCTTGCACAGAATATCAACTTCATCAACCCCAAATATCTTCAATAAAGGAAGAATTTCATCATTGACACTACCCTATGTTAGAAATTCTGAGCCATTAGTAGGATCTGTAAGTAAACAAGAAAGACAACATCTCATCATTAAATTTTCAATGATTTGAATGAACCTTGTTGTATTATTCAACTAACAAACAGTTACATGATAAAACTAACAGTTATTAATCTAATCACCAACTTAATTAAGCAAATGAACTATTGAAAAATCGGCACCTCATAGATCGAATCAAACATACACAAATACAGTAACTGATCTAACAAACAGAGATCCAAACATGACATTTCTCTGACTAAACATGAGTAACCGATTGTATCATACGATCTCATTCCACGAGTTAGATGTCACAAAGTAACTCCACATAAACAAAATACAACAACATTCACAAACTTTAATTTCGAAATCAGTGTTTACAACACTAGCATCAAATACTCTAAACAGAATATCGTTCATCGGTATTATTCATTATTAAATTTTCAATGATTTGAATAAACCTTGTTGTATTATTAAACTAACAAACAGTTACGTGATAAAGCTAACAGTTCTTAATCTGATTACCAACTTTATTAAACAAATGAACTATTGAAAAAGAGGCACATCATAGATCGAATCAAACATACAGAAATACAGTAACTGATCCAACTAACATAGATCCAAACATGATATTTCTCTGACTAAACACGAGTAACCGATCGTATCATACGATCTCATTCCACGAGTTAAATGTCACAAAGTAACTCCACATAAACAAAATACAACAACATTCGCAAAATTTAATTTCGAGTTCAGTGTTTACAACAATAGCATCAAATACTCTAAACAGAATAGCGTTCATCGGTATTATTCATCATTAAATTTTCAATGATTTGAATAAACTTGTTGAATTATTCAACTAACAAACAGTTATTAATCTGATCAGCAACTTTATTAAGCAAATGAACTATTGAAAAAGAGGCGCATCATAGATCGAATCAAACATACACAAATACAGTAACTGATCCAACCAACATAAATCCAAACATGACATTTCTCTGACTAAACATTAGTAACCGATTGTATCATACGATCTCATTCCACGAGTTACATGTCACAAAGCAACTACACATAAACAAAATACAACAACATTCACAAAATTTAATTCGAATTCAGTGTTTTCAACACTAGCATCAAATACTCTAAACAGAACAGCGTTCATCTGTAGACCTACAACTAAATAGATGCCGAAATATCATATAGCAAAACGAAATTGAATAAAAGAAAGGAAACTACCATTAAAAGTAATGGTTGTTGCTTCCTTTGAAAACTGTAACACAAGTATAGCCGGCTCGAGGAAGTAACCAACTGGCATATCAGCCTTCAAGTCGATAGTAAGAGATGTCTTCCACTCCTCGTTTACTGGAGGAGACTTTCCCAAGATGTACAATAGTACCCATAAGATCACCTTCCTCAAATGAGGTCAAAGCAGTTAAACATATGAGTAGCTCCTGCCAAAATTACACCCAATATTATACAAAATTCTTTCCAACCTAAGTTTTAAGTAAGAAATATAATACTCTTAATTAAATAATGCATTACCTTCAGAGTAGTCTCACATTTGTGAGATATAATAACACGCTACAAAAAAAAAAGAAAAAGAAAATTCAAATTAAAAACCGCAAATTTTGAAAAGATCAATATTTAGCAAAAAAATCTAACTTACCCTAAGTGCAGACTGACCCCTAGGTTGCACATTCAGCAAAAGCTGTTGATCACTCTTGCACATAATATCAACTTCATCAACCCCAAATATCTACAATAAAGGAAGAATTTCATCATTGACAGTACCCTCTGTTAGAAATTCTGAGCCATTAGTAGGATCTGTAAGTAAACAAGAAAGACAACATCTCATCATTAAATTTTCAATGATTTGAATGAACCTTGTTGTATTATTCAACTAACAAACAGTTACATGATAAAACTAACAGTTATTAATCTAATCACCAACTTAATTAAGCAAATGAACTATTGAAAAATCGGCACCTCATAGATCGAATCAAACATTCACAAATACAGTAACTGATCCAACAAACAGAGATCCAAACATGACATTTCTATGACTAAACATGAGTAACCGATTGTATCATACGATCTCATTCCACGAGTTAGATGTCACAAAGTAACTCCACATAAACAAAATACAACAACATTCACAAACTTTAATTTCGAAATCAGTGTTTACAACACTAGCATCAAATACTCTAAACAGAATATCGTTCATCGGTATTATTCATTATTAAATTTTCAATGATTTGAATAAACCTTGTTGTATTATTCAACTAACGAACAGTTACGTGATGAAACTAACAGTTCTTAATCTGATTACCAACTTTATTAAGCAAATGAACTATTGAAAAAGAGGCACATCATAGATCGAATAACATACACAAATACAGTAACTGATCCAACTAACATAGATCCAAACATGATATTTCTCTGACTAAACACGAGTAACCGATCGTATCATACGATCTCATTCCACGAGTTAAATGTGACAAAGTAACTCCACATAAACAAAATACAACAACATTCGCAAAATTTAATTTCGAGTTCAGTGTTTACAACAATAGCATCAAATACTCTAAACAGAATAGCGTTAATCGGTATTATTCATCATTAAATTTTCAATGATTTGAATAAACTTGTTGTATTATTTAACTAACAAACAGTTATTAATCTGATCAACAACTTTATTAAGCAAATGAACTATTGAAAAAGAGGCGCATCATAGATCGAATCAAACATACACAAATACAGTAACTGATCCAACCAACATAGATCCAAACATGACATTTCTTTGACTAAACATGAGTAACCGATTGTATCATACGATCTCATTCCACGAGTTAGATGTCACAAAGCAACTACACATAAACAAAATACAACAACATTCACAAAATTTAATTCGAATTCAGTGTTTTCAACACTAGCATCAAATACTCTAAACAGAACAACGTTCATCTATAGACCTACAACTAAATACATGCCGAAATATCATATAGCAAAACGAAATTCAATAAAAGAAAGGAAACTACCATTAAAAGTAATGGTTGTTGCTTCCTTTGAAAACTGTAACACAAGTATAGCCGGCTCGAGGAAGTAACCAACTGGCATATCAGCGTTCAAGTCGATAGTAAGAGATGTCTTCCACTCCTCGTTTCCTGGAGGAGACTTTCCCAAGATGTACAATAGTACCCATAAGATCACCTTCCTCAGATGAGGTCCAAGCAGTTAAACATATGAGTAGCTCCTGCCAAAATTACACCCAATATTATACAAAATTCTTTCCAACCTAAGTTTTAAGTAAGAAATATAATACTCTTAATTAAATAATGCATTACCTTCAGAGTAGTCTCACATTTGTGAGATATAATAACACGCTACAAAAAAAAAAGAAAAAGAAAATTCAAATTAAAAACCGCAAATTTTGAAAAGATCAATATTTAGCAAAAAAATCTAACTTACCCTAAGTGCAGACTGACCCCTAGGTTGCACATTCAGCAAAAGCTGTTGATCACTCTTACACAGAATATCAACTTCATCAACCCCAAATATCTTCAATAAAGGAAGAATTTCATCATTGACAGTACCCTCTGTTAGAAATTCTGAGCCATTAGTAGGATCTGTAAGTAAACAAGAAAGATAACATCTCATCATTAAATTTTCAATGATTTGAATGAACCTTGTTGTATTATTCAACTAACAAACAGTTACATGATAAAACTAACAGTTATTAATCTAATCACCAACTTAATTAAGCAAATGAACTATTGAAAAATCGGCACCTCATAGATCGAATCAAACATTCACAAATACAGTAACTGATCCAACAAACAGAGATCCAAACATGACATTTCTATGACTAAACATGAGTAACCGATTGTATCATACGATCTCATTCCACGAGTTAGATGTCACAAAGTAACTCCACATAAACAAAATACAACAACATTCACAAACTTTAATTTCGAAATCAGTGTTTACAACACTAGCATCAAATACTCTAAACAGAATATCGTTCATCGGTATTATTCATTATTAAATTTTCAATGATTTGAATAAACCTTGTTGTATTATTCAACTAACGAACAGTTACGTGATGAAACTAACAGTTCTTAATCTGATTACCAACTTTATTAAGCAAATGAACTATTGAAAAAGAGGCACATCATAGATCGAATAACATACACAAATACAGTAACTGATCCAACTAACATAGATCCAAACATGATATTTCTCTGACTAAACACGAGTAACCGATCGTATCATACGATCTCATTCCACGAGTTAAATGTGACAAAGTAACTCCACATAAACAAAATACAACAACATTCGCAAAATTTAATTTCGAGTTCAGTGTTTACAACAATAGCATCAAATACTCTAAACAGAATAGCGTTTATCGGTATTATTCATCATTAAATTTTCAATAATTTGAATAAACTTGTTGTATTATTTAACTAACAAACAGTTATTAATCTGATCAGCAACTTTATTAAGCAAATGAACTATTGAAAAAGAGGCGCATCATAGATCGAATCAAACATACACAAATACAGTAACTGATCCAACCAACATAGATCCAAACATGACATTTCTTTGACTAAACATGAGTAACCGATTGTATCATACGATCTCATTCCACGAGTTAGATGTCACAAAGCAACTACACATAAACAAAATACAACAACATTCACAAAATTTAATTCGAATTCAGTGTTTTCAACACTAGCATCAAACACTCTAAACAGAACAGCGTTCATCTATAGACCTACAACTAAATACATGCCGAAATATCATATAGCAAAACGAAATTCAATAAAAGAAACGAAACTACCATTAAAAGTAATGGTTGTTGCTTCCTTTGAAAACTGTAAAACAAGTATAGCCGGCTCGAGGAAGTAACCAACTGGCATATCAGCCTTCAAGTCGACAGTAAGAGATGTCTTCCACTCCTCGTTTCCTGGAGGAGAGTTTCCCAAGATGTACAATAGTACCCATAAGATCACCTTCCTCAGACGAGGTCAAAGCAGTTAAACATATGAGTAGCTCCTGCCAAAATTACACCCAATATTATACAAAATTCTTACCAACCTAAGTTTTAAGTAAGAAATATAATACTCTTAATTAAATAATGCATTACCTTCAGAGTAGTCTCAGATTTGTGAGATATAATAACACGCTACAAAAAAAAGAAAATTTAAATTAAAAACCGCAATTTTGAAAAGATCAATATTTAGTAAAAAAATCTAACTTACCCTAAGTGCAGACTAACCCCTAGGTTGCACATTCAGCAAAAGCTGTTGATCACTCTTGCACAGAATATCAACTTCATCAACCCCAAATTTCTTCAATAAAGGAAGAATTTCATCATTGACAGTACACTCTGTTAGAAATTCTGAGCCATTAGTAGGATCTGTAAGTAAACAAGAAAGACAACATCTCATCATTAAATTTTCAATGATTTGAATGAACCTTGTTGTATTATTCAACTAACAAACAGTTACATGATAAAACTAACAGTTATTAATCTAATCACCAACTTAATTAAGCAAATGAACTATTGAAAAAGAGGCACCTCATAGATCGAATCAAACATACACAAATACAGTAACCGATCCAACTAACAGAGATCCAAACATGACATTTCTCTGACTAAACATGAGTAACCGATTGTATCATACGATCTCATTCCACGAGTTAGATGTCACAAAGTAACTCCACATAAAAAAAATACAACAACATTCACAAAATTTAATTTCAAAATCAGTGTTTACAACACTAGCATCAAATACTCTAAACAGAATATCGTTCATCGGTATTATTCATTATTAAATTTTCAATGATTTGAATAAACCTTGTTGTATTATTCAACTAACAAACAGTTACATGATGAAACTAACAGTTCTTAATCTGATCACCAGCTTTATTAAGCAAATGAACTATGGAAAAAGAGGCACATCATAGATCGAATCAAACATACACAAATACAGTATCTCATCCAACTAACATAGATCCAAATAGGGGTTGGTAATCGAATATTCGGTTAGGGTACCCGATTTTTCGGGTAGGATACCCGTATATTCGGGTAGGGTAAAACCCCTACCCGATACCCTATCAATTTTTGGGGTACCCGATTCAAATCGGGTACCCCAAACTTCGGGTTTGGGGTACCCGAATTTCATCCAGTGGCCGAAAAATGGCCACTGGATGATCGGGTAGGGTACCCCAAAATTTGGGTAGGGTACCCCAAACTTTGGGGTACCCTACCCAAAATTTTGGGGTAGGGTACCCTAAAATTCGGGTATGGTACCCCAAACTTTGGCGTACCCGAAATCTGTCCAGATTAAAAAAAAAATTATTTATAATCGGATATTCGTGTACCCTAATTTTTTCGAAATCCCTACCCGAACCCATACCCGAAATACCCTAATCGGTTAGGGTACCCGAATATTCGGGTACGGTTTGGGTATTAATACCCGAAATTCGGGTAAAACCCGACCGGGTAGGGTAGGGTACCCAAATTTTGGGTTTACTTACCTACCCCTAGATCCAAACATGACATTTCTCTTACTAAACATGAGTAACCGATCGTATCATACGATCTCATTCCACGAGTTAAATGTCACAAAGTAACTCAACATAAACAAAACACAACAACATTCAAAAAATTTAATTTCGAATTCAGTGTTTACAACAATAGCATCAAATACTCTAAACATAATAGCGTTCATCGGTATTATTCATCATTAAATTTTCAATGATTTGAATAAACTTGTTGTATTATTCAACTAACAAACAGTTATTAATCTGATCAACAACTTTATTAAGCAAATGAACTATTGAAAAAGAGGCGCATCATAGATCGAATCAAACATACACAAATACAGTAACTGATCCAACCAACATAGATCCAAACATGACATTTCTCTGACTAAACATGAGTAACATATTGTATCATACGATCTCATTCCACGGGTTAGATGTCACAAAGCAACTACACATAAACAAAATACAACAACATTCACCAAATTTAATTCGAATTCAGTGTTTTCAACACTAGCATCAAATACTCTAAACATAACAGCATTCATCTGTAGACCTACAACTAAATACATGCCGAAATATCATATAGCAAAACGAAATTCAATAAAAGAAAGGAAACTACCATTAAAAGTAATGGTTGTTGCTTCCTTTGCAAACTGTAACACAAGTATAGCGGGCTCGAGGAAGTAACCAACTGGCATATCAGCCTTGAAGTCGACAGTAAGAGATGTCTTCCACTCCTCGTTTCCTGGAGGAGACTTTCCCAAGATGTACAATAGTACCCATAAGATTACCTTCCTCAGACAAGGTCAAAGCAGTTAAACATATGAGTAGCTCCTGCCAAAATTACACCCAATATTATACAAAATTCTTTCCAACCTAAGTTTTAAGTAAGAAATATAATACTCTTAATTAAATAATGCATTACCTTCAGAGTAGTCTCACATTTGTGAGATATAATAACACGCTACAAAAAAAAAAATCAAATTAAAAACCGCAAATTTTGAAAAGATCAATATTTAGCAAAAAAATCTAACTTACCCTAAGTGCAGACTGACCCCTAGGTTGCACATTCAGCAAAAGCTGTTGATCACTCTTGCACAGAATATCAACTTCATTAACCCCAAATATCTTCAATAAAGGAGGAATTTCATCATTGACAGTACCCTCTGTTATAAATTCTGAGCCATTAGTAGGATCTGTAAGTAAACAAGAAAGACAACATCTCATCATTAAATTTTCAATGATTTGAATAAACCTTGTTATATTATTCAACTAACAAACAGTTACATGATAAAACTAACAGTTATTAATCTGATCACCAACTTAATTAAGCAAATGAACTATTGAAAAATCGGCACCTCATAGATCGAATCAAACATACACAAATAAAGTAACTGATCCAACAAACAGAGATCCAAACATAACATTTCTATGACTAAACATGAGTAACCGATTGTATCATACGATCTCATTCCACGAGTTAGATGTCACAAAGTAACTCCACATAAACAAAATACAACAACATTCACAAACTTTAATTTCGAAATCAGTGTTTACAACACTAGCATCAAATACTATAAACAGAATATCGTTCATCGAGTTTATTCATTAATAAATTTTCAATGATTTGAATAAACCTTGTTGTATTATTCAACTAACAAACAGTTACGTGATGAAACTAACAGTTCTTAATCTGATTACCAACTTTATTAAGCAAATGAACTATTGAAAAAGAGGCACATCATAGATCGAATCAAACATACACAAATATAGTAACTGATCCAACTAACATAGATCCAAACATGATATTTCTCTGACTAACCACGAGTAACCGATCGTATCATACGATCTCTTTCCACGAGTTAAATGTCACAAAGTAACTCCACATAAACAAAATACAACAACATTCGCAAAATTTAATTTCGAGTTCAGTGTTTACAACAATATCATCAAATACTCTAAACAGAATAGCGTTCATCGGTATTATTCATCATTAAATTTTCAATGATTTGAATAAACCTTGTTGTATTATTCAAATAACAAACAGTTACATGATAAAACTAACAGTTATTAATCTGATCACCAATTTCATTAAGCAAATGAACTATTGAAAAAGAGGCACCTCATAGATCGAATCAAACATACACAAATACAGTAACAGATCCAACTAACAGAGATCCAAACATGATATTTCTCTGACTAAACATGAGTAACCGATTGTATCATATGATCTCATTCCACAAGTTAGATGTCACAAAGTAACTCCACATAAACAAAATACAACAACATTCACAAACTTTAATTTCGAAATCAGTGTTTACAATACTAGCATCAAATACTCTAAACAGGATATCGTTCATCGGTATTATTCATTATTAAATTTTCAATGATTTGAATAAACCTTGTTGTATTATTCAACTAACAAACAGTTACGTGATGAAACTAACAGTTCTTAATCTCATTACCAACTTTATTAAGCAAATGAACTATTGAAAAAGAGGCACATCATAGATCGAATCAAACATACACAAATACAGTAACTGATCCAACTAACATAGATCCAAACATGATATTTCTCTGACTAAACACGAGTAACCGATCGTATCATACGATCTCATTCCACGAGTTAGATGTCACAAAGTAACTCCACATAAACAAAATACAACAACATTCACAAACTTTAATTTCGAAATCAGTGTTTACAACACTAGCATCAAATACTATAAACAGAATATCGTTCATCGAGTTTATTCATTATTAAATTTTCAATGATTTGAATAAACCTTGTTGTATTATTCAACTAACAAACAGTTACGTGATGAAACTAACAGTTCTTAATCTGATTACCAACTTTATTAAGCAAATGAACTATTGAAAAGGAGGCACATCATAGATCGAATCAAACATACACAAATACAGTAACTGATCCAACTAACATAGATCCAAACATGATATTTCTCTGACTAACCACGAGTAACCGATCGTATCATACGATCTCATTCCACGAGTTAAATGTCACAAAGTAACTCCACATAAACAAAATACAACAACTTTCTTAAAATTTAATTTCGAGTTCAGTGTTTACAACAATAGCATCAAATACTCTAAACAGAATAGCGTTCATCGATATTATTCATCATTAAATTTTCAATGATTTGAATAAACCTTGTTGTATTATTCAAATAACAAACAGTTACATGATAAAACTAACAGTTATTAATCTGATCACCAATTTCATTAAGCAAATGAACTATTGAAAAAGAGGCACCTCATAGATCGAATCAAACATACACAAATACAGTAACAGATCCAACTAACAGAGATCCAAACATGATATTTCTCTGACTAAACATGAGTAACCGATTGTATCATATGATCTCATTCCACAAGTTAGATGTCACAAAGTAACTCCACATAAACAAAATACAACAACATTCACAAACTTTAATTTCGAAATCAGTGTTTACAATACTAGCATCAAATACTCTAAACAGGATATCGTTCATCGGTATTATTCATTATTAAATTTTCAATGATTTGAATAAACCTTGTTGTATTATTCAACTAACAAACAGTTACGTGATGAAACTAACAGTTCTTAATCTCATTACCAACTTTATTAAGCAAATGAACTATTGAAAAAGAGGCACATCATAGATCGAATCAAACATACACAAATACAGTAACTGATCCAACTAACATAGATCCAAACATGATATTTCTCTGACTAAACACGAGTAACCGATCGTATCATACGATCTCATTCCACGAGTTAGATGTCACAAAGTAACTCCACATAAACAAAATACAACAACATTCACAAACTTTAATTTCGAAATCAGTGTTTACAACACTAGCATCAAATACTATAAACAGAATATCGTTCATCGAGTTTATTCATTATTAAATTTTCAATGATTTGAATAAACCTTGTTGTATTATTCAACTAACAAACAGTTACGTGATGAAACTAACAGTTCTTAATCTGATTACCAACTTTATTAAGCAAATGAACTATTGAAAAGGAGGCACATCATAGATCGAATCAAACATACACAAATACAGTAACTGATCCAACTAACATAGATCCAAACATGATATTTCTCTGACTAACCACGAGTAACCGATCGTATCATACGATCTCATTCCACGAGTTAAATGTCACAAAGTAACTCCACATAAACAAAATACAACAACATTCGCAAAATTTAATTTCGAGTTCAGTGTTTACAACAATAGCATCAAATACTCTAAACAGAATAGCGTTCATCGGTATTATTCATCATTAAATTTTCAATGATTTGAATAAACCTTGTTGTATTATTCAAATAACAAACAGTTACATGATAAAACTAACAGTTATTAATCTGATCACCAATTTCATTAAGCAAATGAACTATTGAAAAAGAGGCACCTCATAGATCGAATCAAACATACACAAATACAGTAACATATCCAACTAACAGAGATCCAAACATGATATTTCTCTGACTAAACATGAGTAACCGATTGTATCATATGATCTCATTCCACAAGTTAGATGTCACAAAGTAACTCCACATAAACAAAATACAACAACATTCACAAACTTTAATTTCGAAATCAGTGTTTACAATACTAGCATCAAATACTCTAAACAGGATATCGTTCATCGGTATTATTCATTATTAAATTTTCAATGATTTGAATAAACCTTGTTGTATTATTCAACTAACAAACAGTTACGTGATGAAACTAACAGTTCTTAATCTCATTACCAACTTTATTAAGCAAATGAACTATTGAAAAAGAGGCACATCATAGATCGAATCAAACATACACAAATACAGTAACTGATCCAACTAACATAGATCCAAACATGATATTTCTCTGACTAAACACGAGTAACCGATCGTATCATACGATCTCATTCCACGAGTTAGATGTCACAAAGTAACTCCACATAAACAAAATACAACAACATTCACAAACTTTAATTTCGAAATCAGTGTTTACAACACTAGCATCAAATACTCTAAACAGAATATCGTTCATCGGTATTATTCATTATTAAATTTTCAATGATTTGAATAAACCTTGTTGTATTATTCAACTAACAAACAGTTACATGATGAAACTAACAGTTCTTAATCTGATCACCAGCTTTATTAAGCAAATGAACTATGGAAAAAGAGGCACATCATAGATCGAATCAAACATACACAAATACAGTATCTCATCCAACTAACATAGATCCAAATAGGGGTTGGTAATCGAATATTCGGTTAGGGTACCCGATTTTTCGGGTAGGATACCCGTATATTCGGGTAGGGTAAAACCCCTACCCGATACCCTATCAATTTTTGGGGTACCCGATTCAAATCGGGTACCCCAAACTTCGGGTTTGGGGTACCCGAATTTCATCCAGTAGCCGAAAAATGGCCACTGGATGATCGGGTAGGGTACCCCAAAATTTGGGTAGGGTACCCCAAACTTTGGGGTACCCTACCCAAAATTTTGGGGTAGGGTACCCTAAAATTCGGGTATGGTACCCCAAACTTTGGCGTACCCGAAATCTGTCCAGATTAAAAAAAAAATTATTTATAATCGGATATTCGTGTACCCTAATTTTTTCGAAATCCCTACCCGAACCCATACCCGAAATACCCTAATCGGTTAGGGTACCCGAATATTCGGGTACGGTTTGGGTATTAATACCCGAAATTCGGGTAAAACCCGACCGGGTAGGGTAGGGTACCCAAATTTTGGGTTTACTTACCTACCCCTAGATCCAAACATGACATTTCTCTTACTAAACATGAGTAACCGATCGTATCATACGATCTCATTCCACGAGTTAAATGTCACAAAGTAACTCAACATAAACAAAACACAACAACATTCAAAAAATTTAATTTCGAATTCAGTGTTTACAACAATAGCATCAAATACTCTAAACATAATAGCGTTCATCGGTATTATTCATCATTAAATTTTCAATGATTTGAATAAACTTGTTGTATTATTCAACTAACAAACAGTTATTAATCTGATCAACAACTTTATTAAGCAAATGAACTATTGAAAAAGAGGCGCATCATAGATCGAATCAAACATACACAAATACAGTAACTGATCCAACCAACATAGATCCAAACATGACATTTCTCTGACTAAACATGAGTAACATATTGTATCATACGATCTCATTCCACGGGTTAGATGTCACAAAGCAACTACACATAAACAAAATACAACAACATTCACCAAATTTAATTCGAATTCAGTGTTTTCAACACTAGCATCAAATACTCTAAACATAACAGCATTCATCTGTAGACCTACAACTAAATACATGCCGAAATATCATATAGCAAAACGAAATTCAATAAAAGAAAGGAAACTACCATTAAAAGTAATGGTTGTTGCTTCCTTTGCAAACTGTAACACAAGTATAGCGGGCTCGAGGAAGTAACCAACTGGCATATCAGCCTTGAAGTCGACAGTAAGAGATGTCTTCCACTCCTCGTTTCCTGGAGGAGACTTTCCCAAGATGTACAATAGTACCCATAAGATTACCTTCCTCAGACAAGGTCAAAGCAGTTAAACATATGAGTAGCTCCTGCCAAAATTACACCCAATATTATACAAAATTCTTTCCAACCTAAGTTTTAAGTAAGAAATATAATACTCTTAATTAAATAATGCATTACCTTCAGAGTAGTCTCACATTTGTGAGATATAATAACACGCTACAAAAAAAAAATCAAATTAAAAACCGCAAATTTTGAAAAGATCAATATTTAGCAAAAAAATCTAACTTACCCTAAGTGCAGACTGACCCCTAGGTTGCACATTCAGCAAAAGCTGTTGATCACTCTTGCACAGAATATCAACTTCATTAACCCCAAATATCTTCAATAAAGGAGGAATTTCATCATTGACAGTACCCTCTGTTATAAATTCTGAGCCATTAGTAGGATCTGTAAGTAAACAAGAAAGACAACATCTCATCATTAAATTTTCAATGATTTGAATAAACCTTGTTATATTATTCAACTAACAAACAGTTACATGATAAAACTAACAGTTATTAATCTGATCACCAACTTAATTAAGCAAATGAACTATTGAAAAATCGGCACCTCATAGATCGAATCAAACATACACAAATAAAGTAACTGATCCAACAAACAGAGATCCAAACATAACATTTCTATGACTAAACATGAGTAACCGATTGTATCATACGATCTCATTCCACGAGTTAGATGTCACAAAGTAACTCCACATAAACAAAATACAACAACATTCACAAACTTTAATTTCGAAATCAGTGTTTACAACACTAGCATCAAATACTATAAACAGAATATCGTTCATCGAGTTTATTCATTAATAAATTTTCAATGATTTGAATAAACCTTGTTGTATTATTCAACTAACAAACAGTTACGTGATGAAACTAACAGTTCTTAATCTGATTACCAACTTTATTAAGCAAATGAACTATTGAAAAAGAGGCACATCATAGATCGAATCAAACATACACAAATATAGTAACTGATCCAACTAACATAGATCCAAACATGATATTTCTCTGACTAACCACGAGTAACCGATCGTATCATACGATCTCTTTCCACGAGTTAAATGTCACAAAGTAACTCCACATAAACAAAATACAACAACATTCGCAAAATTTAATTTCGAGTTCAGTGTTTACAACAATAGCATCAAATACTCTAAACAGAATAGCGTTCATCGGTATTATTCATCATTAAATTTTCAATGATTTGAATAAACCTTGTTGTATTATTCAAATAACAAACAGTTACATGATAAAACTAACAGTTATTAATCTGATCACCAATTTCATTAAGCAAATGAACTATTGAAAAAGAGGCACCTCATAGATCGAATCAAACATACACAAATACAGTAACAGATCCAACTAACAGAGATCCAAACATGATATTTCTCTGACTAAACATGAGTAACCGATTGTATCATATGATCTCATTCCACAAGTTAGATGTCACAAAGTAACTCCACATAAACAAAATACAACAACATTCACAAACTTTAATTTCGAAATCAGTGTTTACAATACTAGCATCAAATACTCTAAACAGGATATCGTTCATCGGTATTATTCATTATTAAATTTTCAATGATTTGAATAAACCTTGTTGTATTATTCAACTAACAAACAGTTACGTGATGAAACTAACAGTTCTTAATCTCATTACCAACTTTATTAAGCAAATGAACTATTGAAAAAGAGGCACATCATAGATCGAATCAAACATACACAAATACAGTAACTGATCCAACTAACATAGATCCAAACATGATATTTCTCTGACTAAACACGAGTAACCGATCGTATCATACGATCTCATTCCACGAGTTAGATGTCACAAAGTAACTCCACATAAACAAAATACAACAACATTCACAAACTTTAATTTCGAAATCAGTGTTTACAACACTAGCATCAAATACTATAAACAGAATATCGTTCATCGAGTTTATTCATTATTAAATTTTCAATGATTTGAATAAACCTTGTTGTATTATTCAACTAACAAACAGTTACGTGATGAAACTAACAGTTCTTAATCTGATTACCAACTTTATTAAGCAAATGAACTATTGAAAAGGAGGCACATCATAGATCGAATCAAACATACACAAATACAGTAACTGATCCAACTAACATAGATCCAAACATGATATTTCTCTGACTAACCACGAGTAACCGATCGTATCATACGATCTCATTCCACGAGTTAAATGTCACAAAGTAACTCCACATAAACAAAATACAACAACTTTCTTAAAATTTAATTTCGAGTTCAGTGTTTACAACAATAGCATCAAATACTCTAAACAGAATAGCGTTCATCGATATTATTCATCATTAAATTTTCAATGATTTGAATAAACCTTGTTGTATTATTCAAATAACAAACAGTTACATGATAAAACTAACAGTTATTAATCTGATCACCAATTTCATTAAGCAAATGAACTATTGAAAAAGAGGCACCTCATAGATCGAATCAAACATACACAAATACAGTAACAGATCCAACTAACAGAGATCCAAACATGATATTTCTCTGACTAAACATGAGTAACCGATTGTATCATATGATCTCATTCCACAAGTTAGATGTCACAAAGTAACTCCACATAAACAAAATACAACAACATTCACAAACTTTAATTTCGAAATCAGTGTTTACAATACTAGCATCAAATACTCTAAACAGGATATCGTTCATCGGTATTATTCATTATTAAATTTTCAATGATTTGAATAAACCTTGTTGTATTATTCAACTAACAA
Organism: Linaria vulgaris; assembly: GCA_948329865.1. Lineage (NCBI taxonomy): Eukaryota > Viridiplantae > Streptophyta > Magnoliopsida > Lamiales > Plantaginaceae > Linaria > Linaria vulgaris. The sequence goes on from OX415252.1 coordinate 245,367, forward strand.
ACAGTTACGTGATGAAACTAACAGTTCTTAATCTCATTACCAACTTTATTAAGCAAATGAACTATTGAAAAAGAGGCACATCATAGATCGAATCAAACATACACAAATACAGTAACTGATCCAACTAACATAGATCCAAACATGATATTTCTCTGACTAAACACGAGTAACCGATCGTATCATACGATCTCATTCCACGAGTTAGATGTCACAAAGTAACTCCACATAAACAAAATACAACAACATTCACAAACTTTAATTTCGAAATCAGTGTTTACAACACTAGCATCAAATACTATAAACAGAATATCGTTCATCGAGTTTATTCATTATTAAATTTTCAATGATTTGAATAAACCTTGTTGTATTATTCAACTAACAAACAGTTACGTGATGAAACTAACAGTTCTTAATCTGATTACCAACTTTATTAAGCAAATGAACTATTGAAAAGGAGGAACATCATAGATCGAATCAAACATACACAAATACAGTAACTGATCCAACTAACATAGATCCAAACATGATATTTCTCTGACTAACCACGAGTAACCGATCGTATCATACGATCTCATTCCACGAGTTAAATGTCACAAAGTAACTCCACATAAACAAAATACAACAACATTCGCAAAATTTAATTTCGAGTTCAGTGTTTACAACAATAGCATCAAATACTCTAAACAGAATAGCGTTCATCGGTATTATTCATCATTAAATTTTCAATGATTTGAATAAACCTTGTTGTATTATTCAAATAACAAACAGTTACATGATAAAACTAACAGTTATTAATCTGATCACCAATTTCATTAAGCAAATGAACTATTGAAAAAGAGGCACCTCATAGATCGAATCAAACATACACAAATACAGTAACAGATCCAACTAACAGAGATCCAAACATGATATTTCTCTGACTAAACATGAGTAACCGATTGTATCATATGATCTCATTCCACAAGTTAGATGTCACAAAGTAACTCCACATAAACAAAATACAACAACATTCACAAACTTTAATTTCGAAATCAGTGTTTACAATACTAGCATCAAATACTCTAAACAGGATATCGTTCATCGGTATTATTCATTATTAAATTTTCAATGATTTGAATAAACCTTGTTGTATTATTCAACTAACAAACAGTTACGTGATGAAACTAACAGTTCTTAATCTCATTACCAACTTTATTAAGCAAATGAACTATTGAAAAAGAGGCACATCATAGATCGAATCAAACATACACAAATACAGTAACTGATCCAACTAACATAGATCCAAACATGATATTTCTCTGACTAAACACGAGTAACCGATCGTATCATACGATCTCATTCCACGAGTTAGATGTCACAAAGTAACTCCACATAAACAAAATACAACAACATTCACAAACTTTAATTTCGAAATCAGTGTTTACAACACTAGCATCAAATACTATAAACAGAATATCGTTCATCGAGTTTATTCATTATTAAATTTTCAATGATTTGAATAAACCTTGTTGTATTATTCAACTAACAAACAGTTACGTGATGAAACTAACAGTTCTTAATCTGATTACCAACTTTATTAAGCAAATGAACTATTGAAAAGGAGGCACATCATAGATCGAATCAAACATACACAAATACAGTAACTGATCCAACTAACATAGATCCAAACATGATATTTCTCTGACTAACCACGAGTAACCGATCGTATCATACGATCTCATTCCACGAGTTAAATGTCACAAAGTAACTCCACATAAACAAAATACAACAACATTCGCAAAATTTAATTTCGAGTACAGTGTTTACAACAATAGCATCAAATACTCTAAACAGAATAGCGTTCATCGGTATTATTCATCATTAAATTTTCAATGATTTGAATAAACCTTGTTGTATTATTCAAATAACAAACAGTTACATGATAAAACTAACAGTTATTAATCTGATCACCAATTTCATTAAGCAAATGAACTATTGAAAAAGAGGCACCTCATAGATCGAATCAAACTTACACAAATACAGTAACAGATCCAACTAACAGAGATCCAAACATGATATTTCTCTGACTAAACATGAGTAACCGATTGTATCATATGATCTCATTCCACAAGTTAGATGTCACAAAGTAACTCCACATAAACAAAATACAACAACATTCACAAACTTTAATTTCGAAATCAGTGTTTACAATACTAGCATCAAATACTCTAAACAGGATATCGTTCATCGGTATTATTCATTATTAAATTTTCAATGATTTGAATAAACCTTGTTGTATTATTCAACTAACAAACAGTTACGTGATGAAACTAACAGTTCTTAATCTGATTACCAACTTTATTAAGCAAATGAACTATTGAAAAAGAGGCACATCATAGATCGAATCAAACATACACAAATACAGTAACTGATCCAACTAACATAGATCCAAACATGATATTTCTCTGACTAAACACGAGTAACCGATCGTATCATACGATCTCATTCCACGAGTTAAATGTCACAAAGTAACTCCACATAAACAAAATACAACAACATTCGCAAAATTTAATTTCGGGTTCAGTGTTTACAACAATAGCATCAAATACTCTAAATAGAATAGCGTTCATCGGTATTATTCATCATTAAATTTTCAATGATTTGAATAAACTTGTTGTATTATTCAACTAACAAACAGTTATTAATCTGATCAGCAACTTTATTAAGCAAATGAACTATTGAAAAGGAGGCACATCATAGATCGAATCAAACATACACAAATACAGTAACTGATCCAACTAACATAGATCCAAACATGATATTTCTCTGACTAACCACGAGTAACCGATCGTATCATACGATCTCATTCCACGAGTTAAATGTCACAAAGTAACTCCACATAAACAAAATACAACAACATTCGCAAAATTTAATTTCGAGTTCAGTGTTTACAACAATAGCATCAAATACTCTAAACAGAATAGCGTTCATCGGTATTATTCATCATTAAATTTTCAATGATTTGAATAAACCTTGTTGTATTATTCAAATAACAAACAGTTACATGATAAAACTAACAGTTATTAATCTGATCACCAATTTCATTAAGCAAATGAACTATTGAAAAAGAGGCACCTCATAGATCGAATCAAACATACACAAATACAGTAACAGATCCAACTAACAGAGATCCAAACATGATATTTCTCTGACTAAACATGAGTAACCGATTGTATCATATGATCTCATTCCACAAGTTAGATGTCACAAAGTAACTCCACATAAACAAAATACAACAACATTCACAAACTTTAATTTCGAAATCAGTGTTTACAATACTAGCATCAAATACTCTAAACAGGATATCGTTCATCGGTATTATTCATTATTAAATTTTCAATGATTTGAATAAACCTTGTTGTATTATTCAACTAACAAACAGTTACGTGATGAAACTAACAGTTCTTAATCTCATTACCAACTTTATTAAGCAAATGAACTATTGAAAAAGAGGCACATCATAGATCGAATCAAACATACACAAATACAGTAACTGATCCAACTAACATAGATCCAAACATGATATTTCTCTGACTAAACACGAGTAACCGATCGTATCATACGATCTCATTCCACGAGTTAGATGTCACAAAGTAACTCCACATAAACAAAATACAACAACATTCACAAACTTTAATTTCGAAATCAGTGTTTACAACACTAGCATCAAATACTATAAACAGAATATCGTTCATCGAGTTTATTCATTATTAAATTTTCAATGATTTGAATAAACCTTGTTGTATTATTCAACTAACAAACAGTTACGTGATGAAACTAACAGTTCTTAATCTGATTACCAACTTTATTAAGCAAATGAACTATTGAAAAGGAGGCACATCATAGATCGAATCAAACATACACAAATACAGTAACTGATCCAACTAACATAGATCCAAACATGATATTTCTCTGACTAACCACGAGTAACCGATCGTATCATACGATCTCATTCCACGAGTTAAATGTCACAAAGTAACTCCACATAAACAAAATACAACAACATTCGCAAAATTTAATTTCGAGTACAGTGTTTACAACAATAGCATCAAATACTCTAAACAGAATAGCGTTCATCGGTATTATTCATCATTAAATTTTCAATGATTTGAATAAACCTTGTTGTATTATTCAAATAACAAACAGTTACATGATAAAACTAACAGTTATTAATCTGATCACCAATTTCATTAAGCAAATGAACTATTGAAAAAGAGGCACCTCATAGATCGAATCAAACTTACACAAATACAGTAACAGATCCAACTAACAGAGATCCAAACATGATATTTCTCTGACTAAACATGAGTAACCGATTGTATCATATGATCTCATTCCACAAGTTAGATGTCACAAAGTAACTCCACATAAACAAAATACAACAACATTCACAAACTTTAATTTCGAAATCAGTGTTTACAATACTAGCATCAAATACTCTAAACAGGATATCGTTCATCGGTATTATTCATTATTAAATTTTCAATGATTTGAATAAACCTTGTTGTATTATTCAACTAACAAACAGTTACGTGATGAAACTAACAGTTCTTAATCTGATTACCAACTTTATTAAGCAAATGAACTATTGAAAAAGAGGCACATCATAGATCGAATCAAACATACACAAATACAGTAACTGATCCAACTAACATAGATCCAAACATGATATTTCTCTGACTAAACACGAGTAACCGATCGTATCATACGATCTCATTCCACGAGTTAAATGTCACAAAGTAACTCCACATAAACAAAATACAACAACATTCGCAAAATTTAATTTCGGGTTCAGTGTTTACAACAATAGCATCAAATACTCTAAATAGAATAGCGTTCATCGGTATTATTCATCATTAAATTTTCAATGATTTGAATAAACTTGTTGTATTATTCAACTAACAAACAGTTATTAATCTGATCAGCAACTTTATTAAGCAAATGAACTATTGAAAAAGAGGCGCATCATATATCGAATCAAACATACACAAATACAGTAACTGATCCAACCAACATAGATCCAAACATGACATTTCTCTGACTAAACATGAGTAACCGATTGTATCATACGATCTCATTCCACGAGTTAAATGTCACAAAGTAACTCCACATAAACAAAATACAACAACATTCACAAAATTTAATTCGAATTCACTGTTTTCAACACTAGCATCAAATACTGTAAACAGAACAGCATTCATCTGTAGACCTACAACTAAATACATGCAAAAATATCATATAGCAAAACGAAATTCAATAAAAGAAAGGAAACTACCATTAAAAGTAATGGTTGTTGCTTCCTTTGCAAACTGTAACACAAGTATAGGCGGCTCGAGGAAGTAACCAACTGGTATATCAGCCTTGAAGTCGACAGTAAGAGATGTCTTCCACTCCTCGTTTCCTGGAGGAGACTTTCCCAAGATGTACAATAGTACCCATAAGATCACCTTCCTCAGATGAGGTCAAAGCAGTTAAACATATGAGTAGCTGCTGCCAAAATTACACGGAATATTATACAAAATTCTTTCCAACCTAAGTTTTAAGTAAGAAATATAATACACGTAATTAAATAATGCATTACCTTCAGAGTAGTCTCACATTTGTGAGATATAATAACACGCTACAAAAAAAAAAAAAAAAATTCAAATTAAAAACCACAAATTTTGAAAAGATCAATATTTAGCAAAAAAATGTAACTTACCCTAAGTGCAGACTGACCCATAGGTTGCACATTGAGAAAAACTGTTGATCACTCTTGCACAGAATATCAACTTCATCAACCCCAAATTTCTTCAATAAAGGAAGAATTTCATCATTGACAGTACCCTCTGTTAGAAATTTTGAACCATTAGTAGGATCTGTAAGTAAACAAGAAAGACAACATCTCATCATTAAATTTTCAATGATTTGAATAAACCTTGTTATATTATTCAACTAACAAACAGTTACATGATAAAACTAACAGTTATTAATCTGATCACCAATTTCATTAAGCAAATGAACTATTGAAAAAGAGGCACCTCATAGATCGAATCAAACATACACAAATACAGTAACTGATCCAACTAACAGAGATCCAAACATGATATTTCTCTGACTAAACATGAGTAACCGATTGTATCATATGATCTCATTCCACGAGTTAGATGTCACAAAGTAACTCCACATAAACAAAATACAACAACATTCACAAACTTTAATTTCGAAATCAGTGTTTACAACACTAGCATCAAATACTCTAAACAGAATATCGTTCATCGGTATTATTCATTATTAAATTTTCAATGATTTGAATAAACCTTGTTGTATTATTCAACTAACAAACAGTTACGTGATGAAACTAACAGTTCTTAATCTGATTACCAACTTTATTAAGCAAATGAACTATTGAAAAAGAGGCACATCATAGATCGAATCAAACATACACAAATACAGTAACTGATCCAACTAACATAGATCCAAACATGATATTTCTCTGACTAAACACGAGTAACCGATCGTATCATACGATCTCATTCCACGAGTTAAATGTCACAAAGTAACTCCACATAAATAAAATACAACAACATTCGCAAAATTTAATTTCGAGTTCAGTGTTTACAACAATAGCATCAAATACTCTAAATAGAATAGCGTTCATCGGTATTATTCATCATTAAATTTTCAATGATTTGAATAAACTTGTTGTATTATTCAACTAACAAACAGTTATTAATCTGATCAGCAACTTTATTAAGCAAATGAACTATTGAAAAAGAGGCGCATCATAGATCGAATCAAACATACACAAATACAGTAACTGATCCAACCAACATAGATCCAAACATGACATTTCTCTGACTAAACATGAGTAACCGATTGTATCATACGATCTCATTCCACGAGTTAAATGTCACAAAGTAACTCAACATAAACAAAATACAACAACATTCACAGAATTTAATTCGAATTCACTGTTTTCAACACTAGCATCAAATGCTCTAAACAGAACAACATTCATCTGTAGACCTACAACTAAATACATGCAAAAATATCATATAGCAAAACGAAATTCAATAAAAGAAAGGAAACTACCATTAAAAGTAATGGTTGTTGCTTCCTTTGCAAACTGTAACACAATTATAGGCGGCTCGAGGAAGTAACCAACTGGTATATCAGTCTTGAAGTCGACAGTAAGAGATGTCTTCCACTCCTCGTTTCCTGGAGGAGACTTTCCCAAGATGTACAATAGTACCCATAAGATCACCTTCCTCAGATGAGGTCAAAGCAATTAAACATATGAGTAGCTTCTGCCAAAATTACACCGAATATTATACAAAATTCTTTCCAACCTAAGTTTTAAGTAAGAAATATAATACACGTAATTAAATAATGCATTACCTTCAGAGTAGTCTCACATTTGTGAGATATAATAACACGCTACAAAAAAAAAGAAAAAGAAAATTCAAATTAAAAACCACAAATTTTGAAAAGATCAATATTTAGCAAAAAAATGTAACTTACCCTAAGTGCAGACTGACCCCTAGGTTGCACATTCAGCAAAACTGTTGATCACTCTTGCACAGAATATCAACTTCATCAACCCCAAATTTCTTCAATAAAGGAAGAATTTCATCAATGACAGTACCATCTGTTAGAAATTTTGAACCATTAGTAGGATCTGTAAGTAAACAAGAAAGACAACATCTCATCATTAAATTTTCAATGATTTGAATAAACCTTGTTGTATTATTCAACTAACAAACAGTTACATGATAAAACTAACAGTTATTAATCTGATCACCAATTTCATTAAGCAAATGAACTATTGAAAAAGAGGCACCTCATAGATCGAATCAAACATACACAAATACAGTAACTGATCCAACTAACAGAGATCCAAACATGATATTTCTCTGACTAAACATGAGTAACCGATTGTATCATACGATCTCATTCTACGAGTTAGATGTCACAAAGTAACTCCGCATAAACAAAATACAACAACATTCACAAAATTTAATTTCGATATCAGTGTTTACAACACTAGCATTAAATACTCTAAAGAGAATAGCGTTCATCTGTATTATTCATCATTAAATTTTCAATGATTTGAATAAACCTTATTGTATTATTCAACTAACAAACAGTTACATGATGAAACTAACAGTTCTTAATCTGATCACCAACTTTATTAAGCAAATTAACTATTGAAAAAGAGGCACATCATAGATCGAATCAAACATACACAAATACAGTAACTGATCCAACTAACATAGATCCAAACATGACATTTCTCTGACTAAACATGAGTAACCGATCGTATCATACGATCTCATTCCACGAGTTAAATGTCCCAAAGTAACTCCGCATAAACAAAATTCAACAACATTTACAAAATTTAATTTCAAATTCAGTGTTTACAACACTAGCATCAAATACTCTAAACAGAATAGCGTTCATCGGTATTATTCATCATTAAATTTTCTATGATTTGAATAAACTTTGTTGTATTATTCAACTAACAACTAGTTATTAATCTGATCACCAACTTTGTTAAGCAAATGAACTATTGAAAAAGAGGCGCATCATAGATCGAATCAAACATACACAAATACAGTAACTGGTCCAACCAACATAGATCCAAACATGACATTTCTCTGACTAAACATGAGTAACCGATTGTATCATACGATCTCATTCCACGAGTTAGATGTCACAATGCAACTCCACATAAACAAAATACAACAACATTCACAAAATTTAATTCAAATTCAGTGTTTTCAACACTAGCATCAAATACTCTAAACAGAATAGCGTTCATCTGTAGACCTACAACTAAATACATGCTGAAATATCATATAGCAAAACGAAATTCAATAAAACAAAGGAAACTACCAATAAAAGTAATGGTTGTTGCTTCCTTTGCAAACTGTAACACAAGTATAGCCGGCTCGAGGAAGTAACCAACTGGCATATCAGCCTTCAAATCGAAAGTAAGAGATGTCTTCCACTCCTCGTTTCCTGGAGGAGACTTTCCCAAGATGTACAATAGTACCCATAAGATCACCTTCCTCAGATAAAGTCAAAACAGTTTAATATATGAGTAGCTCCTGCCAACATTACACACAATATTATACAAAATTCTTTCCAACCTAAGTTTTAAGTAAGAAATATAATACTCTTAATTAAATAATGCATTACCTTCAGAGTAGTCTCACATTTGTGAGATATAATAACAGGCTACAAAAAATAATTCAAATTAAAAACAACAAGTTTTGAAAAGATCAATATTTAGCAAAAAAATCTAACTTACCCTAAGTGCAGACTGACCCCTAGGTTGCACATTCAGCAAAACCTGTTGATCATTCTTGCACAGAATATCAACTTCATCAACCCCAAATTTCTTCAATAAAGGAAGAATTTCATCATTGACAGTACCCTCTGTTAGAAATTCTGAGCCATTAGTAGGATCTGTAAGTAAACAAGAAACACAACATCCCATCATTAAATTTTCAATGATTTGAATAAACCTTGTTGTATTATTCAACTAACAAACAGTTACATGATAAAACTAACAGTTATTAATCTGATCACCAATTTCATTAAGCACATGAACTATTGAAAAAGAGGCACCTCATAGATCGAATCAAACATACACAAATACAGTAACTGATCTAACTAACAGAGATCCAAACATGATATTTCTCTGACTAAACATGAGTAACCGATTGTATCATAGGATCTCATTCCACGAGTTAGATGTCAGAAAGTAACTCCACATAAACAAAATACAACAACATTCACAAAATTTAATTTTGAAATCAATGTTTACAACACTAGCACCAAATACTCTAAATAGAATATCGTTCATCGATATTATTCATCTTTAAATTTTCAATTATTTGAATAAACCTTGTTGTATTATTCAACTAACAAACAGTTACATGATGAAACTAACAGTTCTTAATCTGATCACCAACTTTATTAAGCAAATGAACTATTGAAAAAGAGGCACATCATAGATCGAATCAAACATACACAAATACAGTAACTGATCCAACTAACATAGATCCAAACATGACATTTGTCTGACTAAACATGAGTAACCGATTGTATCATACAATCTCATTCCACGAGTTAAATGTCACAAAGTAACTCCACATAAACAAAATACAACAACATTCGCAAAATTTAATTTCGGGTTCAGTGTTTACAACAATAGCATCAAATACTCTAAATAGAATAGCGTTCATCGGTATTATTCATCATTAAATTTTCAATGATTTGAATAAACTTGTTGTATTATTCAACTAACAAACAGTTATTAATCTGATCAGCAACTTTATTAAGCAAATGAACTATTGAAAAAGAGGCGCATCATATATCAAATCAAACATACACAAATACAGTAACTGATCCAACCAACATAGATCCAAACATGACATTTCTCTGACTAAACATGAGTAACCGATTGTATCATACGATCTCATTCCACGAGTTAAATGTCACAAAGTAACTCCACATAAACAAAATACAACAACATTCACAAAATTTAATTCGAATTCACTGTTTTCAACACTAGCATCAAATACTGTAAACAGGACAGCATTCATCTGTAGACCTACAACTAAATACATGCAAAAATATCATATAGCAAAACGAAATTCAATAAAAGAAAGGAAACTACCATTAAAAGTAATGGTTGTTGCTTCCTTTGCAAACTGTAACACAAGTATAGGCGGCTCGAGGAAGTAACCAACTGGTATATCAGCCTTGAAGTCGACAGTAAGAGATGTCTTCCACTCCTCGTTTCCTGGAGGAGACTTTCCCAAGATGTACAATAGTACCCATAAGATCACCTTCCTCAGATGAGGTCAAAGCAGTTAAACATATGAGTAGCTCCTGCCAAAATTACACCGAATATTATACAAAATTCTTTCCAACCTAAGTTTTAAGTAAGAAATATAATACACGTAATTAAATAATGCATTACCTTCAGAGTAGTCTCACATTTGTGAGATATAATAACACGCTACAAAAAAAAAAGAAAAAGAAAATTCAAATTAAAAACCACAAATTTTGAAAAGATCAATATTTAGCAAAAAAATGTAACTTACCCTAAGTGCAGACTGACCCATAGGTTGCACATTCAGCAAAACTGTTGATCACTCTTGCACAGAATATCAACTTCATCAACCCCAAATTTCTTCAATAAAGGAAGAATTTCATCATTGACAGTACCCTCTGTTAGAAATTTTGAACCATTAGTAGGATCTGTAAGTAAACAAGAAAGACAACATCTCATCATTAAATTTTCAATGATTTGAATAAACCTTGTTGTATTATTCAACTAACAAACAGTTACATGATAAAACTAACAGTTATTAATCTGATCACCAATTTCATTAAGCAAATGAACTATTGAAAAAGAGGCACCTCATAGATCGAATCAAACATACACAAATACAGTAACTGATCCAACTAACAGAGATCCAAACATGATATTTCTCTGACTAAACATGAGTAACCGATTGTATCATACGATCTCATTCTACGAGTTAGATGTCACAAAGTAACTCCGCATAAACAAAATACAACAACATTCACAAAATTTAATTTCGATATCAGTGTTTACAACACTAGCATTAAATACTCTAAAGAGAATAGCGTTCATCTGTATTATTCATCATTAAATTTTCAATGATTTGAATAAACCTTATTGTATTATTCAACTAACAAACAGTTACATGATGAAACTAACAGTTCTTAATCTGATCACCAACTTTATTAAGCAAATTAACTATTGAAAAAGAGGCACATCATAGATCGAATCAAACATACACAAATACAGTAACTGATCCAACTAACATAGATCCAAACATGACATTTCTCTGACTAAACATGAGTAACCGATCGTATCATACGATCTCATTCCACGAGTTAAATGTCCCAAAGTAACTCCGCATAAACAAAATTCAACAACATTTACAAAATTTAATTTCAAATTCAGTGTTTACAACACTAGCATCAAATACTCTAAACAAAATAGCGTTCATCGGTATTATTCATCATTAAATTTTCTATGATTTGAATAAACTTTGTTGTATTATTCAACTAACAACTAGTTATTAATCTGATCACCAACTTTGTTAAGCAAATGAACTATTGAAAAAGAGGCGCATCATAGATCGAATCAAACATACACAAATACAGTAACTGGTCCAACCAACATAGATCCAAACATGACATTTCTCTGACTAAACATGAGTAACCGATTGTATCATACGATCTCATTCCACGAGTTAGATGTCACAATGCAACTCCACATAAACAAAATACAACAACATTCACAAAATTTAATTCAAATCCAGTGTTTTCAACACTAGCATCAAATACTCTAAACAGAATAGCGTTCATCTGTAGACCTACAACTAAATACATGCTGAAATATCATATAGCAAAACGAAATTCAATAAAACAAAGGAAACTACCAATAAAAGTAATGGTTGTTGCTTCCTTTGCAAACTGTAACACAAGTATAGCCGGCTCGAGGAAGTAACCAACTGGCATATCAGCCTTCAAATCGAAAGTAAGAGATGTCTTCCACTCCTCGTTTCCTGGAGGAGACTTTCCCAAGATGTACAATAGTACCCATAAGATCACCTTCCTCAGATAAAGTCAAAACAGTTTAATATATGAGTAGCTCCTGCCAACATTACACACAATATTATACAAAATTCTTTCCAACCTAAGTTTTAAGTAAGAAATATAATACTCTTAATTAAATAATGCATTACCTTCAGAGTAGTCTCACATTTGTGAGATATAATAACAGGCTACAAAAAATAATTCAAATTAAAAACAACAAGTTTTGAAAAGATCAATATTTAGCAAAAAAATCTAACTTACCCTAAGTGCAGACTGACCCCTAGGTTGCACATTCAGCAAAACCTGTTGATCATTCTTGCACAGAATATCAACTTCATCAACCCCAAATTTCTTCAATAAAGGAAGAATTTCATCATTGACAGTACCCTCTGTTAGAAATTCTGAGCCATTAGTAGGATCTGTAAGTAAACAAGAAACACAACATCCCATCATTAAATTTTCAATGATTTGAATAAACCTTGTTGTATTATTCAACTAACAAACAGTTACATGATAAAACTAACAGTTATTAATCTGATCACCAATTTCATTAAGCACATGAACTATTGAAAAAGAGGCACCTCATAGATCGAATCAAACATACACAAATACAGTAACTGATCTAACTAACAGAGATCCAAACATGATATTTCTCTGACTAAACATGAGTAACCGATTGTATCATAGGATCTCATTCCACGAGTTAGATGTCAGAAAGTAACTCCACATAAACAAAATACAACAACATTCACAAAATTTAATTTTGAAATCAATGTTTACAACACTAGCACCAAATACTCTAAATAGAATATCGTTCATCGATATTATTCATCTTTAAATTTTCAATTATTTGAATAAACCTTGTTGTATTATTCAACTAACAAACAGTTACATGATGAAACTAACAGTTCTTAATCTGATCACCAACTTTATTAAGCAAATGAACTATTGAAAAAGAGGCACATCATAGATCGAATCAAACATACACAAATACAGTAACTGATCCAACTAACATAGATCCAAACATGACATTTGTCTGACTAAACATGAGTAACCGATTGTATCATACAATCTCATTCCACGAGTTAAATGTCACAAAGTAACTCCACATAAACAAAATACAACAGCATTCACAAAATTTAATTTCGAATTCAGTGTTTACAACAATAACATCAAATACTCTAAACAGAATAGCGTTCATTGGTATTATTCATCATTAAATTTTCAATGATTTGAATAAACTTTGTTGTATTGTTCAACTAACAAACAGTTATTAATCTGATCAACAACTTTATTAAGCAAATGAACTATTGAAAAAGAGGCGCATCATAGATCGAATCAAACATACACAAATACAGTAACTGATCCAACCAACATAGATCCAAACATGACATTTCTCTGACTAAACATGAGTAACCGACTGTATCATACGATCTCATTCTACGAGTTAGATGTCACAAAACAACTCCGCATAAACAAAATACAACTACATTCACAAAATTTAATTCGAATTCAGTGTTTACAACACTAGCATCAAATACTCTAAACAAAATAGCGTTCATCTGTAGACCTTCAACTAAATACATGCTGAAATATCATATAGCAAAACAAAATTCAGTAAAATAAAGGAAACTACCATTAAAACTAATGGCTGTTGCTTCCTTTGCAAACAGTAACACAAGTATAGCCGACTCGAGGAAGTAACCAACTGGCATATCAGCCTTCAAGTCGACAGTAAGAGATGTCTTCCACTCCTCGTTTCCTGTAACAAGTTTATGAATACCTGAAAAAAAACCGTTAAATGTACCTCACTTCACAAAAAACACAGTAAAAAAAACTCAGAAATTCGACCTTTGTCAGAGAACATTTTGAATCCTGTGAGGTTGTTTATCATTGAGCATAATTTCTTCACCTACACGCAAACTCATCATGCCTCCCAAAATGGTTAGAGTAACAGAATGGTTAGAGTGAAAGAGGAGAGGAAGTAACATAATGGTGAGAGTGAGAGAGGAAGTAACATAATGGTGAGAGTGAGAGAGGAGCGAGTAACATAATTTAAAGGGAAGAGAGAGTAACTGAATGTGACAGTTGTCACAGACGTAGTGACCGCGGCATATTTGAATTTTAATGAAAAAAATAAAAAACATTTTTTTAATAGTAAATAAGTCACGATATTTGTTAATCTCTCAGCAGTAAACAAAACAAACAAATAGAAAGAAATTATTTGATAACTAAAATATACGAGCAAAAGAATTGTTATACGAGTAGATTAAGACATTTTCTTCCTGATTAGAAGAATGTTGTCTGAATATTCACTCAAATGAATTTAATCATAGGCTAACAATTTTAAATAAAAAAGATTAAAAGAGGCTCAGAAAGTTGCTTAATGTACTCAGAGAAGAGGCCGTGAAGTCTCTTCTCATACAAGAGGTGTCAGCATTAAAGCAAAATCATCATTGACAATTACAATTAATAAATTAAATCAAAATAAATAAGGACTAGTGTATGTCAAATTGGCGGCATAGAATCTAATAAGACTCCAATACGACGAACGAGACCATACACTATTACTAACTAATCTTTTCAATAATGAATTAACATAAAAATGAAATTTTTAAATATAATCTGAAAAAAGTCATCAGATAGGAGAGAAAGACTAAGAAATTTCATAATCATATTAAATCATTTGAACTATGCAATTAATCATCACTTGACTCCTTTCAATAAAATTCAAAATCAAACCCTAAAAACAAAAAAAAAGCAAAAAAAAGGATTAATGAAATGAAAAACAATTTGAAAGCTGATAAAACAGAAGAGTACACCATGGCTGGTTGTACTTATAGAAAGGCGACTGGTTATTGAGCAAAATGAAGGAGGCTAGGGTTTAAGGAGGATTCATTTTGGTTGGACTTATGGGCTGGGCTGGGCTGGCAGCGTCTTTTTTTTTGTTGATGGGCTGGCAGCGTTTGATCGCTGCTCGTAACACGTTTAATTAATTTAAATTTGGTTATAACTTGTGTGATCTTACTTTGACTGATATGTGATCGGACACTGAATTAATTTGATTTGGTTATAACTTGTGTGATCTTACTTTAGCAAATGAATTTGAGCTTAACGTGCGTCAATATTATTCTTTAGTACGTTTTCTACAAGTACATCAAGCGAACGAGAAGCGAGAAAAGTGAAGAATACTACGACGACTATGTTCAAGCAAATAAACCACAGCTTAATGTATCTCTACTCACATTTATTTATATAATGATAAAGTGAACCAATTTCTATTCTAAATTAATTTATTAACTATGTGGAGTTTCTTCGAGTACTCTAGCAGAGTAGCAGGGCATAATTTGTAATCTCGTATGGTATTTGAATAATTTATTTTGTGACAAGAAAAATTATAGTTTGAGTCATAAAATATTCGAATGGTAATTAAAAATTTACAAGTGGGGAAAGCTCGCAAATTTGGGCACTGAATAAATAGTTGGACTAGACACAATAGTCTTTGCGAATTACAGTATTCGATTGAATCATACAAGGTGATAGAATTTTGTCTTGCTTAGTTTTCATTCCTGGGTTATGCATCCTCGTGTCCTGCTTGCTCCTTGAATGTACACGACTAAGACCACAAAAGAATTTACGTAACAAGCTCATATAATGATATAGGACAAAAGACCCCTATTTTAAAGAAAACTAAATAAATCAAAGCTTGCACGAAAACCGCCATATCTTATGACTCGGTGCTCCGTTTTTGCCAATAAGATACAGAATTGAACATCTTTTTGTTTTCAATAGTCAAGTTTCAAAGTGTGTTTTACACTTAGTGGGCCGAGTCTAAAAAACGTGCGGATATATTTAAATATAAAATATCCAAAAAAAATCAAGTAGATCCAGTTCAAATATAAGAGTAAATAAAGATCAGTAAAAAAAAACAAGTAGATCCGGTTCAAATATAACAAGAGAGTGTGAAGGTATGATGAAGGAAATAGGGTAGTGTACCTATAGCTTTAACATCATTAGTTACAACTATCTCTAAATCAGATACGACGCCAAAATTTGCATGCGACGTCTCATCGTCAGGACTTAGAGCGACAAGAACAATTAACAAAGCATACATTAATAAACAAAGGGATAAAAACATCACCCCCCCCCCCCCCCCAACCCCCAGCCTATGAGCATTTTTGCGCGTTGCCCCCTAACTAATTTTATCATCACTTTGCATCTTAAACTATCTAGTGCATGTTCGATTGGTCCCAATTGTGCATTTTCGGCCATTTTCGACCATTTTTTGCTGGAATATTACCCTACACCTAACTCATACGTGTTGTACTAGACGTATATTGGTAGTTGGTGAAAAAAAGAAAGGCAAAAGCACCTCAAAGGGAGAAATATTTTGGTCACAAAAAGATTGTAATTTTTTGGTCGAATTTGCTCGTGTTGGTGCATTTTCTGCCATTTTTGGAAGCAAAACAACGAAGGCGCACAATAACTCCATTGATGATCATCGTTAAACACTCCTTTTTAGGATACCCATTGTTATAGGCCGTACTTTAATTTTCTACCTTTTGGCTTGTATATTTTTTCGAGGTATCCAACTTTGAGATACGCTATATCTTTTGTAATAGCGTGAGAACATTGGTGGTCGTATGGACTGGGTATATCTTTTGTAATACGCTATATCTTTTGTAATATCTTTTGTAATAGCGTGTAAACACTTCTTCAGGCCTACAATCTCTGCAATACATTAGGATTAGAGTATTGTAAGTCTCCTCGTCTGGTTTAAGACCAGATTCTTGAATCTGCTGGTAAACTTGAACCGTCTTCTTATAATCCTCTATTTTAGTGTACATTGTAAGCAAATAGTTGTAAATAGAGATATCAGGTTTGAATCCTGCTTCCTCCATCTCATAAACCATGGCTTTCACATCCCTTACCTGCTTTCCCCTACACAACAAACCAATCATAACCCTGTAGAGATGCATGGTAGGTAGATACCCTGCAGCTTTCATTCCATGGTATATCTTCTTCACTTCAAATATATTGCCAGCATTGGCAAATGCTTCTAGCATCAAAATAGCCGAGGTTTTACTAATTTTGAAACCCATATCTTGTAAATCTTGAATCACAACATATAGCTCATCTAGTCTTCCGTCAACAATCAGTGCTTGCAATAGGCTGTTCATTGTATCAACGGTTGGGGAAACACAATCTCTCATCATTGTCTCAAAGGCCGCTCTTGCTTTCTCATAACAACCACTAGCACCATAAGCTTGAAGTAATGCATTCCAAATTTGCGGTTCACAATGTTTTCTCTTGCCTCAGGCTTCTAACAACACTCTCTGCTCTTTCCAGTTGCTTCGATTTTCCATAAGCTTCAACAAGGGCAGCACACATTGACACATCATGAACATGAATGCCTTTTGCTTCTGCCTCGTCGACCAAATGATGAACTGTCTCAGGGAAACCCATACTGCAGTATGTGAGAGCCATTATCTTGTAAATATTCACTGAAGATTCGACGGCATGAAATTTCATATCAGAAAATATTTGAGAAGCTTCAGCAAAGCGTTCATTCTCCCTACAGGACTTGAGCACGGACTCGTACATGGCACAACTGCCATTATATGCATGTAGAATATTATTTTTATGGTATTTATCTAAAGCAGCATCTAATTGACCAGCTTGGCAAAATTTATAACAACCAAAGCTCCAGCTATAAACTGCTGGGATTCAGATGCATGTTCCTTAATAGAAATTAGTAGTTCTAATGCTTCAGACATCCGTCCAGAAGAACTATATGAACTCAAGATCGACAGTAAGTTATCATGGTTAACACCATGACCCTGGGTAACTGCAACTCTCAACATTGTAGCTGCATAATCATAGCACTCGCCTCCCGTAAGTACAGAAGAAATCATCTCTGGTCCCATGCCATGTAATGCTTCAATATCCTTGACCACTTTCTGGATAGCTTTTTCATCTTTTTCCCTACCAAGTTTACGTAATAGTGCTTCACAGAGAGCAAGATCGGGAACAAAACCACCAGAAACCATTTCCTGGTATAATAACATTGCTTTTTTCGTGTTATTCGGCCTCAATTGCACATCCAACATGATTGAATATGCATGTTTGTCCGGCTTAATTCCAGAACGCAGCATGCAGCTAAACATCTCTTCAGCCTCTGCCCGCTGTCCAGATTTTGCATAGCCACATATCAAAGCACTGTAAGTACGCAAAGTTGGTTTGGTACCAGAATTTAGCATCTCTGACATAACATTTGCAGCTTCGATCATTTTATTAGATTTTCCAAGAGAGTCGATCAAAACGGTATACGTAACTGCGTCAGGGATTCGACCATAAGATTTCATATCTCTGTAAATTTGCAAAGCGTGTTCGTGCTGACCTTGTTTCCGATACATGTAAATAAGAGTATTATAAGTCATCTCATCCTTGGAAAACCCCATGTCCACCAACTTTTCACAAATTTCTTTCACCTTCTCCACGTTTCCTTGCCTGGCAAATGCATAAAGCAGAGAGTTGTATGTAACTGCATCGGGAAAAAAAACTTTTGATCCCAACTCGTTAAAGAGCCGCTCTACCTCACCAGCGAGTCCACATCTTCCATACACTGAGACCATGGCATTGTAAGTCCATAAATCCGGCTGACATTTCCTTTTCTCCATGTCATCGAAAACCATCACAGCCTCCTCCAAATTGGATTCCCTTGGACACCCACTAATAATAGTGTTGTAAGTGATTATGTCCGGCCGAATTCCTGATTTCCTCACTTCATTTAGTAGTTCAATTCCCAAATTCGGAGACATGGGACCCAACCTTATGCGTGCGTTAATCAAGGTGTTAAAACTAACAAGGTCAGGCTCACAATCACGTTCACGCATCAAATCAAGCAACTCCTGAACCTTGGCGAAACGACCATTCCTAGCATACACGCCCATCATTGCATTATACACTTGGACAGTATTACCAACAGAAGAGAGTCCGCACAACTAAAAATCTCCACATCCAAACCTTCTTGATTGGCTTTCCCAAGCACAGACAGAATAGTGGCAAGCATACGAGCATTGGAAACATACCACTGTCGAAGATTTAGCCACTCGTAAACCTCCAAGGCTCTTTGCCAATTCAACTCACCAACAGCTTTCACTAGATAACAATAATCAGTTGGTGTCATTTGCACCATCTTCTCATCCAACACATCCGCGACAAACCCGTCGGATTTCAACTCCGTAATCCTTTTAGTCAAGAAACCCACCCTTTCCCACCAGTCTTTCGCCCTCTTCAGAGCCAACTTATTCATTTTCTTCACTTTATTTCTGCTAAGCCTTTTATCAAACACCTCGACTGCTTCCTCACTTTCACCAACGCTAACGAACCCATCTTCACTTTCAACTTCAACCTCCTCTCTAATCTCCAGAATAATCACCATTTTGAACGGGTGATGGGTTTGGTTGAATTTGAGGTGGGGCCACCTCACAGCTGGTGAAGCTCGACTGTAGCTGAATTTCTTAGTGGTTTCTTGTTCGTTAGTCGAATTAGAAGTTGAGCAACATGAAAGGGATGCCTCTTTTCTGTGTGCCTTTGGTTTTGTACTGGAGTTTAATGGTGGAGTGGCGAATCCTAGCACACCAGTGCATGCCATGGTTTACCTTTTTGAGTGAGAAATAAACCAGTATTTGATCTTTTACTGGATTAGCTTCAATTTGCAAGTTGGGACCTATCTTATTAGCTTATCTCAGAACTTACCGAAAAGTTTTAAAATGGAGCATAATGCACCAATGAAGGGTACCACCAAGTAGTTGGTCCTATATACAAGATTATTTTCAAATAATGGAATAAATCTTCAAATATCTTTATTTCTGTTTCTAACAAAGTAGAAATGAAGTTTAAAAATGGTTTTCCAATTTCAAGGTATTTGGTTTTCCTTTAAAAATATTATCAAGCATACATCTTCGAAAAACTTTACTTCATGAACGTAATTAGTTGTATATCGAATACCATATAAGTGGGTAAAATGCATCGGTTATAAGTATGTTTCGGCGCATTAAATGTTTTTAGCAAGTTTTGGTAAGTTAACAGTGTTTAAATGTCTTCGAAATGTCGAATCTTTTTGACATGTTAACAGAAATTCGTAGAAGTTGATGTTGCAATAAACGTAAAAACTTGTATGCTTTGTTTAAGTAGAGTCAAATATGAAAACGTTTCCATATTCTAATGAGCAAACGACTAGTTTTGATACATGTTGGAGATGCAATCTTGAAAAACATTTTGAGTCTGACATAATTTTGATGTTCTGGTTTGTCAACAAGTAGAATCTTTCACTATCAATCCAAAAAAAAAAAGTAATCTTTCATTGTTAACAAATTGTATGATTCCGACAGATGTGTTATGGACAACTTAAAGTAAAACTAGTGCAGACCACAATCATAAAGAGTATTAAGAGAGATGAGCATTAGGAAAAAGAAAGCAACATATAAAAAACTTCAGCAATGTCAGTCACAATTTGTGAATTGCCACAACAAATCAATAAATAAAAGGACCTCCTAATCAAAAAATTTAAAAATAAAGCAAGGAGTTAATCCTCAAATCACTGCATAAGTATGACTAACTATATACATCATAAAGAACAATATACAAAAAACGGAAAACGCAGAGACCACAAGCTCGATAAGGTCGCTTCACTGGAATATGCGCAACACTCATTGTTTGGCAGATAAATTTTGGGATTTATGCGCTGTTGCCAATTTATCTCATACGGTTCAAATGTGCAAATGGCTCTGTGTGTGTTTTGGGGGCAGGCTTCGCCACTTCGGGTGTCCCAAAGACATTCCAAAACCTAAGAGTCTCATCCCCTGCTGCAGATGCCACGGTACATCCCCATCCGGACTCTGAAAACATGACAATAAGATAAAGATCAGAATGAAGCATAGAAAGCATACAAACTAATCGATATTTATAGCATTACTTCTATTCTAACTTTCAATTTACGAACACAACACGTGATAGTACTTGTCGATATGACTAGGAGTTTTATCCAGGTACACAACTTTTCTAATTCACTAGTTAACACTTATCTGTAGTCTCAATGAAAATCAAAACCGTTGGTGAAAAATTTAATCTTTTTGCGACAATACGCTGTGACAAAATTAAAGACATGATCAGTGATGTAGTTAGTGGGCACCTGAGCCATGAAGAGAACTCTAGATGTATGACCAGTGAGTTCCCCCATTTTCACCATCGAAGGATATTTCCAAAGAGTGAGCTGATTCTGGGTAAAACCATGAGAGCTAAGCAGTTCGCGCTCATTTTTGTTCCAGAGCAAAGCACAGACCTGCGAGCCAGTGTCGATTGAGTTCAAGCACGCGCCGGTGTGCGTGTTCCAGAACTTAATACACTTGTCACCTCCACCACCACCTGAAGCCAGTAAGTTAGCCTGGAACGGACACCAAGCAAGTGCTTTAACAGCAGCTGTATGGTCCTCAAGCCTGTGGAGCCATTGAGTCGGAGAGCTTGATGAGGCCACGGATCGGTCCCATATGTGGAGGAGATTATCGTTCCCACCACTTGCTAACTGTTGGCCGGAAGCAGACCATTTAAGACCACACACTTCTTGGTGATGTCCTTGATAAGTTTCAACAATGTGGTCCCTCACTCTAACGTCGTTGTTAACGATCTGACCATCCATTCCTCCAGTTGTTAGAATGTGATTGTTCCAGTCCAACGCACCAACACGTGACCTGTGGCAGCCTCTCATTGTTCTCAGCTGCAAGACAGTAGTAATAAGTTGAACACATCGCAGAGGACTCAAAGAGTTGCCGATATACGAACGTTGAAGGCACTTACCAGTCTATTAGCAGTCGAATCCCACAGCTGAACATCAGAGTTGTTAAGGCCAACAGCAATATGCTTTCCATCAGGAGCCCACATTTGACACTAGTCACAGGACCACTTTCTTCGTCGAGGGTAACAAGCTCGGAAGTAGATCCATCAGAAGCGTCCCACAAATAGACTGTGCTTCCAAGAGCAATGGAAAGAACATTGCTGCTTCCCCAATCCAGTAAATTCAAGTAGTAATCATCCACAAGATCAGGGGCATCTAATGTCCTCTCAGAAGTCTGCAAA
Organism: Linaria vulgaris; assembly: GCA_948329865.1. Lineage (NCBI taxonomy): Eukaryota > Viridiplantae > Streptophyta > Magnoliopsida > Lamiales > Plantaginaceae > Linaria > Linaria vulgaris. Next base: position 268,173 of record OX415252.1, read on the forward strand.
AATACATACAATTCTGTAAATAATTCGGCATTCAAATCAAAACCATGCCACCTACATTACTCAAAACCTGTTTCACTCGTAAAACTAAAAGTAATCTCAATGGAAATAGCACCAACCTGAGGAATGTGTCTGCGGGGTTTAACCGGTTTAACTTGAGCAGCTGATAAAAAATCAGTTGGAATCGCCTCCACCGGAGTCGGCGGCTTGTTCTTGAAGGCGAGAATCCGAGTCCTATTCATATTAAAAGTCTCTGCAAGCTTCTTCCTGTACGCCTCTCTGGAAGGAGAGCTTGCAGCCCGGTTTTCCTTACCTTTTTTGGCTTCAGTAAGCATGTAATGCGCGTAATCGAAATCCATCGCTGATCTGTTCGGTATGAATCGATCCAACTGCGATAAACCAAGAAACAGTAGATTAGTTTTAACCACCAAAACTCACTTCATCAATAAATCAAATCAATTAAACAGTAAAACCCTAGAAAAATCTTTCACCAACTAATTGAACCATATCGAGATCAAACAGAATAATACGATAATACAATTATAGCAAAAGATGTCGATTAAAAACGCAAAAACAAAATCTCCCAGACACATAATTCAGTAATTAATTACCCTAACAAATTACAGAATTAGCATAAATTACATACATTTTCCTTCGAACTTTTCCTGTGCAGGGAGTGTTCTTGAAGAGGAAGTCGAGATCGATACTTGTTAGACGATGCAGATGAGCTCATGTGTCCTGTTTCCATTGGTTAGCAGAAAAGAAAAACAAAAAACAGTTGTATACAATATATATATATATAAAAACAAATAATAAGGAACAATAAACCTGCAAGTTAGATGAATGAATTAAATAACAAGAGAGAAACGAATGAAATTGAACAGAAATATAAGCAATATCAAACTTGGAAATCAATTGACAGGATCGCTATCAAACACGTAATCAGAATGCCGATGAGAGAGAGAGAGAGAGAGAGAGAGAGATTGTTGGCGGAAATTGGTTGAATCAATTATAATAACTCCACGGATTAGGGTTTCGAGCGAAGGACTTGTGTGAGTAACCAAACGAATAAGGAAAAAAAGAGGCAACGGATATATTTTGATGAGAGCCGTTGAACATTTGCTTTGACGAAATTGCCTTTGCGGGGGTATTTTGGTGAATAGGCGTGACTGTGTGTGGGGTTGAGTTATTGGGCCCCATCTAGCAATTTGGGCTAAATTTTTCTTGTTCATATTCATATTTTGATATAGGTGTTAAAAAAATTAGTTTGTGCAACTAATTTATGGGACATGGTGTGTCGTCAACCTAGTTAAAATATTTATTTAAACTAGAAACATCGACACGTAATCTTAAGTGATTAATAATTTATTTTAAAGTAAAATATAATAATTTGTATAGTAAAGTTTATAACTTAAATATAGATAAACTTTATATATTTTAACCTACTTTCTAAGAATAAGAAGGTTCAAAAAATAATAAAGGTAAAGTAAATTATAGTTATATTATAATAAATAAATAAACTTATATATGTTGATTAGTAAATAAGAAAATCAAAAGATCGGTATCATCATGGCTTTTTTAATATAATAGTATAGATAATAGGGATACACATTTATACACATTTCATACGTAAAATTTAATCAATAGTCAATTGAATGTATAAGGTCAATGTGTAGCATTTGAACGAAATCAACTCCTTTAGATAATTTTCAAACTCTTTCACTTTACTTGAAGTTGCTTGATTTAAATCGAGGTATTCAAATGCTTTAAAAAAAAACAGTAAGAATTCAATTCATAAGAATGTGAAACGGATTAAATATTGCCCGAAAGATTAAAACCTGACTAATACCACTATACGACCAAAAGAAAGAAAAGAAAGAGAGGAAAATATGATTAAGGTTGATGAAAGTTTAGACCTTATTCAATCATGTAAAAAGCTAAATGATACAAATATAAAAACTTATGATAGTTGGTCTGTCAGTTTCTTCGAATGATGGAGTTCTTACACTTTCTTTATTCTCCAAACACCACGAGTTCAATAATAAGAGTACAAGCATAATTTGTTTTACTGCCTAAACTCCACCATGAAATATTATTCATATTCCTCAGGAATGGAGTTGGCATTTGGAGAGAGAAATCATCTTCCAATCTAATATACAGTGCAAGAATGAGTTATCTTACTGCTCGGGTTTCTGAAGTTGCGATAGTAATTCGACAGTTGTTGAATGTGAGAAGTTGTTGGGGAGGGTCAAAAGATGTTTGTCTCCTCCATTCAGCTTCTGGATAGCAATGCCAAGTGAATATCCCAGAGCACGTCCAACTGAAACGGCAACTGCGTTTCCCACTTGACTGTATCTGTATTGAGAACCAAATACAATAAGATTGATTGCAAAACCAACCATTGGAATACACTCCCTTCATGGCTTCTTGTAAGAATCGAGTTCGAGTTCCTCTGCGCTAAGCAGAAGTAATTTGAAAGTGCTTATTACCTTTCTTTTAGCTTGCCACAAAACTTATAATGGTCGTGAAAGCCTTGAAGCCTTGCACATTCCCGTAAAGTGAGGAGCCTGTCTTGTTCAGGATGCAAAACTGCCTGGATTAAGGAAAATACTGAACTAAGTTGGATTTTCCAGCAACACAAAATCTTTTTAAGGAAGATGCAAGGTCAAAAAGGCTGACCCTCGTGTGAGGATCCGAAAAACAGAAAACAGTTGGTACTGTCTCGTCCCACCACAATCGCGCAAAAGGTCTACGTTTTGAGAGAGAGAGGATCCATTAAGAATGCAAACAAAAGACAATGTGTCACAAGATTGCTATGGTTTGTTACATCTGCTACATCTTCATGTAATCAAATGTATAGCAAATTGAACATTTCCAGTTGTACAGAAGTTGATTAGCGACTTTGTAACTTAACAAGGAAATTGATTATTTGCTTCTAAACTTATTACCATGCAAATAGAATTACTTACTTTACTACAGAGACAATAAGAGTAATACAAGAACATGTTACTATCATATTAAACTAGCTTACCTTGTTGACTTCCCATCACGGAAATTAATTGCATATTCAGGTACCTGAAAGTTGGGAAAAAGCAAAGCAAGTCAACCATTAAATTGGTATAGCGCTGCAGTATTTGAACAGGCCCCTTGCTGATTTTAGGGAAGTAATGAATGTAAATTAAATTGGTATACACGTTTTATTTGTTCGAGTTGGCAAACTTTTTAAATGCGCAGGTTGCTAATTGCTTCCGAATGGTATACAAAAACTTATGCCTTATTTCCTAAAGAAATATTATGAAGCAAGAAACCATCTTGCTTTTGATTGACATGTCAATCAAACTTAAATGTCACTTGGCAAAAATCTCACAACCTTAGTAAATTAATCACTTGGACAAGAATGCAGCAACTTATGTCCTCACATGATCATGTATTAATTAAATGATATTTGTGGACTCAACCATGTATCAGATGAGTTTCGCAACATGATGCTATGTAGTTTTATTGCTGCAAACGAGAATTATGTGTATATTACCCATGGCTTTCCAGAAGGCATCAAACTTGGCTCCGTTGTTCGTCGAACAGCATTGTCAGATCCAATAACAATGCCAGGTAAGTCTCTAAAATTTGCACCCTGTGGGGTGAGGACCATTAGATAGAGAATCAAAACCGACATAGACTAATATATTAGGCGTCACTGAACTAACCTTTTGTCTTGGTATTCTGCAAACACGCATATAGTCTTCTTCATTTAAAGGATGCGGCAGGTGATCGTGGAGAACAAGATTATCCGCCGTACTAGTGTCATTGGAAGGTGAAGCCGTCATATCTCGAGAAAAAGGTAAAATATTTAATACGAACTTCTCTATTAAGTGGGTCCCTAAATGCTCATTTTTTGCCAGTTCCTTAACCAAACCAAGATCAAAACTCAAGTAACAAAGGTAAATAGATCAGCTGCTTGGTTCATGAATTGTCCTATTGGTAGTCTAAAAAAAAACTCAAGGCACTACTTTACCTCAATAACGAGAATTATTAGAGCATTTTGGTGTCAATAAAACGACAAGTCCAGGTCTCTTAAGCAATACTTCTTTGGAACAAAATGCAAATTCAAAGTTCAAACTTTGGTTAATTAAGATAGCCAGGAGAAAACACTTGTGATGCCTCTTAGACAGCAAACAAGCTCTTTTTTTGGGGGGGAGGGGAAAATCAAAAGCTCTAAGGTTTCTGAGCATCAAAAACTATCACCAAATACAATATGCAAAAGTTTCAAACCAGCAGAAAATTGCTTTAGTGAAACTAAACTGAAAATTTAGACGTAATCTTACCTTTTTTAGCTGCTCTGATGTACTCTTGAAACTTGGTTTCTGGAGCTTTTGTGTACACCATCATGTCACGTTTCTCATCGTTTTCAACCTTAAACAGAAACTACATATAAATTAAACTGAATTACTGATGAACTAGATGAAAGAGGCAACTGTAATAAAATTACCGGAGGAAGATCTGAGATGGCATCGTTGAGAACAATGTGCTTTTCTAGATTCCAAGGTTGTCCTTCATCATAAGCAACAACATTACGCTGTACAATGGAATTGGATTAGCAAAGAGAATCTATAAGATAACTCTAAGTTGCATGGCAGAAGTGTCAAGCACCTCAAATTCACTGGGAAATCCATACTGGATGACCACATCGTGGGTTGGAAGGGGAAACTGGGGCAATATCTGCGAGCAAACCAACATTCAAACTCGGGAATGGAACAAAATAAATTGATTAATTTGGTTTGTTATTCAATATAGTGAATGAGCTCCCCAAATGATCAACTGACAGAGCCTTATTTTAGTTACTGAACTCAAGTCCATGTAACATTCACAACAAAAGGATTGAAATACTCGCCTCATCGGGATGAGCTCCCCATAAGAAAACACGCAAGCGAAATTGAGGAAGACCATAGCAACCAGCAGCCATAATGCCAAGCCTTGCTTGATAGCGCATACGAACCAAACGACTAATAGCATATCTTCCAAGACAGCCGTTGGCAAATTTCAAGATATCAATAACATTTTCCATTAGAACATATTTTGGCTTTAAAAAATCAATAATATCCATGAAAATTACTATTTGGCGATTTCTTTCATCATCAAGAAGAGAATCAAAATTTCTGAACCGGTTGGAGCCACTAATTCCTTGGCATGGAGGACCACCACAAATTACAGCAACATCACCCTGTGATAAGTTGATACCATGCAGAAAGAAAATCTCAATGGAATCAATATTTAGCACACCAACAAATGAATCCATATAATATGACAAAGAAAACATTTTCGATCACATATCTGAAACAACCTAAACCGATGCTTCATACTATCTCCTTTCACCTATTCGTGCAACATTAAGTACGAGAAAAAATAATAATTAGACAATAGACCTTCTACTGTCACCAAATTAGGCCTTTTTTCCTCGTCTGGTGTCTTCCATTGTTCTAAGATTCCTATATTCCCTTTTGGGTTTTAGTTTCAGTTTCTTTTATCATTTGTTGTGAGAATAGAAGTGTTAGAAGACCATACACTCCGACATATCTTCCCCGACTTTTATGTTAAGTAAAACAGTTCAAGTAGCTTTCCGAACTTTTTCACAAACACAAGGCATTGGCAATGATACATAAACAGAATAAACATACCGGACGTGGAAGTATTTTTGCCTTCATTCCCCTCAGTACAAAATCTCGTATTCGCTCTGGACAGTTGCTAAAAAATAGTAAAGAATTTGGTCAGTGAAATCATTCAAGTTTGATGAATAAAAATACGGAATTAGGTCTGGTACAGCACACCTCAAGCCCCCCATTGGCTCCCATGTATCATCACTTGGGCCGTATCCAATCCAACGCACCTAAAAGAAAGAGTTATATGAAATAGCTAAAAGTCACGTCAAATTTTATATGTAGTAGTGTTTCAGATTGACAGCAAAAATCATACGCGTACTAGAAACTTCAAACTAATACTGGCTGAGTTTCAGAAACAGAGCACATATTAACTACTTGGTTAAACACAGATGCACTGGTTTGTCCTCTAACAAGAATGTGCATAGCTTAATTGGACAATATATCGAAAACTTTAATATAAGAAGTATCAGACGACCAGTGCGTGTTTACTTCTACATATTGGATAATATAGTAACACCTTCACATTGTCAAAGGTCTCAACGTCATAAGAGCAAATTTAACCTGAAACATGAGACTCCGCTTGCCTGTTTTGTTAGGATCCCCGTAACATATATCTATTAGCTTTTCCACCTCATACTCGCACGAACTTTTTGGATTAGCTTTTGAACTTTTGCTTTTATCAGCTTCTCTAGTTACCCTTGACTTCACTTCCTTTTTTTCAGAATTCACAAATCTTTTACAAATGCGGTCCCACTCCTTCAAGAGATCAAGAAAATCCTCTGCAGAAACATTCCTTACCTGTTCAACAAGGAGAGACTCAGAGAACAAATTTTACTCCAGGAAATGTAGATTCCAAAAAGTGAGACCACTACAAACCTGCGTCCCTCTATGGTTCTGCCTCAAGCTTTCACATGCAGCTTTATCCATGTCAACCGCCCATCTCTTTAAAGTTGAAAACAAGTCATTTCCCAACAAGTACCAAAGCTAGTTGTCAGAAAATAAGACATGTTTATGAATTCAATAAAGTTCTTGAGTTGATTACCGTCACAAGATCTACGCCACATGCTTTAGCACCAAAGCACAGTCCTGTGGACATTCCTCCACAGCCAGAGTACATATCAAGCAATGCTAGCACGGGCTTAGAGATTTCATTATTTGACATTTCATCTGGAATAATCTTGGCCCCATTTTTATGTGTTTCATCTTTCTTAATGGTTGATGTCGGTAAAGGATGAGAATGAGGAGATGACTGATCATTATTATCTGCAAAATTATCATGGGATCAGTGGTTGGACTGAAACATGACTCGTGATATTTGAACAACAAAAACTTGAGCTAGCCAGTTGACTTTGAAGAAACTAATTGACCAAATTGCCAAAAACTGGGGGACTTTATCCCTGTACTTTAAGATACAATAAAAGGAATAAAGATTTAAGAATTAACAAAATTGTTCTTCAACCAAGCGTGAGACCAAACATGGAGTAATCCCCATCTGTGATATTCTATAAATTCCTAAACAAAATTAATTAGTCGGTCAGCGCGCTTTTTAGTGTTTCGCTCATTAGTATTTGTTGAAATCACGATACACCATTTTTAACTGATCCAACAAATAAAAGGTAACACGAGGAGTTCGAAATATAAAGACGGTTGATGTTGTGGACCAGAAGGGGTAATTTGCAGCTTTCGGAAAATACAACAAGCAATTTTTTTCACCCAATAAATCAAAAAAGAGGCATTTTCTTCAGTAAGATGGAACAAATACCCGGATCATGAAAAAGAAAAGGAGGTCAAATATGTGATTTCATAATATTACACATCAAAAATACATTATTTTCAGCAGAACAATTTAGACGTGAAGAACCCTAAAAAGAAACATGGTGGCATGCTTATTTTCAACTGATATGGTCGATGCCTACATCGAGAACTCACCAGTCAAATATCAATCAAAGAAGATGTATTTGCCATGGTTAAAGGGATAGGCCATCTCTTAACTCTTTATGTGCTCGTAATGCCAAGTCTATTACAGGAAAAGTTTCAAATTACAAATTGCTTTTAGTTCTATAGATCAAACTGTTAACTTGAAATTGCTTCAGTAAAGTGAGACTTTCTATGTTCTACCTCCATGCAAATTCTACCTCACTAGTTACTAAAAACAATGGACATGAAGCACAAGCAGTTCGACTTGGCAATAATATTCGATACAATGCATGATGTCACTATGTAAGACATAGTTTAAGCTGGCATGTCCAACTTACCAGTTATAACTCTACTGAATGTTGAGTAATCCACTGAGTACTCCATATCAAAATAAAAGTCGCAAGGTGGAATTATTTTTGCGTTCAAGTTTAACTGAAAGAAAATGAATGTTGGCAACAAATTAGTACTAAAAAGTTAACGACACAAGAATTGCACTAGTTAAACGCAAGAAATAAAGCAAGAGCTGGATAGTGAATATTGGCAAGATACGTACATTTGGTGCTACATGAACAACTTTTACTTTTGAAACTAGACAATCTAACAAGTTGTCATTCATTAACTACCATCAGCAACCAACATAGGCCTCACCATAGCCACAGAAGGAACAAAACCACTCACACCCTCTTCCAACCTCTCATCCTCCCGACTCATCTCCGCATCAACGCAACTTCCCAAATAACTCAACGACGTAATTAACCGCTCCCCACCCTTCCTAATCCTACCAACTTTCCCCATTCTACTCAACTTTCCACTTTCACCATCTCCAACCACCAAATCCACATCCACACCAAAAACCGAACACGGCCCACTAATCAACCCCGTATCGTTATAACCATAACCACCACGCAAAACGACTTTCTTCAAAGCCTCGGAACTCGAAGAAGCCTCTAAATCTTGACTACTCAATCCATTATTATAACTAACACCTAAAGAATCCTCCACTTCAAGAAAGGAATCAACCCTTTTGTCCTTTTCCCCCCTAATTTGCGTGTAAAGGACAAGTCTTGTCCCTTAATTGCTGAAATAAATTCCTTTCACTCGATTGACTATTTACTACTTTTGAGTAGTTAAAAAAAGAAGAGGGCTCACCAAGATTCTCCTTTTTGTCAACTGATGATGACGTCAGATTCTCCAAGTTCTTTGCTATGTATCCAGCTCCAGCAGCTGCTGCAACAACCCACGAATCCATTTTTGGTAAATCAAATCGAGAATCCGTGAAACCCGCCTCGATTTACAGGGAGTGAAGATTTTAGCTTCATTAAAATTGTGAAAAAGGTTGAATCTTTGAGGTGAAAATGAAGTTTAATGAAGTGGGTAAGAGCTGAATTTGTCGATCGAGTTAGATTTTTCGATGTAAATTATGGGACTTGGTCGAAAGCGCGAAGCTTTGATTTTGTATAATTGGTGGAGTGGCGAATCCCAGCACACCAGTGCATGCCATGGTGTTTACTTTCTGAATGACCGAGTAATAACTAATAACTAATAAACCAACCAGTATTTGATATTTTTTTACTGGATTAGCTACAATTTGGAGGTTGCGACCTCTGTTATTAGCTTATTTCAGAATTCACCCACAGGAATTTAAAATGGGGCGTAATGCACCAATTAACAGTAATGTGAATCTTTCTACGTGCTACCTCCATGCAAATTCTACCTCACTAGTTTGTAAGAACAATGGACATGAAGCACAAGCAATACGACTTGGCAATAATATTCTATACAATGCATGGTGTCATTATGTAAGACATAGTTTTAAGCTGGCATGTCCAACTTACCAGTTATAACCTATGTCACATAAGTCGTAAACGCGAGCGCGTGCGTGTGCGTGTGCGGGTGCGCCAGTTCGCCTATTTTCAAAAATTCACTTCTTAATGCGCCTCTAATGCGTCTATTAAAAAAATATTAAAATATTAATAATATTAAGTAAATTTTTTAATATTAGGCAACAAAATGATTATTTCCGCCAAAACAATACTAATCATAAACAAGATAAGTCTTTTCATTCATCAAAATGTCAGTTTGTTCATCACATCATCTAAATTACTTGCTAATTCAGAAAATGAGTGACGTGGTGACATGCTATATTTCACTCACTTGCAAGCATCAACAAAATATATTATATCTTAAAAACTAAACTACTAGTATTTATTATTTTGCTTACTTTTTTATATTTATATCTTAAAAACTTAACTACTATTTATATTTATATCTTAAATTTTTTGATATTATACTATTTAAAAACGTGATAAAAAAAGAAAATTCAAAAAAAATAAGAATTCCATTAATTAAACTAGATTTTTATTTAATTAATAATTCAGAAAAAACTTCATCTTGATCAAAAGATATAAATTTTCAGAAATTAAATTTTTGCAACAAATCTAATTAATACTTTTTAAGCTTGATGTTTTAATTCGAAATAGCTTTAAACAATTATGTCGGTTGAAAATATTCTGCTTTCTGAAAGTATATGTTAAATTTTTATAAGTAGAGTTATTCTATTATGAACGAATTATTAAAAATGCCCATTTTGTTTGCTGTTTTGATGAAAATGCCCTAAAAATTCTACGTGGCGGCGATGTGGCTGCCACGTGGACGAAATAGCCCAAATAATAGAGATTGGGTATTTTTGACAAGGTATACATATAGTTACGACATATTTTTGAAGCCCAAAATTCTTTTGGGTAGTTTTAGAAAAATGGCAAACTTAATGGGTAGATTTAAAAATTCCTCCAAATCTTAACTATATATGATTTTTGTTCATGTAAATTTCAAAAGTTAAAAAAAAAGGAAAAAAAAAAGGAAAAAAAGAAAAAAAAAAAGGAGCATTTACACTTAATTCGCAAATTAGTATTTCTTAGTTCGCGAACTAGTATTTCTTAGTTCGCGAACTAGTATTTCTTAGTTCGCGAATTAGTATTTCTTAGTTCGCGAATTAGTAAATACTAATTCGCACTGGAGCGCCGCACGCGAACTCAATTCGTGAGTTCGCGAATCGTGCGCTAGTGCGTGAGGGGGGAGGGGTGCGCGAATTATGTGACCTAGGTTATAACTCTACTGAATGTTGAGTAATCCACTGAGTATTCCATATCAAAATAAAAGTCGCAAGGTGGAATTATTTTTGCGTTCAAATTCCGTTACAAACCTTTACGGCCCTTGTTTCACAAATCTCGCTAGCTAAATTTCCCAGCTAAATACATACATTCTTGTAGTGTCTGTTTCATGTAAGAACTAATTAAACTGAGCTAGCACTAATAACATGATTTTGTGTATATAAATTACATTGGCTTTCAATTCATCTATCAGTTATCTCGATAATATAATGCCAGTACAATTGGGCTATGCTACGGTTATATTTAAAGTATGTAAATTAACTAGTTTAGTTTGTAAAAGAAATTTCTGTTAATATTTGTTAGATTTTAGATATAATTATTAGGTCAGCAAGATCTTTGGCGGGAAGTGATACCCCACCAGCTCAGTGTTATATAAAAGCCATCAATGGACCATTTGCAATAGGACATGATGAAGGTTCATCGTCTGAAGAAGAAGATGATGAACCGATAAGTATTCCACCTCATTCCAGCATGCCTGCTAGTTAGCCTCGTGCAATTCCTCGTGCGGTACGTATAGCCAAACAAAATATCTTTTTGAAAGAAAAGAAACACCTTTGGTCGCGCTTTTGGGCTTACACCACCTTATATGGTACGAATAACACTTAGCCTACTGCGCGGGCTTTTAAAGCATTTATCAAAGATTATGAAACTAGGTCGAGATGTATTGAATATATCATATTGACCAAAAGTAATTTAGATATTAACAATATATATTAAGAAATTGTAATCCAAAAATAATTGAAAGTACTTAAATAATAGAGCTAATATTTCCTTGTGAATATAAATAACTAAACTATCCATGTTATGTGGTAAATAGACAAATTGTTCTCATTAGACATATACTATCTTTTGTCATGTTACATAATGTTAATTATTTTTTATTTTTACTTTTTGATCGGCAAAATAAGTTTTAAAAAAGAAGGTATAATAGGAGTATAAAGAATACTCCAAAATCGTCAAAATATTACAAGCAAAACGAGGGATGAGACATCCGATCCGCCAAAAGAAATTCAAGTATCCTTCTAGCTAATTTGTTGCATAATATATATAACCCAATGGTTTTGGCTATTTAGAATAACATGCATGTCTTTTGACATAATACTTGTCTCGTCATTTCTAAATAATATTCCATTTTGTAAGCAGCAACTAGTAGTGTTTTCTATATCAAGCTGGTTTGATCAGAGTCAAAGTGGTGTTAATTTGTAAACTCTTCAAAAAAAATATAATTTCGTTTAAGTTTTCAAAAGAGGCTTTAATAGGTATAGTTTAGAGTGTTACAAAATAATCTAAAAGTCAAAAGGTTTTGAATATATATTATTTTGAAATTACCACCATATCCTGAATAGAAATGGAAGAATTTGGTGACTGTTATGTGATCGGACACTGAATTAATTTGATTTGGTTATAACTTGTGTGATCTTACTTTAGCAAATGAATTTGAGCTTAACGTGCGTCACACATTATTCTTTGATTTGGTTATAACTTGTGTGATCTTACTTTAGCAAATGAATTTGAGCTTAACGTGCGTCGCACATTATTCTTCAGTACGTTTTCTACAAGTACATCAAGCGAACGAGAAGCGAGAAAAGTGAAGAATACTGATATGGTATAATGTGTGATGTCAAAAAGAAGACACGATGGCGCGAAACTGACCGATGAGTGTCGAGAAGGCTTTAAGTTAAAGCTACTTTAGTCATATTAGGTTCACCATTATATCTATATAGCTAATTAGACATTGAGTGATATGTCAATGGAAAGCCACATGAGTCTAGATTGCAACGCAACAAGCGGAATGCAATTCGGAGGTCCAGAGAGAAAGTTATACTCAAAATAGTAGAGCTGCGCAGGTCAGTGTCGAACTTGCGTTGTTCGATGTGTGCATCGAACCAAGTCTGCTTGATGTGGGGCCCAAAATTACCTTTAAGACCCTCTATTCATGCCTATATATACCCTCTCACTCCTTACAAGTGGGGAGGACGGAAGAAGGAGGCCAACATCGAACCACGTGTGGTTCGATGCCACCTACATTGAACCATAGTTTGTTCGATGCATTACCAACATCGAATCCTAGCTGTTCGATGCTCCCATGTCGAACACAAGTCTGTTTGATGCACATGCCCAGAAATCTACATGATTCAAGGTCCCGAATCAAGAAGCGGATCGAGGTTTCGATCATCCTACAAAGAGATATGATCGAAACCGTGAAGTCGCGCAAAGCTGTCTCGAACACACCCGGTTCGACATTGATAGATCGAACCCTAATGGTTCGATGCTCTCCAAGATTGAACCCATATATGGCCTGAAAGCTACATGAGTCAGGGTCCATAATCAAGAAGCGTATCGAGATTTTGATCATCCTACAAAGAGACATGATCAAAACCGTGAAGTCGCGCCAATGCTGAACCAAGTGAAACAAGCAGCCCTACCAGGGGTCGACCTAATAGAGGCAACTAAAAAGAGACAAATGAACTACGTTAGCTTGATTCCCTCAATGGGATACGCAGGCAGCTTGGCAAGTTCCCAAGTTCAGTCCGATATCATTAGCATCTAACGCCCTCAATTGGACGATAAAAGAACGATTGAATTTGTACCGTTCGACTATTCCCTCAATTTGGCCATTAAGGGATTTCTCCCGTCTTCTTATATGTCCTTATGTGTAATAGGTGTTTCGGACCAAGCTAGTCCATTCATTGTAATAGGATTAGCATTATTTTGGCAATTGATACGCTCATTGTAACGTTTTACGGTGTTTTGTTACCTGGACGAAGTAAGACCAAAATATTGGTGCCGTCTGTGGGAACACCATTTCGCTTACACTTAAGAGTCTGTTTAGGTAAAATGGCAAAGAAAGGGAATGGTCTTACGGGGAAAGAACCTCAAAGAGTCCCGGTAGCGATATCAAGACGAGGAAACAACTACGATATGGAACTCGGTCCCAAGCAAACAGGGAGTGGTGCTAAGAGCAATAATCAAATCCATGATACAACCAAGGAAACCCACATAGCTTCCTCTGCGGGGACAAACAACTACACTCCAAATAGTGTCACGAAGAATCTTACCCTTATGAGGTAACAAAGAATCTTACCCGTATGAGGTATCAAAGAATCTTACCCTTATGAGGTAACAAAGAATCTTACCAGTATGAGGTATCGAAGAATCTTACCCTTATGAGGTAACAAAGAATCTTACCCGTATGAGGTATCGGAGAGTCCTACCCGTATGAGGTATCAAAGAATCTTACCCGTATGGGGCATCGAACAATCTTACCCCAAAGCAATCTAACGCAAAAATTCGCCCCTCGTGCACCGCAAAGCGTCATGACTGAGGTATGATTACCCAAAGCAGCTCCCAAACCTCTACCTGAAGCGATACGACAAATGTATCCAAAGCGCCACCTAGAACATCGGCCCAACATGGTCAGAAACAAACCAAAAACCATAAAGGACAAATATCTGTTTGAAAAAGCATGATACAAGCAACGTCTCCATACCCACGATAGGCTGGATATGGCAATAGACTTCACATAGCAAATCAACTGCAACTACCTTGCATGGTACGATACAAATCTACCCAAAACAGCACAATAAACATCTAATAATCACAATACAAGATAACGTATCCAAAGCAGCACCACGGGCATCTACCTAGCATGGTACAATGAAACTCTGCCCATATGAGTGCATATTTAGACTACTATAAAAAGACTATCACCTCAAGAGGTGCATATATCCATTCGTCGAATTAGCCATCAACGTCGAAGAGCAATAACGTGAAAAAGCATGAAGTGCCATAAAACATAACGCGAGCAGTCATTAAATAAGAATGCAGCGAAGTATCCAAACAAAGGCGACACAATATCCAAATAGACAAAAATTGGAATTGCACGATAGATATTTATGCTCGAGCCTCGGGATTCACATTATCCCCATACTGGTCGATCACCTCAAAAGCAATTCGCCCTAAGCGGCATGGCGCAGCTCCGCCTCTTCAATTGTCACTACATTCGCCCTTAATGAAGGCAATGCATGCCATGCAATTTCGTGATATTGCCTCATTAAATATTACTTAAAAAGGGACGGAGGCTCTGTCTAAAACAGACATGAGGGACCGCACTCCCTAAATCACTAAAAGGGACGGAGGCTCTGTCAACATGGCACGAGGGACCGTATTCCTTGATAAGCGAAAAAGGGATGGAGGCTCTGTGTAAAACGGCATGAGGGACCGCAATTCTCTATATAATAAAAAAGGGACGAAGACTCTGTCTAAAACGGCACGAGATACCGCACTCCCTAAAGAGACGAAGACTATGTCCAAAGCGGCACGAGATACCGCACTTCCTCTAACAACCTAAAAAGGGACGGATACTCTGTCTAAAACGATACGAGATACCGCACTCCCTAAAGGGATGGAGACTCTGTCCAAAGCGGCACGAGATACCGCACTCCCTCAAACAGCTTAAAAATGGACGGACACTCTGCCCAAAGAGGCACGAGATATCGCATTCCCTAAAACAACTCAAAAAGGATCGGACACTCTGTCCAAGAGGCACGAGATACCGCACTCCTTAAAAAGGGACGGACACTCTGCTCAAAGAGGCACGAGATGCCGCATTCCCTGAAATAATTTGAAAATTAACGGAGACTCTGTCCAGAGCGGCACAAGATACCGCAACCTACATGGTTCGAATTCAATCAAATTGCACGACGATTTTACACCACAGAGCGCAACAAAAACTTTATGTGATTATGGAAGGATGCACGAGTTGCCAAAATAAAGTAAAAAGCAACGATAGCAATTGAAAGAAACGGCAACGATTGCGAGCCTTCGATCAAACAAACAGCTGAAAAAGTCATAAGTGACAACCATGCGATTCATGAAAATTGTTCAAACACAATTAAATGCGACATTTCAAACTGGAAAACATAGGCACCTCGGTGAGAATCGAGCTCAGCCATTTCAATAATTAAATATATATATATATATATATATTTTTCTCTATCCATGCAGATTATGCAGGTGGAGCTTAATAATAGAAATAATAATGAATCGCCCCAAAGTGGCTAAACTTCTCATGCACGCCGCCAAGCGTCATGACGGCAGTATAAATCGCCCAAAGTGGCTGATCTCCTCATGCATGACACGAGCTTCGTGACGGATATGCAACGCGAAATTAATAAGCATAAGTTATCACACAATTATGAGATTAATAACAGACAAAGAGCAACTAAACACGCGCTGAACGTGGTCAAAAAGAGAATGAATAACACAAATAGACTATAAATCAAAAAACTATGATATCAGGCTACAAAACGAGTCTCATAACTTGGAAAGACCGTCTCCCAATCGGGGGCATGATTTTCAACGCAAAGAGCTCAAGTCTCATAGCTTGGAACCCGGTCTTTACTCAAGACCGCCTCCCAATCGGGGGCATGCTTTTCAACGTAATGATTCTCAGTATTATCAAATCACAAACAACATAGGGGCACGTCAAAGATAAATTTTATAAGTTTGGCACCCGCTCTCTGATCGACACCGTCTCCCAAACTGGGGGGATTGTATGATGTCGGCTTATTCGCTAGGCTACACTGGTGCATAATGACATTAATCACCCCAAAACTGAGGCAAAACGACTCTAGCACTTCATTATAGTTTTAAGTACGCTTATGTTCCAAAATCACACTCCAAACTGGGGAACTAAATGATATGGTATAATGTGTGATGTCAAGAAGAAGCCACGATGGCGCGAAACTGGCTGATGAGTGTCAAGAAGGCTTTAAGTTAAAGCTACCTTAGCCATATTTGGTTCACCATTATATCTATAAAGCTAATTAGACATTAAGTGATATGTCATTGAAAACCCACATGAGTCTAGGTTGCAACGCAACAAGCGGAATGCAATTCGGAGGTCCAGAGAGAAAGTTATGCTCAAAATAGTAGAGTTGCGCAGGTCAGTGTCGAACTTGCGCTGTTCGATGAGTGCATCGAACCAAGTCTGTTCGATGAGTGCATCGAACCAAGTCTGTTCGATGCGTGCATCGAACCAAGTTTGTTTGATGTGGGGCCCAAAATTACCTTTAAGACCCTCTATTCATGCCTATATATACCCCTTCACTTCTCACAAGTGGGGAAGACGAAAGAAGGAGCCCAACATCGAACCACTTGTGGTTCGATGCCACCTACATCGAACCCTAGTCTGTTTGATGCATTACTAACATCGAATCCTAGATGTTCGACGCTCCCATGTCAAACACAAGTCTGTTCGATGCACATGCCCAGAAAGCTACATGAGTCAGGGTCCCGAATCAAGAAGTGGATCGAGGTTTCGATCATCTTACAAGAGATATGATCGAAATCGTGAAGTCGTGCAAAGGTGTCTCGAACACACCCGGTTCGACATTGATAGATTGAACCCTAATGGTTAGATGCTTTCCAAGATCGAACCCATATACATCCTGAAAGCTACATGAGTCAGGGTCCGTAATCAAGAAGCGGATCGAGGTTTCGATCATCCTACAAAGAGATATGATCAAAACCGTGAAGTCGCGCCAATGATGAACCAAGTGAAACAAGCAGCCTTACCAGGGGTCGACCTAATAAAGACAACTAAAAAGAGACAAATGAACTACGTTCGGCTTGATTCCATCAATGGGTTCGGTTTGTGGTCATTTTGAAGGCAAGAGAAGCGGTTGGAGCGGTTGATGGCGGAGGCGGACGATAATCCTAAGGATGCGAAAAAGCAGAGCGTGCTTCTGGCGGAGCTGAATAAGCACATGTTGTTAGGTTTATGAAAGATTTGTAGTTTGGGACTTTGATTGGGTTGTCATGTAAAGGAACGCGCTTTTGTATTTGAGTGAAACAAGTGAGCTATTTGAACGTTGACAATGCAAATTTGAGCTTGTTTGGTTGTTGTTTAGTATAAAACTATACTGGGGTCAAGGGGCATGTAAACTCATCTTATACCGAAGATTCACTTTCATCGAATATCAAAAAAATAATGATATTTGGTTGATATATAAAGCCAATAAGTTGAGATATTTTTTCAGTGTGAAGTATTGCTAATCAGCATTCTGAGGTACTGAAAGCAGCGCTATTCAATCTACTTCAGTATTGTAGATATCAACATTTTTAGCGGAACTATTATTAATATATTGTTAACAATTTCTAACCATGAAGTCCTTTTGCGCCTGTATTAGATTTTAAGAAAAAAGTAACGAACTACCTTTATTTGCAGTTAACATTGCTTACAGAAATATTGTCCCCAACTCCTTACTCCATACATTTAAGCTAGCGATAATTCTAACATATCTTTCTTTTATGTGATTTAGTCCTGAATCTGTCATCCAACGGTTTGAACAACGAGCGCATGTTGTTGATAGTAGAGGAGTAACAAAATATCTTAAAGCGCTAGTGGCAACTAATGCGATTGTTGGTTATTTACCTGATGAGCAATCAGGAAAGCCTTCTAGTCTTCCATCTTTGGTACTTAGCTTATCTCCTGTTTAATTTCACATTGGATATGTATAGTATAGTTTCTGATTTCACCTAATTGGGAATTTTACATCCGCACATTTAAAGTAAACGTGTTTTCATATGTTCATCAGTATCAGCACCATTTATTCTCAGAGGTACATGGCTGATTTAGGCGGCTCCCAAGAACTAGCATCGTTTCCTGATAGTTCTGTTTTATGAATTTTGAAGGCAATTGCAGGAGAGGCTGGGGTACCTTTCTTCTACATAGAAGGGTCTGAATTCAAAGAAATGTAAGATTTTTTTTCAGAAATGCTTATGTTTGTTATCTGATTGGAGAATAACAACAATAATCTGTTGCATATAACTGGCACGGTAGAAATTGAAGCAACCAATTTGATTTAATCACGTGTGGGTGTACGACGCGTGAGATCCTTGTTTCAAGCGGCCAAAAAGAAGGTTCGCTGCTTATTATCTTGGGAGTTTTATTGCACTATGACCTCTCAAATTATGTTACATTCTTTATTTCGTCACTTTTCTCCAAAATTAAAATTAATCACTCTTCATTAGTCAGACCTTGTTATTACTCCGTTTCAGTTTCTGTCTGATGTTCTCATTGACCTTATTATTGTGCTGTATTTATATTGTTGGTTCTTTTTTATCAGATAATCTCATTGATTATTGTCATGTGAAAAATCCAACTTTGCCATACAATTTGCAATGGATATATGAATTTAGGTAAACCCTGCTTAAGTTGCAATCAGACGTATGGGTTATCCACTGGTCGAATTTGCTAGGAAGTCAGCGTGAATTTTATTTAGTCAAAGCTATATAAAAATGTTTTAGATCTCAACATCGTGGTGGAAATTTATTCAATTATTTTGTGCTCGAGTAAGAAATGGGTAAAGCTTAGTGGACAACTTTGTTTCATCCATTGTGAGATGCTTTAGTAATGTAAGTCCGGATTTTGGACACAACATCTGTTTATTCACATTACAAAGGAGATGTCACACGGATTTTGGTTATCTTTTCTGTTTCTAAGAAACTAATAACTGGAAATCTGTTTCTAGATTGTTGTACCTAATCCAGACGTGCGGGGTCGGCAAGATATATTGGAGCTATATTTACAAGCAAACCTTTGGCACATGACGTTGATGTAAATGCAATTGCTCGTGGTACTCCAGGATTCAATGGCGCAAGCATGTTACTCTTTTATTTACATTGTGTAACATACCTTCTCTAATCTATGTGGTTGATGTTTCATCTTGTCGGAGCCTAACCTGAATTATCAAGTGAAAGGGTGATCTGCTTTAGTATGTATATGTGAGTTAGTTAACATGGGAAGATTTTGGTGGGTGACTGTGTTTCTGTTTGGTTATAGAAGGTTTCGACATGTTCTACATAGTTAATTATAACTATTTATATTTATATCTTCGAAGTTAACCATAGTTTTAAAGGAGCAAAAGTTAAGTATTTTCCAAACAAGATGGACTGGTAGTTAGTTGGTACTAAATGCAACTGAGATGTTTCCTGTTTCAATATTCTCCGGTATCAAACAGATTTGGCAAATTTGTTAAACATAGTTGTCATTAAAGCTGCTTGCAAAGGTGCTGAAAAGTTGAATTCGGCACAACTTGAATTTGCCAAAGACAAAATAATTATGTGAACTGAAAGGAAGACAATCTTTCTGTCAGAAGACTCCAAGAAGGTGTGTACTAATCTGTTCCACTGACATTTTTTACGACTATCATTATGCCATAGAAGATTCTTTTATTAATAAGAATTTGTTGAACTTCTTTTTAACATTTTGCCTTAGATTGAACTACTTATGGCTTAATTTAATGACCCTATTTTCCATATGACTTGAAGTCGTCGATTTCCAAAGATACATAATATATACAAGAAAATTATGTGATGGTCTTTCTTGCCTTTCAGCTCACTGCATATCATGAGAGCGGGCATGCTATCGTTGCCTTGAATACTGAAGGTGCGCATCCAATTCACAAGGCTGCAATTATGCCTCGAGGGTCCGCTCTAGGCATGGTTACCCAGCTTCCCTCTAACGATGAGACTTCGATCAGCAAGAAACAACTGCTAGTCTCTCGCGGATCATGTTACTACTGGAGCAAGTAGTGATCTTATCACAGCTACGGAGCTTGCTCAATATATGGTTAGTCTCTCGCGGAATTTAATTAACAATTGCATATACTTGATATAAGAAGAATTTTGAATATTGTTTCACAAAATGTGTAATCTTGTATGTGCTTTTTTTCTTCCTTTTCTACCTAATTTCTTCTGAGGGTGGAGAGAGCGAGAGGGAGAGGCAGTGGAGTGACATGAGTCCCGCATATATATGTAAAACATGGTAGCAGATTTGATCTTACAATCATTTCCGAGATTTTCTGATCATAGTCCTGAACTTCTGATAGGTTTGAAGTTGTGGGATGAGCGATGCAATTGGACCGGTTCATATTAAAGAACGACCTGGTTCAGAAATGCAATCACGTATCGATGCTGATGCTGAAGAATGCCTTACTACCATCTCGATGATTAGTATATCACAGGTATTATTCATATTAGAGAGTTAACGTGTTTGTTTTACAGGTCGTTAAGCTGTTGAGAGAAGCTTATAATTGTGTTAAAGCGCTGCTGATAAAGGTAAATTCATACAATTCTCATGGCCCAGCATATGCATGCACTATTTACTAGCTTGTACCTAAACCTTACACACACATACACACATTATGTATGTATGTGTGTGTATATATATATATATATATATATATATATATGTATCGTTTGTGCTTTCGGTCTGTAATTAACTTTACTTATCTATTGAAACATACATTTTCAGCATAAGAAGGTACTACATGCTCTTGCAAATGCTCTTCTGGAATACGAGACTGTTAGCTCATAAGATAAAGCGGATACTTATCCCTTATAACGGAGGACAGTTACCTGACGTACAAGAGCAACAAGAAGTGGAAGAGGAGCTCGTGTTAGCTTAAGGCCAGGCTTCTCACCTCATGATCACGCTGACCAAAAAGGTGAGATATGTACATATATAGTAATTGGAACATTCAAATCTGTTGTCGACTTGTCGTAACATGATCCGCGACAATATTTGAAGCGATCTCCTTAGTTATTTAAGTGGATTAAGTTATAATGGTAGAAAATTAAAGTAGACCCATTTGGACTTGTGCCCCTATTTTGGGTAAAGTTTTGGATGCGGAATACACTGTATTTTATTTCATAAAAAGAAGCATATAGTGTCAAATGCAAAGATTCTGCATCATATGTCTTGTGTTTATGTCTTTGTGCTCTCATCTCTAGGTTTAGCAAGGTAAATAGAGGACGACTCAAATTCCGTTCACTTGTGCAATAATTTCATGAGTATTCGATGGTGAATTTTTAAGACAAGATTAAGCAACATCATGCAGTGTAAATGGTAATGAGTGATGTGTGCCTTGCGCATAAAGATTTATAAAAGAAGCAAAGGTAAGAAATGAAACAATTGCCATGAAGTAGGTGGTCTGTCAAAAACCATCAAAGGAAATATGCGAATAAACTTCCTTAGGGTTTGTTCAAAACGAAGACTGTCATGTGAATTGAAGATCCCTAGAAATGTGGGTGCATGTTGATATTATTGACTCGGAATCAAGAGAAAAGGATAGGGTACGATGAAACTGAAGAAAGTTAACGTTTTCACAACCGGAACATGTAGAGAAACAGAGAGTTCAGTACCGTTCTGGTGGTGGTTGCTGCCGCTGCACTTTATAACCCTTTTACAATCCTACACCCACAATCACATGACCAAGAGGGTAGTCTTTTTTTACATCCTAGAAACCCAAAATTTGGGTTGGATAACATGCATTTTACACTTGCAGTTTTCCACAGAGTTGGACATATTTATAATTCATGTTTCTCGACTACTACAAGACGGGTTTATAAACGGGACTGAGACCAAAATACAGACAATAGACAAGATGCGAAAATGACAGAAAGCACAAATGTATATGAAACACAAAAGATTGGCTACTCTGCCTCCAAAGCCACAGAGGCACAAAAGCCTTTGAAATAGCTTCATCCTTGGTAATACGTAGCTTCATCCTTGAAAAAATAATTCTTTAAATGTCATGTTATGATCCTAATTGCAAGGTATGGGACTTGGATCCCACATTGATATTGTAAGATGTCAGTGTGGGGTTTATATGGACTTGGGCTCTTCCACCTTAACAGCTAGCTTTTGAGGTTGGGTTCTCCTAGGTCCATATCAATTGGTATCAGAGCCATCCACTACTACCTCCCAGTTGCAATCGTGCGGCGCGGGTGGTGACGTCGGTATTGCAGTGTTAGCCCGGGGCTAGGTGAAACTAGCGCAAAGCTAGCCCGCGTGGGCGCCGGGGCTGCGGAGCGTGGTGGAATGTTATGATCCTAATTTCAATGTATGAGACTTGGATCTCAAATTGATATTGTAAGATATTAGTGTGGGGTTTATATGGACTTGAGGTCTTCCACCTTAACAACTAGCTTTTGAGGTTGGGTTCTCCTAAGCCCATATCATGTCACCATGCAATAATATACTTTACTATTTCAAATTTATTCTCTTATTAGGTAATTACCAAAGTTATGCCAATTAGCAAAGTGCATTATGAAATTGAGAACGCAACACGAATTTTTTTCATAAGTCTACGGTTGACAAGACGAAGCCGCAGCCGCATTAGAAGTCTGAAATTTGAGGGTGAATGGTGCAAAGAGGACACATCGCTTCAGCAGCACGTACGAGAGTACTTTCGACGGCTGTTTTCAAGCGAAGATGGAGCAGGTCAAGGTCAAAATAAACTCCCAATCTCTCGGTATCAAATGGTTGTGAGCAATGACGAGAAGGGGGAGTTGATTCGCAATTTAGGGGAAGATGAATTGAAAGATACGGTCCACGATATGCATCCTCTAAAAGCCCCCGGGCCGGATGAACTTCAAGCGGGGTTCTACCAAAAGAGTTGGAATTGGATTGGGAAATCAGTGTTTCGGTTTGTCGATGATGTCTTTATAAATCGCAGCTTTGACACGACAATCTGCATGGCCTTTTTATGTCTTATTCCAAAGACGAAGACCCCGTAAACCATTACTTAGTATCGGCCGGTTTCTCTTTGCAACATGCTTTATAAAATCATCACGAAGAACATCACTTCGAGGTTGAGAAGTATTATGCCAAGAATTGTGGCTCCTATGCAATCTAGCTTCATAAAAGGCCGTAGCACACAAGATAACATCTTCCTCCTACAAGAGGTCCTCCACTCCTTAAAGACCAAGAAAAAGAATAAAATTGGAGAGATGGTTATGAAGCTTGAATTGGAGAAGGCGTATGACAAGGTTAATTGGGAGTTTCTTGAGGATACGTTACACGCTTTTGATTTTCTGAGAGAGATGGTGGAGGTGATTATGCTATGCGTGCGAAGCGCGACAACTAGAATTTTGTGGAATGGAATGCCCCATGAGTCCTGTAAACATACATGCGAATTACGACAAGGTGACCCTTTGTCGCCATATCTATTTGTTTTATGCATTGAGCAACTCTCGTATCTTATCAACGAGGCGGTCGACCGAGGACGTTGGAAACCAATAGTACCATGTAAGGGAGGGCCGAAAATCTCACATCTCTTCTTTGCCGAAGACCTTGTTCTTATGGGGAAAGCTACTATGCGCACGACCTGGGAAATCAAGAAGGTATTGGAAAGGTTTTGTGGGGCGTCGGGTCTCAAATAAGTCCGCGAAATCAAAAGTCTTCTTCTCAAAATTCGAGGGTGCATCTTTGAAGAGAGATCATCAATTGCTTGGGTTTCAGTCAAACTCCTAATATAGGAAAGTACCTTGGAGTCCGGATGATGCACGGTCGCATGAACAGGGAATTCAGCGCAGAAACTTTGGATATAATCCTTGCTCGGTTCACTTCTTGGAAGAGCAAATTGCTATCAATTGCGGGGCGCGCAACACTTCTCCATTCCGTCTCCTCCGCCATGCCAGTATATGTGATGCAATCGGCCTGGCTCCCAAAAAACGTGTGCGACAAGTTAGATCAGCTTAATAGAGAGTTTTTGTGGTCCTCAGGCGTGGAAAAGAAGAATCTCCATCTTGTTGCATGGCAAGATGTCACAAAAACTAAGAAGGAGGGAGGATTGGGGATTCGAAAGGCGAGAACATGTAATGCGTCGCTTCTCGCAAAATTGGCATGGAAAATTCTTATTGGAGAAGAAAACGTATGGAGTGAACTCATCAAAGCCAAGTATTTGCGAGGGAAGGAATTACTACACTCGGACGCTAAAGCCTCGGATAGTAGTACGTGGAAAGGGATTGTCAAGTGTGTGTGACTTATGCAACCGTTTTTGAGATGACGAATTGGCAAAGGGACTAAAATCTTCTTTTGGTTTGATGATTGGAGGGGCACGAGTGGTCTCTATAAAGAGAATGTGAATATTCTTCCTACAGAAAAAAGTCTCAAGCTTAGGGAGGTCACTGATGAAGACGGGGCGTGGAATCTCGAGAACATCGGATTGGCAATTCCAGCGGATGTGATGAATGATATTAAGGGTCGAACTGTGGTACTTACGGATGAGGATGACCGGTTGCTATGGACCGAAAATTCTAATAGGACGTTTACTTGCCAATCCGCCTATATAGCCTTTGAGAAATTGTATGCGCATGATCCGAGACCGCGAGGGGATTTTGCATGGATTTGGAGATTGGATTTTAGCAACAAACTGCTGCACTTCCTGTGGCTCGTCGCATGGAAGAGACTCGCTACGAATCATCTAAGGAGGATTAGAAAAATCTCTGACACCGCGGGATGCAATATGTGCGACCATTGGGATGAAACTGAAATTCACTTGCTAAGACATAGTCGAGCCGCACGAAAAAGCTGGGATAAAATCCTTGATCCGAGAGATAGGGTGAAGGTTGACAGCTGGTCCGATGAGCAGTGGTTAAGGTGCAATTTGGAGGATACAACACTCGGAAATAAAGTTTGGTCGAAGGTTCCGTGGCCGTGGATTTTCGTGGCAGCTATATGGACGATTTGGAAGCACCGTAATGCGCGAGTGTTTCACGAGAAAGAGAGCAACGTGGTAGGGTGAATGCTCTAAATTAAAAGCTTAAGTCGTGGCCTGTTTGAGGGTAGGAGAAGAAAGCCGAAAAGCAAGGAAGTCAAGTGGAAAAAACCGCGGACATGATGGTACAAATTGAACGTCGATGGTGGCCTCAACACGACAAGAAATGAGGGGACTGCCGCGGGGGTTGTGCGGGGAGAGGATAGTAGCTGGTTGTGGGGATTTGCTAAGAAATTAGTGGCACCAACCGTTGATGAAGTCGAGCTAGAAGCATTAAGGAAAGGGATGGAGATTGCGTGGGAGCGGCGGGTAAATAATGTCGAAGTTGAAACGGACTCTCTCGTGATTTACAAGCTTTTGACCGAGAACATGGATCCAATTTCGGAGTTGAGAAACCTTGTGCACGAATGCAATGAGTTAATCCACAAACCGTGGAGATGCGAGCTCAAATGTATCCCGAGAAGTGCCAACGGGGTCGCCGACGGACTTACAAGCGGGAACGCTTTTGATAACGGAAGAGAGATATTTTGAGATGGACCTCCTCCTAGTGTTAGCGCTATTTTAGCTTTGGACATGGCCTAAGGGTCTTTTGTTCTACTTTCTTTCTACCAAAAAAAAAAATACATTTCTTTTGTCTATGAAGAATGTACCTTAAATATCTACATAGAAAACCTTTGAGTTGTCATAATAAAGATTTTATAAAAGGCAAATGATATAGATCCCCAAATCAGAGCAAAAATATTGTGTTCTCTATTATGCCTTTTAATTTGTGCATTGATTATCTAATATTATCTTCCTTTATCGATGATGCATGTCAATAATTGTAGAATCTTTGGAAATTTAGACATAGATTTTTTTTCCTAATCTTAAGTCTTAAGATGGAAACGTTTTCTTTTTTATTTTTCTTTTGTGAACTTTTGAGCAAATTATATAAATTAGTAATGTATGACTTTTAAAAATTAAAAAAAAATTATCCATCAGTCGATTTGGGTTGGTTCAAAAAGTATGTTCATTATCCGAAAGCATTTTTTGTTTAAAGTTAAAACAAAAGGAATTATATAGATTAACTACATTTCAATTACAGTAAAAATTAAAAGAACAACGAACCACTTAGATTATTGGCACATTAAATTAACCATAATAAAACGGATAAGGAACGTCTTCATAAATAAAAAAGGATACAAAATTGAAAAAAGTGATAGGAAATATAGTAAATAAATTAAAAATAAAAGTAAACTATAAAAATACTTCATATTGTCTCAATTTGTTTATTGCAATTTTTTGACTAGGGATTGGCAGGAATAATTTGCGGAAAACCTCGTACATATATATTCTAGGAAGTGAGATAAAATTTTAAAGTAGAAAATAAAACTTTCACACGCGGGTTTCCTTTCCAAGACCATAATTTCCTCTTTTTTTCAAGATTTTATTTCTTTTCCAGGAAAATCTTAAATTACCAAACAGTAGGAAAAAAAGATTTTTCCTTCAAGATTTCTCTTTCCTTAATTTTCCGGGAAAACAAACTAGGCTTAAATATGTTGGAGAACAATTTCGAATAGAATTTTTGTATTTCACACACACAAAAAAAAGAAGTACCAAGATTAGGTAACACAATCTCGGAGCTTTCCATCAAATATTTGAATAAAACTAAAAAAGTAAAGAACAAAATAAATAGGAAGTGTAATTAAACTGAAATACTACATGGACGTAGTATATATGCTAATAGTACCACTAAAATTTTCTACATAAGTCAAATTGTGTTCACTTCATCAATTGAACATTAATGATCATCAATTCCTTCAATATCTTCTAACAAAAACTTGAAAAAGAAAGAAGAAACATGGCTCCATGGAAAGATCTGCTTCCGGAACTGTTGGCCTTAATAGCAAAAAGACTAACTTCAGTTTTCGATTATATCTACTTTCGTGGAGTCTGCAAGTCGTGGCGATCCGCAGCCACATTCGATAACTTCGACAATAGCTTTCCTCAAGTTCCTTGGCTCATGTTTTACGAGTCGAACCAATACAAATTCTTAAGCCTCCTAAATAACAAGAAATTCACGACTCCCAATCCCTTAATCTCCCAAAAACACCTTTATTTTTCTTATCGAGGATGGCTCTTCTGCTTTGCTAAAGAAGACATATATTTGTCACACCCCATCCGGCCCGACCGCATCCAGCTCCCCAATACTTTTCCTGGACGCCCATCAAATGATGATCGTCTGTTCATTACCAAGATGGTGTTATCCGGTAGTCCAATGACCGTGTCTGATTTGGTGGTCATGGTGATCTGGGTTTTTGAGGACAAAGCACGATTGGGATTTTGTAGGCCAGGGGACTCTTGTTGGACGGTGATGGGATATTGGGATGGTTGGTTTGAAGAAATTATTTATCACAAAGACAAGTTATACGCGATGGACAATAAAGGCAGGATGGTTGAATGTGATATTCATGGCAAAACACCAACGCATATGCGGTTAATTTTGAGCATCCCAAACTTCGATGTTCGCGGTTCTTACAATATGGTGGAGTCATCAGGAAAACTTTTATTCATTGACAATGACTGTAGAATTTTTGAATTTAACATAATGGACGGTAGCTATAAACAGATTTATGACTTGGAAAACGGGGCATTGTTCTTGAGTGAGCGTGGTTCTTCCTTGTGTCTTGAGGGTTTTGCTTGGAATGATGAGATACAACCTAATCGTGCATACGATGCCTATTTGTGTAAGTGCTTCAACGTAGGTAGAACAAACTACTACTCTCCGAAATTCTTTACTCGATGTGACGGCCGCGGCACATAATGGGTTGTCCCTGGATTTTGATTTTGAATTTAGCTCACTTGATGATTAAGCTTTCAAAGTTTTATAATTTGATGTTTTTATGCCATTCGTTTAGTGGCCTTTAAAACTTTCTCATGATTGTTTTTTTATTTATTTATTTTGTGTGTTTGATTTGATGATGGCTATTCTTTTTTTTTTTTCCACGTAGCTTATTTTAATTGATTGAAGTATTCAAAAGTTGTTTGTTAATCTCCTACTATGTCTCTAATATCTAAATTCCGATTCCATCTCTCGCTCTAACAATTCGGATCGGAAGCCCACTGTATTTGGCGGCTTGGGCCACTATTAGAGCTGATATGATTCATGTTCCTGTCAATATGTTTCGTATAGATTCCCTCTTTGGTAGTAATTTTTGAACGATTTTGTGTAAAGTTCAAGAAATTACATAATATGAAACTCTATCTACTTTTGGTAGTTTTTTCTTTTTTTTTTTCCCTTTCTAACAGATTTTTGTAGCTATCTAATTCCCCTTTCTAGTCAAATCTTTTTTTTATTATTTTCAATGATGCCTCTTTCTTATAGTATCCGTTCCATAATTACAGTAAAAGGGCTATTTCTTCAAGACATTTTAATACATGGAGAATTATTACTGGCTCATGGCTCATCTATATATTCTTGGTTAATTGATCCAATTTTTCTTTTTCTTTGTTTGGAGATGCTGGACAGTGAGAATCTTAAGAAAACTTTAATCCTTCTAAGTTCCAACAATATAAATAAATAAATAAAAACGTATAAAACTTAGTGCTCAAAATTGAAGATTCATACCATAAATACTCATACGATACTTAATTCAAATGCATCTTTAGTTCTTTACGATGTTTGTACTTTTGAGTTGAGATATTTGTATTTTTGAGTCAAGATATTTCCATGTTCCAAGTTGAATTTTTAGGGGCTCTTAAGTCAATATATTTGTATTTTTGAGTTCGCTTTGTACTTGTTCGTTTTGATTTTTGATATAAAATTTCTTTTGCTTAAAAAAAAAAATTACGATGCGTGCAACCAATTTGGTTACGTTTTGACAAAACAACATAAGGACTGAATCATTGACAAATCAATTCAGTACACTGTTAGTCAAAACTCTACAAATCTATTAGTAATTGAGTATCCTTCATTAACGATAATGCCAAAAAATATCACATAAGCATCTAATTTTTTTGCATAACTTGATACCAATGTCATAAAACCACTGTACAATAACAGCATCAATAGCTTCATTCCAATTACTTTTGCATAAAAAATTGCATCCCGCAAACGCAAACAGGGAACCTCTTACCTAACATTAATGTTAGAGTCCACACCCCCTTTTATGGGCATGAGTGTGGGCCCCACATCACTTTTGGTGTGATGTGGGGCCCATACCCATGCCCATAAAAAGGGGTTGTGGACTCTAACATTAAAGCTAGGCAAGAAATTTCCCCCGCAAACCCACGGCTGCAAACAGAGGATACACCTAACAGTTGACACAAATAACCGCACCGTCAGATTAATTTATTCAATTTTTGGAGAGGTAAAAGTAAATAAATACTGCTTGATTCTCTCAACAACATTTCCGTTTATTACGATTATTATTTATTTTATCAATAAGGAATATTTATTTTTTTCTCGTTAAAAAGTAACAGTGTGAAGTTTCCTGCCAAAAGAAGAATATTAAACCATTTTTCTTTTCTCAAAATATCTTTTGAGATATTTATTGTAAGATTAAGAGGAATTTAACAATATAAAATTTAGATTTTGTCCTGTACCAATTTATTATACTCTTTCACATTTTTATATGTTGTACTAATGAATCTCTTATAAAAAGGGTACTACAATTAATATCTCAAATCATAAAAGAGAACATAATAGATATAGATCGAGTAAAAAGTCTACGTAGTTATGGAATACGAAGTGGAGACACGCTGCCATCTACCACATTAGTTTGATACGTGCGAGACAAATAAATATTAACACCATGTGTAAGTTTCGTTCCATCGTGTATTTGTTAATTTAGTAGTACTCACTCCATAGTGCTAGTTCCATCTTCTTTTTATTTAGTTAGATAAATAATGGGGGTGGGGGTGTGATCAGTTAGATAATTGTCCCTTATTCATATGCATGTTGTAGCTTTGAATATGCGTTTACGTAGTGATTACATCCCTCCTTGCTTCCCTTCTGGTTTTGTGTCCTGGGTTGGGTTGTGAGTTGTCTGTGGCTTTTCAGGTTTATGGGTGCTGCTGTGCTTCAGAAGTACATTGGTAGTTTAGGTGGGATTGGAGCTCCTGGAGTTGGTTCAAGTTCATCATACGCCCCAAAAGATTTGAATAAGGAAGTAACGCCGGAGAAGGTAAACCTGTGTTGCTTGCTCCATTCATGTGACTTCAAACAATCCACATTCGTTGGCACATCGACATGATGCAAACTTAGTTTCGTTCATTATATTGTGACTGGGGAGTATTTCAACAATATATCTAGAATTTCTATCGCAATGAGGTGCATAAACACTGGGCGACAAATAATTTATGCTACGACAGAATGTAAAGACCTTTAAGGATGTCAAAGGCTGTGATGATGCTAAACAAGAGCTTGAGGAGGTTGTTGAGTATCTCAGAAATCCTTCAAAATTCACTCGGTTAGGAGGAAAGTTACCTAAGGTTTGTTTGATTGTTTTTCTGTTATATTTGGCAAGTTATTGTCCTTTGCTCTCCTTAAAAAAGCCATAATTTTCAGGGGATTCTTCTTACTGGATCACCTGGAACAGGGAAAACTCTGCTTGCCAAGGTAAGTTGTTGGTTAGCAATTGGAATTAATACTTTCATGTCCTAAGGTCTTCTTACCTTTGCCACCACTTCTAAATCTGAGGTACATGGCCGATTTAGGCTGCTGCCAAGAACCAGCATCATTTCCTGATAGTTCTGTTTTTTTCAATTTTGAAGGCAATTGCAGGAGAGGCTGGGGTACCTTTCTTCTACAGAGCAGGGTCTGAATTTGAAGAAATGTAAGAAATTTTTCAGAAATCCTTATGTTTGTTATTTGATTGGAGAATAGCAACAATAACCTGTTATATATTAGGTAGCAGGATAGAAATTGAAGAAACCAATTTGATTCGATTTTCCTCATTCTGCTATATTTTCATCTAGAAACTAAAGCATCAAAGTCGTTGGTTACTATGCATACTGTTTATGGTTTTAGTTATCTTCTCTTTACATTTCTGGAGTGGTAAACGATCTTTGCATATGGAAAATGCATATGAGATTAGTTAAGTCTGATTTTCATTCTTTTTTTTTTTGTTTATATTGGGGCTGGATAATTTGTGCATTGTGTATTAGGGCTTTAATTAGAAAAAATGTTACAGACTGAAGATCCTAACTCTCTTGGATATATGATTTACCTTTGTTTCCTGCTAGGTTTGTTGATGTGGGTGCACGGCGTGTGAGATCCTTGTTTCAAGCGGCCAAAAAGAAGGTTCACTGCTTATTATCTTTGGAGTTCTATTGCACTATGACCTCTCAAATTATGTCACATTCTCAGATTTGAGGGTATTGATCCATCTGATCGGTATGCCAACAGAAATACGGTCTTCTTTGATGGTAATATGAGAGCTCTTGATGGGCTGCAGGGCCCAGTTTATGTTGGTACGGGATCTCTCTTTAGGCGGATCGCCTTGTACGGTTTTGACCCGCCTAGATCCAAAGAACTCAGTCCCGGATTTTTGAGCTGGTGCTGCTCCAAGCGTAAAAAGCACGCCTCAATTGCTAATTCACCTGATGAGAATAGAGCCTTGAGAATGGGCGGCGATTCTGACGACGAAGAAATGAATCTTTGCCATGCACCAAAAATGTTTGGCAACTCAAATCTCCTTATCGACTCCATTCCAGTGGCAGAGTTTCAAGGTCATCCTCTGGCTGATCATCCAGCAGTGAAAAACGGACGACCTCCTGGTGCCCTCACAATACCCCGCGACCTTCTAGATGCATCAACCGTGGCAGAAGCAATCAGTGTCATTTCATGTTGGTACGAGGATAAGACTGAATGGGGACAATGTGTTGGATGGATTTACGGGTCCGTTACCGAAGATGTTGTAACGGGATATAGAATGCACAACAGAGGATGGAAGTCGGTTTACTGCATAACAAAAAGAGATGCCTTCCGTGGGACAGCCCCTATCAATCTCACGGATAGGCTTCATCAGGGCCTTCGTTGGGCTACTGGTTCGGTCGAGATATTCTTTTCGCGCAATAATGCCATTCTGGCAAGCCCAAAAATGAAGGTTCTACAAAGACTTGCGTACCTCAACGTTGGAATTTATCCCTTCACCTCAGCACCCTCTCTATTCTCTGGCCAATTTATTGTTCAGACCCTCAACGTCACTTTCTTAGCATACCTATTGACTATTACCCTTACTCTCTGCTCTCTTGCTGTGCTCGAAGTTAAGTGGTCTGGCATTGAGCTTGAGGAGTGGTGGAGGAACGAACAGTTTTGGTTGATAGGAGGGACCAGTGCCCACTTGGCTGCTGTCATTCAAGGGCTGCTGAAAGTAGTTGCTGGAGTCGAAATTTCTTTCACTTTGACATCAAAATCAGCAGGAGACGAAGACGATGATGAGTTTGGCGATCTTTATGTAGTCAAATGGGCGTCTCTTATGATCCCTCCCATTGTGATAATGATGGTGAACCTAATTGCTATTGCTGTTGGTTTTAGCAGAACGATTTACAGTACCATTCCGCAGTGGAGTCGTCTCATAGGAGGAGTGTTCTTCAGTTTTTGGGTTTTGGCACATCTCTACCCTTTTGCAAAAGGGCTGATGGGCAGAAGAGGGAGGACTCCTACTATCGTCTTTGTATGGTCGGGTCTCATTGCAATCATCATATCCTTACTGTGGATTGCGATAAACCCCCCATCCGGGAATAACCAGATTGGCGGCTCGTTTCAGTTTCCTTGATGACTAGAAGATCTTAGATATTATACAAAGCAGGCAAATTATTTCCTTCAAACTGCATTAAACTTGGCAGATGAAGGCGATACGTGTACTTTTTTTCGCACCAGGAAAACCTGAAAACTTTCAATCTTTTCCTAATCATATGGAGTTGATAATATATGCACTCCGTGATCATGTTTATTTTGTAGTTATACGGTATTCATGCAAATTTTCTGTCGTGTTGACAGCCTTAATTCTTTTATTGTTTTATCTTACATGATGAACATTACCCTTTTTATGCAATCAAGAAAATGTTGATGGATTCCTGTTAATTTTGGTAACTTTTTTACTTGTTTATTGTTGATTTTCCTTGATCCAATTTTAATCCCTTGCGCACTTTAAGAATGTCTTACCTATATTAAAGTGTTTTTAGAATACCAAAAACTTATGTTCATGCAAGAAGGCTGATGTGCTAGTTGTTACTTCACCAAGAATGCATGCTCAAGCTAACATTAAAGAAAAGAGAAAAAACAGCTGACATTTAGGACATAATACTAACTACTGCACACACTCAAATTCACCATTACAATTCACTCCAACAAAATCAAAAAACTTCCTCAGGAACCTCTCATCATGACTCGTCTAACTTACACCGCGACCCTTTTACTGATCGTAAGTGTATTCATCTCATCATCCACTGCAGCAGACATTCCTTCAGACATTACAGTAGCTACAGAAGAAATGCAGAAAGCCAACTACTTCACCTTTGTCATGCTAATGAACATGGCTCCTTCCGACCTCATTACAGGAAACATCACCTTCTTGATGCCAAACGACCGGATTTTGTCCAAGACCAAGGTGGCAGAAACCTCGGTGGTTGATTTCTTGCTTCGCCATTCGATCCCTTCTCCTTTGCTCATTGATCACCTAGTACACTTTCCAACAGGATCCATGATCCCGACATCTAGGCCCGGGTTCATGCTCAAGGTTACAAATGACGGGCAGAGGCGGTTTTTCCTTAGTAACGTCCCAATCAGTAGTCCCAATATTTTGTACAAAAGGATATTCGTTTAGATGGCGTGGTGCAACCTGAAATGGTTCCACAGCCTAACGTGCCAACTTGTTTTAATGGAACAGCGTTCCAGTGGGGCCTGCTCCTCTTCCGGCTCCATCACCTCCCTCTTTTGTGCCATTGGCCGGTGATGTTAGCCAAATTCCGGCTACCACCCCACCTCCGAAATCTAGTTCTCCAAGATGGGATGCAGGAGTTAGAAATTTGGTTGTGACATGTTTCATGATGCTGGTGGCGGAAGCTTGTTTATTTTTGTAGTTCAAATCTATGAAAAGTGACACTAATTATATTGATCATATTAGTAGCTGCATTTGATATCTCATTCCATCATGTTCTGCTGATTATATCGCATGGCATGATTTATAAGAAATCCCTCTCAGTTCTGTTCATCAACCAAATTAACTACTAGCCATGGTTGCATTTGACACCAACTAGCAATATTACTAGACCAAATAATGTTGAATTAAGCGCAAAGTTTTTTAGTTGTCTAAATTGCATCGCTTCAAATTCTAATCTGTGAAAGTTTCAATTCTGGATTTTAACATAAATTTCCCTAAATTGTGATATTCGCTAACTATATAGTAAAGAATCTCCTTAAAATTTGCTTAGTAATTTTTCTTGTAGCGTATATATCAACATAATTTGGAAAGGAATATGTATTTACAGATGCCTTTCACTAGAAAGACGCATAAATCAAGCATCATTGATGATCATATTTCATAGAAATTTTCAACTTCCTTCCAACTATTTGTACCATTTTCGAAATATATCGAAGAGATACCAACAATAAATTATTTGCTTACTGTTAAAAGGTGCAATTTTGAGCCATAATATGATTGTCTCATTATTATTTGAAATTAAAGAGTTCTCGGGGACAGCATTAATTAAATAAATCAAGGGTAACAACAGCAAATTACTTCCCCACCATCTTTAGGAACAATGCATGTTCCTCCATTATGATTTCTTTTTACGCATAGAGCTATGCATTCAGGGTTCCAAAAAAACTTCGTGCACACCTCGTAGCATAAATCTGATACTATTTTTCCTTCACCACCTTCAATATAAAAAATATGAAATAATTTAAAAATCGTTTCGTTCGTAAAAAAAAAAGTTAAAAGCTTTGATCCAATGAAATGAAAAAGATATATGTATATATTTTTTTTCGATGCAATATATGTATATATTTATATATTATACAAATGAATGAATAAATTACCAATGACAAGCGAAGTGGTAATGCACCCCATGATGATGCAATAGATTAGTGAGAATTTGGTCAATGCCATCGGTTACAAATTACAAGTAAGGCTTGAACTACGAATAATAATAAAACAAATTGTGGGGGAGAACTGGCGCATATATTATATTATATACAAATGCGTGTATATATATAAATATATGGCTAACAAATTCATTTATTGTAAATATTGTAATTGATTGAATCTAACTATCGTGCAAGACATACATCCTGAGATTCACGCTTGCGATTGTGAAGGATCCGCAAATAATTGCGTTAAATAGCGCGTGCGTATATATGTATTTCTATACGTGATAAATTACTATTTTGAGTGTGTCTTTGATTTTTTTTTGCATATTACATATAAACCAAAAAAAGGTAATATCTTTGAATTTGATTTAGGTAATAATCACAATAGATCTATCTATTTTCAAAGCACAACCATATTTTTCAGTAATATTAGGATAAATTAAATCTATTTACTTTAACTAAAACTAAATGGATATTGGATCCGATTGGCTAATTAAGGTCATTTTTAGAACAATGAAATCTTTTAATAAGATAAAATCATAAATTTGACTTTCTGAAGAGTGAAGACTGAAGAGCGAAGTTGAGCGAGAATCATTTAACATTCTTTTGTCATTTATGGGCACGTTTGGTTGCCCCAAATTTTAATTATATAAACAATTAATCTAGATATTACTTGTTAGCTTTTGTATTTAATATCACATTTGGATTGTAACACTAAGTAACCTATAACTTTCATACCATTTCTTATTCTATGTTTGGCTTGCAAGATATCTTGGCTTACATGAAATTGAATTACACATTTACCCCCAATTTAAACATTAAGTTTAGGCGGGAGATGAATTTGGGGGCAAATATGTCATTTGAAAAAGCAAATAAAATGTGAGATAAATAATCTTAGGGGTTTGGGTGAGATTTCTTATCTTGCAAATAATGTCAAATACCCCACTTATCACGGGTGCCCGCTATTTTTCGGAGGGTCACCCAAATGTGAGATTAACCAAGATTATTAATTTTATCTTGGCTCTTTAGGGCAAGCAAACGTGCCCTATATATATAATACTTAGGTCATGTATACATGCATATACTAAAAAAGTTGGCACACTGTCTCTGCGATTAGAAATTTACTTTGGAGTGCAATATAATTAATTTATATGATAAAAAAAGTAATTTAAATATGTAGAGATAAGAATAATTCTTAACCTTTAGCGCATGTAAGAGATTATTTAGTAGTCATTTGTTACCTTTAATGAGATAATTTTTACCATGGTATAACATGAAATATAACCAATTTTTTTAAGGTAAAACAATTTTTAGTAGTTTGTTATGAGGGTAAATGTGAAAAATCAAAAAAATGGTGGAATAATGTATGGAATATGATTTATTTTTAAATTTTTATAGTAGCGTAAATAATCAAAATAAATATGATAAAGCTTTAGCTCGATTAAATAAATATGTATATTTGGTCAACACTGTTGGCGCGGGATTAGATATTATATTATCTAAAATTATTTCAAATGATACAGTGAATATTTGATTTTGTTACTAAGATACAAAAGCAATAAAATATAATGTAATTGATATGAACTCTACAATGAATTACTGAAAAATCAACGCCACAGATTTTATCGATACGATGTCGACATCAAAATTAATTCTCACATTCTACATTAGCTGTCTGAATAAGGGTCTATTACATGCTGGGACAAGGTCCTGTGCGCCTTCTTTTAAGATGGTGATATCTGGCCCATCATTGCAATTTATAAGTCTAGCCTCTAGTTTGTATTATTTGTATTTTATACCTCACAAATAACGGAATTGGTCTATTACGACTATATCAAGCCCAACATGCTTCCGTATTAATGACTTAAGAACATCTCAATTAAAAATACCTCGTTTTGACCGTAGTATCGTCGGGTATCCCACCAGGTTTTACAAAGACCGCCGGTCCTCAACCACTCGATCGCAACCGATGGTTCTGCAATGGTTCCTTCAACGATAAACAGCGCCACCCTGGTTCGTTCTACTCCGGGTGTAAGAGGTATAATTTAGGATGAAATGTTTAAAAGAACATCATACATCAACACACTTAGGCAAAAACCCAGATTTTATTTATAGAAGTGGAAACTTATTTATTACAGAACACTCATAACCCCTTTAGAGATGAGTTACTTGTTTCCTTCACACATACACTCAAAACAGAACTTAGATAATATATACACTCAAATTTTTCAACATAAATTAAACTCACTATTACAAATTATTCTAAACTCTCTTTTATTTTTGTAAGAAAACAATGGGGAATGCTCGATGCCCTTTGCTTCCTTTAGCTTGCTTCTTATATAGGTGAAGTCTCGGACTTCAACTTCGGACTTCACATTTATTTTGTAATTGGAATCGTCATTGCATACGTCTCCTCTCACCGAGCTCGTGGTTCCTCCATTATTGATCTGGATTCTAGTGGAGGTGGTCCTGACTCTTATCACATGGCTCGTGGTCCCTCAATTATTTTTCTGACCTTTAGTGGAGGTGGTCCTGATTCTTATCACATGGCCCATTTTTCTTTGCCAGCAGAATTCGTCCACTTTCCAGCACGCGGAACCTTTCCCTGTCTTGAAGGGCCCTCTCTGTCATTTTCCCACTTGTCTCTTTTTACTGTGAATCCTTTTCCAAAGAGAGGCTCCTTTTGATCTTGACATCTTGGACACATCTGCTCCTTCCATCGGCCGGTGTGCATTATGTTACAAAATTTCCGGCTAGTTTCTGCCATTACCAGAATCTCGTTTTTCCACAGTGTTTGCCTCTTATTTTCAAAGATTATTTCTCCAAATCGTGTGGTATTGTTCGTCATGCTATTAAGCATAAATGATCCGTTCTCTGATTTCTGAAAAATCTTGAACGAATACTTGACCTTGTCCATATCGGTGAGACAGACCCAAAGTCCCCACGCCCTTCTGGTAGTAATATCATCTTCAGAAATTGGGGAGACCATAAATTGTCCTTCGAGCGGTGGCTTAATATAATCCATCGCCTTCATGTTGGGTCTCTGCAGCTTGATGAAATAGAAGCTTGGATGGAAACCCTTTCTTGTAATTTCTGGAGCTGCTGATATAAACTTTAGCTCTAGGACATCTCCTCTTTCAAGTGTATGATTGTTCTTCCAAGTCTCATACACTTTCTCGTGAATCCATTCTGGTAATTTAGAAATTTCCAGAAATATCGGTGATGTGGTGAAGACTGAGACTATGCAACCAAAGTCAAACCCACTCTCGTACACTCTCATGTTTTGAACATGGTAGTATCCAAATTCTCGGATATTTTCCTGACCAATCAGCCACGGATTTTCCCGGGACAAGTCCCATTCTTGTGTGAAACCTTTCCCATGTCCTTTGATATTCAATCAAAGGCATTCTCTGCTCGTTTTTATCAATCTTAGAAGTCCATGTTATGGACATAAGATTAATCTCGCCCTCTTTAGTTTCAGAGGTATCCTTTGATTCTTTAGGGATTTCTCCTTTCGAATCGACCTGTTCATGGGTGCTTTCCTCGAAAGGATCACCAATTGGACCTGTGTTGCTTGAATCTCCATCATCAAGTGTTATTGCTCGTAATTCAGCTTTCACCTTTGAGGTGGAGGCATCTCGTAATATTGGGTCCATAATACTTTCCCAAAGACTTGTTCTACCCAACCAGGTAGTCTTCATCGCGTTTTGGACCTTATTAAGATCCATTTCTTGTACATGACCGGAAGCCTTAGCATTAATTATCAGACTATCGATCGCCTTGCTGAGCTCCTCCAGGTTTTCCCTGTGGTGCCTCCATCTTGTAAGAATGGTGTCGGCTTCATGTGCCTCCATCCCTTGTTAGAAAATCTGCAAGAATATTTTCATGAGATTTAATTACAAGAACATCAAAATCATAATATTGACATTCTGCTTGCCATCTTAACAATCTAGATTTCTCTGGTTTACTTTCGATTTTATTCTTCAAGAAAGCCTTAACACTCGTGTTATCAATTTTCAAAGTAAGCTTTTTAGCAAGTAAGAATAACGGCCATTTTTTAAAAGCCTTTTGAACTGCAAAAAAATCCTTCTCGTTGAAATGCCATCTTGATGCTTCATTGTCAGCAAATAGTCAGTTGTAATATCTTCAAGGTCTTCCCCTTTTGGTTCAACTTTCGTTAAAATCGTCGCTCACCAATGATCGCTCGCATTTGTATATAGCACCAGATCATCCCCGTCATTAGGGATCGCCAGTTTGGGCAGGTCTTGACAAATGGCTTTAAGCCGCTGCACCGTTCCTTTGTGTTCTTCCGTCCATCGGAACTCTGCGTCTTTCTTAAGTAATGGACTAAAGACTTTCCTGTAACTTGCCAAGTTGTTAATATAAACATACCAGCAAAATTAACCAACCCCATAAAGCTTTGTAGTTATTTAACGGTTTTGAGATCATCAGGAAAATCGCGTACCTTTTCAACCAAATGGTTTTGAAGGATGATACCTGATTCATCAATTTCTATTCCAAGGAATTCGATTTTCCTTGTTAGGATCACCGCCTTCTTTTTAGACAGCACCAATCCTTCTTTGTGACAAACATCTGAGAAAATTTTCAGATGCTTGATATGTTCTTTGACATTCTTTGAGGCAATGAGGATGTCATCGACATATACGAACGTGAATCTGAAATAATCTTTGAAGAGATTATCCATTTTCCTCTGATATATCTGGGAGCATTAGCCAACCCCATTGGTATAACATTCCAAATATAGTGCCCTTGTGGTGTGGAGAAAGCCGTATATTTCTTGCTTTCTTCTTCCATCTTGATTTGATAGAATCCCGATTTGCAATCGAATTTTGAGAAGACCTTATGATGCACCAAAATCTTATGATCACATAATGTTGTGATGATAAGACGTCTTGTTTCATTATCCTGTGTAAAACATTTAAACGTTTGCAGGAAATTGTTGCCGAGTAAGATATCAGCTCTGGTGTCGTGAAAATTGATTGGTGGCGTTTTGACCTTGTACCATGGGGTAGGCCTGTTTTATTCCTCTTTTGAAGATGATAATCTTCTTTGAGAAATCCCTTCCCGCAACTGCTGGTAGATTTTCTCCAATTTCTTCGGGGAAAACTCTTGGTTTGGCTGTGCAAATACCTGCTCCTGAGTCAATATACACCGCGAAGTATTCAGCTCAGAACTTCTCATACAACATCCCGACTGAGATGTAAATTGAGAATGGACTAGTGGTCATCTGAATCTGTATCTCTTCCCGTCCACTGTGAATTCCATTCCCTCTGGTAATCTTTCCCAAGGTTTGTGATCCTCAAGAAATTTAATCCGAATAACTAATTGTTCCGGGGTCTTCCCTGCTCGCCCGTTGATGATAAAATCCATTCCACCTAATTTTAGGTTTCCTTGATATCTTCCAACTAAGGGCTGCTTTAGATAATACAAGGCATCACATGGAAGCCTATTATCCTTCTGAGTGATGTCGAAGATTACCTCGACCTCGCACCATCCTCCTGGACATTGGAGTTCTCCTTTAGTTGTAAACCTTTTTGGTTCGATTACAACTTCAACAATTGGTTTCTTTCCCCATGTTAGGATGTGCATCCTATTTTCCTGGAAAGAAACTCTCCTAGGTTCGAACCTTTGACTAGTGTTCTTGCCGAACACTAGTTAATCTCGGATGATCATATCCATCTCATGGATATGTGGCAGATCAGAAATCTCTGGTTTGACTGCATGGGCCACTTTATCAAAGATTTCGGGTATCTCCACAAAATCTTTCCTTCGGAAAAGGTCAGAATGATGAGTGTTGGAGAGAGCATAGGAGATATTGTAGGTGATGGAGTATGGCCTATTTTCTTCCTTCATTAATTCCTTGTTTTTGAAATCCTGATGTAGGGTAAGAACCCTGTTGAAATTGCGATCGGCTAGATTATAGGCAATCTTTGGATAGACGAACGTTGCCACCTTTCCAGCAAATAGATTTCCTGATATTCCTCCAAGACATGCATTCCGTAGGTTTTGAATCCTTCGGATAAAGATGGCAATATCAATTGGCGAATTGATTCCTTCTTTGAATGTTGCCTTGATCAAGATTCTTATGGCTCCGATATGAATCCATGACATCTTCTGGGCAACCTCTGGATTGAGTCAACTTAGTTCCTCTTTTATTTCATTCATAGGAACCAACTGCATTTCCATCACATTACTTGTTGGTTCCATCGAGATTGATATTTCTCCCGCCGTAACCTTATAGATGATGTGATGTTTTCGTTGTCTGAGGCTTAGTTGGGCTAAGGCTCTCTCCATTTTTCTGATGGTAAATCCATCGTAAACTCGAAGCTTTGGGTCTTTTCGCATGATCCTCATCAATACTTTGTGAGATACGTTGTTTGAGAGAAGAATCCTGACAAATCTTCTTGTATTTTCTGACGGGAGATCTCCTCGTCTTCAGTTTGATTCTGATTCTGATTCTGAAGACTCATCTTAGCCCTCATCTTCTTCATATATACTTCCGTCTGACGGAATATCCTCAAACTGGTATACTTGAATAAGGTCTTGGAAATAGACAGCCTCTTCGAATTCGGGTGTAGCCTCGAACTGTCTAACTCCTCTTCTTTGATTCTCGGGATAGTCTGTTGAGATGTGTCCCTTGGCTCCACATTTCCAACAGTTACAGTCCTTGAAACTCTCATTGGCACGTGTATGTGCTCTTCTGAAAGTCCTCATCATTGGTGGTCTGCTTATACTTCCTTGGCTGGAAGATGTTCTCTCTCGGCTAGGTCCTGGTCTTTGCCCTAATTTGTAACTTCGGGCCTTTTGTTTTGACCAGAATCTCCTTGGTCTCCATGAAGCTCTTCTTGGAAACCTACTTCCTTTTTGTTCATAGGGATGATCCATATGATTCGTTCTTCGGTGTCTTTTGGGTGCTCCTATGACTGTGGGGGTGTCATTATCGTCACAGCAAAGGAGGACTGATTTGTTGATTCCTCTCAGCCTCTTGTAATATTTCTGGAATGCGGCTTTCTGGCACCACTCGCTCAGCTTAACCTTGAGAAAGGACATCTTTCGGGCTATTGTATCCATCCCAACAGGTGTGTATTCTCGCAGTAACATTTCTCGCCATAGATTGGTATTATGGCGAAGAACAATGGGATCGTCGTTTCTTCGTTGATTCGGCTTTTCCATTTGTACTCGGTAAAAAGCTTGATGCATAGATAGATGTTACATATATCATGTAACCCTAAGCTATACAAGGCTTGCTCGTATCTGTTGGCTCTTTCCTGGTCGCCTCCTCCGGTTTGGGGATCAACAAAATATCCTTCTCCGATGAAGTAGATTTTGAAAAGTCGAGCCATCCTGTCAACAATATCTTTGAGGGCTTCGCCAGATAGCACACCATCCTTAATTTCTGGAGTGGCATGTTCCCATCTGATTTTGACTGATCCCTCGAGGCTCATTTGTAACATCATTATGAACCCTTCCTTGTTGAGTTCCAGCGTTGCTGCCGCATTTCTCATTGCCAATGCCCATTCATCGATTAGTGCTTCTCGATTTTTGAAATCCAATATATCCAGATTGAGCATGAGCCCATAAGGATGAATCGGATCAAGTTGGGATCTTCCATATGGTGTCCAATGAATATCTGGCCTCCTTGGTCTTGATCTAGTTGGCACCGCCGCAAACATGGATCCTGCCACGAAATCGTTCTGATGTGGCATAGGTTCATCTCGAATCAGACTCTGATTTGGATTATGAGATCCAAAACTCTCGGTTATCGTTGACTGCTCCTGAGGAGGATTTTGTCTTGGCACGATTGCGTCCTCCAAGGCCTGGACATTAACGAGTTTTAAACCCAAAAATGATTCTGCTAGATCAGAAAGATCTTGCAGGTCTTCGTAGTTGATCTCATCAAGCTTGATTCTGGACATGTTCTTATGGAGTAGTGGGTTTTCCTCGTATTAAGGCCTCCAGCTTCTCGTTTCTTGTCAATTCCCTCTTGACCTCGACCTATTTACCCTTTTGGTGTAATAAGGGCTCACTTCCAAAAGAAGGTGGTAACCATCCTCCTTTCCTCCTCTCTGATAATCTTGGAAGAGATTCCAAGTTCTTCATGCGTCGTTGGATCTCCTAAAGAGTCTCAAAGACCTCCTTCTAGCGTCGGGAAATTGTCTCTAGTTTGGTCTGGATTTCTTGTAGGTGCTCGGGCATTATGATTGGACATTTTTCTCAATTTTTCTAAGGTCCTGAGACAGCTTAGAGCCATCGGTCTCAAGCTCGTGAAAATTTGGTAGGACCAAATTATTCATCTCGTGTGATAGTTTGCAACTAGCACGATAATTTGTTTCGTGTTTCCAATTGCTCGGAAAACTCCCTGTTGAGAATATATCTCAAACTTTCGTTCGGACTCATAATTATGAATTACTCCTCTCATGAGGTAGTTAGGTGTTAACATAATAAATAAATTTCCACATTTAATAAATAAACCTAGGCTCTGATACCAATTAAATTACGTGGTCTAAAATTTAAATAAAGGGATAATTCTATCAAACCCCCCAAACTATGGGGTCATTTACCGCACAGGGTCAGAACTTTAGTTTTAGCGGCAGTGCCCCCTAAACTTTGGTCGTTTGTGCGAATTTCTCCATTTTCCAGTTTTTTGCAATTTTTCCACCAAAAATCATCGAAAAAATTATTTAAAGTTTGACTAAAACCTTCGTCTCGATGAGACGGTTCCGATGGTGGTGACGGTGTCGCAAAATTCAAAGCCAATACACGGGAAATTTAATTTAAGTGTATTGCACTTAAATTAGAATTCCCATCTTATAACTTTGAATTTTGCATCACCATCATCATCATTGGAACCGTCCCATCGAGACGAAGGTTTTAGTCAAACTTTAAATAATTTTTTCGGTGATTTTTGGTGGAAAAATTGCAAAAAAACTGGAAAATGGAGAAATTCGCACAAACGACCAAAGTTTAGGGGGCACTGCCGCTAAAACTAAAGTTCTGACCCTGTGCGGTAAATGACCCCATAGTTTGGGGGGTTTGATAGAATTATCTCTTAAATAAATGAAACTTTTGGGCTAGAATTAAATTGCACTTTTATTTAAAAAGCCTTTCCACATGTCATAATCTTGAATGTGCTGAGCACAAGACATCAGCGCAGCATGGAATAAATTCTGAATAAGACCAACAGTCCTATACAACAACTCAATGTTCGTTGTTGGTCGGGGTGGACGTACACTGTACACACCGCATGAATATATAATTATATATATATGTTATATGTCAACTTACCAGTGATCAAAACTTATGACTAATTATATTGAAATAATAATGAACTTTTGATTTAAAAGGTTGGCAGAGATTTTCAGGAATCAGGATGCAGTTCTTTTTATAAATATATATAGAAAATAGGATAAAGCTTGAATATCGTTATTTTCACAAACGATTATTGAGGCTTCAAGTTTTCCTTAACAAAATCAACTTTGTGAATTGTGAGTGATAAAAACGAATATTCCTCAAGCATTGTT
Source organism: Linaria vulgaris (assembly GCA_948329865.1). Taxonomy (NCBI): domain Eukaryota; kingdom Viridiplantae; phylum Streptophyta; class Magnoliopsida; order Lamiales; family Plantaginaceae; genus Linaria; species Linaria vulgaris. The sequence continues at coordinate 313,098 of OX415252.1, forward strand.
AAGTTGGGAACAATTTAATCACTTAAATTGTTGTAGTAATAGATCGCGCATCTTTATTATTTTTTCAATTTAGTATATTGCTCCGGGAATTTCTTAGTTAAAGAAAGAAAAATGAGAAATATTGATTCTGATGGGGGTATTTTAGGAGTGGCCCAATACTAATATTGGACCGACCCAAGGAGAAGGCTCACTGAAATAGTATATCGAACAGCCACAATTCGATATTGATTGAGTATCGAACGACATCGAATTCGATCTAAGTGATCGATCGAACCGCCCCAGTTCGATGCACATCTCTCAGCTGCCATAGGGGCCCCACAGGACGGGGTCTATAAATACCCCGTCTCTTCGCCTTCTCAAATTCATTCAACACTCACTAACCATTCTAGTATATCGAACCAACTCTGTTCGATACACTTTACAGTTCGATACTCAACTCAGTTCAATACTGTCCGCTTTGACTTTGACCAAGATCGAACCGCGACTGTTCGAGATTCACTGCATCGAATCCACATCATTCGATACACCACAGGTTAAATCAGCAGCATCATCGAATCGCTATCGTTCGATACGTATAGATCGAACGCCATCAATTCGACCTATCCGATTCTTTGTATAAATAGGGTATCAGGAGTAATTCATTACTTGTTAAAGACAGTAGGTGTTCCGGACCAAGCTAGCCCGCTCATTGTAATAGATTAGCATTATTTTGGCAATTGATAAGCCCTTTGTAACGTTTTACGGTGTTTTATTACCCGGACGAAATAGGACCAAAATAGATTCAGTTGCCCGACGGCTGCATTTTCCATATGTGGGCTTACGTGAAGATAAATTATAAATATTTTACTTTGTATTCAGAGATCTATTTATAAAAATATTTGAGAATCTGAACTTTATTTTATACATTAACCTTTTCTATTACCAATTGTAACATCAGAAACTGTATAGTCTAGTTCGGATATTAGGACATCTTAGTAGTACTACTCTTATGGTTTCTCTTTCCTTTCAAAGATATTATAAGAAATGTATACATGTATATATATATATATATATTGGTGTTGTGTAAGTTAAAATGTATACACATTAAATCGAATAGCCAATTGAACTACAAACAAAACACCAATAATGCAACAAAGCCAGAGAACAGACGTATGCATACAATCGCACATGATTTACTTGGTTCGGTGTTCAATGATCAATGTGATCATGAACCCTAATCCAAGGGAGATGAGATTTTTATTGATTAAGTTGAGTTCTCAGTTACAAGACGTATTGAAGAGGAAAAAATTTGAATGAGAATTTTTAGAACTTCTCAGCTTTTAACATAAGCCAGCTCAACTTAACAGACTAAGCAATGCTAACATGAGCCTGGTTCAATTTAGTGCTATCATGCGCCTGTGTAATAGAATAACTGACATAGTGAAAGGACGAAATTACCCTTTTGCAGGTTTGGGAACAAACTCCCACAATTCTCCACCTTGGTTCACAACCTCAACTGTTTGGTAAGACTTTAGTTATCATGTCAGCAGGATTGTGATCTATAGATATATTTTGAACCTTCATAGTAGGGGTGTGCAAAATCCGGTCGGTTCGGCCGAAACGACCGGAACCGAACCGGACCGGTCGAACCGAACCAAACCGTTTTTTAAACGGTTCAATTTCGGTCGACCGTTTTGAACATTTTCGGTTTTCGGTTTTTTCGGTGAACCGAACCGAAAAACCAAAAACCGAACCGTTTTTTAGTGGGCTCAATTCAAATTAGTAAATTAATTGTTTGGGCTTCATAATTTTAAAACCTGGGCTTGATTAATATAGTGATTTAGGGGGTTTGTGGGCTAATTGCTTTGGGCCAAATTAAATTGAATGGGATGCTAGCCCAATAAGATGAATTAAAAAAAACAACTGAAAGTCTTGCGCAGCAGTGCGTGAGTGGAGTGTGAAAACAGAATAGAAAAAAAAATAGAAAGAAAGAAGCAGTGCACCGCTGCTCTGCTGACTGCTCCGCCGCGCCGCACTTCCGCCACGCGAGGCTTATTTGTGCACCGACACAAGTTTTGGATTATTTGGTATTGCATATTTAATTATAAAGAGTATTTTCTACTTTGTTTGGATGATGTTTAATTATAAGGAGTATTTTCTACTTTGTTCTACTTTGTTTATGGTTTGTTAGTAACATTATTTCAAGAACTCATTAACAATGAACATTATAATTCTAAAAAAAAATAGATATAAGATTACTAGATAAGTATTTTGTTAATTTTATCATTGGTTTTTGCTAATAGTTTAAGTTTACGGTGCATTGTTTTTTCAGCATAATATACTAGTATTATATATTTGGGGTTCAATATAATATTTCGTACAACAATATTGAATAAAGAGGTTAAAACATGGATTTTTTTTTCTCGATAAATGGTCAACAAGCAATTTTGTAAAAAAAAAAAACTGTCGAACAGAAAACCGAACCGAACCGAACCGGTTCGGAACCAGTTTTGACCGAACCGAAGCGTATTCTATACGGTTCGGTTTCGGTTGGCCGAAAAGCCATTATTCGGTTTACCGATCCAGTCGGTGACCGAACCGAACCAGACCGAACCGGCCGACGAACACCCCTACTTCATAGCTTCCTTGGGAATGACTTCCTTCACAAAGTGTAGCTTGATGTCTACACGCTTTGTTCTTTAATGATACATCTGATTTTTGGTCAGATGCGTGGCACTTTGATTATCACAATGAAGTGTGATAACCTCCTCCTACATCCTTAACTCCTTAGTTATCCCTTCAACCCACGTGGATTCCTTAATAACTCAGTAAGTGCAATATATTCTGCTTTAGTAGTGGAAATTGCAACCACTTTCTGTAGACTGGCTCTCCAGCTAATAGTTGTACCAAAGGCAGTGAACACAAAACCAGCGAGTAACTTTCTAGAATCTAAGCACTTTTCATAGTCTGAGTCCATAAACCAAAGAATCCCTCGTCCATTACTATCCATGCCTCTTGCTCCACCACAAACCAACATTTTATTCATTGTCCCTTTTACTGTATCTTAAGATCTATTTAGGTGTATCCCAGTGACCCCTTACTGGATTAGCCATGAACATGCTAACTATACTCACAGAGAAAGCAAGGTCAGGTATGGTGCAAACCATTACATACATCAAAGATCCCACAACATTAGCATAATATATAGACTTCATATGTTGGGCCTCTTCATTTGTTGAGAAGATTGTTCTTTGCTAAGTTTGAACTGTAGTGACAGAGGTGTTGAAGTAGATTTATCATCTCTTAACAAACTTATTTAGGATCTTATTCAAGTAATCCTCTTGTGACAGATATACAACTTTCTCAGTTCTATCTCTCTTTATTTCCATTCCAAGTATGCTTGTTGCTGACCCAAGGTTCTTCATTTCAAACTCTCCTTTGAGTTTGCTCTTGATTTCTGCAATCCTCTTCTTGTTGTTGCTTACCAGTAGTATATCATCAACATACAACAACAAGATTGAGAAATCCCCTTCAGAATAAAATTGGAAATAAACACAACTGTCAAACATGCTTCTCTTGAACTCCACACGAGTCATAAACTCATCAAACCTTATGTTCCATTGTCTAGGAAATTGCTTCAATCCATATAAGGATTTCTTTAGATGACATACATAATCCTCTTTTCTTTTGACTTTGAACCCTTCAGGCTGATACATTAGTATATTCTCATGAAGTTCACTATACAAGAATGTTGTTTTGACGTCCATTTGTTCAAGCTCTAAGTCAAGTTCAACTACCATGGCCAGAAGACTCCTTATTGACCTGTGTTTCACCACTGGAGAGAAAATATCATTGTAGTCAAGCCCTTCTCTTTGAGTGAAACCTCTAGCAACAAGCTTATCTTTATATCTGTTAGGTTCTTTACCAGGTATTTCCTGTTTCCTTTTGAAAATCCATTTGCAACTGACCAGCTTTGAACCTTCAGATCTCTTCCCTCATGGCTTCAAACCATTTATCTTTGTCATTACTAATCAAAGCAAACTTAAAACTCGTTGGTTCATCATCTGAGATCTCACTATCAATAACTAGTGAATAAGCCATCGAGTCAGCATAGCCATATCTTCAAGAGCTTTGTGTTGCCTCATCACCCTATTCCTTTGTTAGCATGTAGGTCCCTTCTTCTATTTGATTTCAGTTTATGTTGGTTCACCAGTATCAGTTTCTCAGGTTCCTCCTCTTCTTCAAGTAACCATTGACTAGCTTGTTTCTGAGAGTTGATACCCTCAGACTCCACCTCAATCTTTAATCCTTCCTAATTATCAGGAGTTTGTTGTACTTTCTGTGAGTCTGGATTCATAACCCTTCTCCATAAGCCATCTCTGAATCAATGAACACCACATCCCTACTAATCAAACACTTTATATGCCCCTCTTCAAGACACAATAGTTCATATCCTTTAACACCTTCAGGATATCATATAAACATACATTTCAATGCTCTAGGTTCTAGTTTATCTTACTTGATGTGAGCATTGGTAGTGCACCCAAAAACCCTTAGATTTTCAAGGTTTTGTGCATGGCTTAACCACACTTCAAGTCTAGAGCTGCAGATGGATATTTGTTTATCAAATAAGCAGAAGTAACAATAGCCTCAACCCAGAACACCTAAGGTAATGAAGCACTATTCAACATACACCTGACTCTTTCAAGAATGGTTCTATTGAATCTCTCTGCTAATCCATTATGTTGTGGTGTCCCTACAACTGTTATGTGCCTCACAATCCCTTGCATTTTGCAATATTCATTAAACTGCTCATTATAGAATTCTAGTCCATTTTCAGTTCTTAATCTATTTACCTTCCTTTCAATCAGAGTTTTCCAGTTTCTAAAACTCTTAAAACTCTCATCCTTGGTTTTCAGTATGTATACCCAAATCTTTCTAGAGTAGTCACCAACTAGACATAAGTAATATCTAGCACCAGAATGTGATGGTATCCTTGAGGGACCCACATGTCAGCATGTATATAGTCTGGAGAACCCTTTGTCCCGTTTAATCCTAGATTAAACTTCAACTGGATGCCTTTCCATGTATGCAGTTTTCACATAACTTTAAAGCACTCAATTTTTCAGGACCAAGTAACCCTTGTTTGTTCAACTCAGTTAGGCCTCTTTACTCACATGCCCCATCCTTTTGTGCCACAACTCAGTCTTTGAAACTAGGTTCTCAGTCATAGAAATAGATCATCTAATCGTACCTCTTTTCAGTTTTATAAAGTCCATTCCTCTAGTGCCCTTTCAGCACAACCAGTAATCCACCCAAGACCTTTTGACTCCACCTTTACACATGTATTCAAAACCCTCTTTGTATAGATCACCTAGAGATATTATATTTCTCCTCAGGTCTGGAACATATTTGACCTCTTGAAGTAGCTTCACAACTCTACATGGCATGTTATTCCCTAGTAGGACAGAACCTTCTTCCTTTTCCACATACTCATTCAACCAAGATTTATTTGGTGTCATATGAAATGAATACCCCGATTCTAAGACCAACTCACATTCAGGATCACACTCAGACACAATGAGAACATTTGCAGACTAGTACCCTTCAAGAACAACTACAACACCAACAGTTTCTCTTTGACTAGTATTTGAGTTCTTCTTCCTTTCAGGGCAGAACTTTCTAGTGTGTCATTCATTATGAAAATGGTAGCATCTAAAGCCACCATTTTCAAATTTCTCCTCTGACTACTTCGTGACTTCTTATCACCTTTCTTACTCTTCTTCTGTTGTTTACGCTTTACTATCAAACCTTCTCCCTTCACTGAGTTCTTAAGCTTATTTCTCTGATTTAACTTCTTAGAGTTCAGAGTAGATTGCACATCATCAAGATTCAGTGCATCTCTGCCATAGATCAAGGTATCCTTGAAGTGAGCATAAGATTTGGGTAAAGTGCTCAACAGCAACAGAGCCTGATCCTCATCTTCTAACATTACATCAATATTCTCTAAATCAAGTATTAGCTTATTGAACACGTCAATTTGCTCTTCTAATAATTCTTCTTCTTGCATCAATATCCAGAGATTTATCCATGCTCTGGTCATCCAGTGCTTCAACCAGACCCTGATGAACCAACAACGCTCGCATTTTCAACCGCCATAACCCTAAATTATTCTATTCGGTTAGTTTCTCGACATCGAACTTTGTAGACACCATGATTCCGTGTTCACCGCACCAATTTGTAATATTTAATGTCAAATTCATGTTCAATCGAATCGCCAATTAAACTACATACACAACACCAGTAATGCAACAAAAATAGAGAACAAACACACGCACACAATCACACATGATCTACTTGGTTCAGCATTTAATGATCAATGTGATCATGAACTCTAATCCAAGGGAGATGAGACTGTTATTGATGAAGTCAACTTCTCAGTTACAAGACAAAATAAACAACAAAAAATTCGAATGAGAAATTACAGAGCTTCTCAGCTTTAAACACAAGCTAGCTCAACTTTACAGACTATGCAATGCTAACATGAGCCCGATTCAATTTAGTGCTACCTTGCCCATGTGTAATAGAATAACTACCACTCTGAAAGGACTAGATTACATCTCTGCATGTATGTGAACTAACTCCCGACCTCTAAATGAATCAACTTTTATGTACCAGTGATCTTTTACAGTTTTCAACATTTTCTTTCAAAAAATATGTACACATAGCTACTCATCAACAAAAACAAACAAACAAACAAACACATACACATAGCTAGAAAGTTCAGCGCATGCGCAACATGGTAGACGCACGAAAATTAGAATATAAACATAAATACCGTAACATAAATTAATGCAACAAGTAGAACACGCAAGACTTTGTTCTCGTAAAATATTTAGAACCAAAAAGACAGGATCCACAAGAGTACACAAAAAAAGATCAAAAGATTTTTATTAACGGAATTGTGCATCATTTATAGAAAAGTAAGACAACCCCAAAAGACCAAATACTCAGTTTGCGTGTTCATAGATAAGCCATTAATGTTACGTCGACAAAGCATGCAAACTATATTCGGTGTAAACTGAGTTTATCCTTAGCATTCGTTGAAGGCTCTTTTAATAGCATACAAGGAGGATATCTATAAAGAAGCGTCTAAGGTTGCGAATGACCTCATAGATCGTTGATCGTATATGATCGAACCGCTTGTCGGCTTCTAAGTTCATATGGCAAACATGAGACAGTTTTTTAATGCAATAATATAGATAGAACCGTATTTAAATTTAGTTCTAGATAGTTGGTGCATTTTATACTTGCGTGAAGGAATAATTTTTTGTGACATGCGTGCACTTAAAGCAATTATTGCTTCTGTATGTTTTTGTTAAGTAACTGACTAGTTACTCCATGTGCAAATAGTACATTGATGTATGATAATCACAAATAAAAACCTTCATGAATAGTTAAAATTTTAAAACTTAAAACACCCATGTAGACATGTAGTGCATTATTTACTTTGCTAGAGTAGTAAAAAACTAGAATACCATTGAGGAATGAGGGGGGGGGGGGGGGGGGGGGAACAAGAATACCCTTAGTCACATGCGGGTGCGCCAGTCAATTTTGGAAAAAAAAAAAACAAACTTAAATTTCAAAGCGTCTTAATGCGGCTATTAAAATATTGAAATTTGATTTTGTATATATTTGAGTGTTGTTTAATAGATACTCATAATTATATAATATTTTAACTTAGTTTCGATCGCCACGTGGTTTAACCATTATATTCTTCAATAATATCACGCATTCGTTTCGTTCTTTACAAATTTTGTATGATTATTCATTAAAATTTTAAAGAAATAATAAGAAAATCTTAGTGCAAAACTAAGAATTTATTAGTACAAAGCACGAGTAATGGAGTCGTCCGTGCATAGAGAACTTTCACTTTCACATTCACAATACGAAGGATTATATGACTTAATCTCAAAAGAAAAAAAGAAAAACCAATTGACTTCTTAATTTTTTGCAATTAGACTCGTCTCATACAAATTTTACTTGACACAAAGACGTACACGACTACTTCCCCCAATTTAATAAGCATAAGATGATTTTGTATGTTGTAGACAAGTGAAAAAAAAAAGAGCAAGAGTTGTTTAATAGATACTCATAATTATATAATCTTTTAACTTAGTTTCGATCGCCACGTGGTTTAACCATTATATTCTTCAATAATATCACGCATTCGTTTCGTTCTTTACAAATTTTGTATGATTATTCATTAAAATTTTAAAGAAATAATAAGAAAATCTTAGTGCAAAACTAAGAATTTATTAGTACAAAGCACGAGTAATGGAGTCGTCCGTGCATAGAGAACTTTCACTTTCACATTCACAATACGAAGGATTATATGACTTAATCTCAAAAGAAAAAAAGAAAAACCAATTGACTCCTTAATTTTTTGCAATTAGACTCGTCTCATACAAATTTTACTTGACACAAAGACGTACACGACTACTTCCCCCAATTTAATAAGCATAAGATGATTTTGTATGTTGTAGACAAGTGAAAAAAAAAAAAAAAAGAGAGAACAAGAGTGGTAGGTGTACTCAACGGGTCCGGATCTACCAACACATCCTTTCTCCCCCACCTAACCCCTCCAACCTTCCTGTATTTATCATTTTGCACCCAACTCCCCTGTTTTCCATTACACCTTCTTCAACAAACTAACGACTCCATTTTTTTTCGCTACAGCAAAATTTGCATGCACAAAAAATGTTGACAGTATCAGCATCATCATCACACGAAGCTCAAAATGCCGACATTTCTTCACCTTCACCACCACCACCACTAATTTTAGCAACACCAGAATCCTCCACAACAACAACACACATTTTCAAATCAAAGCTACCAACAATTCCCATTTCCAATCACCTCCCACTCCACACCTACTGCTTCGAGAATTGTAAACAGTACCCCGACCGTACATGTCTCATAATCGGCACCACCGGAAAATCGTACACCTACGCCGAGACTTACCTCCTCTGCCGCCGCGTCGCCGCCGGGTTGAAAAGACTCGGCATCAAGCGAAACGACGTCGTCATGGTTCTGCTGCAGAACTGCGCCGAGTTCGTGTTCACTTTCATGGCGGCTTCGATGATCGGAGCCGTCGTCACGACGGCAAATCCTTTCTACACCACGAACGAGATCGCGAAGCAGTTCAAGGCTTCGAAGGCAAAGTTGATCGTCACGCAATCGCAGTACGTCGACAAGCTTCGAGATCCGGAGCTCGGAGAGGATTTTCAAGTGGTTACGATCGATTCTCCTCCTCCGCCACCGCGTAACTCATGCCTGCATTTCTCTGTTTTGTTGGAATCGGATGAGAACGAATTGGGGGAAGAAACTGAAGTTGATGTTGAAATTGGATTCGACTCAAACGACGCCGTTGCGCTGCCGTTTTCGTCCGGTACGACGGGTTTACCCAAGGGAGTAATTCTGACTCATAAGAGCTTGATCACTAGTGTTGGTCAACAGGTGGATGGTGAGAATCCGAATTTTTATTTGAAGGAGGACGACGTAGTTTTGTGCGTTTTGCCGCTCTTTCATATATACTCGTTGAATTCCGTGTTGTTGTGTTCGCTGAGGGCGGGGTCCACGGTTTTGTTGATGGAAAGGTTCGAGATTGGTTCGCTGTTGGAGTTGATCGAGAAGCATCGAGTGTCGGTGGCTGCGGTCGTGCCACCTTTGGTGTTGGCGTTGGCGAAGAATTCCAAGGTGGACGACTTTGATTTGAGCTCGATAAGGTTGGTGCTATCCGGGGCGGCGCCACTGGGGAAAGAGCTCGAGCAAGCATTACTTAGTCGCGTGCCGCGGGCTGTTTTGGGACAGGTATGCATCGCGGTAGATCGTTTATGTCACTTTATGTGTCATTTCGGTACAATGTGCCACATAACTAAACATTATGATTTAGGTCAGTTTATGTGTTATATAACCAATCACTTTCATATGTTTAAATTGTGAATATGTCATTAATTATGTGTGGCTTAGGATTTACAACACTTGACCTGTGATGTTACCAAATACTCTTAAAGTTTTAAGACACTAGATTTACACATTGAGTGACAAATAAAGTGACACATACTCTAACAAGGAGAGTATGACACTAGTTTTACATACCAAGTCACATATAAAGTGACACATACTCTAACAAGGAGAGTAGGACACTAGTTTTACATACCAAGTCACATATAAAGTGACACATACTTAAAAATTAAGGTACACCTGCATTTTACAAGTATTACGGTATTTAGAGTTTCAAGCTACCAAACTAGCTAACTGAATCTAATGCCACTTTTATGCTCTTCAAATTGGTTAAGTCGTCAAGATTTCAATACTTCTTCCCGCTATATCATACGAAGGATTTTCTTGAACGCGAAGGTGCAACTATATCTTAGGTTAATCCTTGATATACTATATATTAAAATATGGATAAAAGCATCACGCCCCTTAACTATGCACGTTTTTGCGACTTGCACTCTAAACAAATGTAATAAGCGTATTGCCCCCAAATCTATGCACGTCTGTTCGATTTGCCCCTTAAATGGATTTTTGACCATATTTGGCTGGAATATTCTCCCCTACCCGACTCATATGTGTTTTAGTAAATGTAGTATGCTAGTTGATGGCAAAAAATTGGGGACAAAACACCTACAACGGGGTATTCTGGTAAAAAAATGAGGAGTTTTAACTCCAAGCCTTAATTTTAACTTACCATATATTAATTAGCTATATATTCTTCTTAAGTAACTATTTCTGAGAAGTGTACCTAACACCATGTCTAGGTTAAACACCAATGAGGAGTTTCTTTATAATAAATTTATCGTATTAACTAAGTAATGTTGATTGGTATATCTTATATTTAATGTAAAAGGTCAATTGGACTAATTGATCGAGTATTCAATATTTACGTTAAAAGTCAAAGGATCTACTCTCTTTTAAAGGTGTTAATGCATGCTTCTCTCCTTTTTTTTTTTTTTTTTGTGCCTTTATTCTCAACCAGATTTCGCCTAAATATGTGTAATGGTAATGTCACCAAATTTTAATTCCACGGACCTTTATTGAACAATTAGGTGAAATTAGATGTTAGGGGGAGACTTGTGCTATCGTCCCGTTGAGATCTTGCCATGTGTACAAACACCCATCCACTTTGTATATGTGGCAAGATCTCAAGGGGGCGAGAGCACAAGTCTCGCCCCTAGCATCTAATGTCCCGGACAATTAGACAATTATTGTTTGTTGCATATTCTCAACCAAAAGGTTTTTGAACAATTGAGAAGTGAATAGATTGATTTCATAAATTAAGTTTCGGAATTTTCAAACCATATACTTATGCTGTGTCGTATGACTGTATGAGGCTGCGACGCCATTATGTCCGTTTTGCACATATTTCTCACCTTTACTTTCTCTCTAATAATATATCCCAATTCCTAATATATAGTTTATATATTGCTATAATAATGTGTTTGGGTAATGAACCGAGGTACAAATAAAAATTAAACATCTGCATTTAGACATGGTTGCCCATTTTCCACGTGACCAGTAAATTTCTAAACATCTGCATTTAGACATGGTTGCCCATTTTCCACGTGACTAGTAAATTTCTCACCAACTTTAAGGTTGAAAAGAGAAAGAAAAAAAACTTCCAACTTGCAGTCTGATTTTATGGCTCAGAAAATAATGATGGATCATTTTTATGGGATTTAATATAAAATCTGTTATGCATCTACAATAAGTCAACTAGCTTCACTGATAAAATTACGTAATTATCTTTACGAGATCCAAAAAGATGAACATGGCTCTCCACCACAATTAATTACAATTGGTTCTTTGTCTCAGGGTGAACTGATACCGAAAGTAAGCTGTTTTAAATTATGTAGCTGTGATTTTGATTATGTGATAGTAAAGAATTGTGTACCCATCTAAAAAGGGGGAAATTTGTCGATTAAAAAGGATAGTAAAGAAATTGTGACTGTAAATTTTAATAAAACATAATCTGATATGACATCTATTATGTTCGTGATAGGCGCCACATTTTAAGTTATAGCTAGAAGCAAGTTGTACCTAACTATGCGGTGACGTATTTTTCTTGGCCATGAACATGAATGGAGCCAACTAACTTTCATACGGTGGTTATTATTTTGATAGCATATTATTTCCATGACTTATTACATGTGTTCCAGCTACCCATCTTTAATGTTGTTGAAGTTTGTTGAGATGTGGTGTAGGCTGAAAAAGAACGTGGAATACAACAAACCTCTCTTGAATCTTGATTTATGAGAACTGATTATTTACATCTCGTTAGCCATTATTATAATACTAAATGAATAAAATTATAATCAAATATAACCGTTATGAACCTGGTCTAAAGTTAGTCGTAACTCGTAAATTCGTAATCATCTGATACACATGTAACTGCAGGAAACGAAAAAAAAAAAAAGAGAAAAAAACATGAAAATTGGAACAAATCCTATAATTGGTGGCGGGTCAGCGTAAAATATAGTTCACATATCTCACCTACTAATTCAATGGGACCAATTCTTTTTTGGGCACGATTTTAAGAACCTAGTAGATACCCTAATAGAATTGTCGTTTTCCCTACCTTTTTTTTTTTTTTTAGAAATCGTTTTCCATACGGTAAACACAAAAAGTAAGACATTTTTTTGTCTTGTTTTTAATACGCCGCCTCTAATAAGTAGGTGTTTAAATGCCGCTGCCCAATTTGGCACGGTAGTAGACTAAACTAGTTATTAAGGTTACAAGTATATGCCGTCGGATTTGCATAGTGATATTAATAACAATTTTTCTCTAAAGACGTGGGATTCAGTAACTGACACTCTTTGAGTGCGCATTAGATAAACCTTCGGGTCAACTCAATGACTTGCAAATCTCGCTAACCGGACAAACCATATTAGGCTAATTATGATTATGTATTTTTATCTTATATAAACAATTAAAATATTTCTATTTGTTATGTATCTGTAAATATGACTATATTAATTTATTCTAAATTAAAGTTATGAATCTCTTTTGAAAATGTAGTAAAATGGGTATTTCTCTGAAATAAATAGTGACAGTGTTAATTAATGTTGGACAAATAATGATCTGAAATTAGATGGTGTTGATTATTTTTTACAGGGTTATGGCATGACTGAGGCCGGTCCGGTTCTATCAATGTCGCCATCGTTTGCAAAGAATCCGTTGCCAACAAAATCAGGTTCATGCGGTAACGTGGTCCGAAATGCTGAGCTTAAGGTTGTTGATCCGGAGACCGGTTGTTCGCTCCCCCGCAACCAACCGGGTGAGATTTGCGTCCGAGGACCTCAAATTATGAAAGGTACTACTTTATCTGTTGGACTATTATTAATATTTGCAATACATAATTCTTGATCAATTTTGTTTTTTTCTTTTTTTGTGTTTTGGTACAACACTCCTTGTATTAGGTAGTAAAATAGACGCATGCATTATCCTTTGTGTAAACTGATAGGCACATTAGTTCATGTCTCTTAATAAAGTGGCAACTTAGCATTTCACGAAAAAAAAAATATATTCCTCTCCCAAGAATATTTGTTAGACACTTGAGGCACAATACTAATGCACCTTCTAATGCTCTTGTATACTTGTGCGATCACGGTCTAGCAGACATAACCATTCAAATGCTTAAATTATGTCAATTTGTTCACTAAAAACCTTGCGAATGCATCAAATTTAGAGAAAAACAATTCTGTAAAAGTTGCTATGTATACTTTTGTTTGTTTTTTAAGCTCATTTAGGAGTGTTATGAAATATATAATAGGATATTTAAATGATGCGGAGGCGACGGCTAGAACCATCGATGTGGATGGATGGCTCCATACCGGTGACATTGGCTACGTGGATGACGACGACGATGTGTATATTGTGGATAGAGTCAAAGAACTCATCAAGTTCAAAGGCTTTCAGGTATCACTATAAACGTTTTTCCGTACTCAAGGAGTTCAGTTCATGTAAATCTAACACGGATGAGCTCAACTAAAAGCGTGTTTCTGTTTTTTTTTCCTAAACATTTTTGTGTTGCATCTATGGTGTAGGTACCACCAGCAGAGCTGGAGGCTCTACTTGTCAGCCACCCCAATATAGTTGATGCAGCCGTTGTACCGTAAGTGCAATTTCAATCACTAATTCCTTCCTCGTAGAATTTTTAGAAAAGAAAACAAATTTTTAGAATATTAGTTAACGATTGAATAATCGTTGCATACCATCGATCACTAATTAGCGATAAAATACTAATATGGTACACAACGAACAGGCAAAAGGATGAGGGAGCTGGTGAAGTTCCAGTGGCATTTGTGGTTCAATCGAATGGGTTCGAACTCACAGAACAAGACATCAAAGAATTCGTATCGAAACAGGTTAGATTATCGTGTTCATTATAACCATATTTCAAGTGGATCACCAATAACAATTTCAACATAGCCCAATATTTGACATGTTGGCCGAGTCTAATTACGTCACCAAATTATAATCGTTCAACGTACGTAACTAATATCATTCTTATAAATTGAATGATATGCAGGTGGTGTTTTACAAGAGATTGCACAAAGTGTACTTCGTTCACGCCATTCCCAAGTCTCCTTCGGGTAAAATTTTGCGTAAAGATTTGCGAGCCAAACTCGCTGCAGCAGCATCTTCATAAAAAAGTCAAATTAAATTATGTAGCTAATTTTGATATTTGTTTGCCTGCCTCTGTTATGATGTTATGATGCCGGGATATAAATTATGGACCCTATGAAGAACAATGTCACGTATTCGACAGGAAACTGTGATGCTTGATGTATGTAATTAAATTCTTTGTGATCAATAATTGAATTCATGATTTTTAAATCGTGATGTTCTTCGAGCGTTTGCTTTGGACTAGGAATAGTGGCCCAACTAATATGGAGGAGGTTCGATTTGCAGATTATATTATTAATTATGTTGGTTATTATATAAGCCCAGCCTTATATTCTTTGTTTTTGAACCACTAAGCCTTTATATTCACCAACCTAATTTATGTCTACAAAAATTCTAATTAAGTGTTCACCTCTCATATCTCGCCAACCGGTGCACGATAGGCCCAACGCCACGAGATCCCCTGAGGATACTGAACTGCCTAATATGGGCCAGTATCCCTCGTAAGCCCAAAGTCATCCAACCAGGTATTGCGAAAAGTGATCCTGCATCTCAATGACTATAAATATCTCGTACCCGATAATCAAAGTACATCAATACACTCGCAACCACCCGTTCTTAAGTGGAACCTTCGATTCGAGCTAAGTGGCTCGAGCTATCAGAATATTCGAGATACCAGTTCATTGGAGATTCGACCTAGTAAATATTCAAGGCACCTTAGGTTTTGAGCTACCTCAAAATCTTGGGTAAATGAGAATTCTAGTTACATGCAGTTTTGACCTATTGCCTTGGCCAAACCTTTAGCGTATTTCAGACAAAGCTGATCACGAAACTTCCATAAAGTTCTAAATTAGCATACTTAACGTAGTTAGACCATATTGTACTCATTTGGTTATTTTACGTGGAACCAAGACGAATCTATACCAACTTAGATAAGTTAGGTAATGACAACCATAACTTGTATCCATATAAACAATATCAAAACAAATTATTCGCAAATTCGAGATAAATTGAAATTCAAATACACAAACTATAAAATATTTTTCTGGATAGTCTTTAAGATCACAAGTGTTGTATGACAATAATAATAATAATAATAATAATAATAATAATAATAATAATAATAACAATAAAATTTGACTATAATACTAAAAATCAACTCGTTATTTGTGTTGCATAAATAAAACTGGCACAATAAATGGACCGGATCTGAGCCGTTAAAACCCGTAACACCGCCATTTAACAAAAATGTAAATGTAAAAATGAGAAACCCTACATAAACCCCGAATGAAGCTCTCTCCCAAATCTCTAATGGCACCTTCATAAATTAAATATCCTCTCATTTTCTTCTCCATCAAGCCAACTCTTCTTCGACTTGTAGATTCGCCACATTCCGTACAACATTGACCTTAAAATTATCCAAAAATGGCGAAGAATTGTGCGTCGGGGATCATAGCAGCTGTAGCGTACGCAACTTTCGGCGTTGATCGCAATGCTTATGCCGACGGACCGTTCAATTTCGCTCCATTTTCTAGGTCTCCGCCAGCTGCTTCAACGGCTCAATCGGCGGCGGCGGCGGCGGCTCCGGAGCCGGCTGAGCCACCAGCTGACGCTGACGCTGCTCCTGAGCGGAAACGAGTTCGTAACGACAATCCGAGGACGACGGCTTCAGGATTCGATCCGGAGGCATTGGAGAGAGGCGTCGTTGCTGTGGAGAGGATTGCTAAACACGCGAAACCTAAGCAGGTTTTGAAATCTGGAACTCTCTGAATCAGTGTTTTATTTGTTACGAGTTGCTTCGTTATTGTTGTGAGATTGGATTTGATTTACTGCTCAATTATGTGATAGCGGATAAACTCAAAGGTCGTGTTGGGCGAACGTTTAGTTTCTTATTTGCAGACACTGGATGTTTGATAGGTTTGATTGACATGTTGACTTATTGGAGGCCGATTTTGTCTAGATATTTGAGCTAATTTAAGATTTCTAAGCATGTGAAACCTAAGCATGCTTTGGAATCTGGATTCTCTTATTCAGTATTTATTTATTTATTAAGAGTTGCTTTGTTTTTGTTGTGAGATTGAATTTGATGTAATGAGCTGGTTTTTACCGAGCTGTTGCGTGACTGTGGATTAGCTCGATAATTGTAATAGCAGGTGTTTATTTCCTATTTGCTTAATCTGGATGTTTGATAGGTTGATATGTTGACTTATTGGAGGTTCGGTTTTGTTTATGTAGATATTTGAACTGGTTAAGGATTTCTAAACATGTGTAAACTGTAACCTATGCAGGTTTTGAAATCTGGATTCTCTTTTTCAGTATTTTTTGTTTCAGATTGTTGTTTTTGTGTTGTGAGATTGAATTTAATGTACTGATCTGGTCTTCTCCAATCTGTTGCGTGATTGTGAATGGGCTCGATAGTTGTAATAGCAGATGTTTATTTTCTATTTGCTTAATCTGAATGTTTGGTAAGTTTGATTGTTGACTTATTGGAGGTTCGGTTTTGTTTATCCAGATATTTGAGCTGATTAAGAAGCAAGAGGAAACGAAACAAGAAGATTTAGCCGCAAAGGTCACTGAATTTAAGGCAGCACAAGCTCAATATGAAACTGTAAGCTTATGCTTTCTCTTGCATTGAGTGATGTTGTTTGTTTTGAAAATGTGTAATGTCTCATTCAATATAGAAACCAACCTTGACCGTTATTTAAGGGCATCCTCAGCTTTGTGCGTTGTCACTTTGATAGATTACTGGAAGAAATCCTATGTATAACCTTTAGGGATCATTTATTGTGGATTGAGGCCTTGGACTTTAAATTGATCTTGGAAATTTAAAGATATTCTCATCAGTTTAAATGCATTGGCTCTAAGTTGCAACATTTCACTTGAATTTTCTTTTGAGAAAATTCTGATTAATGTGCTACTTTGTGTCTTGGCAGGAGAAACAAAGGGTCATTTACGATGAACAGAAGAAGCTTGCCCAACAGCAAGCACAAAATAAATCACAGATGGCTCGATATGATGATGAATTAGCGAGGAAAAGAATGCAGGTATGTCGTTTTAGTTTCTGCAGAGTGCAACTAGTGTTACAGCAATCATAGGAAGTAAGATCGCAAACTTTTGCAGGCAGAGAATGAACATCAGAGATCAAGAAACCAAGAACTTGTGAAAATGCAAGAAGAATCTTCTATGAGGCAAGAAGCATCTAGACGAGCAACTGAGGAACAAATACAAGCACAGCGTCTCCAAACTGAACGAGAAAAAGCCGAGATAGAACGTGAAACCATTAGGGTCAGGTCAATGGCCGAAGCTGAGGGTAGAGCCCATGAAGCAAAGCTTGCGGAGGATGTTAACAGAAGGATGCTAGTTGAGCGAGCAAATGCAGAGCGAGAAAAATGGGTTGCTGCAATCAACACAACTTTTGAGCATGTTGGAGGTCTTTTATCCTTCCTAGTATTTTGCACAGAAAAGATTACGTTATTTATGGCCTTGCTTGCTATATGCGAAGTCGACAGTGACATTAAAAATAAACTATGCGAATTTATTCTTTCATTAACCCCAATAACTTTAGATTATTAAATCTCAATGTTCAATCACGGATAATTTGAAATTACGAACACATGGATAGCTGGTTGGTTTTCTGTGCATATTATATAGTCTTAATATAGCTTGAAAATTATTTTATTCAATTAATTCTTACCTTTTTTGCCTAACTCACTGTAATATTTTTAATAGATTTAGAATGGCCTAAACTTTTTATTAAGGTTTCAGCCCTAATCAATGTTGGTCTGGCCTTTGACTGTTCTATTACATGCAGGAGGCCTGCGAGCTATTTTAACAGATCAGAATAAGCTGGTTGTGGCTGTAGGAGGGGTAACAGCTCTTGCAGCTGGGGTCTACAGTACAAGGTACTGCTATTGTTGAAAAGGCATAATACTCTGTTTTGAGTTTTGACCTGTTAACTGTTATCAACATGGTTTAGCTAAATTGTATTTAATAAGATATTTATGTATTATAAGACATCCTGGCTTTTGTCACATGATTAAATATGAAAATGTTTTTATTTATAAGTTGTTTTCACATATGATCTCTTGCTTCTGTCACATGATTAACAATGAAAATGTTTTTATCATAAGTTTTTTTTCACATATGATCTCCTCGTTTGTTAATTGACTATGTACTTCTCATACTTGTTGAGTTGCGCATTCAGCTTCAGTGCAATGGATTTGACTTGAGGATGAATCAAATCTAGGTGTGAAAGCTCGAGTTTCAGTCAATAGAGTGAGAGCGTCAACCTTAAGTCCTGAATCCTTAGTGAAAAGTAAAGATACATCCCTGATGATTTATTAAGCTATTAGTATGAGACTATGAGAGCCAATGATACCAAACTGTAAAAATTGAAAAAGCAAAGTACTGTCAAATGGAATCCCCACATTTTCCTTCTGTAGATTCAATGCTCATATTACAGTCTGTATTGGTGAAAAATATTTTTTAATGTTAACGATTATAAGTAGATAATAGAGAAACAATTAACAATTCTTAGGATGGTGGAGTGAAGAGTGAGACTGGAGTATCGAGACAAGTTACTTACCAATTTCTAGTTACGTACTAGTTACATTAATCTTTCTCTTAGCGTCTGCATTGTTAACTATTTGATTGTTTATAAACCATAATAATTGCTCTATCGCTAGACTTAAAGTTGGCAGCATTGCATGTACTCAAGCTTTCAAGTGTTTTATTATATAAAGTTTCAAATAGCGATGATTGCTCTAATACATCTTCATCATCTCACGATACTTATATTATGACAGTCGGTATTACTTAAGCGTTTAAATGATATGTGCCTTTTTGGATTTCAGAGAAGGTGCTAGAGTGATTTGGAGTTATGTAGACCGTATATTGGGACAACCATCTCTTATTAGAGAATCCTCTCGAGGAAAATACCCATGGTCTGGCTTGTTTTCACGTGCCATGAGCACTGTCTCTGGTGGTTCTAATAGAAGTTCTGGTTCAAAAAGTGGAAATGGGTTTGGTGACGTTATTTTACACCCCTCTCTACAGAGGCGGATTGAACATTTGGCAAGTGCAACAGCTAATACAAAAGCCAATCAGGCACCATTCAGAAACATGCTTTTCTATGGGCCACCTGGGACAGGAAAAACTATGGCTGCTAGGGAGCTTGCCCGCAAATCTGTATGATTTTCTAACCTCTTCCTCGTTGTGGGACGAATTTTCTTGATAGTTTTAGTATCTGTGTGTACAAATTTGTGTTTGTGATAATTAGAAATCTATAAGTATCTGATAAATCCAACATATCTGACTGCCTTATTACAAGTTCACCTGCAGTTTAGAGAATATATTTGTGCTTTCAAACGGCTGGGCTCTCATGATATATGTAAACACCAGCAGATAGCTACTTGTTGTAGTATTAGTAGTGGAAGAGTAGTTTTTCATAAAGTGTGTGTGGCTTGCTTTAGTCCTGGCCAGTCCACATTGTGGATTTAATTTTTGTTTGAATGACGAAATCCTTGTATAGATACCAGTTAGGAATGTCAGGGAGGTTGAAAGTGAACTTTTGAGGATGATGTGGTTTGGAATACTAACATCCTTTCTTCCATAGAACATGATTTCCCCCTTTTCCGCCCCGTTTTCTTGCTCATTGTTGCGAGTTAAATTATTGGAGGCGAATGTTTGTGCACATGCTAATTCTCTTGTTACTGAAAAGCTCAGTCGTATATCTTGTTGACATGTTTGTAGCGGCTTAATTTGCATTATCTTGGGTTTTACAATTTATAAGTCTAATATCGTTTGGTTTATTTGCTCACAGGGGCTTGACTATGCACTGATGACTGGAGGAGATGTTGCACCACTGGGATCGCAGGCTGTTACGAAAATTCACCAATTGTTTGATTGGGGAAAGAAGTCCAATAAGGGTTTGTTGCTTTTCATTGATGAGGCAGATGCTTTCTTGTGCGAGTAAGTAAAATTTCCCAGAAACTCTTTCATGCTTCATTTCCTTTTCTGATCTTACCTATTCATCCACTCATTTCACACTTAAAACTATACCATGATCTCTATTTGATTTACTCAGTACTCATCGACATATTTCCAATTGTCCGCATATAAATTCTTTTATTTCAAAGTGTAAAAAAAAATCCAATTTTAGTTACATTACTAATGGTTTCTAGGAGTCCCAAGGAGGCAATTTTCATTTGCCACCTCCAAATGTTTACGTGACTGGATTGAGGGTTGAAGACTGTTCAACTGACAACTACGTAAACATTTGGGTGGCAATGGCGGCAGACTAAAATTGTAAGGTGGAGCCAACCTAGATTAAAATTGACGACTGTTTAGTCATAGAATCAAAATTGCTGAAGTGCTTAAGTTGACGTGCCAAAGTTGATCTTTTTTCCTCCACGAATACATTCATATATGATATTAGCCCATTGTCGAATTCTAACTCTTTGAAACCAGACAGATATCAGAGAAACGCCATTTTGCGTTACTAACATCTAAATATTTCGTTAACTACAGGCGGAATAAAATATATATGAGTGAAGCTCAAAGAAGCGCACTCAACGCTCTCCTCTTTCGCACGGGTGACCAGTCCAAGGATATAGTCCTAGCACTCGCCACAAACCGACCAGGTGACCTTGACTCAGCTGTGTCAGACCGTATCGACGAAGTATTAGAATTCCCTCTACCTGGCGAAGGCGAGCGCTTCAAGCTTCTAAAACTCTATCTTGACAAATACATTGCGCAAGCTGGAACACAAAAACCGGGCTTGTTCTCAAGTTTGTTTCGAAAAAAGTCGCAGATTATAGAGATAAAGGGAGTGAACGATGATGTCGTTAAGGAAGCTGCAGCAAAAACCGAGGGCTTTTCTGGACGAGAGATTGCAAAGCTTATGGCTAGTGTACAAGCTGCAGTTTATGGTAGTGTGGATTGCGTGTTGGACACAACTTTGTTCCGAGAAGTGGTAGATTATAAAGTTGCTGAACATCAACAAAGAAGGGATATTGCTGCAGCTTAATTGTTTTCAAGAGTTTCAAGTGTACCCTCCATTGTATTATTTTTTTGGGATCAATTTAAGTAGGCGATATTCTAACAAGATTTTTTTATGAGAATATTTGGTGGTTATAATTTTCCCTCCGCATAGTGTAGGGATTTTTGGCTAATTAAGTTAGATCCATGCCATTACTAATAATCAGTGTATTCGACTCATATTGAGTATTATTTATCCATTTGATTTACTATATACTCAGTTGCTAAACAAATGTTCGACTGGTACTGCATATAGTGGTTAATATTACAATGAGGAAAAGCAGCAAAAATGTTGTACTTGAGAGAAAGCTGATAATGTTCGCAAACTACCAACCCCTGCAGTGTTGCCTGTTATTTCATTTTTCATTTTTCATACACGTAACTTTTCCTTCCATTTGTTTTCTGGAGTGTAACATCTAATCCAACTCACGCATTTTGTCAAAAAGCCGATGGGGAAGTTCCTGCAAACAACCCCGAAGCCCCATCATGGCAAGAGATGAAACAAACTGGAACAGGATAGTATTAAAGTACAAATGATTTGACGAATTCAGCTGATACACATGAAGCAACATCATGTAAGAGATTAACCATTGTCCAGAATTATTCGAGAAAGTCCTTATTTCAACAAAAAGTAACATTGTGATCTGAAAACCAACTGCATATAATCCTTTCAACCAACATGAGCATTGTTGGGTTATACTAATGATGATGGTCTTGCACAAAACGCAAACCACAATACTTGCACACGGCTGGCTCTGCCTTGTCAAGGCATATGAACTCAATTGGGTGTCCTAGTGCCGGATCATTATCTGCAACCAAAGCCCAAATGGAGAAGATTATGAAACGGAAGGTATTAGAAACAAAATTTTGTCATCGTGTGGATATAGTTTGCAACTTGGGTGGTTAACTTGATCTGAGAACAAAGTCACTACTATTACTAAATTGGTGGGGGATAATGCATTACACAACCAGAGAAAATACAGAACCACATCATCAACTCAATACCTCCTTCGCAAGCAACGATCCGGCCTTCTACTCTGATAGGTGGAACTTCATTAATCAAGTCCATAGGAGACTTTTTACTTGAATCCTGCATCAGTAGCACATAATAAAAATCAGGATGAGAACAGACACAGTGTCAAAGTTACTCTTTGCTCTAGATGATAGTCACTAAAACCCAGCAACCAAAGTACAGAAGTGAATGGCTAGCCAGGAGAAAGCACAGGATACTTGAAGGCCTGAACAAATTCAAAAGACACCTTCTGAAATCCAAAACAGCATTGCATATCTCGCTCATGAGATTAAAGTAATACATCTCTTGAAGTTGGAAAACGGAACTACATAACATGCTGACTTTTCAGTGCGTTTATTAAAACATCTGATGGTGTTTCAATAATTAATCAGACCTTGGGAGAAGTTTCTACAATTGAACCTAAGTCCAGAGGGTGTAGAAGTCACTATCCTTTAATATATAATTTATAACATGAACAATATTGACTATCAGAAGGGGTTCCAAACTAGATGCTATTTCGATACCTAGAGAAATGTGTAACAGGCTACCAGCCAATATGCTCATATTAACTCAGTTATTGCATGAAATTCCATTTCTTGTAGCAAAACATATGACTCACAAATCTCGGATTCACATGATCAATTATACTCAAATTAAGGGCGAGCACAACTGTGATTCTTAATTCTAACTTCCAGTGTACCAAATAAATAGTATACAAAACCTGTGTCAGAAAAAACTCACGACCTTTGCACCTCTAGTATGGTTGCAGGATATGAGAGGTGACAAAGAAATATCTCAAAGAACTTATTTGTTAGTGATGTCATTTAGCTTTAAATAACAAAAATCAAAGGCATGTACCAGGAATACCATGTATAGCATTGAGAATACCACCATGTATTGTGATGTGATATAGAAAACATTGAGACTTGTACTCTGATGTGATACAAATACCACCAGCATCGTAACATACCCCATATGAGTGATGTACAATTCGTAAAAACTTCCACCACATATAGATTCATGCGCAAGCAAATCTTAAGCACAGACAATTATACTGAATAACTGATGTACAAATCAAGAGAACTTCAACCACGTACTACGATTGATACCTAAGCAAAATTTCAAGCATAAACAACACTTGCAACAAGGACAATATACATTGATCAGCAGAGTTAACAGGGGATTCACAAATCTTCAGCCTAAAACTCCGGCTCGGTAATAACAGAGACAGCCATAGCTCTATACAAATTAGTAGTAAATGATACGATCCAACACTATAAATAGATAGCTGTTTCCATTTCACCTCCAGAGTGATGCTTAATTCTAACTTCCAGTTAACGAATAAATAGTGCATAAAACCTCAGAGTTAAACAGAACTTACATGTCCTTTGATAAATAACAAGAATCAAAGTCATTGACAGTTGTGCTGTGTTGTGATACAAGTACCACTACAAAACCTCCACAATCGTGCTCAAGTGATGTATAATTCATAAAACCTCCACAATGTATACGATTCATACCTACACAAATCTCAAGCATAAGCGATGCACTCACTACGAACGATTGATACCTAAGCAAATTTCAAGCATAAACAAAAGTAGCAACACACACAGCATACATCGACTGTATACCTAAGATTCTAATCAATTATAACAGAGAATCATTCATACGATAACTAATCGAGTTTACGATCAATGATGTACACATAATTCGAGTCTAAAAAAACACTAGCAACAAGTACAGCACATATCGACTACACTATTCAACGAGAGAAGCACAGATCTCCATACCTAAAATTCGAATCAATTATAAACAGAATCAATCAGACATAATATAAAACCTAGCTCTACACAAATTACTAATCGATAATACAATCAAATGCTCTACAAATATACATACCTGCATCCATTTCTCGGTATGCGAGGTGGTAACTTCGGTGCTGACGATGCCGCTGAAGCATCGCGAATTGGAGGATCCGCCGGTTAGGGTTTTCATCAGCTGCGACGCAAATGAAACTCCGTTTCTTCTACCGAATGCCGCCATTTTCTTCTACTCAAAATCCTCTCGCTATTTCTTCTTCTTCTTCTTCTTCTTCTTTAGAGAGAGAGAGCAGTTGGCGCAGAAATGAAAATGTGGAAAAAATAGAAGGAGAGTTGAAGGTAAAGGCGTTTATATACAATTTCGCCACGCTAAAATGAGCTTATTCTATTTTCGCCCGCTAAAATGAGCTTATTCTATTATTTCGTAGTTGCATGTTAATATGCTTAATACTGAAAATCGTCATTAATATTCCAAAGTTCTGATCTAAAAAAAGTTAATGAGTAATTAGAAAGTTACATTTAGTTGATTCATCTAACTAATTAATTTAACGATTGGCATAAAAAAATATTACTGTTATTGGCTTTTTATTACATTTCTTCTAGGGATAATTACATTAAACCCCCCATCGTATGGTCCATTTCTCAGTCAACACCCTTAACTTTGTTTTGAATCAGTCAACCCCCCATCGTTTGCCAAAATCATCATTTTGCCCCAAATCAACTTTTCAGCACTTTTTTCAGGGGTATTTTCGTCAAATGTTAAAAAATTTAATATTTGTTTTAAAAAAATGTAAAATCTAAAAATTTGTAAAAAAATTAAAAATGTAAAATTTTAAAAAAATGTAAAATTTGTTTTCAACCAAATTTATTTCGAACAAATTCTTTTTTGCGACGATTTTTTTTTTCGACAACATCTTTTTTTCGCCAAATTTTTTTTTTCGAAAAAAGAATTATGTCGAAAAATAATTTGTCGAAAAAACATTTTCTGAAAAAAAATATTTGCCGAAAAAAAAAATCGAAAATAAATTTGGTTGATTTTTTTTTTTACATTTTAAAAAAATTTTACATTTTTTAAAAATTTTACATTTTTTTAAAATTTTACATTTTTTAATTTTTTACAAATTTTTAGATTTTACATTTTTTTAAAACAAATATTAAAATTTTTAACATTTGACGAAAATACCCCTGAAAAATGTGCTGAAAAGTTGACTTGGGGCAAAGTGATGATTTTGGCAAACGATGGGGGGTTGACTGATTCAAAACAAAGTTAAGGGTGTTGACTGAGAAATGGACCATACGATGGGGGGTTTAATGTAATTATCCCTTTCTTCTATAAACTAAATGTCATCTTAAAATTCAAGCACAATGGTGGAGGTTGTCCTTGATTTTTGGATGTCAGGAAATTTGAATTCATTTCTAGACAAGTTTTCACATGCCTACATAGATAGATTCCGCTCTTCGTCCTCTTTCAGGAGCCAATCTAGATCTGCAAACCTAGTCCTTTGAGCTCAGACCCAACATCTCTCTCGTTATTCCAATCTTCTTGATTCTGTAGATGTCCAACGCGAGGACCCTTTAATTGAATTGACGATGGAGGACCCTTTAATTGAATTGACGATGCGGTGTTTGATTTGGATTTGATCCCTCCCTTCGATGTATGATGAGCTCCTTCCAAACCTGCTTAAGAGAATAACTAGAATTCTTGTTTCTTCTTTTTTTTCGTTCTTGTAACTCTGAGGGGAGATACTAGAGTTCCAAACTTGGGTAATTGCTTTTGTGAGCTTTAGCTGAACGGTTCAACCGTGCCTTCTTTGATTCTTGTAAGAACACTTGTAATTTTTAAGTCACAAATCAAAATCGTGGTTATGTTGTGGAACACGTAATCATATCTGCTAAAACTCATTATAACCCTTCCAGCTTATAAGTAAAAGGAAACAAAAAGAGAAATTTACTCCATTGGAAATTGCCGGATATATGAGATAAATCGAGTATAGTCCTCGATAGAAACCCCAGCATGCCTGGAAGTTTCTTATGTATTTGGATAACTGGTAGCTCAAATAATCATATACGAGGTGCAGGTGACATCACAACAAATCTATTGGGGTGGGGGGAGAAATGAACAAGAAAACATAAAAACACTATTGTTGTAGCATTCCAGTTACAGATATAACATTTATCACCATGCAAAACAGCATTGACATATCGAGGTGTTGTGATAGTATCTCTTAAAAGGCAGCTTCTTCAGCATCAGCCTCAACCGGTACCTTCGGCAACTTATTGCCACCTCTCAACCGAGACGCGACATTGTCAATAGCAGAATTGAGTTGGCTTATCTTTTCATTCAAGCTCTGCCTGTTTTTCTGAATTTCAAATACAAAAACAACCATAAGGAGGACAGGCATGAAAAATAATTAAATCACATCTATGTTATCCAAAGCAAGTAATATAGTTGTATCATAGTCACCTCTAAACCTTCATCATAGTAAATTGGTCGCTTGGCCCTCCTAAAGCCATACTCATCTTCATTTAGCAGTGATCTTCTAATCTAATAATACAAGCAAACAATGAGTAAATAGCAAATAAAGAAAGTGATGGACAACACTGTTGCGTAGATAAGAATAATTGCTTCCGGACCATCTTATGCAATTTTTCTCAGCTTCGTGTTATTCACGTTATCCTTAGTGACGACGCGTCACTGTCTGCCTTCCAGTTGTATAGACTGTCCAGGTTGAATGAAATTAAATGCAAGTCCAAATTGGGGTTCATAGAGTTCACAAGCTCGCTTACGCATAACTACAGCTCTGTGTAAGTATAACGAAGCGTCGCAAAACCTGACCTCTTCCTAGTTGAAGATATTCACTCAGCCTAATTCGGAAAACAAGAGAACTTTAGTTGAACAAGACCAAATGGGTAATACAGGCCCACCAATACCAAATGGTTGGTTTTGACGTTCGTCCTAATTCTCACCATTACCAAATGGGTAATAGATCTTGAATCCAAACATATGCAATCTAAACCAGTTTATCAACGCATACATTTTGGATCCAAACAACATCTGAAATACGATCATAACCGTGTCACCATGTTCCGATAGCTGACAGCCAAAGATGGGCAATATAAATGTTCTGGTGAAATGGGAAAAGGTCAAAGCTAATTTGGTTGCATGTTAACCCATCTATTATTCACCAAGTGCACCTGAAGGAGTTAATAAGGAATCAATCTGACTATCTTCTTTTAGTCAAGTTTATAAGTTTGATATTTTAATAGTTTATTCACCAACGGCAATCACTTAATAACGTGAATCTGGCATAGCAATTGTCAACCGAAGCATGAACAAGGTACAAGAAATATATGGAACATACATACACTCACCTGGGGAGCAAATATATATGCAATTGTACCAAATACTGCGCCTCCTAAAACAAAACCAGCAACAAAATCAACACCGTTCCCGCTGCCACGATTGCTACATAAAGAGAGAAGTACAACATAATTACTAGTAGTAGTACTACAAAGGGAATCAGTAATTCTGCAGGAAGGAAGAAGCGACAGAACTACAACATGATATTCCTTCATCTTTCAAAATCTGGCTAGTTATCGTAGTAGATTCGAAGATTGTAGCTTTGTGAATATGAACAAAACGTGGCTAGTTGTGAGACTGACACAGACAGAGTTTAGAGCATACTTGTTGTTCTCAGCAGCCTGAACAGAGAAGCGGCGTTTAGTTTGAGAGGGATTTTTGTTGATTCGAACAGGTAAGGCGAGTGACGGTGTCTTCACAAAAGCGCCTCCTGATTTAGCAGAAGCACAGGACTGGAAATGAGCTGCTGCTGCAATAGTATTCGAAATAAATTCCGATATATCTCTCATCAGTATATATATAAATATATATAGCAACTACACTCGACAATTGCTTCAACTCCATATCTTAAAGAGTTAAAAAAAGGACTTAAAATAGGTTAAATTCATTCATTAAGCATCATATATATAGTTTCATAATAGTAATACTACCTAACCTAGGGATTGTCGAAATAGGAATTAAATCAAGTGCAACTGAAAAAGGGCATGAGCATAGCAGTTACAGATTTACCGTAAACTGGCACGGGGACTATGCAGAGGGCCATCGATGAATACGACTGCAATCAGCTGCCGGCGAACAGAGAGAGATATATTTTTATTATTGGCGCAGAAATGAAAATGTGGAAAAGATAAATAAAAAAATAAAAAAAAGGAGAGTTAAAGGTACGGTACTTGTGGGAAATCTATTTTCACCCGCCAAAAACTAGCTTATTCTATTTTCACCCACTAAAATTACCTTATTCTATTATTTCGTACTTGCACGTTAATATGTTTAATATGCATGACGGAATAATTGAACGTTGGAGGAATGGGAATTTGAAGCACTCAAGAAAGGGATGAAAAAAAAAGTTTGTAGAAATTAAAATCCATCATATTTCCCCTTAAAAGGTCTTATTAGATGAAGAGGAGAAAAGTATTAATATGCATTAGCTCAGGATAATTCTCAACCAATGTGGGACAAGTAATTTAACAAAGTTGCCGAAGATTGAAATTGAAATCGATTCTCTATCATGCATAAACTTCTTAAACTTGTGATGGGTGAGCTTGAACGACAAAGAGATAGTGTAGAACTTGTACAAGAATTCTATCAAAAAAAAAACTTGTACAAGAATGCAGAACACTATCCCACATGTCTTTGAGATGCAAAATTCAAATAGACACCGGAGCTTTCAAATAGCATCATATATGTTTCATATAGTTTTAAATGCCTCCCATGGACATGGTCTAGTGACCTTTATTTTGTATGTTTTTAAAATAAAAATAAAAATGGAACTTTACTTTTGGTTTCTATAAATATCAATGTTATTATTTGTCTCATATTTTTTTTAATGGGTATTATTTGTCATTGATCGGGAATGAAATTTGTCGCTATTTATCCATTACTACACATGCATTTAATTTAACAAAACGAAGATTTCAAACAAGTGAGACAATTGAGCTAAACAACCACTTATATGTACTATTTTTAAAAATTGTTGCATAGCGTCGAAATCGTACCAACGGTTGCAATGAGATAAATTCTTCATCTCCAAATTCAAGCAAATTGGATATCTACAACGTAATCGGACTTATATTACAACAATTGAATCAAATTATCGATAATTACAAATGAGACTTACACTGTGAGCTGTGTATGTTGAAACATTACAGAGCTATTCGGGAGCCTATAACAAGCTAATGCTAAGGGATCTTACAGATACGAGTCAAATGGATATAATCGACCAATCTTCGTGGCATTATATAATCCGTCCATTCTTGACAGATTGCGCAGCACACCAAGGTCACACATAGTAGAACTTCTATGCATACATATACTCATGCAAACGGTGGTTCCAATAACAATCACCATTTCATTTAGCAAGATCAGTTTCAGGTGGCTTTTGACTTTGATCCAACTTCGAGATTTTTCAAGAACGAAACTCCCAAAGACTTCAAAATCTCTTCGGCTTGTAGTTCATTTCTCATTGATCTATACAAGTGCACAGCTGCACTGAGAATAAACCTGTCAGTCCCAACAGAACGGCACTCTGTTTCAAAGAAACCGATTCCTTTTTCCACATGCCCAAAATCCAGATAACCTCTAAGCATCATCCTTTTACTCTCAGTGTCAGGCTTTAATCCAGTCAACGAAATTTTCGTGTATAGCCTTTCAGCTTCCTCCATTAATCCTGCTTTCGTAAAACCTAAGAGTAAGAGGTTAAAATGACCACAAGTTGGTGAAATTGCTTCATCATGCATTGTCATTAAGACCTTCTCTGCTTCCGGATATTTTAGACTGGCAACATAGGCTTTAATAACGGCGAGATATGTAAGAGAATCAGGTGAACAGTCATTCTTTTGCATGCTTAGCACGAGTTTTTCAGCTTCAAGATGGAGTCCTCCACCGGCATATATGTTCATCATGATATTGTAGCTCATCTGAAAGGTGAAACAAAACAAGTATCATTGACTGGTATATGCAAATGCAGACTATTTTACACTTTGTGGATTAGACAATAAACCCAATTTACAATTTACCATGTCCATCATCCATGTTGCTTATCTTTAATTTTATAACAAATTTGTCTAAAATTTGTCTTTTACAGTGAAAATTGCTGCAAGCTATTGTGTGTTTGATATTTAGTAGCCATTATTAACATACCAGCCCAGGTTTTATCCCTTCCTCCTGCATTTTACTGAATAGAGCTGATGCTTCATGAATTTTCCCTACAAAATAAGGGATAACAAGAATCAATAGTAGTAATGTCCATGGTGCGGGTACATTCGGAAAAATTAACAAGAACAGCTTCTGATGGTTCTGTTTGCAATTAAACCTCCAAAAGATTTCTAAATGCGCCATAATTTTTGGACAAATCGTTAAGCATTACATTTAATGTAGAAATCACTACATGCATTTTTTTGTTAGAAAATACTGAATCAATCCGTATAGAGTGGGAGAGAGTGAGACAGGGTCAAACCAGCTTTCCCATAGTGGCAAATCAAATTAGTATACGTCTTCTCATCCAACAGTTCACCCGTGTTGTGAGCCGTATTAAACATATCCACTGCTTTTTCAAGGTTCCGGCCACGTCCATAGACACTGCAACATTTAACAAAGAATCTCTTTTGTCATGATCGATTCAGTTTACGACACATCCCCCATATAATCAAAATTAACGCCCAACCTGATCATAGTGTTATATGTCTGAATTGATGGAGAAATGTTCAGCGAAAGCATGCGCTCGAAAATGCTGATAGCAAAACGTAGTTTACCTGGAATACAAGAACGTCAATGCATTTTCCTTAGGTGATATTTAATTAGAAAATGTGCAGCACCAACCTGCTTCTAACATAGCTTTAATGAAAGTGTTGTATGCCACAGTATCAAGCTCCAAATTCTCACTAAAACTGATACGAATGACATCCTTAGCCTCACTGAATTTACCTGCAAAAGTGTGCAATAAATATTCAAGTTATATTCGTTTATACCACTCTATATGGACCAAGATTATATCTTTCTTTCTAAAATCGCATGCCACTGTGTGAACCTAACAAAAAATAGCAGTGGAAAAGCCAGTTTAATTTCTAGGTTTTAAGGGTTCGAGTAATCCTGAATGACTTAGAAGCTAGCAGTCAAAGGAAAACAGATTCAAACGAGAAAAGGAAAGGTAAAATTACCGCAGCATGACAAAGCTTTCACGAGCACACTGATAGAAACAGGATCCAAATGGCAACCTTTCCTGGTATGTTCTTTAAAAAACAAATATGCATCTTCTTCTCTGTTAGATGCAATATAGGTATCAATCATTGATCTGTATACCATATTTCCAGCAGTACTAGATTCTGTCACTGATGCAAAGAGTTTCAGAGCTTTTTGAAGCTTCTGTTGCTTCCCGTATAGACTAATCAAAGACGCCGTTGCAGCATCCTCTAATCTGCAACCAAGTTCTGTCATCAGCTCATGTAGATAGTCAGTAGTCAACGTGTCACCTGCAACAGGTATTCACATCAGTTTTCTCGACAGAACCCAAGAGCAGATTGGTCATACCATTAAAAGAAAAGCTATGCATGATAATAGACTCATACCACTTGGGGAAAAAAGCCTAACCTTCTCTAGCAAATTTGCTAATAATTTGGTTAGCTACTGACTCTCCAGTTTTGGTTTTAAGCAACAGCTTCAGTTTTTGTTCCATCTTTGTTCTATTTTGAGTTGCCAAGCAAAACGTCAGCATCAGCTCAACTTCCATTGGTCCAGATTGTTCCAATGCCTCAAACCAACTTCGGGGTACACCTGTCCGACTAAATAGTCCCTTCATGACCAACAAAAATGTCCTCACAAATTGAATACCTTCAAATGTTTCATTCACACTCATCTCCTGTATGAGTTGCTCAACTTCTCCGAGCCTGCCTTCCTTGAAATAAAACTTCAAAGCCGATTTGAAAAGCTCTTCATCAAATTCAATTGGATCCTTCATGATCTGGGAAACAAAAACTTTGGCCTTTTCCGGCAATCCTAGCCTTAGATATAAATTGAGTATATGTCTACAAGAAGCGGCATCAGCAGGTCCAGTCTTAGATAGAGCCTGATAGGTAACTTCTACGGATGCAAGGTCCCCCTTCAATATGTAGCATTGTAACAATATAATCAATGAAAATCGAGAATATGAAATATGATTAGTTTTCATTTGGTCCATAACAATCAAAGCTTTGTCACAATTGCCAAAGCTAAGGTGGACTTGTGCCATTGTTGTGTATGTCTTCTCATGGCTAACTTGACCTGATTTCTCGATCTCTTTAAATGTCCTTTGTGCATCTTCATAAAGACCCAATTTACCATATATACGAATCATCAAGCCATAGATGACTTCATCTGCAATAACACCATACCTCCCCATTTCTGTGAAAAGCGAACAGGCTTTAGGATAATCCCCAATTCTGTAGTACAATGCCAGGAGCGACGCACACGTAAAATTGCTCGGAACTATTCCCTGGCTTCTCATTTCTTCATAAAGACGCACAGCTTCTTCGTTATCACCATTCTTGCATCTCATATTAATAAGAAGGCTATAAGTTGACTCCTCGGGCACAAAACCCAAATTCTTCATCTCCGTAAACACCCCGAAAGCTTCCTCCCCCATGCCTCCTTTCACAAGCGAGCTAATAACAACTGTATATGTAAATTCATTTGGAGCCACCCCTTTATCAAGCATCTGACTCCAGACATACACCACACCCCTATGAAGAGACTTCTTTTGCAAAGACGACAACATGAAATTGTAAACAGCAATAGAAGGCATTACCCCCCTCTCCTGTACGGCAGAGAAAAACGATAGCATAGCCTTGTCACGACCCCATCTGGCGTACGAACACAGCATTGTCCCACAAGCAACCTCGTCAGGTTCACACCCCGCCTCGAGCATCTCCAAGAAAGTCTCTTCCGCAAGCTTAATTTTCCCAACTTGACCATACGCACGCAGAACGATCGTGTACGCTACAACACTAGGCCGGTAGCTCAACTGTTACGACATAAATCTACATTACACAAAATTAATCATCCATAATCATATAATAAACAACAATTAAACGTAAAATTTTCCGTACAACCCTTCTCCTAACAATCCAACGTATATAAAGGAGAACTCAAGCAGATTTTCAAAAAACACATCATGTGTCATCGCCTAACGTCGTCCCTACGAGCTTAACCTTTCAGACGAGATGATCGTGTACGCTACAACACTCGGCCGATAGCTCAACTGTTACGACATAAATCTACATTACACCAAATTAATCATCCACAATCACATAATATAGCACACTGTCAACCACAAATCAAATGTACAATGTTCCACACATCCTCCTGTAACAAAGCAATAAAAGGGAATGTTCCGATAACGAATATAAAGGAGAGTTTAAGCAGATTATAACATTACGGGACAATGCACAACATCGTCTATAGTCTCTACAAGCTTAACCTTTCAAACGAGACGACTCAACGGATAGATTACCTGCAACTTCATCCACCAGAAGAAATCCCGAACCTGGCGCCAACTCCTCTGCTCCTTCAACACAACACACATCTCTCTAAAGCTCAGCTTCGTCACAAACGAACCCATCACCTCCCTCATATCGTACTCCCCTTCGCGCAACCCGGAAACGCTCCGGACCCTCTTAATCGCCGCCACCACGTGTCGTCCATACAAATGCCCGTTCCTGTCGTCCTCCAAATACCGCACCATCTGTTCGGGCGTGCGTTTGATCCATTTGGGAGTCTGTGCTTGTGAGCCCTGGTTGCGGCGCAACAGGCTTAGGTACTGGGCTTTGGCTTTGATTATGCGGCGGGCGTTGTCGTCGGAGAGCGGGTTTTTGGGGTGTTTGGATTTGGGTTTGGGGTTTTTAAGGTTGTTGGGGTTGCCGGAGCTGAGGGACCACGGGTCGGGTTGGAGGGAGCAGTGGGTTATTACCGGTTTGTGGGGTTTGGGTTTTGGAGGTGGTGGGGTTAGTGTTAGTGAGGTGGGGGGGAGAAAGGAGGATGTTAGAAGGGATTCCATTGGAGCGGGAGAGGTGAAGAATTATTATTTTTTTTTTTTTTATTTTTTTTGCTTCAACTGAAAATCTTCATTGGTTTAGCTGGTGATGAGGGAAAGAGTGATGACATTTGACAACCTTATAAATTATAATACTTACTTATGTTTATAAATTAGAATCCTTCATAGAAATTTAATCCACTTGAAGCTACGTTATGAAACTCTCCTCTGTTATTCGGTTAATTGTTGAAAGACTTTTCTTTATTAAACCTCAAAAACATGTCAAATAAAGAAATCCATCCATATAATTTATAACTTGAGGGGGTGTTGTATAATTGTCACACACTCACACTCACACTCATATCCGGTGAGAGTTTAATTTACTTTTTTATTTTTCGTTAAGTAAATGAATTTCATATAACTCGACGTAAACATCAAAATAGATCGTCAACGATCAAAAGAAATGACCTCAAAGCAGGAGGCGCATCATCTTGCACGCACGACTCCTAGTTTAGTTATGGTCTATCTGTTTTGTCCCTTATTTTACGACTTGTATGAACACTTTGGGTTTTTGTCTTTAATAATATCTCTAATGAGTATTTTTAGAAAAATATATATATAATAAGCAAAGCAACAAAATACGGTCAACACGAGATCGTGTGGTACAACAAAGTTTTCAACTGTCGTACGAGATAAACTTTGGCAACTTGATTAGCATCCCGTCCAACCCAACGAATCGTGAATCCATCACGTGACTAAAAGAATCGAAGAAAATCTGCAGTGTCATTCTCATATTGCGCATCCGCCTTCGTCCAGTGAATAATGTCGTGTCACGTGTGTGATATTCAAGCAATCCCCTCAAACACCACCTCCCACCAATTCATTCCAATAGCCAATTTGATCACCCAAAGAACCACCAACGGCTCAACACACAGACGGTTAATTTAATTTACTTAAATTGTGGTGATTATTCAATTTCTCAAGCAATAGAAAGTGTGTGTACTCGACAATCACAATTCAAAATTTAAACATTTTCCCAGAAAATATTGAAACGACTCCGTTCTTTTCATGACATCACCAGACATGTTGCTGTTAAAATTTCGGAAAAATTTATAATATTTGAGTAGACATAAATTGAAATTGAAACTTTAATCCGTATAAAGTTATAACCAAGGTTGAGTCTTTGTGCGCAGATTTCACAAGTTTGTTGGCAAACTGGATGCGTTAAGCTTTTACTAGCAGTTCCGAGTGACTATTTGACGTATAATAACAATTTCTCCATAACAAGGGCAATAAGAACCTATCCATACAAGCGGCCATAAAAATGAGTTCCTAAAAACAGTTGTATTGATGTCGTCCTACTACAAACGCTTCTAGAGCTTTTAAACAGAAAACCAAGATAACATGATACACAAAAGTGATTTCGAGGATCTTGCAACGTCGTTGTCGAGTTTTCACAATTTTACTCAACCATGGCATCAGCTGAGGTCTCTCCCATGGGTTTTTTAGTTTTCTTGCTCTTACCTGTAAAAGAATAATAATGATGAGGTGGTTTCTTTGATCATAAGCATGATCAAAGAAAAAACGGGGAAGTATCACTCACCTTTCTTCTTCATTTGCTTAACTTTCAGTTTTGTCTTTTTCTTCATTGGAAATTTAACAGCAGGTTTTTTGTCATCCTGGGATGGACCTGAAATCCACAAATGAAAAAATATCCCATTACACCAAAGTAACATGAACTTGTAATGTCTAGAATCAAAAAAATACTAAAATACACCTTCCATCAGGCTGTATTGTAGTACGTTTCAGTACATTGCTTCAAATAGATAGGAATCAACATTGTTGTAAAATTGGAGATGTATTATAGGAGAATGATCATTAAATATCAATCAGATGTCCTGAAATACACTTAAATATTTCCACAAAAAATGAACTCTCTAAACTTTTCTCTTTGGCCGGTGAATACCTCTTGATGAAATTATCAATTATGTCTTCGCACAATAAATTGCTTCATGTTGCTTTTGCCAGCCACACAAGATCAACTCTGATTGAATGTCTACTCAAAGTAAGTGACCTCGTTCCGTTACTCACAGTGCAAGCTTCACCTATGTTGATTGTTATGCCATTCTTATAAAACGAACCAGTCAAATCTCTAATCTCGGTGATTTTTAACTACTTTCGCCAGTAATTCTGCACTCCTTTCAAGTAACACTTTTTCACACACATTATGCGCTTCACATATAATTTCCCAAAATTTAATAGCTTCTAAGCTCGGCTCCAGCTACCCTTGACAGCATGCATTACAATGACATCTGTTGATCCCGCGTATGAAAATTAATCTCACAGGCCACAGGAAACATGATTATGCAAATACGCCTCACCTAATTCAGCTCAATCATTGGAATGACCAAAAACTCGCGAATTACTGTCACAGCTAAAAAACCAGTAGATCAAACAAGCAGCTAATGTGCCATAAGTGAATTTAACAACAAACATTACAACGATACCAGCTGGCACGTGGCACGACATATGAAAATATACAATCTCACAGGCAACATGTAAATATGCAATCTCACAGGCAACAGCAAACATGATCATACCAATATGCGCTACCTAATTCAGCTCAATCATTTTCATGACCGAGGTTTCACAAATTAATATGACGTTTACTAAAGAAGATAACGTGCCATTACTTCATTCGACTTCGAACACAACAGCGTAACCTTAAACTTAATCAGCTCGTAGCTCAATTAACTCATATTCAATATCAGCAAAAACGTACCAGCAGCATCAGCATCAGCAGCAGCCATCTCAACGTCCTCCATTGTTATCAACCCCTTCTCCAAAGCCTCTTTTTGCTCCTGTTTACAGATTAAAACCAATGTTAACCACAAATTAAACCCGAATTCAAACCATTAACACAAGGCAACTAGTGCTACAAAGTACAAACCCGACGCCATTTTTTTAAGAGCTTTTGTTTGCGCTTGCCGGACATTGAAAGCGGTTGTTCTCTCTGGTGCAGCTTGCCGGAGCCAGGCTCGCCGTGAATCTTCCTCTTCCGTACGGCTGAGGCCGCTCGCCTCCGTTTCTGTACTTCGTTGAATTTCGCCATTGATAACTACTACTGCATACACTACCACTACCACAGTTCTCTTCTCCCCCTTTTTTTAAACCTAACTGGAGTTATTAAAAGGAACAAAAGTAAATTGGGCCTGATTTATGAAATGGAGAAATCGGCCCATTTTTCACCTGGGCCTATTTGTTGCATCATTTGGCAACTAAATAAATAAATACAAGCAAAATTGTAGTATTATTAATAATATGTTTAAGTCATTTTTAACTACGTTTCTTTATCAATTAAATTGACTTCAAAATGTATTTCATAAAATTTTGATGTTACCTGAGTCATAAGCGCATCGTAAGGACTCACGGACTCGTGTGAGTTGTGACTTGGGACAAACTAATAGAGAGCGAAACGAGAGTTGTGAATTTGGATCGAATTCGATCGAATCAACACGATTTTTAACCTTTGAAATCGAGGATTAAACAAAAGAGGAGTTCGATCCGAAGGCAGAAATCAAAAGTCGGATCAAATTGATTTTTGATTCGATTATTCGATCGATTTTCAACCGATTCGATCCATCCAATTTTTTCTGCACATCCCTAATCAGAACCACTACGAAGAATAATTTATTTATTGGACGCGTCATGATTTTCGCTTTATTTCATTGATATTATTAATTGAGATAATGAGGTTAATTGCCATTGACCTCAATCGAAATTATTTCATTTTTCCCGTTGAATGTTACAGGATTTTGGTAGTGAGGTATCAGAAAAATTAACAACACGCATAAGATAATCCAAAGATCCTTATGAAAACATAGTTGTTCTCTAATTGCCGGAAAAGTATAGGATTTACATGCATACAAAAGATACATCCTGATCCAAATATCCTAGTGAACCTATAGGAGTTTAGCTTCAATTTCCTCAAGGGTGAGCCCTTTTGTCTCTGGTATGATAAAGAAGATGAAAACGAGCGACAGCAGAGCTATGCCTCCAAACACGAAAAATAGGACTCCAGCCCCCAGCAACTCCTGCAATCACAATGAATATCAACGCCCGAAAAAATGAATACAGTTGCACAAACAAAAAAAATAAATAAAAATGACATGACCCTTCCTTGTTTATAGTAACAAGAGAGAATTCTTTAGTTGTTCCATATATATACCCCTTATCACTGAGGCGCTACTCAACCTTTTAAGTTTCCGCTTGTTAGCTTGTATAAGTAGTATATCTTTCAATCTGAGCTATTACAAATTAACATCCAAACTAGGATCTCTTGCTGTGGCATGGTTATTAGAACTTACAAGCAATATATCGTGCTCCCAATAATATCAATTTCTTTGTTCTAGACTCGCAAACAATAGATTCACCTTTTGCAAAATATAATTTTCCAGAAACAGGAAAAGAAATGCAACAAACTTCAATTGTGTCATGCATACATAATGCGAATAAGTACTAGTAATTGAAGACAGAATAATAAGCTGCAATAGCAGCATGTTTTAAAATAACAGAGATAATGTCGCACAACTCAATGCCTTTTCAGAGTATCTCAAACAGATGAGGTATACAAATAAGAAGTTTAAGTGAATAGCGGTTACCTTCAAAGGAGAAAATGCAAATGTTACAAGTGCATTCGCGCCAAAATTCAATAGAACTGCTAAACTTAATCCTCTTCCTCTTACACGCAAGGGGAAAATCTCGGAAATCATCAACCAACCAATGGGACCAAAGGATAACTGAAAGAATACATCCTCCAAAAATTAACCCCTTAAACCATGTGAGATAACATAAAATTCACGTATGAGATTCCTGTGGAAAGGGATGTGAACATGTTTTATATAGAATGCATCTAACTGCCCATGCAAGCTGAAGGGTAATCGGTAGTCAAATCAGAAGGGGTGAGCTGTTTGAGCCCACTAAGTTATTGTCATAGTGAAACATAATAATTTTGCACATTGTGGAGAAAGTTAGAACGACATAACGAGCAAATGCAAACTTTACCGCATACCTGATAACACCCGACGTATACAAGCAAACCAATAACTGCCACGGCATGTATATTATCTAAGTACGTGTAATAAGATCCCAGAAGAAACAGAGATATTGCCTGCCACAAGACAAAAAGTAATACTCAGACAATGGTTAAGATTTTACTAATACGCACTTGAGGTTATATCCAATTACACAAATGCAGTATGATCAGGACCTGATTAGCTGCCCAGCTACTGGGAAGGGGGAAGGGGATTTTCTTTTAAAAATTCAAAAGATGAGATACCGAGATAGGTTGAACACCGAAATAAGGTCGATTTACTACAACTCTTTTGCTATATATTTTTTGGGAAACTTACTGGAAGGTACAATGGTCAATTTTAATGCGTCCCACAGCAGAAGTTGTCTCTATAATTAGCCATATATACGGGAGTTTGTGCAGCTTCATCAAAAGTCAGGGGGTGTAGATGATGATTCATCATTTATAAAGATCCCAATTAAATTAAGACAGATAATGAACTAGCTTGAAAACACAAAGAGTAGACGACAGACCACAGAGATAGAGAGCATGACTTACAATGCCAGATACGCCTCCAAGAAGCAAAGGTCTTCTCCCCAATTTATCGACAACCAGAACGGCAACACCAGTCATAACTAGCTGTGAAATCAAATACATTAAATGTGAGAGAGAACACATATGAGGTGCACCTTATAACAGATATAACCAGGTACAAGGATAAAAGAACCAAAGATAGCTAGGTAAACAAGCAATATGGGAAAGGACGAATCAGAAGTCAGAACAAATAAACAGATTGATGCAGAACGCTAGAGGAGGATGTATGAAGGCAAAAAGGACAAAAGAAACATAGGCATTGTTATTAACTGAATGAATATGCAATGCGCATAACTCAGGAATCTGACCTTCAAGACTCCAAGTAAGATTGAGACCTTAGTTGCATCTGATGCTGCAGAAAACCCGGCACTCTATCATAACAATTATAGCATTAGGATGGTAGGATTAGGGAAAATCACTGCATTTTATCGCAACTCAATCCCTCTATATAGCATTTACAAATGATGCAGATAATATACCTGAAAAATAGTGGCAGCGTAATATAATACACTTGGTTGCCCTGTTATCTGAGATGAAGAGTAAGAGCTATGAGCTTACAATAGAAATTGTTACTGGACATTCAAAAAAGGGCTTGCGGAAAAGAAATCTACCTGTTGAAACAGGACTAGCCCTCCGCCAATTATAAGAGCTTTTCTGCATTTACCCTGGAACATCTCTGATATTGTAGCTTCTTGCTCCTCGCGCATGTGAGAAAGCTCCGTTAAAATCTCATCCACCTGCTGAGGAGCCGATGCCCGAATAACTTCACCTCTCAGCCGACATAAGCAAGTTATTGCATTCTCTCTTAAACCCTCCACATCTCCTTTTCCTTGAATGGCTCGTAGAAGAATCCATCTAGGTGATGCAGGAAGCCACCACATTCCAACTCCCATGATGATAGACAAGGGAAAACCAACTCCATACATGTACCGCCAACCAGAAACCGTGTCAATCAAAAGGCTACCAGCTGTATAACCCACCTAAAACCAATTTTCTGGTACTTAAATTTCCATACATTAAGTAGTCTGTGATGATAGATGTGACGGTAATAATTACAACATCAGCTGCAAAAGGCGTGTCTATGGTCTATACAATATACTAATGGAAGATGCTGAGGCACGTATGATATTCTTTGTTAGAATCATGATCACTTACAAGCATCCCCAGAACTATAAAAAATTCTTTGAGAGAAATTAGCTGTCCACGTATTTGACTTGCCGCTGTTTCAGCAATGTACATTGGAGCAGCATGCATTGCCTGCCAGAATGAGAGAGAGGTCAAAGAGAATATTAAGTGATATGAAACTCAGATAATAACTCATATTCCATCATACCTTTGAGTATAGATATATGCATGAGTTCCTTTCTAAACCAAATGACCAGGTAAATCACAATTGAATGGAACTATTTATAGTTATAGCTGGCATTTTCATTCAAGTATCTTACCAATCCAATTCCTATACCATAAATGAGACGCCCGATAACCATGACCGCAAAATTAGGCGCGAAAGCTGTTACTAGAACTCCAATCAGGTACATTATGGACGAAAGGATCAATTCCCTTCTTCTTCCTGTAGTATCAGACAATGACTAAGGTTGACCACTGAAAAAGATGCTGTGATTACTGATTAGTAATAACCTTGTCTACCATGAGAAGTTACACTAACCTAGAAAGTCAGCAACATTGAAGGCCAAGATTGATCCCACCAAAGCACCATACAATGAGCCACTTGTCTGCCATAATCATGAGAGAAAGATAGAAAGCATGATGTTTCCCAGGCAGTAGACGGCTAAACACGAGCTATATCCCAATTAAGTAAAAGGAAAATGTAGGATAACAAGCAGAAAAGCTTGCTCACAATAAGACCGACTTCCACCGCGGACAAGTTATACCATGCAATTCCACTCGATGTAGCTGACTGTAGAAGAAGATAGTAGAGACCAATCAGACACAGAGTTGAGTATAAGCACAATATTCAACAATAGTTTTTGAACCAGCCTCCTAAAATAATACCTTATAAAGTGCCTCAATCAAGTAAATGTAACAGTTATATCCCAAATAAGGTTTTTCAAACATTGCCTACGGAGAGTTCCACTGACACGTTTTGTTTGAACACAAAATGGAGCACTGTTTGGTACTGGTGCATCCAAATTAACATTTCACAGCACTTCCAAAGATTAAAAGCTAAACATGCCGCAACAGTGGCATACGGTCATACGGACATCTAATGACTATTTTGGATTAACATTTATCTCTACCCCATTTATTCCTAACTTCCTCTAAGGAAAGAGATTTTCAGAAGTAAATTTGGCATAACATTAGCACAATTCAGGACATGAACACTTCACGAATTAAGTAATATGTAATTATGCTTAAAAGGGTTAGATAAAAGCTCAACTATGTCTTCACAGGCAGCGGCACGTACAACTGATGTGATGTGAAGTATGAAAGATGAAATTTAATAAACTAGTTAAATGGTAACTTAATAGAAATAGGCCACGTGATCTGCTTTCTTCTACTGAAATTACGACTATGGTAAAGGAAACATACTAAGGAAATTAAGCATATAAATAAAGCTTTAACAATACTAATACCACGTAATAAGTCAATCAGTTGTTACGGTGGTGTAAGCTCTACCTGAATGGAAATGGTAGCAGAAGACGTTGCTCCAATATCGTAACCATACAGTAGTCCTCCAAAAGCAGGGAACAAAAATCTGAGATTTTCAGTTACTAGTCATAATAACACAAGAAGCGATATAGATGGCCCAAAAGAACTAGAAAATCCGATACCAATGAAAATCCGAAGCACAGGGATACGCATATCTAAACGATACTAATATATGTCCAACAAGAGCATCACTACCATTATATTGTAGCTACCAGCTTACAATCCAAAATTAAGCCCCTAACTAAGCACGTGAAATTCAAACCAAATCAACTACTAAAGCCATAGACTGTAATTATAACGCACCACGCAATCGTCGTATTTGTCGAATCAGAAAGCTCACCACCAAATTAAAACTAGCCAACTATCAACTAGTGATTAGCAAACTAGCATCAAATACGCATATCTAACCGACACTAATCTTTGTCCAACAAGAGCATCATAACATTATACTATAGCTACCAGCTTACAATCCAAAATTCGACAAACTATAATCGTCGCGATTAACGAACCACGCCTTCGTATTTCTCAAAATCAGCAAGCTCACCACCAAATTAAAACTAGCCAAAAACTATCAACTAGCGATTAGCAAACTAGCATCAAAAAATACGTAATCGAACTCACGGAAGAATCGCGGAAACCACGGAATAATCCTCGCATTCGCGAATTTCATTTTTCAGTAGAGGCACTTCAACACCAGAGGACTTTCCATTCTGAAAAGTCAGAGAGCAAAATTAATCAGCTGAAATTGTACCGATCACGAGTCTTATTAATCAATAAAAAGTGTTTGAGAGCTGGAGATATTTACACCGGAGGGAACAATCGGCCGTTCAACATCGGACGCCATTTTTGAATAATTAATTTATGAGGTTTGAGTTATACATATATATATTATTATCTTAAAGAGAGAGGAGTTTGGTTTCACGCTCGGACATGAGAGTGCAACGTAGCACTCATAATATAATTGCTAGTTGCTGCTTAATTTATTATATCTTATATATATTAAAATAAAATATGTTAGATATAACACTCTGAAATGTATATAGTATTAACATTTAAATAAAGATAATATTGGAGAAGGAGTGGCGCGAGCTTATGAGACGCTTGTGGGAGTTCAAGATCAAGTGAATACCGAGATAAGAAAATAAAGTGGGGGATAGACTAGGTCGTGGTCTTTTAGACGTTAGAAATACGGAGTGTTTTTGGGAGGATCCTCCGGAAAATGTGGCTAACGACCTTGTATGATCTCATTAACTACCAGAAAAAATAAAAATAAAAATTGCATTTACGTACTAAAACTCAAGGTTACTCAATAAAAGACTATTTTATTTTTAAGAAAATTATTTTATAAATGCATCAAAATTACAAGTACTTCAAGTCCCACAATATTCATCGCCTATTTCCTCAATCGAACAACATAACTAAGCTATATCATTAAAAGATAAAAGACCAATATGAAAGTTGCGATATATTTATAATATTTTATTTATTTTGAAAACACGAAAAATCGTTACCAATACTTTTATTGGTAAACCTCCTGCGAGCTGCATTAAGTAATTTTGTGCAACTAATTCAAATTAAAAAAAAGGCATAAAAATCAAATTGCTATTGAAAAAAAAAAAGATCTAGGCAC
Organism: Linaria vulgaris; assembly: GCA_948329865.1. NCBI lineage: Eukaryota > Viridiplantae > Streptophyta > Magnoliopsida > Lamiales > Plantaginaceae > Linaria > Linaria vulgaris. Next base: position 357,685 of record OX415252.1, read on the forward strand.
AGTAATGGATTTGTTTGTATTATAATAGAAGTATTTGTTTGTAGTATAAAGAATTTGTTCCCATTGTAATTGTAATGTCCCACGTTAGAGAATATACCCAACCCTACTTACCATCAAATCGAAAATTGACAGATACACAACAAACGGTCCCTTCAAATGCACTTACCATTCGTTGCCAAACCAACTACGCAACCCAAATCCTGACCGCATTTAGTGGACTTTGCCTAAAGTCGTTTTCTTTCACTTTCTAGATTTGATAAGGGTCCCATTCCCGTACTGCACTTTTCTCGAACCTCTACACTGTTGATTATTTTTTGTAATGCTAAGTATTTTGGTCTTATTTCGTCATAGTAATAGAACACACAGTAAAAGATTACAAAATGAGATCAAAACAATGTTATCCAAACTTTATTAACGGACTAGCTTGGCCCGGAACACTTATTACAAGCTTACTAGGAAGAACAACTAAATTACAATGTTAATGTAGCGTATCGAATTGTAGGTATTCGATGCTGACGTGTCGAATGTCTTCGTTCGATACGGGATAATTAATACTGATTCGAAGTAGTTTTGAAAGGCATCAAATTCGATGCGTACAATATATGTCGAATTCGATGCGTATTTTTACGTGTCGAATAGAAGAACACTATTTAAATGCGTATCGAATGGGTGATGTTCGATCCGATGCGTGTCGAATGAGAGGTGATTCGATGCTGATTGTGCTGAGGTGGTTCACTTCCCGAAAAGTCACGGAAATCAAGGGGACGACTGCTATTTATAGAAATCGTCACATGGAGCCCACAAACCAATATAGAAAGCGGCATCGAATCGTAACTGTTCGATGCGCTAATGGGCTGGCCCAATAACAATGTATCTGCCTGTCGATTCGATGCGCGAATCGAATCTTATAAATTCGATGCGCTTATGGGCCGGCCCAATCAGAATGCATTGGGTCAATCTTAAATTACCCCCATCAGCAAGTTTAGTTGAAAAACAATCAAAACGAAATTATGCCCTTTCCTTTACAGCATGCACTTGGTAAACCATTAGTCGGGACACGATGTGGTGGCAGGCGACTAAACCACGAGAAGCAAAGCTGACCACTCTCTTGAACCGATAAAGAATAGAATCGAACTGTAGTCCGTGAGGATCGATCTTTGGAACTTGAAAGAAAGAAAGAAAGAAACTATGCAGCCAAAGAACTATGCACTGCAGTGGGTACACATCAAGGGCATGAGCCACTGCAATTGCCTATTAAATATATATGCTGACAAATACTATAAGATATTCTAAGTAATTCAGCAAATGAGATAACACGCTGCAACAATCAACTGTAACTTTCAATAGCATAGTTTTGAGAACTTTAGACAAATGCCAACAATAAAAATAACAATTATCACAAACTGATCTAACAAATGAATTAGATTCAAAGGACTCATCACAAAGCATATGATCATCATCATCGTCATATAGCAAGGCAGTTCCAAGTTCAAACGATACAGTGGGGTAAACTGTTCCCAAACACTCTTTTACATCTGGAATGAATAATTACATCAGGATGACATAAAGCTCCAAATAAGTAAATAGATTTATTGATGAAAACAAAGACGCCAATATCCATGAGCTTTTCCAGCTCTGGTTGGAGTTTGTTTTTGATTAAAAAAAAAAAGGCTTAGGGCTTTTTGGGTTGCCATGGTTCGTATCGGGTCCAGTCTCTCTGCCCAGGGTTAAGGCTATGCCCTTTCGAGTGATAGATGTATTCATCTCCCTCTCCAGAGAAGTTCTCTTTATGTTCCACCCCATATCTTTTGGGTTTCAGCAACAGGAGCTACATCAAGTGTGATCACAAATCAGCATTTGCACATATATAACTACTACAACTAAGTTAATAGGAGCAGCCAAACCTCATCTCCTGTGTGGTCGGTTATGTAATGGAGCCACCCATGCCACTCTGGCGGGACTTGAGAAGCATTGTAGCGATCCTTCGAAGCATATTCCACCCACCTATGCCTCCCTGCAATTGAATAATGTTCCTACATCATTTGAATAATATTTTTGGATAAAAACCTCAAGAAGCACTCAGCATGAGTACTAAGTAACTTTACCAGCACCATGATGCACAATGACATTTAAAGGATGATTACTGAAATCTAGATAATAAAAGAAAACATAGCTCATACAATAAATAATTTCTTGAAGCGTAGGTTCTGTAATGCACCGATATAATTTAAAATGTATGCTCGGGAGATAAACATATAAGTAGAAAATCTATCCCGTAATAATCATCTCATGAGAACAAATCATGTCTTGAAGATTTATAAGAAAACTGTCCCAGAAATTAGAATGCCAGACATGTAGTTATGCAATTAGAAACTGCAAGATATAGAAACAATTAGCAGAAGTCTCTGAGAAGTACCACTTACCATATTGAGTATCTCCAAGTTTCTCAAAATACTTGTTACCAAATTTATCAACACCCACAACAGTTGCCCCTATATTGTGGATTTTCGTTTGCCTGAATTAATACAAGCCAGTCATTATTTAGTTAATAGTTATCGTTCAAAATACAAAACTCAACATAAAACACATACAGTTACAAATAACAGTAACCATCACGAGATGTATATATATATATATATATATATATATATATATATATATATATAACGTTGATGAGTTCAGTTCTGAAAAGTATAAGAAGGTGATGGAAGAAAGGTTGGGAGGGTGTCCCACATTTATTGAGTACCACTAGCAATGGGTCTAAATTAGTATCGCAATATTTATGACTGAATTTTTGCTCATAACACCTAGGGTTTAGTAAGAAAAAGAGAAAGAGAAAGAGAAAGAAAAATGTCATCATTCATTTCATACATTGTATATTGTCTGATAATCTGAAAAATTGTCCCAGTCGTTTAATAGTAGTGTAAGCTATGTGTAGAAATCATTTTCACATTGACAACCAGTGTTTCCTGAAGATAGCAAGTCAACGCAATGACTCAAAGAAAACTATAAGTGTGCTATTTTCAAGGTTATCAACTGCTTTCTGGTTAAGAAATTTTCTTTGACTAATGTTGATCGTAAGGTCAGAACCACTATCCCTCAATAATAAAAGTATTAGTATCATCATTGCTCATACATCTGAAACATTGTTGCTCACATTAAGTTAAATTAACATTGAGGAAACCGAAAACTAAGGCAGAACATGTTCCATTGAGAAGGTATACCTAGATTAAGTAATCCATGCACTACAGGAAATAGTAAACATCAATAATTTGCTCAAATACACGATCGCTCAAGCAGTATTTCATGCCATTGGTCATTACCTAGATGTTCCTTCTGGATAACATAACCATATCTGCATAAATAAAATGCAATACATAATAGTCCACATACGATATACAGGACTCTACAACTAATTGCAGCAAGAGCAAATCTAAATAAACTTGTATCCACTTCCTAAAGGTCAAGAGTCAGTAGAGTAATCTCAGGCACAAAAATCGGTCAATTCATCGGCATATAACCACAACGTTTGTATCCATTAGCTGGAAACAATCGACAAAAGTGTGCTAGAATTCTACTTACATGAGATTTCCATCCAAAAGTGCGCTCCTGCAGGATACAAAAAGAAGACAAAACAATTCAGCTACGACACTTTATTACCAAAACCAACACCTAAATATCATAACCAATCATAATTAGCACATTCAAAATCTGAAACTCAATGATTTGACTCAATAAGATACATTAATGTTCAACAGCTGCTAGTAATCCTCTGAAAAAAGGTTCCAATGCACCTATTAATCTCGCTGATCTCAACCCCAAGCATCTCAAATACAAATCGCAATAAGAGCACAAATAACATTCAATTTAGGGACACAAAAGAGAAAAAACGTGTTAGGATACCTAGATTTAGGATTCCAAATCTCAACGAAGCTAATTAAAAATAAATAAAAATTCACATAATTATGCGAGAGAAGAAAGAGGTACTGACAGGTATCCTTCCTCTCGCAGCTCACGGAAGAAACCTCTGACGCCTTTCTCCTTGATTGATTTCATCGCGCTTCTCACCACGGACGCCATTGCTGTTGCTTTCGCTGTTGTTGGATTGTGAATGGTAAATCGGTAAAATGGAACAAAATGAAACCTGCTTAACACGCTTTTTGAGTGAAAATGAAAAAGCATGCCGCCTCCTTCAACTATGGGTTGCTATAATGGGCCAGATTAGTTTGGGCCTGGATGTAACGTTAGCTTTTACAATATGTCAATTAGGGGTGGGAGGGCCGGGTCGGAATCCTGCAACCCGACCCGACCCGATCGGATTTTTCTCGTCCGGGAAAAATCCGATCTAAAATCCGATCCATTGTTGCGGGTAATCTCTCCCGCAGCAACTCCCGTGGATCGGATCGGGAGCCGCGGTCGGATCCCGATCCGACCCGCGGCTCCCGAATTTTCCAGTGAGCAAGGGGGTTGGTAACTTAAGTCTTGGATATTTTTTTTTTTTAAATAATACAAACACACACAGAAACACGCACACACACAGCCGCTCCGACGACCCGACGCAACCTCACCGACGCCGACGCCGCCACCGCCGCACCATCTTCGCCGCTAATCCGCGCCAATTGTCGAAACCCTAGGTGTTTGTTTCAAATTCAAAACTCAAAATTGAATCGAAATTTCATGTTAGTTTGTTAAATTGATTAATCCATTAGTGTTAGAATACTTGTTTATGTTAGAAAACATAGTACCCATTGAAAAATTATATGTATTATAAGTAGTATTATTTCGAATTAGGGTTTCAAATTGGGGGTTTTTCGGATTTTGCCCAATTTGTGGATATTATTCTAAGTAGTATTATTCTTTGGTAATAATTGATTGATAAATAACAACACAACAAGAAAATAATTGATTGTAGTATTATTTGTAATGTTATTAAAGTTTTGTAATGTTGTGAAAATACGTATATAGTGAATGATATGATTTTATAAGCATATTTTCTTGTATTTGGTGGTTTGGTTGCATTAATAATGTATATGTGTTCGTGGTGTTGTAGAAATGGTAAACAAGAGTGACAAAAGAGGTCGTGATAGTGGAAGTTCTCCGTCCAAACTAGCTCCCCGACGAAGTCCAATAAAACGTGCTAAGGGAAAGGGGAAGGCCGCGGATACATCACATGACAAAGAAAAAGCTCCGGAAACTTCACGGGATATAGAAAAGGGAAAGGGGAAGGCACCGGAAACTTCACGGGGTATAGAAAAGGAAAAGGGGAAGGCAACGGAAAGTGGACGGGGTAAGGGAAAGGGGAAGGCACCGGAAAGTGGACGGGGTAAAGGAAAGGCATCGACGGTCTTGGCATCTCAAAAAACATCAAAAAATAAGAGGCATGAACCGGAGGATCCCCCCCAATAGATATAATAATGATTACTCGCATGGGCAGTGGGAGGATCATCGACGTACTATTGACGAAGATGAAGAAGAGAATGAAGAAAATGATATGGTAGAAGAGGACACACAAGAGGGGGTGGAAGAGGATGGGAAAGAGGATGAAGAAGAGGACGAAGAAGAGGATGAAGAAGATGAAGAACCTATGGAGCCAGTGTATAAGTCATGTATCACTTTCCACACTAAAAAGGATACGGATGGTAAGATCGTGAAGTACCAAAAGATCCACCATTTAACGTCACCGTATTGGGCAACATTTGAACCATTCCAATGCCTTTTAAAGAAATACGTGAAGGGTCGGTGCATCAATTGCAAAAAGGAAATCGATGCAGATGGACACGTACACGTCACGGGAGGTCTTCAAAGTCATAGTAAGAGCTGTCCAAAACGAGTTGACAAACTTAGGACAATACAAAAGAGGTTGGCGGAAGTTAATGGTTCGATGGGAAGTTGGAAGTTTAATCAAGAGTGGATCTTGGAGGGTGTGGTGATGTTTTTTATTGACAATGAGATGTCGTTCATTACCGTAGAGAAGCCTTCTTTCCGGCGTATGATGAAACGAGCATGCCCGAATTTGAGATTGCCAAGTCGAAAGACCATCACCAATGCATGCTATGATTTATATCTTAAGGAAAGGCGGAAGATGATTGCTTTTGTAAAGGAAAATGCTCAGAGTGTGTGCCTCACAACCGACACATGGACTTCAATTGCCAAGGATAACTACATGTGTGTCACTATGCACTTCATTGACAATCAATGGAAGTTGAAGAAAAAAATTATAAGTTTTAGCTTGATTTCGGGGCATAAGGGGATAAACATAGCTCGTGATGTCAACAAGGTGGTGGTTAAAGATTATAAGACCAAGGAACCCGATGATTTGAAAGCAATGGCATTGATAATGAAAGAGAAGTACGATAAGTATTGGGGTACAAATGGGAAGATGAACTATTTACTTTACTATGCCGCCATTGTGGATCCCCAATTGAAGTGGAAGTACGTCGAGGCTATGTTAGACTATGACTTAGAGTTGCGGCGGAAAGTGAGGGATGGTTTCTTGGCTTTATTTGATGAGTACAAGGAAAAGTATGACGAAAGTTCAACTATTAGACAAACTCAAAGGCCTACCCGCGGATCAACCTATCCTTGGATCCCGACGAACCTATTGTCACCGAAGCACGACACTTTTTTTAGGTAATCTTTTATTATATCGAATAAAACGTTGATTTACTTATAATACACCTTGTTATTTTCGTATTTATTAATGATTGAATGTAACTTTTGTTAGGAACGTGGATGTTAATGAACCTATACCGAAGCACGAATTTGAGAAATATTTTGAAGATAGGGTCGAGCCATATGATGTAAACTTTAACATATTGAATTGGTGGAAAAAGAACTCCGAACGCTATCCAATAATTGCCAAAATGGCTAGAGACTTATTGGCGATCCTGGTCTCCACCGTTGCTTCTGAATCAGCGTTTAGTATGGGAGGACGCGTCCTTGATCGGTTTAGGAGCTCGTTGACGCCGAGAATAGTTCAAGGATTAGTTTGCTCACAAAATTGGATAAGGGACGATGATACGCCAATCCAAATTGAGGAGTGTTTAACGGAGTTGGAGGAACGTGATAGAGGTATGTACATGTTTAAGTTAATTTAATAGTTAACAATTACTTCTCTATATTCGTGTTAATATCACGTGAATTATCCATTGATTAGTTTTTGTTTTTTTCGTGTAGAATTTGCGGATATGGGTGAAGATTCCAATTTATTGCAAATTCATGATTGAGTGAAAACATTAACGGTTGATAAGTTCCCGTTAGTGTCTTGGGTTCTTTTAAGACTAATTTTTAATTTATGTATGTTTATGAGTTTTGAATATTGAATTTTAATTTGGTGTTGTTGGATGGATATTGATGAATGGTGGTTTATTTTTATGGTTGGATATTGATGAGGGGATATTGGACCTTATTATTGTGTTCTTCATGAATGGTTTTATTTCGTTGAAACGATAAAGGTGGAAAAAAAAGGGAGCATTTTATTTCGTTGAAACGAGAAGGAGCGAAGCGAAAAAAATGAATTATTTCACTATACCATTTTTCCTCTTGCACACATCAAAACAGGAGTAGTGAGCAGGTTTTTGTGGTTTGGCAAACCCCGACGGGATCCCGAAATCCGCGGAACTCCCGCGATCGCGGGAGTTCCGCACTCCGCGGTGCGGATCGGGAGCCGCGGCGAGCTCCTGATCCCGCCAATTCCCGGGGGCCGGATTCCCGATTCCCGTGGGAATCCGGCCCAACTCACCCTATTGTCAATACCTAAATAAATTATGATTATTCAGTTAACTAATATTATCTTAATGATATTAAAGGTTTGACAAATTAATCAACGACCCGCAAGATTCTCCATACAAATGAATGTGTGGTTCGATTTCTGAATTTGTTATGGCCCAGTTTGGCATCCGGCCCAAGGAACTTGGACAAAAAAAGACATTACCCCCGTTACCAAACCACGAACAACCTATTATTCACCGTATTCCTATTTTTGCATCTTATCTCGTCTCGTAACATGATTTCATTACTCATTGTTAAATATGCTCAACCATTAATTATTTATCACATATTAACTCATAATCATAGTAATTCGTCATTATCTCGTCTGTTGGTTCTTGAACTGTGCAAATAGCAACGAACTATGTTCGGGACATGTTACTCAAGGAGTAACGGATATTATCCGATTTACTAGATTATTTGGTCATCGCCCATTGGGACGCCTTTGGAAAGTTTGGCCCATGGATTTAGTCGATTTATTGTCGGGCACTAAGGACTGTCGGTTTAAGTAATTTTGCTTGATACCCATTTATCTAGGTGCCGCTTGCAGTCAGGAGTTGGTTGTAGCACGCGTGCTGGATCGGCATGTACTCGAGCATGTCGCATGTTTTGTTTGCAAAGTCGCTCCTCGTTGGGGAGGTATAAGATAGTATTTGGAAGTATAAGGTTGGATTGTTTACTGTTAACGCACGTGTTTGAAAGTGTAAGATGTTATGTTATCAATGTTGGATGGATGTTGTGTCAACATCCAGAGGACAACATTGAAACCCGAGAACAGTCTTAACCTAAAACATGTTTCTGAACATAAGTAAAGTGTTCTGGATTAAATGTTGGATGGATGTTGAGCCAACATTCACATGACAACATTGAAACCAGAAACTTTTCTGTCAATCTGTCTTTAACTGCTTTATTTTAGTTTTGCCTTTATTCACCTATTAATCAAGTTCCACGATTTTAGTTGTCTTTGTTTATGTCCAGGAATATCTCTTAATCATAAGGAAGAACATTACAAGTTTCCTAAGTTGAAGTTTCCATAATTCAAGAGGAGGAGATCGGTCAAGTCAACACGGTTTCAAAGAAAGAAAATTTTGGAGTTCAAGAGCAACTAGGAATCTTTCCAAGATCAACTCTGAATTGAAGAAGGAGTATTTCCTTATTAGAACTCAATCTAATAAAGGGAACTATTATTCAAGAAGGAGATCGAGTTCAAGAAGGAAAGTAGAGTTCAACAAGGAAACAACATAAGTTACCAAAAATGTGTACAACACACCTTAGAGATCAAGTTTGAAGAAACCTATATATAGGGTGTGAAGTACATCAAGATACATAGAGAAACAATAGAGCTTATAAATCCGTAGAGATTATATCTTAAGCATTGTTGCTGTGTTTCTTGTTTTGCAAAGTTTGTGAGTTTTCGAGTTAAGTCTAGGATTAGATTTAAGGAGAAAATTCTTGTCTGCTTTACTGAGTCCAATCTACAAATGAGCGAGAGTGATTTTGTGGTGAGGAACATCTTTGGTAAAACCTGCGTGGTTATTTTGCCGTAAGGCTAGATGGTTGATTATTTATAATAAAAAAACCATTGAAAATTTATCTTCTTGTGTTCTTTAATTCCGCTGCACATTATACTCTATCAAGAAGATTGTTTGAGATCAAGTTAAGGCAACGCCAGCTTAACTTGAGCTCTGAAACTTTGGAAAAGTTGTATCAATCCCGATCCAACAATTTCAGTGTTCATAAACTATTTTTAGAATATTTCGGTACCATTGTTACATCAGATTATCTTGTTAAATTATTTCTATCGGTAAGATCACTCCTAGAAATATATCAATTGAATCACTGTTAATTATTGCATTGTCAATTGTTTTGTATGAACCTCACTAAGTCATCAAAGACTTATTCCTCATTTGTTTTTTCTGCCTGTCCATTCCTCGGGATAAGACCGACGTGGCAGCATGGAACACATGAATAATTTTGCTAATCTTGCCTTTTGGAATTTCATGTAATTGAAAATGATTAATCATCAATACGTAATTATTAAAGTGTCAAATTATTTGTATTTTCCAGACATTCGTTGTGTATATTAAAGTCATTTTTTATCATTATGTGTATGGTTGATCATGGACAATGACACTCCTTCCTACGAGACGTGTTTTAGTCTGAGCTCGGTAAAGTGTCTGGCCAATGCTGAACCAACTCGGATCGGAACGCGACTCATGGGGCACGACCGTCACAATTACCATGTGTTTGAATCGTCTTCTGGATCTTTCTATGATCTAAGGATAACTTAGAGCCATTCGTCTCGATTTCATGAAAATTTGATAGGATTTTACTATCATTATAATTTTTTTCTTGTTTCACGTTTTTCGATTTCTCGAAAAACTTCCTTGTGATAATATATCTCGAACTTTCGTTCGGATTCATATTTTAAAATTACTCCTCTCAAGGTAATTAAGTATTATTATAATAAATAAATTTCCACTTTTAAATAAATAAAACCTATGCTCTGATACCAATTTTGCGTGTCTTGATAAAGAAAAAACTTTCTTAGGGTCTCAATATAATTTTTACAAAGTAAAAGACTAGATTTATTATCTTTTAAGTCAATGGGCTAAAAGACAAAGCCTTTGACAAATGATGACCGCAAGGTGCATAAGAAACTTACGGACCTGGTCCATATAAGTTTTTTCTATAATATATGTAAGAGAATATATGTTGACATGTCACTGTGTCGGTGGCTTAAGCTGATTTTGATTTTTGACATTGGACATTTTGAACATGCTGTCTTATTGACGACTCAAAACAGGTCGAATGTATACAACATTTTGTGGACTGTGTAGTAAATCATATTTTTTGTTGGGTTGTAGAAAAACTTATGTGTTTTGGATTGTGTATACATGGCTTTATTATTTAGCACCCTCTTGAATTTTGTTCTCTATATGCTATTAATTTAATTTTTCTACAACTTATGTGTTTTGGATTGTGTATACATGGCTTTATTATTTAGCACCCTCTTGAATTTTGTTCTCTATATGCCATTAATTTAATTTACATAGCAACGTTGCTTATGATTGTTCAATTATGAGAAAAAGATCCATAAGTGTATATGTACAATGCGTTGGGCTATGGGCAGATGGAAAGAACACAAAGGCTATCAAAGAATGTTGTCATACAAAATGAATGAAACTTTGTAGTTCAATAAAAAGCATTTTATTCAATTGAATAGGTGAAGAATAGTTTATATGTCAGATTCGATTAAACATTTATATTACAGTTTCATGATATTCATATATCAGCTAATTGTGGTTATAAGATTTGCAATTTGTCTATCTCGAACTATGATACGTATATATATTTGAACTTTTTTGCTCCTATATATGATTTTCTTTGATCTAGTCGCAATACTCGAATTCGTACAATTTGTAATGATTGCGAAAGTTTAACATCCAGTTCGATAGAAAAAATATGGCCCTCTGCAATATTTTGTGAAGCTTAGAAATTGCGGGTACTAGTTTATTCTTCTACCAATAATGCATATTTACATATCAAATACATATTTTGTATTAACACGCACTAGTTACATAACTTTTTTTTTCATGAATAACCCTAGTTATATATATTTAAACCTATACCACATTTTATAATATTGTGATAGATTTATCAAATTATTTATAATCTTTAAATTTTGGTGGTCTGTATTATTGTGTGCGCACACGTATAAACGCGGGTTTTGCCATTTTGGTCTCTGTTGTTGAACATACATTGCTAAATAATTTTCCAAAAGAAATAAAAAGGTCAAAAAAGAAAAAAATCAATAAAAACTAAGAAGGAAAAACACAAAAGCAAAATATAAAGCAGAATTAGTTCCCTTTTCAACTTGAGCTAAAATCTCAAAAACAACGCGACCTTTCTCTCTCTCGCTCTAACAAGAACAAACCTTTCTCCTTTTCTTCTCAAATTCCATTCGATCGCATATACTCCGATTTCAATTGACGCTGAATAAATCTCATATCATATCCGATCGTTGAATTTCTCTTCAAAATCTCGTGTACTGGTTGCAGAGAGGTGAGATTTAGTGAACGGTGACGCGGAATGGGACAAACGTTTCGCAAACTCTTCGATACTTTCTTTGGCAACTCCGAGATGCGGGTAAGTGCAACCTACGCTGTTAATTTTGAGCTCGAAATTGATTTTTTGATGTTGATTTTGAGTTTTGATTGATATGAGGTGTGAGCTCAGCTCGCAGTTTTGATGTGCTTCGTGCTCGATTGGTGATGGTTGTTTATAGAATCGGTATGCGGAATCGATTAACGCGTGTTTAACTCCGATATCGTAGGTTTCGACTATAACTGTGCGGGTGATGATTGAGTCAAAGAATTTGGTGATGCGTCTAGGTTTTACTAATATGAGCATTTCACTTTTATGGTTTAGGTTATATAATCGCGTAGTGTTTGTTTTGCCTCGAGTACGGTATATATATGTAATGCAATTATTTTATCAAGGAGTTGTGATATGCTACTCGCCTGTTGTTGCATTGAGTTACTAGTTTCTGCATGTGAACTGCGTCTGTGTTGTCTTCGTTATATTCATTTCCATGTTGATTATTGCACTTACGATTTTGTGATGCGCCTAGGTTATGGTTTAGGTTATACATCGATTATATAATCGCGTAGTGTTTGTCTTACCTCGAGTACGGAGTGTATATGGAATGCAATTAATTGATCAAGGAGTCGCGTGGTGCTTCACGCCTACGGAATTTATTGTTGCATGGAGTGCATGCGCACTGTGTCTATGTTGTCTTCATTATATTCATCGTCATGTTGGTCATTGTTGTTACTATTTGGGGGTGGTTGTTAAATCTAAGATAAATTGAAGAGGTTTTAGGTGGTCATGTTTCTTTACTCGGGGTTTTTCATCTTCTTTACTTTCGTGCTGGCATTTGTATCGATGTAGGTTGTCATGCTTGGGTTGGATGCTGCAGGCAAGACAACTATATTGTATAAGCTTCACATCGGAGAGGTTTTATCGACTGTTCCTACCATTGGTTGGTTTTCTATATATCTTAAGACTTGATAATTTTGAAAGCTTAGTAAGTTTTTGTAACTTCAAATGAAATCTCCCTGTTACTTTGATCAGGCTTTTTAGGCTACAAATAACTCTTATGCTAGAAATTTCTTTCGTGAATTCTCTTCTACTTATTGTATCTATCTTGATTCTGGAACATTAAAATCCTTTCTGAAATTCGGGGATTCTGGAGGTAGTTGGTAGAGATGGATAATTGTCAGTTTTGTAGATTGTTGCTTAACCAGCTTTAGCAGTATGCTTTTTTGGGGAAAGACAAGTTTTGTTATGGAAAGCTCTACATTACCTAGCTCTATTTACTTGTGCAATGCATATTCCGCTCAACATTGTTTACATGTAATTGAAGGCAATTATCTTGGCCTATAAACTCAAAATCCTCTTATCCTATTCTGGTAAATACAGTTCATCATAATAACAAATTTCATTGACTACGATCTGTGGATTGTTTAAGCTAATAGGTTCTACTCAACTTCTTAGAACTTTCTAACCGAGTATTTGATCGGGATATTAAGGGAATGATCTGTTACCAATTGACAATTTATATATTGCACTTGAACTCGTGTTTGGCCAGGTGAGATATGGTTAGGTGCCACAATCGATAGATTGTTGGTGATGCACGTCGGATGACGGCACTACTATCTTCTTGTGGCTTATAAACTTATTTGAGATTGGACTCTTACTTCTACAACATGAGTAGAAAGTTATTGTTGGATCTAACACAAGAATTATGAATACTTTCAATGGTTTTTTAAGAAATTCTGTAGCATGGAGAGAGCTGCTTTTCTACTTCCTAATTCTTAATCTACATAACAGCACCATTGGTTACTTTTTAATTTCCCTTTAACAATATTCTGGGTCAGCTCCTATGAAATGTGTCTGTTTGTAAAGTAATGTTATTGCTGCTCCATGTAGGTTTCAATGTGGAGAAGGTTCAGTATAAGAACGTGATGTTCACAGTGTGGGACGTTGGGGGACAAGAGAAACTAAGACCCTTGTGGAGGCATTACTTTAATAATACTGATGGACTGGTAAGGTTTTGTTATAAAGCTGCAAAGAGTTTTTCTTTTCTTTTTTGCCTGTCTTAGAGTATCTAGTTAGCATCTTGTAGGTTTATGGACTCCATTGATATTTAAAATTCTCGATATACAAAGGAAGATTGTGAAATTGTTGTTCGAATATAGCTTCTTAATGGGTGTTTGCCTCTAGATATTCCTTCTGTTATATTGGCGCATAGTGTTGATCGTTTCCACTCTCAGCCCTTGGATTATATAAGTATTTATACTTCGGTGATTCATTGATGCTAGAGTTTTCTCATGCAGATATATGTTGTTGACTCTCTGGATCGAGAGAGAATCACAAAAGCTAAGGCAGAGTTTCAGGTTTGTTCACAGTTGGATATATTTATACACCAAGTTCTGCATGTATTGCCAAGGTGTCACTTGTTCTCTTTTTTCGCAGGCCATCATCAAAGATCCATTCATGCTTAATGCTGTTATACTGGTATTCGCAAACAAACAAGATATGGTATGCTTCATTTCCAGACTTTCGAAAGCCAAAACTAGTTTTAAGTGTGAAGTGCTATATAGGGACCAGAACTCATATCAACAAGATTTCATTAGATATAAGCTAGTGTATTAATTTGTAATCCAGTCTGGTTTGGGCTATCAAAAAAAAAGTTAAGATGAAAAAACTACTTCATTTTATTTAAAGGTATATAACTTACTACAGTAAGAAGGGAAAAAAGATGATCCAAGCATCAAATTTCCCATGATGGGGAATGGCTTCCGAACCTCAACCATCATACTAATCAAGGAAACTGTTTTGCATTCCCAATTATAAAATCAACTCTCTATTCGTAATGATGAGGGGAATAATCTAGCCCTAGTGACACTTCCCTTCCGTTGCTACTTTTCAGTTATTAGGTTCAGCTCAACTTTAATCTAGCCATCCTTCCGGTGATTTCTATAATTTGATTCCTGTGTCATGCGTCAACAATTTACTCCCTTTCCTTCAGAAATGAAGGCTGATCGGAACTGACGCCTGCAAACTTAGAATTACTGAGCCCTAACTTAAACCCTGCTAAGTCCATTATGAGTTGAAAAGGAGCTAAATAGAATAGTACTCACTGGAGGATTAGGTGAACATGTAACCTGCATCTTCAAAAGGGGGTAAACGCCATCTGCTGACCCAGCTGGCCATTTTTTGTATTCTAGAGAGTCCAGTATATGAGTAGGATACCATGCTCTTTAAACTTGCTGAGTATTCAGAATTAATGATATTCACACTGGTCAGTGCCATTTCATCTGTCTAGCTGTATGCCTCCCCATAATCTTGAGCACCTTTGTTGATGCCATTGTAGCTCAACTCTAGCTATAAGCATCCCCTAAACCATTAAATGTGAATGTGATTTTGACTGACTTGGAAAAATTATTGTGCTGTTGATAGCACGCTATATTATGATCTGTGAGAAATTTTCATGGATGAGAAGGCTGCTATTTATTTATAGAGCTTGGGGTATAGTTAACAATTCACAACAGAGCGAAAGATAATCAATATTTTAGCTTTATTTTTAATGTTTTTTAACTTTTGCCCCCTCTCTGCTGGTTAATGTGTTCTGTTATTAAATAAAGATAACATTACCCGATATGTATGTTGTCATTAGTTTTCTTGGTTAAGTTGTGATATCAAATATATAGAATAATTGTGATCACAAGTTTTAATACATTGAACAATTAGGTCATGAGGTCTACATAGACCTACAGCTACCTATTGTCCTTGGTAGTAAACAGCTCTGAGTAGCTACTATACTTGAAATTCACCTGTGTATCAATTACGTCAATGTGAGGTCATATAATATGTTGCCAGGTTTTTTTTTTTTATTGTCTTTATCTGAGAAGTCTTCTTTTTCTGCTCAGAGAGGAGCAATGACACCAATGGAAGTTTGTGAAGGCTTAGGTCTATATGATCTTAAAAATAGAAAATGGCATATTCAAGGAACCTGTGCTCTTAAAGGAGATGGTCTGTACGAGGGGTTGGACTGGTTGGCGAGCACTCTTAAGGACCACAAAGCCGCTGGATTCTCTTCAGTAGGTCCATCATTCTAGCAGCAAAGGTTGGAAACTCAATTTTTATTATCCAGCTTTCTGGAAAATAAAGTGCATGTAATTACATTTGCCTCTCCCTACTGCTTTTTGCAGGTTGACACGGGAATAGATCAACTTGTAAACTAGAGGCCCCTAATTTCAAATGATATGTCTCTCCCCAGATTGTGTTTCGGTGTCTTCTACAATGTATAGGTGCTTACTGAAAGTCGTAAATTGGCACTTTGGTTAACTTCTTCATATGATGTAACTATAAATTCAACTTGAGAAGTCAGAGTTCATCATAGAACTTTCCCCTCCCCAGTATCCTTGGATCCTTTCAAACGTGGAAAATGTTATGTTGGGATGATTGGGCAATTAATCGCCTTTTGTGTTCTTTGAATTCTTTTCAGGATTTCATCTTTCGGAATTCCGTTGGCCTTACAGCGATTAATTGTTATGATGAGTTGTGAAATAACTTAGTGTTGATTGTTTTCAGCTTTTCCATTGACTCATCGGAATTCCCATCTATCATCATTACAAAAACGCCATCGGTAAAATGTTATGTTGGGATGATTGGGCAATTAATCGCCTTTTGTGTTCTTTGAATTCTTTTCAGGATTTCATCTTTCGGAATTCCGTTGGCCTTACAGCGATTAATTGTTATGATGAGTTGTGATAACTTAGTGTTGATTGTTTTCAGCTTTTCCATTGACTCATCGGAATTCCCATCTATCATCATTACAATAACTGGGAATATATGCTGCAGTGTGCATATTGACGTTTGTTTGTTGTGTGCAACAAAAGTTGACCTTCAACAAGATCGCTTAATTAAAAATAATAATTATTCTTGTTAGTTTGTATGTTAAAAAACCTGGCATTTTAGTTTCGTGTCCTATTTGTGTAAAAATTGATTGATTGAACATCAGAATTGTAATTTACAAATCCTCACATATCATGTTGGTTCTAAATCCTCAGGATTCCATCAAACATCTCAGATTTACGTCATTGTAGGACTGTTAAAAAAGCCTGGCATTTTACTTATTCAATACGTTTCGTGTCCTATTTGTGTAACATATAAATTGATTGATTGAACATCAGAATGTTGGTTGTAGTTACAAATCCTCACATATGCCTCTAAATCCCCAGGATTCATCAAACATCTCAGGTAACGTTATTGTAACAGTAATAGATCAAAGCTTATTGCATTGACCATATAGAGAAAGTACATTACCAAAAAGGTAATACAAACTTATTTCATATGACCATATAGAGTACATTACCAAAGAGGGTAATAACACAACAACTATAAAGCAAAAACTATCATTGTATTTGGTGACGCAAACCAAGAAGGTTTTGACACCATAAAATTTCCAACAGTTTCAGTTACGTGCGCAATTCTCAGGAAGTGCTTGCAGAGCTTGTCTCACCGGTGCTGCCCCATGCTCGATTTCATTCTCATTCTCGTTTTTGGGCACTATTTTCGATATCTCTAGCTTTTCTTTCAACATCTTAGTCAGCTGTCCCAAACTTAAATTATGCAATTTACTTGCATTCTCAGAAATGTTCTTTGTCTTCACCTTCTCTTGAGTAAGAGCCAGTTTGCTCATACTGCCAAAATTCTCTTTGTTGTCTGTAGAAACAAATATGGCAGTGTTCTTTGTGGCAGAACTTTTGATTGGTGTAAAGCTAGTTGCTTTGACAGTTTCACGAGTAAGATCAACCGGAGGGGCAGAAAAGTTGGAAAGATCAGGTTGGACCTTCGCCTCTTCCTCTTCATTCATCAAATTAACATCGGATGGCATGTTAACTGCGGAATCATCTTCATCCTGAGTGTCGTCCGCGAGTTCATTCTCCTCCACAGCAATATGTTGATCAGCTGCCATATTAAACAAAAAACAATTAATAACTATTTGCAGATAAAATTAACGAATAGTAGAACATGTAAACTGTAATGAACAGGAGAGTAAAGTAGATTGGTGGTTACCGCTGATGTCTTGGACATTCTCGTTAATATTCATATCCAGATCTTCTGAATCCATGTCATCGTCATTGTCGATCCTCTTCTCAATCTCAGAGACCTCATTTTCCAACGGTGTATCTATGTTCACGTTCTCTGTTTTCTCTACAGCAATTTCAATCTCAGAAGCATATACATCATCAGACCCTGCAAAGAAATTGAAGCCCAACATGATAAGAAAAATTGACATTATGTTACGTACAATAAGAATTGAATAAAAGAACACACCATTAGATTCTTGAACTTCACTGCTCACGTCCAATGGCATAACCAAGTTTTCACTGTTCGCGACTTCAGGTTTATCACTGTCGTCTTGTTTTGTTTCGGTCTCAAAACCAAAGTCAGATTCCTCAATTTTCAGATCACCCATCACCTCCTCTGGTTTCTGATCACTGGTGTCAAAGTTATTGACCATTTCATCATCAATGATCACTTCAGACTCATCTACTCCCTCATTGTCCTCCACATTCTTATTTGCATTAACATCTGCAGATAAGAATAAAATGTATCAAAGCAGGCACTACAAAACCATTAATTTGATCCATCAATTAATTAAGTCAAGCCATACCTGTCGTTACCGAGCTTTCTTCCAAATTCATCTGCGGTTTGTCATCTCCATCCTTATTAAACAGTTCCATCTTACAAGATTCCGACACATTCTCTACCTCAGGCAACACCTCCTCAGCCTTCTCTGCCAACCTCGTTGATCTCCTAGTGCTGTACACTGGCTTAGCCACACTCTCCTCTTTCACTCCCCTTCTTCTTCGGGATGTGACACCAGATGGAGCAGGGGTAGCTGAAACTTCCTTCTTTTCGTCCTCGACACATTCCTCCAAGTCGGATTCCATTTTCCGAAAAGCCGAAGCTGCAGGGGCCCTCCTTCTTGTTGTCGGCATCGCCGGGGTTTCAGTTCCATCAGCCTTTGATTCACCTGCAACCTTAGCTACGGTCTTTCTGGTCGAACGAATCGTCCTAGTCAGCGGCGGCAAGGTTTCAGGCTCCTTCGCAACATTTCTACGCCTTGTAGTCCTGCCCCCAGTTGGAGGTATACATGGAGATGCTGCCTCCAGCTTTTGTGGGGATTCAGTTGACGAATTTGCAAGTTCCTCAATCCCTTCAATCTGTATAATACACATACATGAAAATTTACGTTCAATACAAAAACAGTAAAAGAGAACAAAATAGAAAGAAAAAAATCACACAATTCCCAAGTAAAAAAAAAATCTTGAATTCAAATATATCTGTTCCACTAATTTATTATTTTCTCCATGAAAGCATTTCAAACTTTCAGAGACAGATCAAAAACGAAATGAACAGCTCAAAAATCGCTAATCTTTCAAATATACACAAATCCACAAACCCTAATAAATTAATCAAGCAGTAATTTATAATTCCAAATCGATCTACTACTAACAAATTTTGTTCATTAATCAAACAGTAATTTATAACTGACCGATGAACGAATTAAACCGCAATCAAACCCTAAATAAAAAATCAATTACAACACAGATCTAAAACTTACGATATCGAGAGCTTTGAGAGCTTCGATCATCGCGACATTAGTAATGTTGGCAGGGATCTTGTTCCTCTTGCAAAGAGCTTGCAAATCTCTCCTTGTAAGGCTTTCGAAATCCATTTCTCCTTCTTTTAAGCTCAAGTTTTGTACTGAATAAGCTAATAATGATTCTTTGCAATGAGAGGAGACAACGGTGAAGTGGTGTATATATAGTTGTGTACTGTGCGGGATTGATAAAACCCTGGACAAATGTTACCGTTAGAGGAGCGCAGGGTTTTGAAATTTGAATTTGCATCGTTGCCTCTATTTTAAGTAATTAAATAATGGGTATGTGATTCTTCGATTGACCTAAAAAATATTTGGGCTTTAGGCCTTGACCGTTTATTCGTATCGGGCTTGTGCATTGGAGTGTTTTCAGTAAGCCCAACGATATTAATGTAAAACCTATATTGAGGCCCAATTTTACGAGTTCATAAATTACTAGAGGCCCGAAAAACAAAGAGAAGAAGTGTACGAACGAGATATCTGGCAACGAGAAGGGGGAAAAGATTGAATAGGAGAATGCATGAACATTCACGATCTCAGATGTGTCGAAATCAATGGTGATTCATTATATCGGTGAATCATTTATTCGGGCATAAGAAGATTATGTAAACACTTAACTCGAAATCTCACTTATTTGATTTAATTGTGTAGGACACTGTTTCTCCTGGAGAATTTGTCATGATCCACGCATAATATCATGTAGAATGGATACATATTTTTGCATGTTACTTAGTATAGTAACAAGTTTGTAAAAGTATCTAAAACATAAAATTTAATTGTGTACCATGTCGAATTAAAAAGCCCCTTTTTATATACTTGGAATATATTTTATTTTTTATATGCAATGATTGTACATAATAATTTTTAAAACCTTACGTACTCGGGACAGACGAAGCTAAAGTGAGAGAAGGGTGAAGGAGTCGAGCAATTATTAGCACTATTGCTCCACGATGACGCCTGTAATTCTTATAGTGTGCAAGTGTACGACTTTGGTGATATTATTGTATGCAATTCTTTGTTCAGCTCGAAAAAAGAAAACAATATCAAAAGAAATAGAATTTTACGAAATAGAAGGTTATACCGAATCCACAAGGCCTTTATCTCTCCTCTCATACATAATAAACGGTCATTGCATCTGCTCTCTTTTTTAAAAGGCATTTCTGTTCAGTCAAACTTTTCTTAATAGAAAATGTTGGTTCTAATCTTTAAAATATTTTCATTTAGTTGGTTGCATCGCACCGCTCTTACAAGGATCGAGTTAAATGCAAAAAGAACTATGTTTATGCCATATGACATATGAAATGAATGCATTACCAAGTGTTCGATTGTTTTAATAGTTACTTAGCAGGAAATAAACTTGTAGATGAATAATTTTTACAATGCAATAAGTCTATGGTACCACTTTAGCATTGAGTTCTATTGGTTAAAGGGAAAACTACTTCTTTGTCATCCAAAATAAATAAGTCACACGATTTATAGAACAAAAGTATTGAAGCACATTATTCATAGTGCATCGCAATGGTATTCCTTATCACTTTTAAACCTCGACCTCAGTTTAAAAATATACTTTTATGCCGTGTTGTCACCTTGTACGAAGTGTTATTTTTGTGCCAATCTTTGAATAACATCGCTTCTCTACTAAATGCTACAAAAATAAAGTGCAAATTAGGGGTGATTAAATTATTTAAAGTCCCATGAACATAATTGGTGCTTTGGTCTTTTTCCACAACACATATGTTTTTTTCTTTTTTTGTTGATATAAGTTAACTATTAACAATAGTAAGTATTGGGGTTCCTTTGTCAATTAAACATAATACGGTGGTGCTTTTTGCATATGCACCGCGAAGGATTTTTTAGCAGACAGAGTCCCCGTGCACCACAACACTGTTAATATCGCCGAGTCAAAAACCAACGACTCACATATACATACACCTATACTTACACACCCCAAAATTCCCCTCTTTGTCGAATCATAACGGCCTAATCGATCCCTGTAATTGCACGAAAATTAACCTAAATATGAAATCCCCCTACCGATTTAACCAAAAGCCCTATCTATAACCTAGCCCTAATCTAACCCTAACCCTAGCTTTCAGCCGTATCCCCAATTACTCCTCTTTTTCGATCCCTTTAACAAATTGCCGTTTATTTCCATCCCTTTCGGCTGGTTGATCGTTTGAAGCATCCGGTGGTCAGCAAGTCAAATCTCTGGTGCCGTTTTTGTGATTTGTTTAGCTCTTTTTTTAGTTTATTGTTGAAAATTTGAATAATTTGCCCTGGAGGAATTGTTAGTGGCTTCTGTTGGGTTAACTAAAATATTTAGCAGCGGCAGGGTTAAGATCAAATGAGGCATGGTGGTAGGAATGATATTTATTTTTGTGCTTGCTTAAATTTGTGACCTTTTTTAGATGTACATTGTATCATTTCGTTATTTAGAGATAAAGGGAAAGAAATGGTAAGCTCAGAAACAGGCGGAGTAGTGGATTGTGGTGTGGGGAGTATTGTTTGGGTCCGAAGACGAAATGGGTCTTGGTGGCCGGGGAAGATACTCGGGCCGGAAGAGCTGTCGTCGACTCATATAACATCTCCTCGTTCTGGAACCCCTGTCAAGCTTCTCGGAAGGGAAGATGCCAGTGTGTAAGTCAACATTTGAACTAATTTTCACCCGGAGTGAAAACCCTTTTATAATGTATGTTTTGTATTGTACGTTTCTTGCTTTGGTAGCTGGACTCGTTAACGAATTTGTGTTGACCATTAGTTACTGAATATTTGATGGACGGGCAGTCATTGATGGAATGAATATATAAACAAGACAAGACAGGCACTGTCTCCTATATCACGGATGGGGATGTCAAATTAAAAGTAGTTAAATTGATTGTGTAGTAGTGTAGTTGTGTCGTGAACCAATTTTTTTTTAATGGATGTGAACCATGTTGTTTCTTTTCAAAGTTTTGTAATGTACCTATGTCCTCTAAAATATGGTGGTTGGCGAAGATGAGGATTATTTTTTAGTATTTATTCTTATCTGCTGGCTACCGGTTACTGACACTGAACAAACCATTGTTAGAATCTCCTAGTTAGTTAATCTTTAGTTTGTATCATATTCAACTGATACAGTGTTTATGGTGTTTTTGCCTCTGTGTTACTAGGGACTGGTACAATTTAGAGAAGTCAAAACGTGTAAAGGCTTTCCGTTGTGGTCAATTTGATGACAGCATAGAAAAGGCTGAAGCTACTCAGGGTATGCCTCCAAAGAAGAGAGAGAAATATGCACGCCGTGAAGATGCTATACTGCATGCTCTGGAATTGGAGAGGCAGTTATTGGGGAAAAGTTATGGGCCTTCTAATGGTACTCTTAGAAATTCACCCGAGGCTGTCACTTCTTCAGGGTACTTCGAGCATGGAGCTGGTAATCAAAAGAATCTCAGAACTGAGGGTTGTGAGAGGCTTGCTCGATCTCTTATAGAGAAGAACGTGTCAGACCAGCATCAGCATGCAGAGAGAATCAGAGAGGTAAACCCTCAGAGTGGAGATGATGATAGTCAGGGTGTGTTACCCCGCATGAGAGGCTTGCAGGACTTTGGTCTCCGCACTGTTCCTCCACCGAGTAAGATTTACATTCAGTTTCTTCAGACTTTCACCAAACTATAAGTCATTTTATCCATTGCAATGTATAGTCGGAGGAGGCTTAAGCTGTCCTGAATGCTGGAAGCCTCCTAGAGAAAAAAACAGTTTTGCTTGTTGTCGGTCCTCTTTCATTAGAGGCATGATCAAGCCACCTTCCTAGTTAACTGCTGCAAACAATTGTGAAGTGTCTGCTTTTGACTTAGGTGTGCTATGGTTTTTTTTTTTTTCTACTTCTATCAGGGGAGGAGCTTTCAGGAGTTGCATTTCGTGCCAAAAGGAGTAGATATGATCTGCCTTATGACTCTGGAGATTCGTCAAATGACAATCGACTTCAACTCTCGTTAATAGAAGTCCCAGTTTCCAAGCATGAAGAAAGTGGCTCTCTTGCTAATGTCGGTGAAGACCACATCTCAGGGTCTACAGAGGATACTGAAACTGATTGTTCTGAGACCGATTCTTTAGACTCAGATTCAGATGACGAGATGGATGCACTTTCTGGTGAGATTCCTTGTTATCTTTCTCGTTAGTGTCTGCATTATGAACTTGTTACACAGCAGCATAAAACCATAGTATTTCTCTGAAGGCCAGGCTGATACGCTGTATTCTGGGTCACATGCATATTACTGTGCATCTTTGCCGTCTTTGGCATTCTGTGCCACTGTTAAATTGATCTATAAATTATATCCTTGTCATTTGTAACCGTGCTCAAGAATTTGTCGGTGACTCCATGGAATTTGCCATAGTTGTAATAATAGTTTATAGAGAATCTCATCTGATTCTGATATTACATTTTTGCAGTCAATATGTAGTTTCATTGGCTTTTCCTGATTCTTTAATTGTTTCATGGGATCTCGCTTGGTTATGTCTTTCATCTAATATCCACGGGTACTAGTTATCATATACATCTTCTCTTTTATTGTTTGGCTGCATAGATGGTTCTGCTTCTATAGAGTTGCAGCCTAAATATCCAAGGACTGATAGACATAAAGAGGAAGGAAGCAGTAGCAGCAGTGATGACGTTGATGAATTCACTGATGATGCATTTCACCCTTACTCCAATGACTTTCCATCAACGAGTACGGGGGTGTCTAAGTGGCAGCTGAAAAGGAAAAGAAATACACGCAGCCTTGGGAATAGGTCATTAAACAGGACTGATCCAGAAGTTTCCCGAAGAAATTCCAACTGGAGTTCGAGTTATTTAAATGCTGATTTATCTGACAAAAGTCCTCGAAATCATATACCAAGATATGGATCAAAGGGTCTACATGGTTCTGGTAACGATATAAATGATTTTCCTGGCTTCACTTGGAATAATAATCACTCTGCTATGAGAGAATATTGGGAGCCTTCACGTGAATTTGCGGATCCTTTATTTTCTGGCAAGCAACATTTTGGTGGTAGCGGCATGCTCGTAGAGGTGGATTTGAAAGTTCAAGCAAGCAACTATCGAAGGGATGTTCCTTTGATTTCATTGATCAGTAAGTTAAATGGACATGCAATCGTAGGTCACCCTATCCAAGTTGAACCTGTTGAAAACGGTTCAACAGAGCATCTGTTTGCTGGTACTGATTATATCTTCCATGAATCGTTGGAGAGTCCTAACTCACTCCCTCAGGCATGGAGGACGGGTCGTCGAACGGCAAATTTCCGTGTCCCACGCCCCCAATTTGTTGAACCAGAGAAGAAACTTTCACTTGGCTCGGAATATGGGAATTCTGGTCCAAAGGCAAACTTAGCAAAAAAGAGCTACTTCCAGTATCCGGTGGATGGAAGTTTTTCAAGAAGTTCACCGAAGAAAGGCAGTCTTTCTTCCAACCAAAAGATAAGAACACTTTCTTCAATTGCATCAGAACCGAAACATCAAGGTGATCTAAGAATTGGCGGTGGCAATTATCAGGTAGAAGGGTTGATTAAAACTGAAAGTGTACCCACTACTGTTGCTTGCATACCTGTTAACTTGGTGTTCAGTAGGTTAAATGAGGAGTTGGCTGGGCATAAATAATGCCGGTTGGGGTCAGTATGGACTTTTTACATGCTAATCAGTTTTAGCCTTTTGTAAATTTTAGGTTAGCAATAATTTTCATTAACCCAAAATCAGCAACTTGATTCCTTCTTGCCCGCAAGATATATATGCATTTTGAGATGAAAATTAGTGCTGAATGGTTAGAATTGTTTGTTTGGAGTTGGAGAGCGAGGAAGGGTGTGAGCTTAGAGTATACTGGAACAATAATTTGATTTCATCTTTCTCTAGATAGGAATTCATATTGTAGATTTTTATACACATGAATGTATATGCTGCTTTCGTCTGAATCTAATGTTATTTTTTTTGTTCTTTTTGGTTTTGTTGATTGAATGAATCGACTGTAGTTGAAACTTGTTAACCGTTGATGCTTTTAGTTGCTGAAAGTATGTAACCAACGGAATGATTGAAGATAAATTGTACTTTGTATGTAAAAGAGTTAGTACTCTGATGGTGAAACTTGTTAACATTGATGGTTTTAGCTGCTGAAAGTATGAAAACCAAGAGTAGGATTGATGATAAATTGTACTGTGTATGTATGTGAAAGAGTTAGTACCCTGATGGATCAAAGTTCTTTTTCACTTTTTAGAGTGAGTAAATTTATTTATTAATTGAAGAAAATGCGAAATGTGTGTCATCTGATATGATTTTAATTATTCTGAAGAGAAGCGTCGCAGGATCTGGGATTTCTGAATATGCATTTAAAGGGACATAATTTTAGTTGGTGGATATTTATCTATCACTGGAGAAGTTCACATTGCATTCCCGCAATTTGTTTTGATGGATAAGATTCAATCTTCAAGCTTTCAAGGTTTATGATAGCCTATTTGAACAAGGAGCCTGTTTATTAACGTACGCAAGCAGTTGTACAAGTTTTAATCATAAAAAGAGAAGGTTGTACAATCATCTATGAAATAATAAAAGAGACACTTCGTAAAATACATGCAGTAATGCTTACCACGAGTCTTTGCTAATCTTGAATGATCACAAAATCTACGACGTCAAGTTGTAAGGTGGTGGTGTATGACTACGCACAAAATGGGTGTGATGGCATGTCTAGTGGGGTTTCGCAAGACTCTGGAGAATGATACGACAGCCTACAAGCAACATCTAGTATCAAAATGAATGTCGTGTGCATGAATTTGATTCTTAGAGTCCTGCATTTTTCAACTTGCAAGCAAAGTTATGAGAGCTTCAAGGTCATCGAGGACAAAATTTAAGGATTCGAGATGACGATAAGCCTTGTAAAGTGCTAGCATATTATTGGGACCTGCAACATGTTGGCCTTGTATGTATGGTCTTTTCAATAAGTGGAAGTGGGTGTTGGCCTAGTTGGTGAGATACCGAGATACATTCTTAAGGTTCGTGTTAATAAACACAACCTGAGTTATTACAAGACAACGTTTGCTACAACGACCTTTTAGTTAGGGTAAATGTTAAATTGTTAGCTTCAGTCACTCCTTACCGTGATGACTAATATCTTAGTTTGACATTGAACGAGAAAACGGCTACTGCCAATGATCATTCACATAAGATGATACATTAATTTTATGGCAATGAAACTATATTTTGTGAAGAATTGCACTCGTCGTATCGCACCCTATGAACTTAATTCATGAGTTTGACAGTCACGTGTCCCCCATTCAAATTGGCCCTCCCTGATATTAGACACATGTCATTCAATGAGAATAAATAAATACGAATACCACGTACGAAAATAAATAAATTATAATTATCCTCACATAAAAAAGAAATCTAACTCAATCGTTTAGTCATATGCACATATGATCAATCGACAACACACTTATACTGCAAACTCGATCAACAACACACTTATAGTGCAAACTCGATCATCTAAATCGATCATCTGAATAATGAAAAGTCTACGCCAGATATAACCCACAACTTAGTTCACACATAGCTATTTAAATGCATATTATCTTTCATGAAGTTGGAATTATTTTGGTAAGAAACGTTAATTCATCCAACTTAAAGTACTTAACTGACAAACATAAAATACTCCAAAAGAAAATCTTCTACACAAACTCCATATTTACAATATATATATATATATATATATATATTTATTATAGATAGTATCTCCATCAATGCCTCAATGGATGAGATGTAAATGTACCAAAATTTCACTCACAAAAAAAAAAAAAAGGGATTGTGCGTGACTAATGACTATTGACTACGAACAAAATTTACAAAATTTTCAGGTAGGCAAACCTCATTAAATCCCGCTCAAAACATGTGCTACGAAAATTACCACTTTGCTCTTCCCTCACCCAATCATGTTAATTGATTCGCCTGTTCATATTCGGTTAAACAGAGCTCAGTGAGTACTCCAATTCTCCCCAATTCTCGATTTCAACAATGGCGGACATTGAATCTGAGATTCCTCCATTATCATCACCTCATTCAGAGTTGAATTTGGGCAGTAATGGCGGTATAGTGACTCCTTCACAACTCGATGGATTATCGGAAGAAAAGCCGTTGAATCGAAAAATTGGGGTATATTTTGTACCCTACCCTCTTAACAGGGTAGGGTAAGGGTCTGGGGAAGCGGGTCTTGAGCGGGTCTTGAGCGGGTAGGGTATGGGTAGGGTCTACAAACTCCCACAGGGTATTTAGAGGGTATGGGTAAGGGTCAGGGTAATACCCTACCCTTGACAGGCCTATGGCGGACCTTGAATCTGAGATTCCTCCATTATCATCACCTCATTCGGATGGTCTTATCGGAAAATCGCCACGTCCAAAGAAGCGGAAGGTTGAGATAGCGGATTCGTTTTTCAACGGTGCGCCGGTACCTGAGGAGGAAGCTCAAAGGCGTTGGCCGTGGCGGTACGAGAAAAACGAGGTGCATTATGTTATGAATTTGTTTCAATTGTTGTTATAGTCATTATGGAACTGTGCTTGCTACAATTCAATTCATGTAATAAGGAGAGGGAATTTGGTAAATTGATATGATTGACCACACAAAACGAATGCAATGACTATTATCTTTACATTGGTTACTCGAGCCTTGGAAAAGAATGAATCAAATTGCGGGAATCACGAGGAGCTTGGCCAAACCATATGTTGACTAAAATGTGGGGGAAACTTGTCACGTCAGTCGGTGGGAAAAGTTGGTAGGTACTGGAGCAGGGGAAGGAGTTCCAATGGACTCCAATTGTGGAAACTTTCACTCACATTTTAATGGGTAATTAATTTGAGACTGATCTTTCAGGCAACAAAGCATAAAGAACTGGAATGAAAAATGAAATTCATGGTTTCTAATCTTCCACTAGATTCAAAAACAAATCTGATACTCATAGTAATCACTTCAGTATTGACTTGTGCGTGCTTTGTGGAGTAGTTTTGTTGTTTGGCACGTAAAGAGCAAAAAACTCTGTTCTAATAGAAAATTGGCTGACAAACTCAAGCTAATACCCAAGCATAACCAAATGTAGAGTAAAACAAAAGAAAATCCTATTATGACATATTTTATCTCCATCATCAACTATAACATCATCATTTATAAAGAGTTTGATCGAATTCCATATGAAACTTTTTAAAAAGTTTCAGCGAATTACCTGCATTAACAGCAACACATATTTGGTTATTGTTCAAATCAGCACATATCAGAAATAAAAGAGACATACAGCTTTAGCAAGCATTCCCTCTTAAGTTGAAATCTTAAATCACTTTCAACATCAATGCCTATATGAAAAACATGTAAATATGCAATAATTAATACACTAATTGACTAATAAGTTGAAGAAACTCTGTTCTAACAGAAGAATCGCCTCACGAGCTCAAGTTTAACGCATCATACGTCACACTTGCATAAAATAACTTCAACAAAGCCTCGACATATAGTAATTTAACACCATAAATTATCAAATTAGCTCGATCAATAAGTATCATAAACTCTCCTCTAGTACAAATCCGCTAACAAGCATAAATTACCATATCAAATATTACGGAGTAAGATTTCAACAAATCGTAGTACGAAATGAAATTGCATTAAGCAGCATATGTCAACACAAATGGACATCAATTAAAGGCAAACTAAAACTCATATTAAAAATAATCTTCCACTAATTCAAAAACAAATCTGATACTGATAGTAATCACTTCAGCATTGACTTGTGCGTGCTTTGTGCAGTAGTTTTGTTGTTTGACAGGTAAAGTGCAGAAACTTTGTTCTAATAGAAAACTGGCCGACAAACTCAAGCAAATACACAAACATAAACAAATGTAGAGTAAAACAAAAGGAAATCCTATTATGACATATTTTATCTCCAAGAGCAGCTATAAATCATTACTTACAAAGGGTGTGAGCGAATTCAATATGAAACTTTTTAAAAAGTTTCAGCGAGTTACCTGCATTAACAGCAACACCTATTTGGTTATTGTTCATATCAGCACCTATGGGAAATAAAAGAGACATACAACATTAGAAAGCATTCCCTATTAAGCTGAAATCTTAAATCACTTTCAACATCAATACATATATGAAAAATATGTAAATACGCACTTATTAATACACTAATTGACTAACAAGTTGCAGAAACTCTGTTCTAACAGAAGAATTGGCTCACGAGCTCATGTTTAACACATCAAACGTCACCAATTGCATAAAACAACTTCAACAAAGCTTCGAAATATAGGAATTTAACACCATAAATTCTCAAAGTATCTCGATCAATAAGTATCATAAACTCTCCTCAAGTACAAATCGGCTAACAAGCATAAACCACCAATTGCAGAGTAAGACTTCACCAAATCGTAGTAGGAAATGAAATTGCATTAAGCAGCATATGTCAACACAAATCGACATCAATTAAAGGCAAATTAAAACTCATATTAAAAATAATCTTCCACTAGATTCAAAAACAAATCTAATATTGATAGTAATCACTTCAGCATTGACTTGTGCGTGCTTTGTGCGGTAGTTTTGTTATTTGGCAGGTAAAGTGCAGAAACTCTGTTCTAATAGAAAACTCGCTGACAAACTCAAACTAATACACAAACATAAACAAATGCAGATTAAACAAAAGGAAATCCTATTATGACATATTTTATCTCCATCAGCAACTATAAATCATCACTTACAAAGAGTTTTAGCGAATTCTATATGAAACTTTTTAACAAATTTCAGCGAATTGCCTGCATTAACAGCAACACCCATTTGGTTATTGTTCAAATTAGCACCTATGGGAAATAAAAGAGATATACAACATTAGCAAGCATTCCCTATTAAGCTGAAACCTTAAATCACATTCAGCATCAATACCTATATGAAAAACATGTAAATACGCACGTATTAATACACTAATTGACTAATAAGTTTCAGAAACTTTGTTCTAACAGAAAAATCGGCTCACGAGCTCAAGTTTAACATATCATACATCACAATTGCATAAAACAACTTCAACAAAGCCTCGACATATAGGAATTTAACACCATAAATTCTCAAAGTATCTCGAACAATAAGTATCATAAACTCTCCTCTAGTACAAATCGGCTAACAAGCATAAATCACCATATCAAATATCACCAATTGCAGAGTAAGACTTCACCAAATCGTAGTACGAAATGAAATTGCATTAATTAGCATATGTCAACACAAATTGGCATCAATTAAAGGCAAACTAAAACTCATATTAAAAATAATATTCCACTAGATTCAAAAACAAATCTAATACTGATAGTAATCACTTCAGCATTGACTTGTGCGTGCTTTGTGCAGTAGTTTTGTTGTTTGGCAGGTAAAGTGCAGAAACTCTGTTCTAATAGATATCTGGCTAACAAACTCAAGCTAATACACAAACATAAACAAATGCAGAGTAAAACAAAATGAAATCCTATTATGACATATTTTATCTCCATGAGCAACTACAAATCATCACTTACAAAGAGTGTGAACGAATTCAATATGAAACTTCTTAAAAAGTTTCAGCGAATTACCTGCATTAATAGCAACACCTATTTAGTTATTGTTCAAATCAGCACCTATGGGAAATAAAAGAGACATACAACATTAGCAAGCATTCCCAATTAAGCTGAAATCTTAAATCACTTTCAACATCAATACCCATATGAAAAAATGTAAATACGCACTTATTAATACACTAATTGACTAATAAGTTGTAGAAACTCTGTTCTAACAGAAGAATCGGCTCACGAGCTCAAGTTTAACACATCATACGTCACAATTGCATAAAACAACTTCAACTAAGCCTCGACATATAGGAATTTAACACCATAAATTCTCAAAGTATCTCGATCAATAAGTATTATAAACTCTCCTCTAGTACAAATCGGCTAACAAGCATAAATCACCATATCAAATATCACCAATTGCAGAGTAAGACTTCACCAAATCGTAGTACGAAATGAAATTGCATTAATCACCATATGTCAACACAAATCGACATCAATTAAAGGCAAACTAAAACTCATATTAAAAATAATCTTCCACTAGATTCAAAAACAAATCTAATACTGACAGTAATGACTTCAGCGTTGACTTGTGCGTGCTTTGTGAAGTAGTTTTGTTGTTTGGCAGGTAAAGTGAAGAAACTCTGTTCTAATAGAAAACTGGCTGACAAACTCAAGCAAATATACAAACATAAACAAATGCAGAGTTAAACAAAATGAAATCCTATTATGACATATTTTATCTCCATGAGCAACTATAAATCATCACTTACAAAAGTGTGAACGAATTCAATATGAAACTTTTTAAAAAGTTTCAGCGAATTACCTGCATTAACAGCAACACCTATTTGGTTATAAAAGAGACATACAACATTAGCAAGCATTCCCTATTAACCTGGAATCTTAAATCACTTTCAGCATCAATACCTATTTGAAAAACATGTAAATACGCACTTATTAATACACTAATTGACTAATAAGTTGCAGAAACTCGGTTCT
This sequence comes from Linaria vulgaris, assembly GCA_948329865.1. Taxonomy (NCBI): domain Eukaryota; kingdom Viridiplantae; phylum Streptophyta; class Magnoliopsida; order Lamiales; family Plantaginaceae; genus Linaria; species Linaria vulgaris. The sequence continues at coordinate 389,772 of OX415252.1, forward strand.
AACAGAAGAATTGGCTCACGAGCTCATGTTTAACACATCAAACGTCACCAATTGCATAAAACAACTTCAACAAAGCCTCAATATATAGGAATTTAACACCATAAATTCTCAAAGTAGCTCGATCAATAAGTATCATAAACTCTCCTATAGTACAAATTGGCTAACAAGCATAAATTACCATATCAAATATCACTAATTGCAGAGTAAGATTTCACCAGATCTTAGTACGAAATGAAATTGCATTAATCAGCATATGTCAACACAAATTGGCATCAATTAAAGGCAAACTAAAACTCATATTAAAAATAATATTCCGCTAGATTCCAAAACAAATCTAATACTGATAGTAATCACTTCAGCATTGACTTGTGCATGCTTTGTGCAGTAGTTTTGTTGTTTGGTAGGTAAAGAGCAGAAACTCTGTTCTAATGGAAAACTGGCTGACAAACTCAAGCTAAAACACAAACATAAACAAATGCAGAGTAAAACTAAAGTAAATCCTATTATGACATATTTTATCTCCATGAGCAACTATAAATCATCACTTACAAAGAGTGTGAACGAATTCAATATGAAACTGTTTAAAAAGTTTCAGCGAATTACCTGCATTAATAGCAACACCTATTTGGTTATTGTTCAAATCAACACCTATTGGAAATAAAAGAGACATAGAGCTTTAGCAAGCATTCCCTATTAAGCTGAAATCATAAATCACTTTCAGCATCAATATATATATATGAAAAACATGTAAATACGCACTTATTAATACACTAATTGACTAATAAGTTGCAGAAACTCTGTTCTAATAGAAGAATAGGCTCACGAGCTCATGTTTAACACATCAAACGTCACCAATTGCATAAAACAACTTCAACAAAGCTTCGACATATAGGAATTTAAGAGCATAAATTCTCATAGTAGCTCGATCAATAAGTATCATAAACTCTCCTCTAGTACAAATCCGCTAACAAGCATAAATTACCATATCAAATATCAGCAATTACAGAGTAAGACTACAACAAATCGTAGTACAAAATGAAATTGCATTAAGCAGCATATGTCAACACAAATCGGCATCAATTAAAGGCAAACTACAACTCATATTAAAAATAATCTTCCACTAGATTCAAAAACAAACCAGATACTGATAGTTTATCACTTCAGCATTGACTTGTGCGTGCTTTGTGCAGTAGTTTTGTTATTTGGCAGGTAAAGTGCAGAAACTCTGTTCTAATGGAAAACTGACTGACAAACTCAAGCTAATACACAAACATAAACAAATGCAGAGTAAAACTAAAGGAAATCATATTATGGCATATTTTATCTCCATGAGCAACTATAAATCATCACTTACAAAGAGTGTGAACGAATTCAATATGAAACTGTTTAAAAAGTTTCAGCGAATTACCTGCATTAACAACAACACCTATTTGGTTATTGTTTAAATCAGCACCTATTGGATATAAAAGAGACATACAACATTAGGAAGCATTCCCTATTAAGCTAAAATCTTAAATCACTTTCATCATCAATACCTATATGAAAAACATGTAAATACGCACTTATGAATACACTTATTGACTAATAAGTTGCAGAAACTAGGTTCTAACAGAAGAATTGGCTCACGAGTTAATGTTTAACACATCAAACGTCACCAATTGCATAAAACAACTTCAAAAAAGCCTCTACATATAGGAATTTAACACCATAAATTCTCAAAGTAGCTCGATCAATAAGTATCATAAACTCTCCTGTAGTACAAATCGGCTAACAAGCATAAATTACCATATCAAATATCATCAATTACAGAGTAAGACTACAACAAATCGTAGTACAAAATGAAATTGCATTAAGCAGCATATGTCAACACAAATCGACATCAATTAAAGGCAAACTAAAACTCATATTAAAAATAATCTTCCACTAGATTCAAAAACAAATCTGATACTAATAGTAATCACTTCAGCATTGACTTGTGCGTGCATTGTGTAGTAGTTTTGTTGTTTGGTAGGTAAAGAGCAGAAACTCTGTTCTAATGGAAAACTGGCTGACAAACTCAAGCTAATATACAAACATAACCAAATGCAGAGTAAACTAAAGGAAATACCATTATGACATATTTTATCTCCATGAGCAACTATAAATCATCACTTACAAAGAGTGTGAACGAATTCAATATGAAACTGTTTAAAAAGTTTCAGCGAATTACCTGCATTAATAGCAACACCTATTTGGTTATTGTTCAAATCAACACCTATTGGAAATAAAAGAGACATAGAGCTTTAGCAAGCATTCCCTATTAAGCTGAAATCATAAATCACTTTCAGCATCAATATATATATATGAAAAACATGTAAATACGCACTTATTAATACACTAATTGACTAATAAGTTGCAGAAACTCTGTTCTAATAGAAGAATAGGCTCACGAGCTCATGTTTAACACATCAAACGTCACCAATTGCATAAAACAACTTCAACAAAGCTTCGACATATAGGAATTTAAGAGCATAAATTCTCACAGTAGCTCGATCAATAAGTATCATAAACTCTCCTCTAGTACAAATCGGCTAACAAACATAAATTACCATATCAAATATCAGCAATTACAGAGTAAGACTACAACAAATCGTAGTACAAAATGAAATTGCATTAAGCAGCATATGTCAACACAAATCGGCATCAATTAAAGGCAAACTACAACTCATATTAAAAATAATCTTCCACTAGATTCAAAAACAAATCAGATACTGATAGTTATCACTTCAGCATTGACTTGTGCATGCTTTGTGCAGTAGTTTTGTTATTTGGCAGGTAAAGTGCAGAAACTCTGTTCTAATGGAAAACTGGCTGACAAACTCAAGCTAATACACAAACATAAACAAATGCAGAGTAAAACTAAAGGAAATCATATTATGGCATATTTTATCTCCATGAGCAACTATAAATCATCACTTACAAAGAGTGTGAACGAATTCAATATGAAACTGTTTAAAAAGTTTCAGCGAATTACCTGCATTAACAGCAACACCTATTTGGTTATTGTTTAAATCAGCACCTATTGGATATAAAAGAGACATACAACATTAGGAAGCATTCCCAATTAAGCTAAAATCTTAAATCACTTTCAGCATCAATACCTATATGAAAAACATGTAAATACGCACTTATGAATACACTTATTGACTAATAAGTTGCAGAAACTAGGTTCTAACAGAAGAATTGGCTCACGAGTTAATGTTTAACACATCAAACGTCACCAATTGCATAAAACAACTTCAAAAAAGCCTCTACATATAGGAATTTAACACCATAAATTCTCAAAGTAGCTCGATCAATAAGTATCATAAACTCTCCTCTAGTACAAATCGGCTAACAAGCATAAATTACCATATCAAATATCATCAATTACAGAGTAAGACTACAACAAATCGTAGTACAAAATGAAATTGCATTAAGCAACATATGTCAACACAAATCGACATCAATTAAAGGCAAACTAAAACTCATATTAAAAATAATCTTCCACTAGATTCAAAAACAAATCTGATACTAATAGTAATCACTTCAGCATTGACTTGTGCGTGCATTGTGTAGTAGTTTTGTTGTTTGGTAGGTAAAGAGCAGAAACTCTGTTCTAATGGAAAACTGGCTGACAAACTCAAGCTAATATACAAACATAACCAAATGCAGAGTAAACTAAAGGAAATACCATTATGACATATTTTATCTCCATGAGCAACTATAAATCATCACTTACAAAGAGTGTGAACGAATTCAATATGAAACTGTTTAAAAAGTTTCAACGAATTACCTGCATTAATAGCAACACCTATTTGGTTATTGTTCAAATCAACATCTATTGGAAATAAAAGAGACATAGAGCTTTAGCAAGCATTCCCTATTAAGCTGAAATCATAAATCACTTTCAGCATCAATATATATATGAAAAACATGTAAATACGCACTTATTAATACACTAATTGACTAATAAGTTGCAGAAACTCTGTTCTAATAGAAGAATAGGCTCACGAGCTCATGTTTAACACATCAAACGTCACCAATTGCATAAAACAACTTCAACAAAGCTTCGACATATAGGAATTTAAGAGCATAAATTCTCATAGTAGCTCGATCAATAAGTATCATAAACTCTCCTCTAGTACAAATCAGCTAACAAGCATAAATTACCATATCAAATATCAGCAATTACAGAGTAAGACTACAACAAATCGTAGTACAAAATGAAATTGCATTAAGCAGCATATGTCAACACAAATCGGCATCAATTAGAGGCAAACTACAACTCATATTAAAAATAATCTTCCACTAGATTCAAAAACAAATCAGATACTGATAGTTATCACTTCAGCATTGACTTGTGCGTGCTTTGTGCAGTAGTTTTGTTATTTGGCAGGTAAAGTGCAGAAACTCTGTTCTAATGGAAAACTGGCTGACAAACTCAAGCTAATACACAAACATAAACAAATGCAGAGTAAAAGTAAAGGAAATCATATTATGGCATATTTTATCTCCATGAGCAACTATAAATCATCACTTACAAAGAGTGTGAACGAATTCAATATGAAACTGTTTAAAAAGTTTCAGCGAATTACCTGCATTAACAGCAACACCTATTTGGTTATTGTTTAAATCAGCACCTATTGGATATAAAAGAGACATACAACATTAGGAAGCATTACCTATTAAGCTAAAATCTTAAATCACTTTCTGCATCAATACCTATATGAAAAACATGTAAATACGCACTTATGAATACACTAATTGACTAATAAGTTGCAGAAACTAGGTTCTAACAGAAGAATTGGCTCACGAGTTAATGTTTAACACATCAAACGTCACCAATTGCATAAAACAACTTCAAAAAAGCCTCTACATATAGGAATTTAACACCATAAATTCTCAAAGTAGCTCGATCAATAAGTATCATAAACTCTCCTTTAGTACAAATCGGCTAACAAGCATAAATTACCATATCAAATATCATCAATTACAGAGTAAGACTACAACAAATCGTAGTACAAAATGAAATTGCATTAAGCAACATATGTCAACACAAATCGACATCAATTAAAGGCAAACTAAAACTCATATTAAAAATAATCTTCCACTAGATTCAAAAACAAATCTGATACTAATAGTAATCACTTCAGCATTGACTTGTGCGTGCATTGTGTAGTAGTTTTGTTGTTTGGTAGGTAAAGAGCAGAAACTCTGTTCTAATGGAAAACTGGCTGACAAACTCAAGCTAATATACAAACATAACCAAATGCAGAGTAAACTAAAGGAAATACCATTATGACATATTTTATCTCCATGAGCAACTATAAATCATTACTTACAAAGAGTGTGAACGAATTCAATATGAAACTGTTTAAAAAGTTTCAGCGAATTACCTGCATTAATAGCAACACCTATTTGGTTATTGTTCAAATCAACACCTATTGGAAATAAAAGAGACATAGAGCTTTAGCAAGCATTCCCTATTAAGCTGAAATCATAAATCACTTTCAGCATCAATATATATATATGAAAAACATGTAAATACTCACTTATTAATACACTAATTGACTAATAAGTTGCAGAAACTCTGTTCTAATAGAAGAATAGGCTCACGAGCTCATGTTTAACACATCAAACGTCACCAATTGCATAAAACAACTTCAACAAAGCTTCGACATATAGGAATTTAAGAGCATAAATTCTCATAGTAGCTCGATCAATAAGTATCATAAACTCTCCTCTAGTACAAATCGGCTAACAAGCATAAATTACCATATCAAATATCAGCAATTACAGAGTAAGACTACAACAAATCGTAGTACAAAATGAAATTGCATTAAGCAGCATATGTCAACACAAATCGGCATCAATTAAAGGCAAACTACAACTCATATTAAAAATAATCTTCCACTAGATTCAAAAACAAATCAGATACTGATAGTTTATCACTTCAGCATTGACTTGTGCGTGCTTTGTGCAGTAGTTTTGTTATTTGGCAGGTAAAGTGCAGAAACTCTGTTCTAATGGAAAACTGGCTGACAAACTCAAGCTAATACACAAACATAAACAAATGCAGAGTAAAACTAAAGGAAATCATATTATGGCATATTTTATCTCCATGAGCAACTATAAATCATCACTTACAAAGAGTGTGAACGAATTCAATATGAAACTGTTTAAAAAGTTTCAGCGAATTACCTGCATTAACAGCAACACCTATTTGGTTATTGTTTAAATCAGCACCTATTGGATATAAAAGAGACATACAACATTAGGAAGCATTCCCTATTAAGCTAAAATCTTAAATCACTTTCAGCATCAATACCTATATGAAAAACATGTAAATACGCACTTATGAATACACTTATTGACTAATAAGTTGCAGAAACTAGGTTCTAACAGAAGAATTGGCTCACGAGTTAATGTTTAACACATCAAACGTCACCAATTGCATAAAACAACTTCAAAAAAGCCTCTACATATAGGAATTTAACACCATAAATTCTCAAAGTAGCTCGATCAATAAGTATCATAAACTCTCCTTTAGTACAAATCGGCTAACAAACATAAATTACCATATCAAATATCATCAATTACAGAGTAAGACTACAACAAATCGTAGTACAAAATGTAATTGCATTAAGCAGCATATGTCAACACAAATCGACATCAATTAAAGGCAAACTAAAACTCATATTAAAAATAATCTTCCACTAGATTCAAAAACAAATCTGATACTAATAGTAATCACTTCAGCATTGACTTGTGCGTGCATTGTGTAGTAGTTTTGTTGTTTGGTAGGTAAAGAGCAGAAACTCTGTTCTAATGGAAAACTGGCTGACAAACTCAAGCTAATATACAAACATAACCAAATGCAGAGTAAACTAAAGGAAATACCATTATGACATATTTTATCTCCATGAGCAACTATAAATCATCACTTACAAAGAGTGTGAACGAATTCAATATGAATCTGTTTAAAAAGTTTCAGCGAATTACCTGCATTAATAGCAACACCTATTTGGTTATTGTTCAAATCAACACCTATTGGAAATAAAAGAGACATAGAGCTTTAGCAAGCATTCCCTATTAAGCTGAAATCATAAATCACTTTCAGCATCAATATATATATATGAGAAACATGTAAATACGCACTTATTAATACACTAATTGACTAATAAGTTGCAGAAACTCTGTTCTAATAGAAGAATAGGCTCACGAGCTCATGTTTAACACATCAAACGTCACCAATTGCATAAAACAACTTCAACAAAGCTTCGACATATAGGAATTTAAGAGCATAAATTCTCATAGTAGCTCGATCAATAAGTATCATAAACTCTCCTCTAGTACAAATCGGCTAACAAACATAAATTACCATATCAAATATCAGCAATTACAGAGTAAGACTACAACAAATCGTAGTACAAAATGAAATTGCATTAAGCAGCATATGTCAACACAAATCGGCATCAATTAAAGGCAAACTACAACTCATATTAAAAATAATCTTCTACTAGATTCAAAAACAAATCAGATACTGATAGTTATCACTTCAGCATTGACTTGTGCATGCTTTGTGCAGTAGTTTTGTTATTTGGCAGGTAAAGTGCAGAAACTCTGTTCTAATGGAAAACTGGTTGACAAACTCAAGCTAATACACAAACATAAACAAATGCAGAGTAAAACTAAAGGAAATCATATTATGGCATATTTTATCTCCATGAGCAACTATAAATCATCACTTACAAAGAGTGTGAACGAATTCAATATGAAACTGTTTAAAAAGTTTCAGCGAATTACCTGCATTAACAGCAACACCTATTTGGTTATTGTTTAAATCAGCACCTATTGGATATAAAAGAGACATACAACATTAGGAAGCATTCCCTATTAAGCTAAAATCTTAAATCACTTTCAGCATCAATACCTATATGAAAAACATGTAAATACGCACTTATGAATACACTTATTGACTAATAAGTTGCAGAAACTAGGTTCTAACAGAAGAATTGGCTCACGAGTTAATGTTTAACACATCAAACGTCACCAATTGCATAAAACAAATTCAAAAAAGCCTCTACATATAGGAATTTAACACCATAAATTCTCAAAGTAGCTCGATCAATAAGTATCATAAACTCTCCTCTAGTACAAATCGGCTAACAAGCATAAATTACCATATCAAATATCATCAATTACAAAGTAAGACTACAACAAATCGTAGTACAAAATGAAATTGCATTAAGCAACATATGTCAACACAAATCGACATCAATTAAAGGCAAACTAAAACTCATATTAAAAATAATCTTCCACTAGATTCAAAAACAAATCTGATACTAATAGTAATCACTTCAGCATTGACTTGTGCGTGCATTGTGTAGTAGTTTTGTTGTTTGGTAGGTAAAGAGCAGAAACTCTGTTCTAATGGAAAACTGGCTGACAAACTCAAGCTAATATACAAACATAACCAAATGCAGAGTAAACTAAAGGAAATACCATTATGACATATTTTATCTCCATGAGCAACTATAAATCATCACTTACAAAGAGTGTGAACGAATTCAATATGAAACTGTTTAAAAAGTTTCAGCGAATTACCTGCATTAACATCAACACCTATTTGGTTATTGTTTAAATCAGCACCTATTGGATATAAAAGAGACATAGAGCTTTAGCAAGCATTCCCTATTAAGCTGAAATCATAAATCACTTTCAGCATCAATATATATATGAAAAACATGTCAATACGCACTTATTAATACACTAATTGACTAATAAGTTGCAGAAACTAGGTTCTAACAGAAGAATTGGCTCACGAGTTAATGTTTAACACATCAAACGTCACCAATTGCATAAAACAACTTCAAAAAAGCCTCTACATATAGGAATTTAACACCATAAATTCTCAAAGTAGCTCGATCAATAAGTATCATAAACTCTCCTTTAGTACAAATCGACTAACAAGCATAAATTACCATATCAAATATCATCAATTACAGAGTAAGACTACAACAAATCGTAGTACAAAATGAAATTGCATTAAGCAGCATATGTCAACACAAATCGACATCAATTAAAGGCAAACTAAAACTCATATTAAAAATAATCTTCCACTAGATTCAAAAACAAATCTGATACTGATAGTAATCACTTCAACATTGACTTGTGCGTGCATTGTGTAGTAGTTTTGTTGTTTGGTAGGTAAAGAGCATAAATTCTGTTCTAATGGAAAACTGGCTGACAAACTCTAGCTAATATACAAACATAACCAAATGCAGAGTAAACTAAAGGAAATACCATTATGACATATTTTATCTCCATGAGCAACTATAAATCATCACTTACAAAGAGTGTGAACGAATTCAATATGAAACTGTTTAAAAAGTTTCAGCGAATTACCTGCATTAATAGCAACACCTATTTGGTTATTGTTCAAATCAACACCTATTGGAAATAAAAGAGACATAGAGCTTTAGCAAGCATTCCCTATTAAGCTGAAATCATAAATCACTTTCAGCATCAATATATATATGAAAAACATGTAAATACGCATTTATTAATACACTAATTGACTAATAAGTTGCAGAAACTCTGTTCTAATAGAAGAATAGGCTCACGAGCTCATGTTTAACACATCAAACATCACCAATTGCATAAAACAACTTCAACAAAGCTTCGACATATAGGAATTTAAGAGCATAAATTCTCATAGTAGCTCGATAAATAAGTATCATAAACTCTCCTCTAGTACAAATCAGCTAACAAGCATAAATTACCATATCAAATATCAGCAATTACAGAGTAAGACTACAACAAATCGTAGTACAAAATGAAATTGCATTAAGCAGCATATGTCAACACAAATCGGCATCAATTAGAGGCAAACTACAACTCATATTAAAAATAATCTTCCACTAGATTCAAAAACAAATCAGATACTGATAGTTATCACTTCAGCATTGACTTGTGCGTGCTTTGTGCAGTAGTTTTGTTATTTTGCAGGTAAAGTGCAGAAACTCTGTTCTAATGGAAAACTGGCTGACAAACTCAAGCTAATACACAAACATAAACAAATGCAGAGTAAAAGTAAAGGAAATCATATTATGGCATATTTTATCTCCATGAGCAACTATAAATCATCACTTACAAAGAGTGTGAACGAATTCAATATGAAACTGTTTAAAAAGTTTCAGCGAATTACCTGCATTAACAGCAACACCTATTTGGTTATTGTTTAAATCAGCACCTATTGGATATAAAAGAGACATACAACATTAGGAAGCATTCCCTATTAAGCTAAAATCTTAAATCACTTTCAGCATCAATACCTATATGAAAAACATGTAAATACGCACTTATGAATACACTAATTGACTAATAAGTTGCAGAAACTAGGTTCTAACAGAAGAATTGGCTCACGAGTTAATGTTTAACACATCAAACGTCACCAATTGCATAAAACAACTTCAAAAAAAGCCTCTACATATAGGAATTTAACACCATAAATTCTCAAAGTAGCTCGATCAATAAGTATCATAAACTCTCCTCTAGTACAAATCGGCTAACAAGCATAAATTACCATATCAAATATCATCAATTACAGAGTAAGACTACAACAAATCGTAGTACAAAATGAAATTGCATTAAGCAGCATATGTCAACACAAATCGACATCAATTAAAGGCAAACTAAAACTCATATTAAAAATAATCTTCCACTAGATTCAAAAACAAATCTGATACTAATAGTAATCACTTCAGCATTGACTTGTGCGTGCATTGTGTAGTAGCTTTGTTGTTTGGTAGGTAAAGAGCAGAAACTCTGTTCTAATGGAAAACTGGCTGACAAACTCAAGCTAATATACAAACATAACCAAATGCAGAGTAAACTAAAGGAAATACCATTACGACATATTTTATCTCCATGAGCAACTATAAATCATCACTTACAAAGAGTGTGAACGAATTCAATATGAAACTGTTTAAAAAGTTTCAGCGAATTACCTGCATTAACATCAACACCTATTTGGTTATTGTTTAAATCAGCACCTATTAGATATAAAAGAGACATAGAGCTTTAGCAAGCATTCCCTATTAAGCTGAAATCATAAATCACTTTCAGCATCAATATATATATGAAAAACATGTAAATACGCACTTATTAATACACTAATTGACTAATAAGTTGCAGAAACTAGGTTCTAACAGAAGAATTGGCTCACGAGTTAATGTTTAACACATCAAACGTCACCAATTGCATAAAACAACTTCAAAAAAGCCTCTACATATAGGAATTTAACACCATAAATTCTCAAAGTAGCTCGATCAATAAGTATCATAAACTCTCCTTTAGTACAAATCGACTAACAAGCATAAATTACCATATCAAATATCATCAATTACAGAGTAAGACTACAACAAATCGTAGTACAAAATGAAATTGCATTAAGCAGCATATGTCAACACAAATCGACATCAATTAAAGGCAAACTAAAACTCATATTAAAAATAATCTTCCACTAGATTCAAAAACAAATCTGATACTGATAGTAATCACTTCAGCATTGACTTGTGCGTGCATTGTGTAGTAGTTTTGTTGTTTGGTAGGTAAAGAGCAGAAATTCTGTTCTAATGGAAAACTGGCTGACAAACTCTAGCTAATATACAAACATAACCAAATGCAGAGTAAACTAAAGGAAATACCATTATGACATATTTTATCTCCATGAGCAACTATAAATCATCACTTACAAAGAGTGTGAACGAATTCAATATGAAACTGTTTAAAAAGTTTCAGCGAATTACCTGCATTAATAGCAACACCTATTTGGTTATTGTTCAAATCAACACCTATTGGAAATAAAAGAGACATAGAGCTTTAGCAAGCATTCCCTATTAAGCTGAAATCATAAATCACTTTCAGCATCAATATATATATATGAAAAACATGTAAATACGCATTTATTAATACACTAATTGACTAATAAGTTGCAGAAACTCTGTTCTAATAGAAGAATAGGCTCACGAGCTCATGTTTAACACATCAAACGTCACCAATTGCATAAAACAACTTCAACAAAGCTTCGACATATAGGAATTTAAGAGCATAAATTCTCATAGTAGCTCGATCAATAAGTATCATAAACTCTCCTCTAGTACAAATCGGCTAACAAACATAAATTACCATATCAAATATCAGCAATTACAGAGTAAGACTACAACAAATCGTAGTACAAAATGAAATTGCATTAAGCAGCATATGTCAACACAAATCGGCATCAATTAAAGCCAAACTACAACTCATATTAAAAATAATCTTCCACTAGATTCAAAAACAAATCAGATACTGATAGTTATCACTTCAGCATTGACTTGTGCGTGCTTTGTGCAGTAGTTTTGTTATTTGGCAGGTAAAGTGCAGAAACTCTGTTCTAATGGAAAACTGGCTGACAAACTCAAGCTAATACACAAACATAAACAAATGCAGAGTAAAACTAAAGGAAATCATATTATGGCATATTTTATCTCCATGAGCAACTATAAATCATCACTTACAAAGAGTGTGAACGAATTCAATATGAAACTGTTTAAAAAGTTTCAGCGAATTACCTGCATTAACAGCAACACCTATTTGGTTATTGTTTAAATCAGCACCTATTGGATATAAAAGAGACATACAACATTAGGAAGCATTCCATATTAAGCTAAAATCTTAAATCACTTTCAGCATCAATACCTATATGAAAAACATGTAAATACGCACTTATGAATACACTAATTGACTAATAAGTTGCAGAAACTAGGTTCTAACAGAAAAATTGGCTCACGAGTTAATGTTTAACACATCAAACGTCACCAATTGCATAAAACAACTTCAAAAAAGCCTCTACATATAGGAATTTAACACCATAAATTCTCAAAGTAGCTCGATCAATAAGTATCATAAACTCTCCTCTAGTACAAATCGGCTAACAAGCATAAATTACCATATCAAATATCATCAATTACAGAGTAAGACTACAACAAATCGTAGTACAAAATGAAATTGCATTAAGCAGCATATGTCAACACAAATCGACATCAATTAAAGGCAAACTAAAACTCATATTAAAAATAATCTTCCACTAGATTCAAAAACAAATCTGATACTGATAGTAATCACTTCAGCATTGACTTGTGCGTGCATTGTGTAGTAGTTTTGTTGTTTGGTAGGTAAAGAGCAGAAACTCTGTTATAATGGAAAACTGGCTGACAAACTCTAGCTAATATACAAACATAACCAAATGCAGAGTAAACTAAAGGAAATACCATTATGACATATTTTATCTCCATGAGCAACTATAAATCATCACTTACAAAGAGTGTGAACGAATTCAATATGAAACTGTTTAAAAAGTTTCAGCGAATTACCTGCATTAATAGCAACACCTATTTGGTTATTGTTCAAATCAACACCTATTGGAAATAAAAGAGACATAGAGCTTTAGCAAGCATTCCCTATTAAGCTGAAATCATAAATCACTTTCAGCATCAATATATATATGAAAAACATGTAAATACGCACTTATTAATACACTAATTGACTAATAAGTTGCAGAAACTCTGTTCTAATAGAAGAATAGGCTCACGAGCTCATGTTTAACACATCAAACGTCACCAATTGCATAAAACAACTTCAACAAAGCTTCGACATATAGGAATTTAAGAGCATAAATTCTCATAGTAGCTCGATCAATAAGTATCATAAACTCTCCTCTAGTACAAATCGGCTAACAAGCATAAATTACCATATCAAATATCAGCAATTACAGAGTAAGACTACAACAAATCGTAGTACAAAATGAAATTGCATTAAGCAGCATATGTCAACACAAATCGACATCAATTAAAGGCAAACTACAACTCATATTAAAAATAATCTTCCACTAGATTCAAAAACAAATCAGATACTGATAGTTATCACTTCAGCATTGACTTGTGCGTGCTTTGTGCGGTAGTTTTGTTGCTTGGCAGGTAAAGTGCAAAAACTCTATTCAAATAGAAAACTCGCTGACAAACTCAAGCTAATACACAAACATGAATAAATGCAAAGTAAAACAAAAGGAAATCCTATTATGACATATTTTATCTCCATCAACAACTATAAATCATCACTTACAAAGAGTTTGAGCGAATTCTATATGAAACTTTTTTAAAAAAATTAGCGAATTACCTGCATTAACAGCAACACCCATTTGGTTATTTTTCAAATCAGCACCTATGGGAAATAAAAGAGACATACAACATTAGCAAGCATTCCCTATTAAGCTGAAACCTTAAATAACTTTCAGCATCAATACCTATATGAAAAACATGTAAATACACACTTATTAATACACTAATTGACTAATAAGTTGTAGAAACTCTGTTGTAACAGAAAAATCGGCTCACGAGCTCAAGTTTAACACATCATACGTCACAATTGCATAAAACAACTTCAACAAAGCCTCGACATATAGGAATTTAACAGCATAAATTCTCAAAGTAGCTCGATCAATAAGTATCATAAACTTTCCTCTAGTACAAATCGGCTAACAAGCATAAATCACCATATCAAATATCACTAATTGCAAAGTAAGACTTCACCAAATCGTAGTACGAAATGAAATTGCATTAATCAGCATATGTCAACACAAATTGGCATCAATTAAAGGCAAACTAAAACTCATATTAAAAATAATATTCCACTAGATTCAAAAACAAATATAATACTGATAGTAATCACTTCAGCATTGACTTGTGCGTGTTTTGTGCAGTAGTTTTGTCGTTTGGCAGGTAAAGTGCAGAAACTCTATTCTAATAGGAAACTCGCTGACAAACTCAAGCTAATACACAAACATAAACAAATGCAGAGTAAAACAAATTGAAATCCTATTATGACATATTTTATCTCCATGAGCAACTATAAATCATCACTTACAAAGAGTGTGAACGAATTCAATATGAAACTTTTTAAAAAGTTTCAGCGAATTGCCTGCATTAATAGCAACACCTATTTGGTTATTGTTCAAATCAACACCTATGGGAAATAAAAGAGACAACCAACATTAGCAAGCATCCCTATTAAGCTGAAATCTTAAATCACTTTCAGCATCAATACCTATATGAAAAACATGTAAATACGCACTTATTAATACACTAATTGACTAATAAGTTACAGAAACTCTGTTCTAACATAAAAAATGGCTCACGGGCTCATGTTTAGCACATCAAACGTCACCAATTGCATAAAACAACTCCAACAAAGCCTCGACATATAGGAATTTAACACCATAAATTCTCAAAGTAGCTCGATCAATAAGTATCATAAACTCTCCTATAGTACAAATCGGCTAACAAGCATAAATCACCATATCAAATATCATTAATTGTAGAGTAAGACTTCACCAAATCATAGTACGAAATGAAATTGCATTAATCAGCATATGTCAACACGAATTGGCATCTGAAAGTGCAAGTTTTCTGGATGTTAGGATAACATTGAGATTTTCAATGTTAGAGTAACATTGCACGTCCAGAAACTGTTTTACAATCTAGTTATTATTATTATTGTTTTGCTTTATTCACTTAACTAACTGAGTTCCACAGTTGTAGTTGTCTTTGATTATTATTCAGGAAACAAACTTGCATTAGGTTGGACGCTCAAAGTTTCCAAGATGAGAAGTTTCCTTAATTAAAGCAAACGGCTTATAAAAGGAAAGAAGAAGTCTAGTGCGACTAGGAAAGCTTCCAAGGGAAAGTCCTGAATTGAAGAAGGGGTCTTTCCTTAGCTAGATCACTGGCGAAGGAACTTTTATTCAAGAAGGACTGCGAGAACAAGGAAGAGGAGTTCGAGAAGGAAACAACGTATCAACCCGATCCACAATTTCAGTGTTAAGTTAACATCAACAACGTATCAACCCGATCCACAATTTCAGCATCAATTAAAGGCAAACTAAAACTCATATTAAAAATAATATTCCACTAGATTCAAAAACAAATCTAATATTAATAGTAATCACTTCAGCATTGACTTGTGCGTGCTTTGTGCAGTAGTTTTGTTGTTTGGCAGGTAAAGTGCAGAAACTCTGTTCTAATGGAAAACTGGCTGACAAACTCAAGCTAATACAGAAACATAAACAAATGCAGAGTAAAACAAAAGGAAATCCTATTATGACATACTTTATCTCCATGAGCAGCTATAAATCATCACTTACAAAGAGTGTGAACGAATTCAATATGAAACTGTTTAAAAAGTTTCAGCGAATTACCTACATTAACAGCAACACCTATTTGGTTATTGTTCAAATCAGCACCTATTGGAAATAAAAGAGACATACAGCATTAGCAAGCATTCCCTATTAAGCTAAAATCTTAAATCACTTTCAGCATCGATACCTATATGAAAAACATGTAATACGCACTTATTAATACACTAATTGACTAATAAGTTGCAGAAACTCTGTTCTAACAGAAAAATCGGCTCACGAGCTCAAGTTTAACACATCAAACGTCACAATTGCATAAAACAACTTCAACAAAGCCTCGAGATATAGGAATTTAACACCATAAATTCTCAAAGTATCAATAAGTATCATATACTTTCCTCTAGTACAAATCGGCAAACAAGCATAAATCACCATATCAAATATCAGTAATTGCATAGTAAGAATTCACCAAATCGTAGTACGAAATGAAATTGCATTAATCAGCATATGTCAACACAAATTGGCATCAATTAAAGGCAAACTAAAACTCATATTAAAAATAATCTTCCACTATATTCAAAAACAAATCTAATACTGATAGTAATATTGACTTGTGCGTGCTTTGTGCAGTAGTTTTGTTGTTTGGCAGGTAAAGTGCAAAAACTATGTTCTAATAGAAAACTGGCTGACAAACTCAAGCTAATACACAAACATAAACAAATGCAGAGTAAAACAAAAGGAAATCCTATTATGACATATTTAATCTCCATGAGCAACTATAAATCATTACTTACAAATTGTGTGAGCGAATTCAATATGAAACTTTTTAAAATGTTTCAGCGAATTACCTGCATTAACAGCAACACCTATTTGGTTATTGTTCAAATCAGCACCTATGGAAAATAAAAGAGACATACAACATTAGCAAGCATTCCCTATTAAGCTAAAATCTTAAATCACTTTCAGCATCAATACCTATTTGAAAAACATGTAAATACTCACTTATTAATACATTAATTAAGTAATAAGTTGCAGAAACTCTGTTGTAACAGAAGAATTGGCTAACGAGCTCATGTTTAACAGATCAAACGTCACTAATTGCATAAAACAACTTCAACAAAGCCTCGACATATAGGAATTTAACAAAAACAGAATCTCTTCTTGCGAAGACCACCGATTGCACGGCTCGAGCTTCCCAGAAGGGTTGTGTGTTGATTGAGGTCGACGCACGCTTCTTCTCTCCTTGCGTGATGGGGGACATTTGTATTTGACTTCTTTCTTCGACCAAAAGTTGATCCACTCTTTGATTGGCACTCGAGGATCGTCATTGCCAACATGTGCTCAGATTAGGTGAAACGCATGGAACAAAGCTCTGCATGACCGTGGCAAATGATATTTGTCTTTTTCTTTGCCAAAAAGTTCTTTCTCGCTCGGTATGACTTCGTCATATAGGGATCCAAATATAGACAGACCAACAAGATGTTCCAAGTCCCATAAGGAAATCCAGAGCTGTCCAAGGGAAGTGACAAGGGTGTTTGTAGACGGTGACCATGCTTCGCACAATGCTTTTAGGATTTCCAAATTGCACTCGTATGTGAATAAGGACGCATAGACCGGCTCGTACGTATTGGTAGAAGTAAGTGTAGGCTTGCACCGAACAAGGACATCTTCTGTCCACTCCCAATATCCGGGGAAGTAATGGATTTCTCCGGGAAAGTGAAGAAAGGCATCGTCCCACATGGCATTTCCTTTGGCAATGCATCGCCCCAAGGTATCGAAAGGAAGATCATCGTTTGATACTCGGTGGTGAGGAGACTGGAGCACGAACGACGACATAGATCAATTGGAGGACTTGGGAAGCTCTTCGGTCCAGTCTTTAGGCTTAGCGGTGTTAATCAAAGTGGGCCATCGGCTTGTAAAAATTCCGGCAAGAGGGGTACCAACTTAAATACCGTGTCCCGTTGATTTTCATCGTCGGTGATGGTTAGAGTCTCAATTCCCTTCGAATTAAAGGCGTGACCGAATTTCACCATTGTTCGTGAACTGTCAACACAAAGAAGGAAACAAAAGGGTTAGAAAGACAAGTTAGCAATTAACGGAGAAGAATAGAGCAAATAACCAAAAAAAAGGAGCAGAAAAAAAAAATGCTGCCGTAGAGGGCAAAAAAAAAACATTTGTTGCTGGTGCTGCGAAAGAAAGAAAGAAAGAAAAAAAATAGGAATACCTGCTGCTGCGACCGAGAAAGAAGGAAAAAAGAAACCCTGCTGCGGCTGTGAATAAAAAAAAAATTTGATTCGCCTACCGTACGAAGAAGAAAGATGTCTCGTTCGTCGGCTCTTGTGCCCGTAAGTCGGTAGCCTTCTCTGAATTGCTACACAACAAAAACAAGTGAAATAATTAAATCCTTGTGATTATATAATATGCATCACACACACACACACATATATATATATATATATATATGTATATATATATATCAGGAAAAAGGAAGAAGAAAAAAAAAACTTCTCTTTTTCTGTTCGTCGCACCGTCGAGGAAGTATGTGGCGAAATCTTCACCCGAGCTAGATCAATTCTCGCCAAATTCGCTGAAATTGCAGCAAGGTCTGTCTAACAAAAGAAGAAGAAAATCTTTGTTACTGAAAGAAATTTCGTTGGGAAAGATTTCTTTTGTGGATGAAGAAGAACTTATGCCCAAGCCTTCTTTTATAGTTGAAAGTGGATGTTGAGTTTGGAAACTTTCTTTCTCCACAAAATTCCAGCAAATAATTGAAGAACAAGGAATTTCCTATTTGAAGAGAAGAAATCCCTCTTGCAAATATTTCCTTTGAATTGAAAAAAAAAAGAGAAAGAAAAGAGGAAAGAAAAAAAGGAAAGTGTAGGAGAAGAAAAAAAAGAAAAAAAAAGAGAGAAAGAAGAAAAAGGAAAGATTGGCCGTTAAATTCAAATCTCAACCTAAAAAAAAAAAGGAAAAGTGGACCGGTCAAACTAGGTGGGAGGGCAATTATCACATGCCCTTGGTCTGTGTGAGCCAACCAAAAAAAAAAAAGATTGGAGCAATTGTGTGATGCACATGGTTCGCCTAAACCCTCCATGTACATGCCAAAAAGAAATAGTGGAAATTAGCCATCTCCATGTCAAAAAAAAATTGTGACTCGTCCACGACATGTCTAATTAGGACTCCGTGAATAAGTCACAAGGGGGCAATTTGTAGACACGGAAAGCTTGTGTCTAATTAAATCTCGACACGTGCAGAAAAATATATTAATCTTCAATTTATTTTTATATTTTATTTTGGATTTATAATAAATTTATTTCCAAAGTAAAGTAGTTAAATTTATTAATTTTAATATATATGATGGATAAATTGAATAATGTCTTATTTATTAATTGGAGTTAAATTACCCAATTAATTTAAATAATGGCAAGTCTTGTAGAGCAATAAAAGGAAAATAAATATATATTATTTAATCATAATATTTTAAAGGGTTAAATAAATATATTTATCAAATATCAAGACAAGGAAAGTCTTCTCCTCCAAGATTGAATATTCAAGAGAAATCTAGAATATTCATTTAGATCAAGTCTTCCAAATCAAGAAATTGTAGACGCGATCACAACCGTTCATCTCATCAGGAGATTATGATTGAGATTCACTCTACAACTATAAATAGCGGTGCTTTTGAAGAACAATTGAAGCTTGAAGAATTCAAAGCAAGGAAGTCCAAATCCTCTCCAACAAGCTCAACAATCTTCAAAAGTATCCTTCAACCATCTTCAAGATGTTCTTCGTGAAGAACATCTTTCAATCCGCCGTCAAGCCTCAAGTTCATCCAAAAACCGTTTTTTGAAGATGGTGTCTCTGCCAAGAAGATCAAATCTTCAACAAATTCAAGAAATCCAAATCAAGTTCATACCGTTCTTCAACAACATTCAAACCCAAAATCCATTTTCATCCGAGATCAAGTCACAAGACCCTCCAGAAACTGTTTTTGAAGACCAAAACCCATACTATTGTTCAAAACCCATACTATTGTTCAAAACTCATACTATTGTTCAAAACCCATACTATTGTTTTAACAGCAACACCTATTTGGTTATTGTTCAAATCAGCACCTATGGGAAATAAAAGAGACATACAACATTAGAATACATTCCCTATTAAGCTGAAATCTTAAATCACTTTCAGCATCAATACCTATATCAAGAACATGTAAATACGCACTTATTAATACACTAATTGACTAATAAGTTGTACAAACTCTGTTCTAACAGAAGAATCGGCTCACAAGCACAATTTTAACAAATCATACGTCACAATTGCATAAAACCATTTCAACAAAGCCTCGACATATAGGAATTTAACACCATAAATTCTCAAAGTAGCTCAATCAATAAGTATCAAAAACTCTCCTATAGTAAAAATCGGCTAACAAGCATAAATCACCATATCAAATATCACCAATTGCAGAGTAAAACATCACCAAATCGTAGTACGAAATGAAATTGCATTAAGCAGCATATGTCAACACAAATCGACATCAATTAAAGGCAAACTAAAACTCATATTAAAAAAATTCTTCCACTACATTCAAAAACAAATTTGATACTGATAGTAATCACTTCAGCATTGGCTTGTGCATGCTTTGTGGAATAGTTTTATTGTTTGGCAGGTAAAGAGCATAAACTCTATTCTAATAGAAAACTGACTGACAAACTCAAGCTAATACACAAACATAACATAATGCAAAGTAAAACAAAAGGAAATCCTATTTTGACATATTTTATCTCCATCAACAACTATAACATCATTATTTATAAAGAGTTTGAGCGAATTACCTGCATTAACAGCAACACCTATTTGGTTATTTTTTAAATCAGCACCTATTAGAAATAAAAGAGACATACCGCTTTAGCAAGCATTCCCTATTAAGTTGAAATCTTAAATCACTTTCAGCATCAATACATATATGAATAACATGTAAATACGCACATATTAATACATTAATTGACTAATAAGTTGCAGAAACTCTGTTCTAACAAAAGAATCGGCTCATGAGCTCAAGTTTAACACATCATACATTAACATTTGCATAAAAAAACTTCAACAAAGCCTCTACATATAGGAATTTAACACCATAAATTCTCAAAGTAGCTAGATCAATAAGTATCATAAACTCTCCTCTAGTACAAATCGGCTAACAAGCATATATCACCATATCAAATATCACTAATTATAGAGTAAGACTTCACCAAATCGTAGTACGAAATGAAATTGCATTAGGCAGCATATGTCAACACAAATCGGCATCAATTAAAGGCAAACTAAAACTCATATTAAAATAATCTTCCACTAGATTCAAAAGCAAATCGAATACTGATAATAATCACTTCAGCATTGACTTGCGCGTGCTTTGTGCAGTAGTTTTGTTGTTTGGCAGGTAAAGTGCAGAAACTCCGTTATAATAGAAAACTGGCTAACAAACTCAAGTTAATACACAAACATAAACAAATGCATAGTAAAATAAAAGGAAATCCTATTATGACATATTTTATCTCCATCAACAACTATAAATCATCACTTACAAAGAGTTTGAGCGAATTCTATATGAAACATTTTAAAAAGTTTCATCGAATTACCTGCGTTAACAACAACACCTATTTGGTTATTGTTCAAATCAGCAACTATGGGAAATAAAAGAGAGATACAGCATTAGCAAGCATTCCCTATTAAGTTGAAACCTTAAATCACTTTCACAATCAATACCTATATGGAAAACATGTAAATACGCACTTATTAATACATTAATTGACTAATAAGTTACAGAAACTCTGTTCTAACCGAAAAATTGGCTCACGAGCTCAAGTTTAACACATCATACATCACAATTGCATAAAATAACTTCAACAAAGCCTCGACATATAGGAATTTAACACCATAAAAGAGAGATACATCATTAGCAAGCATTCCATATTAAGCTAAAACCTTAAATCACTTTCACAATTAATACCTATATGGAAAACATGTAAATATGCACTTATTAATACACTAATTGACTAATAAGTTGCAGAAACTCTGTTCTAACAGAAAAATTGGCTCACGAGCTCAAGTTTAACACATCATACGTCACAATTGCATAAAACAACTTCAACAAAGCCTCGACATATAGGAATTTAACACCATAATTTCACAATGTAGCTCGATCAACACGTATCATAAACTCTCCTTTAGTACAAATCGGCTAACAAGCATAAATCACCATATCAAATATCACTAATTGCAGAGTAAGACTTCACCAAATTGTAGTACGAAATGAAATTGCATTAATCAGCATATGTCAACACAAATTGGCATCAATTAAAGGCAAACTAAAACTCATATTAAAAATAATATTCCACTAGATTTAAAAACAAATCTAATACTGATAGTAATCACTTCAGTATTGACTTGTGCGTGCTTTGTGCAGTAGTTTTGTTGTTTGGTAGGTAAAGTGCAGAAACTCTGTTCTAATAGAAAACTGGCTGACAAACTCAAGCTAATACACAAACATAATCAAATGCAGAGTAAAACAAAAGGAAATCCTATTATGACATATTTTATCTCCATCAACAACTAAAAATCATCACTTACAAAGAGTTTGAGCGAATTCTATATGAGACATTTTAAAAAGTTTCATCGAATTACCTGCATTAACAGCAACACCTATTTGGTTATTGTTCAAATCAGCACCTGTGGGAAATAAAAGAGACATACAGCATTAGCAAGCATTCCCTATTAAGCTGAAATGTTAAATCACTTTCAGCATCAATACCTATATGAAAAACATGTAATACGCACTTATTAATACACTAATTGACTAATAAGTTCCAGAAACTCTGTTCTAACAGAAGAATTGGCTAACGAGCTCATGTTTAACACATCAAATGTCACCAATTACATAAAACAACTACAACAAAGCCTCGACATATAGGAATTTAACAACATAAATTCTCAAAGTAGCTCGATCAATAAGTATCATAAACTCTCCTCTAGTACAAATCGGCTAACAAGCATAAATCACCATATCAAATATCACCAATTGCAGAGTAAGACTTCACCAAATCGTAGTAGGAAATGAAATTGCATTAAGCAGCATATGTCAACACAAATCGGCATCAATTAAAGGCAAACTAAAACTCATATTAAAAAAATATTCCACTACATTCAAAAACAAATTTGATACTGATAGTAATCACTTCAACATTGAGTTGTGCATGCTTTATGCGGTAGTTTGTTGTTTGGCAGGTAAAGTGCAGAAACTCTGTTCTAATAGAAAACTCGCTGACAAACTCAAGCAAATATACAAACATAAACAAATGCAGAGTAAAACAAAAGGAAATCCTATTATGACATATTTTATCTCCATCAGCAACTATAAATTACCACTTACAAAGAGTTTGAGCGAATTCTATATGAAACTTTTTAAAAAGTTTCAGCGAATTACCTGCATTAACAGCAACACCTATTTGGTTACTGTTCAAATCAGCACCTATGGGAAATAAAACATGTATGAAAAACATTAGCATACATTCCCTATTAAGCTGAAATCTTAAATCACTTTCAGCATCAATACCTATATGAAAAACATGTAAATACGCACTTATTAATACACTAATTGACTAATAAGTTGCAGAAACTCTATTCTAACAGAAGAATCGGCTCACGAGCTCAATTTTAACACATCATATGTCACAATTGCATAAAACAACTTCAACAAAGCCTCGACATATAGGAATTTAACACCATAAATTCTCAAAGTAGCTCGATCAATAAGTATCATAAACTCTCGTATAGTACAAATCGGCTAACAAGCATAAATCACCATATCAAATATCACCAATTGTAGAGTAAGACATCACCAAATCGTAGTAGGAAATGAAACTGCATTAAGCAGCATATGTCAACACAAATTGGCATCAATTAAAGGCAAACTAAAACTCATATTAAAAATAATATTCCACTAGATTCAAAAACAAATCTAATACTGATAGTAATCACTTGAGCATTGACTTGTGCGTGCTTTGTGCAGTAGTTTTGTTGTTTGGCAGGTAAAGTGCAGAAACTCTGTTCTGATAGAAAACTGGTTGACAAACTCAAGCTAATACACAAACATAAACAAATGCAGAGTAAAACAAAATGAAATCCTATTATGACATATTTTATCTCCATAAGCAACTATAAATCATCACTTACAAAGAGTGTGAACGAATTCAATATGAAACTTTTTAAAAAGTTTCAGCGAATTACCTGCATTATTAGCAACACCTATTTGGTTATTGTTCAAATCAGCACCTATGGGAAATAAAAGAGACATACAACAGAAAAGAAAAAAAATAGTGCGGTTATTAAACCGAGTTTTGAAAATAATTTTCTGAAACAAAAATCTATCGCCAATCGTGTAACCTGTCGTCTCAAGACATAAACTTAAAGAGAAGATATAAAATATTTTAAGATTGTTAGAAACAATGGAGATAACGAACAGTATATAAATTGACACGCAAATAAACAAAATTAATAATAACGCAAAAACTGAAAATAACCGTCGTAATTGGTCGAGTCCTTCTCGGTTTCTTTAAAGTAGTTTAGTCCTCTCCACGTGCTGAGATCGTTGGACTAACTCTTCTCAGGATAAAACGACCTTTCGAATTGGCTGCTAGCACTCGCAGAACAATCCCGGCGAACTCGAACGGTAACAGACTACCATTACCACACAATGATTAAAACCTTTTTTTCGTGTATGCAAAAGTGTAATTTTGCTGATTATAAACCCTACGGGGAGCGACCCCTATTTACTAATTAGGGAGAGAGTAGGCTGACTTGATTAACAAGGAACGAGATCTTTTAGATATATGCAAATCTCTAATTACGATAATACCGAATCGTAATTAAGATAAGACCATATCTTCGGATGAATCTGGACGCGTTTTGATGCTTCAGATTTAATATAGAAATATTATGCGAATATAAATTAATTATGTTACCTAAAACAGAAAAATTAATATTGAAGGTGCAAAACAAGGCCCACACGAGAAAATGTACCATTTTGAGCGTGCAATATATCGTTTTGAAGCTCTCACATAGGAGAAAATGTTTCCATCTTGTAGTCGTCACTACGACAAGTAGAACCCGCTCAAAATCTGACCCGAAGTCAGCAGTACAAACCCATTTCACTTAATTAATTTTCCAACAATCCCCCACATGAATGAAATTTGAATGATCATGCATACATCATGTGGTGGTGGAGTACTACGGACTATGCCTGCATAGGATAGGTAGGACACGTCCTTGAACCTTCCCTCGTGAGAAATACTTTCTATGCTAGCCGATTGTGTGACTTGACGTCATTGAACTATCCGTCGTTTGTGCAAACGTTCCATAAATCTCACACAGGTATAATTCCCTTTTACCGTTGCGGTTCTCATGGTTTATGTCCATTTTGGCCCTGGACATACGCCTGGTTCTGCAAGAGTTTTCCAGAAAACTAAGCCCCCACATTTTTCCTCAGAGGCGCCCCCTCCTCTCTCTCACATAGGTGATTTCTTATTTAAGAGTAACCCGTATTACTCCGCTCGGATTTCCGACGCGTAAGAATCATTAAAAGCATAATGCTTAACCTTTTCCATTACGGGTGTCACTGTTTCATCTAGGAATGGACAAGGGTTGACTCCCACAGTGACCGTGCAAAGTTCTTACAATTAGGTTGTCCCATTGAACCAAGATCTTGGGATCTCCAGTCAAACATGGTTGGGTTTTCCTTCATAAGACTTTAATTTCCAATAGGCTTAAGTCCCATTCCCTTCGATGTCTTTTCAACTTGATCTCTATTTAACCCTTTGGTTATCGGATCCGCAATGTTATCTTTTGACTTTACGTAGTCGATGGTGATAACCCCAGTCGAGATCAGTTGTCTAACGGTGTTATGTCGTCGACGTATATGTCTAGACTTACCGTTATATAGAGCATTCTTTGCTCTATATATTGTAGCTTGGTTATCGCAATTTATGCAAATTGCTGGCACCGGTTTTGGCCACTCAGGAATATCTTCCAAGAAGTTACGAAGCCATTCGGCTTCTTCACTGCATTTATCCAATGCCACAACTCAGCTTCCATCGTGGATCTGGTTATGATAGTTTGTCTTGAAGATTTCCATGACAGGGCTGCATCTCCCACAGTGAATATGTATCCACTTGTTGCCTTGGAGTCTTGTATATCCGAGATCCAACTTGTGTCGGTGTAACCTTCAAGTACAACAGGATCTCTAGTATAATGCAACCCGTAGTCACGAGTATAACGTAAGTACCTAAATACTCTCACGATTTCTTTCCAGTGCTCATGCCCCGGATTACTCGTGAATCTACTCAATGCGCTAATTGTATAGGCAAGGTCTGGTCGTGTACAACTCATTAAGTACATCAGACTTCCTATCACTCTAGCGTACTCGATTTGATCAACACCTTTCCCTTTATTTTTAGATAAGTGTTGAATCGTGTCGATTGGTGTTCTGGCTATACTTGAATCACCCTTGCTGAATTTATCAAGAATCTTGTCCACGTAGTGCGACTGAGTTAATATAAGACCATCTGGAGATATTTTAATCTTTATTCCTAAGATTACATCGACCAGTCCCATGTCTTTCATATCAAATCTTGAATTCAACAAACTCTTAATGGAGTTTACCATATGGTCATTGCTTCCCACAATGAGTATGTCGTCAACATACAAACAAAGTATCAAATACCCTTGTTTTGTAACTTTGACATAGACACACTTATCACACTCATTGATTCTAAAGTCATTTGTCAACATGACGTTGTCAAATTTCTCATGCCATTTCTTTGGTTCTTGTTTAAGTCCATAGAGAGACTTCACCAATTTACAGACTTTCTTTTCTTTTCCAGGAGCTACAAAACCCTCGGGTTGTTCCATGTAGATTTCTTCATCGAGATCTCCATTAAGAAAAGCAGTTTTTACATCCATTTGATGTACTGCAAGATTTCGGATAGATGCAATCGCCAAAATCATCCTTATCGAATTTATTCTTGTGACAGGAGAATACGTATCAAAGTAATCAAGGCCTTCTCGTTGGTTGTATCCTTTGGACACAAGCCTAGCCTTATACTTTTCTATTGTTCCGTCTGTTTTTATTTTTCTTTTGAAAACCCACTTGTAACCTAATGGTTTACATCCCGTAGGAAGGTCTACCAGTTCCCAAGTGTGATTCTGTAAGATGGAATCAATCTCACTTTGTATGGCTTCTTTCCATAAAGCGCCTTCCACTGACCTTACAGCTTCTTTATATGTTTTAGGCTCATCCTCTACCTCTATCATATAAGTTAGAAACTCTGGTCCAAAGGAGTTTTCTGTCCTTACCCTTTTACTTCTTCTTGGCTCTTCTTGGACCTCGTCTATTTCTTCATTTTCTTCTAGATATTGACTATTGTCAATCTCTTCGAAAGTTCGTTTTGAAGAACTTGGTCCAGCCACATTGGAATTACAAGAAAATGTATGTTCAAAGAACATTGCATTCCTTGACCCCATTATCGTGTTCTTATGAATCTCGGGGTTTTTAGATTCATGCACAAGAAAATGGTAAGCAGTGCTATTGTGCGCATAGCCAATGAAAATACAATCCACCATCTTTGGACCTATTTTCATTTTCTTAGGCAAAGGTGATGACACCTTAGCAAGACACCCCCACACTTTTAAGAATTTGTAGCAAGGTTCTCGACCTATCCACAATTCATATGGAGTCTTTTCTTCTTTCTTTTTGGGTATCTTATTTAAAAGATAATTAGCCGACATGATGGCTTCCCCCACATGTTCTGTGGTAATCCAGAACTTAATAACATGCATTCATCATGTCTTTTAAAGTTCGATTTTTCCTTTCTGCCATCTCATTAGATTGGGGAGAGTATGGCGCAGTGACCTCGTGAATAATTCCATGTTGTGAACAAAATTCAGCAAATGGTTCAACATATTCACCACCACGATCACTTCTAACCATCTTAATTTTCTTAGTAAGTTGGTTTTTGACTTCTTGCTTATATAGAACAAATTTGTCTATAGCTTCATCTTTACTTTTCAGTAAATATACATAATAGTATTTTGTACTATCATCAATGAAAGTTATAAAATACTTGTTTTCACCTCTCGTTTGTGCAAATTTTAAATCACATACATCAGTGTGAATTAAAACTAGAGGTTTCGTATTTCTTTGAATGGTTGTAAACTGTGTTCTTGTTTGTTTTGCCTCTACACAAGTTTCACACTTATGTTTGGAATCAATTTCAAACGTTGGTATGTGATTCATGTTAATTAATTTACGTAAATACTCATAATTAACATGTCCTAATCTACTATGCCATAGATTAGACGACTCAAGCAAGTAAACAGAAGTAGAAGTTTTATTGCTATAATCAAAAGAGGTGGGCTTAACAGCCATTACATTCATTTTCCACATCCCTTCTTTCACATAACCTCTTCCAATGTGAACACCACATTTGGAAAGCACAATTTTCTGAGATTCGAACACCATCTTGAAGCCATGAGTGTCCATCAAGTACCCAGAAATCAGATTCCTACGAATGTCCGGCACATACATCACATTCATCAGCGTAACTTCCCTTCCAGAAGTCATCTTGAGGCGCACCGTCCCTTTCCCTTTGATCTCAGAGGTAGCAGAGTTTCCCATGTAGATCATATCCCCGTTATCAGCAAGAGTTAGCTCGGAGAAAGCATTTTTGTCACTACAAACGTGACGGGTAGCTCCAATGTCGAGGTACCATTCCTTCTGATTAGCATCCATAAGATTCATTTCAGAGATCACAGCACAGAGGTCAAGTTCGGACGCAATGTCCATCAGATTGGCCTCATTAGTCTCCTTGCCTTTCTTCTTAGGCAGTCGGCAATCAGATGACTTGTGCCCCGCTTTGTTGCAATTGTAGCATTTGCCCACGAATTTCTTCGATTTAGAAATTCCACCCTTCAGTCCAATCTTTGGCCCAGGTTTAGGCTTCTTGTTCTTCAAGCCTTTGTCATGCTTCACCACGTTTGCCCTAGCAGTGTTGGTGTTAACAACAACATGGGAAGCCTTTTTATCTCCACCCTTGTTGTCTTCTTCTATACGAAGCCTGACAATCAAATCTTCAATACTAATCTCCTTTCGTTTATGCTTTAGATAATTATTGAAATCTTTCCAACAAGGTGGTAGCTTTTTGATGATACAAGCTACCTGGAAAGATTCACTCAAGATCATCCCCTCAGCATGAATCCCTTGGAGAATCAATTGAAACTCTTGCACTTGACTGATCACAGTCTTCGAGTCTTTCATCTTGTAGTCCAAGAATTGACCTACGAGGAATTTCTTGGCACCAGCATCTTCGGTTTTATACTTATGGTCCAAGGATTCCCACAATTCTTTTGTCGTTTTCTTCACGCTATACACTTGGTACAACGTGTCTACCAAACCGTTGAGAATCAGATTTCGGCAAAGAAACCCATTGTGCTTCCATGCATCAATTGCCGTCTGCGATTGTGCATCAATTTCATCCTCTCTAACAGAAGGAGGATCTTCTTTCAAGAATCTCGCAAGATTCAACATGGTGAGATAAAACAGCATCTTTTGCTGCCAAGTTTTGAAATTCTCTCCATCGAATTTCGCTGGTTTCTCATTATGGCTCATAGGAACCGTGGGAACAACCGGATTTTCCAAACTTGCCATACGTATAAGCATAGTTTCCAGAACAGTGCTAGGAGCATGTGATTTAGATGTTTGGGGCGTCTTCAGACTGGCATCAGTAATGCTCATGTCCACGTTATCGTTGGTATTAGACATCTGAAACGTTTCAAAAGTTTTTTTAATATTAGAACACGGAAGAATTACGAAAATTCTTCAAATTATTTTGAGATACAAAAACAGTTCTTTTGTAGTAGGTGAGGATTCAGATAATCCTTCACAAATAAAAACTATAATTTTGTTTATATATATAAAACCTATATAATTTTTGTAACAGAAAAGAAAAAAAAATAGTGCGGTTATTAAACCGAGTTTTGAAAATAATTTTCTGAAACAAAAATCTATCTCTAATCGTGTAACATGTTCGTCTCAAGACATAAACTACTTTAAGATTGTTAGAAACAATGGAGATAACGAACAGTATATAAATTGACACACAAATAAACAAAATTAATAATAACGCAGAAACTGAAAATAACCGTAGTAATTGGTCGAGTGCTTCTCGGTTTCCTTAAAGTAGTTTAGTCCTCTCCACGTGCTGAGATCGTTGGACTAACTCTTCCCAGGATAAAACGACCTTTCGAATTGGCTGCTAGCACTCACAGAACAATCCCGGCGAACTCGAACGATAACAGACTACCACCACCGCACAATGATTAAAACCTTTTTTTCGTGTATGCAAAAGTGTAATTTTGCTGATTATTAACCCTACGGGGAGCGACCCCTATTTATACTAATTAGGGAGAGAGTAGGCTGACTTGATTAACAAGGAACGAGATCTTTTAGATATATGCAAATCTCTAATTACGATAATACCGAATCGTAATTAAGATAAGACCATATTTTCGGATGAATCTGGACGCGTTTTGATGCTTCAGATTTAATATAGAAATATTATCCGAATATAAATTAATTATGTTACCTAAAACAGAAAAATAAATATTGAAGGTGCAAAACAAAGCCCACGCGAGCGGGAGTCCGACATGCTAAATGGACCGACATTCGGCGCGTACGTCGTGTGCGCAAGCCCGAATCGCATTAGTCGCACTAATTTTTGGCTCGCATTTGCACCCCCATGCGCGCACGTAGGAGAGAGAGGAGACTCTAGCCAACACATTCTTATCATGCTAAGAATGCATTGCTATTGATAAACTTAAAAAGAGAGTGCTCTTTTTCCCATGTGGGATGGCCATCTTCACTTTATGGTTTTTTCCCTCATTTACTTCAATATTTTCAGCTTTGTGTAGCTATGTTTGAGCATCAATTTCTCATTCACCCGTGTACCATTTTGATCGTGCAATATATCATTTCGAAGCTCTCACATAGGAGAAAACGTTCCCATCTTGAAGTTGTCACTACGACAAGTGGAACCCGCTCAAAATTTGACCCGAAGTCAGATGTACATACCCATTTCATTTAATCAATTTTCCAACAACCTATTTGGTTATTGTTCAAATCAGCACCTATCAGAAATAAAAGAAACATACAGCTTTAGGAAGCATTCCCTATTAAGTTGAAATCTTAAATCACTTTCAGCATCAATACCAATATGAAAACATGTAAATACGCACTTATTAATACACTAATTGACTAATAAGTTGCAGAAACTATGTTCTAACAAAAGAATCGGCTCACGAGCTCAAGTTTAACACATCATACGTCAACAATTGCACAAAACAACTTCAACAAAGCCTCGACATATAGGAATTTAACACCATAAATTCTCAAAGTAGCTCAATCAATAAGTATCATAAACTCTCCTCTAGTACAAATCGGCTAACAAGCATAAATCACCATATCAAATATCACGAATTACAGAGTAAGACTTCAACAAATCGTAGTACGAAATGAAATTGCATTAAGAAGCATATGTCAACACAAATTGACATCAATTAAACGCAAACTAAAACTCATATTAATAAAATTCTTCCACTACATTCAAAAATAAATTTGATACTGCTAGTAATCACTTCAACATTGACTTGTGCGTACTTTGTGGAGTAGTTTTGTTGTTTGGCAGGTAAAGAGTAGAAACTCTGTTGTAATAGAAAATTGGCTGACAAACTCAAGCTAATACACAAACATAACTAAATGCAGTGTAAAACAAAAGGAAATCCTATTATGACATACTCTATCTCCATCAACAACTATAAATCATCACTTACAAACAGTTTGAGCGAATTCTATATGAACTTTTTAAAAAGTTTCAGGGAATTACCTGCATTAATAGCAACACATATTTGGTTATTATTCAAATCAGCACCTATGGGAAATAAAAGAGACATACAACATTAGCATACATTCCCTATTAAGCTGAAATCTTAAATCACTTTCAACATCAATACCTATATGAAAAACATGTAAATATGCACTTATTAATACACTAATTGACTAATAAGTTGCAGAAACTATGTTCTAACAGAATAATTGGCTCACGAGCTCAATTTTAACACATCGTACGTCACAATTGCATAAAACAACTTCAACTAAGCCTCGACATATAAGAATTTAACACCATAAATTCTCAAAAGTAGCTCGATCAATAAGTATCATAAACTCTCCTATTGTACAAATCGGCTAACAAGCATAAATCACCATATCAAATATCACCAATTGCAGAGTAAGACATCACCAAATCGTAGTACAAAATGAAATTGCATTAAGCAGCAGATGTCAACACAAATCGACATCAATTAAAGGCAAACCAAAACTCATATTAAAAAAATTCTTCCACTATATTCAAAAACAAATTTTATACTGATAGTAATCACTTCAACATTGACTTGTGCATGCTTTGTGGAGTAGTTTAGTTGTTTGGCAAGTAAAGAGTAGAAACTCTGTTGTAAAAGAAAACTGGCAGACAAACTCAAGCTAATACACAAACATAACCAAATGCAGAGTAAAACAAAAGGAAATCCTATTATGACATATTTTATCATTTAAAGGCAAACTAAACTCATATTAAAAATAATCTTCCACTAGATTCAAAAACAAATCTGATACTAATAGTAATCACTTCAACATTGACTTGTGCGTTCTTTGTTGAGTAGTTTTGTTGTTTGGAAGGTAAAGAACAGAAACTCTGTTCTAATAGAAAACTAGCTGACAAACTCAAGCTAATACACAAACATAACCAAATGCAGAGTAAAA
This sequence comes from Linaria vulgaris, assembly GCA_948329865.1. Classification (NCBI taxonomy): domain Eukaryota; kingdom Viridiplantae; phylum Streptophyta; class Magnoliopsida; order Lamiales; family Plantaginaceae; genus Linaria; species Linaria vulgaris. The sequence goes on from OX415252.1 coordinate 422,951, forward strand.
CAAAAATAAATCCTATTATGACATATTTTATCTACATCAGCAACTATAACATTAACATTTATAAATAGTTTGAGCAAATTCTATATGAAACTTTTTAAAACGTTTCTACGAATTACCTACATTAACAGCAACACCTATTTGGTTATTGTTCAAATCAGCACCTATCGGAAATAAAAGAGACATACAACATTAGCAAGCATTCCCTATTAAGATGAATTCTTAAATCACTTTCAACATCAATACCTATATGAAAAACATGTAAATACGCATTTATTAATACACTAATTGACTAATAAGTTGCAGAAACTTTGTTCTAACAGAAAAATCGGCTCACTAGCTCAAGTTTAACACATCATACGTCACCAATTGCATAAAACAACTTTAACAAAGCCTCGACATATAGGAATTTAACACCATAAATTCCCAAAGTAGCTCGATCCATAAGTATCATAAACTCTTTTCTAGTACAAATCGGCTAACAAGCATAAATCACCATGTCAAATATCACCAATTGCAGAGTAAGACTTCACCAAATCGTAGTACGAAATGAAATTGCATTAAGCAACATATGTCAACACAAATCGACATCAATTAAAGGAAAACTAAAACTCATATTAAATATAATCTTCCACTAGATTCAAAAACAATCTGATACTGATAGTAATCACTTTAGCATTGACTTGTGCGTGCTTTGTGGAGTAGTTTTGTTGTTTGGCAGGTAAAGAGCAGAAACTCTGTTGTAATAGTAAACTGGCTGACAAACTCAAGCTAATACACAAACATAACCAAATGCAGAGTAAAATAAAAGGAAATCCTATTATGACATATTTTATCTCCATCAGCAACTATAAATCATCACTTACAAACAGTTTGAGCGAATTCTATAGGAACTTTCTAAAAAGTTTCAGCGAATTACCCGCATTAACAGCAACACCTATTTGGTTATTGTTCAAATCAACACCTATGGGAAATAAAAGAGACATACAGCATTAGCAAGCATTCCCTATTAAGTTGAAATCTTAAATCACTTTCAGCATCAATACATATATGAAAAACATGTAAATACGCACTTATTAATACACTAATTGACTAATAAGTTGCAGAAACTCTGTTCTAACAGAAGAATCGGCTCACGAACTCAAGTTTAACACATCATATGTCACCAATTGCATAAAACAACTTCAACAAAGCCTCGACATATAGGAATTTAACACCATAAATTCTCAAAGTAGCTCGATCAATAAGTATCATAAACTCTCCTATAGTACAAATCGGCTAACAAGCATAAATCACCATATCAAATATCACCAATTGCAAAGTAAGACTTCACCAAATCGTAGTACAAATGGAATTTGCATTAAGCAGCATATGTCAACACAAATCAGCATCATTTAAAGGCAAACTAAAACTCATATTAAAAATAATCTTCCACTATATTCAAAAATAAACCTGATACTGATAGTAATCATTTCAGCATTGACTTGTGCGTGCTTTGTGGAGTAGTTTTGTTGTTTGCCAGGTAAAGAGCAGAAACTATGTTCTAATAGAAAACTAGTTGACAAACTCAAGCCGATACACAAATATAACCAAATGCAGAGTAAAACAAAAGCCGATACACAAGACAACGTTTACTACAACGACCCTTTAGTTAGGGTAACAAGTTAATTTGTTAGCTTCAGTCACTCCTTAATGTGATGACTAATTTTGGCATGTGAACAAACTATTAATAGTAATTGGACGAGGAAGCGGGTTACTGCCCATGATCTTTCACATAAGATGATAAATTAATTTTATGGTAATAACCACGTCATCCGATGAGACTATATTTTGTGAAGAATTGCACTGGTTGTATCATACCCTATGAACTTAATTCACAAGCTTGATCGTCACGTGTCCCACACTCAAATTGCCTTGATGCCAGACCAGTGTTGTTAAAAGAGTAGGGCGTAAGTGAGACGTTTTTCATAACTAGAGGCGTAAGCCCAATAAATGTTGGATTTGAATTTATTTTAAGCATAATATTATAAAAAAATATATAATAATACAAAAAAATATGGAGTAAAACCCAAAAAAAACTTGGGAGTTAAGAAAAAGAGGTGAACATATTCCTATCATACTTTTATATGATCACATTATGGAATAAAGCTTAAAATAATGAAAGAAGATTTTTTTTGAAGAAGAAAGCATGCCAAGTATACGACTTCTGAGATTCTGTCAAGAATCACAATTGTAAACATCTTTTTTTTTTCTTTTCTTTACTTCTCTTTTGGGCCTACAATATTGTAAATGGTCCAATTTTATGTTTTATATTTATTTTTGGGCTGGATAATTAAAAAACGAAATGGAAAACACAACAGTTTGTGGGGCATTTACAATGATTTGGGGCACACGCCCATGCGCCTTTTGGTCTTCGGGCGCAAGTCCCAATATTTGGGGCGTGGGTCCCACAAAAGTAGTATCCCAATACAGCGCCAAAGGTATTTTTAGACCAAAATCGCCCTGGGGCGCGCCCTTCACAACAGAGTGTTAGACACATGTCATGCAATGAGAATGAATAATATAAATACCATATATGAGAAAAAATATATTATAATTATCCTCACATAAAATCTTCCCTCAATCAATTGATTGAGGTTGAAGTTCTGTATCTTGTATTTTGTCGTATCTTCTGATGCGGTTTTGTGGTGATTATTTTCGACAAACCTTTGATCTTTGATGTAATTTGTTTGTTATTTTAATGAAATTTTAGGGAAAAAAATTTGTTTTGTCCATTAAGTTGGCTACCTCGCCATTTTTGTCCATTATGTTGGCACTCCACCAAATTTGTCCATTAAGTAGGTATTTGTAACCAATTTTGGCCAGGTTCCTATTATGCGGTGGTTCCCGGCGGAAATCGGTGACGTGGTCACCGTTGACCCCCAATCCTTAATTTTGACCCCCAAACTTAATTTTCTCTTTTTTTTAATCCACCTGGATTGACACGTTTCGAAACCAAAAAAATTAATGAAAAAAAAGGGAATATATGTATCATTTCTCCCGCCACTAGCGTTCATTTCTCCCGCTAATTCTTCTTCTCCGCCCTCCTGGTTGTCACCATTTTCTCCGGCGATCTTTCCCGTTGCAGACTAATACCTTAACAATGGCGAGGCGCGCGCGTAGGTCCAATCCGAAACCCAAAATTCGACATGCATCGAAACTGGAGGACCCAATTCCTATTTACAGTAAGAATTTCCGTTCATTCTCTTTAGTTTTTGTTAATTCTCTTCATTTACTATAGATATAGAACCCTAATTTTGCCCTATTCGCGAAGAACCCAATTTCCCCCAATTTTCGACGAACCCTAATTTTTCCCAAATCACGACGAACCCTAATTTTGCCTAATTCTGCGATTCGCCTGTACACCCAAACTCCACTTAGTGTATAGTGTATATTATAGAGTAGCTAACTCAAAGTTTTTCCCTTTACAGAATGTGGTGATCTATATGTATCTGTACATTTTTACTATGGAGGTGAAATGAAGACTGAGGGTTTGGTTGAGTATGAGGGAGGGATGAAGTGTGTAGTGGATTATGTTGGTTACTCAGTTATTAGTATTGAAGGATGGCATGTGCTTTGTGACCAGTTGGGTTTAATATTTGTGGAAGGGTTGTACAGAAAACAAGATACTGGTTTTGTTCTAATTGAAGAAGACAGTGAGTTGAAGAACTATTACTTTTCTTGCCAAAATACTAGATTGATGGAGTTGTATGTAAAGTGTGAGGGGAGGATGTCTATGGAGTCAGAAGTTGTTATGGATGGCTTGAATGAGTCAAATGACTATGAAGCCATTGATGAAGAAGATGTAACAGAATCTGAAGATGAAGATGATAATGTTGAACTAGATTATTTCTCTGATGGATCATATGGGATGAGGGATGATGTAGACATGGTTGATGATATAAATAATGTTGCTATTGACAACATGTTTGAAAGGAATGTTTCCCTTGATCCTGGAAGAGAACTACCAAATGACCAAGTTCAACCAGATGCCCAAGTTCAAGGAGATGCCCAAGTTCAAGCAGATGCCCAAGTGCAAGCAGATGCCCAAGTTCAACCAGATGCCCAAGTTCAACCAGATGCCCAAGTTCAACCCCCTGAGGTAAATGCAACTGATATGAGCAAGAAAAAGTCAATTAAAGGGAAACACCCCAAGAATATAGTCAAGAAAGTCCATAGAAGAGCTAATGAGAAGAAAGGGAAACCAGGTGTTGATGAACAAACTGAGAAGCCAACAGCAAAAGGAAGTCAGATCCTTCATCTTGGTGGTGAATATGATACTGATGAGGGAGATGAGGAGAATATTGTATTAACAGAAGATGAGTTTGACAGTGTAAGAGGGTCTGATGAAGAAGTAGAGGAAGGTAAAATTGGTGAACTATTTGATGAGAAGAACATCTTTAATCCAGACCTTAAGCTGGCCATGAGATTTACATCCAAGAAATTGTTGAAGGAGGCAATCAGATCAGATGCAATCAATCTTCAGAGAAACATTGAATTTCACAGAAGTAACAAGGAAAGGTTGTATGCCAGATGTCTTGGAGTGGATTGTGATTGGAGGGTGCATGGCAAAAAAGTTGAGGGTGAAGTAGGGACTTTCATGATAAACAGATATCATGCCAAGCACAGGTGTCCTGCTCAGACTAATATCAAGATTTTGAGGTCATCTTGGGTTGCCAAAAAGTTCCAGCATATGTTTGTCTCTGATCCTAAAAGAAGTGTGAAGGTATTTTGTAAGGATACTGGCCAGATTCTGGGGTTTGAGTATTCTATAAATATTGCTTACAAGGCCAAGGTTAAGGCTTTAAGAGCTTTGAATGGGAGTACTAAAGAGCAATATGCCAAGCTGTGGGAGTTCAAAGCTGAGGTGGAGAGAACCAACCCTGGATCTCTTGTTCTGTTAGGCACCAACATCCAAGATGGTCAGAACAAATTTGATAGATTCTACATGTGCTTGTGGGCTTTGAAACAAGGTTTTTTGTCTGGTTGCAGAAAGATTATAGGTGTAGATGGAGCTCATTTGAAGGGGCCTCATAAAGGAATATTGTTAACAGCAGTAGGTATAGATGCTAACAATAACATCTATCCATTTGCATGGGCTGTTGTTGACAAAGAAGATGAAATGAACTGGCACTGGTTTCTTACTGTTTTGAGGCTTGACTTGGGTATTAAACATAATGATCAATGGACATTCATGTCAGATAAGCAGAAGGGGTTGTTGAATGCATTTCAGGTGGTCTTCCCAGGGTCAGAACACAGGTTATGTGTGAGACATCTGCATGGCAACTACAAGTCAGCAAGTTTCACTGGAGATGCCCTGAAAGATGCACTGTGGAAAGCAGCAAGAGCCACAACAGTGAATGAATTTGATGAGAAAATGAAAGAATTGAAGAATCTAAATCCAAAGGCATGGCAATGGTTGCAAGACAAGCCACCTAAGAACTGGAGCAGGTCACATTTCAGTACAGAGCTTAAATGTGATATTTTGTTGAATAATGGTTGTGAGGCTTTTAATTCCTGCATTCTTCAAGCTAGAGACATGCCAATATTGACAATGGCAGAGTGGTTGATGCAGTATGTCATGACAAGACAACCAAAAACAACTAGTTCATCACACCAAAATAACCAAAAAAACAACTAGTTCAGCAGACCAAAACAACCAAAAAAACAGAAAGTTCATCAGACCAAAACAACTTGAATTTCAATCAACATCATTAAGCCCCCCACCACTGTAAGGAGCAATAGCACCAGACCCATCATCATAAACCACCATAGCCAAGCTGTTATCAACCTCCTCTGCTTCTTCATTAACAGGCTCATCATCAGACAACTCCATAGGATCATCTGCAGTTGTGTGACCTTCATTTGGAAAGCTGTAGACACCAATCTCCTCAAAAACCTTGTACAGCAAAAAAGCATGAGCAAGACCAATCCTGCGGAAGTGATAATTACTGGCAGATTCCTGCAATTACAACAAATGCAAAGCATTAATATTAAGGTCATAAACCAACAAAAGTTAGCACTACAACAATAAGGTGAAATGTGATTACCTCATGATTTAGAAGAAAGTATGTATGGTCAATGAATACTGCATAATCAGGCCCATTACATACCACACCAGGAAGAGACCTGAAGTGGTTGAACAACTCCAACTTGACTCTCAGTTTTTCAATACTCCCCTTCAGTATACCAACACTAATCCAGTTCCCAGTAGCCTTCTCTATCTCTGGTATAACAAGCTTCAGACCCCTCAACAAAGCCTTCTCCTCCCAAATTCTATGAGAGATGCCATAATTGCAGAGAAATTCCAGGAGAACCTTCTCACCAATACCCCCCAGAAGGTTATCATGCCAAGGAAAAGCCATGATACTAAACTAACAAACAAACAAACAAACAAAAACAGTCATATATAGACCAAACATATATAAGTAGTCAACAAGATCATATTAAACACCAAAAAGTCATTATTACAAAATTTCAAGGCTTACAAACCAAACATAACACAGTCTTACATAACATCACCACACCTATAATGGTGTTCTAATAAACCAACTGCTCAATCCAGTTATATTACACCCTCGAATAAAAAACAAGAAGCAAGACTATCAACATCACAAATATAATGAAAAAAAGACTCCACCCTATAAAACAACAAATGAAGGCAGCCCTAGTTGCATTCATATTCATAACATATTCAATAATAGGATTTGAATGTTGAATTCGAGAAAAGCTTTGGCCGAGAGTCGTTGTGGTTGAAACACGACTAATCGGAGGCTCGGGTTCATAATGACCGGAACCCTCCTCACCAACACACGTTCTTCTCCTCCTATTTGAACCCTCATCCGCGACGTCAGCCCATATGAAGTAATTTGGGTGACGAACACGAGAAGGGCATATGTAGTAAAAACAATTTGGCCGAGATGCTGTATTACTAGCCTGAAAATACAGCATCGGGCCGCGACCACAAACGCAGGGAATCGATCGTGGGTGAGCCATCTACAGTTGAAACATGAACACAAATTGAGCAACAAACCAAAATACGCACCACCAAAATCGAACACAAGAGACTTCAGTGACTCAAATCGAGATGGCTTTGCATAAAAACAAACCAAAAATTTTGCAATTAAACCCTAATCTAACGCATGCAAAGACTGTAAATACACCACAAATTAAGCGGATACTGGAAAATTGAAGGGACCAACCTTCGATTCGAAGTGCGGGAAGAATTTGAAGGGGCAGAGTGATTTTTTGGAGGCAGAGAAATTCCTTAAGAATTTGTGAATGGGAGCCCTAATTTGTGACTGTTGGTGAAATGGCGGGACGATTGGGAGGAAAGGGGAAAATAATCGAACCGTTGAGTTCTCCTTTTTTTTTCATTAATTTTTTTGGTTTCGAAACGTGTCAATCCAGGTGGATTAAAAAAAAGAGAAAATTAAGTTTGGGGGTCAAAATTAAGGATTGGGGGTCAACGGTGACCACGTCACCGATTTCCGCCGGGAACCACCGCATAATAGGAACCTGGCCAAAATTGGTTACAAATACCTACTTAATGGACAAATTTGGTGGAGTGCCAACATAATGGACAAAAATGGCGAGGTAACCAACTTAATGGACAAAACAAATTTTTTTCCCGAAATTTTAACCATAAAAAAGAGGGCTTGTGCGTCAGCGTGAGTGCGTGACTAATGAGTAATGACTATCAACAAAATTTTCAAAATTTTCAGGTAGGCAAACCTCATTAAATCCCGCTCAAAACGTGTGGTACAAAATTACTACTTTGCCCTTTCCCTCACCCAATCATGTCAATTGATTCGTCTGTTCGTATTCGGTTAAACACAGGTCAGTGAGTACTCCAATTCTCCCCAATCTCGAATTCAACAATGGCGGACATCGAATCTGAGAGCCCTCCATTACCATCACCTCACTCGGGGTTGAATTTGAGCAGTAATGGCGGAACGGAGACTCCTTCACAACTCGATGGATTATCGGAAGAAAAGCCGTCGAATCGGAAAATCGAGAAGCTGAGGAGTTCAGCGAATCACAGCCGCCGTCGCTCTCCGAGATTGGTTGGAGGAGAGAGTGTGGAATCTGGTAATTCGGATGGTCTTATCGGAAAATCGCCACTTCCGAAGAAGCGGAAGGTTGAGATAGCGGATTCATTTTTCATCGGTGCGCCGGTACCTGAGGAGGAAGCTCAAAGGCGTTGGACGTGGCGGTACGAGAAAAGCGAGGTGCATTATGTTCTGAATTTGTTTCAATTGTTGTTATAGTCGTTATGGAACTGTGCTTACTACAATTCAATTCATGTAATAAGGAGAGGGAATTTGGTGAATTGATATGGTTTGACCACACAAAACGAATGCAATGACTATATCTTTACGTTGGTTACTCGAGCCTTGGAGAAGAATGAATCACATTGCGGGAATCACGAGGAGCTTGGCCAAACCATATGTTGACTAAAATGTGGGGGAAACTTGTCACGTCAGTCGGTAGGAAAAGTTGGTAGGTACTGGAGGCAGGGGAAGGAGTTCCAATGGACTCCAACTGTGGAAACTTTCACTCACGTTTTAATGGGTAATTCTTAGAGTAGAGGGGCACACACTGAGTATACTGGAATTGATTTGAAACTGATCTTTCAGGCAACAAAGCATAAAGAACTGGGATGGAAAATGAAATTCATGGTTTCTAATCTTTTTTTGGCTGAGTGAAATTGAATCTGTTAGCATCTAAAGAACTAGTGTCGACACCACTGTTACATGGACTATGATAAGGTTCTCGATTGTGCTTTGAGATCCTTTTCACGCTATAGTATGCTTATATGAATGGTTTAGGAGTTTTTATTCTACTGTAATTTCCTGTATTAGAAAGAAGGAGCTGATTCTCCACTGAAAGAAGGGATCTAGAAGTAGTTCAGGTTGTAAAAGCAGTTACTACTTTGGAGTTGGGAAATGATTATTTAGTCAACTAACTAATTACATGCTTGAGATTGTTGCTTTGGTTGACTCGTATGTTGTCACAATATATGACTTCAATACAAATTTTATATGTTGCAGGGACTGGAAAATAGTAAAAAATCATTGAAACAAGAGTAAGTGCTACCTGAAACTCCCATTTTGAACCTTAAGATACATCAATCGTGCTTAGCTTTTGATAATGAGCCTATCTATTGCAAATTTATGTAGAACTGAGGATGATGATGACGAGAAGCTTGTTTTGAATGTGAAGTGCCACTATTCTCAAGCCAAAATATTGAAGACAGTCTTTGATCTAGGTGATTGTGCATTAGTGAAGGTAAGTTTTGCTTTAAACTGATTGTTAGACAAACTTTTACTCCATTCTTTTAATTTGAATTGGCAATTAGCATTTATGTAATTGCTATCACATCAATTTACAATATGGATCTCATTTGACTGTTTTTCAGAAGTGAGATTAGAACCACCAAATCAGTGAATACTTCACTTATTGTATAATTGTTCTTGATATGCCAAAAATGATAATCCTGTTGTCTCATATTTGTTAACACTCAACAGAGTAATGAACCAAAAACGCCACACACTTAATTCAACGATGTGCTAAGGTTTATGATTATTCAAACAAACCAGAAAAAGTTGAAAGTAACATTTTCAGCTTTGGAGTATGCTTGTTGACTTATGCATATTATAACCAGTTTTAAAGTAGCTGCATACTATAGAAACTTCCTAGCAAAACACATGAGATCACTAGTGACTTGTGATTATTTGGCTAGATTTCAGTAATACCACATTACCAGTCAGTTGCCTCTATCAACATGGGATGCCACAAGCATCTCCATTTTAGGTGCTATTATGTTTGTCTTTAAAGTGATCAACATCTTAATTGTAGCAGTGCTCCACTGAAGGACTTGCTTGCCTCATCAATACTGGGTGACATAAGCATTTTGTTTAAATATCTACACATTTCTTTTGTGTTACCTGTGCTCCTTGATCAAATCCACTAATTGACGCTGCAGGTAACTTGCACCACATAACCATCTGTGCGGAGATGGATTACATTTTTGGCATATCCATGTAGCTTAACACTATCCACTAGCCTAAAATGGTTACACCTAAGTTTGGGAAGTGAGTTTACACAAGTTTATAAAATTAGTTACATCACGATTGTACCACTAGTGATAGTTGGACTTGAGAAAAACCGCAGAACTTGGCTCCTTGTAGATAATTACTTATCTCTGCTCTTAGTCGCTTAATCATTTTACTCAATGTTTCCAGGGTCCAACGGAAGGTTCTAATTATGTCGGCAAGATACTAGAATTTTTCAAGACCATAGACGGCGAAGACTACATTAGGGTTCAATGGTTCTTTAGAGCTGAAGATACGGTACTAATTATCTATATTTAGTATATCAATTACTTTTTAACGTACCCTTTTCTGATTTAGGTTCTTTGTCAGGTAATAAAGGACGAGGCTAAATCTCATGACAAGAAGCGGTTGTTTCATTCAACTTTAATGAATGACAACTTGTTAGATTGTCTAGTTTCAAAAGTAAAAGTTGTTCATGTAGCACCAAATGTACGTAGCTTGCCAATATTCACTATCCAGCTCTTGCTTTATTTCTTGCGTTTAACTAGCGCAATTCTTGTGTCGTTAACTTTTTAGTACTAATTTGTTGCCAGCATTCATTTTCTTTCAGTTAAACTTGAACGCAAAAATAATTCCACCTTGCGACTTTTATTTTGATATGGAATACTCAGTGGATTACTCAACATTCAGTAGAGTTATAACTGGTAAGTTGGACATGCCAGCTTAAAACTATGTCTTACATAATGACATCATGCATTGTATCGAATATTATTGCCAAGTCGAACTGCTTGTGCTTCATGTCCATTGTTTTTAGTAACTAGTGAGGTAGAATTTGCATGGAGGTAGAACATAGAAAGTCTCACTTTACTGAAGCTATTTCAAGTTAACAGTTTGATCTATAGAACTAAAAGCAATTTGTAATTTGAAACTTTTCCTGTAATAGACTTGGCATTACGAGCACATAAAGAGTTAAGAGATGGCCTATCCCTTTAACAATGGCAAATACATCTTCTTTGATCGATATTTGACTGGTGAGTTCTCGATGTGAACATCGACCATATCAGTTGAAAATAAGCATGCCACCATGTTTCTTTTTAGGGTTCTTCACGTCTTAATTGTTCTGCTGAAAATAATGTATTTTTGATGTGTAATATTATGAAATCACATATTTGACCTTCTTTTCTTTTTCATGATCCGGGTATTTGTTCCATCTTACTGAAGAAAATGCCTTTTTTTTTTTGATTAATTAGGTGAAAAAAATGGCTTGTTGTATTTTCCAAAAGCTGCAAATTACCCCTTCTGGTCCACAATATCAACCGTCTTTATATTTCGAACTCCTCGTGTTACCTTTTATTTGTTGGATCAGTTAAAAATGGTGTATCGTGATTTCAACAAATACTAATGAGCGAAACACTAAAAAGCGCGCTGACCGACTAATTAATTTTGTTTAGGAATTTATAGAATATCATAGATGGGGATTACTCCATGTTTGTTCTCACGCTTGATTGAAGAACAATTTTGTTAATTCTTATATCTTTATTCCTTTTATTGTATCTTAAAGTACAGGGATAAAGTCCCCCAGTTTTTGGCAATTTGGTCAATTAGTTTCTTCAAAGTCAACTGGCTAGCTCAAGTTTTTGTTGTTCAAATATCACGAGTCATGTTTCAGTCCAACCACTGATCCCATGATAATTTTGCAGATAATAATGATCAGTCATCTCCTCATTCTCATCCTTTACCGACATCAACCGTTAAGAAAGATGAAACACATAAAAATGGGGCCAAGATTATTCCAGATGAAATGTCAAATAATGAAATCTCTAAGCCCGTGCTAGCATTGCTGGATATGTACTCTGGCTGTGGAGGAATGTCCACAGGACTGTGCTTTGGTGCTAAAGCATGTGGCGTAGATCTTGTGACGGTAATCAACTCAAGTAACTTTAGTGAATTCATAAACATGTCTTATTTTCTGACAACTAGCTTTGGTACTTGTTGGGAAATGACTTGTTTTCAACTTTAAAGAGATGGGCGGTTGACATGGATAAAGCTGCATGTGAAAGCTTGAGGCAGAACCATAGAGGGACGCAGGTTTGTAGTGGTCTCACGTTTTGGAATCTACATTTCCTGGAGTAAAATTTGTTCTCTGAGTCTCTCCTTGTTGAACAGGTAAGGAATGTTTCTGCAGAGGATTTTCTTGATCTCTTGAAGGAGTGGGACCGCATTTGTAAAAGATTTGTGAATTCTGAAAAAAAGGAAGTGAAGTCAAGGGTAACTAGAGAAGCTGATAAAAGCAAAAGTTCAAAAGCTAATCCAAAAAGTTCGTGCGAGTATGAGGTGGAAAAGCTAATAGATATATGTTACGGGGATCCTAACAAAACAGGCAAGCGGAGTCTCATGTTTCAGGTTAAATTTGCTCTTATGACGTTGAGACCTTTGACAATATGAAGGTGTTACTGTATTAGCCAATAAGTAGAAGTAAACACGCACTGGTCGTCTGATACTTCTTGTCCAATTAAGCTATGCACATTCTTGTTAGAGGGCAAACCAGTGCATCTGTGTTTAGCCAAGTAGTTAATATGTGCTCTGTTTCTGAAACTCAGCCAGTATTAGTTTGAAGTTTCTAGTACACGTATGATTTTTGCTGTCAATCTGAAACACTACTACATATAAAATTTGACGTGACTTTTAGCTATTTCATATAACTCTTTCTTTTAGGTGCGTTGGATTGGATACGGCCCAAGTGATGATACATGGGAGCCAATGGGGGGCTTGAGGTGTGCTGTACCAGACCTAATTCCGTATTTTTATTCATCAAACTTGAATGATTTCACTGACCAAATTCTTTACTATTTTTTAGCAACTGTCCAGAGCGAATACGAGATTTTGTACTGAGGGGAATGAAGGCAAAAATACTTCCACGTCCGGTATGTTTATTCTGTTTATGTATCATTGCCAATGCCTTGTGTTTGTGAAAAAGTTCGGAAATCTACTTGAACTGTTTTACTTAACATAAAAGTCGGGGAAGATATGTCGGAGTGTATGGTCTTCCAACACTTCTATTCTCACAACAAATGATAAAAGAAACTGAAACTAAAACCCGAAAGGGAATATAGGAATCTTAGAATAATGGAAGACACCAGACGAGGAAAAAAGGCCTAATTTGGTGACAGTAGAAGGTCTATTGTCTAATTATTATTTTTTCTCATACTTAATGTTGCACGAATAGGTGAAAGGAGATAGTATGAAGCATCGGTTTAGGTTGTTTCAGATATGTGATCGAAAATGTTTTCTTTGTCATATTATATGGATTCATTTGTTGGTGTGCTAAATATTGATTCCATTGAGATTTTCTTTCTGCATGGTATCAACTTATCACAGGGTGATGTTGCTGTAATTTGTGGTGGCCCTCCATGCCAAGGAATTAGTGGCTCCAACCGGTTCAGAAATTTTGATTCTCCTCTTGATGATGAAAAAAATCGCCAAATAGTAATTTTCATGGATATTATTGATTTTTTAAAGCCAAAATATGTTCTAATGGAAAATGTTATTGATATCTTGAAATTTGCCAACGGCTGTCTTGGAAGATATGCTATTAGTCGTTTGGTTCGTATGCGCTATCAAGCAAGGCTTGGCATTATGGCTGCTGGTTGCTATGGTCTTCCTCAATTTCGCTTGCGTGTTTTCTTATGGGGAGCTCATCCCGATGAGGCGAGTATTTCAATCCTTTTGTTGTGAATGTTACATGGACTTGAGTTCAGTTCAACTAAAATAAGGCTCTGTCAGTTGATCATTTGGGGAGCTCATTCACTATGTTGAATAACAAACCAAATTAATCAATTTATTTTGTTCCATGCCCGAGTTTGAATGCTGGTTTGCTCGCAGATATTGCCCCAGTTTCCCCTTCCAACCCACGATGTGGTCATCCAGTATGGATTTCCCAGTGAATTTGAGGTGCTTGACACTTCTGCCATGCAACTTAGAGTTATCTTATAGATTCTCTTTGCTAATCCAATTCCATTGTACAGCGTAATGTTGTTGCTTATGATGAAGGACAACCTTGGAATCTAGAAAAGCACATTGTTCTCAACGATGCCATCTCAGATCTTCCTCCGGTAATTTTATTACAGTTACCTCTTTCATCTAGTTCATCAGTAATTCAGTTTAATTTATATGTAGTTTCTATTTAAGGTTGAAAACGACGAGAAACGTGACAAGATGGTGTACACAAAAGCTCCAGAAACCAAGTTTCAAGAGTACATCAGAGCAGCTAAAAAAGGTAAGATTACGTCTAAATTTTCAGTTTAGTTTCACTAAAGCAATTTTCTGCTGATTTGAAACTTTTACGTATTGTATTTGCTGATAGTTTTTGATGCTCAGAAACCTTAGATCTTTTGATTTCCACCCCCCCCCCCCCCCCCCCCAAAAAAAAATGAGTTTGCTTGCTGTCTAAGAGGCATCACTAGTGTTTTCTCCTGGCTATCTTAATTAACCAAAGATTGAACTTTGAATTTGCATTTTGTTCCAAAGAAGTATTGCTTAAGAGACCTGGACTTGTCGTTTTATTGACACCAAAATGCTCTAATAATTCTCGTTATTGAGGTAAAGTAGTGCCTTGAGTTTTTTTTTAGACTACCAATAGGACAATTCATGAACCAAGCAGCTGATCTGTTTAACTTTGTTACTTGAGTTTTGATCTTGGTTTGGTTAAGGAACTGGCAAAAAAATGAGCATTTAGGGACCCACTTAATAGAGAAGTTCGTATTAAATATTTTACCTTTTTCTCGAGATATGACGGCTTCACCTTCCAATGACACTAGTACGGCGGATAATCTTGTTCTCCACGATCACCTGCCGCATCCTTTAAATGAAGAAGACTATATGCGTGTTTGCAGAATACCAAAACAAAAGGTTAGTTCAGTGACGCCTAATATATTAGTCTATGTCGGTTTTGATTCTCTATCTAATGATCCTCACCCCACAGGGTGCAAATTTTAGAGACTTACCTGGCATTGTTATTGGATCTGACAATGCTGTTCGACGAACAACGGAGCCAAGTTTGATGCCTTCTGGAAAGCCATGGGTAATATACACATAATTCTCGTTTGCAGCAATAAAACTACATAGCATCATGTTGCGAAACTCATCTGATGCATGGTTGAGTCCACAAATATCATGTAATTAATACATGATCATGTAGAGCAATGTGAGGACATAAGTTGCTGCATTCTTGTCTAAGTGATTAATTTACTAAGGTTGTGAGATTTTTGCCAAGTCACATTTAAGTTTGATTGACGTGTCATTCAAAAGCAAGATGGTTTCTTGCTTTATAATATTTCTGTTGGAAATAAGGCATAAGTTTTTGTATACCATTCGGAAGAAATTAGCAACCTGCGCATTTAAAAAGTTTGCCAACTCGAACAAATAAAACGCGTATACCAATTTAATTTACATTCATTACTTCCCTAAAATCAGCAAGGGGCCTGTTCAAGTACTGCAGCGCTATACCAATTTAATGGTTGACTTGCTTTGCTTTTTCCCAACTTTCAGGTACCTGAATATGCAATTAATTTCCGTGATGGGAAGTCAACAAGGTAAGCTAGTTTAACATGATAGTAACATGTTCTTGTATTACTCTTATTGTCTCTGTAGTAAAGTAAGTAATTCTATTTGCATGGTAATAAGTTTAGAAGCAAATAATCAATTTCCTTGTTAAGTTACAAAGTCGCTAATCAACTTCTGTACAACTGGAAATGTTCAATTTGCTATACATTTGATTACATGAAGATGTAGCAGATGTAACAAACCATAGCAATCTTGTGACACATTGTCTTTTGTTTGCATTCTTAATGGATCCTCTCTCTGTCAAAACGTAGACCTTTTGCGCGATTGTGGTGGGACGAGACAGTACCAACTGTTTTCTGTTTTCCGGATCTTCACATGAGGGTCAGCCTTTTTGACCTTGCATCTTCCTTAAAAAGATTTTGTGTTGCTGGAAAATCCAACTTAGTTCAGTATTTTCCTTAATCCAGGCAGTTTTGCATCCTGAACAAGACAGGCTCCTCACTTTACGGGAATGTGCAAGGCTTCAAGGCTTTCACGACCATTATAAGTTTTGTGGCAAGCTAAAAGAAAGGTAATAAGCACTTTCAAATTACTTCTGCTTAGCGCAGAGGAACTCGAACTCGATTCTTACAAGAAGCCATGAAGGGAGTGTATTCCAATGGTTGGTTTTGCCATCAATCTTATTGTATTTGGTTCTCAATACAGATACAGTCAAGTGGGAAACGCAGTTGCCGTTTCAGTTGGACGTGCTCTGGGATATTCACTTGGCATTGCTATCCAGAAGCTGAATGGAGGAGACAAACATCTTTTGACCCTCCCCAACAACTTCTCACATTCAACAACTGTCGAATTACTATCGCAACTTCAGAAACCCGAGCAGTAAGATAACTCATTCTTGCACTGTATATTAGATTGGAAGATGATTTCTCTCTCCAAATGCCAACTCCATCCCTGAGGAATATGAATAATATTTCATGGTGGAGTTTAGGCAGTAAAACAAATTATGTTTGTACTCTTATTATTTAAGAACTCCATCATTCGAAGAAACTGACAGACCAACTATCATAAGTTTTTATATTTGTATCATTAGCTTTTTACATGATTGAATAAGGTCTAAACTTTCATCAACCTTAATCATATTTTCCTCTCTTTTTTTTTTTTTTTTTTTTTCTTTTGGTCGTATATTGTGGTATTAGTCAGGTTTTAATCTTTCGGGCAATATTTAATGCGTTTCACATTCTTATGAATTGAATTCTTACTGAAAAAAATTTAAAGCATTTGAATACCTCGATTTAAATCAAGCAACTTCAAGTAAAGTGAAAGAGTTTGAAAATTATCTAAAGGAGTTTATTTCGTTCAAATGCTACACATTGACCTTATACATTCAATTGACTATTGATTAAATTTTACGTATGAAATGTGTATAAATGTGTATCCCTATTATCTATACTAATATATTAAAAAAGACATGATGATACCAATCTTTTGATTTTCTTATTTACTAATCAACATATATTAAGTTTTTTATTTATTATAATATAACTATAATTTACTTTACCTTTATTATTTTTTGAACCTTCTTATTCTTAGAAAGTACGTTGAAATATATAAAGTTTATCTATATTTAAGTTATAATCTTTACTATACAAATTATTATATTTTACTTTAAAATAAATTATTAATCACTCGAGATTAGGCGTGGATGTTTCTAGTTTAAATAAATATTTTATCTAGCTTGACGACACACCATGTCCCATAAATTAGTTGCACAAACTTATTTTTTTAACACCCATATCAAAATGAATATGAACAAGAAAATTTTAGTCCAAATTGCTAGATGGGGCCCAATAACTCAGCCCCACACACAGTCACGCCTATTCACCAAAATACCCCCGCAAAGGCAATTTCGTCAAAGCAAATGTTCAACGGCTCTCATCAAAATATATCCGTTTGCCTCTTTTTTTCCTTATTCGTTTGGTTACTCACAGTTCTTCGCACGAAACCCTAATCCGTGGAGTTATAATTGGTGTATAAAACCCCTCGATTCAACCAATTTCCGCCAACAATCTCTCTCTCTCTCTCTCTCTCTCTCTCTCTCTCTCTCTCTCATCGGCATTCTGATTACGTGTTTGATAGCGATCCTTGTCAATTGATTTCCAAGTTTGATATTGCTTATATTTCTGTTCAATTTCATTCGTTTCTCTCTTGTTGTTTAATTCATTCATCTAACTTGCAGGTTTATTGTTCCTTATTATTTGTTTATATATATATATATATTGTATACAACTGTTTTTTGTTTTTCTTTTCTGCTAACCAATGGAAACAGGACACATGAGCTCATCTGCATCGTCTAACAAGTATCGATCTCGACTTCCTCTTCAAGAACACTCCCTGCACAGGAAAAGTTCGAAGGAAAATGTATGTAATTTATGCTAATTCTGTAATTTGTTAGGGTAATTAATTACTGAATTATGTGTCTGAGAGATTTTGTTTTTGCGTTTTTAATCGACATCTTTTGCTATAATAATTCTAATATCGTATTATTCTGTTTGATCTTGATATGGTTCAATTAGTTGGTGAAAGATTTTTCTAGGGTTTTACTGTTTAATTGATTTGATTTATTGATGAAGTGAGTTTTGGTGGTTAAAACTAATCTGCTGTTTCTTGGTTTATCGCAGTTGGATCGATTCATACCGAACAGATCAGCGATGGATTTCGATTACGCGCATTACATGCTTACTGAAGCCAAAAAAGGTAAGGAAAACCCGGCTGCAAGCTCTCCTTCCAGAGAGGCGTACAGGAAGAAGCTTGCAGAGACTTTTAATATGAATAGGACTCGGATTCTCGCCTTCAAGAACAAGCCGCCGACTCCGGTGGAGGCGATTCCAACTGATTTCTTATCGGCTGCTCAAGTTAAACCGGTTAAACCCCGCAGACACATTCCTCAGGTTGTTGCTATTTCTATTGAGATTACTTTTAGTTTTACGAGTGAAACAAGTTTTGAGTAATGTAGGTGGCATGGTTTTGATATGAATGCCGAATTATTGACAGAATTGAATGTATTTTTGCAGACTTCTGAGAGGACATTAGATGCCCCTGATCTTGTGGATGATTACTACTTGAATTTATTGGATTGGGGAAGCAGCAATGTTCTTTCCATTGCTCTTGGAAGCACAGTCTATTTGTGGGACGCTTCTGATGGATCTACTTCCGAGCTTGTTACCCTCGACGAAGAAAGTGGTCCTGTGACTAGTGTCAAATGGGCTCCTGATGGAAAGCATATTGCTGTTGGCCTTAACAACTCTGATGTTCAGCTGTGGGATTCAACTGCTAATAGACTGGTAAGTGCCTTCAACGTTTGTATATCGGCAACTCTTTGAGTCCTCTGCGATGTGTTCAACTTATTACTACTGTCTTGCAGCTGAGAACAATGAGAGGCTGCCACAGGTCACGTGTTGGTGCGTTGGACTGGAACAATCACATTCTAACAACTGGAGGAATGGATGGTCAGATCGTTAACAACGACGTTAGAGTGAGGGACCACATTGTTGAAACTTATCAAGGACATCACCAAGAAGTGTGTGGTCTTAAATGGTCTGCTTCTGGCCAACAGTTAGCAAGTGGTGGGAACGATAATCTCCTCCACATATGGGACCGATCCGTGGCCTCATCAAGCTCTCCGACTCAATGGCTCCACAGGCTTGAGGACCATACAGCTGCTGTTAAAGCACTTGCTTGGTGTCCCTTCCAGGCTAACTTACTGGCTTCAGGTGGTGGTGGAGGTGACAAGTGTATTAAGTTCTGGAACACGCACACCGGCGCGTGCTTGAATTCAATCGACACTGGCTCGCAGGTCTGTGCTTTGCTCTGGAACAAAAATGAGCGCGAACTGCTTAGCTCTCATGGTTTTACCCAGAATCAGCTCACTCTTTGGAAATATCCTTCGATGGTGAAAATGGGGGAACTCACTGGTCATACATCTAGAGTTCTCTTCATGGCTCAGGTGCCCACTAACTACACCACTGATTATGTCTTTAATTTTGTGTCACAGCGTATTGTCGCAAAAAGATTAAATTTTTCACCAATGGTTTTGATTTTCATTGAGACTACAGATAAGTGTTAACTAGTGAATTAGAAAAGTTGTGTACCTGGATAAAACTCCTAGTTGTATCACACAACCGAAACTCATATCGAAAAGTACCATCACGTGTTGTGTTCGTAAATTGAAAGTTAGAATAGAAGTAATGCTATAAATATTGATTAGTTTGTACCTACACAATAATAACTCATTTCGATTAGTAGCTGTGTTCTCACTCCTGATGGTATTCTTTCTATGCTTCATTCTGATCTTTATCTTATTGTCAGAGTCCGGATGGATGTACCGTGGCATCTGCAGCAGGGGATGAGACTCTTAGGTTTTGGAATGTCTTTGGGACACCTGAAGTGGCGAAGCCTGCCCCCAAAACACACACAGAGCCATTTGCACATTTGAACCGTATGAGATAAATTGGCAACAGCGCATAAATCCCAAAATTTATTTGCCAAACAATGAGTGTTGCGCATATTCCAGTGAAGCGACCTTATCGAGCTTGTGGTCTCTGCGTTTTCCGTTTTTTGTATATTGTTCTTTATGATGTATATAGTTAGTCATACTTATGCAGTGATTTGAGGATTAACTCCTTGCTTTATTTTTAAAATTTTAGATTAGGAGGTCCTTTTATTTCTTGATTTGTTGTGGCAATTCACAAATTGTGACTGCCATTGCTGAAGTTTTTTATATGTTACTTTCTTTTTCCTAATGCTCATCTCTCTTAATACTCTTTATGATTGTGGTCTGCACTAGTTTTACTTTAAGTTGTTCATAACACATCTGTCGGAATCATACAAGTTGTTAACATCAAAAGACTACTTTTTTTTTTTTGGATTGATAGTGAAAGATTCTACTTGTTGACAAACCAGAACATCAAAATGATGTCAGAGACTCAAAATGTTTTTCAAGATTGCATCTCCGACATGAATCAAAACTAGTTGCTATTAGAATATGGAAACGTTTTCATATTTGACTCTATTTAAACAAAGCATACAAGTTGTTACGTTTATTGTAACTACAACTTCTACGAATTTCTGTTAACATGTCAAAAAGATTCGACATTTTGAAGAGATTTAAACACTGTTAACTTACCAAAACTTGCTAAAAACATTTAATGCGCCGAAACATACTTATAACCGATGCATCTTACCCACTTATATGATATATTCTTATGCTCTTCATTTTAACAAAGTATCCCTTGATATTCGATATACAACTAATTACGTTCATAAAGTAAAGTTTTCGAGAGATGTATGCCTGATAATATTTCTAAAGCAAAACCAAAATACTTTGAAATTGGAAAACATTTAAACTTCATTTCTACTTTATTAGAAACAGAAATAAAGATATTTGAAGATTTATTCCATTATTTGAAAATGATCTTGTATATAGGACCAACTACTTGGTCATGGTGGTACCCTTCATTGGTGCATTATGCTCCATTTTAAAACTTTTTGGTAAATTCTGAGATAAGGTAATAAGATAGGCCCCAACTTGCAAATTGAAGCTAATCCGGTAAAATATCAAATACTGGTTTATTTCTCACTCAGAAAAGTAAACCATGGCATGCACTGGTGTGCTAGGATTCGCCACTCCACCATTAAACTCCAGTAGAAAACCAAAGGCACACAGAAAAGAGGCATCCCTTTCATGTTGCTCAACTTCTAATTCGACTAACGAACAAGAAACCACTAAGAAATTCAGCTACAGTCGAGCTTCACCAGCAGTGAGGTGGCCCCACCTGAATTTCAATGAAACCCATCACCCGAAAATGGTTATTCCGGAGATTAGAGAGGAAGTTGAACTTGAAAGTGAAGATGGGTTCGTTAGCGTTGGTGAAAATGAGGAAGCAGTCGAGGTGTTTGATAAAAGGCTTAGCAGAAATAAAGTGAAGAAAATGAATAAGTTGGCTCTGAAGAGAGCGAAAGACTGGCGGGAAAGGGTGGATTTCTTGACTAAAAGGATTACGGAGTTGAAATCCGACGGGTTTGTGGCGGATGTGTTGGATGAGAAGATGGTGCAAATGACACCAACTGATTACTGTTATCTAGTGAAAGCTGTTGGTCAGTTGAATTGGCAAAGAGCGTTGGAGGTTTACGAGTGGTTAAATCTTCGGCAGTGGTATGCTCCCAATGCTCGAATGCTTGCCACTATTCTGTCTGTGCTTGGGAAAGCCAATCAAGAAAGTTTGGCTGTGGAGATTTTTAGTCGTGCGGAGTCTTCTGTTGGTAATACTGTCCAAGTGTATAATGCAATGATGGGCGTGTATGCTAGGAATGGTCGTTTCGCCAAGGTTCAGGAGTTGCTTGATTTGATGCGTGAACGTGGTTGTGAGCCTGACCTTGTTAGTTTTAATACCTTGATTAACGCACGCATGAGGTCGGGTCCCATGTCTCCGAATTTTGGAATTGAACTACTAAATGAAGTGAGGAGATCAGGAATTCAGCCCGACATAATCACTTACAACACTATTATTAGTGGGTGTTCGAGGGAATCCAATTTGGAGGAGGCTGTGATGGTTTTTGATGACATGGAGAAAAGCAAATGTCAGCCAGATTTATGGACTTACAATGCTATGGTCTCAGTGTATGGAAGATGTGGACTCGCTGGTGAGGCAGAGCGGCTCTTTAACGAGTTGGGATCAAAAGGTTTTTTTCCCGATGCAGTTACATACAACTCTCTGCTTTATGCATTTGCAAGGCAAGGAAACGTGGAGAAGGTGAAAGAAATTTGTGAAAAGTTGGTGGACATGGGGTTTTCCAAGGATGAGATGACTTATAATACTCTTATTTACATGTATGGGAAACAAGGTCAGCACGAACACGCTTTGCAAATTTACAGAGATATGAAATCTTATGGTCGAATCCCTGACGCAGTTACGTATACCGTTTTGATCGACTCTCTTGGAAAATCAAATAAAATGATCGAAGCTGCAAATGTTATGTCAGAGATGCTAAATTCTGGTACCAAACCGACTTTGCGTACTTACAGTGCTTTGATATGTGGCTATGCAAAATCTGGACAGCGGGCAGAGGCTGAAGAGATGTTTAGCTGCATGCTGCGTTCTGGAATTAAGCCAGACAAACTTGCATATTCAATCATGTTGGATGTGCAATTGAGGTCGAATAACACGAAAAAGGCAATGTTATTATACCAGGAAATGGTTTCTGATGGTTTTGTTCCCGATCTTGCTCTCTGTGAAGCACTATTACGTAAACTTGGTAGGGAAAAGGATGAAAAAGCTATCCAGAAAGTGGTCAAGGATCTTGAAGCATTACATGGCATGGGACCAGAGATGATTTCGTCTGTACTTACGAGAGGCGAGTGCTATGATTATGCAGCTACAATGTTGAGACTTGCAGTTACCCAGGGTCATGGTATTAACCATGATAACTTACTGTCGATCTTGAGTTCATATAGTTCTTCTGGACGGATGTCTGAAGCATTAGAACTGCTAATTTCTATTAAGGAACACGCATCTGAATCTCAGCAGTTTATAGCTGGAGCTTTGGTTGTTATTTATTGCCAAGCTGGTCAATTAGATGCTGCTTTAGATGAATACCATAAAAATAATATTCTACATGCATATAATGGCAGTTGTGCCATGTACGAGTCGATGCTCAAGTCCTGTAGGGAGAATGAACGCTTTGCTGAAGCTTCTCAAATCTTTTCTGATATGAAATTTCATGCAGTCGAACCTTCAGCGAATATTTACAAGATAATGGCTCTCACATACTGCAGTATGGGTTTCCCTGAGACAGCTCATCATTTGGTCGACGAGGCAGAAGCAAAAGGCATTCCTGTTCATGACGTGTCAATGTGTGCTGCCCTTGTTGAAGCTTATGGAAGATCGAAGCAACTGGAAAGAGCAGAGAGTGTTGTTGGAAGCCTGAGGCAGAGAGAAAACATTGTGAACCGAAAAGTTTGGAATGCATTACTTCAAGCTTATGCTGCAAGTGGTTGTTATGAGAAAGCAAGAGCGGCTTTTGAGACAATGATGAGAGATGGTGTTTCCCCAACCGTTGATACAATGAACAGCCTATTGCAAGCACTGATTGTTGACGGAAGACTAAATGAGCTATATGTGGTGATTCAAGATTTACAAGATATGGGATTCAAAATTAGTAAAACCTCGATTATTTTGATGCTAGAAGCATTTGCCAATGCTGGCAATATATTTGAAGTGAAGAAGATATACCATGGAATGAAAGCTGCAGGGTATCTTCCTACCATGCATCTCTACAGGGTTATGATTGGTTTGTTGTGTAGAGGAAAACAGGTAAGGGATGTAGAAGCCATGGTTTATGAAATGGAGGAAGCAGGATTCAATCCTGATATCTCTATTTACAACCTTTTGCTTTCAATGTACACTAAAATAGAGGATTATAAGAAGACGGTTCAAGTTTACCAGCAGATTCAAGAATCTGGCCTTAAACCAGACGAGGAGACTTACAATACTCTAATCCTAATGTATTGCAGAGATTGTAGGCCTGAAGAAGCTGTCTCACTGTTGGGTGAAATGAGACGATTAGGTTTAAAACCTCAATTGGATACCTACAAAAGCCTCATAGCAGCTTTTTGTAAGCAGCTAATGCCAAAACCAGCTGAAGAACTTTTCGATACCCTAAAGTCAGAAGGACACAAGCTCGACCGCTTTTTGTATCATTTGATGATGAAAATGTATAGAAACTCTGGAAACCACTCTAAAGCAGAAAAAATGCTAGTAAATATGAAAGAATCAGGAATTGAACCCACCATTGCTACAATGCATCTGCTTATGACTACTTATGGTAGCTCAGGCCATCCGGTTGAAGCTGAAAAAGTGCTCAATAATTTAAAATTGTCTTGTTCAGCTCTTGGTACATTACCATATAGTTCAGTTATTGACGCTTATCTGAAGAATGGTGATTTCCATGTTGGTATTGAAAAGCTCACGGAGATGAAAAAAGAAGGTTTGGATCCAGACCATAGGATATGGACATGTTTTATTAGGGCTGCTAGTCTGTGCCACAATACAAGTGAAGCCATTATGCTCTTGAGTGCAATTAAAGATGCAGGTTTCCATATTCCATCAAGGCAAGTATCCGTATTTATACCTTCTATGTTTTGGGGGTAAAGGATAGGAGCTTTGTCTTTACCTGTTCTGAACAAAAAATGATTTTTCTGTCACAGGCTTTTGACTGAAAATCCCACGTTGCTGTTGCCAGAGATAGACAGCTATCTTAAGGAAATAGAACCCATGGAAGATCACGCTGCGTTTAACTTTGTTAATGCTTTGGAAGATTTGCTGTGGGCTTTTGAACAAAGGGCAACTGCAGTGTTGATTTTCCAGTTAGCAATTAAGAGAAACATTTATCATCAACACGTGTTCAGGTAGCTACAGTATATATTTACCAACTATTTGTTTCTCATGTTTATAGCGAGAGTTTCATACTTTGAACAATATCCTTGGAATAGATTTTTAAATTTTACGGACATTTGTCTTATGAAAACATGCTTATTGATCTATTTATTTATATGGCTGTCATATGCGAGAGAAGCGTTGGTTGAAGGAGATTAGGAGGAGCTTTAATATCATCTCAGTTATGAGTGCTATATTGGAATATTTCCCCCCTTACTAAGCTGCAAAATAAGTAAATTACTGGGGATGGGCCACTATGACTCATGTTCATATACTTGTTATGTAACAAAATATCTTGGTGATATTTGTATGCTCAAATTTGTAGTGTTTGCTTATAATCATATTACTTTGCCTTACAGAGTCGCTGACAAGGATTGGGGGGCCGACTTCAGAAAGTTATCTGCTGGTGCTGCTCTTGTTGGTCTAACCTTATGGCTTGACCACATGCAGGTTCTCTTTCGTGATTCAGTTCTTGATATGTTTTAGCGTGTGCTTTTTGCTATTGACTTTAGTTGGACTCAGGACTTTAAGATGATCAAAACTATGGCATTCAAGCTGTGTCCAAAATATGTATATCGAATGGCATCAATTAATGTTATTTCTTCTTAGACTTCAATATTTTCTTGCTTCTACAACTCCCATATAACACTAGTTTTAACTTTCAGACAATTGAGTTTCAAATTCTGATTCGTGCAGGATGCATCCCTCGAAGGCTTTCCAGAGTCTCCAAAATCTGTAGTATTAATCACAGGTACAGCAGAATACAACCGAGTTTCCCTGAACAGCACACTGAAGGCATACCTTTGGGAGATGGGGTCTCCATTTCTACCCTGCAAAACCCGGGACGGACTTCTTGTTGCAAAAGCCCATTCCTTGCGGCTCTGGTTGAAGGATTCTCCATTTTGCTTGGACCTTGAGTTGAGAAATAGCCCGATCCTTCCCCAGACTAACTCAATGCAGCTCGTCGAAGGATGCTATATCAGACAGGGCCTTGTTCCTGCTTTTAATGACATAAAAGAGAGGCTTGGGCACGTTTCGCCCAGGAAGTTTGCACGGCTCGCTTTGCTGTCAGATGAGAGGAGAGAGAAGGCTATTAATGCTGATATAGAAGGTAGGAGAGAGAAGTTGGCTAAGTTGGGGAATGACGGGGTTGTGAGAAAGAACAAGTTCAATAATCAAAAGTTTAGTAGGAGGCCCCCTGTTTACCACAAGCAGAAAGTGGAGTCTTAAATTACATTTTGTAACTGTAAATTATGGTAAATCTGTATGTACTGTAAAATGTATATTTACGTGTACAGTTCATACAACGTTTGTGGGAAATAGACAACCTTTTATTCAATTAGTCGCAATACCGTTTTCAAGGATGGATTTTCAATAGCCTATAATGACATAAATATCAGAAAAAATATGCATCTTGATTGTAAAGATAAGAGTAAAGCTCCAATCGATTGACGATTGTTACATCAGTTTTATTTAGTTAGTTAACTGTTGCTATTGGTTCACTAATATTCCTTTTTTATTTTATTTTTTACCTAAAGTTATTTATTTTTGACCCTTTTTTATCGAAAAATAAACCTTGCACGTAAAATTATAATTGTCAATGAGCCCTGTCAAAAAAAAAAATCTCGAATGTTGGAGGTTCATCATTGAAATAACGCCACAAATATTATTATCATACCCCCACCCCCACCCCCCCAAGCTGCCATATTATGCGTAGCAAAATGTTATGAACCTAACTGATTTATGGTGATGATTTGTGATGTTGCAGATGATTAATCCGGATTTTAGAGAGAAAGCTGTTTAAGAGATCAGCTCAAGCTCAAGAGAAGAAGGAAAGAAGAGATGAGAGAAGAAGAAATATTGCAGAATAATTTCTCATAAAAATTGCTTGCCAATAGAACAGTACAATCCTTAGTTTAATAGCTACTGTTCCCTAACTATTTTTAGCCGAACACGATTCTACAATTAGAAAACGCGTGATACATATATTTGGCCCAAATTAGAATTACTGATTAAAATAATAAAAGCAAAAATAATAAAAGACAGCTAATAGCAAAATGGTCCCCAATTCCTAATTCTTTCCTCTCTCCTCTGTAACCCTAGATCCGGACGGTACAATTGTGACAATGCCCTCCCCTTCAATTAAGCTTGTCCTCAAGCTTCTAGATGTGGAAAGCGACGCGTCATCTCTTCCCAGTCCTCCCACGTGGCTTCCTCGTCAGCTTCTCCTCGCCACTTAATAAGCCACTGAATTTGTGCCTTATTTTTCTTTTTGATAATTCTTCGTGCTAATATTTTTTCTGCAATTGGCTCACTCCTTTCTTGCTCTCCTATTGCAGGTATCACTTGGGTTGCTTCATCTGTGAGTCCAATCCGTCGCTTCAGCAGTGAAACATGGAATACGGGATGCACTCGAGCCCCTTCAGGTAACAACAGCTTATATGCCACTATTCCCACCCTCTCAATTACCTTGAATGGCCCTGCAAATTTTGGGCTCAATTTCCACTCTTTGTCTGTTCTGATGGTAGACTGCCTATATGGTTTTAGTTTTAGGTATACCCAATCACCTATGTTAAATTCCCTCTCTGATCTGCCTTGATCAACAAATTTCTTCATGCGCAATTGTGCCTGTTGCAATTGCTCCTTGAGGTGCAGGGTTGCCTCCTGTCTTTTTGTCACCAATTCTTCAACCCCTTGAACTATGAATTCCTTATAAGGTCCAATTCCTATTTGAGATGGTTGATAACCATATAAAGCCTCAAATGGGGTTGTCCCTATGGCAGTGTGGAAGTTGGTGTTATACCACCATTCTGCCATAGGAATCCACCTTGCCCACCCCTTAGGATTAGTTCCAGACATGCACCTCAAATAAGTTTCCAAGCACTGATTCACCCTCTCAGTCTGCCCATCAGTCTGAGGATGATAGGCAGTGCTTAGGTGTTGTTGAATTCCCAGTGTTTGCAGCAACTCCTTCCAAAACTGACTTACAAAAATCTTATCTCTATCAGAGATAATCCCTTGTGGCAGCCCATGCAGCTTGTACACACTATCTAAGAATAAGGTAGCTAAACTAGCAGCCTTATAGGGGTGAGTGAGAGGGATAAAATGTGCCAGCTTAGTGAACTTATCCACTATAACCCATAAAGTGTCCTTCCCCTCACACTTGGGAAGTTGTTCTATGAAATCCATAGAAATTAGCTGCCATGCTCCTTCTGGTATATGTAGGGGAACTAAGAGACAAGGACTCTTTATGTTCTCATGTTTGCACTGTTGGCACACTCCACATTGTGCCACCAGTCTCTTCACAAAGTCCCTCATCCCTGGCCACAAGAAAATGGCTTCAATCCTTTGATAGGTTCCCAATTCTCCATGCATCATTTTCACCACTTGTTCCCTTATACCATTTGAGCTCCCAACATATAATATGCCCTTATACCTCAGTATCTGATCCGTGTAAGAGTAGTGGGGAATATTATATGGGGTTACTATCCTTTCAGCAATAAGTCTTTGAGCAATCTCATCTTCTTCATAGCTCTTAATCAGCTCACTCATCCACTGAGGTTGGATGATACTCAGTGAGTTGCACTCTACTTCTTCATCTCTCCTGGACAGTGCATCAGCAGCACTATTGTCCCTCCCCCTCCTATACTCTATCTTATAATCATACCCCATCAATTTGGTCATGTATTTATGCTGCATAGGAGTTGATATTTTCTGACTTAAGAGAAATTTCAAACTCTGTTGATCTGTCCTTATAGTGAATTGCCCTTGTATGAGATAGGACCTCCATTTATCTAAAGCTAATATAATAACTAGGAATTCTTTCTCATAGATGGATAATCCCAAATTCTTGGGTCCCAACCCCTTGCTAATGTAAGCAATGGGGTGCCCTTCCTGACTCAGAATTGCTCTCAATCCATTGTAACAGGCATCAGTTTCTACACAGAATGCCTTCTTGAAGTCTGGAAGTTGTAGAACTGGTGCCTGAGTCATAGCTAGTTTCAATTTCTGAAAAGCTTCTTCAGCTTTCTCAGACCACTGAAACCCTCTCTTCTTGGTCATCTCATTGAGAGGCTTGGCAATCACTCCATAATGCCTAATGAATTTTCTATAGTACCATGTTAATCCAAGAAATGCTCTCATGGCCTTCAAGTTTTTGGGCTTTGGCCATTCTTTCATGCACTGGATCTTACTGGGGCCAGCTCCTACCTTTCCTCCTCCTATAATATATCCCAAGTAATCCACTGTCCTTTGTCCAAAAGAACATTTGGATCTCTTGGCATATAAACAGTTCTGCTTCAGTATTTCAAACACCATTTTCAAATGACCTTGATGTTCTTCCATATCCCTGTTGTATACTAGTATGTCATCAAAGAAAACTAGTACCATCCTCCTCAGTTGGTCCTTGAAGATCTTGTTCATTAGTGCTTGGAAGGTGGCAGGTGCATTGGTTAGCCCAAAGGGCATAACCTTGAACTCATAATGCCCTGACACAGTCACAAAGGCTGTTTTTCCAGTATCCCTGCTCCTCATTCTGATTTGGTGGTATCCAACCCTCAAATCTATCTTTGAGAACACCCTAATATGTGTGAGCTCATCCAATATATCTTCAATAAGTGGTATATGAAAGCTATTCTTAATAGTTATAGAATTTAACTTCCTATAATCCACACAAAACCTCCAACTGTTATCCTTCTTCTTCACTAGTAGTACTGGGGAGGCAAAGGGACTGTTACTAACTGTGATTAACCCAGTGCCCAACATCTCCCTTACTAGCTTCTCAATTTCTTCTCTCTGGATATAAGGATACCTGTAGGGTTGCTGCTTAAAAGCTTGAGCCCCTGGTATTAAGTCAATCTCAGGCTCTTGCCCCCTCTCTGGTGGTAATTCCCTTGGTTCCTCAAACAGTTTTCATATTTTTTGAGGATCCCTTCCAGCTATATGGCTGTCTCTTTTAATTCTCCTTCTGTCATAGGGGCTATCATGACCAGACATGTTATCATGTCACTGGTCCCCTTGCTAATCAGCTTGGATGCCTTCCTCTCATCCAGCAAGTGCATGGTAGTTTCCTCCTTGATACCCTGCAGTTGATGTAACTTCCCTTCTTGATAATACAACACCCTGTTGTTGTCAAAATCAAAAGCAGGTATCCCTAGTGTCCTTAGCCAATCCACCCCCACTACCATATTGCAGCCTCCCAACTTCATGACTCTAACATCAGTTGTAAACTCCTTATCCTCAAAGTTCCACTTAAAGTCTGGGCACTTATAGTTACTCTTGACTTTCCCCCCATCAACTATAGTGACATTCAATGGCCTGGTGCACTCTAGCTTGCACTTCAGCTATTTGGCAGTAGAGTAGTCCAGGAAGTTGTGGGTACTCCCAGTGTCCAGCAGCATAGTGATACTCCTCCCCTTCACTACTCCCCTCAACCTGATTGTAGTAGGGGCATTTAGCCCTCTCATAGCATGCACTGAGATTTGATAATGCTCTCCATTATCCTCCTCCCCAGATTCCTCTTCCTCTTCCCCTTCTCCTGCTCCTAGTATCATGAACAACTTTTTACACTTGTGCCCTACAAAGTAGGGTTCATCACAGTTAAAACCCAACTTGTTCCTTCTCCTTACTTCCATTTCCTCAGGTGTCAACCTTTTGATTGGTGGATAATTCCCAGTAGGGTGGCTGTTTTTGGCTGGTTCACTCCTTCCCATCTGAGGTCTGTTCTTAAACAGTACATGAGAGCCTCTTGCTAGAGCTCTTTGTGCCTTCATAGTTTCTAACATCCCTTCATGTTTCCTAGCCATGAATATGGCTTGATTGAGTGTGGTAGGAACCAACATTTCTACCATTCCCCCCACTTCCTCCTTAAGCCCACCGATGAAGCTTTTAACAAAGTACTTTTCATCTAAGTGCCTATTCCTGTTGCTCATGTAAGCTTTCAGTTCTTCAAACTTTTGGATATATTCATCAACTGTTCCCATCTGTTTCAACTTGTTAAACTCTCCTATCAGATTTTCACCCCTAGCTTGGGTGAATCATTCTTCTACTATCTCCACAAACCTTGGCTACCCTCCCCTCTATATTGTCTAAATACCAATGATCTGCTACCCCTTCCATATGGATACCAACAATTATGATTTTCTCATAATCTGACATCTGGTTCAACAAAAAGTATCTCTGACATTTTCTAGCCCAACCTCTAGGATCCTCACCATCAAACTTAGGGAAGTCATACCTTGGTGCTCTGATGTTGGTCATGTCATTTCTGTAGGCAGGGTTCTGCATGAGACCAGGTCCATCCATGTTTCCCCTGATCTGTGATGTGCTACTTGTGATCTTGGATGATTCTCCAGCCTCAGTTTCCACTCCTTTTCCAGCCTGTAAGGTTTGTAGAATCTGGTTAATCATTCCTTTCATGTCATCCATATGTGTCTTCATTTCTGTATGGCCAACCTTCAGCTCCTGTTGTCCAGCCTCTAGGCCTTCAATCCTCTGGGTGTTGTTATTTTTTGCCATATTTGCTATCAGAGTGTGCACATGATATCTGCTCTGAATACCAAATGTTATGAACCTAACTGATTTATGGTGATGATTTGTGATGTTGCAGGTGATTAATCCGGATTTTAGAGAGAAAGCTGTTTAAGAGATCAGCTCAAGAGAAGAAGGAAAGAAGAGATGAGAGAAGAAGAAATACTGCCGAATAATTTCTCATAAAAATTACTTGCCAATAGAACAGTACAATCCTTAGTTTAATAGCTACTGTTCCCTAACTAATTTTAGCCGAACACGCTTCTACAATTAGAAAACGCGTGATACATATATTTGGCCCAAATTAGAATTACTGATTAAAATAATAAAAGACAGCTAATAGTAAAATGGTCCCCAATTCCTAATTCTTTCCTCTCTCCTCTGTAACCCTAGATCCAGACGGTACAATTGTGACACAAAATTAACATTACAACAAAGGACTTGAACTTCCACTTAAGCCACTTGTTTCAATAACTTTTACTATCGAGAACATGGTGCTAATGTTCGAATCGAGGTTGATAGATCATGAGATGGCTCGATCCCAATTTGGATGATTGATTAATAGTTTGTCTCAAATATTTTCAATCAAAAATCATCACAAGTATTTGGGCTTCTCAGCGGCCCAGTTATAATGGGCCCATTCTCAGGCCCATTAAGAGTCTAGGGTTTTTCCGCCAAATAAAACCTAACAAAATGCATTTGCTCCGAGATTTAGCTGCAGTGAGCTACCACCGCAGGTTCTGCCAATCGCCACAGCTCCTCCTCCTTCTCCGCCGTAAGATCTCAACTCCACCGTCGCATTACCTCATCACTCCACCTCCCGTTCAGTTATTATCATATCAATCAACTGACTACTGCAAATTTTGTTGTTGTTGTTGTTCTATTTATTATAGGTTAATCAATCAACACCCATGAAGCACAACAACGTTATCCCCAACGGTCACTTCAGGAAGCACTGGCAGAACTATGTGAAGACCTGGTTCAACCAGCCAGCTCGCAAGACCAGGAGAAGAATCGCTAGGCAGAAAAAAGCCGTTAAGATTTTCCCTAGGCCGACAGCTGGATCGCTTCGTCCGATCGTGCGAGGTCAGACGCTCAAGTACAACATGAAGGTTAGAGCTGGTAGAGGCTTCTCGCTCGACGAGCTCAAGGTAAGAACAAAAAAATGCTTAATGAGATGTTTTTTTCAGCTGAATTTGTTATGATTGGTTGAATGATTGTGGATTCTGGTTTTGCTTCTTGATTTGTCGGATTAGTGCTTTCGGTGTTGTGTTTGGTTACGCGCTAGTGATTTGGTGAAAGCTCTTGTTCTGAATTGAATTTGGTTTTACGTCGATAAGTAAGACAGTATTTGAAGATTGTGCTGAGGTGAATTTGTCTGATCATTTAAATGTTGGAGTCCAGTGTTGTGAATTCTGATTTTGCATCCAAAATTATCGCTTAGTTTGTAGAGTAATACCAGTGCTGTTGAATGCTGATGTTCTGAATTTGATTTAATTTTACGTCGATAACTGTTACAAAGTAGTCAGAGATTCCAAGGTAAAATGCTGCAATGGATGCATTTGAGCCAAATTCGTCTGATCATTAGGTGCTGGAGTCTCGTGTTGTTAATTCTGATTTTGCATCCTAAATTTTGCGTTGTCTGTAGAGTAATACCATGATCGGGATTCTGTTTTGCATTACATTAATAATTATTGAAAGGTCGTGTTCTGCATTCAATTAGTTTTTATGTTCGATTGATGTATTTGAGCTGAAATTCGTCTGATTGATCAAATTTTGAGGTCTGGTGTTTTGAATTCTCATTATCCAAAATTGTTGCGTTGTTTGTAGAGTTATGCCATGGTAAGGTGTGTGTCGTTATGTCAAATCCGCATCAACCATTGTCACATCATATTTGTCTAACGTTGATTTAGATTTTCTTGATAGATACTAGATAGTAGTGGATTCTGTGTGTTGTCTATTCGTCAGTACCTGAGTATGCTGTGAATTTGATTTTGATTTTGATTTGCTCTGTGGCTGTTGACTTATCAATGTTCTGAAGTCTATTGGAATTTACATAAATATCTGTTGGAAAACCGTGTTCAGTTTTCTATTTGATTTTACTTCTGTAATGTTGAGATTATATTATGGAGGTTAAATGGTTTTACATCAATAATTGTTCGAATCATGGTTTCCTGAATGTCATTTGGTTTTACATCAATAATTGTTAGAACCATGGTTTCCTGAGTTCAATTTGGTTTTACATCAATAGGCAGCTGGCATCCCTAAGAAGCTTGCTCCAACTGTCGGCATCTCTGTCGATCACAGACGTAGAAATCACTCGTTGGAAGGTTTCCAGACAAATGTTCAGAGGCTGAAGACATACAAAGCCAAGCTTGTTGTCTTCCCAAGACGCGTACGCAAATTCAAGGTAACACCCATCAAATATATATATATATATTTATATATATACATAAATATATGTATATATATCAATCAGCTCGGCTTGGTTTTTATATTAGAGCGCTCTTAATTGCTTGTTTCTTGCACAGGCGGGTGATTCTACTGCTGAGGAATTGGCAACAGCCACTCAAGTATCTGGCGAATTCTTGCCAATTGTACGTGAGAAGCCAACTGTTGAGCTCGTCAAGGTAACAGGAGATATGAAGTCATTCAAGGCTTACGACAAGCTACGTTTGGAACGAACAAACGAACGACATGTCGGCGTTAGGGCTAAGAGGGCAGCCGAGGCTGAAAAGGAAGAGAAGAAATAGAGCGAGTCTCTGGGAGTTTTTCAATCTGTTTTGTTCTAGTTCAGTGTATGAATACTTATATCATTCTATCTTGGACATCTTTTGGATATGGATTCTCTTTTTACAAATTGAAGTAAGGTTATATGCACAAGTACACTGCGATTTATTAGAGATTTGTGCTTCGGAAATGAATTTTGATATGAATCTTTTGGCTTGGTATTGCCAACATAGCCTATTTTCATTTGCTTTGTGTATTATGGTTGGATACTTGGATTACAGATGATAATTTATTTAGCTAATTGGAATTGGAAGTGGTTGAATGGAAGATTATTTGGTTGTGTGAACATGGTTCAGATGGTTATGTGTTTGTTACTCTATTCAAAGGATTTGCGATTAGACCGTCATATCCGAAAAAGAATTTTGTGAGTGAATTTATCAACAATTTGCGTATAATTGCTTATCGCTTATGTTTTGACAAAAAAGCAAGAAACCTGTTTACTCATTTACTACTGAAGTGTAGAACCTTCGAGAGGACTAGAATATGAAAAGTGAGATTGCAGAATCAAGCCTCGTGAAAGTCTTTTTCGAATGGCCTCCATTGTTGATTTTTATCATTCTTCTACGTTATTTATAATAGTAGTAGCAATGCCACACAACACAAGGTCATCAATCAACAACGTTGTTTGTAGGACTCGTTCATTTAAATATTTTTGTTAAAATCTTGCTAATAATATTATAAATAATACATGACTAATAGAATATGGCACAGTTTGCATGAGAGAGAAAGATGAGTGCGTGCATGGTGGTGTGCGTAATCAGAAATAGAAAAGATGCTTCGTTCATTGTATGATGAAAATGAATTATACTGTTCACCGACTTTATAATAGCGAGCTGAGAATCCTAACAACTAATCAAAGAAGAGAAGAATATTCTCTCATTTTAACTAACTATTCCACTTTACCATTTCCTCCAATTTTGTACAATTAGAACTATCAGCTATGTTTGTATTCTACGTTTTATACTCCCCCTCAAGATAGGAGTATATGTCATAGACTCCTAAACCTCTTCAAACACAACCCTTTTGTGAACACATCTGCCAATTGATTGTCTGTTGAAACATGGAACATTTTGAACAAACCTTGCTGCAGTTTTTCTCTTACAACATGACAGTCTATTTCTATATGTTTGGTCCTCTCATGATAAACGGGATTGGATGCAATATGCATAGCCGCTGTGTTGTCACAGAACATCATGGCTGGCTTGTTATGTCCTTCTCCTAAATCCTTTATCAGTCCTTTCAACCATACCACTTCACAGACAACTGAGGCCATGGCTCTATACTCTGCCTCAACAGAGGATCTTGAAACTGTCTGCTGCTTCTTGGACCTCCAAGAGACTAGAGCACTCCCCAAAAAGACACAAAACCCTGTAATAGATCTTCTGGTGTCTATATAGGTAGCCCAATCATCATCATATTATGCCTTAATGTGAAGGGCATTGTTGCTGGGGAAGAAGAGGCCTTGTCCTGGTGAACTCCTCAAGTATCTAACCACCCTTAGTGCTGCATTCATATGAGTCTTCGTAGGATCAGATAGGAATTGACTGAGTGTTTGTATAGCATAAGAGATGTCAGGTCTTGTCACTGCCAAATAAAGCAGCCTTCCAATCAATCTCCTATACTCATAGGGTCTTCAAGCTTGTCTCCCCCTTGTTGAGATAATCTCAAGTTCTGTTCAATAGGAATCCCAGTAGATTTCCCACCTAGCAATCCACAGTCATTAATGATTTCCAAAGCATATTGTCTTTGGCTGACTGCAATTCCATGCTTGGATCTGGCTATTTCTAATCCAAGAAGGAATTTGAGAGGTCCTAAGTCTTTCAACTGGAAGTGGTGCTTGAGATATTCTTTCAATGATGCAATGTCTTCATCATTGTTTCCTGTGATGACTATGTCATCAACATAGACTAGTAGAGCAGTAGTGGTTCCATTGGAGTGTCTGATGAACAAAGAGTGGTCATAGGAAGACTGAGTGAAGCCTTGCTTGAGGATAACAGATGAGAGCTTATGATTCCATTGTCTACTGGCCTGTTTTAGGCCATAAAGTGATTTGTGAAGTCTGCATACTAGATTCTCCCCCTCAGTGACAAGACCAGGAGGTGGAAACATATAAACCTCTTCATCAAGGTCTCCATACAAAAAAGCATTGTTGACATCAAGCTGAGAGAGAGAGACCATCATTTAGAAGCAGCAACAGCTAGAAGACATCTCACTGTACTGAGCTTAGCAACAGGAGAAAAGGTTTCAAAATAGTCCAGGCCTTCTCTCTGGGTGTAGCCCTTGGCTACAAGCCTGGCCTTGAACCTTTCAATATCACCAGTGGATGTGTGTTTGATCTTAAACACCCATCTGCAACCAACTGCAGTCTTCCCATGTGGTAGAGTTTGCAAAGACCAAGTATTATTTGCTGTAAAGCAGAAAGATCATCCAACATAGCAGCTTGCCAATTAGGGTCCAAAACAACTTGGTCATAAGAAGTAGGTGTGGAGTGAGAGGCAACATAAAGAATATAATTTAAAAATGAGGGAGACAGTCTGTGAAAGGACAAATTCATTGTCAAATTAGGAGAGTAACCTGAGAGTGTTACAACAGCAGTGGTAGAGGGAGGAACTGCAATGGAAGAAGCCAGCTTATACTGATAGTCAAGGAGGTGAGCAGGAGGTTTATTGACTCTAGTGGACCTTCTGAGAGGAAGAGGAGGTGGAGGTGGTGATATGACAGGAGAGAGTGAGTTAGAGGTCCCAGAGTGAGAAGGTGATATATGTACAGTAGGAGGAGACTGTATGAGAGGAGAGTGAGGAGGTGGAGGCTGTGTAGCAGTAGTGGGAGATGGTAGTGACTTTGTAAAAGATGAGGGAGGTAGAGGAATAGAAAAGATAGGAAATGAAGGTAGAGATGTTGTATCAGGAGGTGTAGTAGCATAGGGAAAGATGTGTTCATAAAACACAACATCCCTAGAGACAAAAGTGGATTTGGATTGAAGATTATACACAAGATATCCTTTGATATGAGCTGGATACCCAAGAAATATGCATTTGTGAGCTCTGGTTTGCATCTTTGTAGCAGGTTTAGGCAGAGAGGATGAAAAGCATAGAAAGCCAAAGACTTTGAGGTGATTGTAGTTAGGAATTTTTCCAAATAGAATGTGAAATGGGGTATCATTGTAAAGAAGGGGGGTAGGAGTTCTATTGATGATATAGGCAGCTGTAACTAAGCATTTACCCCAGAATTGAGTGGTAAATTGGTTTGTAATCGCAAGGCTCTTGCTACATTTAAGAGGTGTCTGTGTTTGCGTTCTACAACCGAGTTTTGTTGGGGAGTGTAAGTGCAGCTCTGTTGGTGAATGATGCCAAGAGTGGTAAAGAATTCTTGCATTTTGAACTCAGTGCCTTGATCCGTTCTAAAAGCTTTTATCTGAGTTTTAAATTAAGTAAGTATAAGTTGGTGAAAGTGTTTGATCATGCCTTGAGTTTGTGATTTATTTTGCATTAGAAAAGTCCAAGTGAATCGACTATGATCATCCACCAAAGTCAGGAAGTATTTAGAATTACTAGAGGAGGCAACGCTAAATGGTCCCCAAATATCAGCATGTATTAAGTCAAAACAACTGCTTGATCTATGTGAATCATTAGAAAATTGTAGTCTATGCTGCTTTCCCAAGTGACAAGTTTCACAAACAATGGGAGTAAACTTGGAAGGAAAGGAAATTACAGAAGAGACATCATTCTGAGATTTCAACAAAGACAGTCTAGGAACAGAAGTATGGCCTAATCTAAGGTGCCATAGCATGGTAGGAGTAAGGGATGATTGGGTGTGGACTTGGTTGATGTGGCTTGAAGAAGGAACCTTCTGCTGATCCAGAACTAAGTGATATAAGCCAAACTTCTCCTCAGCAATCCCAATCCTCATCCAGCTGCTTGGATTCTGTATAACACAGAGGTTAGCCCACATAATCAGACAACACTTTAAGTCAGAAATAAGTTTGCTAAATCAGGTTAAAAGAGAAAGAGGGAACACATAACACATTGTGGAGTGTAATGGAGTTTGTGAGTTTAACAGATCCAGGGTGAGTGATATGAACAAGGTCACCATTGAGAAGTTTCACAGACACATTGTAAGTAGGAGTTAAAGAAGCAAAAATAGAAGGATTACAGCAAATATGATCTGAAGCTCCTGAATCAAGAATCCAGGAACTGCGTTTTATGTAAGATAGGCAATGAGTGAAAGAGTTGATACTAACAATGCTCACATGATTGATGAGTGAGTGATTACTTGTTGGTGAATGACTCACAGTGGGATTAGGTGAAAAAGAAGAGGAACCAAGTACATTGTTGTTTTGGAGCAAGCTGCAGAGTTGAGTGAATTGCTCATGTGATAGAGGCAAGTTTGGTGTTGCATTCTGGACCACCTGAGAGGTCTGATTGACAGCACCATGATTGAATATTGTTGAAGGAGCTGCTGGTTTTAACCTATCAAGCTTATGACCTGGAGGGTACCCATATATCTCAAAGCAAGCATCAATAACATGGTTATCTTTACCACATTTTGCACATGGTGCTCTTGCCATGTTACCAACTCCCTTATTCCATGGTTTCTGAGCAGTTTTGCCTTGAAATCTACCAAGCACAACAGCTACTTGAGGAGCAGGAGGAGTGTATTGTGGTTGTGGATGTTGTGGCTGTGTTCTGACTGGTATGGCCACTGAATCAGTAGTAACAAGAGGGGATGAAATGCTCAATTCCAAGTTAGCTTCCTCTTGAAGCACAATATTGAAAACATCATCAAGATGAAGGAGGGTAGTTCTAAGCAGGATCTGGTTCCTTACTTGAACAAAAAGTTCATCTAATCCCATAAGGAATTGCATAATCTTCCTGTTCTCAGCTATTTTGTGCACAACATTCAGAACAACACAACCAACATTAGTGCATTTACATGGTTCTTCATACTATGCAATCTCATCCCAAATAGCTTTTAGCTTATCATAATAAACACTTAACACACTACCATCCTGTTTAGTATTAATCAATTGTTGCTCAAACATATAAATCCGATTGTTGCTAGTTTTAGAGAATCGCTTCTTTAAATCATTCCATATCTCTAGTGCAGAATCAGACTAAAGAGTGCCATCTGGAAACTCAGATGATAAGCTAGCTGAGATCCACCCGAGAACCATATAATTGCACCTCATCCACTGGTGTCTGGTCGGATCACTCGCTGGCGGATCTGGAATTGTTCCATCCACGAACCCTAAATTGTTCTTAGCTAGCAAAACGATGTGCATTCCCGTGATCCAACGGTGATAATTTTGAGATGTGAGTTTTTGAGCAACGAGGCTCTGTCCAAACGATTCGCCATGATGAAGATACAAAGGATTTGAAGGATCTTCGTAAAATGGTACGACGTGCAACAACGGTGGCCATTGCGACGTCGATCCACTCTGGCCACTCGTCGGAGTTCCAGGCGGTACGGTGTTCCCCGGATTTGTCATATTATTTTTTTATTTATAATTGTGAGCTAAGAGTGAAGTGTTTAGATAGATTGAAAAATGGAATCGAGTTCCATAGCTCTGATATCATAACAGAATTTGGCATAGCTTGCATGAGAGAGAAAGATGAGTGCGTGCATGGTGGTGTGAGTAATCAAAAATAGAAAAGATGCTTTGTTCATTGAATGATGAAAATGAATTACACTGTTCACTGACTTTATAATAGCCAGCTGAGAATCCTAACAACCAATCAAAGAAGAGAAGAATATTCTCCTTTTTAACTAACTATTCTACTTTACAATTTCCTCCAATTTTGTACAATTAGAACTATCAGCTATGTTTGTATTCTGCGTTTTATAATGACCAATTCATATATATTTAACTTCAGTTCAAAATTCAAATCATTATTACTCATCGGTTAAGCGCTCTTTTTTCTTTTGAGAGTATCGAGTATATGCTAAAAATCAAGAACACTATACAAGCTCCATTAAAAAAGAAAAGAAAAGAACACTATATAAGTATAACATCACAATGCTTAAATCTTGATTTGTGCGATCTATCATGAGTTCAAGAGATTTAGATTCCTAGGCACGTTTCATGCCTCGTGGTTCTTTCTTCTTCCAATCATCATGATAGTAAAACTTTTGTATATGTTATTGAATTTGTTCTGATAGTGCAGGATTTGCCGCAGAACGATTTACTAGATTTGTAGCATTCGTACTTAGATACAATAGTCGCCTACAAATTATACTGGACGTTAGCTTGGATTGGAGAATGTGACCGAGTTCAGAACTAGAAATTGAGTTGTTCTTGTGAGAGATTGAATTTGAGACCACGAAATGTTTACTTTTTTATGGCTCGTAACATTCTCGGTCACAATTCATGATTTGCATTCTCTCTTAAGTATGAGAAAGTTATCATGGCTTGGCAAGTTTCTTGATTATTTTTTCCTAAGAACGATACAATAGCATGACTTTGCATGCGTACGAAGTTAATACTCGTTACCCCATAGCGAGATGAGGATGGATAATTTTATATGCTTCCACCAAATTCTTCTGTTAACCTACCCTTTACTGTGGTAGGCAAATAAGTGGTATTGTACTCAAAGAGACCGCTCCGTTGGACCAGTCAAGAGGTTGTTTAGTCATCTTGGTGAGAATATTGCTATGTCGGTTGACTTTGAAGTGTTTTAAAGAGGCTTGTGGTCAGAGGAAAGCCTGATGGCACTTGCTTAAGACTACAACCTTCCTTCAAGAGAATACATTTACTATTCAAATAACGCTAGGAATCTGCTGCCGATCGATTTATTAGAGTTATAATCTCCAGTCTAAATGCAAATACTCCACAAGTTTTGCTAGTGACAACATTTAACGTTATATTACAACATTATAAAATTAAATTTCTTTACAAAATAACTTGACACCACGTTATTCATTTACAACACGTGCAGTCAGTTGACTTGTCAAAATGACAAAACGCCAAACTAGACGCATTAGAAGCAAATCATGGTATCGTCAATTAATATCGAGCAGCTCATGGTAATCGTCAACTATTATGTATGCAGTCATGAGACTCGTTAGAATGACAAAACTCCAAACTAGATAATAATCGTCAACTAATATCAAGGAAATCAGATTAATCGTCCACTAATATCAAATAAAGTCGTAAATAAAACTCAAATTTACTTTTGATGAAAATATGTCCACCTTAGCTTTCTCACATACAATATAATTCCAAACTTTATCATTTATTTACCTTACTTTTTGCAACTACCACTTTCCCAATTCCCAATCAAGATTCAGAGATCCATATTATAAACACAATTACAACACACCTCCAATTCCATGACAAGTAGAACATGTGCAAGCAACCCTTCATAAAACCGCAACCGTTAAATCGAAAAATCACCAGTCCCCCATCAACCCCAATCCTCATGAAACCTCGGTCCCGTAAAATAGCACAATAATAATAATATAAAAATAAAAAAATAAAAAATTAATGGCTGCAAATTTCGGATTCTTGTCAAAATCCCTCTCCGGCAAAAGCCGAGAAAGGTTGCTCTCAGGCCAGAGCCACACTTACGTAGGATTATACGAAAATGATGACGACGACTCATACGTCAGCAACGAGGAGGTTGGTTGTTTGCGCCGTATTGGAGACAGATTTTCTCAGTGGTGGGTTGGTATCAAAGGGACAGCTGTCAAAGCCTGCGAGATGGGAAGATCCGACCCGAGAAAAGTGGTGTTCGCTGTTAAAATGGGCATGGCTTTGTCCCTTGTGTCCGTGTTGATCTTTTTTAAGGAGCCATTGAGTTATATCAGCCAGTATTCGATTTGGGCTATTTTAACTGTCGTCGTCGTGTTTGAGTTTAGTATAGGTAAATTTTTAGTTAGTTCAGTTTATTGTCTTTTGCTTTTGATTCAATTTTGCTTGAGTAGCTCTTTTTTTAGCTGGATTTTATGTGGTGTTCGATTCGTTTTTACTACGACTAGGTCGTTGGTTATGTTTTAGGGCTGCTTGTTAGCTGAGAAAGGATTAGACGTGGATTATAGTAGCTAGAGATATAGTCAGTACGTTTTGGTTAATTCAATTTTGCTTGAGTAGCTCTTTTTTTAGCTGGATTTGATGGATTATTCGATTGGTTTTATGGCGACTAGCTCGTTGGTCATGTTTGGGGGCTGCTTGTTAGCTGAGATAGGATAAGACGTGGATTATAGTAGCTAGAAATATATTCGGTACCTTTTGGTTAGATTCAATTTTGCTTGAGTTGCTCTGATTTAGCTGGATTTGATGGATTATTCGAGTGGTTTTGTTCCGACTAGCTAGAGATCGAGTCGTTTGGTTGCATAGTGTATCTTGGACCGACGTTTAAATGCACTAATAGCACGTCGCTCGATATTACATACCCCTAACATGACGTAGTAGCTCTTTACCTATATTTGATGGTTATTCAATTTTACTTGAGTGGTTCTTTTTTAGCTGGTTTTGATGGGTGGTTTGATTGGTTTTATTGCGACTAGGTCGTCGGTTATGTTTGGGGGCTGCTTGTTAGCTGAGAAAGGACTATACGTGGATTATAATGTTTGGTGGCATAGTTTATCTCCGACCGATGCTTAAATGCATTAATAGCATGTTACGCTAGATTGCATACCCCTAATACGATGTAGTAGCTCTGTCAACTATATTTGATGGTTATTCGATTTGTTTTACGCAGTAACTCTGAGATTTTCTTCTCGGGGCGCTTGATAGTCAGGTAAGGATTAGAGACAGGATTATAGAAGCTGGATTTATACTGTAGCTTTTGCATTGTTACGTGGCCATTTTGGTAATATGGTTTATCTCCTTGTACAGTTTCTTTTGCTTTATAGATTATAATCCACCCAATGGCGGATTAATTCAGGCTGCCCTGTACTGCAGTAGGCTGGCGAGATGCAGTAATAGCAGGTTCCCTAGATTAGAGATGTTGTTGGTACTACCACACGTCCCATTCCTTGTGGACAGATCCTATTTGCGTTGCCTTTGCATTTAGTCTGGAATAAGTTGTAATTCTATTTCATTGATTGGGAATAAGCCCATTGGGTTTAGCTTAGGAGTTGGGAATTGTTTGAGTTTTCTCAGAGTTTATGAAGCGTGAATTTGCTGTAATTTGGTTAGATTTGTAAGATTGGATTTTTAATTTTTTGTTTTTGTTTTTAATTGGGATTACAGGCTTGGTTGTTGTTGTTGTTTTTGTTTTTAATGTAGGGGCTACACTGAGCAAAGGATTTAATCGTGCGTTGGGGACCTTATCTGCTGGAACATTAGCTCTTGGGATTGCAGAGTTTTCTAAAATGGTTGGAGAATTTCAAGAAGTTGTGATTGTGATCAGCATTTTCATCGCAGGTCATAATCTTTTCCATCTTATGCTCATCAAGAGTAGTTAGTCGAGTTGAATTATATTATTTCATTGTCTTTAACCATGGAAGTTTCCTGGATTTTCAGGGTTTTTCGCTAGTTACTTGAAACTGTATCCAGCCATGAAGCAGTATGAATACGGGTTCCGTGTTTTCTTGTTGACGTTCTGTATT
Organism: Linaria vulgaris; assembly: GCA_948329865.1. NCBI lineage: Eukaryota > Viridiplantae > Streptophyta > Magnoliopsida > Lamiales > Plantaginaceae > Linaria > Linaria vulgaris. The sequence goes on from OX415252.1 coordinate 466,968, forward strand.
GTACTGGTATCCGGAACTTCCCATTTTGTTGAGACAGCGGTTTCTCGATTGCTGCTAATTGCTGTCGGGGCTGGTGTTTGTTTGCTCATAAATGTATGTATCTACCCCATTTGGGCTGGCGAGGATTTGCATAAACTGGTCGTCAAGAATTTCAAGGGCGTCGCCACTTCTCTCGAAGGTAAAGATTTTGTTGCTGCATATGTTGCCTCACATTTCAATGCATTTACGCATTAATTTCTTTTAAAATGTAGATAACATACTCAAACTGCTTTTTCTGTTTTTTTTTTTTGTTTTTTGGTTCTAGGCTGTGTCAATATGTATTTACAGAGTGTTGAGTATGCTAGAATTCCATCAAAGATTTTGCTCTACCAAGCTTCTGATGACTGTATTTACAAGGGATATAGAGCCGCAGTCGAATCCACTAGCCAAGAAGAGTCTCTGGTATGCCTTTATCATTTAGGCAGACTTCAGCAGTGCAAGTCCCGACATAAACTTTTTCCATAATACTGGTGTTGATTTATTTCCCTTTTTCAGTTAAGTTTTGCAGTGTGGGAACCGCCTCATGGGCGTTACAAAATGTTTAGATATCCTTGGAGTGAATATGTTAAAGTCAGTGGTGCACTTAGACATTGTGCGTTCATGGTGATGGCAATGCATGGGAGTATTTTATCAGAAATACAGGTTTCTTTTTATCTTATTTGTTTTTTTACGTCTGCGCACATAATTGCATTCAATCTTAAATTATGCGTCAGTGAGATAAGTTAGTGAACTGGCCAAGATTCATCATGTTTGTATTTGAAAATGATGCATAATCTGATATTTATGGTTTCACTCGGAATGGCATGTGCCTGAGACTGTTTGCTTAGGCGACCGATTGCTAATTCACAAAGAAGGCAACTGGTCGTTGCTAAATGACAATGTCGCTTACTGAGTATTAAAAATTCTCCTTTGGACAACTTTCTTAAGAGTTAAGCTAAAGTGTACAACTTATATAATGAATACTCTTTATTCGGCCGCTATTAACAATACCCCCTCCCTTCTCCTCAAAAACCCAGAAAAGTTGCAGAGTATGTAGAGATAATTACATTTACATCCCCTGAGGTTTGGTCTACCTGCAAAAACTTCCATACTATTTGAAATAATTAGTAAAACACCCCTTGTATCTAAAGTACATTACGGCTAAGTTCCCTTGATGTTTGAATGATTACTCCCTAAAGTTTGAATAACCTTGCAGGTAGACTCTCTGTTTTATATATTTATGAATCTTAGGGGGCTCGTCTGTAATTATTCAAACATTAGGAGATGTTATTGTAGCTAGACTAATCACATGAGATGTACACGTACATGTAATTTTACCTAAATAACAAGGGGTAAAATAAGCGATTGTGATCATATTTGTCAAAGATGTATCAAGCTTTATGGTCACTTAAACCATGGTCCAAGGAAGTTACTGATCAATAAGCTTAGACTCTCATACAACTCTAGAAAGGACTGCTTATACTGGTGTTAGAAGTTATCGATTTGCTTGCTCAAATGTTCTAAAATTTCTTCAGGCGCCGTCCGAACTAAGGCACGTCTTTAAGGATGGGATCCAGAGAGTTGGGACCGAAGGATCGAAGGTCCTACGTCTCCTTGGCGATAAGGTAGAAAAGATGGAAAAACTGTACCCCGGAGGAAACCTGCTCCAAGAAGTTCACGACGCTGCAGAAGATTTACAAATGATGATCGACCAAAAATCGTATCTTCTGGTAAACGCTGAAACTTGGGAAACCGACAAAAAATCCGGAAAATGGCCTGACCCCGAACACGTTCAAGAACTCAAGGACAATGAGAACAAACCGTTCGTGATCAACTCTCTTACCGACACCACCCATTTGAAATCCACACAATCGTTGACACGGACACACGACCCGCATAACCCGAATACGAGCTTCAACCGCTCCGTTTCGCAACAAATGGGTTCAGGCGAAAATTTGCTTAGATCACAAAGCATGTGGCCGTCGCGCCTCTCACTGATTGGCGAAACCATTCTCAACGAACGTGAAGTGAGGACGTATGAAAGTGCGAGCGCTTTGTCGCTTGTGACGTTTACTTCCTTGTTGATTGAGTTTGTCGCGAGGCTTCAGAATCTCGTGAACTCGTTCGAGCAACTCAGTGAGAAGGCTATGTTCAAGGAGCCTATTGAGTTTTGTGAACCAAAAGAGGTTGCTGGTTTCTGGAGGCGTTTAGTTAGATGCGTATGGTGCAAAGAATAATGTTAATAGATTAACTTAGTTTGGGCCATGGATTGTACTTAATTGCTTGACTTGTAGATAGAGGATAGAATGGCTAATATACTCTTTGGCTCTAACATGGGTCGAATTTTAGTTTAATTTTAAGCTATGATTTCGACCAGCTATATAGAATTTTTTATTTTTTTTGATCATTAAAAGAAAAATAAATACGAAAGCACAAGAGGTGCTTCAACCCCTTACATAGATTACTTTGTCAACGGTTACTCCCCATACAAAGGGTAGGTTGCATACACCAATCATAAAAAGAAAAAATGAAATCTTCAGATTTTGCTTTAATCCACGCCCACATTTTAAGTTTGATCAGCTCCACTGTTCCTGCGATGTGTGATTCTTCATTTTGAAACGTCACCTTGTTCCTCGTTATCCAAATCATCCATACCGTAACACACCACAAACCATTCCAATATTTTCTCGCCTTAGTCCCACACCACAATGAAGTGTGGAGTTCAAAGTGAGTAGATGAAACCTTCGGTAACACATTACAATAACCCCACCACTCATAAACATACATCCAAACCCTATAAGCAAAATCACACTCGAAAAACAAATGCCCCGACTCCCGAGCACTCCATTTCAGCACCACAAAAACAACAACCCCATGTAGTTATCAATTCACCATATCCTCTTTTTCCCAAATTTGATTTTGTTGGAACTCTATCAAGTATGAGCTTCCAAGCAAAATACATCATCTTATGAGGTGCCGACATATCCCAAAAAGAGTTGAAAAAACCATCAAAAGAGTTATTTCTATTCTGACTTAAAGTGAGGTAGGCAGATTTTACCGTATAACAACCGGTTGGATCTGGATTCCACTTCCAGGAGTCATGTTTGTTGTTGTCAAGTTGAATGTGTTGTACGGATTGCCTCAAGTCTTCAAACAGTTGTTGCTCCCAGCAAAATAAACTTCTTCTCCATGTGAATTTCCACTCCCACACTCCATTCCGCCATGATCACATTTCGCTAATCATCTTGTTTTTATCTTGTTTTTATCAAGTGAGATACTAAACAGTCTCGCATAATTTTCTTTCAAGGTAATAGACCTTTGTTTTTTTTCAATAGATAATAGGTTTTCGAGTCTTACGAGATTATATACAAAATTCTAGATTTGAGCTAAATATTAGAAACTTTTTGTGGGTTTCCAAGTGGTTTTTACCACATTTTATAAAAAAGACTTGAAAATACATGTTGGGGTGAATTTAGAAAATGGTTTTAGTTGCCACAGGGACAAAAAGTAAATGATAATGTATACTTAATTTATTTTTGAAATTTGTCTAGATTAACTAATTGTTTCAAAGATAATTCTGTAACAGTTGGGCTAATTGTCGCCAAGTAAGACCAAAGCATAGGTTACTTCTTGTATTTTACATATTTCCAGTAGGGCCATTTAGGTGATGCATTAAATATTAAATTATTTATAGTGATACATAATATGCGATCGACACAGGAGGGTTTAATATCCATGTAAATGTCATAATCATAGTATTATATAAAAGATTTTGTACTAATATCCGCACGCCATTAATTACTTCATTATCATGTTTATTTGTATGCTAAAATTATTAGATGTATGTACATTTGGTTGGGTGGTGAGGTGGGGTGTGAAAAGAGTAACAATTAAGACCTTTCTTAAATCTGTCCGCAAATAGGTGATGCTAATGAATAAAAGATTCATTTAATGTTTGAGGTAGGTAGGTACACTGATACTTCCAGAAGTCTAAAGGCGTACAGTTGAGAAAGCTACTCATAAAGTTCAACTACAACATGTCAATTTCTTAGGTTAGAATTTGTTCATGCAATATAATTAAAGTTGAATTTTAAAGTCTATTAATTCGAGATTCTCCCAGCTAAATGAGGAACAAATTTTCCTTTCAAAAAGAAAAATGAGGACCAAATTTATAACTTTGAGATATTTCCTGCTAAACGTGGAAAAAGTAAATCAAAAAAGAAAGTTACATTTGATCATTTAGAGTGCCCTATGTCCTTTTATTACTTTCATATGCTTTTCGAGTAGGGTTGGCAATATGGATTGGTTATGTGGATCATTTATATTTGATCCAGATTTATATAACCAGATCCATATAATGTTTAGTTGTATCCAGGTTGAGTTGAGATCCACTTAAGTTGAGATGTATTTCAACCAGAAGCAGATCGAAAATCAACTTAAATTTCAACCCAAACCAGATCTATATTATTTTTGAAAAACTCAATTTACGTAAAAAAAAATACACTACACAAAAAACACACACTACGCCTAAAATTCATGAAAAAACACGCACTACACCTAAAACGCACACTACGACCAAAATTTACCAAAATAAAATACACAATGCACGTAAAATTCACATTTTTTTAATGTACATTTTTAGAAATCCGTTTTCGACACGTGATACTACTTTTTCAAGTGTAAACGATAATCGAAGCATAACGTAAAGACTTAAAGTCTTACGCCAACGTGATTTTAGCCAAATTCCAACATTTGGAGGGTGAAAACGTCATTTTTTCTATTTTTTAGCGGGATTTTTTTATGTCAACGAAGTCCGTTTTCGACAATTAATACAACTTTTTCAATTCAAAATGACCATCTAAGCAAAACATAAGACTAATGTCTTATGCCGACGTGATTTTGGTCAAATTCCAATGTTTTGAGGGTGAAAACGTCATTTTTCTTTTTTCGGCGGATTTATTTTTGTCAACCGAGTCCATTTTCGACAAGTGATACCACTTTTTCAAGTGGAAACAACCATTTAAGCAAAACGTAAGACTAAAATCTTACGAAGACGTGATTTTTGCCAAATTCCAACGTTTGGAGTGTGAAAACGTCGTTTTTCTATTTTCAGCGGGATTTTTTTTGTCAACGGAGTCTGTTTTCAACAAGAAACGACCATTTGAGCAAAACGTAAGACAAAAGTCTTACGCCGGCGTGATTTTTGCCAAATTTCAACATTTAAATGGTGAAAACGTCGTTTTTTTTTATTTTTCAGCAGGTTTTTTTTTGTCAACGGAGTCCGTTTTCGAAAGTGATACAACTTTTTCAAGTGAAAACGACCATCTGCGCAAAACGTAAGATCGAAGTCTTACGTCAACGTGATTTTTATCAAATTTCAACGTTTGGAAGGTAAAAACAACGGTTCTTTGTATTTTCAACGGAATTTTTTTAAAATTATGGAGGCTTTTTTTGTTTTTTTTTTTTGCGAATTTTGGGGGTTATAAATTGAAATGTATTTTATAAAATTTTAGGGGTATTTGACTACTTGTACAATTTTAAAAGTTTAGGTTGGGTTGAAATTTGGTTGAGAATTTCAACATATGAAGTTCTTCTTAGATTGAGAAAAAGTTGAGGCTGGTTGAGATTTAGTTGAAGTTGATATATGATCCATATATGTGATCCAATATAAACTCAACTCTATCTCAACTCAACCTATTGGATCTCAACCAGATTCAACTAGTTGAACCATATTGCTACCCCTATAATTTCGAGATTGGTTCTTTTTTTTTGCCTAATTTGGATCAAATGGTCAGCGATGTATTAACATATGGTATCCTAATATGTTTTCCTTTGTATGTTGTACCCTATAGTTTTTGAATTTCAGCAATTAGATGTATCGATTTAGACAAAAATTATAGGATACATTATACAACATACTCTTGAACTACAAAAAGATGAAGAAACGCCCTTGGACTATTAAAACTATCCCCCTAGACCAAATTCACCGATGAAAAATCAGAAATTCAACGTTGGTAATTGATCTAGAGGCTCGAAGGACAAGTTTCTCTTTTTAATAGTTTATGAACAACACTTTACAAATTACTCTAAAGTCCCAAAATTAAATAATAGTGTTTCTTATCATATAAATTTAATTTTCTCTTAAGAAATAAAAAATAAAAAATAAAAATAAAAAGAGGGGAAATATATATCCTAACGATAAATATTTATATCCCACTCCCACCAGGTTTCCACATTTTCCCATAAAACCCCCAAACATTTATTGCCCCCTCACAAAGCAATTATTCCCGCAATAAATTAGGAGGAAAAAAAAAAGGAGCTCTCTCTTCAATCTGGAATCCCGCGTCGGTTGATCGAACGGCCAGCATCTTCCGATGGGAGATACGCCGGAGAATTCGCCGCCACCGCAAATCGGCGGCGAGGTTTCGCGGCTCGTAGAACAAGCTAAGGAGTTGCAGGAAACGGCGTCGTCTCTAATCTCCCGCACCTCGCGCGAAGAGGACGCGCTCCGACAGCGCGTGGCATCACTCACCTCGCAGATCAACACGCTTCGATCCTCTCTCCGCTCGTCTAAAATCGACGACAAGGTGAGCTCGCACACGTGTGAATGTAATGCAGTTCGCTTACATGCAATCGAGTACTTGTATCGCATTTTGTGTTAATTAGGTTATTATTTGTTTGGTTTATAGTTGGAGGAGGAGCTGATTAGAGCGAAATACGTGTTGAGCGAAGGAGATGCAGCGGCGTACCTTCCGAGCAAATCACATGGTCTGTTTTCTGTAATTGAGATTTAGGTCTATCACATGTGGCACAATGTATGTGTAAATTGATGATAATCGTTGTTTGTGATGATTGTAGGGAGGTTTTTGCGGATGTTATTGGGACCGATCAATGTGCGGGCGAATAGGAAGGATGTGCAGCTGAAAGTGAAAGAGGAGTATAATAATTTCAGAGTATGATTCTGTATGCAATCTATGTGATCAGTTCTATGTTTTGATACCGATTTGATTGATTTTCCAGTATTAGTTTTGATTGTGAAAGAGCTGGCAGGGTTAGGGTATTGTGCATAATACTGTGAGATAATTCAGAATGCAACAGTAAATTTACGGTGTAGAGCAGTTTGCAGCGTGCTTCGTTGGTAGTGTACTGCTTATCTAGTTTAGCCAGGAAAATTTGTCATACCAATGCATTGAGGCTTAGAGTGCTCGAGTGGTTTTGGGGATTTGTAGTTTAGTTGGGCATTAAGCTCCTCAAAGATAAAAATAAAAAATGTGAACAAAGTTAAGTTTTATATGTTGATTTTTGCATACAAAGATGACAAGTTGTCTACGTTAAATGCTCATGCTGTAACTCAATTCCTGTAACCAAAACCAATGTTCTGTACTGATTTTAGAACCATCTCAATGTGCTATTAACTTTTTGACTTTCTAGGTGCAAGAAACAGATTTAGATGGTACACTGACCCGCATTATGCTGGCAAGTTTTATGTGAAGAAAAGAATAATAAAATTTGTTTAATCGCACGTCAGCTAATTGCCATTAGGCGCCTGCTAGTCCTATGCATTGCAAGTTTTTAATGGAAAAGCATTACAATTGTTCAAATCATTTGTATTCATGGCAGGATAGAACGGCATATTTGTTCCTCTTTTTTCCTATACTGCTGCTTACGCTGAGGTCATGCTTTTGGGAGGGATGTCTTCCTGCATTGCCAGTTCAACTTTACCAGGTACCATGTGGTTACTGTTTATTTCTTAGGCTTGTATAGTTTGGCATCGTTGGTTATTGCAGAAGAATTAGAATTTTATCACCCTTAAATCTTTTTCTTCTTCCAGGCTTGGTTGCTGTATCTCTATACAGGTCTGGCCTTGAGGGAAAACATCTTGAGAGTTAATGGAAGTGATATACGTCCATGGTAATTATATATGGTTCAAACATTTTTGTTGCCATTTTCATATGCTACTTATATTTTCTTGATGAGTCCTTTTCGTTTCTTTATTTCCGAAATATAAGTTTCTTCTCTAATTGATTGACAAGAAGTTTTCACATTCAATTTTTTAAATGTAACATTTTCGGCAGGTGGATTAAGCATCACTATTTTGCTATGGCTATGGCTCTCATTAGTCTGACTTGGGAGATAGAGAGGGGACCTGATTGTGCTCAGAAGCAGGTACTTTAGGCATTAATTATCACACCCATGCACCAAGCCGCCAAACGAGATAGATATTCACATTTATCAGTTGCTTAGTTTTTCTATGGTTTCTTCTTTTGTTTGTCTATTTGAAAACGAAATTGGTCATTGCAGAAAGGCGTGGAATTATTTCTGAAATGGGCTATCATGCAAGGGGTTGCAATGATTCTTCAGAATAGATATCAGAGGCAACGGCTTTATACTCGTATTGCACTTGGAAAGGTAAAAAATGGCTTCTACTTCAATTACTCATTTCCTTATCGTTGGTCATTTTTTTTTAATCTCAGATTTCGTGTAAAATTATTCTTATTTTGTACCCACATGCATAATGTATTCTCAATTGCTAAATAATATTTGCAATATAATGTGTTCTTAAAATATATGTTTGATCGGTTTATTCTTCACATAATTGCAAATTATATCAATTAAGAAGTGGCCGCATTTCATAATTTTCTTCATTTTATCTTGATTTACTTCCAATTCAATTGTCTGATCCTGAAAAAGGTCCCTGCATATTATTCATCTTATGCTTGTTTGGAAGGCGAAATTAGATTGTAGTGCATACATTAAATATGTGGTAAAATTGATTATCCAAAATCAATGAGTTAATTGAATCGAACATTTATATACAGATCAGATTGTAGTGGATACCTTAAAATTAATTTAATTGAATGGAACATTTATATACCGTTAATGGGTGCTTAACGATAACTCCATTTGTTAGATTGAATCATTATTTCCTCTTCCATCAGTTTCTGTCATTATCTAGACTCTATTCTATCGATTACAGGCGAGGAGAATGGATGTTGTTTGGGGGGAAACCGCCGGAGTGGAGGGCCAGCTACTGCTGCTGTGCCCTATACTGTTCATCTTACAGGTATGCCTGAGTCGTAAACTACTTCCTCACTGACAGCCGACGTATGTGCTTTATTTTTCAGAATTAAAATCCTGCAACAATGTTCCACAGCTATTTTTGGACAAACTTTATGAACTTTGCTAGACTCATGATGCCAATAATTCTATTGGAAGGATGGTTAATATGGCCTCTTATGTCAGGGATTTGAAGCCTATGTTGGTGTTTTGTTGCTTAAAGCTGCACTTGCTGGACTCAGTTCGGAGTGGCAGGTAAAGTAATAAACTGAATGCATAACCGAATACAAAAGTATACTCTTCAAGTGCAACAACCATAAGCTCCTTTCGCTGAGTTTGCGTTAGCGTTTATCACTATAATTACATTGCGGTTATCATAAGCTAAAGTGGTACCGATTCCAGGTAATCACATGTGGGATTCTTCTGATCGTCATGGCTGTTGGAAATTTTGCCAACACTGTTCAAACCCTCGTAACAAAGTCTAAGTTTAAGGCAAAAATCAAAAAGGGTAAGAGTAGGCAAGAATTGGATCAGGTACCTGCTGACAAAAACTTGTAATTCGAAAGGCAGCTCTTATACCTTTGAGGCTGTAATAAAACTTGGTATAAATACTTCATTTTCTTGTCCTTTCCGTACAACTTCGTTCTGGCCTTTGTTGATTAAGGTTTCGATGTGATTTTTGATAGTCGTATTGCGTTTAGAACTAAGTTACGATAAGTTTTTTACTCTTGTATCAAGAAGTTATGTAAGTGTCCAGTTTCTATGTTCGTATATCATGTTTAAAAAAGCTTTGAATCCATCGGGAGCTCATTTGATATCTGTAATGTTAGTGCGTGTTTCCCAGTACCTCAGGACGTCAGTTTTCGGATAATTGTTTTTTGAAGCACTATGATTTTAATTGAGGGAAAAACAGTGATTATATATTTATGATTCAGTATAATTCTCGTTTGATTCGTATAGTCTTCTCCAGTTTCATGTTTACCGATCAGTGGCTGTGTACATCAACATTAGGAGGTGACATTGGAATCTTTACTGATATTGGGGTCAAATTGAAATTAACACAATTTGGGTTTATTGTTGTTAATTTAGAATTTCCAAGGAATTTTGTGGCTAATTTGAAAATTTTATATTTATGGGGTCCGAAATGCTAAAATATTAAAATATTTCGGGGGCAAATGGAATTAACACGAACTTCCGGTTTAATGTGAAGTATTAAGTAGTCCTGGGGAACATCAGAATTTCCAAAAATATTGGGGCTAAGGTGAAATGTTAAGTAGTTTACGCTAAATCTAACGTATACGAACTGACGGCCCAGTTGTTGGGCATAAGGAAAACATAAAGGTCCATGTAGAAGACTTGTTAGGCCTATGAGATGTTATTCGGCCCAACTAGTTGAAAATAGGCCGCTTTAAGCCCAAAAACATTCAGATTTGGGCCATGAAATCGTTCTTGGGCAGGCAGCAAATTTCTATTCGGCTAAAGATATTATTAGGCCCAAAATGATACTACTGGGCGGTCCTGGAGCCCACTAACTACAGTTGGGCCCATAAGACCTTATTGGGCCTGGCAGATTGCTGTTGGATCGCTTTAATATTTATGTTGGGCCCAATGAGATTACATTGGGCCCTTAAGAGCCCAATAACAATTCTGTTTGGCCCATGAAATGCAATTGGGCCTGCTACATATAGCTATTGGGCCCAACTTGAACTTAATGGGCCACGCTGTAACCCAATAAATATTTTATTGGGTCAAACAAACCTATTGGGCCCATGGAAGAATATTATTGGGCCGTGGCAAAGATTTTTGGCCCAACCAGGACATAATGGGCCGCCTAACAGATTGTAATTGGTCCCAACTTGAACCTAATGGGCCATGTATTTCATTGGGCCCAACTTGAACCTAATGGGTCGTTTGAAGGTTATTTCTGACCAAACAAGAACTTAATGGGCCGCTACAGCCCAATAATTATTGTGGTGAGGCCCATGATACCTTGTTGGGCCGTAACATGGATTTGTTGGATCCAATTAGAACCCAATGTTCTGTGCTACAGCCAATAACTATTCTGTTGGGCCGTGGAACCTTATTCGCCGAGCAACAAAATCGCTATGGTGCCTTTACAAAATTTTGGTGGACCCAACTAGAACCTAATGGGTCGTGCAAGAACCCAATAACCATCGTACTGGCCCTTTGAAACATTATTCGGCTGGTGGCGCATTACTGTGGGGCCGTTTTGGCGATTTCATAGGACCCAACCATATAACGATTTCATTCCCGACCAGATTAGTATTGGGGGCACGGAAGATTATTGATGGGGATATAAGTGTTATGATGGGCTCGGGATGTTACGTGTGGTTCCATAAAACTTTAATGGGCCAAGTATCAATATTTATTGGGCCTACACTAAATTAGAAGCCCAATTATATTCTATAGATGGCCTTTACTGTGCAACTAGGCCCATTATAAATACCTAGTGTTTGCTGGGCAGAGACAGTCCAATTCTCGAGCCCAACACTGTCCAAGTCTCCTCGTTTTACTGCACCTATTCTTCGTCTTTTTCAATTTTTTCGCATTATGTGCTGTAATTCCGGTTATCTATGTGAACTACACAGTATAATTCAGACATTACACGACACAACTTGATAAACGGTACTCGACTGGCCAACTACTTTAAATAAACTCTCAAATTTAAGCAATACAACATTGGATAGACACAAAATTGCCGGGACGAAAGCATATTCTCCAGCAACAATGTCATTGATGATCTTGCAATAGTACATCAACGCCTTTTTCTCAGTTCCGAGTCTCTGGAAATACAAGCACTTCAAGATGTTAGAATGTTTGGCTGCATATGCTCATGTCATAATGTGATAGTGCGTACCTCTCTATGTGATCGAGAATGAGAAGCCTTGGTCCCGGAGGTATTTTCACATCTCTCAGAGCACTGATACAATTACAAGTAAAAGGAGACAAATGTTATTAGCAGCTACTCAGTAATTAGATGAATTGTAATGATAACCTTGGAGTTCTTACAGCATTCTATATGTTGCAAAAATGTTTCAAAAGTCCTGATAATTAATAGCAATAGCGATAAATAAATCATAGTTCATATTATTTATCAAAGAAAGAGAATCATATTTACAGCATGTCAACCCCGCAAAAACAATGTTGTAGATAGGAGCAAACAAAAGAATGTGAAACTATTTTGTTTTCTTCATAAAATTCGGGTACATGTATAGACAAACAATTCATAATAGCACCAAAGAACTAAAAGCCTGTAGAATTTCATTTATGGTCAGTTGTAGCTAACTTCTTCTATTCATGTGGAGTATGTTCGTAATTTCAGAAGGAAAAAAAAAAAAGGAGCATCACTCATATCAAGTCAATGTCATGAGGGGTTGTTATCATAAAAAGAATGAAATAAAATAAAATTACCACTTACCTATCAGTTAGCAAAGGTAAAGTGGTGTCATTTAACAAGCCTTTCTTAAAATTCTTCTCATAGTTCTGCAGGCCAAGGTTATTCAACATGGATCTTGTTTTCACGTAGTACAAATCCTCAACTGGTGGTTGTGAAAACTTCTGTCCCAACTGCATTATCCAATCTAATGCTTAGCACAACAGGGATTCAATTAATACACTCAAAGCTAACACAAATATGAACGACCAGTGTAGATTTGAGAGTAGAAGACAAATGCAATATGACCTCAGGCATCAAAACAAATCGGTTATAAAGCTCCTAGCATGAGAGCATCTACAAAAATAATTGCATACGCAAAAACAATATAAACTGAATGCACGAATTTTCTAACCTGGAAAATTCCACCTTGAACAAGTGCAAAAAAAAGGCCAGAGGTGACGGCGTTTGCTGCCATATTTGTACCTGGGCCACCCACCCCACCACTTACCAACGAAAACATGGCTCCAGAACCAAAAGCTGCAACCATACTGCAATCACCAAGAGCAGGCAGTTATAAGCTATACCGCCGAGGAGAACCAAGGCAGAATATGACTGACAAAAAGGGCTGAAATGTGTAACAATCTGTGATGTGAAAGGTAATAGTCAAACAGAGGAAGATCCACCGCATTGACGCTGTTGGTCATAAATTAACAATGTAAAAATCCATGTAATATCCAAAAAAGTGCCGAGTGACTGAATCACTCTTGAAGCTCAATTTGATCTTAGTAGTGTTGTAGCTAAACTCCAAGTATAGACATAACAATTATACATCTTACTTGAGTCCTGTCCTCAAAAGTTCTCCTATAGTAACACTCAAGTCAACATGTTTTGTCCATGATATCAAGGGCTATGTACATACAGTATGACATAATTACAACGTGTTCATAAGAGATGCTATCTATCCATTTAACATCACAAAATAAAATGAAGTAGAACAAACCCCCATTTGGTCATAATTGTTAGTGACTGCGGCAATCCAAGCTCTGCTGCGTCAACGTATATACCTAAGGGTTCAACTTTCAAAAATCAACAGCTGAGAATCATAGGCAGGGCGGATCCAGTCATTGGAGATGGGGGGGGGGGGGAATTATACTATGGGGATAAACATTTTTAACATCTACATTTTTACGATATCACAAAAAAAAGACCTTTATAATCTTTATCTTTATCAATACATAGAACTTTGTTCCAAATACAACTCAAAGATATTATATGTGATTCAAAAGAAAATACACTTATAAAGTTAGTGTGCACCATTATTAGGAGATCTATCAATATCATAACCCGTACGTCGATCACAACATTTTCGAAAGTAAAATTCAAGTTTACTCATACCCATGATCAAATTTCATGTATAAGGTACAAAAACTTATAATAAGGATGAATAAATTGGTATATCTTAGACAAAAAATAAATAAATTAATATAGTTATATGAAATATAGTTACAAAATATATACATTATATATTTAAAATTTCTGCAATTTTATCGTATATATTAATATTAAAATAATATTTGAAAGGAACAATAATGCATAAATACATCTGTATAAATTATAAAAACGTCACTCTTTCTATAAATCTATACACTAGATATATTTTTGAAACTAGAGAAAATTGAAACAAGAAACAAAGAACTTAAGGTTTTAATTAGGCAGCCGTCTCTGAGGGTTTATATTTTTATTTTTTTAATAAATGAAGTGAAATTTAATAAGACACAAGAGTTTCTATTTTGAAATTACACAAGAAAAGAAGACTAAGAAGAAATCAGTACTTTAGTATAACTACAAAAAATTACGTAATTTGATGTATTTAAATTAAAAAATTTGTTGATCATAGTAAAAAGAGTAAGTGATGGTATTTAAAACAAAAAACCTTTCTTCTTAGTCATTGGAGATGGGGGGGGGGGGGGGGAATTATACTATGGGGATAAACATTTTTAACATCTACATTTTTACGATATCACAAAAAAAAGACCTTTATAATCTTTATCTTTATCAATACATAGAACTTTGTTCCAAATACAACTCAAAGATATTATATGTGATTCAAAAGAAAATACACTTATAAAGTTAGTGTGCACCATTATTAGGAGATCTATCAATATCATAACCCGTACGTCGATCACAACATTTTCGAAAGTAAAATTCAAGTTTACTCATACCCATGATCAAATTTCATGTATAAGGTACAAAAAATTATAATAAGGATGAATAAATTGGTATATCTTAGACAAAAAATAAATAAATTAATATAGTTATATGAAATATAGTTACAAAATATATACATTATATATTTAAAATTTCTGCAATTTTATCGTATATATTAATATTAAAATAATATTTGAAAGGAACAATAATGCATAAATACATCTGTATAAATTATAAAAACGTCACTCTTTCTATAAATCTATACACTATATATATTTTTGAAACTAGAGAAAATTGAAACAAGAAACAAAGAACTTAAGGTTTTAATTAGGCAGCCGTCTCTGAGGGTTTATATTTTTATTTTTTTAATAAATGAAGTGAAATTTAATAAGACACAAGAGTTTCTATTTTGAAATTACACAAGAAAAGAAGACTAAGAAGAAATCAGTACTTTAGTATAACTACAAAAAATTACGTAATTTGATGTATTTAAATTAAAAAATTTGTTGATCATAGTAAAAAGAGTAAGTGATGGTATTTAAAACAAAAAACCCTTCTTCTTAGTCATTGGAGATGGGGGGGGGGGGGGGGGGGAATTATACTATGGGGATAAACATTTTTAACATCTACATTTTTACGATATCACAAAAAAAAGACCTTTATAATCTTTATCTTTATCAATACATAGAACTTTGTTCCAAATACAACTCAAAGATATTATATGTGATTCAAAAGAAAATACACTTATAAAGTTAGTGTGCACCATTATTAGGAGATCTATCAATATCATAACCCGTACGTCGATCACAACATTTTCGAAAGTAAAATTCAAGTTTACTCATACCCATGATCAAATTTCATGTATAAGGTACAAAAAATTATAATAAGGATGAATAAATTGGTATATCTTAGACAAAAAATAAATAAATTAATATAGTTATATGAAATATAGTTACAAAATATATACATTATATATTTAAAATTTCTGCAATTTTATCGTATATATTAATATTAAAATAATATTTGAAAGGAACAATAATGCATAAATACATCTGTATAAATTATAAAAACGTCACTCTTTCTATAAATCTATACACTAGATATATTTTTGAAACTAGAGAAAATTGAAACAAGAAACAAAGAACTTAAGGTTTTAATTAGGCAGCCGTCTCTGAGGGTTTATATTTTTATTTTTTTAATAAATGAAGTGAAATTTAATAAGACACAAGAGTTTCTATTTTGAAATTACACAAGAAAAGAAGACTAAGAAGAAATCAGTACTTTAGTATAACTACAAAAAATTACGTAATTTGATGTATTTAAATTAAAAAATTTGTTGATCATAGTAAAAAGAGTAAGTGATGGTATTTAAAACAAAAAACCTTTCTTCTTAGTCATTGGAGATGGGGGGGGGGGGGGGAATTATACTATGGGGATAAACATTTTTAACATCTACATTTTTACGATATCACAAAAAAAAGACCTTTATAATCTTTATCTTTATCAATACATAGAACTTTGTTCCAAATACAACTCAAAGATATTATATGTGATTCAAAAGAAAATACACTTATAAAGTTAGTGTGCACCATTATTAGGAGATCTATCAATATCATAACCCGTACGTCGATCACAACATTTTCGAAAGTAAAATTCAAGTTTACTCATACCCATGATCAAATTTCATGTATAAGGTACAAAAAATTATAATAAGGATGAATAAATTGGTATATCTTAGACAAAAAATAAATAAATTAATATAGTTATATGAAATATAGTTACAAAATATATACATTATATATTTAAAATTTCTGCAATTTTATCGTATATATTAATATTAAAATAATATTTGAAAGGAACAATAATGCATAAATACATCTGTATAAATTATAAAAACGTCACTCTTTCTATAAATCTATACACTATATATATTTTTGAAACTAGAGAAAATTGAAACAAGAAACAAAGAACTTAAGGTTTTAATTAGGCAGCCGTCTCTGAGGGTTTATATTTTTATTTTTTTAATAAATGAAGTGAAATTTAATAAGACACAAGAGTTTCTATTTTGAAATTACACAAGAAAAGAAGACTAAGAAGAAATCAGTACTTTAGTATAACTACAAAAAATTACGTAATTTGATGTATTTAAATTAAAAAATTTGTTGATCATAGTAAAAAGAGTAAGTGATGGTATTTAAAACAAAAAACCCTTCTTCTTAGTCATTGGAGATGGGGGGGGGGGGGGGGGAATTATACTATGGGGATAAACATTTTTAACATCTACATTTTTACGATATCACAAAAAAAAGACCTTTATAATCTTTATCTTTATCAATACATAGAACTTTGTTCCAAATACAACTCAAAGATATTATATGTGATTCAAAAGAAAATACACTTATAAAGTTAGTGTGCACCATTATTAGGAGATCTATCAATATCATAACCCGTACGTCGATCACAACATTTTCGAAAGTAAAATTCAAGTTTACTCATACCCATGATCAAATTTCATGTATAAGGTACAAAAAATTATAATAAGGATGAATAAATTGGTATATCTTAGACAAAAAATAAATAAATTAATATAGTTATATGAAATATAGTTACAAAATATATACATTATATATTTAAAATTTCTGCAATTTTATCGTATATATTAATATTAAAATAATATTTGAAAGGAACAATAATGCATAAATACATCTGTATAAATTATAAAAACGTCACTCTTTCTATAAATCTATACACTATATATATTTTTGAAACTAGAGAAAATTGAAACAAGAAACAAAGAACTTAAGGTTTTAATTAGGCAGCCGTCTCTGAGGGTTTATATTTTTATTTTTTTAATAAATGAAGTGAAATTTAATAAGACACAAGAGTTTCTATTTTGAAATTACACAAGAAAAGAAGACTAAGAAGAAATCAGTACTTTAGTATAACTACAAAAAATTACGTAATTTGATGTATTTAAATTAAAAAATTTGTTGATCATAGTAAAAAGAGTAAGTGATGGTATTTAAAACAAAAAATGGCCTTTTAAAACACACACAATAAAGGCAAAGGAGCCCAAGATTCACATTAAATGATAATATATATAAACAATTGTTTCAGAAAATAGGGTATACATATGTGTGTATATATATACACACGCACATACACACATACAGCAATTAAGCTCAGAAAGCTGGGGGGCGGTGACCCTGAATGCACACCCCCCCCCCCCCCCCCCCGGGTTCGCCTATATGCTTAGGCTTTAGCCTTCAAAATAGTCAAGTACAGAAGCACCTTTTGTTTTGTGTCATTTAGCGATATGGCCGAGATAAACAGTGGTTTAAAGATAGTTACCATACCTCGATTGAACATCCTCCTTGCCTCTCAATCTTTTCATGACACAAGATATTCCAGCATTGACCCCCGTCATGACAGCAAAATTGCGTGCTTGTATCAAGGGACCTCCAGCAAGAGCCTGTCAAAAACCGAGTGTAAGCCTACTAATGAAACAGCACATAACATATTTACATACAAATACCATTTCATTATTCACAACTATACTAGAAGGTTTCCATGAACAATGTCTATAAAAAATTGGTTCATTTTCATAGATTCTAGTTTTCCTGTGCACAGCCCTGACCCAAACAACAACAAAAAATCTGGCAATTGACTTACTATCCACTTCCAAACAAGATTCCAACAAAATTTTGTCTGTATCAAGGTTCACCAACAATTCCATATTTCACACCAAAACAAATTTTAAGACCATGAAAAATCCAGCTAAAAAGCAATCTGTTCATCTTAATCCAATTCCAATGCATGTTTCAGCCAATTAAACATCAAAAACATGTCCTAATTTCTTGATAGCTCATATATATTTCAAAGAAATAATGAACAAGCTGCCACAATGAACTTGAATAGATAATTTTTACATTTCACTTCCATCGAGCTGGAAATCATACCATAAATTCCTATCTTATACTCAAACACACCAGCAAGCCCTACTACAGAGGCATAAGACATTTTCATAATGAGCATATTTATCTGCACTAACATTAACCAACAAAATCAAACATTTCACTGCAGAGGCATAAGGCATTTCATAAACCAAAGCAAATACTGAGACCATTGTTCAGCTAAAAAAACCAACCCAAATTTCCCAATAGAACTCATCTTAACACATTAGAGTATCCATGAAATTAGAATTCCAATTCCGCTGTATGCTTCGGCTACTTAAATATCGGAAAATTTGTGGCAGTTTTCCAAGAGGTTCCTCAATATGTTACGAATCAAATCACAAAAGCAATGTACTCCAAACATAATTTTATCCCTCATTTCACTAGAGCTGAAAACAGAAACGACTGGTGTTATTAGCAAGAGAAACAACACAAGATAAATTTCTATTCCACACTCAATACACACAAAGAAAACTGTGACTGCTATTAACCTAGTTATCCAAAAACTAATGAACAAGTTTCTTTCAAATCCAGAATCTCGTGTTGGTTGATCGAACGAACAACATCATCCAATGCTGGATACCTCAGAGAAATCACCACCACCACCTAAAATCAGCGGTGAGGTTTCAAGGCTTTTGGAACAACCTAAGGAGTCGCAGAAAACAGCGTGCCGTCTAATCTCCCGCACCTCATGCGAAGAATACGCCGTCCTTACTCACCTCGCAAATCAGTTCCTCACTCCGCTCTTCCGAGCACGACCACAAAGTAACCTCACTGTCCAACGCAATACAGTTTGCATACAACAACAAAACCATACCGATACTCATACACACCAACAAATACTACTAGTAGTCATTTTTGACCTAGAAACACAAAAACACATCACCTGAGCTTGTTTAAGCGACGCCATAGCTTCCGGATTGAGTCCGGCGGCGTTTGGCGGCGGTGTATTCAAAGACAAAGCGTCACCAGTAAGCGTCCCCATAATAGCGCCAATTGCGCCGCCTTGTGCCGCGCTCGTCGCCGTCACGACGGCGGCTTCAACCGGCAGAGACTGTTTCGCTAACCATCCTTTGAACTTGGTTTCAACTTCCTTAAATTTGATCTGAACCAGTGCTATTGGATTCTGGTCCGCCACCGCCATTGTTACCTTGCTTGCAATCGCCAATGGAATTTCGATTTTGGGGGTTTTGAAATGTGAGAGGGGAAGTGGATAGAGTGTGGCTTTTATATTGGAAGCTAAACTTTGACTTTTTTTTTACTTTTACGACTGAAATAGATTTTACCTCTTGGATCATTTTTTTTTTTTAATTGAGTGATTAAAGTTTACAATTTTTTTTTTATGTGCACGATCTTACTCGTGGGATATATTGAATGCACACAACTGACACAAGCATTTGTAATTTCTCCTATATATATATATAATAATAAGTGTGCTTGTTATAGTAAAATGTTGGAAATCAATTTAGCCTTTCCTTTATGTAAATTTGTTCACTTAGTACATAAATTTGTTCACTTGGTACATGCACTAACACAAAATATGACGACGCTAAAATGAAGTAGGCAACGATTTTCTAAACAAATTCTTGCTACAAGTTTGTATTTATAATGCACTGACAGATTTTGTGAAAGTTGACACAACACCACATGAGAACAACAACATGATTTTTCTAATCAAATCTTCATTACAGATTTGTACATATGATATGATGCATGAACACGTACACGAACACAGCGACGCTGGAAGAACACGACATAAAGATTGCACTATTATTTTTTTAAGCAAATTCCTATTACAAGTTTTTACCTACACGGATACGCCGACGAGTGACACAAAACAAAAACGACAACATGATTCTTTTGAATAAATTCCGACGACATGTTTGCATGTGTCACACTGTACACGCCGCACGACATTTTTTTTGAAGTGCCAATGTAAAATGGCTCGCTACCCATACGTTAAGGTTGAAATTAGGAACCATTTGATGATTACTTCAAATTAATAATAACTTCTCGTGATTATGCTTGATACTTAACACAATAATACTTGCATCAAATATTTGGTTGAATTTTGTCAGACATATTTTGATTAATTTATGAAAAGGTGGAGAAGCTCAAAACAAGCAAAGTATATATTTGAACAAAGTAAGCCAAATCATATACAGTACAAACTACAAAGTACTTCGATTTACAAGTTACCAAAATAAGTACTGTTACTTATATTTTTTTATCATCTATAGACTCGAATGACTTCAACATCAAGATCACCTCCAACCCTCAATAAGGCCATACAGAGATACATGATGTTCAAGTTGATTGTTACTAAGAAGAAAAAGATTTAACTAATCAAAAAGAAAGTGTTATTTTTAAAACAATAAGGCATAAACTTCCAAATCAACGTCATAAATCACCTTGCAAGAACAAGATATTGGATTCCAAAGCAAATACAACTATGAGAACCAATAACGGTTCCGTAGTCTTGTCTTAATAGAGAGTAATGGCCGAACAATTCAAGACAACACGTACCAAATGAACCTAGACGTTTCGAAAGTTATACATACTACAGATTGAAGGTTCAATGCAGCCTAAGTTGATATCTCTATGCAGCCAGTGGCACTACATCCACCTTAACTCCTTCGCAGCCAGAATTAGTTGAGAGATTATATTATACCCATGAATGATGCTAACCTCGTCGAATTCTTCTCGTTCCCAATTCCGGGAGTTTATCTCAAAGAGAGACAGCAATGCCTTTTGTTAACACTATTCATCAGCCACAAGATCATGATCTTGTGTTTTACCGTACGTTGGATGGCTTAAATGAGAAGAAATGCATAAACATCCCCACTTTTCAACACGCGTCTTGCTAAACGGTGCTTCGACATTCACCATTTGTCACTCAATAGAAACGAAACATAAACACAACAACTAATTTACTAACCATCGCATATTTAGCCCACCGAAACATTAACCTTTCGTCACCAAACAAACTTACAGGCTACACAACACAGCCAATCACAATTCAGAAACCATATTCAATAAATCAATGGAATATCCTATACAATACAGAACAACAAATCTACATAAATCAGCTCACTGTTCCTCATACTAATACATACATACATAACATAATCTGTGTTACAAATCGAATAATCACAACCATATGGCTGAAAAAAAAGAAAAAAAAAAACTCATAAACCACCTAATTTGCAAACCAAGCCCCTCAAATCAAACCAAATCACAAACATCCCCTCGTCCAATCACAACAGCCCAAACACCACCAGCACACCAAGCAAAATCAGCCACAAAATATGAACCAGCAACAGCACCTGACCCGCTGGACCAACCCAGACCCACCATTTGCAACTCAATAGAAACGAAACGTAAAACTACTTTCCAAGTCCAGGCAACAACTAATCAACAAACCATCGCATTTTTAACCGACCAATACATTAACCTTTCGTCACCAAACGAGCTTACAGGTTACACACCGCGACCAATCACAATTCAGAAACCATATTAAGTAAATCAATTGAATTGCATATACAAATGCAGAACAATAAATCTATATAATCACCTCACTGTTCCTCGTAATAATACATACATACATAACCTAATCCATGTTACAATTCAAAGTATTACAACCATATCTGAGTTGAAAGAACTCATAAACCACCTAATTTGCCAAAAAAAAAAAAAAAAAAGATATCCTCAAATCAAACCAAATTACGAATATCCCCTCATCCAATCACAACAGCTGGTTGCACAGTGCCATACGCCAATGCCTTTTGTTAACACTATTCATCAGCCACAAGATTATGGTTTTGTGTTTAGCATATATATCGTATGTCAGATGGCCTAAATGAGAAGATATACTTTCCTTCTATAACTGCACACATCTCCACTTTTCACCACGTCTATAATCAAAGTTTCTAAACGTTGCTTCGACAAACAAAAAGAAAACAACGTCACCATTTCCAACTCAACAGAAACAAAGCAGAAAACTATTTTCAAAATCAACGCAACAACTCATTAACTAACCATCACACGACCGAAACATTAACCTTACGTCACCAAACGAGCTAACAGGCTACACATACCACAGCCATCACAATTCAGAAACCATATTCAACAAATCAATCGAATTGCATATACAAATACAGAACAACAAATCTACATAATCACCTCACTTCACTGTTATTCATAACAATACATACATAACGTAATCGAATTGCATATACAAATACAGAACAACAAATCTACATAATCACCTCACTTCACTGTTATTCATAACAATACATACATAACGTAATCTGTGTTACAAAACGAAGAATCATAACCATACCTGAGCTGAAAAAAACACATAAACCAACTAGTTTGCAAAAAGGCCCCTCAAATCAAGCAGAATTAGACAATCAAAGCAACCCAAACACCACCAGCACACAAAGCATTATCAACCAAATAATATGAACCAACAGAAGCGTCTGACCCGCAGGACCCGACCCGGGCCCACCATTGCCGACATCGCACACGCCAATCTTCACGACCCGTACTCCGGCGCACTGAGCGTCGAGGCAGCCGCACCAGTACGTATTTCCGTCGGATCCACAGACCGGGTCGGGTCGGAAGCAGTTAATCGGGCATCCGGTAGGATCAGGCGTAGGATCAGGCGAAGGGCAGAGATCTGGGGCGGTTGAGGAGATTGCGAGGGGAGCTGGATCTGATCTGACGGTGGAGGAGAGGAGGAGAGCAGCTAAAAGAACGGTCAGGATGAGAGGGGAGGATTGTTTGATGGAGATTAACTGCATCGTGGTCCGAGATTTGGGGAGGAATTATTAGGGTTTCCGTTTTCCTCTCCCTAAATTTGAAATTGATTTTCGCGAAATGGATTTTGTAAAATTTTAGGTTAGTGTGGGGTTTTTCGAGAATAAAGAAGAAGATAGGATAACTTATAGTTAGAATTTAGAAACATATTCTTTGCGTACACACAAACTCTTACGTAGCATCCTTTTCTTTTTACATTGAACTTTCCAATTCAATATTATTAGAAATACCTAAAATGTTTTTTCTTATTATGGTTAACCTTAATATGTTGACTAACCATTATTAATAAACCTTTCTTTTAACTTCTTTTTCCACAATGGTGACTTTCTTTTGCGTAAAAAATCTAATATGTTGACTAACCATTATTAATAAACCTTTCTTTTAACTTTTTTTCCACAATGGTGACTTTCTTTTGCGTAAAAAATCTAATATGTTGACTAACCATTAATAAACCTTTCTTTTAACTTCTTTTTCCACAATGGTGACTTTCTTTTGCGTAAAAAAATCTGTTACGATTCACAAATTGAAAATTCAAGATGGGATTTTTTGATCTAATTGAGCTTCTCAAATTCAGCGAAAACGGCGGCGTTTGGCTTAAAAGAGAGGAACGACAACGTTTTGTGTCAGCTGGATTATTTATCATTTTCGTTTTTGTCGTTATTGCATTTCTCGTTATTATTACCGCTTTTTAATGTCGCATTTAGCTAGCTAGTTGGGTGACGCGTTGTGACGTCACCCACATGAGTCTGTTATAAACAGTGTATTTGGCCACATTCCAATTATTATGAAATTACATTATCTTTTCTCTCTCTCTTCTCTCTCGAATTCATCCGAATTCTTCCCCAATTTTTCAGTAA
Organism: Linaria vulgaris; assembly: GCA_948329865.1. Taxonomy (NCBI): domain Eukaryota; kingdom Viridiplantae; phylum Streptophyta; class Magnoliopsida; order Lamiales; family Plantaginaceae; genus Linaria; species Linaria vulgaris. The sequence goes on from OX415252.1 coordinate 491,279, forward strand.
CCAAACCCTAACTACTTGGTGAAGTGCTCCACTGCTAACAAAATCCAAAATCACTAATTATTAGAGCTTCACAAACACTTAGTGCGCACCCGAGAGGAGGCGGCTACGGATTTCCACGTCATCAATAAATTTAGTACATATCTTTATGGTTAAAGATTTGTCTAGTAGAATTTATTTTGATATAGGTAACCGACCAGCTTTACAGACTGGTCTTTGCTGGGCTCCAAGCCTCCAACCATAAAATTTGAATTTTATTATTCCATTTTGCCTACTGACCAATGAAACTGTTATTAAATTGGAGTTATAAGCCTAAAATCGCAACTTGTCCCCTCTTATTAATCGGTAAAGAAAATATATATTATGTTGAATGCAAAAAGTTATTAAAACCATACACCATCGCATTGTAAACTTCTTTAAATTGGTATACGATGTAGGAAATACACATTCGTTTCCTACACTTATCGTATTAAATTCAGTACACGTGTCATCGTTCTAATATCATCCCTCCATGTCCCCTTTTTATCATTTCCTCCACACACGCACGACCATTATTTTTCCTAACGTTCATAACAGCCTTCAAAGAAATGCCTCCCACTACTTCAAAAAGCATGCCAACGAAAAATAAGCTATGCCGATCAAATCTTCAGCAAAATCAAACTTGTCCACAAAACAAACCACTATATAATTAACCCCTTTCATTAATCCTAGGTATCAAACAAAAAAAAAACGAGAAAGCAAAGAAAGAAGACAAACAAGAAATCAAGCGACTCCGACTCTCAGCAAAAAAACTCTTACCAGCCTCTGTCCTCGCTTAGCGCAAACAAATAAGCGAGAAGAATCATGGGAGGCTGTGCTAGCGCACCCAAAGACTTGGACAAGCAGGGAACCGCCCCAACCGAAGCACCACTTTCAACCGACGCGCCTAATACCGAGGCACCAACTGCCACAGAAACAACTGAGACACCGGCAACCCCAGAAAAAACCGACATTGAGGTGATAATCTTCTAAGTCCCAACATATTTTCATTTCACCGTTATTTCGTTAAATATAAGATAAGATCATTCCTCTTCTCAATATCAAATTCCTCCACGAATCACCAAATAACATCTGGTGGTTTGATTATTTCAGGAAAAGAAAGATGGAGAATCTAAAAAAGAAGAACCTTTGGTAGATCTTTCCGAACCAGCTGCAACAACAGCAGAAGTAAAACCAGCTGCTGAAGCCGCAGTTCCAGCTCAGGCAGAGGCCGTAACAAAGGCTATCGAGGAGATCAAGGAGGGAAAGAAAGAGGTGGCAGAAACTGCCGCAACTACCACCCCCGCAGAAACACCTGCTGCAGCTAAAGTTGAGGCCAAAGTATAATAACAGGGGGGGTTGGTATTTAGTTATTGTTGTATTATTTGTAAAACATGTGGTGGGATATGGCTGGTCTATTGTGTACTGAGGCTCAATGAATAAAATTATGTATGATAAGACAGATTATACCACTGCTCGTATCTGTGATTCTTCCAAAATATTACGATTCAGTCACTTGTAATCCACTTTCAAATGATTTTTACAAACATAGATAACATATGTAATCAAAAAAGACTAGCTTCAATCAAAGAAACAGTATATCCAACAAAAAGTAACAGGGTGAATAGGATATACAAGCCAAAAGTGTTCATATTGAAAATTAATAGATATCTCCAAGCTCAAGCATCAATAATGTAATGACAACCAAATATAAATTAAGCCTTGGAACAGGACCATCTCGAATCGAATATCAATTACACAAAATAAGTAGGTTTTAACTAAGAAACCAACAGATGTTCTTACTACACAAAAATGAAAACCCATCTCGAAATATGTCTATAAGATAAAAGCCTCCCAGTAAATTTAATTCAAAAGGGATCATAAGGAGAAAACAAACCATCAAAAGTACCTATAGCTACCTATTCTTCCTCAGCAATGGCTCCCCTCTCACTCACATAGATACCGTCAAGGAACTTTCGGATATCCTTGTTCTTCACATGGCATTTCTAACAAATACACAATTGCAACAATATTAGGAAAGAACAAGGAATCAAACATCTTTAAAACTGAACTACAATACAACAGCGGAAATCCAAACGCTCACAAACATTACACGTACATAAGATCAATAGTAACAGAATTCTCTTATTACCTGGTTTATCAAAGCAGCTGACCGAGAAACAAGCTCAATGTCATTACCGTCCAAAACCAATTCATCCTTAACCTTCTCAGACCTCACAATGGAGACCCCATCAAGCATATCAACCTTCCTCACCTGATGTAATCAACGGAATGCAAAATGTTACTATTGTCCATATACATCAAACAGCGATTCAGCATTGAAAACCAGAATACACATTCCCTAAACTAAACTTGTTCTTTCCAACTGAATAAAACTACACATTCAAGCCTTACCTTGTAAGATCAATTAATCGACATAATTTTCACAAAATCGCATGAATTGAATTTCGTTCTAGCTACATATCATTATACACAGACGCACAATGTTTGAATGCGTATCCACGCTACTTACTTGATCAACATTGCATCAAATTAAAACTACATATTCTAGCCTGACTTTGTAGGATCAAGTAATCGATAAAAGTTTCTGATTATACGGCACAACATCGCATGGAAATTGAAATGAATTCATTCTAGCTATATATCATTACACAACGAAGCAAATAGCTCAACATTGCATCAAATTAAACACTCCAAAGCACAATTAACAATTACAACAATAAACAGCTAAAAAAAAAACAAATAAAAATCGATTCACCTTCTTCTCCCCCAGAAAGTTACGGATCTCAATAGACTTGCCACTGTTGCCAATAGAAGCATTGATCGGGAAATGAGCGTACACGAACCGCATCTTGTAACGGTAACCCTTCGTCACACCCTTGATCAAATTCGACACGTGGCTCAGCGCCGTACGGATCGCCGCAGTAGTTTTCCGGCTGCCGAACCAGGAGTCAACCTTCAACTTTTTCGCGCCAGTAGCCTCGTCAGTAATAAGCTGAAAATCGAGGTTCAAATGCTTGAAATTGCGCGATAATTTTCCCCTCGGACCTTCAACTTCGATCACTTTCGCCTTTACCTTGATCTTCACACCTTCGGGTATGTCCATGGAGTCTGATGAGAGAATGGTCTTCATTTTTGCTGCTCCTCTCTGTTACTCTGTGTGTGAGAGCTGAAGGGAGAAGACAAGAGTGGTTAAAACCCTAATGGAGCTTTATAATACAGAGTTGGAAATTGGGAAAAAGGCCTAAAATCTGGGCTTGAGTTTGGTATGTATTGTTATTGGGCTGATGATAAGCCTGTTGGAAAATAGAATAATAAGAATATTTGTCATTTTGATAGATACTTGGTGCATAATACTTTTTTTTTAATTACGATCTTTTTTTATTATAAATTATGCATTCAAAATAACGAATTCGGTTACATCATACCCAAACAAAGGGGCAAAACAAAAATCCAAACTAACGATACAATTTCTTCGGCCCATTTCAACAAAGGACAAGGAACGGTTGGAAATTCAAGAACACAAGGAGCTACATGATGATCATTATTACATATTTTTTAGATGGGTTCACCACCGCAAAAGCAACAAGTAGGAAAGGTTTTATCTGAAAAGTTATTAGATTAATTAAACAAAAGGAGCCTAGCTAGCCAAAAATATGGGTCGCACCTTCACAATTATGGTATGCATATTTGAATCTCCATTCAACGGAGTTTTTCAAAATCTTCTAATTAGTATAACTAAAAAATTAGTAGTCCATGACCGTGTAGCAAAAGGGTTTGTCATCGTATGAAATAGGTTCAAACAGTAAGACTAGAGTATCATTTTGTAAACTTTCGATGGGTTAAGAGTTTGACAGGGACAACAATGGGATCCATATATCAGATAACATTGGTCGCCGCAAAAATGACGATGCCATTGTGGTTTCGTATGGTATATGCATTATACGTTTTTTTTATTTTGGTAAGAGGCATCACAATTTGCTTCCGTCCACTGAACGCTAGGAGGAGTTCATTGAGTCAATTATAGTTCTTGAAATATATGTTGTGAAAAATGTATATAATAATTGGAGTAAGATTTGATACATGAACTACCAAATAAGAATTAAAATAAGGGATATGATACCACACGAGGATAATTATATTGTTATTGTTATGTGTTAACCGTATAAAATAAAATATGAGATTAAAGAAACTATTAGTCATAAATCAAAAGGATTAATAAAATGGACAATACTATTGTCACGAGTACTTCCGACGAGTTGTAACCACTCCCAACGAGGAGGCCCATCGGGTGTGACCAATACCGCTCGGTTATTAACCCAAAGCGGTAGGAGTGGCCATCCGACGAGGGCACCCAGCGCCCCCCGAAAAGTCACGATGAGTCAAAACTAGATATCAGGGTGGCATCGGATAAAAAGCAAACCCGGATGGATCCACCTGAGTCAGATATCCATCACGACACCGAGCAGGGCCCCAATGGACTCCCGAGTCCCAGAAACTTGACAAAAACACTTCCTTACTATGCACTCACAATACAAATGCTCTCGGAACACTACCCCAGTCGACCAACCCAAAGGACGGAACTTCACAATAACGTAAGAATTACAGATCAACACTTCCCGGGCACTCGGAGAAAGAAAACACTTACCCACGAAGGCTAAAGAACCCCTCGGAGATCAACTCATGAATAAACACCCTCTCGGAGAATATCCTGGACCACTCACTCCAGAATACACCCCTATCGGAAAAACACTGTCACTAAGAGAACACCCAAACTTGGCCCTCGAGTCACAATGAGTCCTCGGAGACAAAGAAAGCAGTCTACCCCTCATCATGAGGGAGGCCAAAGCCCTCGGAAGAAGATAGAATGATACAGTCAGCACTTAAGATATACGTTATCTTATTGGTTAAATAAACCTTGTAACGCGTGTAAAGCACCACCACATGCATAACGACACCTGTAAGCCCATGCATAGCAACACATGTCCCTAAAAACTCTATATAAGCAAAGGAAGAAGAGAAAGAAAGAGGGGTCGGACAATTAGGGAAGACACACGTATAGACTCGGAAATACGCATATCGACTCGGAAAAAGAGTGGATCATAGTGAATAAAAGGAAGGAATGTTCTTGTCATTTTTTCTCAATTTTAAAATAGCGCTTAGTTTTTGAACCACGGGCAAAGGCGTTCCAACCCAAATAAATAATTCAGTTAATTAGGTCGTAATTCCAAACCCGTTAACATTATGCATAAGGGAAGATTTCAGTTACATGTCCAAACTTTCGCCCGTTTGACAGTTACCTATCCAAATTTTCACTTTCTTAACACTTTACGGTCCAAACTTTTATTTCGATTTATCTCGGCCAAAAAACGTCACTTTTTGACTTTGTGACATTACGCTGACATCATTAGATGGGGGCAATTTTGTCATTTTACATATTAGGGAGTGTAGTGCAATATGTATAATTAATTCATACACCCTAAATTTTCTTTTATTATACATTTTTCATTTTTTTGTTACTTCAAAAATATTCAAAAAATAAAAAACTAATAATCTTTAAGTCATCTAAATATAAAGTTTGTTTACAAATGTAATAGTATATATTATCAATTGTTTTTTGAAGAAAATGTGTCTTCAAATGAAATTATATTTTTATAAATTAAAACTTTTTAACAAACTTAATTAGTAATTTTTTAAGCTTGATTTTTTCAAATTTGATTTATTATTTAGTTGATAATAAACTCCTATTTATTAACATTAATCCAAGACCATACTCAAGCGATGTGGATAATATATTCTCAACACGCCTCCTCACGTGTGGCCCGGTAATTATTTTCGGTGCCATCACGTGGGTAGGTCGCGGAGCCCAACATACGTCTTAGATTGAGCTCTGATACCTGTTGAACGTAACGGGTGTAAAACAGAAAACAAACCAGATTTAAAGTCGAGGCAAGAGTTGGACTATTTCTCTTTAAAACGATATTTGCCCCGCTCGGTGCTTACGGTTTGATCGACAATCGCTTCCCAAGAGGCAACGACTATCTTCTTAATATGACAGCACTTCGAATATTAAGAAACGGCGAACTAAAATATTATTTTGAACTCTGGGAACAAAACAGACTGAAAGAAAGAATGTTTGTGATTGAATGAAAAATGACGAAGTAGGGGGGCTATTTATAGTTTATGAAAGTTGGCCTTGGGGTTGACTGGACAGACATGTCTTTTCCACGTCACAACTTTCCCGCCAGACTTTACACCATTTCGGCTGATTGTGCGTGTTAACCATGAAAAATAAAGTACGAGATTAAAGAGAATATTAGTCCTAAATATATGAATTAATATATAGACAAAACTATTGTCACGAGTACTTCCGATGATAAGAACCCGCTCCCAATGAGGAAGCCCATCGGATGTTACCACACCCCTCGGTCATTGACCCGAAGCGGTATGAAGGAACACCCGAGGAGGCACCTAAGCATCCCTTGGAAAGTCAAGATGAATTAAGAATAAGATATCAACGCATCAATGCGCCAAGAGGGACCACGACGGACCTCGAGTCCCAGATCTCACGAGAACACTTCTTTACTGAACACTCCTCCACTTAAACTACCATCAGAACTTCACTCCGAAGGTCAAATCCGAAGGACAACGCCCGATCTACATACAGGAACTACTGGAGGGCGCACTACGAAGATATATAGACAGGAAAGCACTACTCCGCGAGGACAAAAAGCCCTCGGGGTCCAAATCACGAACATTTTAGCCGGAATTTGTCCCGTTCGAGGTATTTTTTGCCTACTTTTTGTCATCAACCACTAAAATACATCTAGTACAACACATATGTGTCGGGTAAGGGGAAAAATTCCGGCCAAGAATGGCCAAAAATAGCCGAAAACCCGGCCATGGACCAAATCGAACAGAATGGTATAGTTTAAGGGGCAAACCGCTTATTTATTTTGTTTAAGGATGATTTCGTAAAAACGTGCATAGTTCAGGGGGTTTGATGCATTTATCCCTTTTTTTATATACTGTGACGAACTTCTTTTAAAGGCTATGAAGACATTCGTCCCATACAAAAATATGGGATTTCATCTTTAATCTCTCTGTTTGAAGACTTATATATATATATATATATATATATATATATATATATATATACAAAGCGCACACACCACACATATAGAAGGTATGGCAGTGAAGGAACGGTTCATGCATGCTCGAGTACCACTTGGAATGTTGTTGGTACAAATAACTTATACAAGGATTGATGGAGGTATTTTAGGACTGGCCCAACACTAGGGATTGGGCCGGCCCATAAACGTATCGAATTGGCCCAATTCGATACCTTCAGCGCATCGAATAACTGTCATTCGATGCGCGCATCGAATCATACAGATTCGATGCGCTTTATACAGCTGGCTTTGGTCCCCACACAGCGAGACTGTTATATATATCGCGGTTTTGAGCATTTAGGGACGGATCGAACCTGAGCTCCAACCTAAGCACATCGAATTACCTTATTCGATACGCATCCTTGTTCGATACGTGTCTACGTTCGACACCAACATTATTTTATCAAAGCCGTATCGAATCTAACCAGCATCGAACCAGTAGCGTTCGAGGCGTACATCGAACAACTGCAATTCGATGCGTTGATTAATTTGTGTTATTTACATATTTAATTCAGTGTAAGATCTGTAATAGATAGTAGGTGTTTCGGACAAAGTTAGTCCGCTTTACTTCAATGGATTAACATTATTTTGGTTATTTATATTCTGATTGTATTGTTTTACTGTGTTCTATTACTGTGACGAAATAAGACCAAAATATTGGCGCCGTCTGTGGGAACACTGTTAACACTGTTTTAGATAGAGTAGCTAGGATGACAAATAAACGGCGCATGAATGCGGTTGAAAAAAGGGAAACAGAGAAGAAGATCAAGACAGAAATGGATCTGAGTCAAGACCGGATTAAGCCTAAAGAACAGGGGCAAGATAAAGTAGAAAGTCAATTGTTAAAACAATGGCAAGAATGTAAGATGGAGCCATTGGGGGAGTTCAAAATCGTTCAGCTCTTCAAAGAAAGTTCTCAGAAAGTAATAAAGATTGGAGCTGAAATGGACTGTAATATAGAGGTTGCATTGGTAGACTGTCTTCGGCGTAATTCAGATATATTTGCATGGTCCGATTCTGACCTTCTTGGGATAGACTCTAGGATCATAGTATATCGTTTGAATGTAGATAAGAATGCGAAACCGATACGGCAAAAGAAGCATAATTTCAGCAAGGAAAAAAATGAAGCAGTTGAGAAAGAGGTACAAGAACTTTTAGCAGCGCGACATATTTATGCAATAAGATTTTCAGAATGGTTGAGCAATATTGTGTTGGTCTTGAAAAAAGAAGCTACATGGAGAATGTGTGTGGATTATACTGACTTAAACAAGCATTGCCCAAGAGATCCTTTCCCGTTGCCCCGGATAGATCTACTTGTGGATTCTACAGCAGGATGTGCATTATTGAGCATGATGGATGCGAAGAGTGGCTTCCATCAAATCTTCATGGCAGTGCAAGATCAGAGCAAAACAGCATTTGTAACAGATACCGGAGTATATTGTTATCGGGTAATGCCGTTTGGATTGAAGAATGCGGGAGCAACTTTTCAGAGGTTGGTGGCAAAAATGTTTTACCATCAAATTGGAAAAACAATGGAGGTGTATATTGACGATATGCTTGTAAAAAGCCTAAAAGCCGAGGAGCATGTGCGACATTTGGACGAGGCCTTCGCTATAATGAGGACATATGGAATGAAACTAAACCCTAAAAAATGCACTATTGGAGTAACGACTTTGAAATTTCTAGGATATGTGGTGAATGAAAGAGGAATTGAAGCCAACCCTGATAAAATAAAGGTAGTATTGGATCTACCATCACCAAGAACAGTGAGGGATGTTCAATGTCTGGTAGGCCGTCTGACGGCCTTGGGAAGATTTATATCAACATCTGCGGAAAAGAATCTTCCTTTCTTTAAAGTGATGAAGCGGAGCAAAGATTTTATTTGGACGCCGGAATGCGAAGAGGCTTTTAGACAAATGAAGAATTATCTGGTAAGTCCGCCGTTGTTAGCAAAACCGGAAGAAAATGAAATGTTGTACCTCTATTTGGCAGTGTCCGCAAATGCAATCAGTACAGTATTACTCAAGCAAAAAGGCGTTCAGCAATTACCCATCCATTATGTGAGTAGAGTACTACAAGGGGCGGAGAGAAACTACTTGGAAATAGAGTTGTTCGCGTTAGCAATTGTTGTTATGGCTAGAAAGTTGAAACCATATTTCTAGTCTCACCTGATTACCGTGGTAACGGACAAACCATTGAAACAAGTATTGGCAAAGCCAGAAACTTCAGGACGATTGGTGAAATGGGCGATTGAACTCAGTGAATTTGAACTGGAGTTTAAGCCACGAGTTGCGATCAAAGCATAGGCTTTAGCAGATTTCATGGCCGAAACTTTGGGAAATAGTGTAACCAAGATCGCAAGCTGTATTTTTTCTATATCAGATCAGGTTGGAACCAGCAGGGTTAGCTCAACATGGCTATTGCACACAGATGGATCTGCGACCACTCATGGAGGAGGAATTGGAATCCATTTCCTGTCCCCGGAACGAAGAGAATTTGAATTTGCCATCAGTTTAAACTACATGGTAACAAATAATGAAGCAGAATACGAAGTAGTTATTACCGGTATCAAAATGGCGCTTGGACTCAATATTGAACACCTAGACATCTTCACCGACTCCCTCTTGGTGGCTAATTATTTTTCGGGAAAATATGAGACGCGGGAGGAAACAATGAAATTGTATGCTGCGAAGATAAAAGAATTGGAAAAGAACTTCAAGTTCTTTGACATTGCTCAAATTCCCAGGGATGACAATGTAAAGGCATATGCGCTCTCTAAATTTGCGAGTTCCTCGGAGATTTTGGTGGAGAAAAGAATCACGCTTATGGTAGCAGATAAACCTTCGATTGGGATATCGAAATATCTTACCACGGAGGCTCGAGTGGAGTTTATACTGGCGATTCAAGAAGATCCCTCCTGGAAGGACGAGATCATGATTTATCTTCAGCAAGGTATTCTACCGGCAGATCCAAAAGCACAACGCATAATGCGATATAAGGCTCATAGATTTACCATAAGCAATGGAGAATTATATAAAAGATCTTTTGAAGGACCGTTGTTGAGATGTTTGACACCTACTCAAGCTGAGTATGTTATGGAAGAAATCCATGCTGGATGTTGTGGAAATCATTCCGGGGGACGAGCTTTAGCACAACGAATACTGCGTCAAGGATATTATTGGCCAACTCTACTTAATGACGCGACAACTTACTCGAGAAAATGTGACAGTTGCCAATACCATGCTCGACTTATTCACAGACCGGCACATCAATTACAACCCATCGACGTGGCATGTCCATTTGATCAGTGGGGAATTGACATTGTGGGCCCATTTCCACCAACCAAGGGACAAAAACGATACTTAATAGTAGTCGTGGAGTATTATACTAAATGGGTTGAGGCAGAACCTATAACGTCAATCACAGAAAAGAATATGATAGAGTTTATCTGGAAAAACATCATATGCCGTTTCGGCATCCCGAGGTCAATTGTATGTGATAACGGTACACAATTCAGTGGAAATGAGATAAAATCATGGTTTGCGGAATTGAAAATATCTCACAATTTGACCTCAGTGTATCATCCACAATCTAACGGTCAAACAGAATCCACTAACAAGACATTGAAGGATTATCTAGAAAGGAGAGTGAGAAGCACGGGAAAAACATGGCCTGAAGAGCTTCAAGGAATACTATGGGCATACAGAACGACTCTAAGAACATCTACAGGGGAGACCCCATTTGTCCTCGTATATGGTACTAAAGCTGTCCTACCAGCAGAAATCGGTATGCCAACACGCAGGATTACTGATTACGATCCTGAACAATCAGCCCGGTTAAGACAGATGGATCTGAATATGATAGGATCAACAAGGGAGGATGCGTATCAACGTACTATTGCTTATAAAGCAGCAATGGACAAAAGCTATGATAAAAGGGTTCACTTCAGAAATTTTGAAGTAGGAGATCTGGTCTTGCGAAGCATTGCAGCAAAACAGCATATAGGAAAGCTCGAACCAAATTGGGAAGGGCCTTTTAGAGTCACACGAGCAAGTTCACGAGGATATTATTATTTGGAGACTCTCAGAGGGGTTCAACTGAAGCGTCCGTGGAATGTGCAACATCTCAGGCGTTATTATGCATAAAGTTGAATAAAATTGATAAAATATTTCCATACATTGACTGTAGTTGATATTATCTTCAAGTGTTATTAATTGTAATCTCTATCCATTAAAAAACGCAGGAACAACATGACGTAGGGGTAAGAAGGCCCGAAGTGGTCCACCCACGCGTGCTGGAAAGAAGAACATGACGTAGGGGTAAGAAGGCCCGAAGTGGTCCACCCACGCGTGCTGGAAAGAAGAGCATGACGTAGGGGTAAGAAGGCCCGAAGTGGTCCACCCACGCGTGCTGGAAAGAAGAGCATGACGTAGGGGTAAGAAGGCCCGAAGTGGTCCACCCACGCATGCTGGAAAGAAGAGCATGACGTAGGGGTAAGAAGGCCCAAAGTGGTCCACCAACGTGTGCCGGAAGGAAGAGCATGACGTAGGGGTAAGAAGGCCCCAAGTGGTCCACCCACGTGTGCCGGAAGGAAGAGCATGACGTAGGGGTAAGAAGGCCCAAAGTGGTCCACCCACGCATGCCGGAAGGAAGAATATGACATAGGGGTAAGAAGGCTCAGAGTGGTACAACCCCACATGTTTGAAGGAAGAACAATTTGGAGGGATAAGAAGGCCCAAATGGTCCACCCCCGCATGCCAAAACGGCGAGATAAAGGCCCAAGTGATCCGATCTCTCAGGTAAAATATGAATGTCCTAATGATAATAATAACAGCTCAAAGTGCTCATATTTTTCACGGCAAGCACAATCATAATATTACATATGCACCATGACATCAAACACTATTATTAAACATCAGAAAAATATTAACTCAACAGCAAACAAATGAATGAAAAGATGTTTTTGGGAATAATCGGAAAGAAACGATATGGGAGTAAACATAAATTAAAAAGCTATAATGTCTAACTGTTGAGTGGTTCTCATTACAGAGCAATCGGTCAAAATTACAAGGCTCTGTACAAAACAAAAGGCCTAATATCCACAGAACAACATAATCTAAATATAGCTACTCATTCGATGAATGAGGGGACTTCTGACGAAGAACTACACCCACTGAACGCGCAAATTTAGCACAATTGCTTTGTGCCCAATCATCGGGCAAGGCAACTTCAGTCCTTTCAGAAGGATCGTTGAATTGATATCTACTAGGAGAAATAAGATTCTGTGCACTAAGTGACGGGTCAGGTACATTACTGGCCAGCACATAAACCATGTCACTTTGAGTAGAACGCGTTCCGCCAGGTAAGACTCCTTTAGGACCAGAAGTCTTAGGTGCGCTTGTTGCCCTATTTCTTTTGTCCGAAGCTGCAGGGGGAACATTTTCAAAAACTGTTGCCTTTGGAGGACTTTGGAGACAAATTGTAGACCTAGAAGTTCTCGGCGGTAATTTTGAATCATCATTGCTCGAACCAAAAACATCATAAAGAATTCGTTTGATATTATCTGAATCCTCCATAGTAACGCCAGGAATACTTTTCTCTTTTCCTTTATGGGACAGAGATGAGCTTGATTTTACGGAACCGAAGCCGGTCACGTTAGGTTTTTTACAGTCGCGTCACACATCATAAAATGGATCACCACGCCTTGGAGTATGTAAATCGTCATTATCATCATCACTACTACCCTCTGGGATTTCTATTTTAGAGTTACGCGTTACATCAAGCATGTCCTTTTGGAAACCATCTCCGAGATACCCAAGATGTCCAGCTTGGTCAACACCGACTTCCATTCCGTATTTCATATCAGCAGCACCGCGAATTAATTCCAAGAATTTATATACGTTACTTTGCGTAAAATCTCGGACAATTGCATATTTGTAATCTTCAGATTCAAAATACTGAATTCGACGGTGCAGATTGGTAATGGCATCTTCAGCATCCATATTTGAAGCTTGAAGAGAACAATTCACACGTTTCAAGGATTCGTTATCCTTTTTTAGCGCAATAATTTCAGCACGCAGAGCTTCGGCATTCTCTTCTATTTTCTTGGCCTTAACTTCGGCATCATGCTTATCACGGGTGGCTCTAGACGCTTTTGTTTCCACCTCCCTAGCGCGTTTCAGCGCATTTTGGCGACTATAATTTCTATTACGAATAGTAGTGCAAAGATTATCGACAACAACATTGTGTTGGCTCTGCACCTCAACTAACCCGCTGTAATCCATGCGTAGCCGGTATACTGCTAAGATGACAGCAGCAAAGAATAGGCGCCCGAAGCGAGCCAAATCCTGATACCCCAACCAATTTATTACGGTTCGGCGATCCAACTGAGGCCATAGACTTTGCATTATCTCTCCAGCTTGCTCCTCTCTCAATCTGTATCCGCCCAATGTGGCACTTAATGATTCTGAATTCTCATCATTGAGAAAATCGTAATTAATAAGACTTCCTGGAGGGGCAGGTCTTGGATTTCCCAAAGGTCGAGGTCGTCTCAGGGGAGGCGGCGGAATGTCCTGAGCGTCGCGAGCGGATTCTTCCTCCGCTAATTTTCTTTTAGCGGAAGTATACCAATCCTCATCAAATGAGCGGGAGGAGCTCGTTTCCTCTGCACTTCGCCTTTGTCTGAATGTAGGGTTCACTGCATTAAATCTGGCCAAGTTAGTGGCAATTCTTTCGTCTTCAGAATCAATATCTTCCATTATTCGGATTTGACAATTAGTCCCGACCTTTATGCGTCCACCAGTAACGGTGGGTGTTACCACCACTCTACGTGTGTCAATATTCTCGTTGCGTTCAAAATCGCTCACTATGGGCACCCGAGTGCCAGCACTAATACCACCGAGCCTCATGGTAGAATGATCTGGGGAAGATAAATTAGATGGGCCCGCACCTGAGGGCTCATTTTGCTCATTTCGATCGCTCCTTCCCTGAGCATCATAAATGTTCTCAGGTGACAACACAATTTTGCTGCGATTTCGAGATTTTGTACGAGCCATATCAGCCTAATAACGAATTTTAATAATTTTTCTATAAAAATAAAAAATCAGTAGCGTGTCGAATTCCAATGATTCGATACGGACCGTGTCGAACAGACTCCGTTCGATGAGGTTCAGAAGCAAACAAAAAATTCCTTCTGCAGATGAAAACAAAAAATGTCAGACATGTGGACCCTTATATATAGGCCCATGGGCCGCCGCTTTCTGAACGCATCGAATTTAAAGGATTCGACGCGCGCATCGAATTCGTCAAAATTCGATGCCAGCAAACTCACGCATCGAATTGTTACAATTCGATGCCAATAACTTTTTGCGATGAATATGATTTGAAGTTTGGAAGTCGTCATCACTCTGTTAACGTCTCCCAAACTGGGGGGACTATGTGATGGGGGTATTTTAGGACTGGCCCAACACTAGGGATTGGGCCGGCCCATAAACGTATCGAATTGGCCCAATTCGATACCTTCAGCGCATCGAATAACTGTCATTCGATGCGCGCATCGAATCATACAAATTCGATGCGCTTTATACAGCTGTCTTTGGGCCCCACACAGCGAGACTGTTATTATATATATCGCGGTTTTAAGCATTTAGAGACGGATCGAACATGAGCTCCAACCTAAGCACATCGAATTACCTTATTCGATACGCATCCTTGTTCGATACGTGTGACACCAACATTATTTTATCAAAGCCGTATCGAATCTAACCAGCATCGAACCAGTAGCGTTCGAGGCGTACATCGAACAACCGCAATTCGATGCGTTGATTAATTTGTGTTATTTACATATTTAATTCAGTGTAAGATCTGTAATAGATAGTAGGTGTTTCAGACAAAGTTAGTCCGCTTTACTTCAATGGATTAACATTATTTTGGTTATTTATATTCTGATTGTATTGTTTTGCTGTGTTCTATTACCGTGACGAAATAAGACCAAAATAGGGATGTTTCTTCTTTCTAAGGTTATATTGAACAATGGCGCCTCTGTTTTTGCTGTATTGGCTGTATTGGCTTATCGCCATATTCTTGCAGATATACGCATCATACCTTTTGCACTCTATTGGGAAAGGTAATTTGTTTGTTTTTGTGTTTTTTCATGAATCAAGGTACGTGCATGTACGTTTATATTTCCGAAACAAACATGAACAATCAGAGTATTCTTATGACTTCGTCCAAACATGTCGTAAACATACCTCTCGAAGTGTTATGAATATTTTGTGCTATTTTATCGTCCATATGCACACTGCAAAACCAAAACTTTGATCTATCCATTTGTTTGATTTTATACAAGTATCATCTCGTTGCAATTTTCTCACTAAAAATATATATACTCGTGAGACAAAATATAGATTTATTTCAAGAAATTGATTTTCTTAATGATATTTATTTGAAGGGGCGTTGTGAAGAAGCTAAATTTTGGAGTTTTATTGTGGATCTTTGTGTTAGCATTAACGGGGTAAGGACTACTAATGACGATCTATTTCTTTCTTTGGTTCTCTTTTTCTTATTTTTATTTTACTATCCCAAATATTTTTGTCTTTTGCAAAATATCAAGCTACGAAATTTATTAAAGAATTATAATTATGCCATGTGCGTTCCATCTTGCTTCAATTTCGGAAAGAAAAAAAAAAACCCTGACCCTCCCTAGTCCTTGATGAGCTTATTGTTTTGTTTTTTGCCTTTTGTTTTTCGTATCGGCAAAATGGGTAGCTTTATTGTTTTGTTAGTTGTTTTTACCGCTTAAATTTACGAAACCTTTCTGCAATGTAAATTATCATTACAAAAACTCCGAAATTTAGGTACCTTTCTTTTTTATTTTTGTTTATTAAGTTAGATGAAAGGAGTTTCAACGTAACTTACAATTAGACATTCAATATTTACGATTTTTTAAAGTATAAATATTAAAGATCCTTGTTCCTTGATTAACACGTCGAAAGCTACTTTACTACAAAAACCAGACTTTAGTTTAAAGCATTTCAGCTAATATATTGCTCGGTAACGGTTTGCGATTTAAAAGAAAACAAAAACATAAATCCTCGTGATTCTCTCCATAAGTTTATGATAATATATGATAGAAAAGGTTAGGTATTCTCAGAATACAATTAGTAAAAACCCACAAGCAATAATGAGATTTTAATATATTAAATATTAGTCTCTTATGTAATTCTAATTTGTAAGTGATATGCTCATATATATGTGCATGCATGTATACATGCATATATACTTAATGTAGGATATGCATGTACATCGGCCTCACGTACTATGGTCTGAAAGACACGATAGCTACATATGCGACAAGCTTTCTCACCCTTGTGCCACTAGTCACTTTTCTTATTTCGACGGGTTCGTTCTTCGACTGGCAAAGAATTATGCAAAATTGGGAAAGGACATTTTAAAACATTTTGGTTGGTTAGATCTTGAGAGAAAGGTTTATACCCTTGAGGGTGGCACATCACTACAAGATTTCGGGGTCTTTACCCGGGCGGTCGCTAGACCTTTAGGGACCGTCCATCGGTCACCAAAAGGCGGTCGCGGATACCCTTGGTCCCCCACCCTTTGGCGACCGCTTGGCGGTCGCGGGGACCATTTTCCGCGACCGCAAATTTAGGGACCATCGGGCGGTCCCTAATCGGCGGTCCCCAATAATATTCAGACTTTTAAGGACCGCCCGGCGGTCCCCAATAATATTCCGGAAATTTACCGAAATATTATTGGGTTTTTTGTATAAATTGTGTGTAAATATTTGCAACAAACATTTACAAGAACAAAAAACAACAAAATAATGATAAAAAGGTAAAATGAAATGAAAGTTAACAAAATAAAACAAAGAAAATAAGGAAATGAAAGTTAACAAAATAAAACAAAGAAAATAATGAAATGAAAGTTAACAAAATAAAACAAATAAAATAATGAAAAAAAAGAAGAAGAAATGTTGTGTATTGGATTTTGAACAAAAAAAAGAAGAAGAGAAGAGTGTTTCTTTAAAAGAAAGAAGAAGAGAAGTTATGTTTTGGATTTAAAGAAATGAAAAAAAAAAAGAGAAGAGTGTTGAAAAATTGTGATTTAGGAAGAGAAAAATGATAAGAGAAATTTTGGAGTTGGGTGTTTTTGAAGAGTGTTGAAAAATTGGATAGGAGAGTGGTGGATAGGAGAGTGGTGGTATATATAGAATTAAAGGTGAAAATTTTGAATTTTCGGAAATTTCAAATTTCCCCCCAATCCCGCCTATTTTTTAAACATTTAGGGACCGCCGGGCGGTCCCTAAAGATATTTGGTGACCGTCGGGCGGTCCCTAATGACAAGTGGTGACCGCCCGGCGGTCACTAAATATGGTTTTTAGGGACCGCCTGGCGGTCCCTAATAATATTCATACGTGTTTTTTTGATTTTTTGAAACGATTTCCATGTGTTTTTGATTTTTAGCAACAAAATTCATTGTAACATGCCAATTGAAGTAACAAACGATCATGAAACCACTAATTTAGTTATTTAATAGTAGATTGAATGAGATTGAGAAAGTTTTTAACGTTGAACCTATTCTAAGTTATATGTACACTTAATCATCCTATGTTGTTTCATTTTGCATGAAACTTTGTAATTTTGTTCTTTTAACTATTATTAGGATATTTATCAACTAAACAACCAACGCGACACCTTAATTGTTCCATAAAATTAAAAAAAAAGAAAGTATGAATATTATTAGTGACCGCCGGACGGTCCCTAACACCACTTTTAGGGACCGCCGGGCGGTCCCTAAAGACAATTGGTGACCGCCCAACGGTTCTTAAAGGTGGTTTTAGGGACCGCCAGGCGGTCCTTAATAATATTCATACTCTTTGTTTTCGATTTTATGAAACGATTTCCATGTGTTTTTTACTTTTAGCAATAAAATTCATTGTAACATGTCAATTGAAGTAACAAACGATCATAAAACCACTAATTTAGTCATTTAATAGTAGATTGAATGAGATTGAGAAAGTTTTTAACGTTGAACTTATTCTAAGTTATATGTACACTTAATAGTCGTATGTTGTTTCATTTTGCATGAAACTTTGTAATTTTGTTCTTTTAACTATTATTAGGATATTTATCAACTAAACAACAAACGCGACACCTTAATTATTCCATAAAATTAAAAATAGAAAGTATGAATATTATTAGTGACCGCCGGGCGGTCCCTAATAATATTCATACTCTTTGTTTTCGATTTTATGAAACGATTTACATGTGTTTTTTATTTTTAGCAACAAAATTCATTGTAACATGTCAATTGAAGTAACAAACGATCATAAAACCACTAATTTAGTTATTTAATAGTAGATTGAATGAGATTGAGAAAGTTTTTAACGTTGAACCTATTCTAAGTTATATGTACACTTAATCGTCGTATGTTGTTTCAATTTGTGTGAAACTTTGTAATTTTATTCTTTTAACTATTATTAGGATATTTATCAACTAAACAAACAACGCGACACATTAATTGTTCAATAAAATAAAAAAAAAGTATGAATATTATTAGGGACCGCCGGGCGGTCCCTAAAGACCTTAGGTGACCGAATGCCTTGTTCGATATGAAATGTATTACAGGGGTTCGATGCTGAACTCAAGGGTATCGAATTTAATAGATTCGATGTCACAACCGTATCGAGTTCGATGTGTATTTCGTCGTATCGAATGAGGTAAATTCGAGACGGTTCTGGTAGTGGTGACAGTATCGTAAAATTCAAAGTCATTACATTGGAGATTTAATTTTAATTTGTCGAATTTCCGAAAAATGTGATGAACACCTTCAAGTGTTCTTCATTTTTTCCGAAAATTCGACGAAATAAAACTAAATTTTCCGTGTGCGTTTCTCGGCTGAGGAAATGCAATGCCTATGCCAGCCATGGAAATGCATGCTGGTTGTGCAACTCATCGGGATCCAACGAACAATGGATCGACACTCTGTCTCAAATGACAAGTGCTAACCATTAAATCCCTAAAAATAAAGCAACGAGATGAGGAAGTTTGTCTCAATAGATAACTGTCTATGAAAAATCTAATGAAATTCTGAGATAAAACCAAAAAATTCGGTCATATCTCACATCTGCTCGAAAAATCAATCTATAGAACCATACAAGAGATAAAGTGAGATAAGCTGAGATATCTCACTATATCTATAGAACCAAACGGCTTCTAAATATATTTGAACCAAAATATAATTCTATCACAAGTCTTAACCTTCCCAAGGATAATCTAAGCTTATTAACACTAATCGAGTGCATTTTGGTTCGTACGATGCCCGTTGGCCCATTTGACCAACTATTACTTTCTCATGAAGTAACAAAGTAAACTGTTACTTCGTGGTGAAGTAATAGACTAAGCGAGTTACGTTTGATCAAATCGTTGAAGGAAAGATCATTCTAGAGTGTTTAAAGTCTCCATACTTAGTTTTTTTGGCCATGACTTGTTGTATGGAACTTCATATTCTTTATCACAAGTCTTAACCTTCCCAAGGATAATCTAAGGATTTAGATTGTACACATTCCAATTACGAGACTCGTAGAGCCCGGTATTGTTATTTATTATCACTACCTCCCCGTGTCAGGATTGGGTAATTTGCGCGCCTGCTGCCTTCCTTGGATGTGGTAGCCGTTTCTCAGGCTCCCTCTCCGGAATCGAACCCTAATTCTCCGTCACCCGTCACCACCATAGTAGGCCACTATCCTACCATCATAACTCCTCAAATTCTCTTCACTCTTCACTACCAAATATATAATATAATCTCTCCCACACGCGCACACACACCTCGGTGTCACGAAGAGGAAGAGGAATTGCTAAATTTGGCTAAATGTTAGGGTTTCTGCGATTGAGGGAAGAAGGGGATCCGATTTGGAGTAATTTTTTTTTTAGCATTTTCAGTTAGTTTGTTAGAGTGGCCAAAACGGTTTGGACCGAGGTTTACTCTAGGCCCAATTGCAGAACGGGCCTCGGCAGGAGGCCATCTCCCTAGCCTCAAGCACTGCAACATTTTGTCAATAACCTCAATATCGAAAGTCTCATGAGTCGCGAAAACCTTTGTCAGACGTGGATCCCGTGCACCTTACAAGAGAAAAGGAGGCTGCCTACACTCTGAAGAGAATAAAAAAAACTGTGTTTCCCCTGTGGACTCTGCCTGCTACATAGGCAACTCTGAGATTCGGGGATTTTACGAAAAATCCGATGCAAAGCTTTCATTGGATAAATCGGATACCATTTTAGCTAAGGTCATCGCTTCAAAAAAACTCAGTTTCAATCTCATTCGAGAAACATTAATTGGGGGCATGGGGAGTTCGTGGGCGTCATGAGGTCAATTACATAGAATAAAACACAATTGCAGTTGTCCTTTACTCAACTCTAGAGAAGGAGAGAATTATAGCTCAAGCTCCATTGAATTTCAAAGGCTACCAGGTTGTTGTGAAGGAATGGAGCCCCGATAAAGCTTTCGAGGACGTCGATCTCACAAAGTCTTGCTTTTGGGTGCGTGTCTCCAAACTTCCTTACCTCTACATCACTGATCAAATCCTTAAGGCTATCGGAAATACTCTCGGTACATTTATTAAGGCCGACATTTCACACGGTAAGGTGTGGAATAAATTTGTGCGCTTGAGAATTGAAATGGATATCACAAAGGCTCTCGTGGACCAAGTTGAGATTGTTATACCTGGTAAATGCAGAATAAAAAGTGGGGTAAGCTTTGAGAGACTTGGGGACATATGTTTCCAATGTGGTTTTTTTGGGCACAAACAAGCGGACTGTTGCAACGCTCCGGTGGTGGACACCGCATCTAAACCGGCACAGTATGGAGGTTGGTTATATGGAGATCTGGAAATTCCTATAACAAAACCCGATAAGCTCCCCGCGGCGAACTCGAGAGAAATTATTATCTCCAACCGAAATGACGCGGAATCGATCATTACAGATCAGGGAAATAAGGTGGATTCAATGGAAATTCAATCAGAGAAATCAACTGAGTCGCTGGAATTTGCGTCAGAGAAAGCAACTAAGTCAGATCTGAGTTCGGCTGAGTTGAATCAACGTGAGGTCCAAAATAACCAAGGTCAAGTTACTAACCAGAGCTCTAGTATCAATCATGGCCAGGTTAAAAATGTGAACGTTATTGATGTTGAAAAGTTGTCAGCGGAAGAAAAAGGTATCGGGAAAGGTGGAAACGTGGCTGCTCCACTAAACTATAAAGTCAAAAAAATGGGAGAAGTGTCGGAGCTTGACCAGAATCCAATGTTGGAAATGGGCCAGCCATTTAAAGATATAAATTTGGGCCAGCCATTTAAAGACATAAATCAGAATTCAATGTTGGAAATGGGCCAGCCATTTAAAGACATAAATTTGGGCCAGCCATTTAAAGACATAAATTTAGGCCCACATGTGGCCCAAAAAAGAAGTTGGCGTTTTCCAGGCCCCATAAGAAAAAGAGAGAAAAAAACTCTGGCCCAATCCTCTATCTCTCTACTTACGAAGAGAAGAGCTGAAGAAATTCCAGAAGAAGAAGATTTGGCCAAACGTCCAAAACCATCAAATTTCCTTCCAGTTTTGCCGATCACAGATAACTTGAAGAACCTGGATATTGGTGTTCCACGAAAAGAGGAAGCCCTGAATCCACCCTCTCCTGGTGGAACCTTCATGGAGGAAACAATAATCATCACTCAATATAGACGCATCAATCCTACTCACAGCTTTGCAACATCGAGCTCGATCCAAATTGCTGAACTAATTGAATATCCAACCACTGATGAATCCACGACCCCAGAGGGGGTAAAGGAATGAGTAACCTTAATTGTTTGTCGTGGAATTGTCGCGGGTTGTCGAAACCCGAGGCGGTTCGAGCTCTTAAAGCTTTTTTGTTAGATAAAAATCCTTCTTTTATTTTCTTATGTGAAACTAAGCTCTCGGAGTACTCTCGTATTTCTCGTATTTTAATTAAGTGTAATCTTGCTAATTTTTATTTTGTGGATGCTGTTGGGTTGTCTGGAGGTTTATGTATTGCTTGGAATTCTTTTGTTGATGTTAAAATTGTTTGGTCAAATAGATGGATTATCCATGCGTATGTTAACGTGTCTTTGCTCTCCTTAGGATGATGGTTTACTGGCATTTACAGCCCCTGTCTTCAGTCCCTTAAATCAGATTTTTGGCGTGCTATCCACAATATTTGCCCGTCGGGTGATGATCCATGGATGGTGCTCGGTGACTTTAATGACATTGTTAATCAGGCCGAGAAACAAGGCGGTAAATCGTTTGCTAGCTCTTCTCGTCATTGTCTTGCTAATGATATTGAAATTCTTAAATTAATTGATCTTGGATTTGTTGGCAACTCATTTACATGGAGCAACAAGAGAATTGGCTTTGCAAATATTAAAGAACGTTTGGACAGGGTCCTAGCAAATAATTCTTGGCCATTTAGATTTGAGAATATGTGGACCTTGGATGAATCTTGCAGAGGTGTTATTCAAACATCTTGGTCGGACCCAGTTAGGGCGTCCTCGCAATTCAAAGTTATTTCTAAATTCCGTACTACCCGTAAAGCTCTTTGCGAATGGAATAAAAAATCTTTTGGTGATTGCGCTAACAAGTCTAATGATATCTTGAAAAGAGTTGAAGTTTTGCAGGCCATGTTTTGTAGCGTTGAGGTGTGCAATGAGGAAGAGCTTCTTCAACTGGAATTGGATGATATTAGAAGAAGGGTCGAGACTAAATGGAGGCAAAAAGCTAAGGAAAATTGGCTACGAGATGGCGATGATAATACCAGGTTCTTCCACATTTCCACAATCATTCGGGCAAAGGTAAACCACATTCACTTCATTAAGTCTGATGCAGGGGACAAAATCACTGATTGGGAGAATATAAGTAAGGAGTTTCTTAACTTCTTTGAAGATTTATTTAGATCTGATTTTGAAAATTCTTGTTTCCCATTCCCTGAGGACCTTGAAGGCCTGTTTGAACCGTGTGTTTCTGATGATTTAAATGCTAATCTGTGTATTACTCCATCTTCGTTGGAAATTAAAAAAGTTTTATTTGGCATGAATGATAATAAAAGTCCTGGACCCGATGGTTTCTCCCCTTTGTTTTTTAAGCATTTTTGGGACATTGTTGGCAAAGATATGTGTATGGCTGTGAAAACTTTTTTTTTTCAGAACATGCATTACCAAATGAGTTTAATAAGACTTTTATAGCTCTTATCCCGAAAGATACTAATGCATGTACGGTGGAAAAGTTTCGTCCTATTAGCTTGTGTAACATTGTTTATAAGGTGATTACCAAAATTTTGGCTAACCGCATTAAGCCTCTTCTTGACAAGATTATTAACCCCTTACATTTTGCTTTCGTGGAGGGGAGACACATACATGATAATAATATCATTACTCACGAAATCATGCATATTTGAATTGTAAAAAAGGGAAAAGGTTTTATGGCCTTTAAGGTTGACTTAGCGAAAGCTTATGATCGGGTTGAGTGGCCTTTGTTACACCGTATCCTATGCAACCTTGGTTTTTGTAATAAATTTGTCGATTGGATTATGCTTTGTGTTACAGGTGGCTCATTCTCTATTATTGTTAATGGTCAACCGGGGAAATGGTTCAAACCTTCTCGCGGTATCCGTCAGGGAGATCCATTGTCACCGTACCTTTTCATATTGTACTCTGAGATGCTCTCTCGTCTTATCTCTAAGGAGGAATCAACTCTCAAGTTTAAAGGGATCAAAATATCTAGGAATAGTCCTGTTATTTCCCACGTTCTCTATGCTGATGACTTAACTTTTTTTTGCAGGTCCGAGGTGGAAGACGTTATTGCCATCAATAGATGTCTGGATAAGTTTCAAAATTGGGGCAGCCAAGTTATTAGCAAGAATAAGTCATTCGTGCATTTCAGCAAAAATACTCCTCCATCCTCCAAGTTGAATATTCTTAATTTGCTCGATGTGCATGAGTGTCGCCATCAGGAAAAACATTTGGGGATCCCATTTTGTAAGCCAAAAAGAAGAAAGGAAGTTTGTGATTTGATTCTGGATAAGCTCAATTCTCGCCTTAGCGGATGGAAAGGAAGCACATTGTCGCAAGCTGGTAGAACGACCCTTATTGGACCAGTTATGCAATCGGCACCTGCATACTATATGACAAACTTCCTTCTCCCAAAGACTATATGTGATAAAATTGATAGTGCAGCGCTGCGGTTTTTTTGGGGTGAAAACAAGAACAATAATATCTTGGCTCTCAAGAGTTGGGATTTTATATGTAAGCCTAAGAAAGCTGGGGGCCTCGGGTTTCGGAGAGCTAAAGACCACAATAGAGCACTAGTTGCGAATTTGGCATGGAATGTGGCTGCGAAAGACAATAAAATTTGGGTGGGTCTTATTTGTTCTAAGTATGTAGGGAATCAGACTTTCCTTTCGATGGATATCCCGAAGTGTAATATGTCTTGGGTGGCTAGGGACATCTTCAAAAGCAGGGATATTATCAAGAAAGGTGCATGTTTCAAGATCACATCAGAGTCCAATATTAACATTTGGACAGATCCGTGGATCCCCACGGTAGAAGGATTCTCGCCTGCTACAGAATTGACATCTTTTGATCTGTCATCTTCGGTGAATAAAGTCCAGGATCTGATTTGTTCTCTTACAAACACTTGGAAGTTGGATATTATTGAACTTTGTTTTGGTCCGGATTTAGCTAAGGAGATCATAAAGGTCCATATTTCTAATTCTCCGGAGGTTAACAATCTTTTGTGGATTCCCTCTCCATCGGGGAAATTCTCCACAATAAATGCTTACCTTGAGATCATTAAACCGCGCATCGGTGGGGTGACGAGCGCTATTTGGAAGCTTATATGGGCTGCGAATATACACTTTCGTCTCAAATTTTTCCTTTGGAAATGTCTTGCTAATTCTCTTCCGACTTGGGACGTGCTCAACTCAAGATTCTATGTCGAGGACAAATCGTGCCCACTTTGCAATAATGGAGATGAATCCCTTCAACACTTGTTCATATTTTGCAAATTTTCATCTATGATTTGGTTTTGTTCTAAATGGAATTTGAGATTAGAGTCGTTGGCTCATTTTTCGTTGGTTGATTGGTTTCATTTTATTTTTTCTTGTAGGAAAGAGCAAGTCCCAGAGCATGTGGACATGGTCGAGTTCCTCACATCCGCATCCGTTACCATGGAGTCCATTTGGTATCAAAGAAATCAGGCGATCCATCAATTAGAACACCTTGATCCTAAAGAAACGATGCTGATTATTTGCAAGAAAGTTGCTGAATTCATTAATGGCAACTCTGAACGTGGATACAAGAAGAAGAATAGGAACCAAATCTGTTGGAAGAAGCCCCTGCGTCGCTGGATAAAATTTAATTCAGATGCTGCTTTCAAGGAGGAAGGCGCGACAATTGGTGTGGTTGTTAGAAATGACCGTGGATCGTTATTGAGTTGCTTTACAAAATCAGTGGTCTGCTTTAATCCGACAATGGCAGAAGGCGTGGGGCTTTTGGAAGCTGTTATTATTGCTAATGATAGAAGAATTGAAGAAGCTATTTTTGAAACGGACTCGCAAGTGGTTATTAGAATGATACACGAAGTTTGTCTTCAACTTGATTGGAGTGTTGAGCCGTTTGTTTCTAGGATTAGAAAATTTTGGAACGGGTGGCCTAAATGGCGATTTCGCTATGTCCCTCGTCATTGTAATGTTGCAGCTCACCACCTAGCTGCGTGGGCGTGGGAACAATCTTGGCAGGGGATTGTTCCTTATTTTGTAATTCCTGTAAACGTTTTTTGTGATGGAGGTTTCCCGTTAGTGGATCCTTCGTATCGCTAATATAGCCTTTTTTCGTATAAAAAAAAAAAGATA
Organism: Linaria vulgaris; assembly: GCA_948329865.1. Taxonomy (NCBI): domain Eukaryota; kingdom Viridiplantae; phylum Streptophyta; class Magnoliopsida; order Lamiales; family Plantaginaceae; genus Linaria; species Linaria vulgaris. Next base: position 517,414 of record OX415252.1, read on the forward strand.
TAGTTAAACTCATCCTTAATATTTGTAGCTAGCTAGATTCCAATACTTAGGATGAAAATTGAAATTTACCATGTAATTTTTGGGAGAATTGCGTAAAACTCTTGAATGTAATCTTACACACAAAACTATTTTCTCATGTGTTTAATTGAGAAAAAGAAAAGGATTTATGTGCAAACGTACAAAATGACACGATGGAGTTTAATTTTTGGAGGTTCTTAAAGCACGTGAAAGATTGTATGCATTTGATCCTCTATATTAGAATATTGTCTTTTATTGGATGACAGAAAAAATAAAATCTAATAGAAAATTACTCACGTGTAACAAATTAGTTAATTGAGCTATAGATGCTTACCCCCTTTTTTTTGGACTTGTGAAGAATAGAGAGACTGGGACTACATGGTAGAAATGGCAAAATGAAGCTTGTAGGAGCAATTTTATGCCTTGGAGGAGCATTAATTAACCGTTTGTCTCTACAATGGGAGATCTTTTTACATAGCCCATAACGGTCAGTATCATAACAAAATAAAGCAGAATAAAACTCGTGGAACCCTATTTTTACTAGGAAGCTGCTTCTCCGGGGGAATGTGGTTTATTATACAGGTAAAAAAACATGCGAAAATCCACCGAGTATTTATTTTTATTCAATAACGTCGCTTGACATTATATTATTTTGAATTTGTTTTCTCAAACTATATTGATGTTACTATTGCTGTTTAATTTTAAATGTGAGACAACAGGTCAAGTTCTTTAAAGTATTTCCCTATAGATATTGGGCAACCATGCTCACATGCATCATGGCATCAGTCCAATCGGTTGTAATTGGGTTATGACAGCAAACCAAAGGCTTGGCATTTGGGTTGGGATCTTAACCTCGCTACTATAGCTTACTCGGTAGGTCAATCCTCTATGGTTTTTTGATGTAAAACATGATCTTATTATTTATTGTATTTTTTTTTTTGATAGAAACAGATATATTAATCAAAAGAATGAGAAATGTTTATTACAGGCATTCCTCCATCGCAAAGACAACAAATAGGTAGATTATAGTTATCAAAATAAGAGGACCACGAGTTAAAAGCGGCCCAATGAGCAAGGTTGTGCGCCGCTTTGTTCATATTTCTATGAACGTGCCTAAATTTCCATTTCGGCCACACTTGCCAAATTTTACGAATTGCGATAACAATCGGTTTGATGCACCAAGGTGGGTTGGTTCTAGCATCCAAAATAGCGTCAACAAGATTTAGACAATCGGTCTCAATGATAGCTTGAGTAATCTTCGCTTTATGAAGGATTTGACATGCTTGAAGGGTTGCAAGTGCTTCACTAGCAAGGGGATTGATACATAGGCGTTGTTTTGTAGTAGCTCCAATGATTGTTCCATCCATATTACGAAAGAGGCAAGTTGTGGACGCTTTACCATCCGAAAAGGCTGCATCGCAGTTTGCTTTGGTCCATCCAATGGCTGGTCGCTTCCACGAAGATGACGGATTACAGCAACGTTGGATTTTTTTTCCCTTTGAGCTTGCCAATGTTCAAGAGATTTATTATCAGCTTTTCGGCCAGATTCCTGCAATGAAAATGGGGTGAGTCCATGTGTTATAAGGTTACGATTTTGCCAAATGATATCACATAAGCAACAGAAATAAATGAGGCATTCTTCGCGCAAAAGATTTGAGTGAAAGAAACTCCCTTTGCTGTCAAGAAGAAGTGTAATCCATTCCTTTATAGTCCAATCCTTGAAAGGATTTAGATTGAGCTGCCATTTAGAGGTAAGCCACAATTGAATAATGCAAGGACAATTAAGGAATAAATGCTCAATATTTTCAATATGAGAATTACATAAGGGACAAGATATATCATTAATAGCAAGGATGGCATTAAGTCTAGCACGGGTTGGAAGGATATTATGCATAAGCTTCCATAAAAAAAGTTTGTGCCTATTATGCAATCTAGCACTCCAAATTTTTTTAAAAAGGAAAGTGTCCGCTTCATTGATGGAAGGAAAACGGTGGGATTGATCAGTAAGATAAGCGCTCTTTGTAGAGAAGTTCCCCGACGTAGAGGGAATCCAAAGAGGTGAGGGGCTCAAAGTATCCATAGAGATTTGGATTTTGAGTATTTCCTTGACCGTATTATGATCAAAAATGGCGTTGAGTTTATGATTGTCCCACATGCAATTATTACCCATAATGAAGCTTTTAACAAGATGATGATTGAAGATGAGAGGGTTGTGGGGATCGGCCGGCTTAGGAATAAAACCTTCAATAGTTGGGACCCAAGGTTGATCCCAAGTTAGAAGGTTGGAGTTGAAGGAGACCGGAAAGCAAGATCCTTTAGAAATGAGGTCTCTAGTACAAAGGATGTCTCTCCAAATCCAAGAGGCTTTAGAAGGATTAGCATTGGCCAAATTAAAGTCACACGATCGAATGTATTTAGCTCTAAGAGTGTCAACCCAAAGGCTACGTTGATTAGTGGCAACTTTCCAAGCAAGCTTAGAAATGAGGGCACGATTAAAATCGGCCATTCGGCGAAAGCCAAGACCACCCTTAGATTTGGGAGAGCAAATTTTACTCCATGCTAAGAGCGAGAGAGGGTTGTCATTCTCTTTTCCTCCCCACCAAAATTTGCGAAAGATGCTATCAAGTTTGTTGCAAATGGAGGTAGGAAGGAGAAAAGTGGACATAGGATAGACGGGAGAGCTTTGCCCAACGGATTTAACAAGAATAGAGCGGCCCGCTTGAGAAAGGTTGCTAAGCTTCCAAAGTGGAAGTTTACTTTGAATTTTGTTTACATGGTTAGTAAAAGCTTCTTTGCGGGAGTTGGGTTTACAAAAAGGGAGCCCAAGATGAATAGCCTTGTGATCACACTCATTCATATTAAAGTGAGTTAATATACAAATGCGGTCGGCTAAATTAGTGTTAGGGCTAAAATGGATGATGGATTTAGAAGAATTAATACGTTGACTAGACCAATTGCAAAAAGTGTCAAGGCAATTTTTTATAATAATAGCATTATCGATGGTAGCCTTTCCAAAAATAACAAGGTCATCGGCAAAGAGGAGGTGAGAAATGGGAGGGCTAGTTCTAGAGACTTTGACGGCTTTAAGATTCCCTTCCATTTCTTCTCGGAGGAGAAGACGCGAAAGAAGCTCAGTATATAGAACAAAAAGGTAGGGGGAAATGGGATCCCCTTGGCGTATACCCCGGGATGGTTTAATGAAGCCATAAGAAGAACCATTGATAAGCATAGAAAAGGAAACAGTAGAGATACATTCCGAGATCCATCCCACAAATTTATGATTAAACCCCAAATGAGAGAGAATACAAGTGAGGAGGGGCCATTCGACTCTATCGAAAGCTTTAGCAAGATCAATTTTGAGAGCCATAAACCCATTTTTACCTTTTCGGTGGTGAACATAGTTCATAATTTCATGAGAGAGGATGGAGTTATCATTGATATGCCTTCCTTTAATAAAAGCCGCTTGATTGAAAGAAATGATACGATCAAGGAAGATTTTAAGACGATTAGCTAGGATCTTAGAGCATATTTTATAGGAAATATTACAAAGGCTAATAGGTCTAAAATCTTCAACATGACAAGCGTTAGGCTTCTTTGGGATAAGAGCAATAAGAGTATTATTGAGGCTTTTAAGGAGAGAACCCGTTCGAAAAAAATCTTGGACGGCAAGAATGATTGCATTGCTAATAGTAGCCCAAAAAGATTTATAGAATAGAGCGGGAAGCCCATCAAGACCCGGGCTTTTCTCCGACCCAAGAGAAAACATTGCTTTCTTAATGTCGAGAGGAGTAGGTAGAGAGCAAAGAAAATCGTTGTCTTCCAAAGAGATCAATTTGGGAAAAAGATTGTCCAAGTTAGGGGGAAAGGGGAGAGTGATTAAATCATAATCCGTAGTAAAAAGAGTTTTGAAATAATCACAAAAAGAGGCCCCTATCTCATCCCAAGTAGTAACACGGATACCATCATCATGCTCAATAAAATCAATGCGATTAAAGCGATTACGAAGAATGGATTTAAGGTGGAAATATCTTGTATTGGCATCTCCATCTTTAAGCCATTTTTCGCGAGACCTTTGTCTCCAAAGACAACTAAGCCTTTTAAACCATAAATCCAAATCCTTTTGGAGAATTTTAAGTTTAGCAATATTATCAATGGTTGGGGCAGCAACTTGCAAATCAGAAATTAAGGCAGAAATATGCTTAATAGAATTATTGACATGGCCAAAATTATGCTTATTCCAAGATAAAAGAGCATTCTTCACAGAATTATGTTTATCATGCAATTGATAAGCGGGGGGTCCAGGGGAGGGCCGATTCCAAGCCATGTTAATCACAGAAGCACAAGAGTTATCTGTAATCCACATAGATTCAAACCTGAAGGGTCTACGACCCTTAGCTTGATGGTTTTGAGTAGTAAGGACAATAGGACGATGATCGGACGAAACCGCCATGAGGTGTGTGACTTGTGCTGATGGAAAATTGACACACCATTGACCATTTGCAACCGCGCGGTCAAGTCGCTGCCGGATATTAGCACTTCCCCCGCGCCCGTTATCCCAAGTAAAGTCGTCACCTGAAAAACCAAGATCAAAGAGTGAGAGATTGTCAAGATCACTAGAAAGAGAGTGCTTAGAAGAACTAGCAAAAGAGCGACCCCCTGATTTTTCTGATTGATTACAAATATCGTTGAAGTCGCCTATGATAACCCAAGGGCAGCTAATGGAATTTGCAAGATGGTTTACGCGATTCCAAAAATCAATTTTCGCATTTGCATATGGCGGACAGTAGATACCCGTAAGTTTCCAATTCGGGTTATTTGGGGAGCGAACAGTAGCATGAATAATGGAGGGGCAGCTACTATCAATCGAGATATCAACGGGATTACGCCAAGCAAGACAAATTCCTCCCGCTATACCGGTGGGGGGAACAATCAGTTTGTTAAAAAGAGAGCTGTAGTGAAGAAGAGAGATGAGAGAGGAGAGCTTGGAGGTTTTAATCTCCGAAATAAAAATAACATCGGGTCGAACACTCATGAGGAGTGCCCGAAGTGCTTGGACTGCTGTAGGCTTTGCGAGCCCTTGGCAGTTCCAAGCAAGGATTATCATTAGATTACTGGTCATTCGACCCCTCGTTCGACGAGGAGTCTCCAATATTTTTTGAAACTTCTTCTTCAAGAGATTCAAGGCAAAGAGCAGGTGAAGTGAAAGTGCCTTTGACATGGTTAGGCATTTGACCACATAGGGATTGCCGGCTCCGTTTGGGCTGTGGATCAATAATATTTTCATTGTTTATTACAGCTTCGCGGGATCTTTTCTGGGCTGGTGGGAAAATAGTGGTGTTCAGATTATCATGAGTAGCTAAGATAGGATTGTTGAGATTTGGTAAAGTAGGTGCAATAGAAGTTTGAAATTGAGGAGGTGCGAGCACAGATTCTGAAAGTGTGGGCGAATAGTTTTCTGGGTTTTTGGTTGCTGGAGTTGGTAAGGTGACAGAGTTATTTGGTTCATGGTTTAGGTTTTCTCGTAAAGGTGTGGTAGTTGGGTTAGTTGGTTTAACAGTGTTATTGGTTGAAGGCTGGGTACTGATGTTGTGAGAAGTGTTTGGGTGTTGTTTTTGTTGTGGGCTTAAGTTGGTTGGGTTTTGGGCTGGTGGGTTGACAAATTTTGGGCTTTGGTTTGGGCCTTTAGGTCTGGAGTTAGGGAAAAAATAGGGGTTAAGAATTTCTTCATTATCTGTTTTCAGCCACAACCCGCGCCGCCGCGGATCATCGGAGGGGTTAGGCGGCTCGCCGCAGCAGTCATCGGTGTGGCCAAGTAGTCCACAATTGAAGCAGAAGTCTCCTAATCTTTCATAGCGGACTTCAACAGTGCATATTTTGCCTTCAGTGGTTTCAAAAGTGATTTTATCTTGCAAAGCCTGTGAGACATCAATTTCGACCTTAAGACGAAATGCCGTTTTCCACATTCCAATACCTCGTATTTTTTCCATACTCAAGAACTTCCCAAGAGAGTTCCCAATTTTTTCAGCATTCCGATTATGGATGGATGTGATTGGAAGGTGCGAAATCTGGCACCAGAAGTTAGAGACGAACGTGTTGATTTCGATTAGAGCTTTGTCAGGAGGCCACCTTTGGAGCAGAACTTGATTTCTGTTGAAGGACCATGAAAAATCAAAGGCTTTTTCAAGGTCTTTTTCTTGGTCAAAGACACATGCAAAGAGATTTGTAGCAAGTCGATTGAATCGGGTTTTTCTCGTGGAGTTCCATGCCTTGCTAAGAGTGCTTTTTAGGGCGTTTTGGTTGAAATGCTTTTCAGTGAGGACACGAGCAAGGAGAGTGAACAGAGTTTTGGCGATGTGGGCTGCCTCATCGGGACAATCGATGTTGGTTTTTTGAAACAAATCAGCTATGGGTTCTAATGTTTCATGGGTTTTGACTGGTGAATTTTCCATGGTGAGAAGGAGAAAAGAGGACAGAGAGAGATGAAGTGGCGGCTGCAAAAGAAATGCACCAGAAACCCTAAGAAGGGAGCTCAATGAAGAGAGAGAAGAGAGCAAAAAAAGTGTTTTTTTTCCACCCATTTATTGTATTGGGTATGCACATTATATACGCTTACATGTTATTAATAATAGATCTAGTTAGATTATATTTTGTATATCTTTGCAATATTTTATAATATTTTTGTATATCTTCATTTTCCTAGTTTATAATAATTTAGTTTCCTAGTTTAGTTATGATAGGATTCTGTTGTACCTGTATTTATACTCTACCAATCTTTAATGAAGAATTATCACTTCAAATTAATCTCTTATACGGTATTAAAGTCTAAAATTCTCTCACGGGATTCTACTCTAATTAACTAATATTGATCCATGGTCGACCCTACCACACCTTTCGCCACCGACTCAACGTCGACTGGTGACTCCTAAGTCACCCAACGTCCAGCGCCTAGTGGCACTGGTTCTGATCCCCTCGTCTCGATCAACATTCGCAACCATCTCCCCCTTCAAATGGACGGAAGCAATTTTGCTTCGTGGCGTGCTCAGATGCGCCATCTCCTCCACAACTTCGGTCTTTTTGGTCATCGCGACAACCCCGTGGCGACACACCGGATTCCATTGCTCGTAATGTTCACTGGACGAGGCAGGATTCCCTCATTATATCTGCCTTATTCAACTCCCTCACCGGCTCCTTACAAACCCTGATCTCCGGTGATGCAACCGCAGCGGCTGCATGGGAGACCTTGCAATGCACCTACGTGAACCGCTCTCGGTCTCGCATCATCCAACTCAAGGACGACCTCAACACGATAAAGCTTGGGTCGCGATCGGTTGCTGAGTTTTTTCAGGCCATAAAGGCCAAGGCGGAGGAACTAGCAGTGATTGATCACCCCCTTCATGATGGCGACATTACCCTATATGCGTTGAACGGACTTGGACCGGCCTACCGTGACCTTGCTGGACCAATCCGTGCCCGTAAAAATCCGATCAGTTTCACAGAGCTTCATGATCTCTTGCTCACTCAAGAAGCGTTCCTTCGTCATGGTGAGGCTGAATCCGCGACGTTGGTAGCCATGGCTAATGATAGTGCATCTCATGGGCGTCCTAATTCTGATCGGGGTCCGAACTCGGGTGGTCAACAGTTCTCCCACGGTCCTCATCATAACCGCAACCTCAATTATCACAACCGCGATCAATCCACTGGATCCGGGTTCGGTCGTCGCACTCTGCCATCCAACCAGCACGCGGCCTCGCCTCAGCCCCGTTCGAATGTCATATGTTCGCTTTGTGGGATCCCGGGCCATGCGGCACGCACCTACCGCCTCTTTCGCTCTCCTACTGTGAACGCGACATCCTCGACATCCTCCTCGCACGCACCCGCCAATGAGTGGCTCGTTGACTCAGGGGCATCGCACAATTTGACCGCTGATCTCAAGAACCTTTCCGTTCACTCCAAGTACGAGGGTCCCGATGAGGTCGCCATAGCTGATGGAACAGGTTTGGCTATTTCTCATATTGGTACTTCTCTCGTTAATTGTTCGGATCGTCGCCTCATTCTTGACAATGTTTTATGTGTTCCTTCGTCTCGTCGGAATCTATTATCTGTTTATCAGTTTTGTCAAGCCAATATGTGACTATTGAGTTCTTTGCATCTCACTTTGTTGTTAAGGATCGCAATTCGGGGGATAGGCTGCTTACAGGACCTTGCATTGGTGGAGTGTATCAATTGCGACTTCCTACTGTTTCACGACCGCCTTTCACTGCTTTAGTTGGGGAACGAACTACTAAGAATTGTTGGCATGATAGATTGGGACATCCGTCCTCTAAACTTAGTTCTTTTCTTGTACGCAAGTTTAATTTACCATGTGTTGATCAAACAGTTTTGCACGATGCCCGTGAACCTTGTTTTTTGAATAAAAGCACACAGTTGCCTTTTGGGAGTACTTCTCTTGTTTCTCATCATGTTTTAAACTATGTTTATGGTGATGTGTGGGGTCCTGCGCAAGTACCCTCTTTGCATGGTTTTGTTACTATTTATTGCTCGTTGATCACTATTCTAAGTATTGTTAGTTTTATCCGTTGGTGGTCAAATTTGACGTGGCACGTATTTTTCCACAATTCCATGCTTTAGTTGAGAAACAATTTGGTACTATCTTGCGAAACTTTTATACAGATAACAAAGGTGAATTGATGGCGTTATGTCCTTATCTTAATGCACATGTCATCAGTTGGCTTACCATATCTCCCCACACTCCCGAACAAACTGGTACCACTGAACGCCGCCATTTACAAGTTGTCTCGTTGGGTCGAACTCTTTTGTCACGTGCGAATCTTCCCCCTCAGTTTTGGGAATTTCTTTTTCCACGGCGGTGTATCTTTCTAACCGTCTCCCGACTACAGTTCTTCACAACGAGTCACCCTTCTCGGTTTCGCAGGGGCGTTCGCCCAATTATCTTCGTCCTAGGACCTTCGGTTGTCTTTGCTTTGCTCACACACGTCCATATATTCGTTGGAAACTTGATCCTCCGGCTCGACGTTGCATCTTTCTTGGTTATTCGTCGTCTCAATCCGCTTATAAGTGCCTTGATCTTGAGACGGGCCGTCTATATATTACTCTCTATATACGCTTTATTGAGGATCAATTTTTGGGCTACACGAAGTCTTCCTTGGACTCATCACCTCCTTCGATTGTTGCAGTCTTGTCCTTACCGACCGCATCGCCCGCTTGACCGCCTACACCCGCGGTTGCCCCTGCACAGGCCGGTCCGTCCATGCCGAGCCCATTGAGCCCGTCTCGGCTTTGGTCCAGCCCCTCCAGGCTCCATCTTATCCTGAGCCTATGGACCGATCTCATCATATGATTACTCGCTCCCGTAATAATACATTCAAGCCGAAGCTTGCTCATTTGGCGACTACTCATCCACGACCTTCTGTGGAGCCGACATGTGTTCGCCAAGCCTTACAAGACCCGAGTTGGCGTATGGCTATGGATGAGGAGCTCACGGCTCTTGCCCAGCATGGTACATGGTCTCTTGTTGAACCACCGCCGAACCGTACTGTTATTGAGTCAAAGTGGGTCTTTCGTATCAAACGCCTCCCTAATGGCAAGATTGATCGGTACAAGGCTCGCTTGGTTGCAAAAGGATTACACTAACACCCGGGCCTCGACTTTAAGGAAACCTTTAGTCCGGTTGTCAAGCCGGTAACCATTCGCGCCGTTCTCACTATTGCTGTCACTCATGGTTGGTCGCTTCATCAACTGGATATCAACAATGCTTTCTTACACGACAATCTCACTGAGATAGTCTTCATGAGCCAACCACCGGATTTCCTTGATCTGAAGCATCCTCACCGTGTTTGTCGCTTGCACAAATTGATCTATGGCCTTAAGCAAGCTCCTCAGGCGTGGTATCTCGCTCTAAGTTAGCTCTTCTCTCTTTTGGCTTTGTTCAAGCCAAGTCCGGCGTCTCGCTTTTTGTTTACTCTCGCGAGAAGATCATGTGCTATATTCTTATCTATGTCGATGACATTATTATTACGGGCAACTCTCAACCTCTTATCACGTCCCTCATCTCGCGACTTTGCTCACAGTTTGCAGTTAAGGATATGGGTGCACTTACTTACTTTTTGGGAATTGAGGTTCTCCGCTGTAAAGAAGATCTTTTTCTCTCCCAACACAAATACATTGCTGACGTTTTGGCTCGTCACAAGATGGATGGTGCCAAGCCTTTGGCTACTCCCATGGCCTATAACCCGATCGTCTCCTCCTCGGCCTCACCAATGGACCCTACACCTTATCGGCAAATAATTGGTGCACTCCATTATCTTGCTTTCACTCGCCCGGACATTGGCTTTGCTGTTAGTCGTCTTGCGCAGCAAATGGCTGCTCCGACTGAGCGTGATTGGGCTGCCCTTAAGAGGATCCTTAGGTATCTTAAGGGCACGTTGGCTCACAGCCTCCTCATTCGTCATTCTCCATCTCCCATACTCTCGGCCTTCTCCGATGCTGATTGGGTCGACGATACTGTTCATGGCACGTCCACGTCGGCTTATGTCCTCTTTCTTGGCCCAAATCTCATCTATTGGACTTCTCGCAAGCAACGAGCCGTCTCCCGTTCTTCGACCAAGGATGAGTACCGTGCGCTTGCTAATGCTGCGGCAGAGGTTTGTTAGGTCCAACATTTATTTGTGGAGATTGGTTTTCCCCTTCCCTCGTCACCTCACATTAAGTGTGACAATATGGGTGCTATTCGTCAATCTAGTAATCATGTGCAACATTCAAGAATGAAGCACATTGTTGTGGACTTACATTTTATTCGTGATTATGTCAACATGGGAATACTTAAGGTTACCTACGTCAACATCCTTGACCAACTTGCTTACATCTTGACCAAGTCTCTTGCACGCTCTCGCTTCCAACTTATGCGTTCCAAGCTCTCCGTTGCTGGTGGAACGTCGATCTTGCAGGGGCGTAATAGACCTAGTTAGATTATATTTTGTATATCTTTGCAATATCTTGTAATATTTTGTAATATCTCCCTTTTCCTAGTTTATAGTGATTTAGTTTCCTAGTTTAGCTATGATAAGATTCTGTTGTACTTGTATTTATACTCTACCAATCTCTAATGAAGAATTATCACTTCAAATTAATCTCTTATAATTAAATCCTCTGTTCAGTACCCAAGTATTGCAGGGGTTATATGACGTGATATATAATTTCTTATATATTTCATAATTAGGTAATAATGTGTCTATATAACTGTTAACACTAGGTTTTTTTTCGAAAACCCCACTTTCCCTTCACGATGCCCTCGAAGCATCACAAAGACCTACCCCAGTATCGGTAGACTTAGATGTTCTTCCCGATACAGGAAAAACGGTGCCCTATTCAAATCACGATAAGTATGTTACAGTGTACAGATCCTGCGCGAGGTATCGAAAATTTTAAATAACTTCACGAATACCCCTCAAGGATACGATGCTCTAGCATTTACTTTATCAAAGATACCACACAAGACTCACCCCCTCGCGGCCCGATATCCCGTAAAAGGCATATCGGGACCTCTCGGAAACCCCTCCAATGAATCTCCCCCCTCAAAGTCTACCTATCGGAGAAAAGAGCATTGGAGCAAAAGAGCAGTACACGTCATGTACTCATCCATCAAACCGATAAGACCGAAGGAAGGGTCAACTCAGCACATGGGAGACACATGGTATCAATAATCCGAAGGCGGCAACTCCCGAAAGATATGTCAGCTTCCTCGAAGACAGTTGTCAAAATCAAAAACAAACACCCAACTCCTATATATACACATGCATAGAACACTTATCAAAAGGGAATATCCCACTTGTATTAAACTAATTCCTATAAAGAGGTGTGAATATGGAAAATAAAGGACAAACCTTTTTTGGAGAAAAAAGAGAAAGCAATTATATTCTTCAAACTTAGGCAAAGCATTATAATCCACCCTAAATTTCTCAAAAATAAATAAATGTTAACAATAACAAGATATATTTAGATAAAGTTTATAAAAGTTATGTGATTTGGAAATTACATCTTTTGAATTACAGGGGATATTGAGCTCAGCTGCAGCGTTTTGTCTGATTTCATGGTCAATTACACAAAAGGGGCTCATATATCCTGCCATGTTCAATCCGTTGTTGCTCATTTTCTTAACTATATCAGAAGCTCTCATCATTGGTGAAGCAATAACAGCGGGAAGGTATACGAGTAATTTAATATAATCATTTCGATGATTCATGTTAATTATTTTTTGAGAAATTTTTTCGTAAGTCCAGATATATAGAAAAACTAGCTGAAATATTTATTAATTCTATTTCTGATTTAAGTTTGTGACTTATATATGAAACTAATTAATGCATTAAATCCATTTAGCTTATCAGCCAAAATTTTAAGTACGATAGTTGAGATAAGTTAAAAACTGGATAGTTACAGAAACACTCATAAGTATTTGAAAAATGTGTATGGAATAAAGTTTCGGTATTAGAGAAGGTTTCGGTCAGCTAAATATTAAAAGTATTTCGTAATATTTGGAGAACTTTTCAGCATGTTTTGAAAAATTCATAAAATTGTGGTTATAACTAACATAAAAACAACACGTATTATTCGTTTCAACAGAGTCAAAACGGAAATATTTCGATACTTTTCGAGGAAACGCACAAAATTTTGATCCATGAAAATGGCGATTAAAAAGTTCATCTCTAAAATTTCTCAATCTCTATTTGACATTTCAAAAACTTTTAACTCTTAAAAGATATCTACAATATAATACTTGTAATTAAAACTAATTTTACATATGTGTTGTTCACTTGTTCTTGTAATTATGTGAATAAGTATACTTTATATTAATGCAGCTTGATCGGCATGGTTTTGATCATAACCGGGATATATTCTTTCTTATGGGGAATGGACAAGAGTAAGCCAAAAAACACCCCTCCTCCACTCGGATCAGAAACGGGAGGTTCCGATCGTGGCAGCAGCAACGAAGTTATTGGAAGACCAGCGGCATCGACCGATTTGGTACGCATTGTGCCAATGACTTCTCCATTGGCATCTCCTAGTGGTGATGTCTCGCTATGTATACCAAAATAACTCAAATGCAACAAATAATCATGTAAACTACAAGAAATAAGTATCTTGTGCATCATTTAATGATTTATTGTGACGAAGAACAATATTTGTCAAGGCATGTAATTGATTTTCTAAGCAAGGAAGAAATATGCATCATTTCACTTGTGTGATGCAGAGAGTTACGATGCAATACGAGAAACATTGGACTATTCCTATGAGCATACATTTAGATTTTTAGTAGACCTATTTTTTTTTTTTTGTTTTTGGTAACAGAGGAAAATTAAACAGAACAAAATAACATTCTAAAAACTACTCACAATCTTTGTGAATTAAATCCGCAATATGCGTCGGGGGTCTGTCCCAAAACACATCGCGCGTATTTTCCTCCAAAGCAAGCTTCGTAAGAGCATCGACCATCCTATTAGCTTCACGTGGAATCCATCTAAGTGTCGCGTTCCAAGGACGCTGTAGTAATTCTCTGCATTCCTTTATGATCTCTAAGACCAAGCCATTATTTTCATTGAGCCCGGAAACCATCTTGCAACAAATTTTCGAGTCCATCTCTACCTCTAAATTCTCCACACGTTTATCCCACACATATTTGAGTCCCCATCAAAGAGCCTTTAGTTCCGCTTCTTCAACCATTGGCGAGTCTAGCCTCTTCTTGTAGCCCCAGCACCATGCGCCCTCTTCATTCCTAAGAACGCCACACGCCGCCCCATTATTTAGGCTCGGTACACAACTCACATCAACGTTTAATTTCATCCAACCCGTCTTCGGCTTTCTCCACTTCTTGTGCGTCGACTTTGCCTTGTTTACGGACTGTGCTTTCACCAAAATACCACTCAACAATTTTAACATACTACTCACGGCTTCATTCTTATGTTGAAACACCCGCATATTACAGGCTTTCCAAATGATCCAAAGTGTAGCCGCAAATACGCAGTCCCATCCGACATTCGGCCATGCCACACAAACGAATCGGGATTTCTTCAAGTTACATTTAATCCACTCCGCGTCCGTCATCTGATCGAACACCCCTAAATCTTTCTCCGATAGCAGACCTTCCCAAACCTCGCGGGCGACAACACACGAACGCAACAAATATATCACTGTCTCATCCTCGTGGTCACAATTCGGGCAATGCGCCGTCGAAATATTTTTCCTAACCATTTTAAGGTGATTTGTAGCTAGCCTCCCCCTTATAACCAACCAAAGGAAATGTTGATTTTTGTGGCTAAGTTTAGTCTTTCATATCCAACAGAATTTCCTCGCGCCTCGCGTCTCCTCCCCGTAAACGCGTGATAGACAAATTGGCATGTGAAGTCGCCTCTGCCCGTCTCATTCCATAAAACCACGTCTTCCTCTTTCGTGAGTAACACGATTTTCTGCCTCATTTTTATTTGTACCGCAACGGAATAATTGATAACAAATCAACGAATTTCCACCCCTCCAAATTTGAAAAAATATCACATACCTTCAGCTTTGTCTCGGTCGGATGAATAGAGTTAATCATGTCGCAAATACGACCCTCGCCAAGCCAATTATCGTACCAAAGCGACGTGGATCTGCGGTCACCCACTTTCCAGCGCAAGAAAGATTTCATCAAGCTCAAATATCTCATAATAACTTTCCAAGTAGCACTCGACACCGCCTTCGGATTATGATCAAGAATCGACTCGTTTCTCAAATACTTGGCGGTAATCAGCCCCTGCCATACCGTGCTTTCTTTCCTCAAAACTCTCCATGCGAGTTTGCTAAGCATCACCTTGTTAGAAGTCCGACTAGTTCGTAATCCCAATCCACCCTCGGCTTTTGGCTTCGTTACTTTGCTCCCAACCTACGAAATGAATTTTCGTTTGTGTCACATCTGTAGACCAAAGGAATTGACGATTGAGCTTGTCGAGTTGTGCACATACGTGTTCCGACAACTATGAAGATTGCATATGGTACAACGAGATGGCGGATGAAACGGATTGGATTAAGGTCGCGCGACCCGTTAGAGATATAAATTTTTGTTTCTACCCTGTGAGCCGTTTGAGTATCCGATCAATAATCTCAGCAAAAGTCTCCCTGTTTACCCTCTCGTGAATAAGGCAAACTCCGAGGTACTTCCCCAAATTGATAGTTTGCTCGAACCCCAACAAACCGCTGATATACAGCTTAATGCTTGCCCCCTTTCCAAAAAGAATATTTCAATTTATGTGGGTTAACAATCAGTCCCAAAGCCATGCAAAATCTGTCCAAGACAAGTTTAATAGCCCTTGCTGTTTCCTTTGTCGCTTTACCCATGAGTATCAAGTCATCTGCGAAGAAAATGTGTGAGAACACCGGACTCCCTCTACACAGAATTATTGGTTTCCATATCTTTTTATCCACCTCCTCCTCTATCAAATAACCCAACCGTTCCACGCACAAAACGAACAAATACGGAGACAACGGGTCTCCTTGCCGCAAATCGCACGATTAATTAAAAGCCACCAAAGGAGAGCCATACCAAAGAATACGCGTAGACACGTTTCACCCACAATACACAATAAGCTCAGTAAGTTTATCAGGAAAATCAAAAGCACGTAGCTTCTCTTCTAAAAATTCCCAACTTACTTTATCGTACACTTTCTCAAGATCGAGCTTCATCACCATCTCCCAGGTCTTGTTCTTTTTTTTTTCGATCTAAGAGAGTGAAGAATCTCTTGTAGAACGAATATATTGTCTTGCATACTTCTCCCCGAGATAAAACTTGATTGCGTCGGTGCAACAATACTAGGCATGATTTCCTTAAGTCTCAACGTGATACTTTTTGTGATGAATTTGTAGAGCACATTGCTAAGGGAGATCGGTCGAAATTGAGAGGTCAACTCTGGATTCGGTGTCTTCGGGATCAAGAAAAGACGGGCTTCACAAATACGAGGGTCGAACTTTCTTTTTGTAAAAACTTCCGTTGCAAAATCAAGCAAGGATTGTTGGATCCACGATCACCCGTTTTGGTAAAAGATGGCTTGCAACCCATCTCGGACGCTTTAAGAGGGTTAAGCGACCACACTACCACTTTCAATTCTTCCATCTCAATTTGCGGCACAAGTTCAGTTTATTAACGGCCGAGATCTTTACTTGGTGGTTCGTTACCTGCAAATTACGCTCCCTGCTCCTCCCGTGCGAACCAAACAGCCCACGGGAAAATAAATTGGCGTGATTCTGTAAATTCTCACCATTCAACACCCACTCTCTGTCAATTTTCAGCATAATAATTTTATTATCTCTCCCTCGAGCTATTGTGGATTGATGGAAGAATTTAGTGTTGCGTTCCCCCTCACGAATCCAATTAATTCTCGACTTTTGTAGCCAAAAGAGCTCCTCTTGTTGGAGAATTTCGTTGTACTCATGAATCAGCTCATTCTCCAAATTTATAAGATTCTCGTTTCGACCGTAGCTTCGTGCCCTCTGGATACGGTTTATACGTGCTAATAATCTCTTTTTTCTATAAAAAATATTGCCAAATATCCTCTTGTTCCATGGAATTAACACGTTCGGTACCTCGTCTATTACATCCAAAATTTTTGGTTTGTTATTCCAAATAGCTTGGAGCAGATTTTCACATTCCGGGTGACGAAGCCAGGCCGCTTCAAGAAGAAACGGTCTATCCCCCCACGTTGCGGCAACCCCTTGCAGTAGGTAATAATTGGGTGATGGTCCGAATGCGTGCGTGGTATATGAACGACCACATTACTAGGGAAAATATCCAGCCACTCCTGATTTGCCATAGTACGGTCGATGCGTGCCTTAATATGTTTCCCGCTTTCGCGTTTATTCGTCCATGTAAACTCCGGGCCGTGAAAGCCAAGATAAATTAAACCGCACTTATCCATATAATTATTGAAGAAGTTCAATCTACTCGTGGATCTTGTCCTTCTCCCATGCTTCTCGGATGCAAGCCCCACCTCTTTAAAGTCCCCGGTAACAAGCCAAGGCTCAGTATTATTCTCCGCATAATTGACGAGGTTATCAAAAGCACAAATCTTGTCCACTTTCCTCGGTCTTGCATAGACCCCTGATAAACCCCAACTCTCGTCCGCGTGAGTTCGGATCATGATGTGGATGGCCTGGTTCGAGACTTTCTTAACTTCCACCTTAACCTCATGCTCATTCCAAAGTAGCCAAATAGCCCCCGCCATACCCGTCGTCGGCGCCATAACAAAATTAGAGTAGCCTAAGCGTGGGATAATTTCCCTCGCATGCTCAACACTCACTCGTGTTTCCATGACGAAAACAATATTCGGGTTGTATGATCTAACAACCTCTATAAAATTACGATGAAATCTATTGTCCCTTGCGCCTTGGCAATTCCACGAAACAATCTTCATCGGGCATCTTTGGAGGTGTTGAGGTACTACCGGATATTCAATCCCCGACCACAAGCATAACGCTGTCAGTTGGTTCATAATCTCGACCATCAATTCCATCTGTCTCCTCAATTCCCATAGACTCATCGCGTTCCTGTGCCACCAAGTCACCGATGCATCCGCCCGTTGGAGTCGAATTTTTTTTGTCTCCAATTCCCAAACCGTCGAGGGTATTTTTAGGACATAGACGAGTCTTTCCTCCCCATGTGTTCGTAATATCTTGGAGATGCCAATAAACGTATGGTAATTCATTTTGATCACCGGGGCCCCGTGCCATACTACTATCAATTGGCCGTTCACGAATTCCACTTGTATGTCGTCCGAATGAATTTCTATGTCCATACTCGGCCGCTGCTAATGTTGTTGGCTCTCTTTCTTTATTTTCCTTCTCCAAATTCTCTGCTGCGAGGATAGCAAAAGGATTGTGGGTATTATTCTGCTTTTGGGCCATGAGTAATTTATTTTTCTCAATAGTCGGCCTTTTCAGTATTGTGAGAGCCTTAGGAGTTCGATTCCCCATCAAATTCTTCTTTCCTTGTGGCCTCATATATGCAGGTAATATTCGCTTACCTTGTGCATTCAGGAATTGAAAGGAAGTTTTCATTTGGTTTTTATTCTTACCATAAGCGTCGGGATTTTGCGCCATATACGTAGTTGCCCGCTGAACCACCAGCCTCTCGGCCTTCTTATTCGCCGAACTTTTATCTTTTCCTTTGTATGTCCTATGTCCGGCGTGTCCCTCGCTTACGCCTTCCAACTTCTCATTATTACCTTTCTTTAAACTTCCCCTATTTTTCCTTGGCGGCACTTCCATCCACTCCCCGTATTATTTCTTGTTGGCCTTCTCCCTTAGCCACATTTCCTTATCAATATCCTTATGCCCTTCATTATGGTCTCCAAAGTCTTATTTCCTCTCTCCCTCATCCTCGGTTCGTGTATTATCAACACAATCCTTCGTTGTATGACCGACTTTGCCGCAAGAGTAACACAACGATAATAGGTTTTCATATACCACTAGGAATATCTCATCATCCAAGCCTACACCCAATTCAAGCGGCCGATCCGTAAGAACTTGAACACATACTCGGGCATATTTCCCTCTCGTTGCATTGTAAGTATTGTTATCCACTTTTATCGGGTCCCCAATACATTGCGCTAGTGCTTAGATGACACGTTCTCTAAAAAAATCCACGGGGAGTTCCATGATCCGTACTCACGTTATGGCAGTTTTGATTTTCTCTTTGGCTGCCCGAAAGTACGGCGATCATTTGCGGATAGATAAGAAACTTTTGGTAAGCTTCCATGGGCCCTCCGTCAGTATCATCTCACGTTTCTCCTGTGATATGCCTTTTAGAATGTAGCAATTGTGGTCGAGGTCGATCAATTCGAAATTATGGTGTAGTTTCCACATGATTTCTAGCCTTGTTTGAAGAGCCGAAAAAAAACCAAGATCTTCCAAGAACCCTAATCACAATGGAATCTCCCCATTCCTCTTTAATTTTGTCACGAAGTGCGTTTGATGTTTTCACTTGTTTGAACGGATTCTCGCTGCTAGGTTCCACGAATTGCAGATGACCGTCTTCCTCATGGCATTGCGATTTGTCGAAGTGAACATCTTTCGGCTTAGGATTGTTTTTGAATAGATCCGCATATGATGTCATAGTTCTGCCTCCTCCATTCATTCCAATTTTCTCTACTTGTGTCATTACGTTTTAACGGGGTTAGACTCTTCTGGTCGGCTTCGTTTGCTCACCCTTTCGTCGACGTTTCCAATAATCAGAGGCACGAATTCGGCGATGCTTGGATCGATTTGATCGGAGTTTGAAGAGGGGGGGAGGGGGGGGGGGGGTGGATTTAGTAGACCTATTCACTCATTAACTTTTGGACAAAGTAAAAGAATTTATGTGATATGATTGCTTAATATTGTCTTTTTCTAGAGATTTTCTTTTTCGCCAGTAGCTTTGTTCGGAATCAGCTAAAAATCGAGGTTCAAATGCTTGAAATCGCAAGACATTTTTTTCCGTCGAACTTTCGACTTCGACCACTTTGGCTTTCACCTTAATCTTCACATCTTCTATTATATTCATCGTGTACATGTTATAGTAATTATCAATTTTTGGAGAAAGTTTTGTGATTGCTTGATGATCTATTTTTAAAAGTAAGTGTCTAGAGGAAAATAATCTCCTTGAGCCCCGCATATGTGCAGTATTTGCATGTTAAACAGCATCTTATAAAGTTAAAGTTGACAATTAGTTTCTAGATATTTATAGTAGGTAACCTTTTTACTAAATAGATCTACAAAAAATATAAATCTGGTGCCTACATTTTTTCTGTTGAATTGAAACGTTATGAATAATATATAGCAATTTTCCTGGGAATTTCGCAAAGTTGGTCCTTTATAATAACCAACTTTCAAAATTGGTCCTTTATAGTAACTTATTTCGTTTTTGGTCCTTTTGCAGTAAAATTACTATTTTGCCCTTAATTTTAGCATGTGATGTGCACATGACCTCCAATTCAATTTTTCTCCATCAATTTACAATTAAATCCTTTCAGTTGTTATATTTACACCCCCAAAATTCCCCAATTTTCCTAGTCTACTTCAACTTTTATCTTAAAACCAAGGAAATTTTGACTTTGTAGTCCTTTATAGTAACCACGTTTTAAAATTAGTCCTTTATAGTACCTTGAGCCGTTTTTGGTCCTCTAAAGTAATCACCATTTCATTTTTGGTCCTCTATAGTGTCTTGTTTGGTCCTTTTGCTGTGAAATTACGAAGTTACCCTTATTTTTTGGCATTTGACTTGCACATGATTTCTAATTTCGATTTTTTTCTTTAATTTTGGTACAAATCTTTGAGTTATTATACTTACACCCCCACAATTTTATAATAACTATTTTTTTGATAGTTATGTAATAATCATATTTAACATATTAAAAAGATAAGCCTAAATATTTATTATTGTGTCATTCTTTTTAGTTATGCAAAATGTGTACATTAGCAACTTAATAATTTTCTATAATTTGTTTTTTCTTTATATAATTGTATCTAAGTTTTTTAAAAACCTTATAAATAATATTAAACAAACAAATTTGAAATTATAAATATTAATATTTTTCTCAATTCAAAATATCATTCATGTTTATCTATGTAAATTGTGAAATTTTATTCGCAAGTTTGATTTAACTAAGCGTAATTTCTAAATAAATCACATTTATTTTTGTTTTTAAAGGAAAAAAGGGAGTTGTTCAAACGATCATCAACTTAACCTAGCATTTTGGGGGGAAAAAATAACAACTTGAAAAATTACACTTTATTTAAAATTACAAGTATATAATAATAAAATTTACTATGTGTTTAAATTGTGAAGTATATTTGCCATTCTTTTTTAGTTTTTAGGTTATATTAATGTTAATTTTTTACCTTCAAAATTAATAAAAATGTTCTAGGATACAACTGTTAATACAAATAATAAGTAATAAAACTATAAAATTTCACAGTTGAAGAAAATATATTGTTTTAATTATTTCAAGATTTTCCTTTTATTAATTTTTTGGAGGTAAAATTATTCTTATTATTATTATTATTAGTGTGTTGTTAATGTGCAAATTTTGTACAACTAAAAAAGAATTGAAACAATAATGAATTTTTAGGGCTTATGTTTTAAGATATTAAATATTATTATTACAAAATTATGAAAAATGGCTATTATATTATGGGGGTGTAAATATAACAACTGAAAAGATTTAATTGTAAATTGATGGAGAAAAATTGAATTGGAGGTCATGTGCACATCACATGCTAAAATTAAGGGCAAAATAGTAATTTTACTGCAAAAGGACCAAAAACGAAATAAGGTACTATAAATGACCAATTTTGAAAGTTGGTTACTATAAAGGACCAACTTTGCGAAATTCCCTAAAACCAATGCTTTATTTTATAATTGAATTACTCAACTAGTACCCAATCTTTTTCCATTTTGTAAATTATAATGTTGTGGCGTGTTATCCTTCCCGATGGAGATTACCCCTTTTAATGACAATCTTTTTTTGTTGGTCCATGGAAACAATCATTTTCATATAATTGAATAAATTTAGTGGCATACATCATATATTCAAATACTTCTTCCAAGAGGGGGCTACAAGTTTTATCGAGTAATACTATAACCAAATTCTTTATCCGGAATCTTTTATTCTGACAGTATGTTTTTATTTTTGGGTAATATTCTGACAGTATATTATAAACCAATAAAAATTCATGAAATGTTTCATAATTTTTACGCAAAGATCACTGTCCTGAAGAAATATATCCGAAAAAAAAAAAAAAAAAAGAAAAAGTCCCAGACTGAAAGCCGCAATTCAACAAAAGACATCTGTTCATAATCAAAAGAGTCGGCACGTGAAAAAGCAGACATCATGGTTTTTGACGTGTCGTGTTCTAATTGGCGCGCTTTCTCCGGCTTAACTTCATCGTTACGCCTCAATTCAATTCCCCAAAGCACCCTTCTGTTCTGTAGTTTTTGTCAGTTAAGGGTTATAGCTCAAATTGAAAAATTTAATCCTGCCATTTCTAAATTTTACAAAAGTTAGGTATATAAACTATTAAACTTTTATCGTCGTAATTTTATTCTAATATTAAAAACTTTATCGCCCCACCACTCAATGATTTTGCCTCAAAGTTAATTACGACAAATGCACATCGTAAACAAGCTTGTACTACCAATTCATGTACTTTTTTCTTTTTTTAGACAACATCAACTAAAATACACTAAATCGTTTTACTTAATATTTCAACATATATCTTTCAATACTACTTAAGTTAACCAACATAATTCAAAATAATCGAACCACACAGTAGAAGGTTTTAGAAGGAGCATTTGTAGGTTTTGAGTGCGCCTCTTAGTTTAAAGTTGATTGTGCCAAGACTGCTAGGTCATCTTAATCCGTTAATTCTTCACTACTATACGTAGACACGCATTTCTCGAGATTTAATCTAATGTATCCATCTAATCGAACAATTGATGAGCGATGGAGACTATTGAGCACTGGGTCGAAGCTAGTTAACGATCTTCAATCCAATTTCTAGTGCACGTAGATGTACTTCTATGTCATGCGACTATCACATGGTCTCGAGTGAGTGTCTCGTATGCAAGATGAACAATAATGGCAAGCCATTTTCCAATTTTTTTTTTTGTGTTAACTTTATGCTATTTTATTTCTCAAACATTATTAACCGTGTAACACAACTCGATGTGAAAGTTTTGGATAATAAGAGTAAATCATGTTGTACACCGAGTTTCTCACTTTGCTGATCAAGACTTCAAAAGTAGCAATGTGTCTCCAAGATATGCTGAATAACATCTACATTATATCTCACGAATAAAACACAAACACTTATCCAAAATGAACGTTCAAGTGATAATCAACTTATCTAAATATTTTTGAAACTTTAGAATGCAAAGTGAGAAACACGGTGAGAAACATCATCGACGTTAAATTTATCTTAATGCACAAAACTTAATTGTGGCCTACCACTATACGGTTAGTAAACAGTCAAGTACAGTCTCACAAAAGCATATACGCAAAATTTCCGCGGGTAGTATTGTATCAATCAGCTCACTTTCTTTCACTTTTCTCTCTCCTCTCTCTAAAATCTCCATTTCGACAAATCACACTGAATTTTCCTCTGAATCTCGCATATAATCTTCTGTTTTCAACAAACCTTGTCTGTAATTAAACTTTTACTTTTACTGTAACTGTAAATCTGAACAATTCTGTCACCTTTTCTTTTTTGAGCTGAAAGTGATTTTGATCAATGGCCGTACTTCCGGTGACGGCTCTTCCAGTTGGTTACAGGTTCAGACCAACTGACGAGGAGCTTATTGACCATTATTTGAGGCTCAAAATCAACAGAAAAGATAAAGAGGTTTCTGTTATTAGGGAAATTGATATTTGTAGATGGGAGCCTTGGGATTTGCCTGGTAATTTAATTTGTTTGTTAATTTGATCTTTAATTTTTTTTTTAAGAATTAACTGTCTACTTTTTTGCAATATTTTATTGTTGTGGACTGAGATTTATGCAGGGCTCTTGAGAAATGTATTTGGGGATTTAAGGAAACTCTTTGGATTTTGTTATGTTTTTTTTTTTTTTTTAGTAGCTTGTGGAAGCTAACACTTTTGATATGAACCGAACCAGCTGGTTGAGCTCATTAATCGATCACGAGTATCATGTAGTGTATATTGGTGGCTGAATTAGACTGCTTGTTTTGATGTGAGCTGCATATGTTTATGAAAGGTTGTTTACCATTTTGCAGATTTGTCTGTGGTGGAGTCGGCTGACAACGAGTGGTTCTTCTTCTGCCCAAAGGATCGCAAATATCAGAATGGACAGAGATTGAACCGGGCAACGAAAAAAGGGTACTGGAAAGCTACCGGTAAAGATCGTAATATAACTTCTCGGAAGGGAGCAAAGATTGGGATGAAAAAGACTCTGGTGTTTTATTCTGGTCGTGCACCGGGTGGCAAGAGGACGAACTGGGTAATTCATGAGTATCGTGCTCTTGATAAGTCACTGGATGGAAGCCATCCCGGCCAGGTTAGGACAATCTCCTTTCTGCATTTTGAATTTAAGGATGTTGAGATTCTTCTTTATATTATATAATTGTGCTTTTATGGAGTTATAGTCATTAGTCTATGTGTCCTCTTAGAATATGTGCCGGGGGGAAAAATTAGCTTGTGGCCATTGTTCACAATCAGGGTTGTGATGATTCTAAATTTCTAAAGAATTGAGCAAATGACGTGTAACTCATGAACCACCTCACCAATTGGTCGTAGTTAGTTGGTTATGACCTGATCTGTCGTCATTTGTCGAGTACATCTTGAGCATTACGTGAATCAGTTTTACTTTATTTCAAGTGAAGTCATTTTGTAATTGCCTCTGATTATTTCCTGATTTCTTGCTATCCTTTCATTATCTAATTATCTGACAGATAATCAATAATTTCCTTACTAGGAACCTTTTGTGCTCTGTCGTCTGTTCAAAAAGGCTGATCTGAAACCAGAGGAGATCACAGAAAGTTCGAATTCGGATGAAGTTGAAGAGCTTTTCTCTTCTCCTACTGTAGCTATACCTTCTACTGAAGATGAACCACTAGACGCCAGCACTCCAGTTCTTGGTGCCCTAACTGAAATGCTTCCTTCAAGTTTTGAAAGCACTCCAACTTTAAATACTGAGAAACTCGTAATTGACACTTCTTTCCCCAATGATTGGCAGAGCAATAGCTGTATTGCTGATGAGAAGGAAGACAACCTTTTCGACATAACATCTCTTCCAGTGAGTTAAAAAATACTTTATAGCCGCTGTCTTCTTTTGTTTCTGGGGTAATTCATTGTTCATTTCTTTTCTTGTTGCTGCTCTTTTTTCAGCCTAACCCGGAGCTTGATAAATTACTGGGAGATTTCTGTTCACCTATGCAAGAAGCAACAGAATGGAAAATGTTCTCCCCATTGCATTCACAGATGCAAGCTGAGTTTGGAAATCAGTACTTGTATAATAATCTTTCTAGTGGAGAAATCGGCAATAGCCACAATAGTATTGATTTCCAGTATGGAACAAATGCTGCTGATCTTCACAAAGTCTTAAACTCAGTTCTCGATCCAGTGGATGAGAGCTCTGGTGGTTTCTATGCGACATCATCCGTTGATAGCCCCAATTCCATCAACATGCTTCAATTGGTTAAAGACAGTAACTCAACTTGTGAATCAGATGGTGATATGTCTTATGGAATGGTAAATAGAAGTCATTCTATTGGTTACTGAATATTGTTAAGCCACTGAAAGTACATGGTTTTAGGTGATTACTAGGGATAATCACATCTACACCCCCAGCAGTGTAGTCTATTTACATAAAGCTCGCCTAAAGTTTGATTATTTACAGAGACACCTGGCTTTTAAAACACTAAAAACTAAGGGGCCCGTCTATAACATTTTCAAACTTCACATGGTGTCTCTGCAATCATCCAAAAACTTTCAAATAAAAAGTTTCTATAATTACTCGAAGAGTAAGGGAAGTCCTTGTAAGTAGACCAAACCTCAGGGGGTGTAATTGTAACTATCCCTATGTATTACTTGTTTATTTTAACCCTTTACCTATCTTATGTTATCCCAGGTTGATCCAAGTCACTGCCATGGTGAACTATTTGAGGAACTTATCAAGCAAGAGTCTCCTTTCCAGAGTGAAGTTACTTCTGGAGTTGTTGATCAAAATCCTTACGATTTCCATTTTAGTAACAATTACAACTACAGTAACTTGGGTTTCACAAGCAACAACTATGCCGTACCAAATGCTCTATCTGCTAGTTCTGTTGGCAATCAGTTTCAAAACATGCTGCATACTGAGGAATCTGTTGGTTATAGCCCTGCAATGGGCAACTGTACCAGTTCTGGAACTGGAATTAAATTAAGGACCCGACAAACTCCTAACGTATCAGGTGCGCGTGACCCGGTAGCACATGGAACAGCCTCGAGAAGAATTCGCTTGGTGGTGAAGCAAGGTGGATCAGATCAATGTAATCTTCCTAAGGAGCCAAACACGGATGAAATTGTCCATGAAGCGAAGTCGGATCTGTCGGTGGTGAGTTATGTTTTCCCATTAAATTTTGCCAGTATCAAGCTACTCATTTATCAAGGGATAAGGCGTAGTCTAATTAAAGACGTTTCTGGTAAGTTTTTAATAACCACAAAGACATCCAGTGAAGCTTTAATATGGATAATGTTTTCCAATGTTTTAGTGGTGAGTTCGTAATTATTCACACTTTGTAGGTGTAATGTTCTTCTAACTTTTAAGCAGTGAATCTTTAGTTCTGATTAAATTGACATTAAAATCAGAAGGTCTATTTCTGATGTTTCTCATAACTTTAGTTCGTATCACTATAATTATTCAAATTTCATATGAGCCTGATTGAAATGTTTTTTGGTCTCGTAAGGGTGAATCGGACCTTAAGTTTAATTGCAAATATCCCTTTTACCGATTATAATCTTCATGAGTTGGTTTTTGCAGGACGATAAAGCAACAGACTTGCACACCTCAGATGAATCGAAGGGATCAACTTCAGGGCAAGCAAGTGACGATGAACAATCCGATGAGTCGAGCAAACCTGATAACAGAAGTAAAGTTGTTACTTCTGCCAGTGTGAAATGTCCACCCGTGCTCTCACAGGCAACATTTTCTTACATGTCGAAGGTCCTCGTGGTTTTGAGTCTTGGCGTCCTACTTATGGCTGTTTCATTATATTATAGGCTTTGAATCCTTCTTCAGTTGATAAATAAGCCCCTTTTTCGCTATAGGACCTAAGCACTTACCGTTTTTAACTGGATAGTCTCTCTCTGGTGTGTGTAGTTACTTGTTTTTCTGTTACATGCGTATGTTTAAATTCCACGGAGATGTATATTTCTCAGCATCTTTCTGTATATGCTGTGTAATGCTTACTCTAGGTTTGGGAACTTAGTTTTTCGTCTGTAAATAACTAAATATTAAGAATGTTTTTGTTCACTTGGTATTGCATGCTTTAACTAGGAATTCTAAATGGACTTATCATTTTTGAACTTTGGTCACAAGTCACATCAAACAATCATATTAGTAATTGCTTGGTTTACAAGAAGATACTAATAATGCAAAGATCTTGCTTTCTTGGGAAATAGTAAAATAGATGTGATATTTGCCCACTTCTGATAAAAGGGGCCTTTTGATATTTAAGATAGGATTCAATAATGCGGAAGACGCTTATACTGTGACATTTGTAGACGCTTATACTGTGACATTTGTATAATGAATAAAACAAGGTTATAAATATTTAAAAATTAAGATTTAAAAATATTAGTACAATAACTAACAGATTCTCAGAATCGAATCAGAATTGAAAACGAGTAAAAATCAACAACAATCGAAAAGGAATGCAAGTGTTATTAAGTGTAATCGAAAGATTTACATATTGAGAGTTGTTCTTTGTGAATCGAAATCGCCGCCATCAAAGAGAGCTTGAAGAGAGCGTTGTAACAAAATCAGTGAAATTCCAGAATGAATGAAAATAGCCTAACTAACTCTATTTATACTCTTAACGGTCGAAAATTACCTAAAAGAGAAAGTAACTAGTTAACAGAATAACTAATCTCTAATTATATACTAAAAGGGTAAAAGTACAATAATCAGAAAATAATGATAAGCTAAGAATAACCTTTCTCTTCCAAGTTATTGCCTCCTAGTGAACCTCGTTTACTTCCTATGAGTCATATGATTGAACACCTAAACAAGAAAAGCACCACAAAAGCAAAAAACATGTACAAATTAGTACCCATATTACTTACCTTGATCACTTTAACTTTAGCTAAATTCCAAATCCCTGATCAAGATTATGCCAAACAACTTTTGAGCTCGTCACTAACCCAAAAAGATTGGTTAGTGTCAGTTAGAAGAAGAATCCACGAGAACCCAGAACTCAGATTCGAAGAATTCAACACGAGTGCTCTCATAAGGAGTGAACTTGATAAACTTGGTATATCTTATGAGTACCCATTTGCTAAAACGGGTTTGGTTGCTCAAATCGGGTCGGGTCTGCCACCTGTTGTTGCCCTGCGAGCTGATATGGATGCTTTACCTCTACAGGTGAGGATGTGCTCTTTCTATTTTGTACAGTTTTTCTTGTTTGTATCTTTTTTGACCAATTAATTAAGATTAAAATGGTATGGGAGCTTATATATAAATTTGTGAATGCCAATCTTTTCTACGAAGCTTGAGTTTTTAGATGAGACGTAGATTTGATATGCTATCAGAGCTCGGGTTCGAGTTCCACTACCACTCACTTATCTAGAAAATGTCACGTTAGACACGTAACAAAAAAGATTTTTAGCCTGTATGTGAGGAGCGTGATGGAGATTGTGTATAAATTAATGGATGCCAATCTTCTCGACCTTTTAGATTAGACGACATTTCAATATGATGAAAGGTGGTTCTTTTTCTCTTTGGGGTGAAAGATTTGACCTTCTTCTGTAGCTTGACTTTACGTAATGAATTTTATGAACATATGATGTGATTTCGGGAGCTTTATGGAGTGTATAGGAGCTAGTTGAGTGGGAGCACAAGAGCAAAGTGGAGGGGAAAATGCATGGATGTGGGCACGATGCTCATACGACAATGCTCCTTGGTGCTGCTAAGCTACTTCATGAGAGGAAGGACGAGCTCAAGGTGAGTTCTACGCTTGAGTATTTGCGGACATAGTTCATTCAAAGAAATTTGCTATTTTGATGCATTTGTCAGTATGAACTTTTTGGTGTGATTGTAATTATGGAAACCATGATCTCTATTTTCTAATGTCGATTCAGTTACTTTCCATTTTGAAGGTGTTAAATACCTTGTATAGATGGGACTTGGGAGTAGTTGGTTTGATTTGAGGAATAAAATTTAATTCAGAAATAATGTGATCAAACACAATGAAAGATCTTTTTCTTTGAAAACTGCTTAATATTACATATGGGTACGTGTATTCGTGTGTGCTTCCCAGATGCGTTTGAACTTTGAAATCTTTCAGGGCAACTTTGTCTGTAGAAAGTTTGCATCTTTATCCACATTTCTGAATGCTTCATAAGACAAGACAAAAGAAACATCTATGGACAAGACGTTAGGTAACTAACTCAGTCATTGGCTTCTCTCAATTTATTCTATTGTTAATATAGGGAACAGTACGGCTTCTTTTCCAACCCGCGGAGGAGGGTGGTGCTGGTGCGTCCTATATGATAAAAGAGGGTGCTCTTGGTAAAGCAGAGGCAATATTTGGCATGCACGTTGATTTTGTAAGACCAACGGGAACTATATCAAGTATGCATGGCCCGGTTCTAGCTGCAGTTTGCTTCTTTGAAGCTAAAATTATAGGAAAAGGCGGACATGCTGCAGGACCTCACACTAGTATCGATCCAATCATTGCCGCGTCTTTTGCAATCTTGGCTTTGCAACAGCTCATATCAAGAGAAGTAGATCCACTTCACAGTCAAGTATGCCTCGCGTTGCATTTCATATGTTTCTGTTGTAGGGAATAATTTTTGAAATAGATTCTTGTCGAAATGTTAAAACAAAAAAAACGTATTATTCATAGATTTGGCTGCTTCATTTTTGAATTTTATAGCTGAAAGTTGTTTCTTTTCTTTCTTTGGGCAAATCATTTTATATGCTTTGCAATCAGACTTGTTCGTTTTGTGATTTTGTCTATAGGTTCTTTCTGTCACATATGTACGAGGTGGAACGACACTAAATGTAATTCCAAACTACGTTGAACTAGGGGGAACTCTGAGGAGCCTTACTACTGAAGGCTTGCATCAACTCCAGCAAAGGGTG
The DNA here is from genome assembly GCA_948329865.1 of Linaria vulgaris. NCBI lineage: Eukaryota > Viridiplantae > Streptophyta > Magnoliopsida > Lamiales > Plantaginaceae > Linaria > Linaria vulgaris. Next base: position 547,303 of record OX415252.1, read on the forward strand.
AAGGAGGTAACATTCTATTTCAACTTTTCATAAGCATCTGCGTTTTGTAGGACATCGACATCTATAAACATGAACCTTATGTATTGCAATCAACAGCAATTAGTGTCATTCTATGATTTCTCGGATGTTTGGCAGAGCGTCGTAAACGTGAATGCTCTCTTCAAGTATGAGCTTCTAAGCCAGCAGTTCAGTCCATTGTCTCATTTTCCCTATGCTTTTTCAATTTTGCATCTACAGGTTATCGAGGGGCAGGCAACAGTACATAGATGTAAAGCATTTGTCGACTTGAAAAACGAAGAGTATCCGGCATATCCAGCAACTGTAAACGACCAGAAACTGCATCGCCATGTTGAGAAAATTGCCGGCCTTCTATTGGGCCATGACAACATTAGAGAAGCCGGGAAGGTTATGGCGGGCGAAGACTTTGCTTTTTATCAACAAGTGATTCCTGGAGTCATGTACAACATCGGGATCAGGAACGAGAAAGTCGGATCCGTTCACTCTCCTCACTCTCCGTACTTCTTTCTCGACGAGGACGTTCTTCCGATTGGGGCCGCGTTGCACACTGCTGTCGCCGAGTATTATCTCAGAGATCAAGATCATTCTGAGGTTTAGCAGGGGGCTTCATATATTTCCCCTATAAAGTTACAATAACCTGATCTGATCTTAGTGTTGTTATTATACCTAGAAGTTTCAAGGGTTGTTTGTAGTTATTTGAATTTTGAAGGGATGTTTTAGTGATTAAACCAAACCTTAGGGACATGTACTGTCGACAGAAAAAGAAAAAAAAGGGGGAAAATTAACATTGGTACCTTAACTTGATCTCATAGCAAAATTGGTACATTAACTTGTCGAGCCTCTCAAATGGTACCCTAAGTTTTCATTTCTTCTCAAAAGTGGTACCCCAATGGCGGAGCTGCACAATTTTTCGCCCCAATTTTTCTTGCCAAATGAACTTGCTAACTATAACAACAAAAAAAATGAAAAAGAAAAAGGTCGTCTTATTCAAAATAAACAAAAATAAATTAAATAATAAGATGTATAAAACTACTTTATCCCTCTCATTGTCACAACTCTGTCGCCCATTTCAGCTCACAATCGCTTATTATAAGGTCAATGGAGGTCCACGTGTGCATTTGGGGAAAAAATTGTGCAGCTCCCGCCACGGGAGTACCAAAAAATTGAAAACTTAGGGTACAATTTGCGAGGCTCGACAAATTAAGGTACCAAGTCTGTTTAGTGGACAAATTAAGGTACCAACATTGATTTTTTCCCAAAAAAAAAACATTTCATTTTTAGATACTTCTTGTGAATTTTCGAAATGTATAAGTCATCTTTGACTTAAGAGTCATTTTGAAGGAAAAAGAAAACCACCATTGAGGGTTTTTATCAAACTTAGCCCACTAAGTTGGTACATTTTCAAATTACACCCACTATGTTGGCACTCGTCAAACTTAACCCACTATATTGGCGCTGGTGTCAAAACTCACCCACTATGTTGGCACTCGTCAAACTTAACCCACTATATTGGCGCTGGTGTCAAAACTCACCCACTATGTTGGCACTCGTCAAACTTAACCCACTATATTGGCGCTGGTGTCAAAACTCACCCATTGTTGACACATGTAACTGGATTTGCCCACGTGGACAGCGCGTGGTGCCACGCGCGACAACTATTTACATGTGGCATTTTTAATGTGACAACTATTTACAACAACTTGACGATAATCCGTAAACTCCGGTGCTATCGTTGCTTCCACGACAATGAGTAAGATTAAACCTTTCATTGTTGGTATATATTGTAACAATGTGATTTTAATTGGGGGTGAAAGTGTTATGGTGTGAGAGAGAGAAAAGATGGAATGTTTTGTGGTAGATTTAAATTTAAATAGGAGAAAAAAATAAAAAAAATAGGAGAAAAAAATTTAAAAAATTTACCTGGAAAATGAAAAAAAAGAATTAAAAATGCCACGTGTAAATAGTTGTCGCGCGTGGCACCACGCGTTGTCCACGTGGGCAAATCCAGTGACATGTGTCAACAGTGGGTGCGTTTTGACACCAGCGCCAATATAGTGGGTTAAGTTTGACGAGTGCCAACATAGTGGGTGAGTTTTGACACCAGCGCCAATATAGTGGGTTAAGTTTGACGAGTGCCAACATAATGGGTGAGTTTTGACACCAGCGCCAATATAGTGGGTTAAGTTTGACGAGTGCCAACATAATGGGTGTAATTTGAAAATGTGCCAACTTAGTGGGCTAAGTTTGATAAAAACCCCACCATTGATCTTCATAATAATTTAAAAAAGAGAAAAAGGCACATAACTCCCTAAACTATTGACATCCGAGCACTATACCTCCAACCTTTATTTTCGAGCACTAGCCCCCCAATTTTATTTTTTGAAAGATAGTCAATCCCCATCAACCCCCATCCAATCAAAAAGGGACAAACTGCAAATAATTAATTATATTTTTACCCTAATTTTTTTTATTTATATAATACACCCCGATTCTTTACAATTTTGTAAAAAAATACAATATTTTTCAAATAAAAAAAATTTCAAATCGTCGTTTTATCCTCTAATTAAAAATTTGCTAGCACACGCAAAAATATTTCTCATCTCATCCCTGGAAAGTCAACTCGATTCAAATAATTATTCATTTCTCACGTAGAAAACCACCATAGATATCTGCTTTGTCCATTAATTACTTAATTTAGTTGTAAAATATACGCTCTAATGGGAAGTCAAATGTTGAGAATCTTCATCAATATTTTAATGGTTGTCAATAATACTTATAATAAATTAAATGATTCAAAAATTATGTATCTTAGCGTTATGTTTGTTCCAAGCACACTTATTAATAGTAGCTAATGATTTAGGCTAAAACCCATAGCTATGTGATTTCTTTTATTAATAGAAATTACATTTTTAATATATGTATGCATATTATATAGCTATGTATATTTTGCATATTATGTTCTCGATTTATGTTGGGATTCATGCAATCGAATTTATTTTAAAATCATTCAACTTCATTTTTCTTAAAATCGTACTTTTATATTTTCTAAATTTTCATTTACCTATTCATTTTAAAATCGGTTTGCACTTTCCATCTATTTTTGAAGTAATCGTGTGTGAGTGATCTTGTTTCATTTACGAGATAATTGAATGTAAACGTGTTGCAACCTAAGTTAATAGTTACATTAACGCGGAGTAAATGCATAACTATTTGAATCGATTCTACGTGAGAATTGAATAACTATTTTGACTTTTTAGGTATGAGGTGAGAATTTTTTTTTGTGGTAGCAAATTTTAAATTAGAGGATAAAACGACTATTTAAAATTTTTGATTTAGAAAATATTGTATTTTTGACGAAATTGGAAAGAATTTGGGTGTATTATATAAAAAAAAAGATTAGGGTAAAAATATAATCAGTTATTTGTATTTTGCCCTTTTTTGATGAGTTGGGGGGTGACGGGGGACTCACTATCTTTCGAAAAATAAGATTGGGGGGCTAGTGCTCGAAAATAAAGGTTGGGGGGGGGTATAGTGCTCGGAGGCTAATAGTTTGTGGGGTTATGTGCCTTGTTCTGTTAAAAAATTGAAGGTGTACAAGATTAATTTTTTTTTCGCTACATAGGAAGGGGAAAACCCCAGAGAAGAAGAACAAAAAATTAGCTACTCGGCAATGAAACAAAAGCTCGTGCCGCCAACACCATCATATAAGAGATAAGGACAAACAGAGTGCGGTGGTTGAGCATAAACTTGGACGTCGTAGGGCATAGATTGGCCAGTGTTGGCGAGACTATCGACCACAAAATTCATTTCTCTGAACTCGTGGTGGACTTCACAGGAGATAAAGTTGGACATAAGCTGGCGACAAGAGTTGATAAGACTTTTGTGGGGATGAATTTCGGGCGACAGAAGATTTAAAAAATCAACTACAACTTTTGAGTCACACGACATGGAGATGCCGTTGATACCGTGTGATGGGGAGAATTTAAGGTGGGCCCAAATCCAAATTTGGGTCGACCCAACAGTAAGGCCCATTTAATACGAGAGCATCGAACAGGTCTTGTTCGATGCAATACCCACATCAAACTACAGCTGTTCGATGCTGATTCTGCCGCATTTGGAGGGTCCCACGGAACGGAGTCTATAAATACCCCGCCACTTGACCTTCCAGAGGGAGATTTACACACCACACCAATAACAACCACATCGAACGTCCCAATTCGACTCACTTTAGTGTTCGACACTGCTCTGCATTCGACACTGACCTCACTGATCCAAGTCAACGTCGAACTAGTCCCCATTTGAGTTACACCAACATCGAATCCCTGCAATTCGATACAACCGCATCAAACCAACCACATTTGATCTACATCAGCATCGAATCAGACCCGTTCGATGCGCACATCGAACGTCCCCAATTCGACCTTCATGTTAATTTGCCCTTTTAAGATATCTAAAGCAATTTTGTACTTGTAATAGACAGTAGGTGTTCCGGACCAAGTTAGTCCGTTTATTATATTGGATTAACATTATTTTGGTTATTTGTATTTCAATTGTATTATTTTACAGTGTTCTATTACCTTGACGAAATAAGACCAAATATTGGCCCCGTCTATGGGAACATCGTTTATATTGTATTTAGATATAAGTAGCTAGGATGACAAATAAACGTCATACGTTATCGAATGAAAAGAGGGAAACAAGAAAGAAGATCAAAACAGAGACATACGAGAATGAAAAGCCATCCGAGCCTAAGGAGCAGGCGCGGGATAAAGCAGAGAGTCAGTTATTAAAACAATGGCAAGAATGCAAAATGGAACCTTTAGGGGAATTCAAAATTGTGCAGCTATTTAGGAGAGCACCGAAAAAATAATAAAAATTGGAGCAGGGATGGACCGAATAATAGAGGCAGCTTTGGTGGACTGCCTCAGGCGCAATTTAGATATATTTGCATGGTCTTATTCCGATTTACTCGGCATAGAACCAGGATCATAGTACATATGTTGAATGTAGAGAAGAGCCCAAAGCCGGCACGACAGCAAATGTGGAATTTTAGCAAAGAGAAGAATGAAGCCGCTGAAAAGGAAGTACAATAACTCTTAGCAGCACGACATATTTATGCGATAAGGTTCTCAGAATGGTTGAGCAATATCGTTTAAGTTATGAAAAAAGAAGCGACATGGAGAATGTGCGTGTATTATATGGACTTGAACAAGCATTATCCTATGGATCCTTTTCCATTGCCTCGGATAGACCTACTAGTTGATTCAACGACGGGATGTGCCCTGTTAAGCATGATGGATGCGAAAAGTGGATTTCATCAAACATTCATGGCAGTGCAGGACCAAAGCAAAACAACTTTTTTGTCACGAATACAAGAGTGTACTATTATAGGGTAATGCTGTTCGGATTAAAGAACGCAGGATCGACATTTTAAAGATTGGTGGCCAAAATGTTTTACCATCCAATTGGAAAGTCAATGGAGGTGTATATCAACGACATGCTCGTAAAGAGCCTTAAGGCTGAAGAGCATGTGTGTCATTTAGATGAGGCTTTCGCCATCATGAGAACCTACGGAATGAACCCTAAGAAACGCACTTTTGGGGTGACAGTAGGGAAGTTCCTAGGCTACGTAGTGAACGAAAGAGGAATAGAAGCCAATCCAGATAAAATAAAAGCGGTATTGGATCTACCATCACCGAAAACAGTGAGGGACGTGTAGTGTCTGGTGGGTCGATTAACAGCCTTGGGAAGGTTCATATCGACTTCCGCATAGAAGAATCTCCCTTTCTTTAAGGTTATGAGATGAAGCAAGGATTTTGTTTGGACGCCGGAGTGTGAGGAGGCTTTCCGGCAGATGAAAAATTATTTAGTGAGCCCGCTGCTATTAGCTAAGCCAGAAGAAGAAGAAATGTTATATCTGTATCTAGCAGTATCCTCACATGCCATCAGCATGGTACTAGTCAAGCAAAAAGGAATCCAACAGTTACCCATTCACTATGTGAGTAGAGTTTTGCAAGGGGCAGAGAGGGACTATTTGGAGATAGAATTGTTCGCATTGGAAATCGTGGCCACCACGCGAAAATTGAGACCGTACTTCCAATCCCACCCAATCACGGTAGTGACAGATAAGCCTTTGAAACAAGTGCTGGCAAGGCTCGAAACTTCCGGCCGATTAGTTAAATGGGCAATTGAGCTCAGTAAATTTGGATTGGAGTTCAAGCCACGAACTACGATTAAAGCGGAGGCCTTAGCGGATTTCATGGCTGAGACATTGGGAAACAATGTGGCCGATGTCGCGAATTGCATCTTTTCTATATCAGATCAAGTCGGACCCGTTAGAGCAACCACAACATGGATACTACACACGGACGGATCCACAACCACTCAAGGGGGAGGAGTTGGGATTCACTTTATATCTCCAGAGCGAAAGGAGTTTGAATTCGCTATCAGTCTAAACTACATGGTGACAAACAACGAAGCCGAGTACGAAGCAATTATTGCAGGTATCAAAATGGATCTCGGGCTCAAAGTTGAACATTTGGACGTATTTACAGATTCCCTCTTAGTGGCGAATCATTTTTTGGGAAAATACGAGACAAGCGAGGAGACGATGAAACTATACGCCGCAACGATAAAAGAATTGGCAAGGAGTTTTAAATTCTTTGATATCACTCAAATCCCGAGGGGCGACAATGCAAAAGCCGATGCCCTCTCTAAATTCGCAAGTTCTTCAGAAATCCTGGTACACACGAGAGTAACACTCATGGCAGCCGACAAGCCCTCAATCGGGATATCGAAATATAACGCTACAGAGGCGCGGGTAGAATTTATAATGGCAATACAGGCAGACCCGTCTTGGAAGGACGAAATTATGACTTATCTTCGGGAAGGTATCCTCCCAACGGATCCGAATGCACCACACAGAATGCGATATAAGGCCTATAGGTTTACTATCCACAATGGAAAGCTCTACAAATGATCTTTTGAGGGAACGCTTTTGAGATGCTTAACTCCAACCCAGGCCGGATATGTAATGGAAGAAATTCATGCAGGGTGCTACGAAAATCATTCCGGGGGAAGAGCTTTGGCTCAACGAATTTTACGTCAGGGATATTATTGGCCAACTCTATTAAAAGATGCAACAGCTTTTTCGAGGCGCTGTGACAGCTGTCAGTACCACGCTCGACTCATCCATAGACCTGCACAACCACTACAACCCATCGACATGGCGTGTCCTTTTGATCAATGGGGAATCGATATTGTAGAACCTTTTCCCCCTACTAAAGGTCAGAAGAGATATTTGGTGGTGGCAGTTGAGTACTATACCAAGTGGGTGGAAGCATAGGCTTTATCGTCAATCACTGAGAAGAATATGATTGAGTTTATCTGGAAAACATCATATGTCGTTTCAGAATTCCGAGGTATATTATATGTGACAATGGTACACAGTTCAGTGGAAAGGAGATTAAGTCCTAGTTGGCAGAGTTAAAGATATCTCACAATCTGACCTCAGTCTATCATCCCTAGTCAAATGGTCAAACAGGGTCCACCAATAAAACATTGAAGGATTATCTTGAAAGGAGGGTGAGAAGCACAGGAAAAACATGGTGAGAAGAGCTTCAAGGAATATTATGGGTATATAGAACAACTCCAAAAACATCGACATGAGAGACACCATTTGTTCTGGTTTATGGCACCGAGGCCGTTTTGCCTGCAGAAATAGGAATGTCGACGCGAATGATTAATGATTACGACCCTGAACAATCGGCCCGTTTAAGACAGATGGATCTGGATATGATAGGCTCGACAAGGGAGGATGCATACCAACGCACAATGGCTTTTAAAGCAGCAATGGCCAAAAGCTACGGTAAGAGAGTTCAGTTCCAAAATTTCAATGTAGGTGGTTTGGTGCTGGGAAGCATTGCGGCAAAACAACACATCGGGAAGCTTGAACCGAAATGGGAGGGGCCTTTTAAAATTACACGAGCAAGTTCGCGAGGATACTATTACTTGAAGACTATGCAGGGTGTCCAGTAGAAGCGTCCGCGGAACGTGCAACTTCTTAGACGCTACTATGCATAGAAGTAGAAATAGTACCCCTCGACATCCAATCATTTCTATGAACTGCAAAGGCTTGAGTCCCAGGAAAATTGGAAAAATGTGGAGTCTTCTCAGCATAAATCGCCCAAAGTGGAAAAACCCTTCATGCACGAGACGAGTGTCATGACGGCGATATAAATCGCCTAAAGTGGCAAAACCCCTCATGCACGACACGAGCGTCATGACGGCGGTATAAATCGCCCAAAGTGGCAAAACCCCTCATGAACGACACGAGCTTCATGACAGCGGTATAAATCGCCCAATGTGGCAAAACCCCTCATGCACGACACGAGCGTCATGACGACGGTATAAATCGCCCAAAGTGGTAAAACCCCTCATGCACGACACGAGCGTCATGACGGCGGTATAAATCACCCAAAGTGGCAAAACCCCTCATGCACGACACGAGCGTCATGACGGCGGTATAAATCGCCCAATGTGGCAAAACCCCTTATGAATGGCATAAACGTCATGACGGAGATGCAACACGAAATTCACAATGATTATAAGGCACAACACAAGTTAAAAGGAACAACGGGCAAATAGCAACTAAACACGTACTTAACGAAATTGAAAGAAGAATGAATTACACCAATTGAGAATAAAGTCATGTGCTTGTGCCCAGCCTTCGGGAAAAATAACTTCATCCCTTTCAGAGGCATCGTCAAGTTGATATCTGCTCGGAAAAATCAAATTATGATCATTGAGCGATCGATCGGGCACATTACCTTTCGTCATAGAAGCTCCAACATCCCGAGAAGGATACATTCCAATAGGCAAAATCATTGTTGGACCAGGAATCTTCAACACGGATTTCACCTTTTTTTCCTTTATTCGCAGCTACAACAGGCATGCTTTCAAAACCCGATGCCCTGGAAGGACTTGACAGAAAAATCGTAGACCTCGACGTTTTTAGAGGCAGTTCGGCTTCATCATCACTTTGACCAAAAATGTCGTGAAAGGCTTTACTGACCCTCTCTGACTCGCTCAAAGTAGCACTAGGAGCACATTTATCTATTCCTTTCTGCGTCAAAGGCGAACTCGGTTGCAAAGAACTAGAGCATGTCGCACTTTTGCTTTTGCGATCGCGCCATACGACATAAAATGAATTACCAGGTTTAGGGGTCCGTAAATCATCGTCATCATGACCGCTAGCCTCCGGGATTTCCATTCTCGGACCACGACTCGCGTCTAGCATGTCTTTTCAGAAACCCTCTCCGAGGTATCCAAGACAACCAGCTTGATCGACGCCAAGTTCCATTCCATATTTCATGTCCGCAGCACCACAGAGTAACTCAAGGAATTTATGAAAGTTACTCTGCATGAAAGATTGGGCAATGGAACACTTATAATTCTCCGACTCGAGACTTTGGATTCGATTTTGAAAGATTGGGCAATGGAACACTTATAATCGGCAATGATATTATCCGCGACGACATTCGACGCTTTAAGAGAGGAATTCTCACTCTTCAAAGAGTCATTCTCTTTTTTCAGTGCAACTATTTCAGCATGCAATGCATCAACATTTTCTTCAGTTTTCTTAGCCATTACTCTGGCATCATGTGCATCGCGTATAGCCTTAGATGTCATGTTTTCAGCATCTCTGGCGCGTTTCAGTGTATTGCGTCGGCTATAATCACCGCTACGAATATTGGCGCATAGCATGTCGACAACGGAATTGTGTTGACTCTGCACCTCAGCCAAACCACTATAATCCCGACGCAGTCGATACACTACTATAATAATAGTAGCAAAAAATAAGCGCCCGAAGTGAGCCAGATCCTGGTATCCTAACCTATCTATTACGGTCGGACGATCCAATTGAGACCATAGACTCTGCATTATCTCTGTCGCCTGTTCCTCCCTCAATCGATATCCGCCCAGGGTAGCGCTCAAAGATTCTGAATTCTCATCATTAAGGATATCGTAATTAACAAGGCTCCAAGGAGAGGCCGGTCTCGGGTTCCCCGAAGGTCGAGGACGCCTAAGTGGGGGCAGAGAGATGTCTTGAACCTCTCGAGAAGATTCTTCCTCCGCCAATTTCCTCTTAGAGGTGGCGTACCAATCCTCATCCCCTGAACGGGAGGAACTCGCTACATTAGTATTTCGCACGCTCCTGAACGTGGGATTGGATGCGTTGAATCTAGCCAAATTGGCAGCAATTCTCTCATCTTTCGCATCAATTTCTTCTATTATCCGGATCTGAGGATTAGTCCCAACCTTAATGCGTCCACTTGAGGCGGTTGACGTCATCACCAATCTCCGTGGGACAACATCCTCATGACGTTCGAAATCGCTCACGAAGGGCCCCCGGGTAGCAGCACTAACGCCACCGAGCCTTGTGGAAGAACGATCAACTGGCCTTAGTCGCAGATTCGGTTCCTCCAGTCTCACCTCGATTTCCTTCTGAAGAAACATTGGCGAATGACGGACCCACATCAGAAGCCTCAGATTCGCCAGACCCACATTAGAAGCCTCATTTTCCTTGCTCATTCTCTGAGCATCATAAATATTCTCGGGTGACACCACATGTTTACTCCGATTACTAGATTTTGTCCTTGCCATGTCAGGTCGATTATGGAGATATGAATCGTTGTAGCAAGAAAACGTTATATGAGCATCGAATCACTGAAATTCGATGCGGCAAGAAGGTCGAACGCTAACGGTTCGATGTTAACTATGTCGAACGCTGGCGATTCGATGTTGCGAATGTCGAACACACACCATTCGATGCGGCCTGAAGATCGGCTAAAAATACTCCGCTGGGGAAGAAAATAACAATGAGGTGGAAATTGCCCCCTTATATAGGCCCGTGCACCGCCAACTGTTACGACCACATCGAACATACCTCATTCGATGCGCCCGCCTCGAATTCATCAAATTCGATGTCTGCAACAACATGCCTCGAACTGCCATCGTTCGATGCGCCTGCATCGAATTCCCAAAATTCCATGCTGCCCCTATTGCATAGAACGGACGGATTTCGTCGCACTCAAAATTTTACCATCAATGAAAACAAAATGCAAGACTTTCTAAGTTTGGAAACCGCTCTCTCATCGACACCGTCTCCCAAACTGGGGGGACTATGTGATGGGGAGAATATAAGGTGAGCCCAAATCCAAATTTGGGCCGGCCCAACACTAAGGCCCATTTAATACGAGAGCATCGAACAGGTCTTCGATGCGGTACCCGCATCGAACTACAACTGTTCGATGCTGATTCTACCGCATTTGGAGGGTCCCATGGGACGGGGTCTATAAATACCCCGTCCCTTGACCTTCGAGAGGGAGGTTTACACACCACACCAATAGCAACCACATTGAACGTCCCGATTCGACTCACTTTAGTGTTCGACACTGCTCTGCATTCGACACTGACCTCACTGATCCAAGTCAACATCGAACTAGTCCCCATTCGAGTTACACCAACATCGAATCACTGCAATTCGATACAACCGCATGAATCAGACCCGTTCGATGCGCACATCGAACGTCCCCAATTTGACCTTCACGTTAATTTATCATATTAAGATATCTAAAGCAATTCAGTACTTGTAATAGACAGTAAGTTTTCCGGACCAAGTTAGACCGTTTATTATATTGAATTAGCATTATTTTGGTTATTTGTATTTCAACTGTATTATTTTACAGTGTTCTGTTACCTTGAGGAAATAAGACCAAAATACCTTGATTGATAGCAGTTGAGAGACCATAAAAGACACCCCATAATTCTGCGGTTGTGCTGCTTCCATAGTCTAAATTTGATGCTTCCATAGTCTATATTTGGCATGCACGTTGATGCTTCCATAGTCAAGTATGTCTCATGTTGCATTTCATATGTTTCTGTCGTACGGAATTATTTTTGAAATAGATTCATTCAAAATGTTAAAAAAAACGTATTATTCATAGATTTGGCTGCTTCATTTTTGGATTTTTAGCTGAAAATTTACTTTTTTTTTGGTGGGCATTTTTGTTTTCTCTCTTTGAAATAAGAATTGTTTGAGCTTTGTCTGTAGGTGCTTTCTGTCACATATGTACGAGGTGGAACGGCACTTAATGTAATTTCAAACTACGTTGAACTAGGGGGAACTTTGAGGAGCCTTCCAGCAGAGGGTGAAGGAGGTTACATTCTATTTCAACTTTTCATAAGCATCTGCCTTTTGTAGGACATCGACATCAATGAACATGAACCTTTTCTATTGCGATCAACAAGAATTAGTGTCGTTTCGTGATTTTTGGGATGAACATGGAGGTGTCGCGATTGAACCAAACATTAGGAGTATATTTTATGTTAATAAAAGTCGATCCTCTCGAGCTTTCAAGTCTGAGCTTTTAGCCTGCGATCTATTGTCTCATTTTCCCTAGTCCATTTCTATTTTGTGTTAATAGATGACAAATTTGTTTGTTTTCCCAATAATTTTTTGTCATACTACCTACCAGTTGAAAAGTTGTCACACTTTTGCATCTACAGGTTATCGAAGGGCAGGCAATGGTACATAAATGTAAAGCATTTGTCGACATGAAATTCGAAGAATGTCCAGCTACCGTGAACGACGAGAAATTGCACCGCCACGTTGAGAAAGTTGGCGGCCTTCTATTAGGCCGCGAGAACGTTAAGGAAGCTGAAAGGGTTATGGCAGCCGAGGACTTTTCTTTCTATCAACAAGTGATTCCTGGAGTCATGTACTTCATCGGGATCAGGAACGAGAAAGTCGGATCCGTTCACTCTCCTCATTCTCCGTATTTCTTTCTCGACGAGGACGTTCTTCCTATTGGGGCCGCGTTGCACACTGCAGTTGCCGAGTATTATCTCAGAGATCACGATCATTCTGAAGTTTAGCATGGGGCTTCATATATTCCCCCTTTAAAGTTTGAATTTACAATAACAGAGACACAACCTGATCTTAGTGTTGTTAGAAGTTTCAAGGGTTGTTTGTACATATTCGAACTTTTAAGGGATGCTGTGATATTAGACCAAACCGTAGGGGTATGTACTGTCGACTTAAGAGTCATTTTGAAGAAAAAAGAAAACCACTATTGATCTTCATAATAATTTAAAAAAAATGAAGTAAGGTGCACAAGATTGAAATCTATTACATAGAGAAATCAATAATTATAGACTAGAGTCATGACAGAATGTAGTCAAATTGAAATAGTACACACGTGTCTCTCAATGAGCTGTCCAATTTTGAAAATTCAGGTACTTTTAACTTACACTACAAGAATGTATCTATTTAGCTGGGAAATTTAGCTAGCGAAATTTCTGAAACAAGGCTTCTAAAGGTTTGTAACGGCATAATCGCTAGCTAAAGTGGAATTCTCTTGCTAATATTCAGCGAGAAAGTGTGCTAGCGAAAAACGACTCAACAATACATTTGTTGGAATATATCCGCTCGCAAAATAGGAATAACTAGCCACATCAGCTTTTGGGTTAAATTAAAAATATACTCCTTATTCAAAATTGTTTAATTAAATTGTCCTATAAGAAAAGTCTATTTAAAATTACCTACTTGGAAACATAATCGTTAATTAAAATTATTTAATCCTTAAAAAAGAATAATTAAAACCAATAATGTAATCCTTAACTAAAATTGTTGAATTATGATTTTCTAATTATAAAAGACAAGTGAAAATGAGCCCATAAATTTAAGGGAGTAAAATTGCTTTATTGAAGTTGGCTAATTAAAGTGTCTAATTAAAATCAACTAATCAAATTCCATACTTAAAATGGTAGGAAGAAGTTTTCTAATTAAAATATCTTACTAGAAATGGTATAATTATAGTTGATTAATTAAAATTTTCATTTAAATTAATTAATTAAATGTGACATCGGTAGCGATTAGATAATCGCTAGCTAAGTCCACGTAATAACTGAGCAAGCGAAATTTTGGAAGCAAACTTGTCCACGTCAGCGACACCTAAGAGAACATTCGCTAGCTAAGCTGACGTGGCTCCTTAGCTAGTGAAAATTGCTTGCTAAATGCTGATTGTACATCATTGTTATGGAGAAATCGCTAGTCAAGTTGCACATCATCGTTCATCACCTGGAGATATTTTAGAGGTGTTTTATAACTTTTATATATTTGTATTTTTCTCCCAAATGTTTGTTTAAAGTATTTTGTAACTCCGTTTCTTACGAAAATTTTAAAAACTTGCATATTAATCATGAAAAAGATCCTGGTAAAAAATCATTAAATTTGGATGTGTTTTCATACTTCTTCATATTTATATTTTAACCCCCAATCATTTTATTACGGTCCGCCATTGCTTCGTTTTCGATGAAATTTTACAGAGAACACATTCTTATCATAAAAAAGATTTTGGTAAAAAATAATTAAATTTAGAGGTGTTTTCATACTTTAGTATATTATATTTTTGCGCCCAAATATTTATTTACCGTCTTTCGTTTCCCCGTTTTTGATAAAATTCTACAAAACACACATATTTAACATAAAAAAAGTCCTGGTAAAAATTTATTAAATTTGGAGGTGTTTTAGAGGTGTTTCTAGAATTTTGTATATTTGTATTTTTCTCCCCAATGGTTCGTTTACCGCCTTCTGTTGCTCTGTTTTCAATGAACTTTTACAGGGCACACATTCGTATCATAAAAAAGATTCTGGTAAAAAATCATTAAATTTGGAAGTATTTTTAAGGTATTTTTAATTATTTATTTGAAGAGATCAACATTTGAGTTACGTTAGATAATAATTATAGGGTTTAACATTTATGGTTTAGGGGTTAAAGGTGTAAGTGTTTTGAGCTTACTTCTTGCCAATCGTTTGTTTAAATTCTTTCGTAATTCTCTTTATAATGAAAATTTAGAAAGCTTGCATATTAATCATGAAAAAGATCATGTAAAAAATCATTAAATTTGGATATGTTTTAATAATTTTTAATATTTATATTTTTCTCTCCATTCGTTTTATTACGGTCCACAGTCCCACCATTTTCGATGAAATTTTGCAGAGCACGCATTCTTCCCACAAAAAAGATTATCGTAAAAAATCATTAAATTTGGATGTAATTTCATACTTTAGCATATTATATTTACCCCCCCCCCCCCCCCCCATTTATTTATTTACGAACATATATTTTCCCCCAATTTATTTTCCTTGCCATATATTATACTTCTTGCAAAAGAGAATTTGCTAGCTATTTGCTGACTGGACAGGTTTACAACCAAGAATTCGCTAGCTGATAGCTGACTGGATATATTTGCAATTAAAAATTCGCTAGCAGAATCCATGTCATCGATCTGCACCTCTGAAACATCTCCAAATCATTAAATTTGGAGGTAGTTTCATACTTTAGTATATTATATTTTCGCCCCTAAATATTTATTTACCGTCTTTCGTTTCCCCGTTTTTGATAAAATTTTACAAAACACACATATTTAACATAAAAAAGGTCCTGGTAAAAATTTATTAAATTTGGAGGTGTTTCAGCGGTGTTTCTACAATTTTGTATAATTGTATTTTTCTCCTCAATGGTTCGTTTACCGTCTTTCGTTGCTCTGTTTTCAATGAACTTTTACAGAGCACACATTCGTATCATAAAAAAGATTTTGGTAAAAAATCATTTAATTTGGAGGTGTTTTGAAGGTATTTTTAATTATTTATTTGAAGAGATCAACATTTGAGTTACACTAGAGAATAATTATAGGGTTTAAAATTTATGGTTTAGGGGTTAAAGGTGTAAGTGTTTTTGAGCTTACTTCTTACCAATCGTTTATTTAAATTCTTTCGTAACTCTCTTTATAATGAAAATTTAGAAAACTTGCATATTAATCATGAAAAAGATTCTGGTAAAAAATCATTAAATTTGGATATGTTTTAATACTTTTTAATATTTATATTTTTCTCTCCAATCGTTTTATTACGGTCTACACTCCCACCATTTTCGATGAAATTTTGCAGAGCACGCATTCTTGCCATAAAAAAGATTCTCGTAAAAAATCATTAAATTTGGATGTAATTTCATACTTTAGCATATTATATTTACCCCCCCTATTTATTTATTTACGAACATATATTTTCCCCCCATTTATAAAGAGAACAAACATCTTCCAAAAGAGAATTTGCTAGCTATTTGCTGACTGGACAGGTTTACAAGCAAGCATTCGCTAGCTGATAGCTGACTGGATATATTTGCAATCAACAATTCGCTAGCAGAATCCACGTCATCGATCCGCACCTAATCTCATGTTGTGTATCTTTCTTGACCATGTCAGCGATCCGCGTGACATGGCAAGCGAAAAATCGCTAGCTAAATTTTGTCAGTAGTACGAAATTTCGTCATTCTCCCCTATAAATACTACACTCCCACCATTTCATTCTTTATCACATCTAAATTCTTCATCTATCTCCTCCTTCACTTTTTCTTTATTTTTTAAGTTTTGGTTCATCTTTTCTTACCCTTTATTTGTTTAAACTTTGATGTATCTTTTATTGCAGTTTATATTTTTTTCACTTTGATTCATCTTATGCTATATTTTATTTTTCAAACTTTGATTCATCTCATCTTTCTACATTTGTTTTTTACTTTAGTTCATCTTTTGCTATATATACTTTATAGTTATTGTTAATTGTTTACCAATAATACTTTTGTTATGTTAAATGTATAATTGTTACTTTTGCTAATATATATGGTTTATACAATTATAATATAATTAGGAATATAGTTAATATATAATATAAGTATTATTTATTAATATATATGGTTTATACAATTATAATGTAATTAGGAATATAATTAGGCGGCAATTTTTTTTTTTTTATTAATCTGGAACAATATCAGCTAGCGAAATTTCGCTAGCTGATGTTATTCAAAATTTTCATTTACCGCGTTAATATTCGTATGAAGTTTCAATATTATACAATCTGAAACAATATCAGCTAGCGCATTTTCGCTAGCTGATTCCCTAGCAAGTGCCACGTAGGAAGATTTTGCTACCTAGTTTTCGCTAGCTGATTTTGCGTAAGCACAGCATATAGGATAAAACTGCATACAAAATTTCGCTAGCTAAGTTCCACGTAAGATATGTTTCGTGCGGGGGTTCGCTTGCAAACATCCACGTAGGACAAAGATCTTTCATCCAAAGTTTCGCTCGCTAATTCGCCAGCTAACTTTGTAGCTAAAATATCGCTCGCTGAATGTTAGCCTCGACACCAACTGCTTCGAAACGTGGCAATCGAATGTTCGCTAGCTAATTTCAGAATCAGCTAGCGAATTTGGCCTTTGGCTACGGATTTCGAGCAAGCCAAATGGCTACATTCTTGTAGTGTTAAGGCTCTTCATAGGTAATTAATTATGCATTACACGAGAAAGTGATGCAATTATATTAAATAAAATAAATATATGATTTTAATAATACTCTATAAATATTTATAGTATTTACTAAACAAATTATTAAAATGGAGCTGCCAAAATAGACTATTGTCCAATTATAAAGTCTACTAATGGACCACGTTTTTACTCCCACGAGTCATATGAATAGACACCTAAGTCCTAACAATAAAAGTACCCCAAAAAGAAAAAAAACCAAACATCATGTATTCACTTTACAAATTAGTACCCATTTTACTTACCTTAATCACTCTAACTAAATCCCAAATCCCAGATCAAGATTATGCTAAACAACTTTTGAGCTCGTCACTAAACCAAAAAGATTGGTTAGTATCAATCAGAAGAAAAATCCACGAGAACCCAGAGCTCAGATTTGAAGAATTCAACACTAGTGCTCTCATAATGAGTGAACTTGATAAACTTGGCATTTATTATGAGTACCCATTTGCTAAAACGGGTCTGGTTGCTCAAATCGGGTCGGGTCTTCCACCTGTTGTTGCCCTGCGAGCTGACATGGATGCTTTACCTTTACAGGTTTGTTAAACACGTGTCGGAGATTATATATAAATTAGTGAATGTCGATTTGGATAAGTTTAAATTTTTAGATGAGACGCAGGTTTAATATGCTAATAGAGCTCAAGTCAAAACTAAAATCTCGGGTTTGAGTTTCACTGCCATTCACTTATCGGAAAAAATGATATAACATAAAGAAATGATATTTTAGTCTGCACATAAGGGGGCGTCTTAAGCGTTTAGATGGGACAATTAATTTATTGTTGTTAGATTTAAGACCAAAGCTAAAATCTTGGTCCACTACTACTCGGTTATCTAAAAAATGTCATGTGTCTAATGTGATAAAAAATATTTTTAGTCCGCACGTGAGAGGCGCGTGTTGGAGATTGTGTATAACTTAATGGGTGTCAATCCTCTCTCTAAATTCAATATGATGGAATTTGGTTCTTTTTTTCTGTGTTTTTCGATTTGGGACGAAAGATTTAACCTTTTTCATAGCTTGCCTCTATTTAATGAACTAGCAAACGTCGATATTCTGTTTACAAGCTTGTGCTTTAGATGAGTCAATTTAATATGATGTCAGAACTCAGACCAAAGTTGAAATGATTCGAGATCCACTACTACTCGCTTATATAAAAAATGTCACATGTCTATCAAGGATTTTTAGATTTTTAGTCTGGACGTGAGGGGCGTGCTGCAGATTGTGTATAACTTAATGGATGTCAATCCTCTCAACAAATTCAATCCGATGAAATTTGGTTCTTTTTCTCTTTGTGTTTTTCGGTTTTAAAATGAAAGATTTGACCTTTTTTCTAGCTTGACTTCATGTAATGAATTTTGTGAACATATGATGTGATTTTGGAAGCTTTGTGGAGTGTATAGGAGTTAGTGGAATGGGAGCATAAGAGCAAAGTGGAGGGGAAAATGCATGGATGTGGACATGATGCTCATACTACCATGCTGCTTGGAGCTGCCAAACTACTTCACGAGAGGAAAGGCGAGCTCAAGGTTTGTTTCACTCTCGAGTAAATGGGTTAAAGGTGTATATATATGTTCAACGAAGTTCATTCAAACTTATTGCAATTTGAATGCTTAATCCGTATTTACTTTGCTTGACTTCCGCCATACTTGTCATTCTGAAAACATGAGCTCTGTTTCAGAATTTCATTTCAATGATGTCCTTGCTATTTGGAAGTAAGAACGTATGTACATAATACGTTGATTCGGTCTTGAAATTTTGGTTTGGACTGCAAACGAGATGAGATGAAACAGAACAAACAGCATCATATGCTTGGACTAGGGGGGTTGTAATGACAGATAGTGCTGCATCTTGCATTGGGGATTGAGTATTACGTGAAAGATAAGCTAAGAATCTTTTATGTTAATCTGGGAAACTATTGTATCGGTATTTACAAGGAGTGTATTCATGTCTGCTTCAAAGTTATAAGATTCGTATCCGCATTCGTGATTCAGCAGAAGCTCACAATGAGAATTGAGAATTTATGAATGGAAAAAAACAAGTCTATTCACAATTTGTTATTCTGTATCAATAGTATCATACGGGATCCATTTTTACCATTTTGCGGAATTCTTTAGCATACTTGAATGAAAAACGAGTGAGAGATGTTTTCAACTCATAACCTGCTGTTCCGATGTGTTTTAACTATTTTGTGGCTAAAAAACCTTGCATCTTTTTCCATTCCTCGAATTATTCATACTACCGACCAAAAACATATCTATAGAGACAAAAAAACAATGTAATCAACTCTGCTATTAATTTGTCTCAGTTCATTTTATTTGATAATGAAGGGAACTGTACGACTTCTTTTCCAACCGGCCGAGGAGGGTGGTGCTGGTGCCTCATATATGATAAAGGAGGGTGCTCTCGGTAAGGCAGAAGCAATATTTGGCATGCACGTTGATTTTCGGGGACCAACGGGAACTATAGCAAGTGTGCCTGGTCCGATTCTAGCTGCAGTTTGCTTCTTTGAAGCTAAAATTGTAGGAAAAGGCGGGCATGCTGCAGGACCTCACACTAGCATCGATCCAATCGTTGCCGCGTCTTTTGCAATCTTGGCTTTGCAACACCTCATATCAAGAGAAGCAAATCCACTTCATAGTGAAGTATGCCTCACATTGCATTTCATATTTACTCTATTTACTCAAAAAGATTGTCATGACTCATGAAGAATTAATTTTTGAAACATACTTATTCAAAAAAGTACTACGTCTCCAAAAAAAGAAAAAAAGAATTGTATTCTTCATAGTTATTTGCTTCGTTTTTGGAAGCAGAACATTTTTTTATTAATCAAAACTTTCATCATCATATTCTGTTGGAAAATATTTATAATTAACAAAAGCCTAATCTCATGAAAAGATATTCTAACAGAGATTAGGCCAAAGAAGACATTTGCATTCTAATACCACTGTCAACCACTAAAAAAAAGATTCACATTGTCACGCGTAACAAAATAAATTTACAGCATGATGGAGCTTGTTGGAGCATATATGTAAATTAATAAATGCATAATCTCTGCAAGTTTGAGCTTTTAGGTGAGACGGCAATCAACATATACTGTTTGAAATTGTAGTTATATATTACGTGCTGAAGAGCAAATGAAGTGCTGACGTTTGAGTTGTCTATAGGTTCTTTCCGTTACGTATGTACGAGGTGGAACGGCACTAAATGTAGTTCCGGACTACGTTGAACTAGGGGGAACTCTGAGGAGTCTTACTACTGAAGGCTTGCTTCAACTCCAGCAGAGGGTGAAGGAGGTTACATTCTATTACAACTTTTCGTATTAGTTGGCATTTCGTACGACATGATGAACATCTATAAACATGCGCCTTTCTATTGCAATCTACGATAAATTGTCTCGATATATGATTGATAAAATATTCAGGTAATTCGTGATTCAACCAAATATAAGAAGCATATTGTATGTTGACCTCTTCTGTTATTCTTATGCGCTTAACGTTCAGATTTCTTGTAGTCGTGAAGAAATTTGTTGTTTTACCTATAAATCTTTTGCCATATTAGCCCATCATTTCAGGCATTTGCCGGACCTCTACAGGTTATCGAAGGGCAGGCAATGGTACATAGATGTAAAGCATTTGTCGACATGAAAAACGAAGAGTATCCGGCATATCCAGCAACTGTAAACGACGAGAAACTGCATCGCCATGTTGAGAAAATTGGCGGCCTTCTATTGGGCCATGACAACATTAGAGAAGCCGGGAAGGTTATGGCGGGCGAAGACTTTGCTTTTTATCAACAAGTGATTCCTGGAGTCATGTACAGCATCGGGATCAGGAACGAGAAAGTCGGATCCGTTCACTCTCTTCATTCTCCGTATTTCTTTCTCGACGAGGACGTTCTTCCGATTGGGGCAGCGTTGCATACTGCTGTTGCCGAGTATTATCTCAGGGATCTCGACCGATCTGACGTTTAGCAGGGCTTACAAGAGACTCCCTTAAAATCTTTACAGGTCTTCTATATAGTGATTTTAAAGGTTCAGGAGTGAGTGTAGTTATTCAAACTTACTTCTTGTTGTTAAAAGCTTCAAGGGATGTTTGTAATTATTTAAATTTAAGGGATGGTTTTGAAATCAGACCAAAGCTCACGGGTAACACGATGACTGTTATATTAGCTTTGTCTTGTGTTATCTAAATAAGCTACATTTTAATTGGAAAATTTTCACACTAAAACAAGTTTAATAAAACAGAATATTGCGTGTACTATTATCTTGTACACAACTTCTTACAGTTGCATAGTATTGTCTCGTCTAAAAATTTAAGCTCGTAGAATTTTTTTTTTTTTTTAATTTACATTTCATGGACACGCTCTTTACATGTATGTTGTAGTTACTTTTTTTGGTTACGTTTGATACATGACGTTTTAAATTGGTGTTGACTGAATTTGAACTAATAATCTCTTGTTTCGTGACCTCTATTACGCTAAATACTAAATTATTGTCAAATCTAAATTAAAGCTTAACTTAGTAAAAGATGACATTTACTAATTTATATACATTTCCCACGTATCAAAAAAGATCTTTAGAGCTTTTGGTACACGACGCGAAATTGGAGGATAATTTGAACCATTTAAAAAAATTAGGGAAAATTAACAAACTAGCCCCAACGTTTCTTCGTTTTACCGAAACTATACCCGTTTGAAAAGTTGCAAAACTATATTTGACCTATGCATTTCGAAAAAAACTAACCCCCAACCTATAGTTCCGACCAATTTAAAAATTTTAAAGGGGCTAATCCGTCACTCCACTGTAGCTAACGACTCTCTAACAACTACTAACAGCTTTTAAATGCCCAATTTTTGCCCCAAAATCGAAAACCTAAATCTCTAATTCTCGAACCCTAATTCACTAAAATTCGATCGATTTCAAATGGAAAATTCTCAATTGTGTCGTTGTGGGTTGAAGGCGTCGACTAAAATATCATGGACTAACCTCAATCCAGGGCGTAGGTTCTCACAATGTCCCAAAGCTCGGGTATGTCGCGTTTTTTTACAATTTTGGTTGTTCTTCAAATTATTTTTTTGTTTTTGATTTTGTCGCGTTTATTTATTTGATTGACAAAGAATTGAACGTTGCAACTATTGGGTTTGGATTTATCCACCAATGTGTGAGCGATCGAGGTAAATTATCCCCGGTTTGCTTCGAAGGGTGAATGGGCTTGAAGAAAAAATTGTTAGGAACAAGAAAATGGAGAAGATGATAAGGGTTGCATTGTTTGTTGTTTGTCTGTATGTCATATGGTTTGGTTACTGTTTTAGTCAATGATTCCAACTAGTGGATAGGTTTGTTTTGATCACATCACATGTTGAAGGCACTATTTAGTCACAGGTTTAATCCCTATTTTGGCACGGTTTTAGTCAGTGAATTGTCATGTCTAGTGTTGTGTTTGTTTGTACTTTTGTTGTTGTTTGTTTATGTCTTGAAAAGATTGACCAATGCATGTAATGTTTGGTTTCAAAACATTGTGTTTGTTGCCATTTGAATTGATTGTGGCTTTTAGTTAACTGGTAACTGATTGCTTTGATTAAGGCCTTAATTGGACCGAAGGGTGAGGTCCATATGAAGGGTCGCCTGTTGGGCTATAAAAAGGGCCATATCGATTACAAATCTTCCATAAAAAATATTCCAGTCTCTCTATCTATTCAAATATTTCCTTTACTGTCTTAAAGTAGCCGAGAATAACAATGGAGATTCCTAATGAGAATGATGTGTCGTTGTTGTATCATGATGGCCACTTTAATCAACACTTTGAGACTCAATTGTTGACAAAGTTGGTGGAGTATAGTAGAAGGCACCAATCGAGTCATGTGCCTTCGTTTGAAAGGGGATTAAGAATTATCAAGCCAGAGTTGGATGCGATGCATTGGGAGGGAGGTGAGTGGGACATGAGGGTTATCTACGGTAAGCTCTATGCAATGAAGCATAAATTTTACTCATTCATGGCGTTTTTGTCTAAGCCTGGAGTCTGTGCTCATGCGCCCGATTTTAAGGTTACCATATCGGCTCCTTATCATGCCATACCTCGCCAAGTATTGCCTTGTAAACCTGTTCCTTTGTTGCCTTTATTTTGTTACCAATATTTGCTGATTTTGATACACTTATATGTTTTGTAGGAGACTGATGAGGAGATATATTTTCACTTGTACGATTGTGAGAACGCGGCATTGCTCCATGATTTGTTTGTGATGAAATGGATGGGATGGTTGCCACCAATAAAGTGCACTTGTTGCAATTGGGACGAGTGGTCGTGGAGTTTAGTTTGTTAGGTTGTTTTGTCTTTTGTTCTTTTGATGTGAGGTTTGAGTCCGAGTGGTTGTTATGTTTCGTTTCCTTGTTATGTTTTTAAGAATGTTCTAATTAACTAAGTTATTGTTTTTAGTTTGATCGAGTTTGTGTTGGAATGAATATCGTGTTATATTTATTTCTCTAATTGTGTTGTAATAAGATTGGACTAATTAATGTTACTTGTATTTCGGGCTAAAACATCAAAAAGCAACCGAACAGTCGCACACATAACCAGCAGACATCGATGAGTGAATCAGTTGTTAGTTGAGTATATGAAAAGACACTATTGAGTATATGAATAGTCACTAGTTACTACAGACTCTTATAAATAAGTGAACTTCTTAATCTGTTCTCATCACCACAGATTAAGAAGTTATAGAGAATGAATGCTCATAATGAAATGGTTGCAGCTAATGAGAATGATGCATGGGACTATGATACTTACTTCAACCATTTTCGGGGTCCCTGTTTGATTTCCGTAATAGAGACGTGGGAGAGGATGCTATTGGTGACGACGATAGAAGGTTCCACTTGGGAGTTTAGAATGGAGGTGCGTCGACTAAATCTAGATGATGGCAATCACATATGGTACCATCGTGTCTATCTCACTCAATGAGAAATAATGCTCCAGCGAGTCTTAACGCTAGATGTGTTGCAATAATTGTTTTCGTCGTTGTTTGGTTTAGCGATTGGCAATCATGTGCATCCAAAACACATTTATACATCCACCAAGAAGGTTGTTTCATGGAATTGTCATAGAGCAGGTCTTATTTATTATTTTCGAAAGGACTTTCGTAAGTATGTTAGGATTCATCAACCAAGTGTGGTGTTCATTCTTGAAACTCATGTAACCGAAGGCGAAGCTTTGGATATTGTTCCCTACTTAGGTTTCAATCGTTATGAGATTGCGCCAACGAATGATATGTTTGGAGGGATTTGAATGTTATGGAACGATTTCGTCATTGACGTTAAAACTCATCATACGAATTTTGAAGAAATTTTTGCTACTTTTAGACCTGTGAATCCAAGTAGAGACCAGCGAGCAACGGTATATGAAAGGCCCAAGAAAACTGCAAAGATCCTAGTTAATGATTGTACTATCAAGGGTACTATGGTATTAGTGTAGTCGATAATGTATTTAGTTGCTAAAGTCATGAAGCAACTGTCTTGTAGTCAATTAAGATATGAAATGATCAAGTCCCTGTTTTGGAACCTGTGTTTGCGCCATTGAATGAGACAACAGTAAATAGTAAAGTATCTAATGTACAATAACACATGAAAAATATCCCAACAAATGAGTAATATGATTACCAAAATGTTCTTGACAATGAGTTATTTGATCATTTACAAACAACAAAATATGATCACGTAACCGGGACATTTTGTGTTCACAAAATATGATCAATATTTGATCAAACATGATCAGAATATGATCAAAACTACGATCAAAATATGATCAGATCAGTGTTCAAAATATGATCATTGGGATCTTTGTAAAAAAATCATCCAATTATCACCCAAACCTAACTCAACAGCCATATTGATCAACTCAATTCTGGACATCGTATATGCAGCGCAGTAGTCAACAAAGCTTATTTGTCCCTCTAAGTAGGTAGGTTCTCCCAAAAACATCATATTACCCGAATGATGTATCATTACAGTAAAAAACTCCTTGTCACTACCTGCATATACACAACAATACAATCAAAACCCCAGTATTAGTTTAATGAACACTGTTGACCAAAATCCTAATCCATGCAATATATTATTTGTAAAGTACACACCATTTTGGTGAGTGGGGAACACATTGGCCCAAAAGACAAGCAAAAATAATATAGTAATGGACAAAAAACCATAAAATAAAACAACCAACTAAACATCAACTACACTTTTCAATTAACTGCCATAAAACTAATCCTAGTGCTTAATAAACTGCTACATTGTCATTAGGGAAGGATAAGACGACGGTCAAAAGAAAACCCACTCACCATAGTCGGGAAACAACGATGACAGGAGAATTATTGTGTTGTCGTCTCGTATTTTCCACGCCATCGACTTCTCGTCCTCGGAGATGACGTGTTTAACCAGAATCGTTACGAAATTTGAGTTAAATTGGGAGAATTATGGGGCTTCGATCGAATTGCAATTTTAGGGGTTTTGAGAAATCGCCAATTTTGAGAGGGATAAATGAGTGTGATCAGACCAATTTCCACCTAAATACCCATTTAAGACGAAATGACTATATTGCCCTCAATAAAATCGGAGTAATGACGTAATAACATCGACATATGACGTTTTTGGGCCGAAAGTACATGTTGGGGTTAGTTTTTTTCGAAATGTAAATGTGATGCATAGTTCTGCAACTTTTCAAACGTTGTGTATAGTTTTGGTAAAAGAAAGAAACGTTGGGGCTAGTTTGTCATTTTTTCCAAAAATTTATATGATGCTTGAAGTAATCATATGTTTGTGAGAAGAATGTTCCTTTCGAGAACATCCGACAATTATATCTATAATACAAGATTTTGCTGATAAAACGATCAATTAAGACAAGTCAAATAGAAGTTCTTACAAGATTACTAATGCAATTTTGCTTCATCTCACTTTCTAGCCTGTCTTCCACATTATTAACATTAAGCATTATTCAATGAATCAAGGGAGATTATTAAGTTGTACCCAGTTACTGCCCTTACATTTTTTTACAATTAACTTTCTAGGTATTGGCATGCATCATTATGATGCTGAACTGTAACATGTTCACATTGCTAAGAGATTAATTAGGAGTGGGACACATTCAAAATGATTCCAAAACTTGCTGGGATTTTTTTTATAAGTACTATTATACTTTTCCTGATCAAGTCAAACTTCATTCTCCATTTTACCAAAAAAGAAAGTGATTCTCCATAATCAATGTCATGTGGTGCAATTGTACCTGGTACAAGAATTTTGACCCTACTCCGGAAATAAAATACTAACTAATAGTCCCACTTGCCTCCTCATAACTAAAAATGCATGCAATCAATTTATATATTTTCGTAAAGATAAGATTCTCTAATCCAACAACTACATTTGTATTTTCATGCACCAAAGTCAATATTTACTTGCTTTACTCTAATCATATATGCATGAGAGCTACATTTATTATTCTAGTTTGTAAGTAAAATATATAATAAAACAGTAATTAACGCGTTATGGTCTTTCACTTTAAGACCAAATGCAGTTGTCCTCACTTCCTCAGATAATTACTTCTCATTATTATGTTTCACCAGTTATAATGAAATTTGTAGCACTAATTAAAAAATACTAGATTAATTGAACCAGTTTAAATTTTGTGTCTATATATACATTTTGTGTAATGCAGTAACAATCACTAAGAAAAAAAATTAAAAGAAAATGTAATTTTATAAATTAAAAGAAAATATGAGTTCAATCCAACTTTAATTTTACTTTTTTGCATTTGCAGTATCGAATCAGAAGCTCAGCTAAAAGGTGGATTTTATCGAACTTCATGTGGTATGAGCTTATTGTGAAACAAGAAGTTAGAAATGCATTCATCAGAAACAATGGGCTTGCTGCTGGATTTGTTAGGCTGCATTTTATGACTGTTTTGTCAGGGTATGAAATATTTAATTTGTCACAAAAAACCAAAAACATGTTTGAAATTTTATTTTATTTGATAATTTCACCAAACTTCAGAAAACATCGTCGCAATCATTGATTTGTCGTACATTTCTCTGAGTTGTGGATCGATTTTTCGGTAGCTTTTCAACATATTTCAGTAATGAAATAAAATTGCTATTAAAAATCATTGAAATATACTTTTATGTTTCGTTTCAATGGATGCTCTAAACAAAATAACATTATTAGTTTGTTAGATGAAAAAAATATCCTTAAGATAAAATAAACTATCAATTTGGTGCACGTTTTTTTTTGCATAGGGATGTGATGGATCAGTGCTCGTAGATTCCACTCCAACAAATACAGCGGAGAAGGATGCACCACCTAATGCGAGCCTTAGAGGGTTCGATGTTATTGACAATGCTAAGGCTAGGCTTGAATCTGTTTGTAAGGGCGTCGTTTCTTGTGCTGATATAGTGGCTTTTGCGGCTAGGGACAGTCTTGAGATTGTAAGAATCTGTTTTCCCATTGAATTAACGATATTTTAAATTGTGCACGCGTTCAATTATCTGACCAAAATTTAGGTACATTTTCATTCAAAATGTCATAAATGTTAATATTGAACTATCTTAAAAATACTCTCGAAAAATTGCAAACACGTGGACTTGGATACGACGTTCATGCCGGAAGAAGGGATGGAAGAGTTTCTTTAGCTTCCGAGGCAGTGACAAACTTGCCACCCCCTTCACTGAATGTGAATCAACTCACTCAATTATTTGCAAACAAGGGATTAACTCAAGAAGAAATGGTTACACTTTCAGGTAGATCACTTTAGAACATCTATTAATATCATGAAAAAAATTGTTTTGAAGAAAGTTGTATAGTTATTAAGAAGTTGGAAATGAATTACGATGATACTACTTGTTGATTTTTGATCAAATTATAGCTTCTTTTGGAAGGATAAATATGTCTTTTTATTAAAAGTTGTGTTAATATAATCTAGCTACTCCTCACATTTAACGTTTCAAATTCCGGTGTAAACAATATTATATGACTACGCGATACTTCGCACATATTTAATAAGTCAGAGCACATTAGTCTAGTGAGTCTTTTTTTTAATTTTTTTCTTTATTATATCTTTTTTCATTTGTGAAACATGTAAACAGGAGCACACACTATAGGCAGGTCACACTGCACATCTTTCATCAACAGGCTATACAATTTCAGCTCAACTTCAAGCCAAGATCCAACTTTAGATCCAAACTACGCTGCACAACTAATACAAAAATGTCCACCCGGATCTGATTCTAGTCGAGTCGTGCCCATGGACCCGTCTAGCCCAGCCACATTCGACGTGGGATACTATCAACGTGTTCTGGCAAATCGAGGTCTTTTCACGTTGGACCAAACATTAACGACAAGCCCCGAAACACAAGCCCAAGTTGTCCAAAATGCGCAAAATCCGTTTATTTGGGGCCAAAAATTTGCGTCTGCAATGGTGAATATGGGCAAGATTGGTGTCTTGACTGGTAATGCTGGTGAGGTTAGAGCAAATTGTAGAGTGATCAATTGATGAGTTTAAGAGATGAGAGATGAAAAATTGTGCTTGAGTCATTATGTATTTTCTAATAATTGCATTTGTAACTGCAAACATTTAATAAATGGATCGTCTCGATCGAGTTATGATTAAGGATCAATGCCTTTAATTTTCAATCAAGTAGCTTAGCAATGATTATCAAAATAACAAACTATAGTCATGTCATATGGCAGTTGCGTATTATAAGTCAGACTTACACCTCAAGTGAAAATTCCAACACCATGATAATGACTTCCCAACAACTAACTTCAAATGCAGAAAACAGGAAAGGATAAATCAAAAATCTAGAAATACATCAATCGCTATATAAAATTGAGCTTGAGAATAAGAGGCAATTCTAAACTTGGATTCAGTTTAAATTAATAATCTATTTTATCTCTTTATTTACACCTACCGAAATGAGCAACTATTCCTCCATACTATCATCTTCATCGACATCCTTGTCATGACAAGATCAACTAGCAATTCGTCCAAAAGAACGTACGGAAGGAAGATTCTCACCGTCAAATAAGTTAGCAATATCAGTTTACGTAGTTAAGAGCATGAATTTCTCATTCATCCAAAAATTATTTTTAGCCTATGATATATCAATTTGGTGCTCCCACATACATAAACAACACGTTCTCATCTTAAATTTGTTAAGTAGGACGAAACACTCAAAATCAGTTTCGTATCACTGTTATTCCAACAACTATTATATAGTACATTTTCCTTAATTAGTCAAACTTGATTCTCCATAATCAATATAATATAATGTCGCGCGGCAATTAGATACCAGTATGAGGGCAAGAATCTTGACCCTAATCCGGAAAAAAAAAAAAAAAAATTAGTCCCACTTGCCTCCTCTCAACTAAACATACATGCAATAATTCCTTTTAGTCTTAATAAAAATGTCATTTGATTATCTAGTCTAACAACTACATTTGTATTTTCATGCACCAAAAGTCATAAAAAAGTGGATATGTTTGCTTTCTTTCAAAAAAAAGTGGATATGTTTGCTTTAATCTCATCATGCATGAGAGCCACATATTATTCTAGTTTGTACGTAAATAGTAATGAACGCGTTATGCTTCACCTTAATTAAAACCAAATCCAGTTGTCCTTTTCGCCTTCTGATTTTATTTCTCAATTTGTGTCTAACAAGTTAAAATGACATTCACACATATATCACCAATTAACTTGTTGTTTAGCTCTAAATATTAAAGAATAATAATCTAATTAGTGAAGCAGTTAAATTATTTGGCTATATATACACATTGTGTACAATGCAGTACCATCATTAAGAAAACAAACTTCACTTTATTTTATTTATACCAAAAAAAAAAAGAGCGAGAGAGAGAGAGAGAGAGAGAGAGAAACAAATCAACAATGGGGTCAAAACATGTTGTGATAATGGTTACTATGATTTCAATTTTTTGTCTTTGCAGTACCAAATCAGAAGCTCAGCTACAAGTTGGATTTTATCAACCATCATGTGGCATGGCTGAGCTAATTGTGAAACAAGAAGTTCTAAATGCATTCATCAGAAACAATGGAGTGGCTGCTGGACTTGTCAGAATGCATTTTCATGACTGTTTTGTCAGGGTAAGATAATTATAAAATAGTGTAAATATTTCATGTTAGATGAAAACAATTATCCTCAACTAAAACAAATACTGTAATATGTTTGATGCATGCTTTTTGCCTAGGGGTGTGATGGCTCAGTGTTGATAGACACCACTCCAACAAACAAGGCAGAGAAGGATGCACCACCAAATAATCCGAGCCTTAGAGGGTTCGAAGTCATTGACAATGCCAAGACTAGGCTCGAATCCGTTTGCAAGGGCGTTGTTTCTTGCGCGGATATACTGGCCTTTGCAGCTAGGGACAGTGTTGAGATTGTAAGAATCTGAAATTGTGCTAGTACCTCGACATCTTTAATCGTGCATGTGTTCGGTTATCTGATCAAATTTTCGTAACGTTTCACACTCGATACAAAAACTATTTTGATATTTCTATTTCAAAAATCGTAGACACGTGGACTTGGATACGACGTTCCTGCCGGAAGAAGGGATGGAAGAGTTTCTTTAGCTTCCGAGGCAGTGACAAACTTGCCACCTCCTTCATTGAATGTGAATCAACTCACTCAATCATTTGCAAACAAGGGATTGACACAAGAAGAAATGGTCACACTTTCAGGTAAATAAAATCAGATCATGATATTATTTTCTTATCACCATCATCAAGAGCTGTATGAGGAAAGAATAGATAAATCTATAAAAACA
Organism: Linaria vulgaris; assembly: GCA_948329865.1. Taxonomy (NCBI): domain Eukaryota; kingdom Viridiplantae; phylum Streptophyta; class Magnoliopsida; order Lamiales; family Plantaginaceae; genus Linaria; species Linaria vulgaris. Next base: position 578,573 of record OX415252.1, read on the forward strand.
AAAAAAAAGATTATACGAAGAATTACGACAACACTTGTATTAGTCACCAACTTCTAATAAAATACCTGGATTGATTTTACTTTTTTTTTAACATCTCAATTCTACAGGTGCACACACTATAGGCAGGTCACACTGCACCTCAATCACCAGCAGGCTATACAATTTCAACACAACTGCAAGCCAAGATCCAACTTTAGATCCCGTCTACGCCGGACAACTAATGCAACAATGTCCACCAAATTCTGATTCTAGTCGGGTCGTGTTCATGGACCCGTCTAGTCCAGCTACATCCGACGTGGGATACTATAGAGGTATTCTGGCGAATCGGGGCCTTTTCACCTCAGACCAAACCTTAATGACGAGACCGGAGACACAAGCCCAAGTGGTCCAAAATGCCCAAAATCCATTTATTTGGGGCCAAAAATTTGCAGCTGCAATGGTGAAAATGGGCAGGATTGGGGTCTTGACTGGTAATGCTGGTGAGGTTAGAGCGAACTGTAGAGTGATCAATTGATGAATGTAACAGATGGACAATTGTGCTCGAGGCATAATGTATTTTTAATAACCGCAAACATTTTCTATATAGAAAGATTGTATCTCGATCGAATGATGATATTGATCCATGTTGTTGTTAAAGCTAGCAAACACGATTTTTATCAAGGATTACAGCCAAATAACTTTAGCAATATCATATAACAGTTGCATATAATAAGTATGATTTATACCCCACAAGAAAAGATCAAGCATCATAAACACTTCACAACATCTAAATATAAATATAGAAAGTAGAAAGGATGAATCAAAAAATGCATTAATAACTGTATAAATTGAATTTGACAATAAAAAGTAACCTCAACCTTAGATTCGGTATAATATAATAATCTGTTCTATTGTGAATTTCTCTCCTACCTTCCGAAAGGATATGATCAACTATTCCTCCATACCACCATCTTCCTCAACATCCTCGTCATTTAAATGAAGATCAGTCAGTAATTCCTCCAAACGAATCCTCACCGTTGGTCACGGAAGTCATCCCCGAGGGCTGGTAGTCCTCATTACGATACAGCGACAAGTTAAATGTCAAGTCAGGATTCTCCTCCAAATCCCTCAAGAACTGTTCATATTCCGATTCATGAATTATGGTAAAAATGTCCTTGATATACAACTTCCATGAGAATCATTTGTGGAGATCAGACATGGATGACGAATCATTTGTATAGTGAGCAAGTGAACGAAAGTATTAAAACAGAGGATAATCAAGCAAAAAATCTAAAGTTCACGAGTTCAACGAGGTAACATTCCAGTGGAAAAGATAAATGAAAATGAATAATATGAACGCACACGATAACAGGAACACAATATATGCATAAATGATAAATGAAAGTCAAATAAAAACATGGGAGAATGACGTATCCTCCATGACCCCAGCTTTACGATTCTAAAGATATATGATTTGCATGACAACAAATGAAAGATGAATAAAAACGAGAGAATGACTAAAATCCCAATAAGGAGACCTGAGATCGCGTCAACCTTTCAATCTTCTTTTGTACTTCTCTCGACCCCTCTTATACGTTCGCCTCCTTTTTTATCTTCTACAAACACTTCTGCATAAGTTTCCTTTTGTTTTATAGCAATGTGTTTCAACACTTTACCAGCTTCATCATGATTTTTCTCGATGTTGCTCCAGACAGACCCTTGAGGATGAGACAATGTCCTTTTCTCCAATTGCCTTATCCGTGACTCTAGTCTCTTGATCATGGCCTCTTGGTTTTGATGATGAACCTCTACATTATGAAATTGAGTCTCAAACTTGTAGATGCTTTCATCGATGAGCTTTTCCAATTTTGACGTGTTTTCAGGATGTTGAGAATCAAAGACTGGAGTGTTGGGGTACTGATTATTGTTCTGGTGTTCTAAGTTGTTCAAATGGTGATTGACTGATGCCAACTTGTCAAGTAACGTAAATGCCTCTTCGACACGCCCTCCCCTCAAACTTCCTCCAGCTGCTTCATCCACCATATTTCGAGAACTAGTATTTAAGCCTCTGTAGAATGTGTCCAGCTGAAGGGAAGGGATCAGATTGTGCTCAGGACACTGTCGGAGCAATTCCTTGTATCTCTCCCATGCACCATATGGCGATTCTGTTTCAAGCTGGAAGAAGTTTTTAGTTTTTGCCTTTCTTACTAGTATGTCAACCTTGTTGAGAAACATTCGAGTCAATTGATCCCAACTCGTGATGCTTGATGCAGGCTGAGCACGCAGCCAATCCAATGCCCGACCCTTCAAAGAAAAAGGGAACAACCTTAGTTTTAGAGCGTCTCCACAAATTCTCTCATCTCTGAACAACCTTAGTTTTAGGATCTTCGGGTTCATTGCCCTCAAACTTTAAGTTTGATACCAATTGAATTATATCAGGCCTGATCTCGAAATCAACGTTTACTCGGGGCGGTAGGATACTGGATGCAGGCATAACAAAATCTCGTGGCTGAGGGGCAGGCTCGCTCTTCTTATACATTTGTATGTTGGTTGCGCGTACACAGTACAGATCCTGAAGACCTGAACAAATAAGAACAAGAATGTCGAAATTCAAACAGAGATTTATTATTACCAACACTAATGCTATATATCGTACTTGGCTACAATGGTCAACGTTTTTCAATAATATGAGAATCATATGCGATGTCATTACTCATTACTGGTAATATCTTTTTAAATACTCAGAAACAGGTAAATTTCAGAATTCTACACAAAGTGCTGTGTAAATCACATCAAGTAATACAGGCAGCACTAGTCTTACTTTTTCTGAGTACCAAACGAAAAGTCTAACAATCATATTTGATTATTTATTATTACAATTTGGTTTTCTTCTTTTATAATCAGGTTGTGATAATAATTAATTTACCGTTCACCCATAGAGAAAGTAATGAATCTGCTCATTATGAAGTTTATGTTCATTACAAACACGTACGTTGTTCAATATATAATAAGCAAGAAGAAATTGTACGTTATCATATATTAGAGCGTATAACAAAGATTAAATTAAATTACCATGAAGCACTTTCTCTTTGAAGTTTGAATCAATTCGTCAAATAAATTCAGAGAGTAACAAGATAGAGATAAATTATTCATACTTACAGAAGAAAAGAAAAGACAAAATCCCGAAATTATTCGATCTATCTTGTCACTGTATGCCAATGGAGTGATTAATATATTTATATAGGCAGTGGATCTTTTATATATATAATAATTAGTTCAAGTAGAATTAAAGAGTTAATCGTGTTAGAATTCAAATTCAAGCCGATGGAAGCAGGAATAATAGTTGTATTGCGACTGGAAATAGACTCATAATTGAGTGCCGTAAGCGTCATGGTTAATTAGTTATTTAGTACGTTATAAGGTCATAGTTCATTGCGGATTTATAAACTGAATTTATGCGCGAGCAAAATTTATAAATAGTAAATGTTATTACAAATAACTTGTGTACACTACTTTTGGAGCTATATTTAGAGCAACTATTCATGGGGATCTTGGAGCTATTAGTAATAACCGCCCATGTGTTATCTCTAATTGACAAGCTAAGCAAACTTTGTGTTCTTTTAAGTAGCAAAAAAAAAAAAAAAATCATGTGTTATTTAAAAATTAGCACACTGCCCTCTTTCTAGACTAGGTGTAACAATTTTATGTGTTTCTTAATCCTTGGAGAACATCTCTTCACTATCAATCGTTGCGCATTCAACCTTGGTAAATCTCACAAAATTATCTTGGTCGCACAATTGACTGATCCTAATCAAGTTAGCATGTAGTCCATCAACATAAAAAAAGCTCCTAATGTCGTATACTATAATTTATACAAGATTATGATCACATGGAGGAATATTACGTAATATAATGTCATCAGATCCTAAGATAATTCTTAATTAGTTTGCGAAGGATTTCTTTAAGTACTAATTTGACCAAGTAATTATCGGTTTACTTATATACCTATTGATGTAGATATATACAAAAAGAATTGCGCATCTACATAGATATACACAAAAAGAATTGTGCCAAAATACGTTAACCCAGTTTAGGTAAAAGTCTAAAACAAAACAGAATAAGGTAATTACTAATTATAAACATGGTATCACAACAAAATCACTAATAAATCCCGTGCGCGTTTAAATATCAAACCACACGTTAAAAAATAATTTATTTCCTTAAATAAAAATAACCCTACTCCTAATACACCTAGGTAATTCAATTCATACACACATAATATATATATATATATATATATATATATGTTACGCCCTCGGTTCTCCAAGTTCATTCAATTCAATCAATCAAACTCACACTCTCCTTTTACATATTGTACGTACTACTGTTCTTTCTTTAACATCAAGAAATTGAACATGGTTGTAGGACATGATCATGATGTTAGGATCCGAGGTACACTTGCATTATCAGTACCTCCAGCGAGTCCTAATTTGGATGATCATATGATGATGATCAACTTCCACTTCTCCAACAAGATTATTGCTCGAAACTGGCTTTATGAAGATGAAGATACACCAGCAGAACTCGTACAAATCAGAGAGCAAACAGTACCAGTCGGAAACACGGTCCATCTATCTCTTCAACAGTTGTCCGACTCCCAAAGTGCTGAAGAAATCATTAAAAAGGAACTCGGGAATTGGCTTGTACATCACGAGCATTGTCGTAACCTACAGCTGGTGGAAAGAGCTGTAGAAGAAGCAACGCATATGGCCACGTCAGAATCGGTTCCTTCGGAGGAGTACGACGAAGTCTTGGATATGTACGTAGAATTTACTACGGAGCACGATCATATTCATGAATTGGTAGATGATGCTGACGAATATGAGGACGATCATTCGGTGCGTGTGGTTTCCTCGGAGGAGTACGACGAAGATTTGGATTTTATTGAAAGATTTACTGCAGAGTACAACCGTACTCATCAATTGGTTGATGATGGGGACCAATACGAGGACGATTATTCGATACGTGTGTATCCCTCGGAAGAAGTTTTGGATATGTACGAAGATTTTACTGCGGAGTACGACCATACTCATGAATTGGTTGATGATGCAGACGAAGATGAGGACGATTATTCAATACGTGTGGTTCCCTCGGAGGAGTACGACGAAGATTTGGATTTTATTGAAAGATTTACTGCAGAGTACTACCGTACTCATCAATTGGTTGATGATGGGGACCAATACGATCGCGAGGACGAAGATTCGATACGTGTGTATCCCTCAGAAGAAGTTTTGGATATGTACGAAGAATCTACAGCGTACGACCATATTGATGAATTGGTTGATGATGGGGATGAGTATGAGGGCGGTTATTCGGTATGTATGGCTCCGGCCACAGAATCGTCGATCAGATCGTTGAAAAGAAAAAGAACGGACGACTGCGGGACAGACGAGAGTTGTTCGATTTGTTTGGAAGAGTTTTCTTCTTCGAGTACTGGTTGTGATGATGAAGCCCTTTCTATGCCGTGTTCGCATGTGTTCCATGGCTATTGCATCAAGAAATGGCTGAGGACTAGCCACTACTGCCCCAATTGCCGTCATGAGATGCCAACGAAGACGAATCAGACTTAGATTCGATTTTTGTATTTTCCTTCAAATTTATGAAAGTGGATTTGTAAAAGACTAGCTAAGGGTTTTATACATTCAGCCTTCATATTTAGCTTAAAATTGTACGAAATTGTACTATTATAAGAAAATTTGAGTACTTTCATTGCCTTCAAATCTTTTCTTATTGTTGATTGTTTTAGGTGTAACTTTGTATTATTCAGTAACTATCGCAAAGGAAAGCAATATTTTGAGCTTTTTCCATACTAATATTTAAAGATAAACAAAGATAAACTTTGTTTGTGATGGATGAATAAAAATATATATGCCAAGATCGCGACATGTATTGTCCTGTACGGACAACGACCTTTTAAGTTTTGACCATCAAAAGATAGATTAAACACAACACTAGATTTAAAAGCTACAAATAACTAGATTTTTGCATAGGGGTTTTGATGGCTCAGTGCTGATAGACACCACTAGAAGGATGCGTTACCAAATAATCCGAGCCTTCGAGGGTTTGAAGTCATTGACAATGCCAAGGCTAGGATCGAATCCGTTTGCAAGGGCATTGTTTCTTGCGCGGATATATTGGCTTTTGCAGCTAGGGACTGTTGAGATTGTAAGACACTGAAGTTTTTATAGTACCTCGACATCCTTGATATTGCCTGTGTTCGGTTATCTGATCAAAGTTTCCTACCCTTTCACCCTTGATACAAAAACAATGTTGATCTCTCTATTTCGAAAATTGTAGACACGTGGACTTAGATATGACGTTCCTGCCGGAAGAAGGGATGGAAGTGTTTCTTTATCTTCTGAGGCATAGGAAACCTTGCCACCTCCATCATGGAATGTGAATCAACTCACTCAACCATTTGCAAACAAGGGATTAACTTAAGAAGAAGTGGTCACACTTTCAGGTAAATAAAATCAGATCATCATATTATTTTCTTACCACCATCATCATCCAAGAAACTGTTCCAAAGAAAATTCTAAAGTAAGAAGTTAGAAATGGATCCATCATCAAGAGCTGTATGAGAAAAATAACATAATATATAGAAAAAGATTATACGATGAATTACGATGACAATTATATTCGTCGCCAACTTCTAATAGAACACCTAGACCAATCTTACTATTTTCTTAAGATCTCAATTCTTGTGAAAAATGAGTACAGGTGCACACACTATAGGCAGGTCACACTGCACATCAATTACCAACAGGCTATACAATTTCAACACAACTTCAAGCCAAGATCCAACTTTAGATCCACTCTACGCCACACAACTGAAGCAACAATGCCCAGCCGAATCCGATTCTAGTTGAGTTGTGTTCATGGACCCGTCTAGTCCAGCTACATCCGACGTGGGATACTATACAGGTATTCTGGCGAATCGGGGCCTTTTCACCTCAGACCAAACCTTAATCACGAGACTGGAGACACAAGCCCAAGTGGTCCAAAACGCCCAAAACTCATTTATTTGGGGCCAAAAACTTGCAGCTGCAATGGTGAAAATGGGCAAGATTGGGGTCTTGACTGGTAATGCTGGTGAGGTTAGAGCAAACTGTAGAGTGATCAATTGATGAATGTAACAGATGGACAATTGTGCTCGAGGCATAATGTATTTTTAATAACCGCAAATGTTTTCTATATAGAAAGATCGTATCCCGATTGAGTGATGATACTGATCCATGCTGTTGTTAAAGCAAACACGATATTTATCAAGGATTACAGTCAAATAACTATAGCAATATCATATAACAGTTGCATATAAGTCGAATTTATACCCCAAAAGAAAAGATCAAGCATCATAACCACTTCACAACAGCTAAATATAAACGCAAAAAGTAGGAAGGATGAATCAAAAAATACATCAATAACTGTATAAATTGAATTTGACAATAAAAAGTAACTCAAAACTTAGATTCGTTTTCTATTAATAATCTGTTTTATTGCGAATTTCTCACCTACATTGCGAAAGGATATGATCAACTATTCCTCCATACCATCATCTTCCTCAACATGCTCGTCATCTAAATCAAGATCAGTGAATAATTCCTCCAAACGAACGGAAGGAAGATCCTCACCGTTGGTCACTGAAGCCATACCCGAGAGCGGGTATTCCTCATTACGATACAGCGACAAGTTAAATGTCAAGTCAGGATTCTCCTCCAAATCTCTCAAGAATTGTTCATATTCCGATTCACTCCTCTCCTCATTATCTCTTCCTCTAGCAGAGTCATCAACCTCCATGTTCAAAGACCTAAGCCTCCAAGAACGAGGCTTCCCTCGACGTTTCTCTTCATAGCTCTTCTTAATCAACATCACATCAGGCAGAGCAAGTTTTTTGTACTTCTCCAAATGAATATCGTTAATGTTGGCACCATATAAATCATACCCAAGGGCATAATCCCCTGGTTTCAAAAGATGGCCCAAATGCGTTCTCACATAAAAAATCAGATCGTTCTTTCCAAAATCCGACACACGGGCCACTTGGGCATCGGCTAAAGCGTACTTCTTACCATCAACTTCAACTACGGGAGAAACAACCTCAATATCCAACACAATATACTCAACAAGCTGCCTACTCGATAATAAGGACTTAAAAGGTAAACCCCAATACTGGTTGGCATACAAGAAACTTCCCCTTAAAGTGAACGGATCCAATAAAGCAATACGGTTGGTCACTTTGCTGCATATAACAAGAGGCCCAAAACTACCAGCAAGTTCAGGCGGGAGACATATCAAATCCTCACGACAAACAGGACATATTTCGACTGATAAAGTGTACTTGTTGTAGTTATTACTCTTCGCGTCATGAGATACTTGCTCTTTAGCCTCATCACCACGTTTAACCAGAGAAACGTGACCGACAAAGGCGGCAAAACTCATAGCATGACTATACTTACTAAAGAAAAAATCAACTCCCTTTTTCATCTGCTTAATCCTGATGGCATATTTGGCAGCGTCGTGCTTAAGAATAAGCTGCTCCAAATAAAAAAATGTACGCCTGTGAGCAACATGCTGCCTTAATTGCACGACAGCCACCCACTGATCGGGATTTGCCCGGTTCCTCGTACAAGATTCACACAACTGATTACACACAACATACTCGACTACGTAAGATTGCTCGCCTACTTCCCATTGCCAGACCGTCACCTTGACCTTAATTCTCTTGCAGTGAGCCTCCGTAAAAACAAACTCCCCACCAACTAAACGCGTGGGTTGACGGATCTTCAATCTCTTTAGGCAAAAAGCGAGGAGCTCATTGGACTCCGGCTGTGCGTGAATCCAAGCATGCGGTGGCTGCAAATAGCGCTCGCAGTTGGGGCAATGGTGGATAACTACGTGTTTCTGTAAGCCTTCGGTTATGCTGAAACTCGATCTCAGGCATCTAGCGCACTTGTTTGTCGCGCTTGGTCGTGTTAAAACGCCACAATCGCAGCACAAGATACTGTCAATAGTCATCGGATCGGCACGTTAAACACACCTGATGACTGAAATCACACCAACGATAAATACAGCATACAGCAACAGAATAAAACATGATGATTTAAAGCATAATGGAGAATAATAAGCTGAATTAAGAAAATACTTTTAAGCAATATACATGTGAAGCAGTTTACTCAGTAAAAAGTGAACTGAAAAACAAGCCAAAAGCGACAGCCACAATAACTGAATCGACAATAGTATCAATATTACAATACAGCTTAAAACGAATCAGTAATCAATGAATAAATATATAAATCAGTAAAAGCAAAGCTTCAACAGAATCAAATGAAAAAAAAAACCTTAAAGATGACGGTCGAGCGAATGATCAGGAGAGAATTAATTCAGCGCGAAATTGTGAGTTTTATATATTGTGTGTTGTTAGGGCTGTATTATATTCTCGGCCCATTTTTTTTATTTTTTATTTTTATCATTGTTGTTATTGTATTATTTCATTTATATTTAAATTAGTTAATTAACATGCATAGTGAAAAATATGAGGTTTTCCTCCGCAAATTTGTGGTCATCGTTCTCATTATAGAAAGTTGGTTTTATTATAATGGTAGAAAATATCAAATCCACGTGGATTTTTTTTTTTAAATCATTTGTAGACTATAATACTACAATGCAAAACACAGACACGACGCAACTTTTTTGAATAAATTTCTACTACATATGTGTCAAACACGATGTCAGAGTGTCGAACACATCGACACAACATAGATACGAGTAGATTTTTGAAGTATCAGTCCACATAATTCTAATACTACTGCGTAGTTTTTACCAGAACACTAAAATTGAACAGGAGTCTCTCTTTTCTTTTTAAAAAATTAAAATACAAATCAAACTCTATGTAACGCGACAAGTATAGGGTGGTGCGTCTGACACGGTATCAACTCGCCAAACACGAGACAACAAAGGCACAGACACATGTGTTAGGAAAATATATTACAACCGTTAGTAATTGATAGTGATTTATTAATTTAGGGAATTGATTGATTCCCTACCATAGTTAGGACATAATCTCTTGTATATATGTATACTATCAGTCATAGAATAGAATACACAATTCTTTCAAATCACTTTGAACATGGTACCAGAGTCACGGTTCTTCGAAATTTTGGTTGCCCAGTGAGCAACTCGTTCCTTTCAAAAAAAAATAAAAATTTCCGCTGTTCATTCTCGACCCAGCAACGTCCCAATTCGTTCACTGATTCACTTCTACACTTGCGCCACATAAATACTTCACACCGCCACCTATTCTGTTCGCGCCCATCGCCGTCGTCACTTCGGTATATTCTGCCCTAATTTCCAGCCGCTGCTGCTCGCGCCCATCGCTGGTGTACCACTTCTCCGGCCACGCCGCCGCCGCGCAGCTCCAACGAACCAGTCAGTTTCCCTTCTCTGTTCTGGATACCCGTGCGACAGTCCAATTCGGTAATTTTTATTTGTCGGTACAATTTGTTTTGGGGCGATCAGTTTGGATCGGTTTGGAACTGAATTGGTGAATATCTAAGTCTGTGTTTTTGACCAGTCAACATTTCTTAGCCTAGTTAAGTTTGTTGTGGTCAAAGATTGGAGTTTATTGCACTGTTGGACACGTTTGTGCTGTTCCGAATTTGCATTTCCATTTTTTTTGGTTGGTGATTTGCTTTAATTATGAGTGGGGATAAATCTGCTGTTGAGAAACCTGCTGTTGTAATGACTGATGTTGTTCCGGTGATGTCTAGGATCACAGAACACAAACTTAATGGTAACAATTATCTAGATTGGTGTAAAACTATCAGAATATACCTACGAAGCATATCTAAGGAAGACCATCTTACCGACGACCCCCCCAAAGATGATACACGTAAGGAATGGTTAAAGGATGATGCTCGTTTATTTTTACAAATCAAAAACTCTATTGACACTGAGGTTGTTGGTTTGATTAATCATTGTGAATTTGTCAAAGAATTGTTGGAGTACTTGGAACTTATGTATTCTGGAAAAGGCAATTTTTCTCGTATTTATGATACATGCAGGGCCTTTTATCGTCCAGAGCAAAATGGGCAAACACTTCAGGCATACTTTATGCACTTTAAGAAAATTTATGAAGAATTGAATGTTTTGTTGCCATTTAGTACTGACATTAAAATTAGGGCTGTTCGCGGGTGGGTTTGGGCGGGTTACCACTACAAAAATCACCATACCCATATCTTGCGGGTGTACAATTTCTCAAACTGCCAAAATTATTTTTTCTTACAAACCATGCGGGTGCGGGTTGAGCGGTTTGCGGGCGGTGAGCGGGCGGACTAGCGGGTTAATATCACACCGGAAAAATATGCATTCTTAAGAAAGACAATATCTATTACACCATATTATTCATATTTCATATCAACAGAATAATAGAAACAGATAATAGCACCGGAATACACCATCTTGTTCATATCAATATGAAATATCAAAGCATGTCATACATTAAAAAAGACAGCAGGCTTCAGCAGCTGTTAGCCTATTACTACAGAAAAAATAAAAATAGACTAAGAAAGACAGCAGGCTTCAGCAGCTATAAGCCTATTACCTCATCCACTAAAAATGAAAGCAGGCTTCAGCAAATATGTATTCTCAGAAATGGAAATATACAAACATAGTACAGAAGCAGATTAACACTAAAGTAAAGAAACGGCAGTTGCGATGGAGATTGAGCTTGTTGAGATGCCTCTTGAGTGGAGTTCACCTGGCCAAGTTTGGATCTGCGCCGAAAAACAAAACAGAAGCTAATTATTGTTCACAACCTTTTTTTACACCTGGCCAAAACAGAAGCTAGTTAACAGAAATGGTTGTTCACAACCTTTTTTCCTCTGCACTATTTACAATTAAATGACAAAATCAGGGAATAGTAACTAAGGGCAAATTAAAATCCCTTTAATTAATTAACAATAACAATATTTTCTAGCTAGCTTTATCAAAATCAATCATGCCAGCAAAGAAACATACACATCTTCTGACAATATAGAGCGGTCCCCTCTGTTCTTTAAGTAACCTTCCAAGTTATCTGCTTGATAATTTTTTCTTTGATCCATCAACTGATGCTGTACTGTTTTTACTTCCATTCCCTTCCCTTCCATGATAATCAAATAAAATCCATTGTTAATTCATTCATATGGGTATTATGCTTCAGTAAGTTAGAGTTAAAGCAATGATTGCAATCAGATCAAGACTACAACAACAAAAACTTCCTTGAACCAGTCCAAGATAAGTTGATTAACACCATATTACAATAAAAACAAAAAATCAGAATTACAACCTAGTGAAACTAAGGGCATAACAGAAATAGCGTGACTTACAATTGCGAAACGACGGCTGAAGATTTGAAGGAGCCGAGATTAATTAGCTAAAGAAAATGAGGGTAGGGTTGCAAAACGACGGCTGAGAATTGAAATTAAGTAGCGAATGAAAAAATGAGAGCTAGGGGTGGGCTGATGCTTGGCTGCTGAAGAGTGAAGAGGATAATGAGGGTAGGGTTTTCTTGTGTTCTTATATATACTCGGGTCTTCGGGTAGCGGGCGGGTTGTTGGGTTAACCCGAGATCCGACCGCTTATCAGCGGGTTACCACATCCATAAACTGGCAGTTTAGTAAAAAAAAAAAAAACACGCGGGTTTTGGGCGGGTCGGTTCGGGTCGCGGGCGGGCGGGCGGGTCGGCGGGTATTTGAACAGCCCTAATTAAAATGCAGAAATTACAACGGGAGCAAATGGCGGTTATGAGTTTTTTGGCAGGTCTTAACCCTCAATTCGATATTGCCAAATCTCAGATTTTGTCTGGATTGGACATTTCCTCTCTCCATGAGGTTTTTACGAGAGTTCTTCGCACCGACACTGATACATATGCTAAGTCATCTACTATAGAATCTAGTGCTCTTGTTTCTCGTAATAGTGGTCCACCAACATCAAAACCTTCCTATCAGAATAGGGGATACAGTCAAAATCAGGAGTCTGGGGGAATTGAATGCCATTATTGTCATGAGCGTGGCCATACGAAGAGGACATGTCGAAAGTTGTTAAACAAAACTCAGAAGTCTCAGCCTCCATTTCAGACTCAGTCCTACCGCCCTCCGGTTCCCTCTGCGCATGTTGCTACTGCTCTTTCTCCTGCGCCGCCAAGTTCTTCCTCTGCCCCAACTGTTAGCTTAACTGCAGATGAGTTTGCTAAGTACCTTCAGTATCAGGATACATTGAAAAATTCGCCTCCCTCTATCGCTGCTATGGTTGAGTCAGGTAACCCACATGCATGTTTGCTTTCTTCCACTTCCCAATGGGTCATTGATACTGGGGCGACTGACCATATGACAGGTAACCCTAATGTATTTACTACTTTTATCCCACACACCTCTGCTTCGAAAGTAACTTTAGCCGATAGTTCCACATCCATTGTTCTAGGTTCTGGAACTGTTCAGCCTACCTCGTCTTTACCTTTATCCAATGTTTTAAGTCTCCCAAACTTCTCTTTTAATTTATTATCTATTAGTAAGATTACTCGTGCTCTTAATTGCTTTGTCTCATTTTTTTCCTGATTACTGTCTCTTTCAGGATCTTATGACGAAGAAGATCATTGGTAAAGGATATGTATCAGGGGGCCTTTATGTTCTGGACACTCATGCATCAGTGCCTCAACCCATTGCTTGCTCTGTTTCGGCAACCCCTTTTGAAGTACATTGTCGGTTAGGTCACCCATCTTTGGCTGTTTTGAAGAAATTGTGTCCTCAGTTTCAGAGTCTATCCGTTTTAAATTGTGAGTCGTGTCAATTTGCAAAGCATCATCGTCAGTCTTATGTTCCTAGAGTCAATAAACGAGCTAGTGCTCCTTTTGAGTTAGTCCATTCAGATGTTTGGGGTCCGTGTCCTATTGTTTCTAAACTTGGATTTCGCTATTTTGTGACATTTGTTGATGATTTTTCACGTATGACTTGGTTATTTTTAATGAAAAATCGTTCTGAATTATTTACTCTATTTACGAATTTTTGTGCTGAAATTAAAACTCAATTTAATATGCCTATACGAATTTTGCGAAGCGATAATGCAAAAGAATATTTTTCTGGCACATTTAAAACATTCATGGCAAACCAAGGTATTTTTCATCAATCATCTTGTGTCGACACGCCAGCCCAAAATGGTGTGGCAGAACGAAAAAATAGACATCTTCTTGAGACAGCTCGAGCACTCTTATTTCAAACTCATGTGCCTAAGCATTTCTGGGCCGAGGCTGTCGCCACAGCTTGTGCTCTTATTAACCGTATGCCTTCTTCGGTACTTCAAGGGGACATTCCATATACAATCCTCTTTCCTGGCAAACCCATTTTTTCTGTGGATCCTCGAATATTTGGCAGCACATGTTTTGTTCGAGATGTGAGGCCGCATCTAACCAAGTTAGATCCCAAATCAGTTAAATGTGTCTTTCTAGGTTACTCTCGCTTGCAGAAGGGGTATATTTGTTATTGTCCTAGTTTGGAAAAATTCCTTGTGTCCGCTGACGTCTCTTTTATGGAACATTCTCCTTTCTTTCATGCCTCTACTGACACTCGTGCCCATACGGAGAATGATGATGATTTGTTAGTTTATGAAGCAACTTATCAGACTCGTCATATGGCTCCTACAACACCACCACCCATTCTCCATGTGTATAAGAGACGTGCAAACCCTCATGTTACATGTCCTGCTCCAGTGGTTCCTTCATCATCTGATCTGCCAAACAATAGTAATGATCTTCCTATTGCAATTCGCAAAGGTAAACGCCAATGTACTTATCCGATTTCATCGTTCGTCTCATATGATAACTTGTCACATTCTTCTTGTTCTTTTGTTGCATCTATTGATAGTATATCACTTCCTAACACTATTCGTGAAGCATTATCTCACCCTGGTTGGCGTGCAGCTATGATAGAGGAGATGGATGCTTTAGATACTAATGGTACATGGGATTTAGTGACTTTACCTACAGGTAAAAAGGCTATCGGTTGCAAGTGGGTTTTTGCAGTTAAGGTTAATCCAGATGGGTCTATTGCTCGATTGAAAGCTCGCCTTGTTGCAAAGGGCTATGCTCAAACTTATGGGGTGGACTATTCCGATACTTTCTCGCCAGTTGCTAAGTTGACATCCGTTCGTCTATTCATCTCCCTTGCAGCTACGCATAATTGGCCGTTGTTTCAACTTGACGTGAAGAATGCCTTCTTGCATGGAGATTTACTAGAGGAAGTGTACATGGAGCAACCACCTGGATTTGTTGCTCAGGGGGAGTATGGGAGAGTTTGTCATCTTCGAAAAGCTTTATATGGATTGAAACAGAGTCCTCGTGCGTGGTTTGGCAGATTCAGTCAAGCAGTTGAAACGTTTGGGTTGATAAAGAGCAAGTCTGATCATTCAGTGTTTTATAGCTTCTCTTCTTCTGGCATTATCCTGTTGGTTGTGTATGTTGATGATATTATAATTACGGGCAGTGATGCTAAAGGGATATCATCTTTGAAGACTTTTCTTCAGAATCAATTTCAAACTAAAGATCTTGGTTCACTAAAGTACTTCTTAGGAGTTGAGGTAATGAGAAGTAAGAAAGGAATTTTCTTGTCTCAAAGAAAATATGTGCTTGACCTCTTATCTGAGACAGGAAAATTGAGTGCAAAACCATGTGCTACTCCAATGCCACCTGATATTCAGCTTACTAAGGATGGAGATCTTTATGAAGACCCTGAAAGGTATAGAAGACTTGTTGGAAAACTAAACTACCTCACAGTAACACGACCCGATATTGCTTACTCTGTTAGCACTGTAAGCCAGTTCATGTCTTCTCCTACAGTCCATCATTGGGCAGCTTTGGAACATATATTATGTTATTTAAAGGGTGCCCCTGGTCGAGGTATATTGTACAAGAATAATGATCACAAACGAATAGAGTGCTTTACAGATGCAGATTGGGCGGGTTCCAAAATTGATCGCAAATCCATAAGCGGGTATTGTGTTTTCGTAGGAGGAAACTTGGTTTCATGGAAGAGCAAGAAGCAAAATGTTGTGTCTCGTTCAAGTGCAGAATCAGAATACAGATCTATGGCTCAAGCTACATGTGAGATAATGTGGATACATCAATTATTATCTGAAGTTGGTCTTAAAGTTTCATTACCAGCGAAGCTATGGTGTGACAATCAGGCAGCCCTTCATATTGCATCAAATCCTGTATTTCATGAGCGAACCAAACACATTGAGATCGATTGTCATTTTATTCGTGAGAAAGTGCAGCAGAACCTGATCTCTACTGAATACGTGAAGACTGGGGAACAATTAGGAGATTTGTTTACGAAAGCTCTTAGTGGGGTTCGAATTGAATATCTTTGTAACAAGCTGGGCATGATTAATATATATGCTCCAGCTTGAGGGGGAGTGTTAGGAAAATATATTACAACCGTTAGTAATTGATAGTGATTTATTAATTTAGGGAATTGATTGATTCCCTACCATAGTTAGGACATAATCTCTTGTATATATGTATACTATCAGTCATAGAATAGAATACACAATTCTTTCAAATCACTTTGAACAACATGTAAAATTTTAAAATGTTGATACATAAACTACATAACAAAATACCAACACATATATACTACAAAAGCTAACAAAATTTTGATTATAATTCTGTATCCTTTTTTTGGCGCAATATTTCACCCGCGGATTTTCAACAAGTCATCATAATCATGCAACAACAAAAACGAATTCCTAATGAAAAAATTGTTTACTCTGAGACAAAACTCCAATACCAACCAAATCTTACTTCACAACAAACCAAAATTTCATCTAGAAAACAAAAAAAGACAATAAAAAATCTCGAAACATTTCTATAACTGTATAAAACTGGACTCGACAAAAAGATCAACTATTTGTTCATCTCATCTTCTTCAATCTTCATCTACATCCTCATCGCTCAAATCCAAATCGCGAAGCAATTCGTCCAATGGAACCGATGGAAGATCCTCACCATCAGTCTCGGAAGTCATCTCTGATAGTTGGTAATCCTTATTGCGGTACAGCGAAAAGTTAAATCTCAAGTCCGGATTCTCCTCCAAATCTCTCAGGAACTGCTCGTATTCCGAGCTCATTGTCTCCTCGGTAACTTGTCCTCTAGCAGAGTCATCAACCTCCATGTCCAAAGACTTCAGCTTCCAGGAACGAGACTCCCCACGCCTTTTCTGACGTTTCTCTTCATAACTCTTCTTAATTAAGATAACATCCGGGAGATCGAGATACTTGTACTTGTCCAGTTCGGCGATATCGTTGTTCTTGGCACCCAATAAATCGTACCCAAGTGCGTTGTCCCCTGGCTTCAAAAGACAACCCAAACGCGTTCTTACTTTGAAAACTGTGTCGCTCTTTCCAAAATCAGACACACGAGCTACTTGGGCATCGGCTAAAACGTACTTCAAACCACCAATGTAAACTTCGGAAGAAACAACCTCGACATCCAACACAATATACTCCACAAGCTGCCTACTTGACAATAATGCCTTAAATGGAAAAGCATAATATCGATCAGCATCCAAGGAACTTTGCCTTAGAGTAAAGGGATCTAACAGAGCAATAGAATTTGTCGCTTTGCTGCATATAACAAGTGGCCCCAAATTTCCCAAACTAACAACTAGCTTAGACGGGAGACAAATCAGATCCTCGCGACAAATAGGCGATATTTCCACAGAATAAGTGTAGTACTTATAGTTGTGATTATTGCTCTTTCCGTCATGAGACACGAGCCGTCTGACATTACGAATTTTAGTCGGAGACACATTACCTACAAAGTCGACAAACTTCACTGCATGTTTACGGTTATTGAAAAAGAAATCAATCCCCTGGTCCATCTGCATAATCCTGGTAGCGTTTTTAGCAGCGTCGTGTTCAAGAATAAGCTGCTCCAAATAGAAGAAAGTATGCCTGTGATTAACGTGCTGTCGCAATTCCACGACCGCAATCCACTGATCGGGATACGCCTGGACACGAGAACAAAACCCACACAACTGATCGTGCACTACATATTCGACTATGTAAGATTGGTCGCCAGTTTCCCTTTGCCATACCGTCACCTTGACTTTAATCCTCTTGGAGTGAGGTTCAGTCCAAATGACTTTCGCATCCACCAAACGAACCCTGTCCAAATCCTCCAACCTCTTCATACAAAAAGTGAGGAACTCTTTAGATCCAAGCTGTACATTGATCCAAGTTCTCGGTGGCTGCAAATAGCGCTCGCAGTCGGGGCAATAGACGATAATAACGTGTTTCTGTAAGCCTTTGGTTATGTCGATTCTGGAACTCAGGCTTCTACTACACATGGTTACCGCGTATGGCTGTGTTAAAATACCACAATCGCAGGCATCAGATTCGACCAACGGTTACGTAGCTGCAAAATTAAATCACACACACACACACACAATAAATACATTGTATAGAAAAATGACAAGCATGATGATTTATAGCATAATGGAAAATAAACAAGCTAACTTAAGAATATATTGTCAAGCAATATAATGTGAGAGAACATTTTTTTTTAACGTGTGCGCACTACTGCACTAGGTAAACTGCAATTTGACAAATAGCCTGCAAACCTCGTCAATTGGACAATCTACATTAGGCTAACCATATATGACCCACACAAAACTAGAAAACATAGTGTATCAAACAACTTCGAGAAATTGACGCGTATCACACATCTATTCGAAAATTCAACAATTTAATTAGTCAAAAGTGAAAAAAAAAAAACCGATACCAAATAACTGTATTTCAATAATTTATCGCAATTTATACAACTTTTGAGGAGATTTCTGTTACTAATTCAAGCTAAAATCTTAAACAGCACATCAGTTAAGCAAGCTACAACAGAAATAAATAAACAAATGTATTAAATATTAAATATGAAGGAAGAAACAAAACCTTATGATCGACGGCGGTGGAGCAAAAGATCACACGAGAGAATTCAGCGCGAAATTGTGAGTTTATATATTGTTTAGTAGGGCTAGGGGTGTTTGGGCCGGGTCGGGAACTTGGACTCCCGCCCGACCCGGCGGGTTTTTCCCGAATCGGGAAAAACCCGTTTGATTTCCTCCCGGTCAAACCGGGAATTTGCTCCCGGTTTGACTCCCGCCGGGAGGTAACGGGATCCGAACCGGATCCCGTTACCTCCCGCGGGATCCCGGGAGGCAGCATGCATATTTTCTTTTTTTTTTCTGCTAAGCAAGCTCACAGACATGGCGGTTGGAGCAATTTACATGAACCAGACAATTTTTGTATGTATGCAAATAATAATTATTTAATAAAATAGGTGAAGGGAAACAAGGGTAGGGTTTTTACCTTTTACTTTTTATATGAATAAAGGTGGTAAGGGGATGGAAGTGGTCGGATTGTGGGCTTAAGATTCCCACAACAGCAATATTTAATAATTATAATAATAGTTTATAGTACAGAATATATTATAGTACAGGGAAATTTCTTATCTATAGTACAGCACACATCACAGCACAAACATATTATAGTAATAATTTTTTTTTCTAACTCTCTTCTTTTTCTTTTCCCTTACTCTCTCCTTCACGCACATAGCACACACTACACACACAGCACACACACTTCACACACTCCATAACACACATTCACTCACCACCTCTCCGAAGCACCACCACGCCGCCGCACCACCACCGCACGTCCAACAACAACACCACCAACAATTATCATAAAAACGTCGATCGGGAATCGGGATCCCTCCGCAGCCACCACCTGCTTCATTTTCTTACCTCACGCACACAAACACACACACACCACCGTCCACCGCCGCACCACCGTCACGCAGCACCACCACAATATCAATAACCAAAATCAAATCAAAAGGTAAAAAAAAAAAACTGCAAAAAAGGGGCTGAAAGCCGGGATCACGGGATCCCTCCCGTCCCGGCGGGAATCCCGTTCCGCCGGGAACAGTGTTCCCGGCGGGAGGAACGGGAGCTGTACAACAGCTCCCGCCCCGGCAGAACCCGATGGGCCGGGGTCCCGACCCGGCGGGTCCCCGGCCCATAACACCCCTAAGTAGGGCTGTATTTTCGGCCCAACAAGTTATTATTATTTATTTATTATTATTATTATGATCATCATTATTATTAATATAAGTTAGTTATTTTCATGTGGAGATAGCATCATATTTGACCGTGAAAAGTATGGAGAAATTATTTACTGAAAATGATTTAAATAATTGCAGCTGAATGCTAAAAAATACGAAAACATCAAATAGTCAAATTTCACATGCAAACTATATAATATTAGAATTGATTATAGGAATATACACTAAAATGTCGTTTTCCCTAAAACAATCTTAAGTTTCACTGTAATCTCCTTTTTTAAGACTATAAATAAAACTTGAAAAATATATATTAACACTCTAAGCAAATGTTACTAAATTTTGGCCTTGTTACATTTATCATTTTGTCCCATATCTAGGGGAATACATGATAGTAACGCGCCACATTTTGCTCAGCTTTCATAATATTAGATAATTTTAAACATCAAGCTCCAAAACAAATTCTACAAGTCATCTAGCTTTTGCAACCATAAAAACGAATCGACTAAAATGTGTTTACTGTTTACTCGACATATAAATACTGCAGTACCAAATCTCCTAAAACCAAAATCCCATGTCAAACAAAAAAAACAAAAAAGACTGAATCAAAGATCTCGCAAAACATCGATAACCGTATAAAACTGGATTTGCAACACCGATCAACTACTCGTTCATCCCATCTTGTTCATCGACGTCCTCATCACTCCTCAACTCCAAATCAGCAAGCAACTCTTCCAATGGAACCGACGGAAGATCCTCACCGTCAGTCACAGAAGCCATCTCTGAAGGCTGGTATTCCGTATTACGGTACAGCGACAAATTAAATCTCAAGTCAGGATTCTCCTCCAAATCTCTCAAAAACTGTTCATATTCAGAGCTTATTCTCTCCTCCGTAACTCTTCCTCTAGCAGAGTCATCAACCTCCATGTTCAAAGACTTGAGCTTCCAAGAACGAGACTTTCCACGTTTCCTCTGACGTTTCTCTTCGTAGCTCTTTTTAATCAAGATAACATCTGGGAGAACGAGATTTTTGTACTTGTCCAATTCCATATCATTGCTGTTGGCACCGAATAAGTCGTACCCAAGTGCGTTGTCCCCTGGGTTCAAAAGATGGCCCAAATGCGTTCTTACGTTAAAAATAGTGTCATTCTTTCCAAAATCAGACACACGGGCCACTTGGGCATCGGCTAAAACGTACTTCAAACCACCAACGTTAACTTCAGAAGAAACAACCTCAATATCCAGCACAATATACTCCACAAGCTGCCTACTTGACAACAAGGCCTTAAACGGTAAACCATAATACTGGTCGGCATTCAAGTAACTATGCCTTAAAGTGAATGGATCCAACAAAGCAATAGCATTAGTCACTTTACTGCATATAACAAGTGGCCCAAAATTTCCCATACTAACAGCAAGTTTAGGCGGGAGACAAATCAAATCCTCACGGCAAATAGGAGATATTTCCACGGAAAATGTGTACTTATAGTTGTAATTATTGCTCTTCCTATCATGAGACACAAGCTGTCTGTCGTTACGACTTTTAATTGGAGACACATTACCCACAAAGTCGACAAACTTCACAGCATGACTACGGTTATTGAAGAAGAAATCAATCCCCTGGTCCATCTGCGTAATCCTGATGGCATTTTTAGCCGCATCATGTTTAAGAATAAGCTGCTCCAAATAGAAGAAAGTACGCCTGTGAGTAACATGCTGTCGCAGTTGCACAGCCGCAATCCACTGATCGGGATTCGCCTGGACACGAGAACACGCCTCACACATCTGGTCGTGCACAACATACTCAACTGTATAAGCTTGTTCCAGTATAGCTCCAGCGAGAACCTCTTTCTGAACTCGCAGCTTGACCTTAATCCTCTTGGAGTGAGGTTCGGTCCAAATGAACTCCGCATTCACCAAACGAACCGTGTTCAAGTTCTTCAACCTCTTCACACAAAAAGTGAGGAGCTCCTTAGATTCAAGCAGTGCTTTAATCCAAGTCCTCGGCGGCTGCAAATACCGCTCACAGTCGGGGCAATACTGGATAATCACACTTTTCTGTAAGCCTTCGGTTATGTCGATTTCTGACCGCAGGCATCTGGCACACATGTTTGCCGCATTCGGCTGCATTAGAATACCACATTTGCAGCACAAGACACTGCCAACTGTCCTCTGCACGTTAAACATTCCCGCATCGTGTACCATGTCTTGTGCCATATCCTGTGCCATATCTGTAGCAACAAAAAACACAACGAATCCGTAGAAATTCAGCTGAAGAACCAATCGTAATTACTAAATAAACAAAAAATGTCCAATCAAACAGATTCATCTCATTGTTTACTCAAAATATCGGAAACGGTTACGGCTTACACATATGATTTATTTACAAATAATCAAAATTAATTTTCATAAATCTCGAATAAGAGCTGTACCATTCATCCGCACCATACAACTACAAAAAAATCAAGCTATTTATTCCGCACAACAATCAATAGCAACACAAAATTTACAGCAAAACAGAATCTATTAACCATTAACGCCAATTTGAAGCTGATTTTTGACTGTCATTACGAGCTAAAAATGAACAGCAGCAAATTCAACAAAATACTTAATACAAATACAACTACTACAAGTTAACTCACAAATACAACTACTACAAGTTAACTCACACATTAAAATGAACAAACAAACACAAAATTCCATTAATTTCGAAATAATAAAGCTTACCTTAAAAATAACACGACGGCAATCGGCGGTGACGAATGATCGAAAGAGAAGGACGAGTGGAACTCTGTGTGTATATATTGTCGGTTTAGGTCTATTTAATTGGGCCAATGTGGCCCAATATAATAAAAACACTAGGCCCAATAAGAAATATAGAGTGAGATAAAAATTACATAAATAATTAAAATGAGTATTATGTATATTATATAACATAAAATAATGCAAGAGATTACTAATAAAATATTGCTAAAAAATATAGTCAGGTGTGTCGTGCGTTCTTTGATTATGTCAAAATCATACTTATATCGATTTTGTCTTTCTATGTAAATGGCTAACCTCGCAGGGTCTTGTGAGCTTGGTTGCGTTTATGGTGGTGAAGGGTGGTAAACTTAGGGTTGCAGCCGCTGTCAGATTTGCAGAAGAGGAAATGATTGAGTTTGAGAAGTCAACTAAAGTGAAGGTGTGAGATAGTTCAAAAGCGTGAAACCGATTAAGAGTTATTTTCTTTATTTCCATTTTGTCGCATTTTCTTTATTTAAATTAGGATTTTACTGTTTTGTCCTCAGCTGTACAGTTTCATTGCATTTGCTGCGCTTTCTCATTTTGGAGTGTAGAGGCCATGTGTGGGCCGCGTCAGTTAGTTACAAAAAGGAATCATTTGCTCAACAAGGAGATCATGAATGAAAATGACAATTTTCTCTCTCTTTCTTTGCTAATCTCTCTCTCTAAAATATCCCCTTTCATCTTGCTCACGCTGAAGCTCTCTTCAGCAATTATCCTAACAATCACTAATTTTATTTTTTGAACAATGGTAAGATACGAGCATGCTCGAATAGGGTACGACATTCACCAATAGTGAGTATATGTATTATATAATATAAATATAATGCAAGAGATTTTTTTTATTTTTTTTTGGTGAACCAAGGAAATACAAAGGCCTTAGGTCATATCAAAATTTAAAACATCTAAAACATGAGGAGGAGGTTCATCCCAAAATAAAGCTCGCTCCTCTCCACTCGCCTTAAAATTTGCTAAACTATCCCTATTTGCCATTCTCGGTATCCATTTGATCGCACATGACCAAGGTTGGTTTATCAATCTTATGTACTCATTAACCGTTTCTCTTTGCTGCTCCGGAGTTTCTGTCTCTCCCATTATCATTTTCACCGGTGAAAGTGAGTCAGATTCCACTTCTATGCGCGGTATACGTCACTCCCAAGCGAACTATAATCCCCTCTTGATCGCTTCTATTTCCACCTCATCCACCGTTGGTTTATCAACCTTGGCGTGGAAGCCCCATATCCATTCGCCCGTGTTCGATCCAAGGACGCCACCTGCCGTACCCCAGTTTTCTGCCGTACGGACGCATCCGTCTACATTAAGTTTAACCCAATCTTCCTTCGGCTTCGTCCATCTTTGCTTCTTTTTGTCATTCATCTTTTTTCCTCTCTTTGCTTCAAAAAGATCCCCACAAAGTGTTTTTATCTTCATAAGAGTTGCACTCGACATCACCACTCTATTGCTGAATGATTTTTCGTTTCTCGCTTTCCAAATATTCCAACATGTAGCGACGAAGACACTCGACCAGCTGCTGCTCGGATGAATCGCGCTGATCCACGGCTTTTTCAGTGAATTCTTCTTCAACCAACGATGATCTGGGATATTATTGAACTCGACTAGTTCCTCCCTCCTCAGAATTCTTCTCCATATTTCCTTCGCCTTGCAGCAATGTCGCAGGACATGTAGCGATGTTTCCTCCTCTTCATTACAGCTGGGACAGTGGGCATCCGCAGTAATTTTCCTTTTTTCCGGAGATTATTCGTAGCTAAACGATCTTGTCCCGCGAGCCAAAGAAAATATTGTAGTTTGCTGCTCACTTCCACTCTCCAAACCCATCTACAATTTATATTCAAAGAACTCGCAGCAGAATGGCTTTTTTGGAATGCGAGATACGCCGATTGGCACGTAAATTTACCTTTCGACGTTGCGCTCCACAAGACAAGGTCCTCATCCTCAGAAAAATTTATTGTGTGCCCGTTTAGCTCCTCTTTCAGTTTCTCTAGTATGTGAGTGTGAAATACTTCCCATTTCCATGCACCGAACTCATCCACGACCTCGCGCAGCCTTAGATAGGTGTCATCCGGCTGAATAACAATCTTCTCATCACTCAACCTTCTTGAACCTATCCAATTATCATGCCAAAATTGTATCCTCCTCCCATTCCCGACTTTCCAGCGAATAAACGGCCTCATTAGAGCAACATATCGAACCACTCCTTTCCAAGTGACACTATCCGTCGGTTTAGCGACATATTCAAGAAGATGGTGCTTTTTGAGTTATTTAGACTGGATTAGTTCCTTCCACACCGAGTCCTCATTCGTAATAATCTTCCAAGAGAGCTTCGCAAGTAACGCCTCATTGCTGATACGTGCAACGCGGATCCCGAGCCCTCCTTCTTGTTTCGGCCAAGTAACCTTCGGCCATCCCACCAGATGGATTTTTTTTCTGTTCTCATCCGTCGACCAAAGGAAGTTCCTATTTAATTTTTCTAATTTATCACACACATGTTCGGGTAACCACGTCGATTGTATGGAGTAGATTGGCATCGCCATGGAAATCGCTTGGATTAATGTCGCTATTCCCGCCATCGACAAGAACTTCGGCTTCCAGCCATTGTAACGAAGGAAAATTCAATCAAATAAATCCGCGCAAGCCTCTCGGCTGATAAAGATTTATTAAAAACTTAGTCACATGTGTAGTGCATTGTTTGATTATGTCCAAATATTATTTATATCGATTTTGTCTTTCTACGTAAATGGTTAACCTCGCAGGGATTTTGTTTTGATAATTGTATGATACAAGCACTAATTTTATTTTTGAATAATGGTAAGATACGAGCATGCCCGGATAGGGTACGACATTCACCAATAGTGAGAGTAGTTTTTCCTTCCCTTGCAACTATGGAGAGGAAATCTAGGTGCACTCCAGTAATCGAGTTGTTGGGATAGGGTATGACATTCATCAATAGTGAGAGTATTTTTCCTTCCCTTGCACCTATGGAGAAGAAATCTAGTTGCACTCCAGTAATCGAGTTGTTGTCACTCCAGGCGCGAGTTGTTGTCACTCCATGCGCTCCTGCTTAAAGCAATAAGGAAATAGAAGGGTTGTGTCCTTTCTAAATATATCAAAATTTTCGTCTTTCATCCCTCCTTTATCAAATTAGCTCCAATCAACAAGAAGAAATAACTTGTTGGAACAACATGATCAATAGGCGTATAAACTAACCCGAGCATGGCTCTATAGTAGAGACTAGTGATTAAGTCGCATTGAGAATGGATGGTGGCGATATATGATGCATGAGAATACATATGAAATGCATTATCTAGAATTAAATGAGTAATTCATTTAATCATTCACTAACACGTGCTAATTTCTTTTTATTGGATATCCTAAATTTCTAATCATTCACCTACATATCCTAATTAAGTTTAATTATATATTTATATATATATATATATATGCATGTATTTTTTTCTAGTCTATATGTTTTTGGAGGCTAAAAATCCATTAAAAAAACTCGCTGCAACTTAAAATATGGGGATTCACAAACAAATACCCCGTCATGGAAAATAACAATTCAGTAGCCTATCAAAAGTACGACTTTATTCGAGTTTTTGAGTATTCCCCAACTAACTAAATTGTGAGCTACCGCATTAGTAAAATTATATTCATGGAACAAAATTTCACTTCCTAACAAGCTCAAGATTTTCTAGTACCAACATTTTTTGTTTTCATATGTATAGTAACACTCACATTATGATAAAATTATGGAAATTATTTTATTTTTCCAAAAAACTATTATTTTTCATTGGTTACGAAAATGCCAACATATTATCTGGTACACGGAAAATGCCAACATATTATCTGGTACACGGAACTCTAGTGGTCACATGTAGCTCCAGCTCTTAGCTGGCGTTAAACTACTTGATGTAGTAACCACGTTTTTACTCTTATTTTGTCTTTTTTTTCTCAATTTCTGTTAACTCCCTCATTTATTTATTTTAATAGGAAATCGTTAACTCACTCGTTTGGTTTCATATTTATTAGCTTGCGTTAAACTACTATGGCAGTGTAGTAACCACGTTTAGGCTTGACTGATACATGAACACAAAAACGCATATGACAAGGAGAGACAATGGAAATCGAGACAAATGTATCAATGTATGAAACAACACAACCATAGAAAAATCAGACAGTGTCGTCCTCCTACGCAGATATCACAAGAAAAAGAAACGAACACGTGAGAATTGATGACGACGAGATGGGTGAGAAAAATGATCTCATAGTTACGCCCCCACCTTCCCAAATCATGTCGTTCAAACGGTTTACGAGCTTACGAGGGATGCATGATCTTATGCAGAAACAGTGTGAAAATTCAATCATCATTCGCGTGCTCGGCAGCCAATGGTACTACCCAACCCTCCTGAACATAATGAGTTCAAATTAGTTGACTTAGGCTACAGTTGCTATTGCATGAAGGGCCTCAATAGGGAGAAGAGAGAAGTGATAAATCAGGGCCCGTTGCAATTGGTGGGGAGCTTCCTATCTATTCGTAATTGGTGCCCAAAATTCTGCGCGAAAAACGATATGGTGGAAAGTGCAATCACATGGGCGAGAATCAAGATGTTATCAAAGTTAAGCTCTACAATTCTATGAAAAAAAGAATTGATCAATAACACTTGTAAACAAAATGGTAAGAATATACATGTTGCTCCTTTAATTAAAATATTTGTTTATCTATAAAAATAGAAAAAGAAAACTTTGATAGACATATAAAAATACCTTTAATAATCTTACTTTAAAGTCCCACCAAAAGAATAAGTTTAGTTTGAATGCACAAGACTATCATATATTAGAAAATAAAATTAAACAATAAATTTTGTTATACTTTTTATAGATAATAATATAATTTAGTACAACATGTTAAATATCTCAAGATTTGATGTTGAAGGTTTGAGAGAAAGATGGTTTTTTTTCAAGTGCAGAGGAATTTGAAGATGGATTTTGTTTTTACATTTAGCGATGGATTGAGATTTAATTTGGAGATATTAATTTGTTAACTATTTGGCCTCCTTAAGGAAAAATCTAACAACAAAAGTTATTGTTGATACCAAGTTTCGAACACATATCCCAAGAATGCAATGGTAACGCTATTACTGGTGCACAATGATCACAATTTATCAGATCCTTGACGAGCGGGCCGAAGCGCTGAGGGGTGAAGCCTTGCGAGAATACTTAATACGATGGAAGAGACTACTAGTGGCAGAGGCGAGTTGGGACACCGAGAACATTCGATTGTTCCGGGATGAGATTCAAGCATCTTGGAGTTCCCATGCGTAAGGATGGTCGCCTATTCCATATGGGGAGGATTTTACTTGCGACATGATTTAGCGAGCATGAGTCGGCATCATCTAGCCAGCAACAGTGTCAGGCACACAAGGAGACCAAATGACATGCGCACCGCATGCACTAGCGACCTGCACTTTGGTTGATCGATCCAACAACTTGAATTATAGGGCCACTCTCGAAAATTTTCAACACGTGGGCTCTATCATATAAATAGGCCGACTCTAGATTATTCCTTGCGTATACTAATATTAAAGCTCTCTTGAACGTGGCTAGGATTGCTGAACTCGTTTTATTATAGGAAGAGTGCATAACCTTTTTTAGCCTTTTAGGGTCGTCAGATTAGGTTGATCTGGACCACTCATGAGCTCGATTCGTTGTATATATATGCCCTCTAGCTTTCACTTTTTCAAACATTAAGGAAAACTTTTCAAAATATTTACATCTAAGTAAATGTAAATATTTACATTTGGGAAACAATGGGACATAATTCGCGATTGGCAAAAAAATAGACCAAGTCGAACAATACTAAGTAGCTTAATGTGAACCAATTAAACAAAGATTATCAGGAAAATTACCTCAAGTAGTTGGTCATTTTTAAGAAGACCTTTCACTATGTAAAACTAATTTATGTTCAAATATTCATGTCTCGAAAGCTTTGCATCCCGTGTTAAGAGCACTATTTTCTCCTTTACAGCTTGATCTATTAGACCTCTGAAAATATAAACTTAATAGAGCATCATTCCCAAAAAAGATAAACTGAGATAGAAGATGTTTATAGCACTGGGTACGGAATGAAGTTATTCTTTAGAAGTGCACCTGGGTTTAAGATATCCGAACATATCTTAAATGCCTTGTCAACGCTTCAATCTATATGGTCCAATCAAAGTCGCTATTAGCCCAAAGCTAAAAGTGACCAATAAGAGTCTCATTAATGTAAACGTCAGAAGCTAATGTGTAAAATATATTAAACCATAACATCACACAAGAATTTGGCGCACCCATCACCACCCATGGATGGATCCCATGAGAGAGGGCCTTGCCAAAAATAACTTTGAATATATCTAATGTACATGCCTATTAAATATGTCTAGATACATAATAAGGAGATATAATTAATATATTAATCATCAAAAAAGTTAATCAAATAAGATAGTATAATATCTTCGTAGGATAATGTAAGTTTAATCACATATGATATGATAACTACCATCAATGTAAGATTAAATTAAATAATATGATTTGCAAAACAAGATCAATTTTAACCTAGTTGGACCAATAGTGAAATTGGCCCTAAAACAAACTTATATCCATGGATAAAAAAATTTGTAAGAGGATTGAAAAAAATTAAACAAATAAATAGAAAAAGATATCACGACTGGCATAATTGGGTTGAACACTGATTTTGTTGTTTGTGCTTTTATCGTTGAATAAATGAAGACAAGAAATATAAACTAACTACAACCAACTAGAATGTTGGAGTAAGATTAACTACTGATTACCTAGAGATTGCAGATGGAAAGATTAACTAAAGTTAAACTAAAACTTAATTGAACTGATTGATTGGTTGTTATCTAAGATTGTAAAACATATCAATTAAAAGGTATCTAAGAGATGGATTTCATTAATCTCTGATGTGCGTAGTTCACAGACAAAATACCAATGACTCTTATGCAAGTCTCTATCTATTGATGATTGTTTTGTTACCAAGTTGACGTAGTATATTAGTCACCTTTCGTATGCACTAAAGAACCCTCTAACCCCTAATGATGTCAGGCCGTTCAGCACTTCGCCCTCGCGAGAAGTTCACAATATCATAGGATCCATACGACGTTTTAGAAGTGAATTAGAGTTACCAACTATGATCTAGATTCCACAAATACATTAATGTCGAAGGAGTTAAAATTTATCTGTTTGGTCTACTATGCTAGTGTTGCGTTAACAATCTCCTATGCATAATTCAACATAATACAAGGTTGCTCAACGTCACTACTTTGTTGTCATAAAAACGCGTGCATCAAGCATACAAAGTAGCATACACACCAAATCATATCCAACAAAATAAAGTCATCAATAAATATAATCAAAACATATGTTCAAGGTGCATCCATGTGAGATTGATTACATCACCCCTCATAAACTGAGAGGATTAGCTACTCATAGTCATATTCAAATCACAACAATTCTTTATAGATTATTCAATAAGGAAAAAAAAAATATTAAACTCATGATCTTCTTGCTGCTTTCCTCTACCGTGCTTGTTGAATCCTCGTGTTCACATTTCTCCCTCAACTAAGATTGCAGTGTTACGAACGGTAGAATTTCTACTCCTCTAACCCTATAATGCTCTTGTAAGTGTTTGTAAGCTTTTGTAAATTGTGAAACGATTGTGCTCTAACTGTTGGACGTCTCCTCATATTTATAGTTTTTTTTTTTTTGCTCTGGACTCCATTTTAGGATTTCTGAACGTCAACCCATTTTCTGTCTGCATCGCGCCTCGATCCCACGCCAATCGCGTCTGGGACGCGCGATCTTGTTGCATCGCGCTTCTGATCGCGCCTGCTCACGTTTCTTCAGCTTTCTCCTGCGATTCTGCTCTTACTCGCCCTGCATTCTGTTTTCTAGTTCATTTATTAGTGTGATTGGTAGTGTCGTGGCTCTACTACTTCGTGTTACTAAATATTGTTGAAATCCTCTAAATAAGCATCGTTTTGCTCCGACTCGACTCGACTCAAACTACAAAAACAACGAAACAATAATAAAACAAGTAAAATTGCCACAAATACTACGTTAAAACACAAGAAATCAGATACTCAAATCACTATAAGTATTTGCTTATCAAGTACTTTACCGGACGTGCATTTAGCCTATCAAAAGTATGACTCCATTGAGCTTTTGAAAATTCATGACTCCATTGAGCTTTTGAAAATTCGACTAAATTAGCTAAACTGTGAGCTAAAAGGAACAACATCTCACTTCTATGATAAGCTCAACAGTTTCTAGTACCAACATTGTAACGTCTTCATTGGTATTGTAACACCCACAAAATGATTAGATTTTGAAAATCATTTATTATTCCAAAAAATAAAATCTAGAATTTTCATTGGTAACAAAAATGCCAACATATTATTTGGTACACACAGGGGCGAAGCCACAGGGGGTGCATGTGGGTGCACCTGCACCCCCCAACATTTTAAAAAAAAAAATATTCATATATATATTAAGTATATATTATTATGTAATTATGGGTCCTATATTATTTGCCCCCCCCCAATTAGATTTGAACTTCAAGATTATAATATGTTTTCGTGGCCCAATAAAGATGATAACTAAAAAACGTAGCCTATCATCCAATAAAAAGGCATTGATTTGATTAATTAAACAAATAAAAAAATCAAAGTGTTCTATGTAAACCGTATTCTCTCTCATCTAGTGAAAAGTGAAAGGAATGTTTTGATTAAAAAAAGAAAAAAATCAAAGTGCTCTCTTCATTCTCTCTCATCGGCTGAAAATGAAAGAAAAGTGTTGCGCTGCGCTGCGCATCCTCTCTTTTTTCTGCAAATCTGTAAGTGATGCGCATCCTTTTTTTTTGTTTTACTTTGTTTTATGTTTTCTTAATTGCTATAGT
This sequence comes from Linaria vulgaris, assembly GCA_948329865.1. NCBI lineage: Eukaryota > Viridiplantae > Streptophyta > Magnoliopsida > Lamiales > Plantaginaceae > Linaria > Linaria vulgaris. The sequence goes on from OX415252.1 coordinate 610,513, forward strand.
TAATTGTATAAATATAACTATGTGTTGATAAAGTATTCATTAGATAGAGCAATATATGGATTTTAGGTTAAATGTGATTTTTGTTTGATAATATTTATGTAAAATAGTGTTTGACATTATTTATTTTTATTTTGACGAGATTAGATGTTTTTTCGAGATTGAACAAGTTATGTTTATTATTTTGATGATATGCTTAATATATTTGCTTTGACTTTGACGAGATTGGATGCTTCAACAACTTTGTAAATATGTACAATTCAAATATTATTGGTTTGTTAATGATCAAATACATGATTTTTTTAAAGAAAATTTATTATCGTTAATAAAAAATTATTTTATATTTATATTATTATTTTAATTAAAAAAATTGTCATAATCTCGCCCCCCTCTTGTAAATTCCTGGCTTCGCCCCTGGGTACACACTAACACGGAACCCTAGTGCCTAGTTGTCACATGTAGCTCCATCTCTTAGCTGGCGTTAAAACTAGTATGGCGGTGTAGTAACCACGTTTTTACTCTTATTTTGTCCTCTTTTTACAATTTCTGTTAACTCCTTATTTATTTATTTAATTTCTTATAGGATATCGTTAACACTTAACAACACCACCACTTCATTGGTTTGCAACTCCAAAAAAGTTTCCGCCTTTCATTCTTATCACATATTTCACAAATACCCTTTTGCTCAATTTTTCATTTCTAAAAAAAAAAAGTTTGTTGGATAATTTTTCTTGCCAATTTTACTATTTTGAAAGATGGTTATGGAGATTCTTGAAGTATTAGGGCCTGTTTGGATTGCTTTTATATTGGGTGTGATAGTGGGGTGGGCTTGGAGACCTAGCTTAAGGAACTGTGTAGTTGAATTTTTAGCTCCATGTGAGTTGACTGTTACACCTGTTACAAGCTCTGGTTTAACCCCTAATAATGGACCGTTTGAGGAAATTGCTCAACCAGCTGTTAATGATACTATTTGCAGGTAAATTTTGAATTTTTAATGATTTTTTTGATGGTGAATTGGTTGTTATTTTGTTGGATTAGTGCAGGTATTGAGTGAAAGGTTGTTGGATTTACTGTCTTAACTTTGTTCTGTTTGGTTTGTTCATATTCTGTTATCTTTGTTAAGACTCAAATGGTTAATTGATTTCTAGTTATTGTACTGGTAAAAGATAATACTCTGTTGCATTTGAGTCTGTGACTTACATTTGTTGAGTGGTAACTTCCAAGTTCACTTGGAGAAAGACGACGTGATATTGTGTTTATATGTTGACTCGTGCGCTTTGATAGCTTGTTTAACTTGTCGTTTATCTTGTTAATGGTGTTAAGTGAGGTGAGATTTTCTTTTACTTTTGAAGTTTATTGGTTGTTTTGTTTTCTGATATATACGTGTGTTACTTCCGTAGTTCATCAGAATTGAAAGAAGAAGAAAACGTGGTTGTTACGGATGATGATTTGAAACATTTGCGCCTTCTTGTTGAGAGGAAGGATGGTGGGCCACCTTGGAAGCATATGATGGATCGATCCACTGATAATATGAGATATCAAGCTTGGATGAGAGATACTGAGGTACTTGCAATGCAATCTTCGAGAATTGATCTTTCCTAAAAGGATTTTGACAACTCGCTTCCGCTTAAAGAATGTTGTTGTAGTAATTTTTTTCCTATGCTATTTGGTCTAATGACCGTAACGTACCCTGCTGTTCGAGAAATAACAGAGATTCTCCCTTGTTTCTTATAAACACTAGAAAATAAGAGGTCAATCAAACTTTAGGTGGTGTGTTTGTAGTTATTAAAACTTCAAGGGTACTTACTAAAATATTTTCTTCTTTCGAAGAGTTTTGTAATTGGTCAGCCAGTAAAGTAAATTCTTTTTGTCATTTCTTCTGAGTGTGTAAATGTAATTACCCCTTCTCCTTTTGTTTGTGCCATAACTTTTCATTTATTGTTATTCATAGAATGGTCCACCTCAGTATTGTAGCAAAACGACTTACGAGGATGCTACTCCTGAATTACTACGGGACTTCTTCTGGGACGATGAGTTCCGGTTGAAATGGGATGATATGCTTATACATGCTACGATTTTAGAGGAATGCCCTACCACAGGAACAATGATAGTTCATTGGATCAGGAAGGTACACAAATCATTGTTACTTTCAGCTTTCATGATATGATGTTGTTGTCAGCTGATAAAACTTGACTGTTCCTTTGCAGTTCCCGTTTTTCTGCAGTAACAGAGAATACATAATAGGCCGCCGCACCTGGGAGTCAAGAAGATCGTATTATTCTGTGACTAAGGTAAGTCACGTATAGACTTTTATCAGATCACTTGGGACTGAATGCAGTAAAAACGCAGAAGGGATTTCTGCCTGTTTTTATTTCATATGGAGATTTTTATTTGCCACCAAGTCGTATGTTTTTGTTAGTTTTTAGTTTACCATGTTCAAGTATTGCTTCTGAACCAGGGAGTCCCCTATCCTTCTGTTCAAAGACGAGAAAAACCACGACGTGTTGATCTTTACTACTCGAGTTGGCATATTCAAGCAGGTAACAGATTTGCTGGTCCTCCCAATTCTTCCCGCACTTGATTTGATTGTTCATGAACGAAATGCCTACATCTTTGCTGTCTTTTTGATTATTCCTTTTCTGATACAACTCTTGTTACTGAGTTCTTGTTTATTTCTAATGCCAGTTGAATCAAGAAAAGGAGATGGACAGTTGTCAGCATGTGAAGTAACACTCTTCCATCACGAAGACATGGGAATTCCCTGGGGAATCACCAAACTCGGAGTGCAACAGGGCATGTGGGGTGCTGTCAGAAATATCGAACGAGGCTTTCGGTCGTACCAGATGCACCGAGCAACCAAAGCAGACCTCTCTCACCATGCATTAATGGCTCAAGTCAACACAAAAATTGAGCATCAATATCTCAAACCCTTAGAAGTTGAGGAAGATTCATCAGAGGAGCAATTACAAGTTGAATCTGTTGGGGAACCGGAAGGTGTCGTCAACATACCAAAGCTCATAATCGTGGTTGCGGTAGTTGCCGTCGCTTGTAGTCTCAACCACGAACTCTTGACTAAGACAGTTATGTTTGGTCTCGCAAAAAGATTTGGTAATATTGGGAAGAGGACATTTCCGCGGACTAATTGAGGACTCGTCTTTTTAGTTTGATATTTTGCTGATAGATAACCGATCTGAGAGATTACATGTTGATTGAGGTAGATTAGTAGTTCCCGAGAAGATGATGAATAAATTGATAGAGTGAAGAGTCATAGAAACAGAAAATGTTGTATAGTTAATAAGGTTTTAGTTACAGAAGTTCACTAGTTAACATCACTTAGCAAAAATATAAGCTTTAAGCATGATTTTGACTTCGATTCTTCTTGGTTAATTTTCTCTATTCATAGTTGTTTAAATTGGCCATTCAAAATTGTTTAAATTGAGGTATACAGCAACTGTAAATGTTCCCCTAGCCTCGTACATGGGGCAATTGTGATGCAAAAGTACATACAAATATTGCAATTTTACCACAAACACAAGAAACTTGGTAGTTGGTAACATATATTCGAGGATGGGTGTCAAATAAAAAAGTAAATTTCAAAGGGTAAAATTAGTACTCAAGTACCGTACACAACTCCATTCCGCATAAGTCGTTTCGTAGTATTCTGTGGCAATCAGCAATCAGGTGTTAGCAGAGACTAACCCGACCCACGACGCGTCGGTTCTGCATTTGAGGGCCAAGTTCATTTCCATGATATCAGCACAAAGCAACATGCAATTAAGGTTTTATCTTACAGTTACTCGTACTGGACCGGACGTATAGAGTTTCAACTCAGGGACAGTAATTATGTCATAGAGTTTCAACTCAGGGACAGTAATTATGTCATAATCGCACGAACAACAGACATTTAACACATAATCCAACAAATAGTAGACAGTTTAGTCACACAATAAGTCGATGGAGGCTGAGAGCCATAACAGAATACTTGAAAATTCTAACTGCCAAAAGAAGACCATCAACCACAATACAATAAAAAATCTTCATAAAACGAAAACAATTACAACTCTATTTAAGCTGTTTCAAAGTTCGCAAAAAACAAGAACAAAATACAACGTCAGTGCATCATCTTAGACAAACAAGCTGAAACCCATATCATTGTTATTCTCCTCCTTTGGCTCCTCCTACAAATATAAACAAAAGTTAGTACGACCCTAGGTTCAATAGAGATCCAGAAAAAGAAGGTTAAAGGCTTTTCAGGAGACAGGTTGTTTATACATAATTGAAACAAACAGAAATTGGCAGATACACCATGGGGCTATTTGTTAACAACATTATACATCCTCATAGCGAGTATGCGACCCATGGTGATGTGCTATTATTTTCATTAGGTTAGTCAGATTGCGTCATATCAATTCAACTACATAGGTATAATATCGACCTCCCGTAAGTAGATTATAGTCTCCTAAGGAGAAATGATCATATACCACTAATTAACTATCATGCCAATGGCAAACTAGTTTGCATTTATCCCACACAGCTAACAGTTCTACATTACGTGAGACTAGTTATTACAAGTCCCCTTCTCATCTTCTCATCCCTTAAGCAATCGTCTTGACAAATATAAAAGCCTAGGGCTCCACAAACATGCATTCATAGTAGCATTTTAAATGAGTATGAGTGTACTGGATATTTATTCCCCTCAACCCATATGATGAAGAAGAAAAGAACAAGGAGAAAGTAGAAATGAAATTTTACCATGTACAAGTCCAGCTGATAGCATTAGATCCATATTGTCAATACGACGTTGTATAGACTTCAAAACTGAATTTAATGATTTAACTCTTTTCCTAACACCAGAAATCCTTGTTGCGTGCTGCATAATGAAAGGTGATGGTGCATCCTCCAGCAATTTATCGAGCTCTGTACAACATAAATACAACATAAAGATATAACTCGACCAGGTTATCCTCAACTTAATTCTTGCCTTCTAGAATTGGAACTTCACTACACTTTCGAGATCAAAAGCAGACTAAATTCAGCAAAAATGGTTAAGCTAGTTACAAGTAAAATAAGAATCAAGAATCTTCCACGAATTAATTGATTGGAGAAGTTCTAGTGCTAGTTCGACTTAATCTCTAAAACAAAGCAATTGCAACCGGAGAATACGTCAATTGGTTTGTGACAGGTTAGCATTCATATGCCAACCTAGTTCTTGTCCAGGCGGTCGTCATCATCAAACCCAAGTATTTCAATAAACGGTAGTAAGGCGATCAAGCATATGCAATATATTGACACACACTGAGACGACAATCCAATATTTGTATAAAAGAAACATAAAGGGTCACTAATTTTATAAAAAATAGACGGAGGGAGGAGAAATTATTATGTATAGTCGTTGTATTGATGACGTGGTGCAGTCAAGGGTGGAGTTTAAAACTATTTCCCTAAGTTACCCACTCATAATCCCATCAACGACCGTGTATTGGTGAAAATAACCACCTCATCGTGCAGCGAGGCGTTTGAGGTAACATAGAAAAAACCTAAATGCCTAATCACTCCTCCACAAGCTTAAGCTTTTACATAAGAATGAAATTCAATAATGCGAAAATATTCGATGAATTGAAATGATTATAAAATGAGTATCAATAAAAGCTAATGAGAACCTGAAGTGAGACGATGTAAGGCAGTTGTGAGTTGATGTTGAGAGGAAGCGGTGGATTCGGCGGCTGAATCGAAATCTGTTATTACAGATGAAATTAAAGACTGCAGCCCTTCCGCCATTGACGAATTCGAGGTGCTTTCTTCTTTATTGTTGACTGAGCTCTCACTGTTACCACTTCTAATATCATCATCCGCCATTATTGGATGGTGTCAACAAAGAAGCTTTACTTTTCCTTTTAAGCTGCACAATTTTGGAACTTTCTTTTTTCGTTTAAAAAAAATATATATATATATATATATATATATATATCCAAGTATTGAGATATTGCAAAATTATCCATATATTATGTATAATTAGAGAGTAAAAACCTCTTTTTGATGTTAAAAGAACAACAAAATTAACCATTCTCGATGTTAAAAATTAACCAATAGTCTCCTTTTTGATGTTAAGATATTATTAGTAAAACAAACCCTTTTAATGTCAAAAAATATCCTTTGTATTTTAAAAATTAGCAAACAACTCCTGTTGATGATAGAAAAAATTGGCAAAAAACTTTCCATCTCCTACTGTTCTTCCAAAAAATAATTAGCCCTCCACCCTACTTCTATGCACAAATTTTGAACTAACCACTAGCAACTGGTCAGCACGAAAATGCTTCAAAGATAATTGAAGGTTGGAAGATTCATCTTGAGAAGCAATTACGAGCTGGAACGTACAAAACCTCATAATTATTGGTGCGGTAGTTGCTGGTGGGTGACCGTTATGTTCGGTGTTGCAAGAACATTTGAAAATATTGGAAGGACCGGTAGGGGGAGCTAAATGTCATTAAAATGTTCCGCGCGCGCGCAGTGCTAGCATAGCCCTTAATTATTGGTGCGGTAGTTGCTGGTGGGTGACCGTTATGTTCGGTGTTGCAAGAACATTTGAAAATATTGGAAGGAGGGCGTTCCGTTGTTCTTGAAAATATTGGAAGGAGGGCGTTCCAAGGACTAATAAAGGAGTTGTTTCTTAATCTAGGATCATTTTCGATATACCCAATGCGCAACTCTCCCATTCACAGAGAATGATTAATTGACGGGAATTGCTATACTGAGAATAGAGGCAGAAAAAAATGTTGTTAGGTGTTATAAAAGTGTATTACATACATTAACCCAAATATAATGTAAGCATAATTCTCTTACGAGTTAGTATAGCCCATCATGGTTGAGTTCTTTATAGTTGATGAAAATGGTAAATGTTGTGTGTTAAATTGCATCACGCATAGTTGCCATTTATACAAACTAGCAAATGTAACTATGCCATTTATACAAACTAGCAAATGTAGCAAGCGGTTCCCGCGAGCATAATTCTTTTTTCAATATCATTCTATGTGTACAAATTTTAGAGCCATGATTATCCTCGAAGAAATTCAAATTCTTGAGAATTGTACACGATACAGAGATATTTTTTGATCCTTGCTTTCATAGGGTCAGGGGGTGTGTAACAATGATCTAATAAAAGCACTGACAGTATTGGCTAGCGGATAAACATAACAATGATCTATTGAAAGAGCTAATAGCACTGGTAAATAGACAAAACCATACTTCAACCAAAAGGAAGATCAAGGGGCAAAATTCGCATTCAAGTGCAATTCCCAATTTACCGCCAATCAAATCATCATCATTTCATAGAATTACTGCAAAACAGGGATTTAGCTACAACCAACCCCAAATCTGTTGTACAATGGCTTATCTCACAACCTGCACCTTCAGGAAATGAACATATAAATGCTGAAGGTTAATAAAGCCAGTTCATTCGAACTAAAAAAGGTTGCAATTGCAGATTTGCTGCAACAACCTAAACAACAATTTGGAACAGGCAACACAGTTGTTGCATCACTCAGGCCTAAGACGGAAATATGCATCGTATCACACAGCCAGACAATGAAATTAACTAGTAATAAGATACAGTAAGATGCTAATTTTCAGGCAAATGAACAACAAGAAACACATCAATGAAATTAAAATTCTTCATAAAACAAAACCATTATAATAGGTCAATTACAACTCTATTTAAGCTGTCCCAATAGTTTCCAAAAACTAAAACAAAATAAATCTTAAATGCATCAAGCTTAGTCGAACAAACTGAAACCCATGTCGTCATCACTCTCTTCCTTGGGCTCTTCCTGCAATAACAAACAACACAATTTAGTATGATACTAGATCACAGAACAAATGATCAATTTTTTTAATAAAAAACAGTAATCTTCTAACATATCTATGCTGTGCATTTAGCAACCACCACACCCTAATTTCAAGAAATATGCAGACAGTAGTAAGTGCTATTGAATCATCTGGTAAAATCATTGCAGTAATAACTAGTACGAATGCATACAACGGAGCAAAGTACATGGATTGTATAATTCACCTATTTAATAACTACACTATACGAGATTACACAACCGAGATAAAATTCATTTCAAACCCACTTCAATCACAACCTATTCTAATTCATGTCTAATTCTTCAAACAGCGACTCACAAGTCGACGTAGAGATAAAATCAGCAAACAAATGCTTACAGAAATAAAACTACAGAACTGTTAACCACATGTTTAATTCATAGTAAAAATCATAATCCCCTAACTAATCAAATCAAATCGATCAATCACTAACACAACAAACACAAAGATATACTAAATTATAATCCAAAAAGCATATCAACAAATCAACGTAACAGTACCTTCTTCTCCTCAGCTGCAGGTGCAGCTGCGGCGGCACCACCACCGGCAGCCGGAGCAGCGACTGCGACGGCAGCACCACCACCACCAGCGCCGACGTTCATGACGAGATCCTCAATGTTCCTCTTCTCGCAAAGCTTGGCAAACAAACTCGCCCAGTAGGATTCAACCGACACATTAGCAGCCTTCAATAGCGTCGTTATCTTCTCAGCCTAATCAACAAAAATCAAATCGAAATCATTTTCACTGAAATAATCAATAATTATAGTAATCATTATTATAAATACTCAAAATCTGAAGCTATTTGAAAGCTTACAGTGACGGGGATGCCATCGTCGTGGAGAATCAGGGCGGCGTAAGTGCAGGCGAGTTCACCGATCGACATTTTTGTTGTGATGTTGAAAAGGTGAGCTGAAATTGGAATCTAGGGTTTGAGTGAGCGGCAGTTGTGCGCAATGAGAGTGTTAATCCTAGGGTTTTTGTTCTTATTTATACTGAGCCGGAAGCTGATTTTGCTGGTTAGCTCCCCGAAATTCTACGAAATAGCAAAACGAGCCCTATCTTTGTAATTAAGCCCTAAATTTATTTGGTAAAAATGCTACACAAATTAGTAGCAATCAAATGTATATTGTAAAACACTAATGCGAATGTCATAATAATCAAATACAACCCAAGTATTTGTATGATCATATGTATACACAGACAAAGATATTATGAATGTCATATGTGCATATATTAATATATTATAATATTGCGTACATGATATTTGTCAATCTTTCGTGTTGCCACATTATCAAAAACGTCAAGTATAAGAGTATCTGATTTCATGTTTGACATTGAACTTGCACGCTCGCAATTTTATATACGTATACCTCGTTGACTCGCACGTACTCGAATATAGTCAATATACTATGTGCATCATAGTTCACGATTAAAACGTTCTACCCATTAAACACCTACAAATGACTTATTAGAAAATTAGAAATATGCTTGCATTTATTCTTTCTTGTTTAAGTGAGAAGGTTTCTCTATTTAGGGTTTTCATTCTTATTTTTAGTGGCTGATGTATAAGAGCGTTGGAGTAGTCTATTTGACTATGTTAGAGCATAATTAATTGACTAAGGGTGAAACATTAAATCATCCAAACACATGTTTTGTGTCTAATCGGTAGTCTATTTGACTATGTTAGAGCATAATTAATTGACTAAGGGTGAAACATTAAATCATCCAAACACATGTTTTGTGTCTAATCGGTTGTTGAATACAAAGAGTTTCAAGTATGTAATGTTAAAAAGAATACATTACAAAAAGAATATTAAAAACAATAATTATAGTATTGGCAACCACATTGTATTAAGCCTCAAGCAAAGTGGTATTCCGAGCAAATAAGTAATAACTATACCAAGTGCACCCCATTATACTAACACCCTCCACAAAATTATTACAATTTACACCTAAACACGGGCTTTACGTCAATTGGACTTATAAAATGAATTAATATTCTATAAGCCCAGTTCTGTTAGCAAAATATATCAAGGTGAGGCCCAACGCTTATAATTTAGTCAAAATCGTGGATAGTTATAGCTTTTGAATGAGGTAAAAAACACAAAACAAAAAGACACACATATTTTGTTGAGAGTGGGATTTGAACCCACGCCCTTTCGGACCAGAACCTTAATCTGGCGCCTTAGACCAACTCGGCCATCTCAACTTTGATCTCCAATTTCGTACCGAGCCTATATAACTCGGGTTTATTAAAAAGAGTTATTTAGCTAAATTATTACTATATTTTTGTAAGAATTGTCAGTTTACATGCCAATCAACCTCCCTAATTGGTTTAGTTTGCCCGTTTATAATAAAACTAAGTTTGCACGTAAACATAACGATAAATCCTCAAGAGTTAAGTAACAAATCAAACAAGTCATTGTGGTTCATTCGATGACGCTCCCCTTGATTTTTGCCCTGATTTTTCTCTCTGAGAGGCTTTCAGCTATCTCCTTCCCTTTTCACTTTGTCTCATTTCTCTTTCACTTTGTCAAATCATTGCTCCATTTTCACCCCTACACTCATCTCCTTCCACTTAATCATGGTCATTTGGTCCCTCACATCAACATGTTGTGAAAAATACCCAGCCATCTCGAATTTTTCCTTCCATACGCACCAAACTTTTAAGATCTACGAACCCGCAAAGAAATCGCCCCCATGGACCCCGTTCTTCCCCCAGCCTCCTCCCCATGTAAGACGAGACATGGTTGATACTTTCAACGCCCCTGTCCCACGAGAAAATCACACACCCCTCACCGCTTCAACCGTTGCTCAAGCAGGTAAAAGGGCAGTTGTGGAGGGTTACCCCAGAACTGGATTTTAGGGAAATGGTGACAATGTGCCTCCATATCTCTGATTTTGCTTTGAAGTTTGGTATATTTCTTTTTGTTGCACCGGGTAGACCTACTTATCTTGTTATCAGTATTATTTCGATGATTGAACCAAACCAGAGATGAAGGGTCTCTACTTTCATGCTTTTATTCTGTTTTCTAGTTATTTATGTTTCATATTTCTATTGCAGGAACAACTTATGCTATGTATGTCTTTTTCTTTGGTTTCTCAAGTTCTCTTAGAGGTCTTAATCGAAATTGTGACTATTGATTCATGTCTACGGAGCCACTTCTTCGTTTTAAGCCGCCGTTGCCAGCGAAAGCTACTAGAGTCGGTTCATCTCTAGAGGCTAATGGACTTCATTCCCTATTCGTCAGGGAGTAGCCCAAAAATTTGCTTGCTTCTTCGGCATTGCAGATTGTCCTGTGTCTCGTGTTCTCGGATTTCCAATTGTTCATTCTCCTTTGTTGAAATGGGCCGAAGAGGTTGTATCTTTAGTTTAGATTTTATTTTGACCCTTTGTTTGGGTATCATGATGTAACCGATCCCGTTATTTTGAATGCATAATTTCTAATTCATAAAAAAAAAAGTAACACATCATGCGACAACTTATCAAAATATTTACTGACGAAATAAGAATTTTGGCGATATGCTGAAATGTGTTTTGACTATTATTTAGTCAAGAAAGACGAAATTGATGGTGAACATATCTTGAGATAATGGATTCATAACTCACAAACTAGCTCGTAAAAAAGAAGCTTAACTTAGCACCGCTCTCTCGTGTGAGAGGTTAAACCTTCCTTCCTAGTCACTCCTTATATATTAGAGTTATTGGTCAATTCAAGATTTTCTTTATGGCACTAAAGATTCTCTTAAGCGGGTAGGTTGGGAGGGTGGATGCAAGTTGATGTTAGAGTCATATACTCATTAAATGAGCCGAGCAGAGGTTGCGATATGACAATTATTGCTCATCAACTTTTACTATCTCGTGTATAATTTAGTGTGAGTCAAAATGGAGCTTATGCATTGATACACTTGGAGACATTTAATATTCTCATTAGACTTGTTTCTTTAGTATTCTTTGACCATATCTGTGTACTTTTGGTGCAATCGTAATGAATAACATATAATAAAGCGATACGAGGTTGGTCTAAACCTCATGTTAGAAATTACATATTGAGAAGTTGAAGAGAACTTCAAAAGCTGATTAATGAAGTTCTTGCATGGAAATCGAACCCCATCATCAAGATGGTTGAAACCATAAAAGAACTAGCTAAAAATCAACATCGACGAATTCTTCACCTCCCTCAAGAGTGCATGACACCAACTTTGGAGAAATGATAATGCCTTGTTGGTGTTTCCTGCTACTCGGTCTTGGAAGTGTCTATATCCGTATTAGAGCGCAAAATGGAAGACTTTTCATTCTAAGTAATTTGTATTGAAATATAGTTGACTAATAACAAGCATTTACTGATTAAGGATTCTTAAAGTAGTTAGATAATTAAGTGCTTAAATCCTGAACTAAGGTGAGTGTTCGCGTATAAATAGAGCTAGCAGCTTCAATTGATTACTCATTTTTGCAACATGGAATTCTGTAATCACCACGCGTTTAAACCCTAAACCCTCAACAAGTACAAGGCTGATTTAGTTTGTCTACAAGAAACAAAAGCAACAGATGTATCCATCAATGATATCCATGCTATGTGGGGTGGGGTGGATTGCTCATGGGTTTTTAACCCATCCAATGGGATGTCGGGAGGTTTACTGTGTATTTGGAAGGTGAGTTCTTTTGATTTGGAGATTTTCATAAATGGAGACGGGTTCATCTTGCTGAAGGGAATGTGGGGTGCTGAAAAAAAAAGTTGCTTCCTCGTAAATGTTTATTCTCCGTGCAGAATCCTTGATAAGAGAGTCTTCTGGTCAAATCTCAAAAATATTAGAAGACAATTCCAAGACGGCAACTGGTGCATTATCGGGGATTTCAACTCCATAAGAGAGGAGTATGAAAGACGCAGCTTTGTAGTTCGCCAAAGTAGCACACGAGATATCAGTGAATTCAATGATTTTATTGCAGACATGGACCTAGTTGACATTCCGCTCCAAGGCAGAGAATTTACTTGGGTGAAACAAGATGGATCAGTGATGAGTAGATTAGACAGGGCTCTGGTTTCGGACGGCTGGGTTAGGTGGTGGCGAAGCCTTTCTCTACACGGTTTAAAGAGAACTATCTCCGACCATTGTCCGTTGCTGCTTTCAGCCAATAACATTAATTGGGGCCCAAAGCCGTTTAGAGTAATGGACTGTTGGCACGAGCATAAGGAATTCTCCTCCTTTGTTGAACTTAAATGGAAACAGATGCAAATCGCTGGATGGGGAGGGTTTGTGTTAAAAGAAAAGTTCAAATCTTTGAAGAATGACCTTAAAGAATGGAACAAAGCCACTTTTGGTAATTTTGAAGAAAAAATCAATGATGCTACTGCTCAAATTGCTGGTCTTGATGAAAAAGGAGAAAGATGTATGTTAACCGACGAGGAAGTAGCTACCAGGAAGCGAAGTGTGGGTGAACTTTGGGACGCTTATCGTAAGAGTGATCGTTTCTTATTCCAACGGGCAAAAGTTAAATGGTTAAAATTTGGGGATGCCAACTCTAATTTTTTCCATCGATGTGTGAGCAGACGAACAATTGCTAACGAGATTCAAGGGTTGCAATTTAATGATAGGTGGATTGTGGATAAAGAGGAGCTGAAACCCAGAATCAGATCCTACTTTGAGAATATTTTTACAGAAAAGCAGGAGATCAGACCTCGTTTATGCAATCTTGACCTTGGTAGAATTAATGATGATGACAATGCCATGCTCACAAGCCCTTTCACCGACTCTGAAATTAGAGATGCCGTGTGGAGTTGCGATAGCTCAAAATGTCCAGGCCCCGACGGATTCAATTTTAAGTTTGTGAAAAGATTTTGGGATACTTTAAAAGCTGATTTCAGTAAGTTCTTTGCAGATTTCCACTGCCATGGAAAGCTTGTACGAGGTATCAACCCGTCCTCCATCACCTTGATTCCAAAGAGGAGTTCCCCTACTGCTATCAAAGATTTCCGCCCTATCTCATTGAACGGATGCGTCTATAAGGTTCTTGCAAAGCTGTTGGCGACTCGATTACGTAAGTCGATGGATAAGGTTATTTCCCTTGAGCAGTCCGCTTTTCTTAAGGGTAGACAAATCATTGATAGTATATTGACTGTGAACGAAGTTGTTGATGATCTGAAAAGAAATAAGAAGCAAGCTTTGATATTTAAAGCTGATTTTGAAAAGGCGTTTGACTCGGTTAGTTGGGATTACTTGGATAATATGATGAATGCGATGGGATATTGCTCGAAATGGCGCAATTGGATTAAAGCTTGTCTTGGATCTGCCACAACCTCGGTCTTAATTAATGGATCACCTGTCACTGAGTTTCGCATCTCTCGGGGTCTTAGACAAGGGGATCCTCTCTCCCCGTTTCTTTTTCTTATTGCTGGTGAAGGTCTATGTGCAATGGTGAAGAAAGCTAATCAGCTTCAGCTTTTCAATGGAGTTAAGGTTGGACGCGACAATGTGGAGATCACTCATCTTCAGTACGCAGATGACACGATATTTTTTTGCGACCATTTAGCTGAAAATGTGCATATCATCAAGGGAATTCTTCGGTGTTTTGAGCTCGTATCTGGATTGAAAGTGAACTTTGTGAAGAGCAGTTTGTATGGGATAAATATCGATAATGCTTCCTTACATCGTGATGCTTCGGTTCTGAACTGTATTACAGGCTCCCTTCCCTTCAAATACCTCGGACTCCCAGTCGGGGCAAATCCCCGAAGAGTCGATACTTGGAAGCCTATTCTTGACATGACTGGTAAAAGTCTTGCGAGATGGAAAAAAAGCATCTCCTTCGGCGGTCGGATTGTTCTCACCAACTCAGTTCTTGTTGGACTACCGCTATTCTTTTTTTCACTCTTCAAGGCACCGGAAAAAGTGATTAGGGAACTCACGGCAATTCAACGAAACTTCATCTGGGGTGGTCACGAGGGCACAAAAAAAATCCCATGGGTCAAGTGGGAGACAGTATGTAATGATAAAGATTCAGGAGGTCTTGGCATTAAAAACCTGGAGAAGTTCAACACAGCTCTGCTTGCAAAGTGGATTTGGAGATTCTTAAGTCCCGAGGACAGCTTATGGAAACGAATTCTGATTTCGAAATATGGAAATCAGAATTTACTTGACAATCAGGCCCTGCGGTCTTCTAGTGTTGCTACCACTTCTGTTTGGTGGAAGGATCTCATTTCTCTCAATAATTGCAATGATAATCGGAACTGGATCATGAATAACATAAGGAAGTCGGTCGGCAGTGGAGATAAAACAAAATTTTGGTGTGATACTTGGCTCGACCAAAACAAATTGTGTGACTTATTCCCCAGGTTATATTCCTTGGCTCTTGATAAAGATTCACTTATTGCTGATAAGGGGGAGTGGATTAATGATGATTGGTCTTGGAGATGGTTATGGCGTAGAGAGCTCTTCGTTTGGGAGCAACACTCACTTCAAGAACTGGTAAGTATTTTGAGCAATTTCAAACCATGCTCATCTCGCTCGGATATGTGGGTGTGGAGTCCAGACCCCCCGATGGGGTTTACAACAAAATCAGCATATCGGATTCTCTCCGTAAATAATACCATTCCCACTGATTCGATTCTTAAAAATATTTGGCATGATGGAGCTCCGCTGAAAATTACGGCATTTATTTGGAGGGCATTATTGAATAGAATCCCGACAAAAGATAGCTTACGGAAAAGAGGAGTTATCCGTGAGGATACGGATGATACTTGCATTTTATGTGGGGAGGAAATTGAGTCAGTGAATCATCTCTTTTGTAAGTGCAAAGTTTCTTATAACATTTGGATGTCTCTTTTTAATTGGTTTGGTTTCAGGACTGCGCTTCCGGAAAATCTATTGGGGTTGTACGAACAATTCAAATTCTCTTTTCCGAGAATTAAAGGAAGGAAAGAATGGAGCTATGTGTTTTACTTCACGATTTGGCAAATCTGGTTATTGCGGAATAATGTCTGTTTCAAAAATGGTCAGATAAACGAGGATGGAGTAATTGAGCTCGTCAAAGCAAAAGTCTGGAATTGGATTAAAGCAAGAGATTCTGAGTTTGTATATTCTTTTAATGATTGGATTAGGCTCCCTAATTGTTGTGTTTAATCATGTTTTGGTTTGGTAATGTTCTGTTTTCCACTGTTGGGAGAGTTTTGCTCTGTGTCCCTGCTTTTTTTTCTTTCTTGTAAGCCTTGAGAGTATGGCTTATACTCTCTTGTTCTCCTTAATATACCTTACTTATCTGATCAAAAAAAAAAATCACCACGCGTTGAACGTTTGATTCATCTGGAATCCTTCGGTCCATCTTGTTCATCATCGAATAGAATTGTTCTTTTTATATGATTGTTTAATCGCTTTTCTCAAGCAAATTCAACAACAAGGTGGATTAAGCACTATACATTCCTTAAGCATCATTTATTCTCACATGTTTAAAAGATATAGAGTAATGTTTACATATTATCAAGTGAGTGTCAACGATCTTGCTTCTAGAAACTGGAGCACTATATCATCGAATTTATTTTAAAAGGATCTAATCTCACTCTCTCTATCTTTACTAACGCATATATAACCTTTTTCATTATTGATTAAATTTTACCGCATATTTTCTAATGGAAAATCAATATTAAAATGCTAAGTTGATTAATAAGTATGTTCGTTTCCCTTGCTGTCAATAATTCATTAAAACCATCCAAATGCTTTTTAATCCGTAGTACTCTTTTAGTTTTTACTTTTAGAAAATAAATATTGAGAAAAAATTACAATTTCACCTAACATGTGTGCAAAAATCATTTCAAGAACGTATTAGTCAATGCTAATTAAATTTGTATATTTTAATTTATTTCTATTATTGGAACGTATTAGTAAATTAATTAAAGTGAAAGAGTCAGCCTAGTTGTCAACTTGGACGAATTCCAAATGTTATAATGAAATTATCTCTTTTGATTATTTGCAAACTTATTTGCTCTTGTGACAGCAATTTCCGCTCGTTAATCCCCTATTTTTGAACGTTGGTTCTTTCATTAATATTAGCAAGAGTTTAACTCCTCAAAAAATATCCCCTCCAATCCACTCCACTCCACTACGCTGACACACACAAATGCATATTGGCCCGTGTGAATGAACACAATTTTCATGCGCCTCCTCCTTCGAAAAAGTTTCCCAAATATGCTATAAAATCGATACATTATTCGATAGACCATTTTTTCACAAATCCACTCTATTTAATATCCTCGCCGTCGTAGGGTTTATACATACGTTAAGCAGCTTAAAAAAATTTGTCATTGCAGAATTCGAAATAAAAATAAAAATGGACAACCTCAAGAACAACAACATGCAGCAGCCACAACAACAAGAGATGCTGAATTCAGCTTAACCACCTTGTCTCCAACTCATCTCCCTTGAGCTGATTCAGAAGGTACAACCTCCATTCTATAAGCACAACGTGCAACCCAGCGACCGTATATATATTAACTGAGTTATGATGTGTGGATCGAGTGTGGAACTCTAACATTTTATTTATTTATTTATTTATTAATTAATTATCACCAACCTACTGGAGATCTATTTGAGTTGTGATTCAACTTATTTTTATTTTTATTTATCATCACAAACCGATAGGAGATTATTTGACTTGTGATTCAACACATCGCAGTATTAGATCTATTCGAGGCTTCTTTAGATATTTGTTTAGTTTTTCTTTTGGTAAGTTAAAAGTGTTCGATCTTATAAAAAAAAGGAAAAAGTTAAGAGCGTTGTGGATTATACATAAAATTATAAAGAGTTACTCTCTCTATAGGCTTATTAAGATTTCCGATGAGATGCCAGAGTAATTTGGTATTAAAGATTCGAATCGCACCGCCAACCAATTATTAAAAAAAACAATCACGTTTTGACGAGACAAAAATTTACATCTTACATGAGAAGAGAGTGCGTTACGGGATATACTTAATAAACTCCTACTGTTTATACCGTTAAGGCCTAAAACCGTTGTAACTAGCTTTAGATTAAAACTATTTTAATTGAGCTAATACCTTCAAACTGTATTGGTTTGAACCATTCTATTTTGTTTCATTTGTGAAATGCTAATACGTTCAATGTTGTAGCTGGTATTATTGATTGAATACGAATTTTTACAACGACCATTCAAAATGTTTGATGTGTTAATATTGAAAACTTTTTTCTACAATATTTGGTGGACAATGAAAACTTGATTAAGGCCATCCTGAAGAGCCAAGGGACGGGGACAACGGCTAAAGTTGCTAAGTAAGTTGCATACATTTTTCTTAAACAATGTTGTTATTCGATATCATTTAATGATTTTAGCTGTTTGATTATGAGCATATCGATTTGCACTCTTTTTCATGCTCTCGGTCATTTATAGAACAATGTACTTTTCGTTTTATGAGTAGTATGATCTACATAACGTGATGCGGCTTAACTATGAGGATCTTCGACTACATCAAATTAGTATTGATTACCGCAATATATCTAACAGAACTACCTAGCATTATGTTCTTCTGGAGTTCGTTTTAGTACTAGTTTTTGAGTATTTTGATCTCTAACTATCGTCTTCTAAGTTTGGAGCATGACTTACAGTGCGTATGAGCCAATGGGATTTCTCCCTTCTCTTCGAAATATCATATTTATTTTGCATAGTCTTGTTGTTAATATTAGCGATATAGTAGCGCTTAGGGGTGGGAGTGGGTATGGGAAATTGGGTACCTGTCCCATACCCAGTGGGAATTCCCAATTCAGCAAATTGGGAAAATTGGGAATTCCCGTCTCCCGTCCCGACTAAGTGGGACGGGAGACGGGAATCGTTCTGGATACCCGCGGGAAACGGGTACCCGATATAAAAATAAAAAAAATAAAAAATTATATTTATAGGACTAAATTGTGGTGATTCAATTAAATAGAGGTTTGAATTGCAATTACTCAAATACTAAAAAAATAACAAAATTTCTCGAAAAACTCACTCGAAATTATATTTATATGTATTTTTATTAAAAAACTCACTAAAATTTCTGGGTACCCAAAATTCTGGGTACCCAAAAATTTCCAGAAAATTTGATTTTATAATAAATTTACTCACTGAAAATTTCTGGGTACCCAGTACCCAAAAACTGGGTACCCAGAATATTTGGGAACCCGTTTGGCGGGTTCCCAAATAAATGGGACGGGAAATGGGTAGCATTTTCTGCTACCCGCGAAAATGGGTACCCGCGAAGCGGGTACCCGTTTTCTGGGTACCCGTCCCACTCCCACCCCTAGTAGCGCTATATTAGTATCTTCTGTACATTCGCTTATATTTCACAAATAGTTAACAACACATTTGTGTAAGAGATCCACATTTGTTAACAGGTTGGAGATTATAACCTAATTAACGGGGTAATTTAGGGGTTGGAACGCTTTACCCGGGATTCAAAAAGCGTTGACTGTATAAGGATAACAAGACGAGAATATTTCTTCTTTTATTCACTAAATTTCCCTCCTTTTATATCTCTATCCTGTATGTAAATGATTATTCCTCTTTTTTCTTGTTGTTGTTTTTCTTCAATCGATCACCTCCCTTAATATAGAGTTTGTTAGGGACATGTGTCGTTATGCATGTGTTTTAATAAGTACAGGTGTTGCAATATGTGTAAGAAGATGAGATAAGATATAATGTTGGTCTACTAGATGCTGACTAGGTTGATCTTTTCTCGTCCGATAGCTCCGAGATCTTCGAGGGACTGTTTTTTGGGATGTTAGTCCCCCAGGGGTGTTTTCATCTTTTATTTGGTATCCGAGTAGTTTGGCATGGTTTTCGAGGACTTATCTTGACCCCCGAGGGCTTTAACTTGATCTTTGGTGGGTTGACTTGATCTCCGAGGGCTTGACTTAACCTTCGTGGAGTGGTATTTTCTTGTGCGAGTCCTCGTAATGTTTTTCTGATGACTTTTGTGTTGGGATCCGTTTTGGCCCTGAGATTTGATTTTAGGAGTGATGTTCCGAGGGCACTCCGTGTTGAGGAGTTTTCAGCAAAGAAGCATTCTCGTGAGTTTATGGGACTCGGGGTCCTTGGTGGTCCCTCGTGGCGTGTTTGATGGATATCTGAGTCGTGCGGATTCATCGGGTTTTGTCATTTTTACGATGCCACGTGGATATCTTTTCTTTATTCATCGTCGTCTTTCCACGGGACGATTGGTATCTCCTCGGGTATTTCCTTATATTGCTTTTAGGTCAGTGACCATGCAGATTGGTAACTCTCCGAGGGCCTTCTCGTGGGAGTTGGTTACATCTCATCGGAAGTACTCGTGACAATAGTATTGTCTGTATATTAATTCCTATATTTAGGACTAATATTTTCTTTAATCCCGTAGTTATTTTTAATGTTAACATTAGCCCCCCCAAATTTCAATCGCCTTCGTAGAGGCAAGGGAAATTTTATTCCGTACCCTCTATGGGGCGAGGGGCTTTTTTTTGTGTTTCTTCGAGGGGGTACGTGTAGCTATTTATAATTAAAAAACGGATTATACAAAGTTTACCTTATTACCCCTGGCGGTACTGCCCTTAATCGTGCGGAGGTCTCGGGGTGTGGTAGCCGTTGACCAGTTTAGAATTTCAAAGCATCTGACCATTGGTAACGGTCAGATTTGTGACGCCGTGGCACGCGGATGCGGCGGAGACGTGGAGCTTTGAATGAGCTCCACGTTTGAATATTACATGACCGTTGTATTTTTAGGGCTTATAAATAGGGGAACTATTCACCTTCTTTCTCACTTCTACCACATTCTTCTGCAGCAATTCGTCTCCATAGCAAAAGTTTCTTCGCTTTTCGTTTTTCTTCACACTTTAAATTCTTTAGCCAGTTCATACGCCCTTTTCTTCACGCTTCAGATTTTCTGTAAATCCATAATCCCTTTTCTTCTCGTCACTGTTCAAATGGCCTCTTCCACCAATACTGACCCTATTGCTGCCTCCACTACTTCTGGAGTTACTGCTCCGATTGATTCCCGGGTGGGGACGGGGAGTGCTCCGACTGGGGTAATGACTCGTAAGCGAAAGGGGAAGACTTCTACCGTCGTGGAGAGTAGCGCCGCCGCCAAAAAAGCTAGGGTTCCTAAGTCAAAGAAGGTTGATGCTGCTCATGATTTTGCGAAAATCGAGAAGGTTCAGAGTATTGCTACTCGTGAGCAGGTGTTGGATTTGTTCACCAATACCGGAGCTTTTCAAAAGAACATGGTATTCCAGATCCCTACGAAGGACCAGAGGGCTTGTTACCCACCTCCGGGGATGTTGACGATTTACTTCGCTCAGGTGCGGTATGGGTGACGCTCATTTATGCCACCCTTCTTCTGTGAAGTATTCAAGGCGTGCAATATTAGTCCGAGTCAATTGGTTCCGAACGGATTTGCTGCCCTCTGCATCTATGTTTTTTGGTGTCAGGTAAATGGGTTGGAGTGTGGGGTGGACCATTTTTTTTGCTATTTTTGACATAGTGGTCTCCCATGGGGGTACCCATTCTATTAGGTTCGCCATCGGGATAATAGCGGGCATTCTACGAAGAGGATTTTGGACACTTCAATAAGCTCGCACAGTGTCTGGAAGAACATGTATTTCTTCGTGAAACCAGCAGAGGGTGTTTGGGATATGTCTTTTGATTGGAGAGAGGGCGCGTCTCCCGTACATACTTTGGACCAAGAGGTAGTTCTGTCCCCGGTGATTTCTCAGCAAGTTTTGATGGAGTCGGAGGATTTTTTGATGTTATTTGAGGCATCCGGGCTCCATCACGTGGTGTTTACGGATGCTGCAGTCGAGAAGCCGCTATTCCTTTCTCCCAATGCTGTGACTCTGTTTCGTAAGTATCCGGTACTCGTTTTTATTCAATTTTTTTGGCATAGAAGTAGGTTATAACTGTATTTATTGGTTCTCGTGTGGTGCATGAGAGGTTTTAGCGAAGTATTATTCGCACTCAAACCCTGTGGATCCCGTTCCGAGTGGAGTTTCTGATGCTCCGGAGGAGGGTGACCATGAAGAGGAGGAAGTTAATGCTCCCGAAGGCCCTCCCATGGACTCGGAGGTGGGCCGAGCTCCCGAGGATCACGTTCCTTTATATATAGATGCTGCGGGGGTGATCCAGAATGCTGTTCCCTTGCGCCAGGTTGGTCCTTGGGCTCTGGTGCCAGTCTCCAGGTCTGACATGGGAAGTTCTCCGAGGGTTTCTGATGAGGGTTCTGCCCAGGGTACTACGGAGGTGGTGGTTATATCTTCTCGGGATCCATCTCCCGATCCTTCGAGAGCTCCGGGGTCTTCGGAGAATACTGTATCTGAGTTTGCCCCTCTTGGTAAGTTTTTGTTTGATCCTTTAGCAAGATTCTTCTAAACTTTTGTGAAGTTTTGCTCATATACTGGTATTCTTTTTATTGGATCAAGTGTCGTGGATAAGGGTAAGGCTCCGATGGTGGAAGAGTCTATTCCTTTCGGTAAATCCTTTCTGCCTCTCTTTGTTTTACTGTGGGATAATTTTTTCTAGTTTCATTCTCTCTTTATTCACGCGCGTTTATTCCTTGTAGAGGAAGATTTTTTGGCACAGTTTCATGTTCCTGATCCAGTGGCTTCTGCGGGGGACTCAGAGGACATTCAAGGGGAATTTGATCCCTCGTCCGAGGACATGGAGGTTAAGGTGGAGCTCTTGAACTCACTGATTGAGGAGGCGGGTACATCCACAGCTGCTGGAGGTCCTCGGGCGGTATTTAGCGATTCGGAGGTAGTGACGCCAATCCCGGAGACTACTCCTCCGAGGGGACATGTTCCGGTGACATTATCTTCGAGGGGGCATACTTTTCAAACGCCCGTGCCTCCTCGTGGACCAGAGGGACCACCTTTATCCTGGAGTGTAGGGGATGCTTATCAAGAGATCCTCCAGTTCTTTGCTTCCTCCAATTCTGTACTTGCCGATGGGTTTCAGTTCTTGTACACCAGCCTTAACTGGATGGGGTTAATGGTAATTTTCAATTTTACCTCTTCTTTTATCCGTATTTGCTTCTTCACGTTGTATGCTCCCTGTTGACAATATTTTCTCTTGCTTTTCTTATTGTAGATAGGAAAGACTCGGGAAGCGGTTGCTGCGGTTGAGTAGCGTGGGTTAAAGAGCGTGGAGAAGGTGGAGGCACTCCGTGCGCAACTGGCGCCTCTTCTGTTTAGGGATAAGGAGAGCCAAACGGGGGAGGATGTGCTCCATACAAAGATCTCTGCTTTTGAATTCACTCTGCAGAGGGCCGAGAAGACAATTGAGGACTTACGCCATAACCTGGAAAAGGCGGAATCCGCATACAAGCAGATAGAAACTTCCGAAAAAGCAGCTACAGCTCGGATAGCCCTCTTGGAGAAGGAGAAGAAGGAGTCCGAGGAGACTCTTAATGCTCGGATCGCTGCTCTCGAGAAGGAGGTAGCGGAGGGATTGGAGCGGGAAAGGGAATTGCAGGGGATGTTGGGTCAAGTCACTGATAGGGTGGAGTCGGCAGAGGGGAAGTTGGCGACGTTTCTCTCTCCCGAGGCGGTGCGAGCCAAAATTGACGCGGCGGTTCAATTGGCCCAACAAGAGACCTTTAGACAGCAGCCAGAGCTTTCCGAGAGGCCACCCCAAGAGCTCTTATCGGGTCACATGTTGTGGGGTTATCTGGAGTGTGCTAGGGTTGCGAAGCCCTTGCTGCGACCGGACGTGGACTTCACTAAATCCTTTGACCTCCGTAAGCTGAAGAAGCCTTCTTTCGAGGATTGCCGTGTACTCGTGGGGAGGAGATTTGGTGGCGCGTTATCCCCTCGGGTTTCTCCTGCGCCCTCCCCACTACATTCAGCGAGTAGTCCGAGTCCGAGACTTAGCGGCTCCGGGGGGATGTTCTCACCGATTTCATGCCTGGCTCCGATGGGGACCTTTGCTGAGGCGACATCCCCTTCGCGTCCCACTCCGCCCCCATCAACCACGGGAGCCTAGTATAGGACTTTAATTTTGGCTTCTTACTTTAATAAGTGTAAACTTTTGCTTTCCAAGCTTTTTGCCTTTTTCCGTGCTGTACAATCATTCTCCGAGGACTTCTCGGGACTTAATTAATGAATAAATCATTCCTTCCTTACTCTACTTTGTCTTTTCCGTTAATAACTATTTAACAGCTATAATTAAATTATCTAACCGTTTACTTAATGCTCAAAGTCAAGTTTGTCAAATAAACTTGCTGGCCAAGTAAAACTTGTAGCAGGAGGTGTCCTCATGCATGAGTTTTCACCATCTTCATAAGCTTTTTACCGGACACGTGGCCTTAAGTAATTAACTTAGCTTGGACAGCTCATGCTTCTTTATGTGGGCAACAATATATACGCACACAAATGCATAGTGAACTTTGTCACAGTTTTCTTTTGAAAGAGAATTTTCCTTTAGATAGGGTGTTCGCCGAATTTCTTTGCAAGGATTAATTTTTCAGTTTTTACACAACTCTTCGTAAAGTAAAAGAGTGAAAACTTACTCGTGAAGATGATGCCCCCACATTTCAGGAGAGGAGGGTCTGTTTCTTCCCATAATTCTACTCGGAATTCTGTTCGGACTCCTCCGTTGGCGTTAGGAGTGCGCCATGCTTCCTCAGCTAGCTTTTTCTCTAGGCGAGATAGTTTAGATGATGATATTGCAGCTTTTTTGGGAAGTCCTTCGGAGAGAGTGGCTGGGAGATCCTCAAATGCTGAGTCCCGTAGGATGACTCATATTCGAAAGATATTTAGGGTCTTATACTCTGGCGGATCAATCTTCAGAGTTTGATATGCTCTTGTTAAACCCCTTAAAGTTGATGGGTCGCGGTCAAGTGGGCACTGCTATAAGTAATGAGCATGAGGGATCCGTTATGACCCTCATCGCTAAGTATAATTTGGATTATACCCAGTATGACGTGGTTATACTACACTCCGAGCAGAGGGCCTATGATCCTCCTTCGAGGTTCTTGACGGTGTACTGTGACCAAATGAGGTGTGGGATGCGGGTGTTTTCCCCCCTTTTATCCAGACTCTCTTCCGTTATTGGCAAATATGTCCTAGCCAATTGACGCCGAATAATTACCGTCACTTGGTGGGATACATCTTGTGCTGTGAGCTTCTGAACCTCCCCATGTCTCCTCATCGGGTGAGAGCCGTTTTTGCCTTGCGCCCCTGTGCAGGGGGTCCTCCTTTTTTCAGCTTGGCCTATCGGGATACTAATAGAACCTTTACGCATGTATCCAATCCGCGCTCTCGTAGAGGGGATTGGAGGCAGAGGTTCTTTTTTATTCGAGGGGTCACTCAGCCGATTTGTGGGGAGTACCTCTCCGATGGGGTCTTGGGTACGTTACTCCCAACTCCGAGTCGTTGAGGCGTGAGGAGGAGGAGTTGTTACATTCCAGGATGTTCTCGGGTACCTACGACATAAGCAGCTTGTTAGAGTTCCCCGAGTCCCTGATATTGGCTGGTCTTCAAGAAGGGGTAGAGATGTTTAATCTCCTCACTCAGCCGCTTTATAGCAATTTCTTCTTTCGTGAGTTTTTCTTTGAGTTTTTCTTCTTGTTTTTGTCGTGTGTGGGATATTTTCTGTTGCCTTGGGTTTATAGTATGCTTGTTTTCCTGATAGGTTTGGAGATGCAAACGTTTGCGATAAAACCTTTTGACAAGGTCTTTTTGGCTCGGACGCTGAATGATGGGTATGCTTTTTCGGAGGAGGGTAGCTCCGAGCACTCGAGTTTTGATATTGCGGCGAGTCCTCCATCGGAGAGAAGGGAGCAAGGGGTTTTACTTGCCGCAGCCCCCCGACTTCCGCTGTCTCCAAGGATCCTACCGCTGCCCATCTTAGGATGGATTCCGCGATACCGTGATTGGTATCACGCTCCTATTCGGGAGATATTGTGAACGTGGTGGAGGAGGGTTTTCCTTCTTCTGTTCTGGGTGGGTCCCTTCCCCTCGGGGAGGGTCCTGCCCGAGTTGTTCGTCCATCTCTAGAGGGCAATCCTCTTCTGGCGGGGATTCATCCCCTCGGAGAAGGCGGTCCCACCCATTCATCTTCCTCCGTGACAGATTTTTGTTGAAATTACTTGAGCGGGTTATTGAATGCGACGGACTGTGAATTTATGAGGACCTTTCCTCTATCCATCCTCCAGGATCTTGCCTGTAAAGATTTGTGCAAGGTGTAGCAATTTTTCATTTGTTCTATTTAATACTAACCTTTGTTGTCCCTTTGGGGCTGACGGTTTGATTGGCATGCAAATCTACATGGTTTTGAACGCCATTGGGTCCCGAGGAGAATCATCTTCTGATCCTGACTTGATATACCGCCGTCGGGATGAGCTAGAGAAAGGTCTACTTGAAGCTCACGAGGAGATTACCCAGTTAGCCGCGGCTAAAGAGTCTGCTCGGGAACTTCACGAGGGGGTTTTGCAAGCCGAAAAAGATAAATCTTGGGAGTTGGAGCGTCGGTTGGTCCTTTAAAGGGCCCGCATATTGAATTTGGAGAGGAGGATGGAGGATTTAAGGGTGCAAGTTCAGTTTTCCAATGATCAGTTAATACGTGCTACAAAGGAAAGAGATGTGGTGACTCAACAGTTGTTGGAGACTACTCGTACTCACGAGGTGGCATTAGTGATGGCCCAAGTCCAAGTAGTGTTGGAAGTGGTGGATTCATCTAGCCCTCGTGAGTCTCTTCATAAAGAGATGCGTGATTTGGTCCGTATAGGGTATCGTTTATGCCGAGATGCGGTCCAGGCTCTGCCAGGATTTCCTTCGGGCTTAGCCATTCCTGAACTTAGCATTCGCCAAGTTTTTGTAGAAGTTCCTCCCTCAGTTATCGGGGATTCGGTTGTTCCGACGGTGGTTGTCGATGACCCTGTTTCACTGTCCGAAGAGCAACGTCGTCGACTTGTTAAGGAAGGAAAGCGTCTGATAGAGGACGTTTCCGGATAGGAAGAGATAGCATCGATCTCTTTGTATCAGATATAATCCAACATCCCTTTGGGATGAGGATTTGTTGTAGGTGTAAACTATTTTGTACTAGTTGTTTGTATTATGGGGTTCCTCGGAGTTTAGGTTGCTTGTGATGACATTTTCGGGGAGTCATCGTTATGTTTTGCAACCCTAATTCTTTTTGTTGTGTAAGGGAACCACTTATATACCAACAACTTTTTTATTTATGTACAAACTGTTGTCTTACATTATGCATAATATTTCCTGAGATTGAGGGAATTCCAGGTGTTGCGGAGTACCGACATTTTTTTGGTACTAATATTTATATATATTTAGGTTGCATCCCTTCAAGCAGAGCTCTCTGGGGTACAAACACAACTGATTAACAACAGAATTGCAATGGCAAGTGCTCTTCAATATTCACCACATGATCAACATGCTCAGCAGCAATTTCAGCAAGCTTACTCCAACACCTCATCTGTTTCAAACAATTTCATAAACATGAACAATTTCACACCAAATTTTGGGAATAATAACAGCAACGCTGATCCTTCCAATAGCTTCGAGCTCAACCTTCATCATTTGTCGCAGCACGGACAAGATGTCGAGGAGGAAGAAGAAGAGAGTCACGATCCGATTGTGTTCCCTAATAATCATATATTTCCTTGATATTTCTATATTTCATGAGCAAATTTGTGTGAATAAAATTTTGTGGATCGAATGCAATTACAATATTAATAATAGATAAGGCTAAAGCGAACCATATGCTACTATAAGTGGAATATCTTTTTCAGAGCTATAATAGCTAATCGAAAAATTAGTTGACCTTATTACATGAGTATACCAAATCTCTCAGGTCTTGCCAAAGCAACAATCTAGTTCATCTTATCATAGTCGTGAAGGAAGGAAACAAACATAAAAATGGTACTAGTTTTATTGATTTTATGGAGTAGTAGTAATGTAATTGAACTCAAAGGGATCAGACGAACATTGCAAAAGACAATAATGATTAATCATGTATTATTCTCTTGGTAATATCCAAGTAGATAAAAAATTAATTACAACAACAAGAAAAAGTACTCCCATAAAAATCTTCAAGGAAACACAAGGGGTTAGTTTTTTGGCCTCAACCTCATCTCCGCCTACGCTTTGGTCCGGCCCACCTTGCCGCTCAACACCATTGATTTGTACAGCAATAAACAATGATGGATTCGGGTCCTCTTCCACAGCCAGCGCCTTGTTTTTGCAGATAGGGCAAATGATTACAATGAAGGATTTAAATCAATGAAGGATTTAAGAATTACAATGAAGGATTTAAATCAACTCATATACTAGACTCCCTCTAACATATGCAGTTGCAACACCTAACCCTTAACTTGTTTTCAGAAACACGTTTGAATAGAAGACACACTAAGCTACTCCAGAGACTCTCTGACTTAATGCTCTTCTCTAATGACTCGATACAAGATAGACTGCTTAATGTCTTTTTCAAAAGTGCCTTCTAAAGGTCTCAAGTCTTCTCTTTATCTAGGCGCACCAGAATCTTCTATCGAATCTTCAGTTGCAATCCACTGGCAATCTTCTTTCCAAGTAAGATGAGCACGCCAACTGTTCTGGTGGATCCGTAAGGCTATCCTTCCTTATTAAGGGGATTCCAAATGATCTTCACGGATCTTCAATGAACCTGCATGCTTATTAGTCCAAATGCAATAAAGAGATAAGAAATATAAATCATGATTTAGATGATAACATATCTTTTATGATAAACAAATATCCTTTAAGATAATTACTAAATCAGATTAACTATATCCTAATAATTTAAACAAAACAATATCAATATAGATAAGACATGGGCCGCATGGTTTAGAGCCCAACCGAAAGGAAATCGGCCCTAACAAGTTTGGATCATGGCATGGATTCAAGTGGTAAAAGTGAAATTTAAAACAAGGGAGAGAGGAAGGAAGATACGTCAAGTAGTAAAACCGAGTATTGAATTGAAAAGCAAATAGCTAACATGGGAAAAAAAACCTAAGGATGAATACCTTTCAAGTTTATTATGGCAGGTACATTTTAAAACTTGTAAGAGAAAATCTAACAATAATATGAAACTAATTGAAACTTTTTATCATTCGATCATGATGATGTGTGAATTATCAATACCTAGATGGGATCTTGTACCCACACATCGGACAGTAAGGACTAACTTTCCGCCATTTCGACAAGCAATGGTCATGGAACACCTGTAAACACGGCGTGCACATAGCTTCGCAACCCTTCAAAAGCTCGTCCCAACAAATCGGACAACTCGCATCCTCCCAATCTATGACGATCTTACCTTGTGACTTTAAAAACGACTCCTCTCTCGCTTCCATCAGTAACCTGTCATATCCTGCTCGAAGCATCATATCATAATAAGCGACTCCTTCGGTCTCCCGCCGGTTTAAGCAGTTTGCAACATAATACTTTACAATAATATCCAAGCCATTATCTCTCAAGGACGTCACATAACAAAGCCTGTTTAATGTGAACTTGAGAACTCGCACGATCAGTTCATCTAGGAAATATTGCGGTATTCCATCACATGTACCGATGAGTCCTCTTTTGATAGTTTTGCGTGTAGTATCAGAATCTATAACTCGCTCTGAGTGACTATGGTTGATGAATTTCAATTCTGTAAGATATTCCAACGCCCTTGCTTGCGTTGGAAAAACAATTTGACCTTAAAATTCGAAGGCTCAGACGAGGGACATTGACTTGTTCGCATGTCGATTTTGTAGTATAGTGAGACGTCACCGGAGTAGATACGGCCACAACTTTCAAATTCATGGTAAGCATCCATGAATTATTGAGGAGACAGAGAAATAATTTAAGTTTAGGTGATAATTAACTTGGATATTTGTTTTATTAGTTACCACTTACCATTAACCTAACAATCTATTTTTATATACACTTTTAAGAGTTTTACTAACAGTAGGAGTTCGCTATGTTTGTAGTGACTTATAGGAAATATTATTATCTGGCATCTTTAATCTTTATTTAGATTATATAGATATATAATTATTAATATAACATATTCGACATATATATTTCAGATTGTCCTATAATTCTGAAAAGATCTGCCTGGATAAATATTCCATTATTCATATCCTTGCAACACAAGTCTTCTTTGTAGGATTTAATGATGTATTGTTTTGTTAAAATTATCTTCATCGCTTCAAATTCACCGCAAGATGAAATCTTTGTACACTTTTTCATCATCATCATGTTCTTCTTTAATAGCGTATTGCAGACCGTTATTTTCGTTCTCATCTCACAAACTTTATTCATCTTCTTCTCACGACCATTTTCATGTAGTGGATGGCCTTTTGGCTCGCAGAAATTACCCTCTTTCAGCTCTTAATTACTTCATCAAAAGTGTTGAGAAAAAACGCGGTTTCGTGCCCGAAATAGGAGACCCTTTCTGCGTGCTGCTTCATATTCTTGCAAGTGCAAGGGACCTTCATAATGTAGCTAATTCTTTCCTCAATAGTTACCTATTCAATGAATATTCTTCCCCCTCCTCCGGTGTGACCCTCGTTCATAACTTGGTTAATTCTTCTCAAAGATTTGGTTTTTGTATGAAGCCGTCAATTGTTTTTGATTACGGCGGATTTGTTATTGGGCTCACCTGGGCTTCAGCCCAGGTGAGAATTTTGCCAAAATTTTTTTTAGTAGTATTAATCTTTTATCTTGTAAAAAATAAGAGTCCAGAAAATTTATATACAAGGCCCAATGTATCACAATAGTAAACTAATTAACCTGGGTTTAGGGCTTTAGGCGGCTGATATAGTGATATAACAATTTTACCAATAATAATAATATAATAATATTACACAAGAACTAATCCGCCCCTGCTGCTGCAGAGTAACAAACAGAAGAAAAAAAATTACTCCCTGTCTTCATCCGTGCCGTGCCAAAGGAAGGGAGGAAGCTTTTCATCCTTGCTTTTCATCCCAAATAATCGAGAATTGCACAAGACACCAAAAGGTAATTATTTGTAGATTATTTGTTATTTGATAGTTTTAATTTTAGGGTATTAGGTTCAATTTTTGCGTTTGATTAATTGTTCTAAATGTGAATTTGCGTTTGATTTTTGTTTGTTTTTTGTTGTAATTGTCATTAAAATAGAAATATTAATGATCAAAATTTCTTGTGAAAGATCTATTTTTGATCTGTGTTTATTTTGTCGTAAACAGAATTTGTTTGTAGTCTAATATTGTCTATCAATGAGCTCTGTTAGTTCATTGGCCTAGGATTAACTTGAAGTCGATTTTACGTGCACGAAATATAGATTCGATTGGGAAATACGGATTGAATAAAAGTCCGGTAGCTACGAGTAATCGATTATTCTCAAGTTGTACTGTTCTCATGTTAGTGTATAATTTTTAAGATTCCGTTATTGATGTTAAATGTATTTAGGTGATAATGAGTTCTCAAGGAAACAAGAAGAGGAAGAAAACTATGCTTTCTTTCTATAAGCCGAAAGAGCATAGTTCAACAAGTATAGAGCATAATTCAACAAATATAGAGCATATTTCAGCGACTGAAGCTACAACAACTCATGATGATAATTTGGTTATCTACATTGAAAGAGAACTATCAAAAAGTATATATGTAGTTTCTGTAATTGATTAATTTTATTCCAAGAAGGATCGCAAAGCTCATCTCCAATAGCATTGTTATTTTTAGTGTTTGGTAGTATGAAGTTTTTACATTTACAATTTTGTATCGAATAATGACAATTTCTCATTTTATTTAGTATCTTCGTACTTTAGTTTTTGGATATATATTTTTTTAATATCTTCCTCGAGTATCGATTAGCCTAGGTGAAGAAAAATTCCTGGCTCCGCCCTTATGTTAGAGTGCAGCGTTATGTAGACGCCATAAATTGCTACTATTCGATGGTTTCTCGTGGTAATGATCCGTCTCTCAGGACATTGAATACTTTCTTACATTCCTTGATTTACGACGCCAATATGTTTGGCGAGGCACGCTACCTGTTTTGGAATGTTGTTTCGAAGAAAATCAGGTACGATTGTGTGACTGTGTACATGATGATGTGTTTGAGCCTGGCTGAGAACAATGTAGAGGAAGCTGAGAAGTGGTTTCGGGTGGCGAAGAACTGTGGAATAAGGCTTGATGCCCGTGTTTATTCTACTGCAATTTGTATATGCGTTAAGAGAAGGAATATGGTTGAGGCACACAGGCTGACTGATGAGATGATTAGCGGTGGGCATTCCATGAATTTGGTGGTTGCCACTAGCTTGTTGAAGGGTTATTGTGAGTTAGGCTACCTGGAGAGAGCTTTGCATTTGTTGTATGAGATTGTGGAAGATGATATTTTACCGAATGAGATCATTTATGAAGTCATGATAGAGGGCTGCTGTATAGATCTCGAGGTCAAGGTCGCAATTGCCTTGATAGATGAGATGATAGAGAGGGGCTTGTCTCCTACAAAGGATACGTTTACATATGTAATTTGTGCTTGCGTTGAAAATGGGAATATTGTTTCCGCACACAGGCTGAAAGATGAGATGATTAGATGTGGGCATTCCGTGAATGATGTAGTTGGCCGTAGGTTGAGGTGGGATTTTTGTGTGACACACGACCCTTACCTGGAGAGCTATCCGGAGTTATGGGACTTTTGTTGGATATTTTAATAAAATAACATTATTGGTGGTCAAATACAGCTTTATTATCTTATTTAATAATCAAATTATGTGGCATTAAACTCCTTAAGGATCGGTTAGGCATCTGCATCGTTATGTAATTATTTACAACCTTCGGTTTCATCTATCAATTTATGGCGCCATGTTAATTCAGCAATTATTGAGAGAAAAATATGATGCTCACGTACACTAACACCAGTATATATATATATATATATATATATATATATAGGTGCTAAACATATTTTGAGTAGAGGAAAATGGAGAAGTATGAAAGAAGAAAAATAATATATCTTATACACTAAGAAAAAAAATATTATATATATATGAGCATATTATGTGAGGAAAAGTATATTACTTTGTAATATGGTTATATGAGCAAAAAGAGCAAAGTTTTGTGCGAACCTCCGTCTTATTTCTAAGTGTGCAGTTTAGAAATAAGAAACATCGGTGTTGCTGGGCTGTTGCATCCTGGAGACGGCGCGTTGTATGTGACCCCACTACATGTTGAGAATTACCAACTAGTGGCGCAAATCGTCTTAAAGAGAGCTAACATAGTACGCGCCTCGGTCTAGCATTTATATTTCACAGTCGACGTGAACCGTTGGAGTTACGGTAATATCGTCACTTATATTTTGTTGCTAATATTCTTGATCATCCTTCGAGAGAATATTTTATTTTATTACATGTTTTTTATTTAATTATTGTGAATTATTAAATAGATAAACAAGGTACATAAGTGCATAAATTAAGAGAAACAAGCCACTATACGCATCGCGAATCCAAGAGTTGTCCGACTGATCCCAAACAATATCCAGATTAGGGGACTATGAGCTACTTGAACCAATGTTCTGGAAGGAGGATCGCGATGCTATTCTCGGAATCCCGTTGGGAGATTGAGGAACAAAGATAGGTTTATTTGGCATTTCAAGATGAACCAGTGTGTATTGGCATATTATGAAGTGTGGTCTTATGGTAATTGAAAAGGGGTGAAAGTAGCTAAGCTACCATATGAACTTGTACTGAAACTTAGTGTGGCATATTAAGGTGCCCAACAAGGTTAATATGTTTATATGGCGAGCGTGTGACTAGAAGGTAAATTTCACGTTTTATTTAGACATCATTTTGCGAGGCAAATAAACATGGGCTCCCTCAAACATTCCTTACTATCTCATGAGCAAAGATACGGATAAAGCTAATTTGAGATTGTGGGTTCAAAACCTTCTTTGTAAGCTGTAAGTCGGAATGTGGCCTGGGTGCTCTCCCTTTCGACTGTATAGGATGTGGGGTAGCTTGGAAGAAATGGCGAATTAAAGGAAACCAGCACCATCGAAGTTCTTGAAGCGGTAGCAGCAAAAATGGCGATTTCGGGAACATGTGATTATAGAAGGAGGTTTCTTGAACATCATTACGACAATTGTTGTAAATGCCATTGAGGTCATTCTCGAGCAGTTGGAGACATTTGGTCCATCAACTTCGCGTGGATTTAACGTGATAGCAAAAGCGAATTATGTTACATATTTGAGTCGACAAATACGCACCCCCAGGATTTGCTCATCGTGGATATACGAAGCAAATACGGATAAAATATGATGATCGTAACAACACAAGGATTTTACGTGGAAACTCCAAAATCGGAGAAAAACCACGGGGCCCGAACGAAAATACACTATGTAGAAAAATTGTTACAACTACACAATTTTTCGCTCAACCCAACGATCCTCACAGAGCCTTTATACCCGTAACACTCCCCGAATACACCTCACACAAATATAGAAATATTACAAGAGGAAATATAAGAGTTATACTACAAAAGAACTCTGAATTGTGGGATGATTTCTTCAACACAAGAAATGCCTATTTATAGGCAATTCACAAAGGAATAAACCGTGTGGAATTTAATTCCACAACTCCCAAGCTCCATTATTTCACAAATAATGGCTTTGCCACCAAAGGCCATGTTAGGCTTCACAAAAGTGGGGGGACCTACACCATGAAGTGATGTCCCCCACTTGCCACCGCCCCATAAATTAGCTATGCTCGTCAATTCTGTTTTGCTCCAGTTTGTTTGTGTGCTTCCATTTGTTCATGTTCTGTTTAAGGATGGTTTGTGATGACATTATGTGTTCTTTTGATGATCTTAATGTTGTCGAATATATTGCATGTCGTGTGTTGTTTGAGAGATTTGATTCATGTTAATTTATAATAAAAGATGTGAATGGTGTTCGCATAATTTCTTATTGTGCTAGAATTGGTTGACAACTTTTAACATATATATCCTGACTCTAATTTATTATTTTAATTGATTGTCCAAAACCATTACGACTTTCAGAGATTTTATTTTAGTAACGTTTATATGTTCGATATTCATATTTTTTTTCTAGGACAAATATCGTTAATCCCCTAACGTATAGTAAAATGCTCCGTAACGTTTTAAAATTATCTATGTGTCCTCAGACATTCATTGCATACCACAGTCTAAATCTAGCGAACAAAATGGTGCACACGTGTTCAAAATGAACGGTTGATCAATACATTGAGAAGTATAATGATAATTTTGAAACATTGAAGGGCAAAGTGAGAAACATATATACTATACCTTAGGGGCTTGAAGAGATTTAATTTACTCTTTTTTTAATTAAAGTGAAAGACATTGTTTCTTCACTAGCATATGTATAAGTCAATGAGTTATTTGTGCATGTGATTTGTACCATTCTTGATTACTTATAATTATTCTTGCATATAATTCAGATAACTCGCTTGATTAATTGCTATACTTGAAAATATGACATCACAAACTCGATGACATTATAATCCAATATCTATTGATAAATACATTAAATATTCAACGAGATTTTTTTTTTTTTTTTATCAAAATGAGGTAGTATTTATAGAGCGGATCACCTCCTACAAAACAAACTACATCTCCTCTACAACTTTTAGATGAATAACACTTGTCTATTATTATGATTTGAAAATTTTCCTCTAATTTTTTTTCCATTTTTTATTTTTCCAATCAAATGTGTTTCTTGCGAGATTCCCTCTTCAAATCTTTTTAAAAAATCAAATCTCAACTGGGGGCTCAATTGGGTTGTCAGAGAGAGAGAGTTGAGCCCCACTTTTTAGGATAGTGGAATTAATTATAATTAGTTCCGGTTGATGTCTTCTTATGATGTCTTTCAACAATTCAAGTTGGTGATAAAATGTGACTTTTGAGCATTTCAGGCATTTTGTACTAAATTTTACTTTTAAAATTTACCATCACTACTTTGTTATATTTACGTTATGCGTGGCCAAATAATCTTACACGCGACCTTCTATAATATTTTTAATGTTGTGATATATATATATATATATATTTATATATATATATATATATATATGTGTGTGTCTGTGTGTGTGTAATTCTAAATAGTGTAATTCTAACTTTAGGCATCATAATTCTAAATAGTGTAATTTCCTCATAATATCTTTAAACCTTAGATAACTCACTTGATTCATTGCTATATGAATGTAACATGTCACAAATTGGAAGACCATATAATAAAATATATATTGAGAAATAAATTAAACACGCAAATGTGGAATATTTTGCCCGAATTAAACCAGGGGTTGGGCTTCTACATGCCTTTATTACCTTCGCGGCGGCAACTGACCGAAAACAAAAAGGCGTAAAAACTAAACTCCAAGGAAGTGAAAGGGTACAAATGCAAATAGCCACACACGTTTATTTTGCATTAGCTAACTTTAGGCGTTTCAACTTTCAACTGTGGTTTTCAATGTTGTCAGGATCCATTTTCTGTACGACTCAGTTACATTTTCATGATGTTTCCTCAAAAAAAGAAGGAAAGAATTGAATTATTATTGCATAGAAACATACAGTACAACTATTGGCCATTGTCTAAGCTGGAACCCATTCTGAAATTTGTGGTTTGAATTTAGCCGCAGATCCCTATAGTTTGAGAAGCATAATATTTATTATATTTACTTACTGCCAGAACTTTTTTTTTTATTTTCCACATATTTTTCAAAGTTCCCTTACTTAATTAATATATTCATCCTCAAACATTACTACTACCTATCAATCAATCCTAAAATATTCACAGCATGGCAGAGGCTTTTCTACAATTATTGTTGGATAACCTGAGTTCCTTGATAAAAAATGAGATCGGAACAATTATGGGCGTGGATGGTGAAATGGAGAAACTCGCAAGCACGCTGACTGCGATCCAAGCAGTACTAGAAGATGCTGAGCTAAGACAGGAGGAAAGCAAGCCCATAAGAGATTGGTTATCCAAGCTCCAGAATCTTACCTATGAGATCGACGACATCTTGGACGAGTGTTCCACTGAAGTCAATAGGTTGCGACACAAAGGTAGTAAATCACATCGCTACAACTTGAAGAATATCCTCTACCAACGCAAAATCGGAAGAAGGATGAAAGAAGTAGCAAACAAATTGGATGCTGTTGCTCAAGAGCGCGCTCAGTTTCACTTGCGTGAGATGCCAATAGAGAAGCAAAGCAAAGTTGCTTTCACACGCGAAACAAGTTCTCTTCCGAATGAGCTTGATCATGTTTATGGTAGAGAGGAAGAGAAAGAGAAGATTGTCGACATATTGGTGAATCAAGTCAAAGATTGTCAACAACTCTCGGTGCTTCCGATAATTGGTATTGGAGGTCTTGGTAAGACTACATTAGCTCAACTAGTCTTCAATGATAGTCGAGTAACTAAGCATTTTGATACCAAACTTTGGGTATGTATCTCTGACAACTTTGATTTGAAGACCTTGGTTAAGGCAATGATCGAATCTGCAGCAACTCATAGTGAAAATGTTTCACACTTGGTGTATTTGGATACTTTGATCCACCGTCTTAGGAAACTGCTGGACCAAAAAAGATACCTGATAGTGTTTGACGACGTTTGGAATGAAGATCAAGAGAAATGGTATGCGTTAAAAAATATCTTAGCATGCGGCTCAACAGGTGCATCAATTTTGCTCACCACACGACTCAGAAAAGTGGCCGAGATCATGCTAACCCGTCCCGCCCATTACTTGGCAGGATTGCCAAATGAGGATTGTTGGAAATTGTTGAAGCAACGTGCACTTGGGCAAGAGGACAAGCTACCCACTAATCTTGAAGTCATTGGAAAGCAAATAGTGGAGAAGTGTGTTGGTGTTCCTTTGGCTGCTAAGACTCTTGGAAGCCTTTTACGGTTTAAGAGAGATGAGAGGGAGTGGGTTCATGTAAAAGAAAGTGAAATTTGGAATTTACCACAAGAAGAGACTTCTATTTTGCCAGCCTTGAAATTGAGCTATCATCATCTTCCTTTAAATTTGAGGCAGTGTTTCGGGTATTGTGCCGTATATCCCAAGGACGACCGGATGTGCAAAAAAGAATTGATTCACATGTGGATTGCTCATGGCTATATTTTGTCAAACCAACAAAAAGAAGAGGAAGATGTCGGTGATGAAATATGGAATGAACTAGTTTTGAGATCCTTTTTCCAAGATGTTGAATACTCTTCTTTCGGAGTAACATTCAGAATGCATGATCTTGTTCATGATCTAGCCCAATCTATCTTGGATAACAAAGTTCATGGAGCCCAACAAGAAGCCCATACAAGAAGTGCACATAATAACAAGATCCGTCAGGTAAATTTGAGAGAACGTTTAATGGCATTTCCTATACGTTCTCTTACTGATACAAATTTGTCTTCCATCATAAAAAAATTTAGCCGTTTGAGAAGCTTGGATGCCAGTATGACAAGTGAGGCTTTGCCTTCCATAATAATTCATTTGAGACATCTGCGACATTTAGATCTGTCATGGACCCATGTTAAAACACTTCCAAAGGCTATATGTTCTCTTTGGAATTTAAAGATTTTGAATTTGAAATTTTGCTTGAAGCTTGTGCGGTTGCCTAAGAACATGAGTAACATGCATAATCTCCGTCATGTTATATTGGAAGGTTGTGACTCATTGAGTGAGATACCACCAAATATAGGTCAACTGAATTTTCTGAAAACATGGTCAATGTTTATAGTGGGTCATGCGAAAGGTAATCAACTTGAGGAGTTAGAGTGTTTGGATCTTGGAGACTTGTTAAATATTATGCACCTGGAGAGGGTGAAAAGTCATGCAGATGCAAAGAAAGCAAATCTAGCTGGAAAACCCAACCTTCGCCGTTTGCATCTACAATGGGATATGGACATTCCTTTAGTAGAAAATGAGGATGATAATATATTGGAAGCCTTTGAGCCTCATCCAAATTTGACAAGCATAGGAATAACGGGGTTCAGAGGTAAGAAGTTCCCTTTTTGGATGGAGAATTCAACTGTAGAAAACATAGTTGGAATAGGGATATGCAAATGCCCTAACATTTTATCTCTTCCACAAGTTTTGGGAAAGCTTCCTCGTCTTCAACGACTAAGCTTATCTAATCTTGCAGTGGAGTACATTATTGAGGATGAAGCTACAACTGCTGCTAATCTGTCGAAGCCAAAATTCCCATCACTAGAAACACTGGGGTTGCATGACCTCCCCAATCTAAAGGGTTTGCGGAGGGAAGAAATGAGACAAGTCCAGATGTTTCCGAATCTCAAGAAACTTCACATTGCAGGCTGCCCTTCATTGGTTTTGCAAGAGCTTTCTTCGGTTCAAAAATTGTCGTTCCATACTCGAGACAGATTGATTTTCACATCAATTCCAATGCTTAAAAATATTACTGCTATTGAGATTGAAACCGATGAGCAAATGACACTTGTTCTTGCTGATCAGGGATTTAAGAACCTCACTAAGCTCGAGGAATTGGATATAACAGGAAGACATGACTTGTGTTTACCGGAGGAATGCTTGGGAATGTTAAAATCTGTTAAACTA
The DNA here is from genome assembly GCA_948329865.1 of Linaria vulgaris. Lineage (NCBI taxonomy): Eukaryota > Viridiplantae > Streptophyta > Magnoliopsida > Lamiales > Plantaginaceae > Linaria > Linaria vulgaris. The sequence continues at coordinate 649,935 of OX415252.1, forward strand.
TTATCAATATGGTTGAATGAGACAATGAGGTGTTTGCCTGAGATGTGGATGCCAAACCTCACTGCTCTACAAACTCTATCCATAATTCAGTGTCCAGAATTTATGGAGTTACCAGATGGTACTAAGTACCTCCACAACCTCACATACATATACCTTTGTGATCTTCCCAAGATGATACGCCTACCAGAAGCCTTACGATTTCTTCCTTCACTCGAATCTCTACTTCTACAAAAACTCACTCAACTGGCATCACTACCCGACTGGTTGGCTGAATTGAGTCATCTCAAAAGTCTGCAGATTGACAACTGCAAAAAGCTTGTATCACTTCCAGACGATGTACAAGTAATGCGGAGTATTCAACATTTAAGAATCGCTAAGTGCCCAGAACTAGAGAAGCGATGTGAGAAAGGAAAGGGGGAGGACTGGCACAAGATTAAACATATTCCTCGTATTCAAATTCAGGAAATTGATGATTACTTTTCTGATTAAACGGGTTCCATTAATATAATCATCGTATGCTCCACCCAGGTATGCATTGTTCTTCCTCGTTCAATATATATATATATATATATATATATATATATATATATATATATTCCAACTGGTCACTGTCTGACGTCTGCCTTAAATATGTTCTCGTTCTTGAATTCGCTTCACTGTATAATGATATTTCATCCTAAATTTTATAATTAAACTCGCTTAATGCTTTAGGTCATAATATTGCATCCGGGATTGGCGTGGCTCATATTCATAAGTGGATGGCTCTTCATTTGGCTGTAATAAGAAGCTGTACTCTATTTCTTCAATTGGCTTTGTTTGTTCCAGGACATATTTGTAATAATTATATATAATTTATATGTACAGGAGCAATATTTAATGGGACGTGGTGTTGAAACAAGAGCAGGAGAAGCTGCTCCAAGTGTTACAAGGACGTGGTGTTGAAACAAGAGCAGGAGAAGCTGGCTGCTTCATCGTTCCAAAGCATCGTAAATGGGGGTGCATGCGAAGAACTCCGGTGTTACTAAAATGATTGTTGAACCTCAGCCTCCATCATCAGAGACTAGCTTGCCAACATAACAAGCATCCTCTGTATTGTCGACGAAAGACAAAAGTGAGGAAGCTAACGAAGGGCCAAAGAGGTGTGGTACATGCAGGAAGCGTGTTGGTTTGACAGGCTTCAACTGTCGTTGTGGCAGTACGTTCTGTGCTATTCACAGATACACAGACAAACATGACTGTACCTTCGATTACCGTAGTGCAGGTAGAGTGGATGAGTTGGATCCTCTCCTGGATTCACAACTCTTAGTAATGATGGCAACTGTGTCCCAGTGTTTCCTCCCTCTGTTTGATTTTGAGGGGGTTGTGAGGGTGATGTGTCTGGAATTTTAGCAGTAAAGAAGAAATGATGTTCTTCTTTTATCTGCTATGTGAGTGGTGCGGAGGTGTGGTTATGGATCTCTGCAGTGAGAACAAGACTCACTGCTCTGATACCATATAGAAAAACTGAAAGTAAACATATATTAGTTGCAAAGATAATGAAGTGATCATTGCATCAGGAGAAGAAAGAAATTTTATTGATGATCAAACTGTTACAGAAACTCATTACATTTATAGGATTTGAAACTAAGAAAGGATACAAGACACACATGTTCAAAGAATCTATTCTGACAGCTTTCCAACTCATTCATGTTCTATCAGCTTAGTGCTTGTACATAAGCTTTTCCAGGTGATTCCCACGTTATTAGATGCTCCTCATAGATCAGGTGCACTCCACATTGTTGTCAGGATCATGTGCATTCCATGCTCTTATCAGATGCAGTTGATCATGCAGTCCACATTCTCCTTCTTCTGATTTCTCTTCTTCTGATTCTTCTTCTTTTAATTCTGTTTCTTCTTCTTCTGGATCATATGGATCAGTCTTCATATGCTGCAATTGGATCATGCTTTTGATAATAGAGGAAAAAAGATAGGTTTATTTGGCATTTCAAGATGAACCAGTGTGTATCGACATATTATGTTGAGGCTCGGAGATTTACGTGTATTTGTTGAGCTCTCAATAAAAGGAATAAATGCGCTAATAAGAATACATGTGTGATGTTTGCAAGATGGCAAATCAGTTTCACAGTGACTACCTGGAGGCAATGCAGAGGCCATCATTGAGGGTTGGCCGAAGGGAATTGAAACATGAAGAGCAACTTTGATGGAGCGAGATTCAGGAAATTAAATAATCGGAATGTGGCATGTGTTCTCTCCCTTTCGACTGTATAGGACGTGGGGTAGCTTGGAAGAAAGGTCGAATTAAAGGAAACCAGCACCATTGAAGTTCTTGAAGCGTTAGCAGCAAAAATGGCGATTTCGGGAACATGTGATTATAGAAGGAGATTGCTTGAACATCATTACGACAATTGTTGTAAATGTCATTGATGTCATTCTCGAGCAGTTGGAGACATTTAGTCCATCAACTTCACGTGGATTTAACGTAGCAAAAGCGAATTAGCGATGCTCGTCAATTCTGTTTTGCTCCAGTTGGTTTGTGTGCTTCCATTTGTTCATGTTCTGTTTAAGGATGGTTTGTGTGTTTGTGATGGCATTCTGTGTTATTTTGATGATCTTAATGTTGTCGATATATTGCATGTCTTCATTTTTTTTTTTGTTTTAATTGATTGTCCAAAACCATTAAGATGGTGTAAATTCTATCAGGAAAGAAGGTCTGGGCTTTAGGAGATTTTATTGGAGTAAAGTTTATGTGCTCATATTCATCCTTTTTTTATGGGTAAATCCCGTTAGTACTAAATTTGACGAACAAAAACGTGAACATGTGTCTAAAATGAACGGCGGATCAATTGTGAGGGAGATATTATCAATACATTGGGGTGTACATGTTAATTCTGAAACGTCGCAGAGTAAAAAAACATATATACTGACGTTAGACATTCGTTCTTCGCTAGAATATTAATGAGCTATTTGTGCATGTGATTTGTACCATTCTTGATTACTTATAATCATTCTTGCATATAATTTACATAACTCACTTGATTAATTGCTATAATTGAAAATATGACATCACAAACTCGACGACAGTATAATCCAATATCTATTGATAAATACATTAAATATGCAACGCGGTTTTTTTTTATCAAAATGAGTTAATATTTATCCTATAGCCAATGTGGATAGTTTTTTAAAAGATAACAGGAGTGAAATTCTACTCTAGAACCGGGTGAGGGATGGATTCATCAGAAGCGCCATATTCTACCATTGATAACCACCACGTTGCCATCAGAATCGACGTCCACAATAACGGAATCACCTTCTTGATGTCACCTGCAAGCATCTTCTCGGTCATGCTATCCTCGAATACTCCCATAATAGCTCTTCTAAGCAGTCTTGCTCCATAGTTCGGATCGTACCCTTCTTCAACCACCCTATCTCTAAATCTCTCATTCACTTGCATTTTGATTCCCTTGTCTTCCAGTCTCCCAATGACTTCTTTTAGCATAATGTCGGCAATCTCCTTGACTTCCAGTTTCGTAAGTTGTCGGAATACAATCATCTCATCTAATCTATTAAAGAATTGGGGCGTGAGGTATTGTTCTAAGCTTTTGATCCAAAAACTATCTTTCTCATCGTAATCCAGATCAAAATGTATACGCCTCCCTTCTTTATGAATCACACTACTTTCGACATTTGATGTCATGATCAGAATTGTGTTCTTGAAGTCAACTGTTCTGCCTTTTCCATCGGTCAACCTTCCACCTTCTAAAATTTGAAGCATCATGTTGAAGACATCGGGATGAGCTATCTCAATCTCATCAAAAAGTACAAGAGTGTAAGGGCGGTGGCGAACAGCCTCGATTAGTTGTCTGATGAGTTTTGAGACAGTGTGTCTCTCCATGAACTCACTCATGTCAAATCGAGTCATGGCTTCTTCAGATCCAAAGTAATAGGCAGCAGGCGTTTTTGCTAGTTCTGATTTTCTGACACCAGGACCAGAAAAGAAGAAGCTGGCAATGGGCTGGTTGGGAAATTTTAGCCCAAGACGGGCTTGGCAAATAGCCCGACTAATGGCTTTGACGACTTTGTCTTGTCCAATGACCCTCGTATGAAGCGTCTCCTCCATTTTGAGGAGGCAATCGGCTTCCCAGATCGAATCATTATCAACAGGGATGCCCATCAAAGAAGCCACAGTATGTTGAATGTCAAATTCTGTGACAATAGGACCTACATCACCAGCCATGCTTTTTGCCTTGGTCATCTCTCTTTTTCTGTCGATAAGAATAGATGTCTGTGCCTTGAGATCCATTTCTTTATCACGCAACTCCCCAGCCTATAGATTCAAGAGAATAACATTTAAATTTACCCGCATAAAAGAATGTGCAAATAAATTCCTGATTGTTCATTGACAAGGACATTAATTACGCATCATAGATGATGCGGTATTTTAGGATTGGCCCAACATTGTGAATTGGGCCGGACCAATACCGTATCGAATTGGGCCAATTCGATACCCTCAGCGCATCGAATAGTCCTCATTCGATGCGCGCATCGAATCGAAGTGATTCGATGCACTTTATACAGCTGTCTATGGGCCCCCACAAGACGCAGCTATTATATATATCCCGATTTCTGGCATTCAGAGAGAGATTGAACCCGAGTCCCAACCTGACCACATCGAATCACCATATTCGATACGCTCCTCTATTCGATACGCTCCGCTGTTCGACACGTACCTGAATTCGATATCAATAGTGTTTTGTCAAACTCATTACAAATCTACCCTGCATCGAATCAATACCGTTCGAGGCGTGCATCGAAAAACCGCAATTCGATGGGTTGAATAGTTCTTGTTATTTATATATTTAAATCAGTGTAAGATCTGTAATAGATAGTAGGTGTTTCGGACAAAGTTAGTCCGATTTACTTTATTGGATTAACATTATTTTGGTTATTTATATTCCGATTGTATTGTTTTACTGTGTTCTATTACCGTGACGAAATAAGACCAAGATATTGGCACCGTCTGTGGGAACACCGTTAACACTGTTTTTAGATAGAGCAACTAGGATGACAAATAAACGGCGCATGAATGCGGTTGAAAAACGGCAAACCGAGAAAATGATCAAAACAAAGACAGATCTGAGTCAAGAGCAGATTGAGCCTAAAGAACAGGGGCAAGATAAAATAGAAAGTCAGTTGTTAAAGCAATGGCAAGAATGTAAGATGGAGCCTTTAGGGGAGTTCAAAATCGTTCAGCTTTTCAAAGAAAGTTCTGAGAAAGTAATAAAGATTGGAGCAGAAATGGACTGGATTATAGAGGCTGCGTTGGTAGACTGTCTCCGGCGTAATTCAGATATATTTGCATGGTCCGATTCTGATCTTCTCGGGATAGACTCTAGGATCATAGTACATCGTTTGAATGTAGATAAGAGTGCGAAACCGATACGGCAAAAGAAGCGAAACTTTAGCAAGGAAAATAATGAAGCAGTTGAAAAAGAGGTACAAGAACTTTTAGCAGCGCGGCATATTTATGCTATAAGATTCTCAGAATGGTTAAGCAATATTGTGTTGGTCTTGAAAAAAGAAGCTACATGGAGAATGTGTGTGGATTATACTGACTTAAACAAGTATTGCCCGAGAGATCCCTTTCCGTTGCCTCAGATAGATCTACTTGTGGATTTTACAGCAGGATGTGCATTGCTGAGTATGATGGATGCAAAGAGTGGTTTCCATCATATCTTCATGGCAGTGCAAGATCAGAGCAAGACAACATTTGTGACAGATACCAGAGTGTATTATTATAGGGTAATGCCGTTCGGATTGAAGAATGCGGGAGCAACTTTTCAGAGGTTGGTGGCTAAAATGTTTTACCATCAAATTGGAAAATCGATGGAAGTGTATATTGATGATATGCTTGTAAAGAGCCTAAAAGCCGATGAGCATGTGCGACATTTGGATGAGGCCTTCACTATAATGAGGACATATGGAATGAAACTAAACCCTAAAAATGCACTTTTGGAGTAACGGCTGGGAAGTTTCTAGGATATGTGGTGAATGAAAGAGGAATCGAAGCCAACCCTGATAAAATAAAGGCAGTGCTGGATCTACCATCGCCAAGAACAGTGAGGGATGTTCAATGTCTGGTGGGCCGTCTGACGGCCTTGGGAAGATTTATTTCAACATATGCGGAAAAGAATCTTCCTTTCTTTAAAGTGATGAAGCGCAACATAGATTTTATTTGGACGCCGGAATGTGAAGAGGCTTTTAGACAGATGAAGGATTATTTGGTAAGCCCGCCGTTGTTAGCAAAACCGGAGGAAAATGAAATACTTTATCTCTATTTGGCAGTATCTACAAATGCAATCAGTACAGTTTTACTCAAGCAAAAAGGAGCTCAGCAATTACCCATACATTATGTGAGTATAGTATTGCAAGGTGCGGAGAGAAACTACTTGGAAATAGAGTTGTTTGCATTAGCGATTGTCGTTACAGCTCGGAAGTTGAAACTATATTTTCAGTCTCACCCAATTACCGTGGTAACAGACAAACCATTGAAGCAAGTGTTGGCAAAGCCAGAAACCTCAGGTAGATTGGTGAAATGGGCAATCAAACTCAGTGAATTCGGATTGGAGTTTAAGCCACGAGTTGCAGTCAAAGCACAAGCCCTAGCAGATTTCATGGTTGAGACCTTGGGAAATAGTGTAATCGAAACGGCATGATGTATCTTTTCTATATCAAGCCAAGTTGGAACCAGCAGGGCAACGTCGACGTGGATACTACACACTGATGGATCTGCCACAACTCACGGAGGGGGAATTGGGATACATTTTCTGTCCCCAGAACGAAGGGAATTTGAGTTTTCTATTAACCTGAATTATATGGTAACAAATAACGAAGCCGAATGCGAAGCAATAATTGTCGGGGTCAAAATGGCACTTGGACTCAACATTGAACATCTGGACGTATTCACCGATTCACTCTTGGTGGCAAATCATTTCTCGGGAAGATATGAGACGAGTGAGGAAACTATGAAGTTATACGCCGCTAAGGTTAAAGAATTGGCAAAGAACTTCAAATTTTTTGATATAACTCAGATCTCTAGGGACGACAATACAAAAGCAGATGCACTTTCCAAATTCGCAAGTTCTTCAGATATTCTGGCAGAAAAGCGAATCACACTTATGGTCACTGATAAACCTTCAATTGGGATATCGAAATATATTACCACGGATTCCCGGGTGGAGTTTATAATGGCAATACAAGAAGATCCATCCTGGAATGACGAAATCATGACTTATCTTCAGCAAGGTATTCTACCAGCAGATCCGAATGCACAACGCAGAATGCGTTATAAGGCTTACATATTTACTATCAACAATGGAGAGCTATATAAAAGATCTTTCGAAGGACCGTTGTTAAGATGTTTGACCCCTAGCTAAGTATGTCATGGAAGAAATCCACGCAGGTTGTTGTGGAAATCATTCTGGGGGACGAGCTTTAGCTCAACGAATACTGCGTCAGTGATATTATTGGCCAACTCTACTTAAAGACGCAACATCTTACTCGAGGAAATGTGATAGTTGCCAATATCATGCTCGTCTCATTCATAGACCAGCGCGTCAGCTGCAACCTATCGATGTGGCATGTCCGTTTGATCAGTGGGGAATTGATATTGTGGGTCCGTTTCCACCCACCAAAGGGCAAAAACGATACTTAATAGTAGCAGTTGAGTATTATACTAAGTGGGTTGAGGCAGAAGCTACAACTTCGATCACGGAGAATAATATGATCGAGTTTATATGGAAATACATCATATGACACTTCGGTATACCGAGGCCCATTGTATGTGATAACGGCACGCAATTTACTGGAAAGCAGATAAAATCGTGGTTTGGGGAATTAAAGATATCACACAATCTCACTTCAGTATATCATCCACAATCCAATGGCCAAACGGAATCCACTAACAAAACATTGAAGGATTATCTCGAAAGGAGAGTGAGGTGTACAGGAAAAACTTGGCCGGAAGAGCTTCAAGGAATATTATGGGCATATAGAACGATTCCGAGAACATCCACAGGGGAGACTCCATTCGTTCTTGTTTATGGCACTAAAGTTGTATTACCTGCAAAAATAGGTATGCCAACGCGCAGAATTACTGATTATGATCCAGAGCAATCAGCACGGCTGCGACAAATGGATCTGGATATGATAGGATCTACAAGGGAGGATGCGTATCAACGTATTGTTGCCTTTAAGGCAGCAATGGCCAAAAGTTATGACAAAAGAGTTCAATTAAGAAATTTTGAAGTAGGAGATCTGGTTCTGAGAAGCATTGCAGCTAAACAGCATATCGGAAAGCTTGAACCAAAATTGGAAGGACCTTTTAAAGTCACGCGAGCAAGTTCACGAGGATACTATTATTTGGAGACTCTAAGAGGAATACAACAGAAACGCCCATGGAATGTGCAACATCTCAGGCGTTATTATGCATAAATTGAATAAATTTCATCAAATATATGTTACATACACTTTAATTGATATCAATCCCTCAAGAATTATTAACTGCAAATTTTTATTTATCAAATGACACAGGTAGAATATGACGGAGGGATAAGAAGGCCCAAAGTGGTCCACCCCCGCATGCCTGAAGAAAGAACATGACGGAGGGATAAGAAGGCCCAAAGTGGTCCACCCCCGCATGCCTGAAGAAAGAACATGACAGAGGGATAAGAAGGCCCAAAGTGGTCCACCTTCGCATGCCCGAAGAAAGAACATGACGGAGGGATAAAAAGGCCCAAAGTGGTCCACCACCGCATGCCTGAAGAAAGAACACGACGGAGGGATAAGAAGGCCCAAAGTGGTCTACCCCCGCATGCCTGAAGAAAGAACACGACGGAGGGATAAGAAGGCCCAAAGTGGTCCACCCCCGCATGCTCGAAGAAAGAACACGACGGAGGGATAAGAAGGCCCAAAGTAGTCCACCCCCGCATGCAAGAACGGTATGATAAAGGCCAAATAATTCGTTATCTCAGGTAAAACATGAATACCCTAACGATAATATTAACAGCTCAAAATGCTCATATATTCGTTGCAAGCGCAATCATAATATTAGATATGCGTCGTGACATCAAGAATCATTGTCAAACATCAGAAAAATATTGACCCAACATCAAGCTAATGAATGAAGTAACGTTCTTTGGAATGGATTGAAAAGAAATAATATGCGAATAATCGAAAATCAAAGGTAATAATGTCCAACGGTTGAGTCATTCTCATTAAAAAAGCAATCGCTAAAGAGTTACAAGGCTCAATACAAAACAAAATACCTAATATTCACAAAATAACATAACCTCAATATCACTACTCATTCGATGAATGGGGAGACTCCTGACGAAGAACCACCCCCACTGAACGCGCAAAGTTGGCATAATTGCCCTCAATTTGGTCCTCTGTGAGAATCAATTCGTCAGTTTGTGCCCAATTATCTGGCAAGACAACTTCAACTCTTTCAGTAGGATCATTGAGTTGATATCTACTAGGAGAAATCAGATTTTGTGCACTAAGTGATGGTTCAGCTACATTACTGGCCAGCACAGAAACCCTGTCACCTTGAGCAGGATACGTTCCGCCTGGTAAAACTGTTGTAGGACCAGAAGTCTTAGATGCGCTGGCCACCCTTTTTCTTTTATCTGAGATTGTAGAGAAAACATTTTCAAAACCCGTTGTCTTTGGAGAACTTCGGAGAAAAATTGTAGACCTAGAAGTTCTCGGAGGCAATTCTGAATCATCATCGCTCGAACCAAAAGCATCATGAACAGCTCTTTTAATTTTCTCTGTTTCTCCCAGAGTAGCGCTAGGAGCGCTCCTCTCTTTTTCTTCGTGGGCCCGAGGTGAGCTCGATTTTAAGGAACTTGAGCCGGACACATTTGGTTTTTTACGATCGCGCCACACTACATAAAATGGATCACCAGGCCTAGGAGTGTGCAAATCGTCATTATCATCGTCACTGTTAGCCTCTAGAATCTCCATTCTTGCGTTACGACTTGCATCAAGCATATCTTCGTGAAAATCCTCTCCGAAGTACCCAGCTTGGCCAACACCGACTTCCATTTTGTACTTCATATCAGCAGCACCGCGAAGTAATTCCAAAAATTTATATGCGTTGCTTTGCGTAAATTCTCCAACGATTGCACATTTGTAATCTTTAGATTCAAAATACAGAATTCGACGGCGCAAATTGGAAATAGCATTTTTCGCCTCTACATTGGAAGCCTCGAGAGGGCAATTTTTGCGTTTCAAGGATTCGTTATCCTTTTTTAGTGCAATAATTTCAGCACGCAAGGCTTCAACATCCTCTTCTGTTTTCTTGGCCTTCACTTCGGCATCATGTTTATCGCGAATGGCTTTAGAAGCTTTTGTTTCCGCCTCCCTAGCACGTTTCAACGCATTTTGGCGACTAAGATCCCTGTTATGAATAGTATTACGTAGTTTGTCAACGACAGCATTATGTTGGTTTTGCACCTCAGCCAAACCGTTATAATCCCTGCATAGCCGGTATACTGCAAGAATGATATCCGCGAAAAATAGGCACCCAAAGCGAGCTAAACCGTGATATCCTAGACGGTTTATTACGGCCTGCCGATCTAGCTGAGGCCATAAACTTTGCATTATTTCTCCAGCTTGCTCCTCTCTTAACCTATAACTGCCCAAGGTGGCACTTAATGATTCAGAATTCTTGTCATTGAGAAAATCATAGTTAACGAGACTTCCTGGAGGGGCCGGTCTCGGATTCCCTGAAGGGCGAGGCCGTCTAGGTGGAGGTGGAGGTATATCCTGAGCGTCCCGCGCAGATTCTTCCTCTGCCAACTTCCTTTTAGCGGAAGAAAACCAATCCTCACTGACTGGACGAGAAGAGCTCGCTTTGTCTACTCTTCGTTTATTCCTAAATGAAGGGTTAGCCGCATTAAACTTGGCCAGATTGGCAGCAATTCTCACATCTTCAGCATCAATATCTTCCATTATACGGATTTGGTGGTTAGTCCCAACTTTTAGGCGTCCACCAGTAGAGGTTGGCGTCAGCACCAATCTCCGTGTAGTAGCACCTTCGGGACGTTCAAAATCGCTCATTATCGGCACCCGAGTGCCAGCACTAATGCCACCAAGCCTTATGGTAGTATAATCAGAACTAACACCACTCGTATGAGTTGTACCCCAGTTATCGGGAAGATTTCTAGGGGTTGTGGTCGCAGGATCGTTTGCTGCAGATGCCTCTGGATTATTTTTTGGGGCAAGGTTGGCAGCAGATGGGCCCGCCTCCGAGGACTCATTTTGCTCGACTCTCGCTGAGTATCATAAATATTTTCGGGGGACATCACAATTTTACTCCGATTTCGAGATTTTGTGCGAGCCATGAGAGCCTCGGTTATCTTAATTGTTTCACGCAGAGTAAAAAATAAATTTAGATCGTATCGAATTTCCAAGATTCGATGCGTCACGTGTCGAACAAGCTCTGTTCGATGCGGTACAGAAGCAAACAAAAAATTCCTCTTCTGAATGAAAATAGAAATTTCAGAGGAGGTGGATCCTTATATATAGGCCCATGGGCCAGCGTCTGCCGGAGACGCATCGAATTCGATCTGGCGTATCGAATTTGAGGGATTCGATGCCTAATTATAGTACGCATTGAATGGTCACAATTCGATGCCTAACTATAGCACGCATCGAATGATCACAATTCGATGCCTTCAAACTAGTCAGCAGTCAACGTGACCAAAAGTTTGGAAACCGTTATCATCTTGAAAACGCCTCCCAAACTGGGGGGACTATGTGATGGGGTATTTTAGGATTGGCCCAACATTGTGAATTGGGCCGGACCAATACCGTATCGAATTGGGCCAATTCGATACCCTCAGCGCATCGAATGAGGACAATTGCTTGTGATGACATTTTCGGGGGGTCATCGTTATGTTTTGCAACCCTATTTCTTTTTGTTGTGTAAGGGAACCACTTATATACAAGCAACTTTTTTATTTATGTACAAACTGTTGTCTTACATTATGCATAATATTTCCTGAGATTGAGGGAATTCCAGGTGTTGCGGAGTACCGCGCCTTCGGAGTTGGCCAGAAGGTAGGTTGCAGGTCCAACGATACCTTCTATCTTGTAGGGTCCTTCCCATCGGGGGTCAAATTTGCCCACATTCTTGGAGGCTCCGACCCGTTTCATCACTAAGTCTCCAACTTGAAAAGTTCGAGGTTTTACCTTAGCGTTGTAGTATCGTGACATCCGGGCCTTGTACTCCTCAATCCGGACGGTAGTTCGTGCCCTTCTTTCTTCAAGAAGATCAAGGGCCAGGGCTAGGTTGGAGCTGTTGGCGATTTCCTCATATTCACGGACTCGCCAGCTCTCAACAGATACCTCCGAGGGCAGCACCGCTTCGCACCCGTAGGATAAGCTAAACGGGTTTCACCCGTGGCGGTGCTTTGAGTGGTCCGGTAGGCCCACAGTATGCCAAGTATTTCTTCAACCCATTTGGCCTTGTGCCAATCGAGTCGGGCCTTCATGTTCTTTAGAAGAGTTCGGTTAGTTCTTTCCACTTGTTCGTTTGCTTGGGGGTATCCCATCGAAGCGAAGTGGTGTTTGATTTCCCAATGGTCACACCATTTTTCTAACTCTTGGTTCGTGAATTGCAGGCCGTTATCGCTGACCAGGCTCCGAGGGATGCCAAAGAGGCACATGATATTCCTCCATAGGAAATTGATGACGGCGCCCGCGATGATTCGGGCTAAGGGTTCTGCCTCTACCCATTTGGTGAAGTAATCCACTGCTACAAGTAGGAACTTCTTTTGGCCGGCGTCGGGGATGAGTGGTCCCCCTATATCAATGCCCCACTTGGAGAATGGACAAGGGGTCAGATGGGGTTCCCACGGGGTTGCGGGTTGGTATATCTGAGGGGCGTAAGCTTGGCACGGTTTACACATTTCCGCATGGCTCCTGCTATCTTTAGCCATCGTGGGCCAGTAATAGCCTTGCCGAATCAGACGCCCGACCATACTTTCGCCGCTGGTATGACTCCCACATGTCCTCTCGTGAGTTTTCGCCACGGCTAGTTGGGCTTCTTCTTCGTTAAGACATCTGGCGTAGGGGCATGAATAGGTCCTCCGAAATAGTATTCCATCCTTGAGGAAATATCTAACTATTTGTCTGGACATTACTCGTTGTACAGTTTTGTCTGAGGAGTGTCCTTCGGGATCCCGCAGATAAGTTTTAATGGGAGTTACCCAACTGGACGGGAGATCCATGGTGGCATTTACTTCTTTACCCTCGGACTTATCGGACTCGTTGACATAGAGTAAAGTGATCCTTCGGGTGTGGATGGCGGCCGTTTGAGTGGCCATTTTGGACAAAGCGTCTGCCTCTTGGTTTTCCTTTCGGGGAATTCGAACTATGTCATATTCTTCAAACCATTCTTGCTTATGATGAACCACTCGAAGGTACTCCTGCATTCTTTCTTCTTTTGCTTCATATGAACCTTTGACTTGCTGGACAATCAATTGAGAGTCACTATAGAGGAGTATTCTCCTTATTCCTCCCTCTTTTGCAAGCCTCATGCCAATAAGAAGAGCTTCATATTCATCTTCATTGTTGGAAATGGGGTAATCAATTCTGACTGCGAAATGGAGTCTTTCGTCTTCCACTTCTTGATTCACCAAAACTATCCCCGCTCCCCCATGGGTACTAACAGAGGAGCCATCTACATAGGCGTGCCATAGAGGTTCTTTTTCTTCAGATCCGATGCCGGTCAACTCCATTACAAAGTCCGCCAGGACTTGCGCTTTGATGGAGGGCCTTGGAGCGTAAGAAATGTCGTACTCAGTGAGTTTCACGACCCATTTTATCAATCTTTCCGATGACTCGGGTTTATTGAGAATTGCTCGTAAGGGGTGTTTTGTCAACACAGTGATTGGGTGAGAGAGAAAATAAGGGCGCAGTTTACGTGCCGTAGTGACCAAAGTTAAGACGAGTTTTTCAGTTACGGTATACATGGTTTCTGCTCCGAGAAGAGTTTTGCTGACATAGTACACGGGGTGATGTTCTCTATCTTGTTCTTTGACTAACACAGCATCGACAACTTCTTCTCCGACGGATAGGTATACAAAGAGCTCCTCTTGAGGCAAAGGTTTTACTAGCAAGGATGGTTTCACCATATACCTTTTTAGCTCTCCGAGGGCTTCTTCGCATTGAGAGGTCCATTGGAACTCTTTGATGTTACAAAGTATCTTGAAGAAGGGAAGTCCTTTCTTTGCTGACTTGGAAACGAATCAACTCAAGGAGGCCATCCGGCCTGTGAGCTTTTGGACATCTTTAACTGTTCTAGGAGTAGGAAGTCCTACGATGGCCTCAGCCTTTTCGGGGTTTACTTCTATTCCTCTTTCTGTAACCATAAACCCTAAAAAATTTCCTCCTCGGATGCCAAAAGAGCATTTTCTAGGGTTAACCTTCATTCCGAATTTATCCATGATGACCAATGCTTTTCGCAGGTCCTCGGGATGATCTTCTACGGTTTTACTTTTGACCACCGTATCGTCTACATAGACTTCCACCGATTTTCTGATGAGCATTGTGAACATGAGACTCACTAATCTTTGGTAAGTTGCACCAGCGTTTTTGAGTCCGAAGGGCATTACTAAATAACAAAAGGTGCCAGCATCTGTAATGAAGCTAGTTTTGTCCTGATCAACGGTTGCCATTGGGATCTGGTTGTATCCCTGGTCTCCGTCTAGAGTTGAGAGCAGCGCGCATCCAACCGTGGAGTCCACTAGCTGATCGATGTTGGGTAAGGGATAACAATCTTTTGGACAGGCTTCATTGAGATTTGTAAAGTCTACACACATTCGCCATCTTCCTCCATGTTTGGGAACAAGAACCACATTAGCCAACCATTCGGGGTATATCACTACACAAATTTGTTTCAGGCTAAGGAGTCGTTGAATCTCCGAACGGATAATTTTATTGCGCTCGGGCCCCATTTTTCTCTTTTTCTGCTGGACAGGTCTAGCCCCTGGTTTTACATTAAGAAAGTGATGGCATACCTTGTCACTGATTCGTCCGGGTGGCCCCCCTTCCCAAGCGAAGAGGTGATGGAATTTTTTGAGTACAGAGCTCAGTTGAGCTTCTATTGCCGGTTCCATGCGGGTACCTATTTTAACCACCTTTTCCGGGCTTCCTTCTACCAATTCTACCATCTTTAACTCTTCCACGGGTTGAACCCGTGTCTCTTCCCGAAGGGGAATTCTTCTTTTTCTGAGGGGATTGCATTCATGCGGCATTCTCTAGCCTTGGATTGACTTCCTCGAACTTCTCTAATACCTGAGAAAGTAGGAAACTTTACCTTAAGATGAAGGGTAGAGGGGATAGCTTCGAAGGTTCGGATGGATGGCCTTCCGCATATGGCGTTATATGTTTGCAGAGGCTTCCACTACCCAAAACTTGGTGGGTTCAGTTCTACGAAAGGCTCCCTCTCCCCACGACGCTGGGAGGGTCACAGTTCCAAGGGTATGGCAGGCTTCTCCAGAAAAACCTACTAGGGGGACCTTAGTCATCTCCAACCTTTCTTTTTTTAGTCCCAAAGCGAGATAGGTAGGAAAGAAGAGTACGTCCACAGAGCTGCCCGTGTCGATGAGGATCCTCTGGATTTCACATCCGTAGATAACGAATGAAATAACCAAGGGGTCTTCATGGGGGTAAACTATTCCTGCCAAGTCCTCGGGTCCGAAGGTGATGTTGGGTTGCTTTGCTCCCTGGACGGAGCATACAAGGAGTCCTTGTTCTGCTCGTCGGGCCTCTTTCAGATATTTTTTCTTCTTACCTTGGGGTGTTATCGATATATCTCATCCCTCTATCATATTGACTGTTCGACCCGAGGGGGAATTGTCCTCGTATGAATCCGGGGGAGGAGGTAAGTTGCGATATCCCGTAGTTCTTTCTCGGGAACCCTGTCGTTGACTTGCGGTCCATCCTCGGGACTGACCGCGCTTCGTAGTCCCTTCTCGTGATCGTCGATTTGGAGCCGCCTCGTCTTCTTCCTGCTCTGGGCGTGATATCTTCCATACATTCGGCTTAGGCTCCTTGGGATTATTTACCTTGAGGTAGTTTCGCAAGTATCCCACCTCTATAAGGCGGAGTATCTCCCTGCATAGGGTAGTGCATTCCTCGGTGATGTGCCCGTAGGTTTTATGATATTTGCAATACTTCCCTGTGGTCCTTCCCCGATTGGGAAACTTGGCTGGTGCGGGCCAATGTAAATCATTACTGCCTCTCATAACGTTAAGTACCTCTTGGGGAGCGATGGTCATCGGAGGTAAAGGTACGGGTCGTAGGAATTTTTTGACTACCCATCCCTCGTCTTTGCGGGGGGCGGGTTTGCCATCCTTTCCCTTTTCTTTAGCTTTCACTTCTCGTTCGACGTGTTCTCGATGCTCAATGTCATCATGTTCCATGCGTCTTTTCGTTCCTTCCGCTTCCTCCATGAGGATGTAAACATATGCCTTTTGCATCAGCTCATTCATGTCCGTGACATGATTTCCCATGAGGTATCGGAAAAAGTCCCTTGTTCAGAGCCCTTGTGTCAATATGTGCGCCAGAATGGTGGGGCTAACATTAGGGACATCCAACGTTTCATCGATGAAACGTTTTATGTACACTCGCAAGGGTTCATCTTTCTGTTGTTTCACCGTGAAGAGATGGGTGGCCGATTTAGGGTATCGCCGGTTGCATGCAAACTGTCGTACGAATAGATGGGCTAAGCAATCGAAACTGGTTATGGAATTAGGGGGAAGGTGGGTAAACCAAGCCTGTGCTCGTCCCCCGAGGGTGACTAGAAAAACACGACAGATGACATGGTCGGGGGCGGAGGATAGGTCCAATCCAACCAAGTATTGGTGTATGTGATCTTGTGGGTCTCTTCCATCGGCGTCCCCAATGTATAGTGGGACGTTGACGAGCCGCATTCCCGAGGGAATGGACGCTAGGGAAATCTCGGGGGTAAAAGGGGAAATTTTGAAAGTGGGATCCTCCTTATGAGCTATGGCTTTCTTGATATCACTCATTTCTTTCCGCAAACCATCTAACATCCCCCATAGGGCATGATTATTAACTCTAGGATACTCCCAAGGGCGGGATATTCCTCCTCCTTGGCCTATCCTAGGATTTTCTTCATAATTATCATACCTTAGCGGTTCTCGTAGAGGTTCACGACGCCATGAGACAGGAGTAGGGCTCCGTCCACTAGGGGGTGTCCCTTCTTCCGAGGGAGGATTCCTCCATCTGGGGGATTCGGGGGACTGATTGCCGAGATTCCTTCATCCTCGGGGGGTTTTTTGGGTCGTGGCTTCTATGAGTCTTTCAAAGACTGAGCGAGGGATATTGATGCAATCCTGTGTACCAGACTGGTGGGGGGATAAAGTTTCTTCCGAGTTGCCTTGACGGGTCTGAAAACTTTCGCTTTCAAACAAATCGTCCATAATAGACAACGCTTGTTGAACACGCTCAAAGGTAAATTCTTACAGCGTTCCCACAGACGGCACCATTTTGTTAACAGGTTGGAGATTATAACCTAATTAACGGGGTAATTTAGGGGTTGGAACGCTTTACCCGGGATTCAAAAAGCGTTGACTGTATAAGGATAACAAGACGAGAATATTTCTTCTTTTATTCACTGAATTTCCCTCCTTTTATATCTCTATCATGTATGTAAATGATTATTCCTTTTTTTTCTTATTGTTGTTTTTCTTCAATCAATCACCCCCTTAATATAGAGTTTGTTAGGGACATGTGTCGTTATGCATGTGTTTTAATAAGTACATGTGTTGCAATATGTGTAAGAAGATGAGATAAGATATAATGTTGGTCTACTAGATGCTGACTAGGTTGATCTTTTCTCGTCTGATAGCTCTGAGATCTTCGAGGGACTGTTTTTTGGGATGTTAGTCCCCCAGGGGTGTTTTCGTCTTTTATTTGGTATCCGAGTAGTTTGGCATGGTTTCTGAGGACTTATCTTGACCCCCGAGGGCTTTAACTTGATCTTTGGTGGGTTGACTTGATCTCTGAGGGCTTGACTTAGCCTTCATGGAGTGGTATTTTCTTGTGCGAGTCCTCGTAATGTTTTTCTGCTGACTTTTGTGTTGGGATCCGTTTTGGCTCTGAGATTTGATTTTAGGAGTGATGTTCCGAGGGCACTCCGTGTTGAGGAGTTTTCAGCAAAGAAGCATTCTCGTGAGTTTATGGGACTCGGGGTCCTTGGTGGTCCCTCGTGGCGTGTTTGATGGATATCCGAGTCGCGCGGATTCATCGGGTTTTATCATTTCTACGATGCCACGTGAATATATTTTCTTTATTCATCGTCGTCTTTCCACGGGACGCTTGGTATCTCCTCGGGTATTTCTTTATATTGCTTTTAGGTCAGTGACCATGCGAATTGGTAACTCTCAGAGGGCCTCCTCGTGGAAGTTGGTTACATCTCATCGGAAGTACTCGTGACAATATTATTGTCCGTATATTAATTCCTATATTTAGGACTAATATTTTCTTTAATCTCGTAGTTATTTTTAATGTTAACACACATTATTGTGAGTTATGAGAGCATAGAAGGGTAAATCGAATAGAAAAGTAAATTGGGAGTATAATAGCCGAGTCTACGCATTGGCATAACTTTCTATTGTCACTTTATTTTCCCCTTGTTTTTTGGCAAGTCTGCGTTTGTATATGTGCGTGAAAACCAACCTCTTCGTTTATTATACTCATAGCTCTAGACTTATTTTGACTCGACCCCGTCAAAAATGCACCAGGTATCAGGAAATCCTCCATAGTAATTTGTTGTACTTAGCTGCACTAGCTGATATTCAGTCTCAAGAATCCACAACACCTTCACAGGTGTCAAAATATAATTCATTATCAATTACAATGAATACTCGCTCTAACTATGCGAATGTATTAGCAGATTCCTCCATATTTCCAGCAAGGTGGATCGGAGGCTCACCCTGGCAATGGATATTAATGGTGAATATTGAAGTCGGATCTCGAATCTTTCTAGTTTCTTCCATTTCCCATAGTTCTATTTTGACTGATCTTTTCACAACCGAAGTACACTTTGCTTTTGTTTGTTTTCATTTTCATAGGCCACATGGATTCGATCGAACGTTCATGTTTCTATTATGTGCACTTGAATATGAATGCGCTTTTTATCAATATGTTAATAGGCACATCAGGTTCAAGCTATACCAGTTTTGAAGTCCGATGTTACCCAAAAAGCTTTTTAAATGGAAAACATTAGTTGAGGTATAATTTGGCTAGAACTCAAGATGCACAATTATCACTTAAGAGATAATATTAATATTCTATTTGATTTGTAAATATAAACCCCCCCAATATAAAATAGAGAAATGGTAATCAAGATCAACTTTATTTCTGGAAGAGATATAAAATGTCATGAACTATATTTCGGTCTTATTTCGTTTGGGTTACAATACACTTGATATCTGGTGAAAACAGCTCTTGGCATCCATCATACTCAGTAAAGCGCATCCTGCAGTTGAATCCACTAACAAATCTATCCTGGGTAAAGGGAACGGGTCTCGGGCAACGCTTGTTCAAATCAGTGTAATCCACATACATCCTCCAAGTCGCTTCCTTCTTGAGAACCAATACAACGTTGCTCAACCATTTTGAAAATCTCAACGCGTAAATATGTCGAGCAGCTAACAGCTCCTAAACTTCCTTCTCGGCTGTTTCATTCTTTTCCTTGCTAAAATTGCATTTCTTCTGCCTCACCGGTTTTGCATTTTATCCACATTCAGTCGGTGCACTATTATTATTGGATCTATCCCGTGAAAATTTGAATATGTCCAAGCAAATATGTCAGCATTCTGCCTGAGATAATCTACCAACACACCCTCTATCTTAAAGCCCATAGCTGCTTCGACTTTTATGAATTTTCTAGTATCTTCTTTAAATAGCTGAACTATTTTGAACTTCTCCAGTGGCTCCATCTTGCATTCCTCCATTGCTTCATTAATTGATTTTTTGCTTTTTCCCGGCCTTGCTCCTGAGGTTCATGTCTCTTTCCATTCTCATCTCTACTCGTTTTGAGCTTCTTTTTAGCTTTGACTACTACGCCTGATGGACCGCTCCGTCTCTTTGTTATTTTAGTTACTTAAATCTAAACGTAATTTAAATGGTTTCCCACAGACGGCGTCAATATTTTGAACTTATTTCATCTGGGTTACAATACACTTGATATCTCGTTGCAATGGGCCTGACTATGACAAAATAATATTAATCTATTACATGGAACACTACCTTGGTCCAGAACACCTACTACGTATTACAAGTACAAAATAAGCTTAAACAACCTTCTAAGACAAAGAAAATGTTTGGTCGAACGGAGAGCATTCGACTCAGGACTCTCGAACGGAAATGGTTCGATCTTGCTTATCGTCGAATCCAACGAATGTCGAATGATCTTGATTCGACGTTGCTAACCTCGAATTGGAATTGTTCGATTATATTGCTTTGGTGGATAATATTGAATCTATAAGACGATCGAATCGGATGGACGATCGAATCAAAATGAATGTCGAATCACTCAATTCGATCGATGTGAGTATGTGTCGAGTCTTCAATGTGTCCACCAATGTTGAGGGACGGGGTATTTATAGATCCCGTCCCATGGGCCCCTTTCAGTCTTCGAAGTAGGTCGGTTGAATGGGCTTGATTCGACCTTCAGGTATCAATCGAATGATGACCATTCGATATAGAACTTATTGGGCCTTTCTTGATTGGGCTGGCCTAGAATACTATTTTGGCCCTTCCTAAACTACCCCCATCAAACTACAATGTAGAAGGTCAAATTGTTTTATATTTTTTAATATAAAATTGGTGGTGATGAACAAAAGTATAACTTCTTGTCATATGTCTGCCAGCCATACAAAATTAGGTTTTCTAAATCTTGAGGGTCAATGGGTCACCCTCCCCGGAATTGACATGTGTCCACTTGGACCTTTTTTTTCTTCTTCTTATGATGTACATACTTTTTTTTTTCTTTTCTTTTCTTTTGACATCTTTTTTTCTCTCCTCTTTTTGACGAAATACTTCATCTTCTTTTTTCATTTTACCATTTCTCATTTTTACTTACATACAAAAAAAAACTTGCTTGTATTACTTTTTGATCTTGTAGTTTGAATAATTATAAAATGTGTACAACAATAATGTCAACAATTAGTACTTTTTCATTTGCAATTTTTACCCAATCCATTAAAAATAATATTTGTACCTCAATGGTGAGCACCTTGTAAAGTTTAAACAACCTTAATAATACGTGTAAATTCCAAACCTACCCCTATGTTATGTTTAATTGGCATTTTTTATGTTAAAAAAAAAAAGGAAAAAGTACGGACTATACCCATCGTTTAGCCTCTTTTACGAAACTATACCCAACCTTTGAACTTTTGCAATAATATACCCAACCTTTGAAAACCGTAACTATACTATACCTATACTAAGTTTTCGGCCAAAAAACGTCATTTCCTGACAAAGTGACATCATGTCTCGGCAAGTGAGGGGGTAATATAGTCTTTTCGGTATGGCCTCTTATTTAGGAGGGAATAAGGACACATAACATCAATTTTCCCGCACTTTAATTGTGGATTCTCAAAAACCCTAAAAGTCGCAAAAAGCCCCCCTCCTCAAATTCCTCAAAATTCGACCGATTCCTTCTCTAATTCTGCAAAATTCCGACAACATCAAAGCTTCTAAGCTTATTCCCGACAATGGGGTGGAAAATTCGAGTCGAAAACACACTTTTGCCTCAAGGATCCTTGATTCCCGGCTATGGTAAACTTTTTGTCCCTACCAACTTTGTTTTTTTTTTTTACTTTAATCATACTACGTTGTTGTCGATTGCAGCATTTGGGGTAGTGGGTGGTTAAATAATTGTATTATTGAACTAGGGTTTTGTGGGTACTGTTGTCTATATGCAGGGGGTGATGAGGATTTTTTTTCAATCATGATTCATCACTCTGGGAATATGGTGTTTCTGGGCAAACCTACATATATGGAGGGACAAATCAGCTTTGTGGACTACTGCACAGCTGATGAAATGTCAAGACTTAAGCTGATAAATATGGTTGTTGACCTCGGGTTGGGTGATGACTGGATGGTATTTTACAAGGATGAGCCAGAGGTGTTTGGTCTTCAACTTGCATGCATTACCAATGATGATGAAGCTTACCACATGGCCAAATTTGCTGCTCAACACAAACTGGTGGAGGTTTACCTTATGAAACCACCAGCACCCAATGATGCCTCTCTGTCAGATGATGATAGTGTTGAGTTTGTAGATGTTGAGGCAAGTGAAGATACATATCATCTCCCTCCAATTAGTGAGCCCCTTAACTATGGTGGAGATGATGAAGGGAATTATGGGTTTGGTGGTGAAGAGGATCCTGATGGCTTTGCAGAAGAGTTGGAAAGAGTAGCAAGTCAAGTTGAAGAACTCTCTTGTGGCAGGGACAGAAGTAAGGGTAAACAAGATAAGGGTAAGGAGAAGGCTAAGGAGAAAGGTAAGGGTAAACTTAGAGGGAAGAGGAGAAGTAGAGCATCTATTAATGCTTTTGGTAAGAGGATAGACATGGCATATGATGATGGTGCTGGACAGACAACAAATAGAGCAAAGACCTCAACTGAGGAAGTTCCGAGAGAACCTGCTACTACTGAAGAGAATGGTGCTGCATCTGGCAGCAATGTAAGAGATTTGCCAAGTTTTATATTAGAGAACTGTGGGCCACTAGTTGCAATCATAATAGACTTGGTGAACAATGATGACAGTGATGGTGAGGTTTATGTGGGATCTGATTCTGAGTACTCAGATGGGATGGAAGATGAAGATAATGATCTAAGGGAGGAAGCCAATCTTGACACATTGAATGTTGATCTTGAAAGTGCAACTGTCAACACAGAACCTAGAAGAGAATGTGATGCCAGGGCAGTACCATCTGCAGATGCCACTGCAGAGCCATCAAATGTTAATGGGCCAAGTACAGATGCCACTGCAGAGCCATCATCTGTTGCTCAACCTAACACAACTGCCTCTCAAACATGGGTGTCTGATGGCCCCCATGCTTCCTCTACACTCACTAGAGAAAGCCTTGTGAAAAAGAAGAAGAAAAGTGGATTACTAGAACCTGTAAGGGAGACTTACAGAAATCATGAAGTCTTCAATCCATTGATTGACATGGCAAAGATTGAATTCAGAGTGAAGATGGTATTCCAGCATCCTGATCACTTGAAGGATGCTATTAACCAATAGCTAGGGATGAAAAAAGGCCAATCAGAATGGTTAAAAGTTGTCCAAAGAAGATTAGTGCAAGGTGTGCTGACTTGGAATGCCCTTGGTACATATATGCTTCACAGATGAATGGTGAGAAGACCATGATGATAAAGACACTCATAGAGCCACATGAATGTCAAAAGGAAGACATAGCGAGACAGGCTACATCAACATGGCTAGCCAAGAAGTACTATGATAAAATCATCACTGATCCAAATTGGCCTGTAGAGTCAATGTTGACTATTTTAAAAAAGGCCAAGCTTATAGGTGCAAGCACAAAGTATTTGAAATGGGAAAGGGAGATGATGCTAAACAGTACTCATATCTCTGGAGATATGCAGAAGAAATGATGAATTCAAATCCAGGAACAACTGTGAAGATAAAATGCAAGTTGTTTGGTGAGATTTGCAAATTCAAGAGGATGTATGTATGCTGGGGTGCCTTGAAAAGTGGATTTTTGGCAGGATGCATGCCAATAATATGTTTAGATGGTACCCATTTAAAGACCAAAAATGGTGGGATCTTGTTAACAGCTGTAGGAGTTGATGCAAATAACAGCACATATCCATTTGCTTATGCAATTGTGGAGAAGGAGAAAAGTAAGACCTGGTCCTGGTTTCTGCAGCTACTCATTGGAGATCTCAACATCAATAACGGCTCACACTGGACCATCATGAGTGATAAGCAGAAAGGGTTGATTGATGTTGTTGAGAAGTTGCTTCCAAATAGTGAGCACAGATTCCGTGTGCTACATCTTTGGGCTAACATGAGAAAGGAATTCAAGGGTTTAACCTTGAAGCATATTCTCTGGAATGCTGCAAGAGCAACTAGGCAAGCTGATTATGATAGATACATCAATGAACTAAGAGTACAAGATCCAGCTGCTGCTGCCTGGTTAGTGGAAAGACCACCTGCTCACTGGTGTAAAGCATTCTTCTTACATCACTACAAGAGTGACCTGCTGCTGAACAATATGTCAGAAAGCTTTAATGCTTTAATTGTGAAGGCAAGATCTATGCCTATCATTGAGATGTGGGAGTATATTAGAATGCTTCTGATGAAGAGAATTGGAGTAAGGAGGAAGGAAATGGAGAGGGAGACAACATTGCTATGTCCCAAGATTGATGTGATGTTTAACAAACTAGTTGATGATTCTATCCAATGGATTGCCAATTGGAATGAGAGTCTGCAGTTTGAAGTTGTTGGCCCATTTACATCAGTGAGGGTAGTTAATTTGGCAGAGAAGACATGCAGCTGTAATAGGTGGCAACTTACATGCATACCTTGTGTCCATGCCATCAGTGGCATGGAGTATATGAAATACAAGAATCTGGAACAATTTGTCCACCCATGTTATCACAGAGAGACATACCTGAATATATATAGGCATTTCATGATGCCAATGGAGGGAAGAGAAGCATGGCCAATGCCTAGCACCACAACTGCAAAGTTAGTACCCCCAGAGCCTACAGTTATGCCTGGTCGACCAAAGAAATGAAAGAGGAACACAAAGAATGATGAAGTCAAGAAGCAAAGGATTGAAGATTCTATTGAGGCTGGAAAACTTAGTAGAATTGGAATAGGTATGACTTGTAGTTACTGTGGTAAACAAGGTCATAACATACGAGGTTGTGAAGTGAGGAGATCCAATCCTCTAGCAGGACCAGTTAAGAAGAAGCCTAAGAAGAAAGCTAGTCAGAATGAGCCAAATTTGCAGGTTATCCTTTCCTTGAATTAACTGGTGTACTATGTACTTATCCTTGATCTAACTGTTATACAATTTCCTTGTCCTAGGCTGAAGATGGTATTGGAACACAGAACTCTTCAGTGCACCAAGCACCCTTACAAGGAACTAGGAACAACTCTTCCACCCAAAATTCATCTGTTAACACAGGTACAACCCCTCAAAATGCTGGACCTCTCAAAAAGAAGAGAATACATGCTAGATATTACAAGAACCCTAAGGTATTGTACCAATTTATATATGTTGTAGTAGCTGCAAGATTCTGTTTGTAGATTGCTAAATACTCATTTGATATGTTGTAATAGCCACCAACTGCTCCTACAAATGTGCCATCACCAGCATACAACACAGCAACAACTAGTGAACCAGGTGTAAACCAGTTCCATCAGTGGTCATCAGCAAGTGAAGTACATGCTGCTGTTAATGCAACATGACAGAAGAGAAAATCACAGGTTAATATTTGCTTAAAGAACATTTGTGGGCTACTAAAGTGTTGAATATATGAATTGATGCTCTTAATTTATCCCTTGTTATTAGGTAGAACCACCCAAGAGAATGACAAGGAGTCAAACAACCCCTTCAAAAGCAACCTCTGATGCAGTTGTGCCCAATTTTTCAGCTCCAACCAGACCACCTACAAGAAGCCAACCTCCCCAAGCTATGCCTACTACAAGTGGTACATCTAAGCCTGTTGAGGCAAGTAAGAGAAGGTTGTTTCCAGAATCAACTCAAGCTCCCACAAATATCCCATCCACAAGTGCACCAGTACATGGGAATCGGGAACTAACTCCTCCTGGAAGGAAGAAGTTCAAAGCACCTGCACCAAGGCCTAAGATTGGAGTACCTAAGAGGCCAGTGAAAAAATCCTTTGTATCAACTGGGGAGTAATTTGCTAGTGTTTAGTACTCTTTTGCACATTTGATAATGGTGAAGTATTGTGATGATGATGAAGTTTTGTTGTACTTAGAGTACAGTATTTTAGGTTTGCCATCATCATCCATTTTGATGTACTTAGAGTACAGTTCTACATCTTTATTAGATGTGCCAAAGACAAGGTATTTGCTTTTGTTATATGTTCGTTTTTCATTGAAAGAGCGAATGCCATTTTGAATGATGTTGTTTGCTTGTGTTACATTTGTTAATGCTTTTGAAGTGTTTGATTTGTTTCATTCTACATATAGTGCTAAAACAGAACATAATAAGCAAGGATAGACAACAAAACCCAATAACTTTTATTAATATCATCTCAATGGCAAACAAAACACCATACATTGACAAGCAACCACCAACCATAATAAGCAAACAAAACATCATACATTAACAACCACATAAAACAAGCATTACCAGCAGCACCAGTACATATCAATGTTCAGATACATATCAAATAAAAACGATAAATTAAAACCACTCGAACCTCACCATTGTTCAGATACATATCAAATAAAAACGATAAATAAAAGCATAAATAAAACTCAAGCTTCCAGTCCCAACAACATCATTCTTCTTCCTCAGGTAGATGTGCCACCCAATGCATTGCAAAGAGTTCATGGAGGTATCCAGCGTTCTCGCAACCGTACATCCTAAAAAACTTCTCAAAACTGGTCTCCTGCACAACACAGAACATCAATCGAACAATCTTGTTTAAGAGTAAATAATCTACCCAAAGAATATGAAAGGAAAGACATACCTGGCGTGGGATTGCGTGATAGTCGGCATCGATGCTCACTGTCCACTCAGGCGGGGCACAGTGCACTCCTGGTAGTGCAAGAAACTTCTGCCACCTGAAGAACCAGCGACTCAGTTCATTGATCTTATTATAGATGGTGAGCATCTTGAATTCACCATCGCCACGGCGCAGGGCATCCAACTCTGGCTTGATCAGTCTTAAGCCAGCCTAGAGAGTAGCCAGATTCCTCAAACGGTGCCTACGCCCATAGTCACACAACTTTTTCATCAACTCCTTCTCGAAATAGAGATTGAACTCCCCATCGTGAATCAACCAAGCTACTTCATTGTGGTTTGGGAACTCCATTTTTTTCCTCTCACAAGATTCAAACAAGTTTGGAGGATTAGAGGATTAAGATTGTTGGTTAAAGTTTGATGTTTAGAGGGGGATTTATAAGTCATAAGGTGACTGTTCGTATGGACATGACTCTTCAGTCCATTATACGAACAGTCACCAATGCCACCATTTCCCCACACATCAAACTTTGGAAACCGATTTGTTCAGTTCAATTAAAGCCACTTCATTTCATACACCCACAACCTTGGAACTTACAAACTAGCATACTCCTTCACAAAATCGAACCACTGCCAATTCATCATTTTTTCCCTAAAACCTTAAACGTTCAAAAGAAACCCCAAAGTACATACATGAACACGATAACAAGTACAATCTTAAACATTTTTTCCCTTTTCTTCACCCTAGCCAATTCATCTTCAAGCCCTCTCACCCTACGGAGCAAGCCGAGTATTATTTGCCTCGATCTAGTGCACATTGGTGGGTCGACCCAAACCCAGTAATTACAACTGCCTAATCCCTGTCAAAAAACAAAATCGAATTACGACGAAATCAAATTAAAACGAATTACTACCAAAAAAATTCAAATTTGCGACTTACTGGTGGCCTAGTGCATTGAGAGAATCTACGACCTGGATTATTGTCGGTCCAAGATGTTTCCAACGAAGCTCTTATCCCACAAAGACACAATTGCGGGTTATCCATCTTAATCGACCAATTTTTTTGAATAATTGAACTGGAGAAATTAGGGTTACGAATTGGGGGAAAACATTCGGTTTAATAGCTGAGGGAGCCGTTATGTTACTGTTGGGAATAGTGACTTACCTGTTTTACCCCTCAAAAATTTGAATTTTTGCCGGAAATTTAGTATAGGTATAGTATAGTTACAGTTTTCAAAGGTTGGGTATAGTTTCGTAAAAGAGGCTAAACGATCGGTATAGTCCGTACTTTTCCCCTTAAAAAAATTAGCAAAAGTTCCTCGTAATGTTAAAAACATTAACAAAAACTCCTTCCCGTTTTTGACAAAATTCTTCATCTTCTTTTTTCATTTTACTACATTTTATTTTTACTTACAGATAAGAAAAAAAAACTTGTTTGTATTACTTTTTAATCTTGTAGTTTGAATAATTAAAGAATGTGTAAAACAATAATGTCAACAATTAGTACTTTCCATTTGCAAAATAATGTAAACTTTTCAAAATATTAGACATTAAATCAAAAAATTAAAAGCA
Source organism: Linaria vulgaris (assembly GCA_948329865.1). NCBI lineage: Eukaryota > Viridiplantae > Streptophyta > Magnoliopsida > Lamiales > Plantaginaceae > Linaria > Linaria vulgaris. The sequence goes on from OX415252.1 coordinate 678,314, forward strand.
GAAAAAAAAAATATAGAGGTTGATGATATAAAATGAAAAAGAAGTGTTATTACATAATGATATGATAACAAATTTTAACATTTTTTTGGTGCTCATGTACTATTAAAATAATATTAAAAGATTAATATGGTTTGCAATAATTATATTGAATGAACTTTAGAAACTGATATTTGCAATAAATTTAAATTACACATTTCATTTGTACACAAAAACCAATGCAGGCCGGCACTTCCAAAATATGGTCGACAATATTATAATCGGACACAACAAATCAAATCATCTCTCTTATAATAGACTTTCTCATAATAATTAATGAAATATCAAAACCAACATAGAAATATTATCACCATGTTTACACCAAGAATAGAAATATAATCATGTGGTGTATACTACTGAATATTTGAATCAAAATTAATAAGACTGGAGTATTGTTGAATATCATCTCGAAAAAAAAGTATTGTTGAATATATATATTATAAATTATTTGTGAAACAAACCTAAAATTCTGTCACTTAACGTAGTAAATCAATATCATACATAGTAACAAATTTCGCGACGTGAGTGAGTTATGACATATAAATATAGCTTATGACATATGTCGTATGACATATAAGGGTTTGGTCCATCAACAGAGGCACATACCTGCTACTACAATCAAGGAGGCTGATCATCTATAAATACGAGGCTCATCCTCATTTACAAGGGACCTTTTTTCTCTTCTCATAATCACTCCTTTGATTGATCTACGGAGATTGACCTATAGTGAATGCGACCTATAGAGATTGATCTACGAAGATTGACCTATCAAGATTGATCAACGAAAATTGATCTACGAAGATTGACCTATAGTGAATGCGACCTATAGAGATTGATCTACGGAGATTGACCTATCAAGATTGATCTACGGAAATTGATCTACTGAGATTGACCTATCAAGATTGATCTACGGAAATTGATCTACGGAGATTGACCTATAGTGAATGCGACCTATAGAGATTGATCTACGGAGATTGACCTATCAAGAATGATCTACATAATTTGATCTACAGAGATTGACCTATATCGAATGAGACATATTGATATTGATCTAAGAGAAGTTTGATCTACATAGATTGACCTATAGTGAATGTGACCTATAGTGAATGAGACCTATAGAGATTGATCTAAGAGAAGTTTGATCTACAGAGATTGGCCTATAGTGAATGAGACCTATAGAGATTGATCCAATGGGATTTTGATCTACAAAAATTGGCCTATAGTGAATACGACCTATAGAGATTGACTTATGAGAATTGACCTAGCTCAATGATCTCCCAAATTGACCTAGCTCAATGATCTCCCAAATTTACCTACATCAGTTTGCTCTGCATTTTGATCTATCAAGTTTGATCTACATTTTTACGGCTCTTTACGACCTATAGCGCGCTTATAGGCTTCTCCCTCAACGGGCATCAACTGACCTAGGCATCCACATACAATTATAAACATCGATATCCGATATGAAAAGGTCCGAGCATCACCTTCGACCACGATCGGCCACCATCGAGAAATAATAAACTACGTTCGGCTTGATTCCCTACACGGGATACGTAGGCAGCTTGGCTTAACCCCATGTTCAATCTGAAATCTACAAACTCCTCAATTCACACCAGTGACTTCTAGTTGACGTAGACGCCATCAACGAGCATCAACTGACTCAGCATCAGAGCACTTACTCTTGGTCAGCCTCGACCTAGTTCACGTGTCGTGTTTTTCAGTGCAGGTTTCCCGAACTCAAAGCTAGCTCAGGACCAATAAGGAGTTTGGGTTAATCTGACGTGGAGTGATTAGTCAGCGGACAAAATTACCCCGCATCAGTGGCGCCGTCTGTGGGAAACCACTAAGTGCACTGTAGAAGAAACACCCGTGTTCATCACTATGGTAAGGTCTACAAGAGCAACCAAAAGAGCTCAACGCCACCACAACTACTCAACAATGTTGAAGGTTCTATCTAGAGACTGAACCTATTGACCCCCAATACAATGATAACAGAACAACAAATTTAAGAGGAATAATGTCACTTGTTGCGCAATCAATCTACCGAGGAAGAAAGAAGTTCAAGCTCATAACACACGAACTTACAACAATCAACACTATTTGCATCACCAAATGAACCACCTTCACTAGAAGAGGACTCGCTATTGTTCGACTCGCTACCACCACTTTCAGACTCTAACTCAGCACTAGAGCCCTCTTATCCAGACATCTCATCATCAGTTGAATCATCACTTAAAGAAGACATATTCATAAATGTGAAGTCTACAGCAGATTGCTTATTCAATAACTTGGATTCCATTTTGCTATTATTCCCGAGAGAAGACGCCATGATGATCAAGAATTAAACAAATGCATGTTCTGTAATTCCCATTGCCAAAGACTAGAAGGAAGTAAACAATCAATTTAAGTATTTCATAAGGAATAACTTTTTTCTTGTGAACTTACTGGAACATGCGAACTGATTTTGAGCAAACTCTTCACTCGAAACAAGCAGCGGCGCAAGCAAACTCCCGTAACATGCAATCTTCATCGCCAAACAGATTTGCAGCGTACGAACTCCTCACTGCAACTCGAATGAACGCCAACGAACAGCAGCTTTGCCCGGAACTCCTTACACGAACATCAGCCTTAGTGATCTCCTCGGGGAACAGTTGTACGACTACTCCTCGCGCCAACGTTGCAGCAAGCCCAACCTCCTTGCACCAACAAACAACAGTCACGCAATCTCCTTGTGTCGATGAACAGAAGATGCACGATCTCCTTGCGTCGACAAACAGCAGCAAACCTAACCTCCTTGTGCCGACGAGCAGCTTTGCAACTATCTCCCTTGCGCCAACGAATAGTAGCCCGCGCGACCTCCTTGTGTCGCCTACGAACAACACGCCTGAATCCCTCGTGCCGATGAACAGCAGCTACACGATTTCCTTGTGTCGACGAACATCAGCAACACTATTTCCTTGTGTCGACGAACAGTAGCCGCGTAACCTACTTGCGCCGACGAACAGAAGCAACGCGATCTTCTCCGTCACAAATTCACCATGCACGAGCATATCTGCAACTGAACTCCCAACGTGCGAACTCCGAGAACAGCTGCAAAACTTCGACGAACGAGAAATCCTTGCATGTGAAGCATCAAATTATGAACACTTATGAAGTTTGCAACGAGCTCGACTGCGACGACCCCGCTACAAACTGGGGGACTTAATGGTGCGCCATAATATGGATAATGACACGTCAACCCTATCATGTCAACCACGTTAGTCCTAGAGCTAACGTCCCTCCTAATGCACATCAACTGTTAGGGCCAACATGGAGGCCCAACCCATCAAAGAAAAGCACATTGCACTCCTACAACTAAGGATATAATCAGCTTATAAGTACCCCCATTAATCACAATCAAAGAGCCAACCCATGGCACCTGCTTAGGGCTAACCTGGGGCAACCCTTAGTCATAACACACAATCTGACAACAATCAAGAGGCGTTCCACTACGACGTCACTCTACACAACGTGGTAGAGCGTAGTCACATACACTACACGAGGCACAACATGGACCACCTGACCTTTACAAAGGAATGGCGGACGAAAATCTCCCACAAACTGTAGAGATGATAACATCCTGACACTTTCATCATTGTCAACTCAACTGCAATATGAAACTGGGGGACTCTCTATATGATTGAAACAACTGGCACAATTTGTTATAGCTATGCAAATGATGATGATAACACATGCAACAAACTTTGTCAAGCATCACAACAACTATTTCAAATATCCAGTCACCACACTCAACAATGACAAAAGAACACTTCTATTCCAACATTTCAGTCGCTGCTCACCTACAAAGGGGCATGGTGGAAAGGAGAAACAAGGCATGGCTGACAAAAAAAATTTAGGCTACAAGTTCCATAAATTGGAGTCATGCGCACTCGAAAAACACAACAAGCAATGAGAAAAAATGCACAAATGCTAAAACTCTCATGCAAACAAAGCCACATTGATGATCGCTAGCTTATCAGAACAAAACATCGGCAATGAAATTAAGGCAAGACCCATACAAGTGAAGACACAAAAACCACACAAGATGATGAAAATAAACTAGGTGAAGAGCCTATTGGGCGAATATCCCATAAAGTAGGCCATTATCGTAAGCCCTACCGAACTAAACTAGGTGAAGAGCCTATTGGACGAATATCCCATAAAGTAGGCCATTATCGTAAGCCCTACGAAAATAAACTAGGTGAAGAGCCTATTGGGTGAATATCCCATAAAGTAGGCCATTATCGTAAGCCCTACCGAAATAAACTAGGTGAAGAGCCTATTGGGTGAATATCCCATAAGGTAGGCCATTATCGTAAGCCATACCGAACTAAACTAGGTGAAGAGCCTATTGGGCGAATATCCCATAAAGTAGGCCATTATCGTAAGCCCTACGGAAATAAACTAGGTGAAGAGCCTATTGGGCGAATATCCCATAAAGTAGGCTATTATCGTAAGCCCTACCGAAGTAAACTAGGTGAAGAGCCTATTGGGTGAATATCCCATAAAGTAGGCCATTATCGTAAGCCCTACCGAAATAAACTAGGTGAAGAGCATATTGGGTGAAAATCTCATAAAGTAGGCGAGCTGCAAAAGCCCTACCAAATTAAAAAAGCTAAAAATCGTGCATGAACTCGTATACAAATTGAAAAGCAAAACCAGGGAATGAAGAACCAAAGTCATGGAAGGTAGAAAGCAGTCTTCTACAAATTGAAGAACAAAAAATCAAGGAAGGAAGAAAGCAAAAACAAGCAAGGAATAAATCAACCTTATGCAAATTGAAGAACAAAAACAAGGAAGAAAAGAAAGAAACAAGAACACTTCATTAACAAAAGTAGAGATCCAGAAAACATATGTCAACCAAAGCAAAGTACCAGGCATAAAAAACAAGACCATACTTATTCCAGAAAAGACAAGAAATAAATATCCAATGTACTAGAAGTTGAAGAGAAAATCATATGCAACAAAAAGTAAGGCCAACATGCCAGCTTCAACTCTCAAAACATCCTGACCAGCTAAGGCAGCGGCATCATACCTCATGTTATCTCTCCACGCATACATGTTCCTCGGCAGTGAAGCCATATGCAACAACATGATGGGCAACATGGTCTGGTCCACAACTTCAGTAAGAGGAAGGGTAATGCCAGCAACAACATCGTCATGATCATACTCCTCTCCATGTTCCCAAAGATATAAACAGATGCGGTATCACACGCAAAATAGACAACAAATTACAAATCAAAGAGACAAACACAACAAATATCAAAAATTCAAAACAAGACAAAGGTCCATCAAAGGCAAGGCACAAGAAAATGTACAAAAGCTAGAGAAAGGGATAAACGCCTAAATAAAATCAACAAGAGCCACAACTCCAGCAGATTTCTCTTTAAAAACAAAAATTTCAGCTGTAAGCACTTAATGGCTATTGCGCTACTTTTCATGCGTGTCATCATAACTCTTATCATGCTCAGTCATGGCCGCCTAATCGTGCGTCACAAAATTGATCTTTGCTTGTGCTTTTGCAACATCCACTGCTACCCTCTTTTGGCCTCTCATAAAAGCCTCTAAGAATAGTCCTTCTACTCCTCAAGTGCCCTTTATGCAAGAATCTTTGCCTCTTCAACATAGAGAGACTGTTTGACATCAAGACTAACAGTAGTGTTTTAGCTGGGATGGTTTAGAAACGCAAATTATGGCTTTTTGACTGTAAATAAGTTTGCAAGGTGCTCGTCTACTACGACCACCTTACAAACTGGGGGACTTATGTTATACCATAATTTGGTGTGATTCCCTTAGTGGGCCTATCAAAATACTATTGTCCTACGAATGTACCAGCCCAAAAGGCCCATTCACGAGCCAGATCGGCCCAAATAAACCGTCCCGACAAAGGGGCCCAAAAGCCCATTATGCAAGCCCGATATACCATATGACATATAAATATAGCTTATGACATATGTCGTATGACATATAAGGGCTTGGCCCATCAACAGAGGCACATACCTGCTACTACAATCAAGGAGGCTGATCATCTATAAATACCAAGCTCCTTCTCATTTACAAGGGACCTTTTTTCTCTTCTCATAATCACTCCATTGATTGATCTACGGAGATTGACCTATAGTGAATGCGACCTATAGAGATTGATCTACGGAGATTGACCTATCAAGATTGATCTACGAAAATTGATCTACGAGATTGACATATAGTGAATGCGACCTATAGAGACTTATCTACGGAGATTGACCTATCAAGATTGATCTACGAAAATTGATCTATGGAGATTGACCTATCAAGATTGATCTACGAAAATTGATCTACGGAGATTGACCTATCAAGATTGATCTATAGAGATTGATCTTCGGAGATTGACCTATCAAGATTGATCTACATAATTTGATCTACAGAGATTGACCTATATCAAATGAGACCTATAGAGATTGATCTAAGAGAAGTTTGATCTACAGAGATTGACCTATAGTGAATGAGACCTATAGAGATTGATCTAAGGGGAGTTTGATCTACAAAGATTGATCTATAGTGAATGAGACCTATAGAGATTGATCCAAGGGGAGTTTGATCTACAAAGATTGACCTATAGTGAATACGACCTATAGAGATTGACTTATGAGAATTGACCCAGCTCAATGATCTCCCAAATTGACCTAGCTCAATGATCTCCCAAATTTACCTACATCAGTTTGATCTGCATTTTGATCTATCAAGTTTGATCTACATTTTTACAGCTCTTTACGACCTATAGCGTGCTTATAGGCTTGTCCCTCAACGAGCATCAACTGACCTAGGCATCCACATACAATTATAAACATCGATATCCGATATGAAAAGGCCCGAACTTCACCTTCGACCACGATCGGCCATCATCGAGAAATAATGAACTACGTTCGGCTTGATTCCCTACACAGGATACGTAGGCAGCTTGGCTTAACCCCATGTTCAGTCTGAAATCTACAAACTCCTCAATTCACACCAGTGACTTCTAGTTGACGTAGACGCCATCAACGAGCATCAACTGACTCAGCATCAGAGCACTTACTCTTGGTCAGCCTCGACCTAGTTCACGTGCCGTGTTTTTCAGTGCAGGTTTCCCGAACTCAAAGCTAGCCCAGGACCAATAAGGAGCTTGGGTTAGTCTGACGTGCAGTGATTAGTCAGCAGACAAAATTACCCCGCATCAAAGGTGTTCCAAAAAAATCGTAATAACCGATGAATTTTTTAACGTGATTCAAAAAAATCGTAATAACCGATGTCCGCTGAAGATAATTGAAATGTTTATGTACTTTTTGGAAGCATTTTTTTCCAAGCTCGATTGTATGTATCTTTGACCAATAATTAGAAACTCGTGATGTTGTTTTGAGATCTCTTCAACAAGTTTTAAAAAAATTGTACAATTATGAGTTCAATACATCCTGTTTCGCAAATAAACGAGTATTCCTTATTCATTATCAGATAATCGTTCATTCACAAACATCGTGTGGAACTAAATACATTTGCATTTCCCATCATATAGAAAACACATTCGCATTTCCCATCATATAGAAAACCCTTTTCGCTAGGCGGGAATGGACGCTCTTATTTGGCCAAAAATAAAAAGTTCCAATACATAGTTACACAATTAAAGAAATGCATTATGTTGTTAAAATAAGGAATAAAGCCAAATGAAATCATATTAAATTTGTCACAGTTGAGAAGTTTTCAACGATTAAAAAAAAAACATTAAACCCCTAGGTAAATTATGAGCTAAATATTATAAAACTGTAAAAAAAACAATATCAAAGCATGCAATAATATTATAACAATTACCAAATTCTAAATCTTCTAAATGTCATAAAAAGCAAAAAAAAAAAAAAAAAAAAAATCCAGCTCAAGCCTTGAAGCACAAAAACTGCTGCTGCCGCTGATTAACCGACGACGTCGTTTCCTTATCAATCAAACACCTCACCTGACAAAACTCCTCCACGTGGCACGGAATATTAATCAACCCTCTCTGCTCGAATCCGTACTCCTCCTCCGCCACCTCCAACAGCCGCACGAACCGCGGATGATTCACATACTCCACCGGAATCACAAACCGCCGCCGCTGCTCCGCCCCCTGCCCCACCGTCACCGCAAACCATCCTTTCGGAATATTCTTCGCCATTACGAATTACTACGCAAAATTAACACCAAAATCGAACCGCAAAACAGATCTGAATAAGCTACGAATGGTAACGATGAGAGTACGGCCACGGATCTGAGGCGGAGATTGCGAGTGTGAATCGAGTTAGGGCACAATCGGTTAGGGATTTGGGGAAATTACTCATCGTGTGTCGATTTTAACAACAATAACAGTGAATTGCATATGAGAGAGAAGAAAAAAAATATAATTTGGGGTGAATTTGACGAAGAATTTTGAGGCTGGGGTACTTTTTGTAATTTTGAGCTTTTGTTATGGAGTGGGGAAGAGAAATGAAGAGGTGGTTTGTTGATTTATATATATACGGTGAGGCGGTGGCACGAGATGTAAATAAGTCGGTCAGCAGAGGGTAAGTATAGGATTTGACATTGCATGAAATATATCAAATTGCAAAAAACTACTCTTGTTTTACATAATAGACAAAGAGCTTCTTGGAATGGGATCAAAAGTTCCGTGTTGCGAGATAGGTATTATAATTTTTTCGCAATGTTTTGAGATCTTTTTGTTGTATTTAGAAAGGATCATAAGATAGTAGCTAAAGTGAGCTCAGAAAAATCTCATAAAATTCGTCTTGGCAACGAAACGTATCGGGCTTTTAGAAGAAATTTTGAGTTCAACGCTCTTAAAAATAGTCGCGGGCAAGTCTTTGATTGATTTGCACGTGTGAAGCAAGAATATTTAATTTTTTACTATATTTATATTTTATACACGTTGAAACGAGTAACAAACTTAATTTACTGTACTCACATGTGTTGAAACAAGTAACAAAATTTATATTTTTACTAAACTTATGTGATCTTAAAGGATTATATTGCATAAATTGAATATTCTTTATATGTACGTTTTTCATCATTTTTTTATTAGACATTACTTTCTAAATCAGTTAAAACCACAAATACTTTGATGGTTTTTCATTGTGTTTTTAATTGATTTTTGAAAAATGTAGAGTTGCAGTAGTTGAATAATCATGCACTTAATCAAATATTTTTACGCATGAGAAAACTTAACTATAATATTTTAGAAATTACTCATAGCTAGTTCTGTAAATAAAAACTACATAGGTAGCTAATTGCTGACTAATAATAACCCAGGGTAGTTTCTGCAATTTACCCCCTTGCAAAATAAATGAGTATATTTTTTTTTATCGAGTAGTTTTCTCAAAAATTGTAGTAGATTTGCATCGCGTGATGTAAATATATGAGATAATAATTGTTAAATTACAGGTAGTAGGTTTCTTCTTTGTTATAATTATTGGTAGTAGATTAAGTACTATGACTCCGTGCACGTTACTTTTTGTTGGTAGTAGATTTGCATCGCGTGAGGTAAATATATGAGATAATAATTGATGAATTAATTGTTGGGTCACATTTTTTTATTTTTACGTAATTTATGCGTGTCACTTGTACAAAATATAAACCATAAAATTGAGGTAACAAAATCTCGGTCAAGATTATTAGTTTGTTCCGCGGATCCGCCACAATAACATGTAATAAATATTAGTTAATATGCTTGTTTAAAGCAAAATATTTATTAATATGACAAAATTAACTTGATTTTTAGCCATATATTGGGATTATGATCTAGAATCTAGATTCCAAATTTCCACCACAAAAATCTCCACTATCAAAGTCAAAGATCTTTTATGCCACGTGCAATGTACCATGTTTTTTCACCCATTTTCTTTTACTCTTTTAGTTTTTTCACATATGGTTACTTTCGATTACCTTAACGTTAGATACTAAAATTATAAATTTGATTAATGGGAACTTGATGAATATTCACTGACAACATTAAATATTTGGACTCGAAACGTATTAGTGGAGAAATTTTGCAAGTAAGATAATGCATTTTAATTTATTATTTCAAAACTAAGATTGTGAAATACAAAGCTACGGGAACGTTATGAAAATCCTTTGGGTTACTCTAAATATATGTTTAATTACATATAATATTTAATTAGTGGAGATTTGGTGGGCCTACAAATGTATTGAGCTTTACTTTGAAGAAAATCTTGAAAATGGACCACGAGCAATGGCAGAGAATAGAGATGGCCCTATCAATGGGAACTAACCAAATAAAAGAATTATTTCATACACATTGTTACACTGCGTGCAACAATTCAGTTACTATATTGACAATAATTTCAGATAAGATTATGGTTAATTAATACACATAAGAAAATATTATCATATTTATCGTTGGTTGCTTCGCGACAATCATGCAACGACGAGAAGAAATATTTTTTTCCAAATAAGATCGCATTGATTAAGAAACAATTATTTCAAGTAAACGACGCGGTGCATATAATTATTATTTCGATCATTTCTTACACTATCAAGCATCACCACACACCAATTGATTTTGATTTTGTATTTTGCTGTCTCAAATATTGGAGGCTTTTAAAAATAAAAGCCTAGCTCTGGTTCAAGACCAAATCTATAGACTTTGGTTTTTATTTAGTATTGCAATATTGCGCTAGAAATGTGCTTGATTAATTGTAGGTTGTAGTTGTTATTTTTTTTTTCATATGTTTTTTTTTTCTACGAGTACTTCTGATACTCAATTGTAGCTTAAACTTGTTTTCATAATAAAGTTCTTTGATGATAATATATATATATATATATATATATATATATATATATATATATATAGTATCATGCTTGACGTAAACTTAAAAACAATTGATTTTGTAGTGCGATAAATATGTTTTGACGGTCAGAGAGATCTAATGCGCTTTCACTTACAATTAGATTCAATTATGTCATCTCGTTTTGCACACCTTTTTCTTTCCACCTTAATTTGTGGTTGAAATGATTATGTCCCATTGTCTTTCTTCTTATACTCTTTTATACATTTCACAATTAAAGATCATTTTGAGTAAAATTCCGGTTTTGATACTTCATCTTAACTTTTGAATTGGGGCTGCGGCACTAAATGTTCGTATCATTATATATATTAGTTTCACATAAAGAAAATATAATAATATATAACACAGTACACTCTCACAAATTTATATATATATATATATATATATATTTACGAGTTAAACTTAACTATTTGTCTAAACTTTGGTTTGTGTTGGTTACGGTAGAGTATTGTCGATTAGGTGACTCATGTTTTATGCCTCTTCAATTTTTATTTTAAGTCTGAAACTATATTGTGATTGGTTAAAGCCAGCTATTGTTTATTTTAGCATCGTTATAATAAAAGATTGTACGGGTGCCTTTTTTCCCCGTATCGTAACAAAATTAGTTTACTGATCGATTCTTGGAACTCTATATAATGTAAGTACAAGAATTCTTTCATATACAATACATCGAAGTATTGATAGGATAAATTGAAAACAAAAACAATTTGTTCAATACAATAAAAAGCCGGATATTCGATGCACTTGGTTCTTTGTAATTTGGAGAATTTGGTTGTGTAGAAATGACTTAATATTCAAAGGGAAGCATGCCGATGAATATGATATGTTTGAAGTACCCAAATTCAAATTTGGTCGTGGTTGAAGTGACGGCATATTTTTTTTTCCTTTTTGATTGGTGTTCTTTACCTCTCCATTGTATGTATCAACTTGTTTTTGTTGGAGTTTTCCTTTTACTCCAATTAATAATATTCTCATTATTTTGTTGGATTTCTCTTTTACTTCAACTAATAATACTCTAATTATTGCCGATAAAAAAAATAGATTCGAATTAACTAAAAGCATGCACATTGTAGTTGATCAAGAAAGTAAAAACATATCATATGACAAGACAAATTAGTTAAATGAGAATCTAAATATCATAGTGAAACAAGAAAGGTATAAAAACTTTAAAAGAGACTCCTACTTTCACAAATTGAACAAAACCTTAACACTAATTTACTTGCATTCTCCTCTTCCAAACTCAGTACTAAATGTTTTTTTCTTTCTCAAATAGTACCAACAATTTGAAAGGGGGGACATAAGCATAAACAACTTGTTGTCTCGCTTTCATTTGAACTCGCTTTGACTGGATTTTCTCGTGTAGAAATGACCACAATACCCCTTCATAGATGAAGAAAATTACTATGCAACCAATCATTAAAACACAGAATAATTTTTTTATGCCACTTTGTGTGCCACATGATCTTGACGAAGCACTCTCTTTTAATATACAACGCCATGTGACACACAAACTGACATGTATTATGCTAAAATCACGGCCCTTGGCTCGTTTTCACAGACTCCAACGATGGTTTCAATTCATCGTTTAGACTCCACTTGCAACACTCTCCACCTGCGGCCAAAGCGTCGGCTATTGGCTTGAGCACCAAAATAACCTCCCCAATCGCCATGCAAAGCGCAACACAGAGGAACATGACGAGCACCACGAAACCATATGGGGCCTCTTCTGGGTCCCACAACCACGTCAGACAAAGCCCCAATATATGTACCGGCACCGCCACCATGACGGTGGTTGCCAAAATATTTATTCGACGCCTTATTCCTTTGTTGATCACAAGCCCCATGACACGCCAGCACGACAACAAGAACGCCACCGCGTAAGCAATGGCGAATCCGCCAAAAATTACGCAGCTAAAAAAGGGATAAGTGCATAAAATCGTCTTATTGCCGAACAAATCTGTCGTGAGCACCGAGCTTCCATGCATGAATTTGGGCAAAAGATTCGCCAAAGGTGCATAGTAGACGAATAGTATTTGTAACAACACAATCGGACAACAAATGACTAATACGAACACTAATGCCCACGAGCGACGAGGGTTACTTTTCTTGACCGAGACATTGACCAAGAAAAGCAACGTGATTAAAAAACCCGGTTCGAATATTCCCAAAGACAAAACGGCATGTAGCTTACATATTTCGGCTTGTTGTTTTAATGTGATCGTAGGTAAAAAAGGGTAAAGGTAGCTTCTACGAATAAATGGAAGTCTCAAAATTTCGTTAAGTGTCCAAAGAAGAACGAAAAATACGAGCAACAAACGTACGGTCCATAGAGAATTAAAATGTTGTAAATGATGCAAACGTCGTGATCTCAACCGGAGGTGGAAAATGAATAAAAAAGACAACAAAGAGATTAAAAGAAGGCCGGCAACAAAAGAAAGCGTCGTTAAATCAAATATGGTTTTACCGATGGGAATAGAAGAGAAGAAAATATTGTTATTGTTGTTGTAATAGGTGTTGTAACTATTATTACGTGTGGTGATATTTGTGAACTGAGGCGGAGGATTGAGAGATTGAAAGAGCTTTCTCATAGAATATGGTTCGACGGCGACGGTGGCCGTCGTGATGGCGGTACGACGTCGATGATGAGGGAGAAAATCGATAGCTACGATACTTTGTTGAGGCTGATGAGATTTGCATAATTTTTGGAGGGTTGGGGAGAGAGAAAGTGGGATTATTGTTTTGTTCTTGATATTTTTTTGTACTCTTGAAATTTATTTTCCCCTCCTCTTTCTCTTCCCAACCAAAGGGAAAAAACCAAGAAAATGGATGCCAAAGAAAAGATTAACAAAAGGAGAAAGAGAAAAATGGAAAAAAGAGGGTGAGTGGTGGTGTGTAATGAGATTACTCCAACAATTTCGGAATTTAATGGTTGATTTTAGAATGTCACTAAAAATTTGTGGTACTTCATTGTTGCACCATTACATTTACGTTAGAATGGATGTTTTAATAGTGCTTATTCGTAATTTTATGTTTAATTTGGGATAATAGTCTTGCTAACACCACCTAAAACTCGAGTTTTTTTTTTATGAAGAATGCTATTTAGGATTTTAAATATTATATATACACTTTGACACCTTGAGTTTCCATGTCATATATTGTACAAAGATGGTGAATGTTAGTAATATCAATAGATGTATGAATCAAAAAACATGTTTCCCGTAGTTGACTTTAAGGAATGTCTTATGATTAAGTCTCATAGCTATATTATACGTGATTTTAAGTTTACGGGCTTAATATTCATTTTAAAAAAAAGGTCACAGGTTTTTTTTTAAGGGAAAAATCTTATTATAATCACGACGTACATAAGACGCCAAAAAACCATGTTCGATACAACAAATCAAAAGAAGAGCAAACTCAAAAAAAAACAAAGACACCCTACAACCTAGCAAAACGAGAGGAATAGGACCCTCCATGTTTTACTAATTGCACTACGCACCAAATTATGTGTGTAGACACATTAATTTTGTGTCTAATTAAACATCAAGGAATTGTAGACGTGATCACAACCGTTCATCTCATCAGGAGATTCTAATTGAGATTCACTCCACAACTATAAATAGATGTGGTATTGAAGAAGAAAAAAACAAAAAAAAATATTCACAAGTTGAAGATGGAAAAGCTCTAAGTTTTTCGCTCCACCAAATGCATCCATCTTCAAGCGTTCTTCGCGACATTCAAGGTATCTTTCAACAATCTTCAAGGTGTTCTTCGTTAAGAACTCCTTTCAATCCTTTATCAAGCATCAAGTTCATCCAAAAGCCGTTTTTGAAGATTGAAGTCCATTCAAGAAGATCAAAACCCAAATATTTCAAAGAACTGAAGACGAAGTCATACCAATCTTCATAGATCTTCAAATCAAATTCCAAATCAAGTTTCCGTTCAATCAGAGATCAAGCTGTAAAGCCCTCGAATCAACGTTTGTCAAATATCCAAGTACTTTGAAGATCAATATTCCTCCAAAGAAGATTGACATTCAACAAGGTCAAGACGAAGATCAAGTTGTTTGTTGCAAATATCAAATCAAGTAGATCGTCAATTCAAGATCAAGCTCAACGCCCTTGGATTAATGTTCAACTCAAATACACGCGGAAGAGATCAAAATCAAATTCACTCAAGTCAACCAAATTTTAAAATCATTTGAGAAAAGAATTAGGGGATCAAATAGAGAGATTGCACCACAATTGTACTTTAAATTAATTCAAATTTACTTTGTAATATTTTCTTGTCTTTTAATTTCAGAGATCAAGAATTTGCCGTTACAATGTGCTACTTCATTAGGCTCGCAGCCAATCCAATGGAACGAATAATCATCCTGACGATCAAGAAGTCGAAGGACATCAGCAATAATATTAGCTTGAATTGCGTCACTTGGTCGTCAATAGACAATATCATGGATTACTGTGAGGCAATCCCCCTCAAACATAACCTTCGACCATTGCATGCCAATGGCTAAACGGATTGCCCAACACACCGCGATCACCTCAACACAAATCGCAGAGATCCGTGCCTCCAATCTTCGCTGAAACCACGTGATCGTCGTCCTTTGAGAATCACGTACAACCACCCCAATCCCAACCACATCATCCTCCTCAAATCGTGACCCATCGAATTTGAGCTTAATAATCCCCACTGGAGGTGCAACCCATGCATTCGGCATCCCACGACTCACCTGTTGCACATTGCATCACGCCATGTGTTCGCCACAATTATGGCAAGGACATCAATGTCATCTGGATTCCTCGCTCTTTCCTCGACGAAAACAACATTCTTATTTCTCCAAAGTCGCCAACATAAGGTAATTGCAAGGTTAGCGACATTCGATGATTCTGACTATGAAACACGAACAACCAATCTACCAAATCCTCGTTACCCCGGATCATGAGTGAGAGCGAAAAAATTGCTAGAGCCCAAGCTTGGCGCGCAACATGACACCTAAAGAGGACATGTCGAGTATGATCCACTCACTCCTTACAAATTACGCACGTAGTTCCCTCGCAAATCCGTCGCTTATGTAGATTACTTCGTGTCGGCAAAATATTTAAACAAGCTCTCCACAAAAAGATCTTTATTTTACTCGCACAACGAGGTCGCCAAATAATCTTCCATTCCTTATGAGTCGTTGAGGAAGCATCACACTCTTGGTGACTAAGAATCAACCTTAGTGTCATGATAACATGATACGCACTCCTAATCGAAAATCTCCCACTCTGCTCATAGTGCCAAACTTGCGCATCTACGTTCGCTTGACCTCCAAGAGGTAAGGAAAGAATTTTCCTCACATCAATTTTCCCACAAATAATTTCGTCGGAGTTGTACATCCCACCATCCCGTCATTGGATCGATAAGATCACACACTCGAGTAAATGGAACATCAGCACCCCACGGAGTCAAGACCCAAAAAAGAGCCTGGACGGGGCAGCCACGCGTCAACCCAAACTGAAATAAGTTCCCCATTTCAGACTCTCCAACGTCCCACGTTTAAGGACTGGAATCGTTTCCCATATGCATCTCCAAAAAAACGACGGATTGCTCCCAACCCTTGCATCAAAAAGTGAATACGTCGGAAAATATTTGGCCTTATAAATACGGCTTACAAGGCTCTCGGGGTTTTGGAATATTCGCTATGCCAGTTTGGTGAGAAGCGCCATGTTAAAAGCCTTCAAGTTCCGGAACCCCATTCCAGCCTCTTCTTTGCTACGACAAAATTTATCCCAAGCAACCCGATGAATCTTGCTCTTATCCCCACTACCCCACCAAAAGTTTCGAATTATTGCCTCAATTTCCTTAATAAGTGAATCAGGGAGATGGAAGCAACTCATAGCGAATGTTGAAATTGCTTGCATAACTAACTTAATCATAATTTGTTTCCCAACACTCGATAATGTTTTTCCTTTAAAACACTGCGCCCTCTTCCACACATGTTCCCTAAATTACGCAAATAACTCCTTCTTTGATTTCCCCACCACTGAAGGCAGTCCAAATATTTCTCATGTCTCTCTGTCACTACCACGCCCAGGATACCACCAAGGTCGACCGCTACCTCTGGAGTAACATTCTTGCTCATAACCACGACTGATTTTTCCAAAACAATGTTTTGCCCCAAAGCCAGCTTGTAGATATGCAAGAATCTACGGATCTCAGTCACCGAATCACGTGTAGCCTCGCAAAATGACAAATTGCCACACCCCTAATCAACCCCCTATTCTCCGCACCCGAGATAATAGCTGAAAAAAAATCTCAAACACAAATAAGAACAAATAAGAGGATAATGGATCCCCTTGACGAATACCCCTTTTAGGGGAAAAAAATATTAGACTCCCTCCCCCGATAAGCGTAGCGTATGAAACAGTGCGGACCCCCAACCTAACAAGAGACACAAACCAAGAAACACAACCCAATCTAGTCATTACCTTTTCCACGAAAGACCACTCGACTCGGCCGTATGCTTTGTTCATGTCAAGCTTCAGTGTCATCTGGCTACACTTCCCTGTTCTCTTATTTTTAAGAAAATGATTCAGTTCAAAAGCTACTACAAGGATGTTATCAGTAATATGACAACCCGGCACAAACGACGATTGAGAAGGAGAAATAATGGTATCCAAAAAAGGCTTCAACTGATTAGCAATAGCCTTGGATGCAATCTTGATGCTCACATTACTAAGGCTAATAGGCCAAAAATGTGTCATAATATCAGCGTTAGTACATTTATGTATCAAGACAATATGAGTAAAATTAACCTCAACATTACATACACGATGATTAAGATAAGCAAGGGCGAAAGCAATGACATATTGTTTAACAATGTGCAAAAAGTTCCGATAAAATAAAATAGAGAAGCCATCTGTCCCAGGAGATTTAAGAGGAAACATATCTTTAAGTGCTTTGGTTACCTCATCGTCAGAGAAGGGTTGGAGGAGGCGTTCATTCACTTCAGGGCTGATGCGCACGCCGATATCTCGTAAGACTTCCTCAATACCATTCTCCGAGGGATTCGAGGAGAAGAAAATATTTCTAAAGTAATCAATTGCAATTGAGTCTATTTCCCTCGGAGTGCTGCGAATCACACCGCCTCATCCTTCATCCCCTTAATCTCATTCTTTTTTCTACGTTGACTAGCTCAGCTATGAAAATAAGATGTATTCCTATCTCCCTCCCTAAGCCAATGAACCTTAGCCCGTTGCTTCCAGTAAAGCTCCTCGGATGCGTGTAAAACCTCAAGTTAACTCGTAAGTTCCCTCTCATCTGTCTAAGATTCATTCGAAATCAGCCCATTCCTTAACACCAAAATTCGGTCATTCAATTTTTAATCTTTTCGCGCATCTCCGCCTCATCCATTTTATTCCACTTCATAAGTCCCAACTTGCAGCCCTCTAACTTCTCGACCACCCTCAAACTCTGCCCACAGCTGTTTAATAGCCGCCTCGCAATCAGTCTTCTTCGCTCAAATTGCCTTAAACCTAAACTGCCGAACAACCCTGCGTCCCGTATGATGCACCTTATGTGGTCGTAAATCCACCACAATGATCGAGTGGTCCGAATGAATCAACGGGACGTGTACATTTGCTTCAGGAAACAATTCCCGCCACTCCGTACCATAACATGCACGATCAATTCGAACCCACACGGTATGGGGATGAGGCCTCCTGTTGCACCAAGTAAATCGTGGACCCATATACGCCAACTCACTTAGCCCCGTATCCACTAAATCACCCCAAAAGTTACGTATTTGCCAATTTGGACGAGGAGGACTGTAACGCCCCCAAAAATTAGAAAGAAAATAAATTTATACTTTATTCCTTGAACTTTTGAATTTTTTTAATTTTAACCCTAAATGTTTAGAAAATTTTGCCTTTTAATCCCTGAACGTAGAAGTTGGTCTTTTACTATTTTTATAGGTCTCTAATCCTCAAACATATATTGAAATTTCAAATATTAACCAAGATGATCGAATTACCTAGGAAAAATACATAAGTAAATATGTATATAAAAAGATCTAATTATACCTAATTGGATTTTAATTATAAATAATTGAGGAACTTGATATGCAATTAACTAATTGATGAGGTAAGCCGTGACATCCTTAAGAGTATGATTGAATTCAGATTTTTTTTTGTGATTTATTATAAAAAATCTATGGCGGGACATGAAAATTAATGATTAAAGAAAACTTTCCATATATAAATAATCACCCTTGTTCAACATTTTATACAGCTCAAATTAATCTGATTCTTCAAAAGTTCTTTGAAATAAAAGTTGTTTCTTTTTGTGTTTTCTTTCGAAAAACAAAATTTTCAAATCTTATCTTGTTATTTTCTACCCAAAAAGACGACAAATTTTTATTGCGCGGAAAATGTCGATTCTGCCCCTACACTTTAGAAAAATCATATCAAGTAGTAGAAACATTATTTACTACCTATTTTCGTATACATACCATCCTTGGTGTCTTCTATCTTTTGCATGAAGACATATTTCCCAAATAATTTGATCTAGGAGGCCGTAAAACATAAATCGTAAACTGTTGTCAAGAGATCCGATAACAACTCTTATGTTGCAAGTATTATTTAGCATAACAAACATATGTATTTTTGCAAGATTTTGATACACACATTCATCATGATGTTAGAAATTAGAACCGTAAAAATATTTGAAAACCAAGTTCATTTGGATGTCCGATCAAAGATAAAATTGGAATTACGGTGATTTTTTTAGTTTATTTGGCACAATATTTATTTTCTTAGTTTATAAAGTTAAATCACCATTATAATTCAAGTATTTACCACACACATGAATTTAACATGGTATGGTATTAGTTATAATTAGATTATTATAATTTATAATCCTGAATTGACATTTTTGTGATTTTATTTATAACATTAAAATGGTAGATTTACCATGTTTAACATACTACTTTCATAAGTCTTACAAAACAAGTCTTGTCATTTTATGACCGAACCATCAAAAAAGATTATTGCCGTAATAAAACATCCTTATCACATGTTTTGATAAATTTTCCATGTTTATATCTTTATATTTAAGTTATAACATAATTATGTGCATTTTAAACTAACTATGTAAAATAAAGTAATAATTGACTAAGTTATACATTTTAATGTTGCAGCGTCAAAATTTCAAGTCCCCTAAAATAAAAGACAAGAAAAATTAAGTATAAATAAACTTGTATATTTTCAAACAATATGAGGTTACAATCTTTAGTAATCATCTGATTCTTTTCTACAAGAACAATGTTGAAATTTGGTTGACTTGAAAGTGGATTTGATTTCGATCTTTCCATGTGTATTTGAGTTGAACGTTAATCTAAAGGCTTTGAGCCGATCTTGAATTAACGATCTACTTGACTTGATATTTGCGAAGAACAATTAGATCTTCGTCTTAAACTTGTTGAATGTCAATCTTCTTTAGAGGAATCTTGATCTTCAAAAAGATAGTTGACAAACGTTGATTCGAGGGCTTGATGGCTTGATCTCGAATCGAACGAAAATTTGAATTGGAATTTATTTTGAAGGTTGATGAAGATTGGTATGATCTTTGTCTTCAGTTCTTTGGATTTTTTGTGTTTTGATCTTCCTGAATGGACTTCAATCTTCAAAAATAGTTTTTCGAGGGTCTTAAGACTTGATCTCGGATTAAACGGATTTTTGACTTGAAGACGAATGAAGAACGATATGAACTTGGTTTCGGATTTGTTGAACTTCTTGGAGTTTGATCTTCAAAAAATGGGTTTTGAATGAACTTGAGGCTTGATAGCGGATTGAAAGGAGTTCTTAACGAAGAACACCTTGAAGATGGTTGAAGAATACCTTGAATGCCACGAAGAACGCTTAAAGATAGTTGAAGGATACCTTGAATGTCGCGAAGAATGCTTGAAGATGGATGAATTTGGTGGAGCGAAAAACTTAGAGCTTTTCCCTCTTCAATTTGTGAATATTTTGTGTGTGTGTTTTTTTCTTCTTGAAGACCACCTCTATTTATAGTTGTGGAGTGAATCTCAATTAGAATCTCTTGATGAGATGAACGGTTGTGATTGCGTCTACAAGTCCTTGATATGGAAGACTTTATCTAAGAGAATCTTATTTCCATCTCTTGAAGATTGGGACTTGGTGGGGAATTCTTTCCGTGTGGAGATTTGGTGGAGAATTCTTTCCATCTCTTGAAGATTGAGACTTGGAGGAGAAGACTTTCCATATCTTGAGATTTGATGAGCAATTATTTCCTTGTCTTAAGATTTAAAAAAATATATTTATTTTAATCCCTCAAAATATTAAGATTAAATATAATATATTTTGTATTTCTTGCATATTTAGAGTTACCATCATTTAATTTAATTAGACACAAAATTAATGTGTCTACAAATTGCCCCATCGAGGCTTGTTCACAATTTGTGTTGAAAAGCACCAATGAGTGGATAAGTCTCGACATCTTTCTTCTTCTTGTTCTCGTGCTTCAATTCAACCACCATAAATCCACTTCATGAGTTTAGAACATTTGTGAGCTTCATCATTGGATCCATTAACTTGAATGTTGCATGAGCGTTTTTTTTTCCGGATATGACTGGGCTAAGAATGAACTTCTAGCTGCCTACGTATCCAATGAAGGAATCAAGTCATGACGTAGTTCAAAAGAAATCAAGATTGATTTAAAGGGGGTTCCATACACAGTTTCTACTCATGCTTGCCAGGAGTAACGTGCAGTTTAAGCTCGTGCGCCATGGAGCATTTGATTTGGACATTTGTAGACAGTTTTATCTCATATCTAGGAGGCTTTGACTTGAAGAATTTGTAGACAATTTTGCTCGTGTCTAGGAGACTTGGAAAATTGAAGGATTTGTAGACCTTTTGGCTCGTGTCTAGGAGACTTGGAGATTTGAAGGATTTGTAGACCTTTTGGCTTGTGTCTAGGAGACTTGCACGTTTGTCTTGAAGACTTGAAGGATTTGTAGACCTTTTGGCTCGTGTCTAGGAGACTTGCACATTTGTTTTGAAGACTTGAAGGATTTGTAGACCTTTTGGCTCGTGTCTAGGAGACTTGGAGATTTGAAGGATTTGTAGATCTTTTGGCTCGTGTCTAGGAGACTTGAGGACTTCGACTTTTTGCTTTGAAAACTTAGTTTTCAAGAATTTGCTTTGACTTCAAAATGCAAACATTTTATACTCGTGTTAAGGAGAATGTTGATAGTTTATACTCTTATCAAGGAGTGAATATTTTGGCGCTTACTTTGAAGATTTGAGATAGTTTAAGCTCGCATCAAGGAGCATGCTATATTTTGGCACTTAATTTGAGGATTTGAGATAATTTAGGCTCGTATCAAGGAGCATATATTTTGGCACTTAATTTGAGGATTTGAGATAGTTTAAGCTCGTATCAAGGAGCATATATTTTGGCACTTAATTTGAGGATTTGAGATAGTTTAAGCTCGTATCAAGGAGCATATATTTTGGCACTTAATTTGAGGATTTGAGATAGTTTAAGCGCGTATCAAGGAGCATATATTTTGGCTGTAATGAAATTTGATGTCGCGCCCTCTTCATCATCGTCGTCGTTTGCATCATCATCTTTAGTATCAAGGACTTGAATCGAGTTTTCTTCTTGAGTAAAGTTTATACTTGTCTCTATGTCATGCGCGCGTGTCGCAAACTCTTCAAAGTTTCTTGGTTTAATTCCTTGAAGTATGTATGAGAGACCCCAATTCATCCCTTGAATGCAAATCTCTATGGCTGAAGCTTCACACAGTTTCTCTTTATAGCTTAAGGATAGATTTTTCCATTTATTGATGCAGTCAATCACTGACTCGTCTTCTTGTTGCTGGGAATTTACAAGCTCCATCATGCTCACAGTGCGCCGAGTGCTATAAAACCGATTGAAGAACTCACTTTGCAAATCTTTCCAGTTGTCAATGGAGTTTGACACAAGATTGATATACCAATCAAAAGCGACGTCTTCTAAGGATCGAACAAATTGCTTGACTAGAAGATCTCCATCAGTTCCAGCATTATTGCATGTTTCGATGAAGTGAGCAACATGTTGTTTTGGGTCTCCTTTTCCATCGAATCTTTGAAACTTCGGAGATTGATAACTGTTGGGCATTTGCAATTACTCTATTCTTTGAGTATGAGTCTTCGTGTAAGCTTTGGAAGTCTTATGTTGAGCTATATGTTCCTTTGCAACTTCTTTGATGAACTTCTTCAATTGATTGGCGGAGACAAGGCCTTGTGAGGAAATTTGAATTTGTTGACTTGGGGACTTAAGAATATTCTCCAAAATCCGCATCTTGAATGATTTCTTCCAAAAATTGTGTTCGCCATGATGCCTTGCTCTTCCTTCATTGCAAGACTTGACTTGTGGAAAAGATAAGTGGGTTGGATTCATTCACTTAGGACTTCATCAAATTCTTGAGCTTCAACTCCTTGAGTAGCATTTTCATGTGCCATGATTTGATTGCCAGTTTTTACATCTTCTTGTGCGCTTGGATGAGTTGCAACTTCAATCGCGTCGCTTGAAGGTTTAATGCATCCTTGAACTTTGACTTTGTCAATGACTTCTTCAATGTTGTGATTTCCTTCTTGGATCTCTAGCTTTTGGAGAAGACAATTCAAGCACTCTTCACGTCTATGCACTTGTGTTGTGAAGCTCTCAATAGCTCTCGCCAGCGAAGCAACTCGTTCCTCCATTGAAGATGCTTGATTCTTTTCCTTAGCTTCATGTCTTGCCCCCGGTGCGAGTGTAGATTTCATCATCGGTTGCGAATAGCCTCTGCTTGTTGTCCCCATTGACTTGCCCATTGTTGAGCAACGCTGACTTCTTGTGACTTCAAGCTTGTAGACTTTCTAGTAAAGAGATGAGAGATAGAAATGGTCCCACTGGGCGCGCCAAGAATTTGTAGCGTCAAAATTTCAAGTCCCTAAAATAAAAGACAAGAAAAATTATGTACAAATAAACTTTGTATATTTTCAAACAATATGGGGTTACAATCTTTAGTAATCCTCTCATTCTTTTCTACAAGAACAATGTTGAAATTTGGTTGACTTGAAAGTGGATTTGATTTTGATCTCTTCCACGTGTACTTGAGTTGAACGTTAATCCAAGGGCTTTGAGCTTGATTTTTAATTAACGGTCTACTTGACTTGATATTTGCGACGAACAATTTGATCTTCGTCTTGAACTTGTTGAATGTCAATTTTCTTTAGAGGAATCTTGATCTTCAAAAGGATATTTGACAAACGTTGATTCGAGGGCTTGATGGCTTGATCTCGAATCGAACGAAAATTTGATTCGAAATTTATTTTGAAGGTTGATGAAGATTGGTATGATCTTCGTCTTCAGTTCTTTGGATTTTTTGGGTTTTGATATTCCTGAATAGACTTCAATATTCAAAAATGGTTTTTCGAGGGTCTTAGGACTTGATCTCGGATTAAACGGATTTTTGACTTGAAGACGAATGAAGAACGGTATGAACTTGGTTTCGGATTTGTTGAACTTCTTGGAGTTTGATCTTCAAAAAACGGTTTTTGGATGAACTTGAGGCTTGATAGCGGATTGAAAAGAGTTCTTAACGAAGAACACATTGAAGATGGTTGAAGAATACCTTGAATGCTGCGAAGAACGCTTGAAGATGGTTGAAAGATACCTTGTCTTAAGATTTAATAAAATATATTTATTTTAATACCTCGAAATATTAAGATTAAATAAAATATATTTTGTATTTCTTACATATTTAGAGTTACCATCATTTAGTTTAATTAGACACAAAATTAACGTGTCTACAAATGTGTTACCGCATATAGTAATTATTTGATATGTGGTTATTAAAAGCTTTATGTTAACAGGTTTGATATTATAACCTAATTAACGGAGTTATTTAGGGGTTGTAACGCCCTGCTCGTGGTTTAAAAAGCTTGTAAAATTACGAGAATAACCCTCTTCGTATTCACTGAATTTCACTCTGAAAAACTCTTAGTACATTGTTATGTATGTGTGTGTGTTTGATCTGGATCTTTTTCTTCTTATTTTGTCCCTCTTTTTATAGAGGTTTTTCAGGGACAGGTGTCGCTATGCATGTTTAGATAAATTACATGTGTTGCTTTTTGCGTAATGAGGAAGACATCATTCATCTTATCCTTTCATTCTTTATCTACTAGGCGCTGACTTGGATTAATTTTGATCTCTTCGAGGACATCAAAGGTTCCGAGGGGTTGATTTCTCTGGTCTCTTTTCCACGAGGGGCTGCAGCTCTCGGAAAGACTGGATTATTTGGGGCAGTATGTTCGTCGTAGCTTTCGTGGTGTTTTCTTCTTTGGGAGGGGTATTCCGAGGGGTGCATCTGTTTTACTTTTACTGGTGGTGTCTGTTTCGAGGGGTTCTGTACTTCAATAGGGCATTGTTCTTTATCTTTGACCTTCGTAGCTGATGTTCCGAGGGGTTTTATATCTTGGTAGGACATTATTTTTCGTATTCGGCCTCTGGGGAGGTGTTCCGAGGGGTTTTATATCTTGGCAGGACATTATTTTCCGTATTCGGCCTCTGGGGGAGATGTTCCGAGGGCTTTTGGATGGTAGAGTGTT
Source organism: Linaria vulgaris (assembly GCA_948329865.1). Classification (NCBI taxonomy): domain Eukaryota; kingdom Viridiplantae; phylum Streptophyta; class Magnoliopsida; order Lamiales; family Plantaginaceae; genus Linaria; species Linaria vulgaris. The sequence goes on from OX415252.1 coordinate 703,866, forward strand.
CAGTGAGGGGATATTCTCGCATTTTCTGGGATTTGGGGTCCGTTGTGGTCCCTCTTGGCGCATTGATGCATATCCGAGTCGCGCGGATCCATCGGGGTTTACTCTTTTTCTGATGCCGCGTTGGTATCATTTCTTTATTCATCGTTGACTTTCCATAGTACGCTTTAGTGTCTCCTCGGGTGTTCCTTTATACCGTTTCGAGTCAGTGACCGAGCGGATTGGTAACCCTCCGAGGGCCTCCTCGTTGGGAGTGGGCACTCTTATCGGAAGTGCACGTGACGATAGTATCGTCCATATATTGGTCCCTATTTTAGGTTTATCATTTGTGTGTAATCCCTTTAGTTATTTGTTTAGGGTTAACACTAGCCCCCCCAAATTTCGATCGCCTTCGTAGAGGCGAGGGACATTTTATTTCGTGTTCTCTGTGAGGCAAGGGGCATTTTCTTATTTTTTTTTCTTCGTTATTTTTCATTTTTGGTATTTTTCCGAGGGGATAGGCACATATTTATAGATATTGAAGATGAATCATATGGAAATTATCTTATAATCCCCGGGGACATTGTCCTCGGGTGAGCAGCGTTTTCTGAACATTTATTGCGGACTGTGAAGACAGAGTTGTAACGGCCGTTGACTGGTCGCCGCAGTTCAAAATATCTGACCGTTGGTAACGGTCAGATTTCAACGGTCCGATAGCGGTTAGCTCACTGTTGGCTTGCAATCCTCCCGAGAGCTGGCTCACTATTTATTTTGCACAAATGAAGTTTGGGTGGCGATCTTTTATGCCCCATTTCTTCTGTGATGTGTTCAAGGCATGCAACATAAGTCCGAGTCAACTGACTCCTAATGGGTTTGCAGCCTTGTGTATATTTGTGTTTTGGTGCCATGTGAATGGCTTGGACTGCAATGTGGAGCGCTTCTTTGCTATCTTTGATATGGTGATCTCGCCCGGGGGTGGCCTTTCTATCACCTTCGCCATCGGGATACCGCCAGGAACAAGATGATTTTGGAGGGGGCACTCACCTCCTATAGCACGTGGAAAGATAAATACTTCTTTGTGCAGCCCGAGAATGGAAAGTGGAATATGCCCTTCGACTGGAGGGAGGGCGAAACCCCAATTTATACCTTGGACCCGGAGGTAAGCTTATCTCCGGTGATTTCTGAGAAGGCTTTAATGGAGTCGGATGACTTCATGATGCTGTTTGAGATGTCGGGATTGCAGAACGTGGTTTTTACCGATGCCGCTATTGAGAATCCATTGTCTCTAAGCTCTGATGCGCTGGTTCCTTTCAGTAAGCAATTATGTACTTATATTTTTGTTTTTTCTTTTATACGAGGATAGTTTAAGAAATACTTATTTGTTTTCTCGTAATGTAGGGGATATTTTGGCGAATTATTATTCGCGTCCAGGTCCTTCGGTCTTTGCTCCGAGTGGTCGGAAGAGATCAAAAGTTTCAACAACTTCTTCGGCTTGTTCTTCGAGTAGTGCCTCCGATGCTCTCGAAGAGGAGGATCCTGCTGATGAGGAGGTTGATGCCCCAGGGGACACATACATGCCTCCGAGGGAGGAGAAAGAGGAAGACCACTCACCTTTTTTCATCGGAGCAGATGGCATAATCTACGATGTCGTCACCCTTACTTTGGTGGATCCTCAATCAGCTCTAGTACTGGAGCAGGTCCCAACATATAATACCGGGAGTTCTTCTAAGGGTTCGGAGGAAGGACCATCGTCCGAGGGGGGTTCTTTTCTGAAAGCTGTTGGGGAAGAGTCTGTGCCAGACTTGGTGATTCTTTCCTCTGAAGATCTATCACCAACTCCTTCTCACGAGGTCGGGGTTCCTCCATCAGCCCCCTCGACGATTCATGAGTCCTCGGAGAGGACAGTTTCCGAGTCTCCTCTTCCTGGTAAGTTCTTCTTGATATTAGGTTCTTAATTGCCTAAAGAAAATTACTTGTGAACTAAGATTCTTTTTTTCGGTGCAGATATCGTGGGTAAGGGGAAGGCTCCGATGGCAGAAGGGTATTCTCTTTTCGGTAATCAACTTTTGCCCACCTTTTTCTTGTTTGCTCAGTTATTGTTTGATTATTTTGTCTGGGTCCATTTTCTCTCCTTACATATATATACTTTCTTTGCAGAAGAGGAATTTTTATCACAGTTCCTTCATCCCGGTTCGGAGGCTTCGTTGGGTGATTTTGAGGATATCCACGAAAGTTTGATGTGCCATCCGATGATAGGGATGCGAAGGTAGAGATTTTGAGCTCACTAGTTGGGGAGGCGGGCCCTTCTATTGCTACTGGAGGTGCTCGTGCATTATTTTTCGATGCAGACGTTGTGATTCCAACTCCAGGGACCCTTCCTCCGAGGAGCCATGTCCCCGTCTCCCTTTCTCCGAGGGGTCTCACTTTTCAAACTCCGGTGGCTCCTCGTAGGCTGGAGGATCTGCCTTCGATGCATATTTTAGAGGGGGCTTTTCAAGAGATCCTTCGTTTCTTCGCCTCTTCAAATGCAACCCCCGCCGATGGGTTTCATTTCATGCATACAAGTCTTAACTGGATGGCCCTTATGGTAAGTTCGACTTCTTTTCTTTTTCTCTTTCTGCTCATCCTTCCTTTAAATATTCTGTTAGATCCTTATGCTTTTCTTTCTTTATTGTAGGTAGGGAAGACTCGGGATGTGGCCGCTGCGGTAGAGCAAGGATGTCAAAATGAGGGAGATGAAGTGAAACTTCTCCGAGCGCAAGTGGCGTCTCTTCTGTCCAAGGTGAAGGAAGATCAGTTGGAGAGGGATCTGCTTCATACAAAGATTTTCGACTATGACTTCCGCTGGAAGGAGGATCAGAAGGAGAAGGAGGGGTTGCATCTTCAGGTGAAACGATTTCAGTCTCTTCACGAGGGTTTGGAAGCATCAGAGAAGGCTTCGAAGGACCGAATTGCCCTCCTCGAGAAAGAATTAGAGGCGAGTCGGACTAGGGAGGTGGAGCTCCAGGGGTTGCTGGGCAAGGCTATGGATAGGGCGGAGTCGACCGAGGAGAAATTGACTAAGGTCATTTCACCCGAAGAAATGCAAGTGAAGGTTGACGCGGCGGTCCGGTTCGCTCAGCATGAGATCCTTCGACAGCACTCGGAGCCTTCCGATAGGCCGCCACAAGAGCTCTTGACAGGCCACATGTTATGGGGCTACTTGGAATGTGCTAGGCTTGCGCATACATTAGTGCGATCGAATGTGGATTTTCCCAAGTCTTTTGACATTCATAGGCTGAAGAGGCCTACACCAGAGGATTGTTGCGTCCTTGTCGAGAGATTCAGTGGCTTGTTGTCTCCTCGAGCTTCTCTAGCGCCCTCTTCGATGCGATCAACGAGCAGTCCGAGTCCGAGGCCCAGTGGCTCCGGAGGGGTACTGTCACCAATCTCTCGCATGGCTCCGATGAACCCTTCTTCTGAAGCTACGACCTCTTCGCATCCCGCCCCGCATCCGTCAACCATGAGGGCGTAACTTGGGACTTTTATTTTCCAAATATACTCTGCTTTCCGAGGACTTCTCGGTTTCTAAGTGAATGAACAATTATCCTGTTTTGCTTCATTTTGTCTTTTCCTCTTTTGAGTAATAGTGAATGTTTAGCAATTATAAGTGTCTGACTCTTTCATTATTACTTAAGGATAAGTAAGATTAATTCTTGCTGGCCAAGTAAAACCTTAGCAGGACGTGTCTTTATGCATGAGATTTTACCATCCTTAATAGGATTTTTACTAGACACATAGCCTTAATAATTAAAGGACTTGGGCAGCTCATGCTTTTATCCATAATGAAATTGAGCAGATGTATATATATAGGTGTTTAGTGAATACTGTTATACTGACTTCAAAATTTCACCTTTCGCACCTGCAGTATTTGATTCTTTATAAAGCCATACCTTGCTCGTTGTTCTAGTGAGATTAATTAAGGAAGAGTAAGTTACTTACCTTGTCACGATGATGCCTCCATATTATAAGAAAGGCGGTTCAGTTTCTTCACGTAATTCTCCCCAAAATTCCTCTAGGAATCCTTGCCTGTTGCTGAGAGTTCGTCATGCCTCCTCGGAGAATTCCGCTGTAGGGTCACGGGATAGGCTCAGTGGGGGAGGTATTTCGACGTGGGCAACGTCTAGGTCTTCGCCTGTAAATCCCCATCGGATGAACCATATTCGTGAAGTGTTTATGAGCCGAGAGTCCTATTCTCTGATTGATGAGTCCTCAGTATTTGATGTGCTTCCGCTGGAGCCATCGAGGTTATTGGGACGAGGGCACGTTGGTTCCCCCATCGGTAATGAATATGATGAGTCTGTTATGACTCTCTTCGCTGAATATAATATGGATTTTGATAAGTATGATATTGTAATACCACATTCCGAGCAGAGGGCTTACGATCCCCCTTCGGGTTATCTTACTATTTACCGAGAGCAGATGCGGTGTGGGATGCGGGTGTTTTTCCACCACTTTCTTCAAACTCTTTTTCAATATTGGCAAATATGCCCGAGTCAGTTGACACCCAACTCATACCGCTATCTGGTGGGGGTATATTTTATGTTGTGAACTTTTGAATTTGCCAATGTCTCCTCATCGGGTGGGGGCAATATTCGCTTTACGCCCCTACTCGGGTGGTCCTCCCTTCTTCAGCCTAACCCATCGAAACAAAAGTAAGGCCTTCGTTCATGTGTCCAATTCCCGCTCTGGTAGAGGGGATTGGAGATGAGAGTTTTTCTTTGTCCGTCCGAGAGGTTTGTCGGCTAGATTATGGGGGGTACCACTCCGATGGGGTTTGGGCTATATTACTCCCAACGATGTGACTTTGAGGAGGGACTGGGAGGTACTGTCCGGTACCGGACTATTCTCGGGGACATATGATATAAACAGTTTGATGGAGTTTCCCGAGACTCTCATCATGGCTGGTTTGCAGGAGGGGGCGGAGATTTTCAATATCCCGCATCATCCTCTCTACAGTAACTTCTTTTTACGTAAGTTCTTCTCTTCGTCTTTTTCTCGTATGTGTTTTTGAAGCCTTCATACTTATTGTATCATTTGCTTCTTGATAGGTACGGAGATGAAGGCGTTTGCTATTAGGCCTTTTGATAGGGCTTTCTTGAGAGAGGTTGTGAACGGAGGGTATACGTTGTCGGAGGGTGGAAGTTCCAACCACTTGAGTTTTGAAGCGTTAACAAGTCCTTCGGAGGTGAGGGATTTGGGGGCTTCACCCGTGGCAGCCCCCCAGTTGACTTTTTGGCCCCGGTTGTAGAAGATCCGATAGCTGTACTGGCTCGAATGGATCTTCTGATGCTGCCACTGGCATAGTGCTCTCCTACTCGGGGGGACCTTAGCATGGTGTACGTGGTTGAGGAAGGCTCTCATTATCCGGTTGCTGATGGTTCTCGGCCCCTCGGAGGGAGTATTGATCGGGTTTCCGCGCCACCACTCGAGGAAAATCCTCCTCTCAGGGAGCCTTCGCCCCTCGGGGGAGGTAGTATCTTTCCTCATGACGCTTCAGCTGTTAGTTTTTGCCGCAATTACTTGAGTGGTCTGATGAATGCGACCAATTGCGAGTTGATGAAGACTTTGCCTTTGTCTAGTCTTCAAGATTTAGCCTGCAAAGACTTGTGCGAGGTATGGTAGTGATTTATTCTATTTAATACTGGCCTTTAAGTGTTCCTCGTAGCAATAAACTTGGCTTTTGCAGATCTATATGGTGTTGAACGCCATCGGATCTAGGGGAGAATCCTCTTCGGACACTAATTTAGTGTATCGCCGTAGAGGTGAATTGGAGAAAAGTTTGCTGGAGGCACAATAGGAGATTGCCCAATTGAAGTTGAATCGTGAAACTGCTCAAGATGTTCACGATGGGATCTTGCAGGCCGAGCAGGACAAGTGTTGGTACTGGGATCGTCGTTTGATGTTAGAGAGAGCCCGTGTGTTGGGTTTGGAAGAAAGATTGGGGGAGCTTAGGGACCAGATATGTTCCTCCGATGAGCAACTGATGCGCGTCACGAGGGAGCGATACGCGGTTAACCAGAAGGTGTTGGAGATGATCCGCAGTCACGGGGTGGCTTTGGTTGTGGCCCGAATCCAAGCTGTTTTGGACATTGCTGGCCCGTCACTTCTTTGGGATTCCTTGCACCAGGAGATGCGTGACTTAGTCCGCATTGGGTATCGGTTGTGCCGGGATGCCGTGCAGGCTTTGCCAGAGTTTACTTCGGGTCTGGCTGTTCCTGAGCTGAGCCTTCGCCAGGTATTTTTAGAGGTTTCTCCGATGGAGTATCCGGTCGTATCACTAGAAGACCCCCTTAGTTTGTATGTGGAGCAATGTCGTCGTATAATCAAAGAAGGAAAGCGTCCAATGGGGGGCGCTTAGTTTGTATAAGGGTCTTTTTTTGTTGGTATAAGGGCCTTTGTATAGGATATGGTCCGATATACCTATAGTGTGTGGGGCTTCATTGTTTGTATCAAATGGTCCCTCAGATTAGGTTGCTAAGATGACTTACATATAGAGTCATCATTTTGTCGGGCAACCCTATTTCCTTTGGTATTGTAAGGGAACCATCTATATATAAACAACTTTTTTATTTATGTACAAACTGTTGCAATATATTAAGCATAGTATTTTCTAAGATTGAGTGAGTTCCAGGTGTTGTGGAGCACTGCGCCTTCGGAGTTGGCGAGAAGATAGGTTGCGGGTCCAACGATTCCCGCTATCTTGTAAGGTCCTTCCCATCGGGGATCGAGCTTGCCTACGTTCTTGGAAGCTCCGACCCATTTCATCACTAAATCTCCAACTTGAAAAGTTCTAGGTTTTACCTTAGCGATGTAGTATCGTGACATCCGGGCCTTGTACTCTTCAATCCGGATGGCGTCTCGTGCCCTCCTTTCTTCGAGGAGATCAAGGTCCAGAGCTAGGTTGGAGCTGTTGGCGACTTCCTCGTATTCTCGAACTCGCCAGCTCTCTATGGTGACTTCCAAGGGCACTACCGCTTCACAACTGTAGGCCAGACTAAAAGGAGTTTCGCCTGTGGCGGTACTTTGCGTGGTTCGATAGGCCCACAGTATGTCAGGTATTTCTTCAACCCATTTGGCCTTATGCCAATCGAGTCGGGCCTGCATATTCTTCAGGAGGCAGTTGGTTCTTTCCACTTGTCCGTTTGCTTGGGGGTATCCCACCGAGGCAAAGCGGTGTTTGATTTCCGAGTGGTCACACCACTTTTCTAATTCTTGGTTCGTGAATTGCAGTCCATTATCACTTACTAGGTTCCGAGGGATGCCAAAACGGCACATAATATTCCTCCATAGGAAGTTGACGATGGCGCCTGTGGTGACTCGGGCTAGGGGCTCCGCCTCTACCCATTTGGTGAAGTAGTCAACTGCTACGAGTAGGAACTTCTTTTGTCCGACGTCGGGGATGAGTGGCCCAATATATCTATGCCCCATTTGGATAAAGGATAAGGGGGTAGATGGGGCTCCCACGGGGCTGCGGGCTAATGGACCCGATGGGCGTAAGCTTGGCACGGTTTACACCTTTTGGCATGGCTTTTGCTATCTTTAGCCATAGTGGGCCAGTAATAGCCTTACCGAATCAGGTGCCCGACCATGCTTTCGCCGCCGGTATGGCTTCCGCATGTCCCCTCGTGAGTTTCTGTTAGAGCTAGTTGGGCTTCTTCTTTATTTAGGCATCGGGCGTGAGGGACAAGAATATGTCCTTTGGAATAGTACTCCATCCTTGAGGAAGTATCGAATGATTTTCTTGGACATTATCCGTTGTACGGCCTTATCCGTGGAGTATCCCTCTGGATCCTGCAAGTAGGCTTTGATTGGAGTCACCCAACTGGATGGGGGATCCATAGTGGCATTTACTTCCTTGCCCTTGGTCTTCTCGGACTCGTTGACATGTAGTAGGGTGATACTTCGGGTATGGATGACGGCCGTTTGAGTGGCCATTTTAGACAAGGCGTCTGCCTCTTGGTTTTCTTTTCGGGGAATTTGGACTATCTTATACTCATCAAATCACTCTTGCTTTTGATGGACCGTACGGAGGTATTCTTGAATTCTCTCTTCTTTGGCTTCGTATGAGCCATTAACTTGTTGCACGGTTAACTGTGAGTCGCTATGAACGAGCACTCTTCTCATCCCACCTTCCCGAGCGAGTCTCATCCCAATGAGTAGGGATTCGTACTCTGCTTCATTGTTGGATAAGGGATAGTCAATTCGGACCGCGAAGTGAAGTATTTCATCCTCCTCTTATTTGTTTGCCAAGACTATTCCCGCTCCTCCGTGTGTGCTTACAGAGGATCCGTCCACGTAAATATGCCACATGGGAGTTTTCTCTTCGGCTCTGATGCCCGTCAACTCTGTCACAAAGTTAGCTAGGACTTGCGCTTTGATGGAAGGTCTCGGGGCATAGGAGATATCATACTCCGTGAGCTCCATGACCCATTTTATTAATCTTCCAGACGACTCGGGCTTGTCGAGGATTGCCCGCAGCGGGTGCTTGGTTAGGACAGTGATCGGGTGGGAGAGGATGTATGGGCGTAGCTTCCATGATGTAGTTACCAAAGTTAGGATGAGTTTTTCAGTTAGGGTATACCTAGTTTCTGCTCCGAGGAGAGTCTTGCTGACATAGTAAATTGGGTGATGTTCTCTATCTTGTTCTTTGACTAACACGGCACTGACGGCCCCTTCTCCGACGGACAGGTATACGAAGAGCTCTTCTTGGGGTGAAGGTTTTACCAACAAGGGCGCGTTCACCATATATCTCTTTAGTTCTTCGAGGGCTTCTTCGCACTGGGGGGTCCATTGGAATTCCTTGATGTTTCAGAGTATCTTAAAAATGGGAAGTCCTTTTTCTGCTGACTTAGAAACAAATCGACTCAGGGAGGCCATTCGGCCAGTTAGCTTTTGAACATCTTTAACTGTCTTCGGGGTGGGGAGGCCCACGATGGCCTCAACCTTTTCGGGGTTGACTTATATCCCCTTCTCCGTGACCATGAACCCCAAGAACTTTCCTCCTCGAATGCAGAAAGAGCATTTTCTAGGGTTGACTTTCATCCCAAGATTATTCATAATAACCAGTGCCTTTCGCAGATCCTCGGGGTGGTCTTCCGCTCTGTTACTTTTAACTACAATGTCATCTACAGAGACTTCCACTGTCTTTTCGATGAGGCCAGCGAACATGAGGCTTACCAGTCTTTGGTAAGTTGCGCCGGCATTTTTGAGTCCGAAGGGCATTACCAAGTAACATAAGGCGCCTGCGTCGGTGATAAAACTAGTTTTATCCTGGTCAACGGCTGCCATTGGGATTTGGTTGTATAACTGGTCTCCGTCTAGGGTTGACAATAGTGCGCACCTAGCGGTGGCGTCTACCAGTTGATCTATACTGGGCAGGGGATAGCAATCTTTCGGACATGCTTCGTTGAGATTGGTGAAATCCACACACATCCGCCACCTTCCTCCATGTTTGGGGACTAAAACTACATTAGCCAGCCATCCGGGGTATATGACCTCCCTAATTTGCCTTAGGCTAAGGAGTCGTTGTATCTCTGATCAAATAATTTTGTTGCGCTCTGGCCCCATTTTTTTTTTTTGGTGGACCGGTTTGACCCCTGGTTTAACATTAAGAAAATGTTGACATACCTTGTCACTGATTCGCCTAGGCGGTCCTCCCTCCCAGGCAAAGAGGTGATGAAATTGCTTGAGGACAGAAGTCAGTTGAGCTTCTATAGTTGGTTCCATGTGGGTACCCATCTTAATCGCCTTCTCGGGACTTCCTTCTACCAACTCCACCATCTTTAATTCTTCTACGGGTTGAACCTGTGCCTCTTCTGCTTTGCGCTTTTTGTTATTCCCGATGGTGAGTTTGCCTTCCTCCGAGGGGATAGCATTCATGCGGCATTCTCTAGCCTTAGATTGACTTCCTCGGACCTCTCCGATAGCCTTAGAAGGTTCTGACGGACGACCTTCCGCATATGGCATTGTACGTCCGTGACGAGGCTTCCACCACCCATAATTTGGTGGACTCCGTTCTCCGAAGGGCTCCCTCTCCCCATGACATCGGAAGGGTCACAGTTTCGAGGGTATGGCAGGCTTCTCCAGAGAAACCTACTAGGGGGACCTCAGCCATCTCCAATCGGTTTTTTTTCAATCCCATAGCAAGGTAGGTAGGAAAGAAGAGTACATCCACGGAGCTACTCGTGTCGATGAGGATCCGCTGGATTTCACATCCATATATAGCGGCTGAAATAACCAAGGGGTCTTTGTGGGGGTAAATTATACCTGTTAGGTCCTCGGGTCCAAAGGTGATACTAGGCAGCTTTGACCCTTGGATAGATCATACAGGGAGTCATTGTTCTGCTCGTATGGCCTCTTTTAGATATTTCTTCTTCTTACCCTGGGGCATTATCGAGATATCTCTTCCCTCTATCATATTGATCATTCGCCCGGATGGTTCGTTATCCTCATACGAGTCCGGGGGAAGGGGTAAATGCCGATGCCCCATAGTCCTTTCTCAGGAGCTCCGTCGACGTTCCACGGTCCATCCCCGGGACTGACGACGCTTTGTGGTCCTTTCTCGCGACCGGCGGCTAGGAGCCGATTCTTCTTCTTGCTCTCTTCGTGACCTTTTCCACACATTCGATTTGGGCTCCTCGGGATTATTCTCCTTGAGATAGTTCTTCAGATATCCTGCTTCTAGAAGGCGGAGCACTTCCCTGCGTAGGGTAGTGCACTCCTCGGTGGTGTATCCATAGGTTTTATGATATTTGCAATATTTTCCCGTGTTCCTTTCCCTATTGGGAAATTTGGCCGGTGTGGGCCAGTGTAACTCATTGTTACCTCTCATCACGTTGAGCACTTCTTGGGGAGCGATGGTCATCGGGGGCAACGGTACAAGCCGAAGGAATTTTTTGACCATACCTCCCTCGTCTTTGCGTGGGGCGGGTTTTCCTTCCTTGCTCTTCTTCTTAGCTTTCCCCTCTTGTTCGGCGCGCTCACGGTGCTCATTGTCATCATGCTCCATGCGCCTTTTCGTGCCTTCCGCTTCCTACATGAGGATATAAACTTCTACCTTTTGCATAAGTTCGTTCATGTCCGTGACATGATTTCCCATGAGGTATCGGAAAAAATCCCCTGTTCGAAGTCCATGTGTTAATATGTCTGCTAAGATGGTTGGACTGACATTTGGGACATCTAACGCTTCATCTGTGAAACATTTTATGTTCCCTCGCAAGGGTTCATCCTTTTTCTATTTGACCATGAAGAGATGAGTGGCAGATTTGGGATATCGCCGATTACATGCAAATTGTCGCACGAATATCGCCGATTACATGCAAATGGTCATTTCAATCGATCGAAGCTCGTTATCGAGTTAGGGGGAAGGTGGGTAAACCAAGCTTGTGCTCGTCCTCCGAGGGTGACTGGGAACATACGGCATAGGACATGGTCGGGGGCAGATGATAGGTCCATTCCAACCAAGTATTGGTAGATATGATCATGTGGATCTCTTCCATCAGTATCCCCGGTGTATAAGGGAACATTGACGGGCCGCATCCCCGAGGGAACGGATGCTAGGGCAATTTCGGGGATAAAGGGGGAGGTTTTAAATGTAGGATCCTCCTTGGGAGCCATGGTTTTCTTAATGTCCCTCATTTCTCTACGCAAGCCATCTAGAATCCCCCACAAGGTATGATCATCACTCGTAGGGTATTCCAAGGGACAGGGTATTTCTTCTTCTTGAACCCTCATCGGAGTTCTTTCGTAATTATCATACCTTGGTGTTTCTTGCAGAGGTTCGCGATGCCAGGAGATGGGAGTGGGGCTCCATCTATCACGGGGTGCACCTTCCTCTGAAGGGGAATTTCTCCGTCGGAGGGATTCGTAGGGCTGGTTCTCGAAATTTCTCCATCCTCGTACTGTTCTCCGAGCCGTAGCGTCTATGAGTCTCTTGAAGACAGAGCGGGAAACGTTGATGAAATCTCTCGTCCCGAATTGGTGGTTTGACAAAGTCTCTTCGGAATCACCTTGTCGGGTTTGAAGACTTTCACTATCGAATAAATTATCCATAATAGACAATGCCTATTGAACACGTTCAAGGACAGATTCTATGGCGTTCCCATAGACGGAGCCACTTTGTTAACAGGTTTGATATTATAACCTAATTAACGGAGTTATTTAGGGGTTGAAACGCCCTGCACGTGGTTCAAAAAGCTTGTAAAATTATGAGAATAACCATTTGAATTGATTAAAGGCCTAAAAGACGAGTTATCTTAGAGTTAGATAAGTAATGTGTTTTAAGGATTGATTATACTTTAAATTGGATTGTTAATCAAATTTTACTTATTACTGTGACTTGTCATCGATATGACTTTAACATAAATACTCACAGTCTCAAGTTTGAACATATGGATGTTTAAGATAATTTTGAGGTATAAATAAGGTGGTTAAAACAACAGTTATTCAATATTCAATTGAAGCATATGTTTTTCTTTAATTCATCATCTAGGATTCTCATGTTTTGTGTAATAACATAAATTAAGCGTATGTGTTATTTACTAAGATTTACATAGTAACTAACATTCTTAACCAGAACGTTCTCAATTTCACCAACATCAGAACTGAAGAAAAAAAAAGTACTAATATTTGTTGTGGTAAATTATAAATTTAGTTGACTAATATTATTTAAATTTGTCAAAGGCTTGACGAACTAATCAACGGCATCAAGGTTCTCCGTACGAGTAAAGGTGAGGTTCCATTTCTGATTTGTTCTAGCCCCGTTTGACATCTGACCCTGAGGACTTGGACAGAAAGCCCACTACTCCGTTACCAAACCTCAAACAACCTATATTCCATCATAATCCTATTTTGCATCTCATCTCATAACATGATTTCTTACTCATCGTTAAATCATATTAAATAATTTCGTATTTATCATATCGATTCATAATCATGGTAATTCTCCGATATTATAATCTCATATGCTGGTTCTTGAACTGTGCAAAGAGCAATGAACTATGTTGGGGACATGTAGCTCAAGGAGCAACGAATATTATCCGATACACTGGCTTATTTTTTTATCTGTTATACCCATTGGGACGCCTTTGGGAAGTTGGACTCATGGATTGAGTCGAGTTACTGCCGGGCAGTAAGGACTGTCGGTTTACGTAATTTTGCTTGATACTCATCTATCTAGGCGCCGCTTGCAGTCAGGAGTTGGCTGTAACCCGCGTGCTGGATCGATATGTACTCGAGCATGTCTCTTGATTCGTTTGCGATGTCGCTCCTCGTCGAGAGGTATAAGGTAGAATATTAGAAGTCATAAGGTTGGATTTGTTTATTGTTAAGCACAAGTTCATTAACTGTTCAATGAAAATTTCAGTATCATTGCTACATCAAATTATCTAGTTCAACTGTTTCTACCCGTAAGATCACTGCTCGAAATATATCAAGTAAATTACAATTAATTCTTGCATTACTAGTTCTTTTATATGAATATCACTAAGTTATTAAAGACTTAATCCCCGTTTCTTCTGCATTCCTCAGGATAAAATCAACATGGCAGCATGGATCAAGTGAATAATTGGTCAAGCGTGCATTTTGGAATATTCGTGTTTTGTCATTAGTGCATAACCATTAAAGTAGTTACATTGTTTGTAATACCAAGACTTTCGCTGTATATATCAAAATATATTTTATAAAACGTGTATGATTTTGTTCCTGGAAAGTGAGACCCCTTCCTATGAGTTGCGCTTTAATCTGAGTTGGGTAAAGTGATTGATCACCACCGAACCAACTCGCATCGGATCAAAGCTCGTAGGGCGCGGTCGTCACAAGGACCACCCTTTTTACTGGATCGCCCCAAAACTTCACTAAAGTCGTCCACACAAAGCCACGGTCCATGTGACTCCATTCTAAGCCATCTCAACAGATTCAACGTAGTAGTTCGGTGAGTTGTGTCAGGTTCCCCATATAGACCAGTAAATTGCCACTCCCCAAGCCCCGCACTATCCGAAATTACCACATCAATGTGGTTAAGTGACATACTAACCAACCGAACAACAATTGTTTTATCCCAGAGAAGAGCTAGGCCGCCAGAAAAATTTCTTGCCTAACACAAACACCAAAAAAAATCAAGTTGTCACTTGCACCTCTATTTTCCCTTTACGAGAAAACGAGAAATTGATTTTTTTAACTCCCGAACTGTCCAAGGGTTCTCCAATCCCTGACACTTCTAACTGAGGATATTCATTGGGATGGTTGGGACTCCTCTGCAGTCGCCGCCAACTTTTCGGATATAGCAATACCCGCTTTATGTTTTTTCCCAACCTGCTCATCCTCTAACTCCTCCTCTGGACGCTTTTTTCCATGCATTTGTGTTTCCTCTACTCCTTTTGATTCCAAGATTCCTCCCCCCGTCCTTAATACAAGTGTGGTTATAACATGCTAAATCCAACAAAATAACTCTCACTGGGATTCACACAATTAGTTCGTCGATCCGTTATGGATCTGTCAACTCATCTCTCGCAAAAAAATATTTTCATTCAAACGTTGCATGATGATGTGATACAATTTAGAGTTAATTATATCTTTTTTTAATAGAACCGTTACATCTAATAATCTCTCTCAAATGGACATTGTGCTCCACTTCCAAGCTCATGACAACGCCATCTCTATTTTGTTTTCTTCACCTTTGCGTCAACGTGTTGATTAAGTATTTGTATTTTAGTAAAGATAGATGGTTATCCAGAAAACTAGAGCAAGATAATAACTATCTTATGGATCAATTTTAGATTTGACATAAAGCTATATATAAAGCTAATTTACTCATTGCGCCGATAATAAACCCCACATTCTTGATTCAACTTTTTTTGATAAGTAACATTCATGATTCAACTATAATTCGTACACGGAACTTCATCTTTTTCTTGACTTTGGGGTTACTTGTTTGTGTTAGATTAATTATAACCTCCTAAATTTAATTATGTTTCATGTAAATAATAGTTTAGTTCTTAAGCAGCAGGTACTACAATGTGCACATTAGCATAATATTAACTTTTGGATCGTAACGTATAGATATAAAGCATTGTTTTTCCCGTAGAATTGACTAAATTTTCTCAAAATATGACAAGAACAAATTTCTTTTAACAAACATGGACCAAGTTTTCTCAATTTTTTCTCGGAAAGATACCGAAACAGTTTTTGGTTATATAGAGAGGTTAATCAAATTGCAGACCTACTTGCTAAATTTGGAGCACATTCAAGTCCAACGGAAGTTGCTACGGATCAGGCGGTTGCAAAGTATTACCTATGGGATACTTGCCCCTCATGGATGCAACCTTTACTTTTTTTTGATATGAACAATGTTGTATTTCGTATTTCTCGCTCTTCTTTTCCTTGTACTGAATCTTACATTTTGCATTAAGTAATTGGCTATGGCTTTGTTCAAAAAAAAAATGATGTAGAAAATTAAAATATACATTAAAATCAAATCTATGATTCATAAATGGAGAACACTTTTGTCACAGCCGCTGTATGCTTACGGCTTAATCTCAACCATCATCAATCCAAAATTTGTGACCCGGCAACCTTTGAATTAAGCTGCGCTGTATTATCTACTAATAATTGCAATTAGACACCCTTGAGTTCTTACTTCTTTTTTATTTTTTGGATAAGTCCGCTAATCTTTACTTTAAATTTGCATTTTTTTCAAATATGTGTGTAAGCTTTTATTAACAATTGAGGAGTTATTCACGAGTCACGGGTCTGAAAATATGCATATATATGAATTATTTCTTTGTCTTACTTTAACTTAAATTATAAAAATAAATATTTCACATTATATATATATATATATTATACATCGATGATCATTGACAATTCTATCAGATTAAAGTTATGATTAAATAAAGAGAAATAAGTAATTTTTGATAATTAAGGATACACAATTATTATGATAAATAATTTCATAATACATCATATATAAATATAACTTGACTAAAATACACTTAAATTTTATATTAATGTGTAGATACACATATATTATAATGCATATTGACTAGTAATAATACCCTTATATTTTATGTTTTAGACAAGTTGTCGAGCAGGTTTACAAGTATTCAGTTGATCGTTGTTAAATTCAAATGATTCTGTAATTTTGAAAAAAATATTATTGTGTGATGAACGAAACAATTTTTATATCTTAATATAAATAGGTATCATTATAATTACACTAAAATTGTATCTTCTAGCTAGGTTGCGCCAATGTGGTGTATATGGGATTATCAAATTAGGGTCAGTTATAATACTTTATGAACTTAAGTGGAGTTAACTAAAATTAAGCAAAAGACTAGAAATGAAAATATAAATGCAAAAGTATAAGCAGCTATTTTACGATATATGGATTGAAGAACCAGTTGTAAACTGTTATCTTACAGCCGGCTGCAACATAAGAAAAGCCCATGAATATGACCCAAGTACAATATAATATATCAAGTCATCAAGATGCTCGTTTATAACTTCTTAGGTACTCATATTTTTAATAATTAAATGTATAACAGTTATTTATTTATTCCTCGAATAGAACAATAAAATTTAAAAAAAAGTATAATACTAACATACGTTATTGAATTAACCATGTCAAATGTTGATTAAACAACTAAAATATTTCGTAGCCGTAAATTGCATCAAATTCTTTAGTTACATCAATGGTGTTTCCTAGAATGATGAGAAATGTTAATCATGGCCGTTTAAGACAAATTAGAAAGTCATTATCAAGTAGAATAAATTTTAACTGTTCATAGAGTATAATTATACGACACAAGAAGAAAGTAGGCGCGTCTGTTTCCTTAGACGTGGACAGGTTCTTACAACTGCAACCGTAGAATTATTACAAGGAATCATGAAGCAAGTGGCATATGCTATATATTGTGATGGTAAAGTGCAAAGGATAGTTTTCATTTTTCAATTAAATAAATATATATATATATATATATATATGAATCAAGGTAACTTCTTCTGTTTTTTCACAAACTCAAGAGTTTACATGAGATGAGGATTTAAAACCGTATTAAGAGAACACACAAAAGATAATCAGTTACGTATTCAAATCACATTACAGTTTACTTGTTGAACAAATGTCACGTGTTGATCCTAACGAGAGTGTTTACTGCCTAGTGCCTACACATGAGGAGATATGCCATAAAAATATAATTAAAACTAAATTGCTGACAAATTGTACGTTATGATAGTACAGGGCATCCAGTTGCCATTTTTTAACGTAATAAAATGATAGCTTTGGTTATGGGAGACCTAACTCTTATAAAGTTGTTCAATGGGAGTCCAAGATTAAGATACTCGAGGAAAAAGGCAAAAAGATAATATTCACTTATGAAGAAAAAGACTTGTCTAATGCTCATGTCACTTTATGCTTCTCTTCATGCACGATAATATTTAATTTAGGTTGATCTTCAAGTTGATAGTTGAACAAATAATGCTAATATAGCACCATTTACAAAATAAAAATGTATTAATTACCAAGTTGATAGTGTGTAGAGAAATATTATGATTGGTATTATTGAATAATTTTGATGTACATGAGTGTGTCTAATATATACTAGTCTAGTCTTGCTTTACAAGTAAAGGAGAATCTATACAAGGTAACTAGATAACATGAAATCAATTGCTATCTCTTATCGAGAGAAGGAGAATCCCGAGATATGGGAATATCTCTAATATGTCCCCTCAAAAGTGTCGTGCCATCGGTCAAGGCAATTTTGGACCGAAGAAGCAAGAAACGTGCACGAGAAAGTGCCTTAGTGAGAACATCGACAAGTTGGTCCTTTGTGCTAATGTGAGAAACGGCAATAAGGCCCTTAGCCACAATTTCACGAACAAAATGTAAGTCAATAGCAATGTGCTTCATCTGTGAGTGCAAGACGGGGTGAAGAGAGAGATGAGTGGCCCTGATATTGTCGCAAAAAATCGTCGGTTTCGAGGAGAGGGGAACATGAAGTTAGGCAAGGAGGTGCTGGATCCATCGGACTTCCAAAGTAGTGGTAGCAAGAGCACGATACTCAACTTCAGTGGAAGAGCGAGCAGCAGCACGTTGCTTGCGAGAGGCCCAAAAGATGGGATTGGCGCCAAGAAAGATAATGTAGGCCGAAGTAGATGTGCGATTCGTGGGATCACCAGCCCAGTCAGCATCAGAAAAGGCTTGGAGCGTGTTCGATGAGCGCTTTTTGAGCAGTAAGTCGTGAGAGATGGTCCCCTTAAGGTACCGGAGAATGCGCTTGACCGTCGTCCAGTGATACTCAGCAGGAGAGGAGATAGCTTGAGCAAGGCAATTAACGGGAAAGGCAATGTCCGACCTAGTAAGAGAGAGGTACTGCAACTCGCCAATAGCTTGGCGATAGAGATGAGGATCACACGGAGTAGTGGATGGAAACGGTTCAGCGGTGGCCATCGGAGTAGACACAGTTTTGGCGCCATCCATCTTGTAACGAATGAGAAGATCACATATGTAGTGATGTTGAGTGAGAAAGAGACCATCGGAGCAAGATATAGCTTCAACACCGAGAAAGAAGGAGAGATGACCAAGATCCTTTAGAGCAAAAGTGGTACTGAGCCGCGAGATGAGATGATTGAGAAGCGGAGTGTTGTTGCCCGTGAAGATTATGTCATCGACGTAAACTAGAAGGAATAGCATTGTGCGTTCCTTGCGAAAGACAAATAGAGAGCAATCGGACTTAGATTGAGAGAATCCGAGGTCCAAGAGAGACGAGCGAAGGGCCGAGAACCATTCACGAGGAGCTTGCTTGAGACCATAAATAGCCTTGCATAGTCGACATACATGATCGGATTGAGAGGGGTCGACAAAGCCAGGCGGTTGCTGCATATACACAACTTCATTGAGGGTGCCATGAACAAAGGCATTACTCACGTCAAGTTGGCGTAGAGGCCAAGAGTTGGAGACAGCAATGTAGAGGATAATACGAATAGTCACGGGTTTGACAACAGGGCTGAACGTTTCAATATAATCAAGACTAGGGCGTTGGTGAAAGCACTTGGCGACGAGGCGAGCCTTATATTTATCAATCGACCCATCAGCATGACGTTTAACCCGATAGACCCATTTGCAGCCGATAATATTGGAAGCAATGTGGCAAGGAACAAGATCCTAAGTCCCGTGAGATAGAAAGGCATTGTATTCTTGGGACATGGCGAGGCGCCAATGCGGACTGTCCATAGCCGAAGAAACACAAGTAGGCTCAATAGAGGGTGGCAGCGGATGAACACTGGAGGCCGAGAGTGCCTTGGGTTTGAAGATATTATTCTTTGCACGAGTGACCATGGGATGAGTGGACGCATGCGGTGCGGTCAACTCGGGAGAATCGGGCGATGTGGGCTCAGTGGGCGACGGTGTGGGCAACGGAGCCGCGGGTGGGCTGGACGACGGAGTGGCCCGTGGAGCCGCGGGTGGGCTGGACGACAGAGCGGCCCGTGGAGCCGTGGGTGGGCTGGACGACGGAGCATCCCATGGTGATGGCAAAGAGACCGCGGGCGGTGATGTAGGTGACGGAAGAACATCAAGTCGAAGAACCGATTGAGGAGGGGGCAGTGCGGTCAGAGTAGTGGTGATGGATGATGAGACCGACGGAAATATAGACTCACAAAATTGAACGTGACGAGAGATATACATCTGACCCGAAGATAGATCAAGACATTTGTAGGCGCTTTGTGAAGTCGAATAACCCACGAAAAGGCAAGGGCGTGAAGTGAATTCGAGCTTGCCATTGTTGTATGGTTTGAGCCATGGATAGCACTGACAACCAAAGATGCGCAACTTAAGATAGTTTGGTGACGTGCCAAAGAGAATAGAGTAAGGCGTGGCTGAGTGCAAGGCAGAGGACGGCATCCGGTTGATGAGATATATCGTCGTTTGAAAGGCATAAGACCAATAAGACTTAGGAAGCTTAGCATGATGGAGAAGAGCACGGCCCGTTTCTAAGATGTGCCTTTGACAGCGTTCGGATAAACCATTTTGTTGTGGCGTGTGAGGGGCCGTTGTAAGCCAACTTATACCATTAGTGACAAAATATTGTTGGAGAGATAGAAATTCACCACCATTGTCACTATAAAAATTGATTATGTCGTGTCGAAATTGTTTTTCCACGATGTTTTTGAATTGGCAAAATATAGAGTGCACCTGCGATTTTGCAGTCATAGGAAAAAGCCAACAATAACGACTAAACAAGTCAACAATCAACAAATAATACCGAAAGCCATCAACAGAGGTCTCAACTGGGTCCCAAACGTCAGCATAAATAAAGTGCAAATGATGCAAAGCAGTAAACGAAGAGTCCATAAACGGCAAGCGATGAGACTTGCTAACCAAACAGGAGTCACAAAAACTACCCTACGCAGAGGGTTTAGAAATAAGCGGTAAAGCATAACTAGAAATAAGTAAAGAGCTAGTCTTGGGAGTTGGGTGCCCAAGACGAGCGTGCCACACATCCGCCAACGTGCGAACTCCCAACAAGGCAAACTTCTCCGGATTTTTGAGGTAGTGGAATGGAGGGCGGATGTGATAGGTACCATTAGTGCATGTCCCGGTTGCTAGTGTGTCCCCAGACGTGAGATCCTTAACATGAAAAGAGTGCGGAAAGAATTCCATAGTTACGTTATTATCACGAGTAAATCGATGAACATACAGTAAGTTGTGTTTCGAGGCAGGAGCACAGAGAACATTATTCATACGAAAGGAACGGGACGGAAACTTAATAAAAGAGGTACCCGTATGAGTGATAGGCATGCCCGAGCCATTAGCCACAGTGACCTCGTCAGTACCATCGTACTCAGAATGATGAACAAGGTTGTTCAAATCACATGTGAGGTGATGGTTGGCACCCGAATCGACTATCCAAGAGTGAGAGGCCGCAGGGGTTGGGCCGTGAGGTGGCGTGTGTGCCACGTTAGCGGTCGGATTGAGAAGGCTCTGCAGTTTGTAGCAACGGGGGGCAATATGGTTCGGCTTGCCACAGAATTGACAAACAAACTGTTCATGATTATTAGACAAAGTATTAATAAAACTGGTACCACCATAACCAGAGGGCGGCCTACCTCGACCACCACGGGAAGGACGACAACCACGAGAAAAGGAACCGCGCCCCCTCATATTAGGGCTACGCGGAAAGGGAGATCCATGACCCGAACCCGAACCATAGGATGTCGTGTTGGCTGTGGCGACAAGAGTCGCGGTCTCGGCCTCGAACCTTTTGATATAGGACTCATGCGTAACCAAGGCATTGTGGAGTTCAGTAAAGGAAATAGGTTGTTCACGGAGGCGAATGGAGGTCGCGATATCGCGATAATTGGCGCCTAGTCCGTTAAGGACATAAAGAGTAACGTCATCAGGGTTGAGAGGGCGGTCGAGCATAGCGATTTCATCCACCTTCGATTTGATGTCGGTGAGGTAGTCAGTGACCGACCGTGTGCCAAGTGAGGCGTTATTGAGGGCGTCCTTAAGCGCCATAATACGAGTGCGATCCGACCGAGCGAACGCACCCATGAGAAGGACCCATGCTTCCGAGGATGTTTTTGCGCAATGGATCAAGGGAATGATCTCCGGTGACATGGAACCAATCAATGCGGAGAGAATAAGTTGATCCTATTGGAACCAGAAACGATGATCGGCTTCATCGATGGCAGAAAGGCGTGGATGAGTGCCTTGCAAGTAACCAAGGAGGTTCATACCAGCAAGGGTCGAGACCACTTGAAGGCGCCATGACAGATAATTGGTTGGCGTGAGGCGGAGAGTGAGGTGGTTATGATTAGAGACGTAAATTATGGAGGTAGGAACATCATTGGCGGGCTTAGGTTGTGATGAAGCGGTGCTACCGCCGCCGGAGTTGTTGTCGGAGTTAGAGGAGGCGCTGGACATGTTTGGAGTGGAGAGAGGTGGCGAGCTAGGGTTTTGGAGGGAGGGTGGCAGACGGCTTTATGAGAGGATCGAGAGAATAATCGTTAGATTAGGATAGGCTTCGTGATACCATGTAGAGAAATATTATGATTGGTATTATTGAATAATTTTGATGTACAAGAGTGTGTCTAATATATACTAGTTTAGTCTTGCTTTACAAGTAAATGAGAATCTATACAAGGTAACTAGATAACATGAAATCAATTGCTATCTCTTATCGAGAGAAGGAGAATCCCGAGATATGGGAATATCTCTAATATAGTGTTGTGGATCTTACTATTTTACACGTATTTAATTTGTCACTTCTATTAATTGAAAAGAGTTATGGCGTAAAATTAATAAATTCATTAAAATCTTGTTTTTTCTTAAACTCATAGTTTCTCTCAAGGAAAAAAAAACTCATAATACGCGTTTGCTCGCAAAGGTTCATTTGTATTACTTAATCGTGATCTCTGCATATTTATCTCAAAATAATTAGATGACGTATGAAGTCTAAATCATAATATATGCACGGATATGAATTCAATCGGGGCAAAAATCCATTTGGGCCTTTATATTGGCTACATCGCCAATTTCATCCACTAACTTGGCAATCCACCAATTTCGTCCACTAATTTGTCAATTTACTTCACGTTAGTCCACTTCACGGTCGATTGACAATTTTGGATGGAAAAAGCTGACGTGGCACACAGTTGACCAATTTCCTTCAATTTTGACCAAAAAATTATTTTTTATTTTATTTTGACACAAAGATATGCCAACTCAACCAAAATTAAAGAAAAATATATAAAAAGTTGTTTTTAAACATGTAATAAAAAAAAATCTTTATTGTTAACTTTATTATATAAGTTATAAAAACTTATTATATAATTTTATTTTAAAAAACTTACATAACTAATAAATTTTTAAAGAAACCCCAAAAATAAAAAGTAAAATGTTTATAATTTACTTTATTGTATAAATTATGAAACCTCTTATAATATATTTCTTGTAAATAAGTAAATTAATAAGTAAATTAAATTTATTATATAAATTAATAAACTTATAAGCTAATGTCTTAATTTTTAAAACTAAAAGGCATATGTTATTATATAAATTATAAAATCTTATATATAATTCTAATTTAAATAACTTATTTTTTAATACCTAAATTTATAATAAAGGAAAAACAGAAAATAAGTAAGTTAAATTTTTATAATTAACTTTATTATATGTGTTATAGAATTTATAATATAATTTCTAATATAAAAAACTTAATTTTTATAACTAATAAGTTAAACAAAAAAAACAGAAAATTACTCCACCCCACCCCACCCCCACCCCCACCCCACTCTCACCCCCCCCCCCCCCCCCCCCCCCCCCCGTCGACACCCACCCACGGCGACAAGCATGGATTGAATTTTTGAAATCGAATCGGAAGAGGATTGAAAAGGATTCGAAATTGGAAATCCGAAAAATTCAAAATCGAAAATGGAGACGAAATTGGAAAAATTCGAAATCGGAAAAGGATTGAAAAGGATTCAAAATTGGGAGTGGAAAAATTCGAAATCGAGAGAAGGATTGATGGAGAAGGATTGATTGGTGGTGGGAATTCGAATTGGTGGTGGTGGTGGTGGTGAGTGGCAGTGGAGTGGGTGGTGGGGGAGGGGTTGGCGGTGCTGGTGGTGGTGGGCTGGGCCGGGGGGGGGGGGGGGAGGGGGGTGCGGGGGTGAAGTTATTTTTCAGTTGTTTCTTTTTTATAAATTTTATATTTTATATAATAAAGTTAATTATAAAGATTTAACTTACTTATTTTTTTATAAAAAAATATTAGTTATTAAAATATAAGTTATTTAAATTAGAAATATATTATAAAGTTTTATAATTTATAGAATAAAGTAAAATTATAAAGATTTCACTTTTGTTTTCATGTGCTTTAACATTTTATCAGTTATTAAAGTTTAAAAATTTTAAAATAAAATTATATAATAAGTTTTTTAATTTATATAATAAATTTTACGAATTTCTCGAAACATTCCGAAAAGTTCTCGAAATATTACGAAACGTTTCTAATTTTTAGCTAACCGAAACGTAATCTCGTACCGAAATTTTCATCCATGTCCATCACTATGTTGTGCAGGCTTTATATGATATATGTGTGGTTAAATCATGTGAAATATACATATATATATATGATTAAATCATGTAAAATATATCATACATATATATATATATGTATATCGACTTGAAACTCAAACTCTCACCAGATCAGAATCAAGTTCTCATTTAAATATTTAATCATTTTAAACTATAATATATCTAAGCGGAACTATCATGATGGGAACAAATTCGAAATGCATTTTTCCAACTGTACGCAAATTTTGTTATTATTATTATTATTATTATTATTATTATTATTATTATTATTATTATTATTATTATTATGTAGCAACAAATTTTTCTAAATCTTTAAAATAAAAGGCGGAAAAATAGTTGAACAAATTAAACTTGTGAATTTGATGAATTTATAGAGCAACAATAATGACTTGAACTTTAATAAATCTTGAAGGAAATCTTCACTTCGATCTTTTTCAAGATACTTGAATATTTAACAAACGTCGATGCGAGTGCTTGGCAGCTTGATCTCGGATCAAACGAACTTTTGACTTCGAATTTGATTTGAAGATTGTTGAAGAACAATATGATCTTCGTCTTCAATTCTTCGCATATGTGGACTTTGATCTTCTTTGAAAGAGACTTTGATCTTCAAAACAGTTTTTCGAGGGCATTGCAGCTTGTTCTCGAATCAAACGGACTTTTGGCTTGAAGATCGTTAAAGAACGGTATGAACTTGATGTCGAATATGCTGAATTTGTTGAAGCTGGATCTTCCTTGGCAGAAGGGTGATCTTCAAAAACGATTATTTGGTGGACTTGAGACTTGATGGATCAAACAAAGACTTTTCGCGAATAACGCGTTGAATTCCACGAAGAACGCTTGAAGATGGATGAACTTGATGGAGCGAAAAAACTTATAGTTTTTCCCTCTTCAACTTGTGAATATTCGTGTCTCTTTCTTTATGAGAGGCCCCCTATTTATAGTTGTAAAAACTTAGAGCTCATTGCTTGTGATTGGTCGGTTTATTTTCAAGATAAGCATGAAATTTTCAAGATAAGCATGCTTATCAAGAAACACATCATATTTCCACATTGCTCAACATCATTGGTTGGAATACTCCATCTTTTCCACGTGGCTTTATTTGATTGGCCAACAATATATATTAGAAAATCAATCAATTAATCTATTAATAATTGGAATTTAATTTAGTAAAATTCCAAATTAAAAATAAAAATAATTAATTTAATTTCTAATAATTTAATTTTGATATTTATCAATATTTAATTGGAGTAGACAAGATTAATTTGTCAACAACATATATATATATATATATAAAAGAAAAACTGTACAAAAATTAAAGCAACCAAAATTCATCAAGATATACATAAATAAGTAAATAACACATAAAAAAATTAAAAATCAAGAAAAAAAACTTTCTAGGGCATGAGTACGCTGGCGCCGATGATTCTCAGCGATCTCCACCTCGCGTCGACGGAATTCGTTCCACCGGACGTAGGGAATCACAATAATCGAACACAAAAACAACTTAGACAAGCAGATGATGAGATGATAAATCAAAATCAGCAATCAAGCGATATAGGAAGGTCAACCTCCCAACAAACCAAATCGATTTCCTATGCGGATGCAATCAAGAAAAGGCATGAGCATGTACGCATAAATGAAAATGAATTTGACGAGAAAAGCGAATTCATCGCGATCAGTCCGCCTACGGACGACATGCCATTCAAGAAATTCTCCAGCCTTCCAGAAATGAGAGTGCGGATGAATAATCAATGGGAGGACTCCATCATCATTAGAGTGCTAGGAAATTCATGGCATTTTCCGACTCTATCAACCCGCCTAGATCTGATGTGGAAGCTTCAAAACGAATTCGAACTCGTCGACCTCGAGCCTAATTGCTATTGTATGAAGGGTTTACGACAAGAAAATCGGGAGAAGATCCTCACGGAAGGACCATGGCAATTAGCGGGGAGCTTCCTATCAATCCGTAAGTGGTGTCCAAAATTTCTGGCGGCGAAAGATAAGATTGACACGGCCATCACTTGGGTACGAATTCTTGATCTCCCGGTGGAATATTTTCGCAAATCCTGGATGCGTGAATTGGCCAAGAGCCTCGGAGATCCGATAAAAATCGACAGAAATACGTATACGGCTACAAGGGGAAGATACGCAAGATTTTGTGTACAAGTTCGTACGGATATACCACTAGATCTCGCGGTTTGCATTGATGATGTACTATACCAAGTGGAATATGAAAACCTTCCTATGCTTTGTTATAAGTGCGGAAGAGCGGGACACAAAAAGGAGAATTGTGGAAATGTGCATGATGAGGCCGAATGCCAAAACTCATCGGAGAAACAAGACAATGTCGAGGTTACAAATGGCTCGGATTGGCTGATAGCAAAGGCAAAACAAAAGGAATACGGCGAATGGATTATTGTCCAACCCCAAAAAAATACGAAGGGACCAAAACAACCCACAATTTCACGAACAAAAGATTCGGGAAAAGGGAAATTGGTAGAGATTCCTCGCGAGGGGCTGAAGATATCAGATGAAAAGGAAAAAAAAGAACAAGGAAAGAAAGGAGAATTCAACGCAAACTCCTTTAGAAAGGAATCCTTGTCAAAACAGAAGAGTGGACAAGGAAATAGCTCTGCTAATATAAGGAAGAATGCCAAACCGCGCAAGATTCTTCAAAGGCCGACGCTCAACTTGAACGGAAATAATTCTCCCTTCAACACGGCGAATCCGTTTTCAATCCTTCAAGAAAATATCGAACCGGAAAGCAGCCAAAATCAGCCACCGAGTCTCGGACTAATCCCGATCACGTTTGGCCAAAAACATGCGAATTTGTCACGCATTTTTTAGAAACGGGATGATAATCGCACGCTGGGTGGAGATTCCGGACTTCATCACGAGAATACATCGTTTTCAGGGCCCCTTGATGACATTACGAACACGACAGAGAGACAAATTAGTTCATGTGATGATAATTCCACAACTCGTATGGGAGGTGGAAGTAAGGATGATGTTGGTTCCGATAGTAGAGGGGACGAATACATGGTGCATGACGACGGTGATAAGTCGATGGGAATTGAGGAGGCAGGCGTTTCTCTTAATCGAGACAATACGCCAACTGACTGCGACATGGAGGGGGTACGAGATTGATCAGCCCGTCCAACTACACCAATTGAATTTAATGTCGATCAAAGTAGTGTCGTGGAATTGTCAAGGTGCGGGAAAAGAGGAATTTCGATGGAATTTCCGAGAATTTGTTAGGATACATACACCAACGGTGGTTTATGTGTTGGAAACACGTGTTAGCGAAGCAATTGCGCGGGAGATAGTTACCACGCTTGGATACTCACGACATGTGATTGCCCCGACAAACGGAATGATGAGAGGAGTGTGGATGCTATGGAACGAGGAGGAGGTTGGTGTTGAAATTCTAGATATCAACTACCAAGCTATCCACGCACGGATTCGACCGCGAATAGGGGCGCCGTGGCGTGTGACGGGTATGTACGCACAGCCGCGCAAGGAAGACAAGGTAAAAGCCTTTGATGATTTAGTCTTAAAGTCTATACAAAACTCGGAACCGTGGTTAGTGACGGGGGATTTCAATGAGGTATGTTACGCGCATGAAAGAAGGGGCGGCCGACCGATCCCCCTAAATCGACTAATTTGTTTCCGTCAATACCTCGAAAGAAGTGGACTCATCGACCTCGGATTCCAAGGCCCGGCGTTCACGTGGACAAATAAAAGAGAAGACGGGGAAAACATAAAAAGTCGAATTGATCGAGTGGTGGCGAATGAAGCTTGGATGGATAGATTTCCAAATTATGAGGTATACCACACGACTCGTACTTGCTCTGATCATCACCCGATTCTGACTTGTTGTGAGGGGGGAAGACCGAGCAACTAAAAAGCCTTTTCGGTTTGAGGTTTGTTGGTTTTACAATGAAGAGTGCGAATTGTTGCTTAAGAAGATATGGGAAGAGAAAACAAACCTCCTGGAGGCGATAAAGGAGGTACCTAAGGTGCTTGAGCCATGGAATCGAGAGAGGTTTGGCAATATATTTCAACGGAAGAAAAGGATTAATGCAAGGCTGCTCGGAATTCAACAGAACTTGTCACAACGGCCGAACGCATACCTCGCACATCTTGAAATCGAGCTAATCCGAGAGCTGAATGAAGTCCTCAAACAATAACAATTGTTTTGGTTCCATAAATCAAGGACTAAATGAATTCAAGATGGGGAAAGAAATACAAAATTCTTCCACCGGTCTGTTATGATGAGAAGACGTCGCAATAAAATTATGAATCTCAAAATTGATAATTTTTGAATAAGCGACAAATAGCAGCTGCAAATTCACGCGAAGCAATATTTCGAGAGCCTTTTTTCGGGGGGAAATGACCGCGACGAAAGAAAAAGAGGACAGATGGTTCGGTCCCGCTATCAAGCGGTTATTTCGAGTGAGGAACATGAGGTACTCATGGCAAAAATCAGCGCAGATGAACTCAAGGTTGTGGTGTTCGCCACGCATCCATATAAAGTGCCGGGTCCCGATGGTTTACAAGCCATATTCTACCATAAGAGCTGGAGTTGGATGGAAAAATCCCTTCTGTCTTTCGCCGAGGATGTATTTCGCAACAAGAAGTTTGATAAAAAGATATGTGAAGCTTTTCTCTGTTTAATCCCTAAGGTAAAAATCCCGGAACTTATGTCGCAATTTCGCCCTATCTCATTATGTAACGTGCTATATAAATTGGTGACAAAGTGCATTACTATGCGTCTCCGAAATATCATGCCTCGAATAATAGCACCTACAAAGTCCAGTTTTATCAAAAATAGGAGCACACAAGACAATATTTTTATTTTACAGGAGGTGATCCACTCCCTGAGAAATAAAAAGAAGGTTAAGTATGGGAATATGATAATGAAACTGGATCTTGAGAAGGCGTATGACAAAGTAAATTGTGATTTTTTGGAGGATACACTGCATGCTTTTTTATTTCCATAGGATTTAATTGAGCTAATCATGTTTTGTGTCCGAAATGCGACTACACGGATTTTGTGGAATGGGACACCACTTGAGGCATTCTCACATACGTGCGGGTTACGACAAGGAGTTCCATTATCTCCATATCTCTTTGTCTTATGTGTCGAAAGGCTCTCATACCTTATAAAAGAAGCAGTGGACACGGGAAAGTGGAAAACTTTAACTCCTTGTCGAGACGGCCCAAAACTCTCCCATTTATTTTTCGCAAATGATTTGATATTAATGGGGAAGGCAAACATGGACACAGCTAGAGAAATAAAAAAAGTTCTTGATAGTTTTTGCTCAGCGTTTGGGACTCAAGCTTAACCCAACGCAGTCGAAAATCTTTTTCTCTAAGAGCCAAGGATCGGCAATCAAAAGAGGAATTTGTGACCTTCTGCGGTTCGGACAAACCGTAAATTTGGGGAAGTATTTGGGAGTTAATATGACGCATGGCCGAATAGGGAGAGACTACTGCGCGGAGCTCTTCGACAAAATTACGGGGCGGTTTAATGGCTGGAAATGTAATACTCTTTCTCTAGCCGGGAGAACGACTTTAGTACAATCCGTGTCCACAACAATGCCGATATATTTGATGCAATCAACATGGCTGTCCGAACATGTATGCGACAAATTGGATAAATTAAATCGTAATTTTTTGTGGTTGGCGGATGCTCATAGGAAAAAAATCCATCTTGTGTGGCCGAAAATTTTGAAGCCGAAATCTGATGGTGGGCTTGGAATTCGAAAGGCTCGATCTCCAAACTCGCGTGGAAAATCTTGAAGAGGGAAGATTCGGTTTGGAGTGATCTCATAAATGCCAAATATCTTAAAGGGACGAGCCTCCTCGAGTGTATTACAAAACCCGGAGATAATACGACTTGGAAAGGGATTTTACATTGCATCAACCTTATGCAACCTTTCCTACGCTGGAAAATAGGAGACGGGAACAGAATTTGGGTTTGGTTGGATAATTGGAGTGGCAAAAAACTGTGCGAAGAGTTCGAGCACATTAATCCGCCCAACCTCAACCTACGACTGCGAGATGCGATTGATGAAGAAGGAAACTGGGACTGGAACGTTTTTGGAACCGCGGTACCAAATGAATTGAAGGTGTATTTAAGAAGCAAAGTGGTAAATTTGAACGGAGGAGAGGACACGTTGATATGGACTGAAAATGGGAGCGGAATTTTCAGCTGCCAATCCGCCTATAAAGCTTTCTTCAAAACTGCAAATGGACATGGAAAGTGGAAACGAGTAGCAAGCTTCAATATTTTTTGTGGCTCGCGGGGCAAAATCGACTTGCTACTAACAGCCTTCTCAAGACGCGTAAAATATCCGACAACGCGTCATGTTCCTTATGTTTGGGTGAGGAGGAAACTGTTATTCACATCCTTAGAAATTGCAAACATGCAAGGAAGGTATGGAAGGAAGTCTTAAGTGGCAGAGAGTGGGAAGAATTTGCGGCAATTCCGGATAATTACTGGCTCAAGGAAAATGCACGAAACAAAAAGAGGAAGAGCTCGAAATTTCCGGGGCAAAATTGGGCGTCAATTTTTCCGGCCGCGACGTGGACATTGTGGAAAGCTAGAAACGAAAGAATCTTTCGTAATAATAGCGAGAATAACACGACGAGCTTGGCAAAAATAAAGCGGCTTAGCATGGAGATAGATGAGGCGCAAAGGAAGATAAGAAAGTCACAACAAGCCAAGAAGTGGATCAAGCCAAGAGAAGGTTGGGTAAAGCTAAATGTGGATGGTAGTCTACCTTTGAGTAGCAACGAGGGAACGGCGACATGCGTTCTTAGATCACATCAAGGAGAATGGCTTTGGGGATACAAGAAAAAAGTTCCAACACCAACAGTGGACGAGACGGAACTCATAGCTCTCAAAACCGGGCTAGAAATAGCATGGAAAAGGCGCACGCAACGCCTTGAAATGGAGACGGACTCGCTCTCGGTATATAAAATGCTCACGGGAGAAACCACAACAACCGAGCACAACAAAACTCTAGTACAAGAGTGCACGGCAATGTTAAGACTTCCATGGAAATGCAAGCTACGGTGGATACCACGAGTGGCCAATAAAGTCGAGGACGAAGTAGCAAAGATGAGGCATGAAGATATGGATAGGGACATCTTTTGGGATAATCCCCCTCCCCAAGTTCTTAAGTTTTTAGAACATGATTTAGTCTAAGGACTTTGTAATTCCTTTGTTCACAAAAAAAAAATAAAAATAACACATTACTCACCAAAAAAAAAAGTAAATAACACATTAAGAAAAAACAAAATAGCATGATGCCATCAATTAAAAGCAAAACACTTTTAGAAATCAGCCAAACACCTCTCAACGGTTGGTTCCACGTCAAAAAGCCCCACACATATTCAGACAAATACGCCACCTTATAAGTTACAAGTTACAACACAGCTAACAAACACCTTAATTTCCACAATACAAAAATATGCAAACACCTGAAGAAAAAAACCCACAAAAACCAAACAAGTTAAAGACAGACAAAGCTTGTAACAAAAGGTTTAGTGATGAACAAATAAAATCATTGGAGTCCATTTTTAAGGTGGAGGATAAGCTGGAGCAGAAGAAGAAACTGCAAATAGCAAAAGATTTGGGCTTGCAGCCAAGGCAAGTAGCTATTTGGTTTCAAAACAGAAGGGCCAGATGGAAGTCAAAGCAAATTGAGCAAGATTATAGGGTGTTAAAAGAAAATTATGACAAACTGAGTTTGGATTTTGGTGACATGAAGAGAGAAAAACAATCCTTGCAAATGGAGGTATCCCATTATTTGGTCTTTATTTTTTTTCCTATACTTATTGTTATGTTTTGAGGCTCAATTGCAGAGGTAGCTGCAACTTGCAATAGACTTGAAAAATACTTTTATGTTTCATTTTCACGTAAACAGTTCGGTACTTTTCGAGAAAATGTGCAAAAACTTCGATTCATGCCCACAAGTCTTCATAAACGAAATTTATGTAAGCAGACGTGACGAAAATCACATAGAACAATAAATGTCGAACTCATCCACAAGTTTAATCTTTTAGTTGAGGCGGCAATTCACTAATGCACAAAAGAAAATCAAATTCGTAATCATCTAGAAACCTAATGTATATCTTTTCTCTACAGTTGCGTGAGCTAAAGGAGAAGTTCAAAAATATGCAGAAAGTTGTTAGTTCGAGTGACACAGATGGCGAGCTCAAAGAGAATTTTGAAAGTTCAAATGAAGAAATAGATCACAACAGGAGCATGAGTGTTGACGATGTGGAAAATATAGTTAAAAGTTTTGTGAAAACAGAAGACGGTGACGTTCGGAGCTGGGACGAAAGAGATGATGAGATTAATCAATCAGCTTCACTTCAAACATGGCGCGATCTTTCGACTGCTGGCCTATTTGAGAACTCGTCCGACATTTTGGACTGGTGGGATCTCAGTGTGTAGGTGATGGAAACTAGGAGAGGAGTATGTCTAATAAGTTGGTATTGATCTTTTGGGGGTTGTCTTCACTTTTTTTCCTTCGGCATTTAATTGTATACAAATTTATTATGCTTCAGATACAGTTCTGCCGTGGCAAAATGAGTTTTTGTTATGTCTTTGAGATACAAGAATCTAAAAAATGTTGGGAAGTTTTATTGGAAAAGGGGTGCACGTGAAGAGGATTTGGTTT
The DNA here is from genome assembly GCA_948329865.1 of Linaria vulgaris. Taxonomy (NCBI): domain Eukaryota; kingdom Viridiplantae; phylum Streptophyta; class Magnoliopsida; order Lamiales; family Plantaginaceae; genus Linaria; species Linaria vulgaris. Next base: position 736,680 of record OX415252.1, read on the forward strand.
ATCAAATTTTTGGCAAGACAACGATATTGTTTCAAGATTTTCATATAGGACACGTACGGATATACAACCATCATATTTTCAAGTTATGCACATTGTTCATGTAGTACTATAATTCGTAAGAAATCAACAGCAAGAACTTCCAGAGCCTCATTCTCATCACTGAAAAGCACAAAAAAAAATTCTACATACATATATCAGCGATATTCATTCTAGGGCAGGCTGGAATAAGACACGATGTATCATTACAATATTCATTGCTCAACTTCAGGACACTCATAAAATAACAGACCAGGCGGGAGACCGAGCCAACGCACGACCTTATACTTGAAAACCGAAACCATTATACCCATTCAGCATATCTATTAACAAGAGATAATACCTCAAGGCGCAAGCATAGGAGTACCCAAAAAATAGAAGAGCGTCGACTAAGGTATGAACTTGCACAAGATAATCCAAAATCAAAATTTGAGAAAATCTGAGCTCAAACCATAAAATCCAGAAAAAATAGAGCTACATCAAAATCTTTGACCATCAAAGTAAGTACCACATTACAAGTTTCATTGACAACTAGCGAAAACAAGAAAAGACAACAATTCCTCCAACAAGCAGTCAGTCTACTTGATCTTCTTCTTTGGCCTCAACTGCAGGGAAATTACGAAGATTGTCAAATTTAGCTGAAAACATTAAAGAAAGGAACTACACAAAGCCCATGGGTATGCGAAGTGTAGCTACCTGGTTGCTGTGTCCACACTTCTTCTTCCTGCAATTGACAGCACGGGGGTGCAGGCGAGCATAACACCTAAAAATCAACCAAGTAAGATTACGCTACTTTGCATATGGAGATTAAGCTCAAAATGAATATCAACACTACAAATTAATGTGTTGGGCATAACAACAATCACATCCCATAACTTTACAAGTTCTTACAATATCTCAGCTAACACTAATATTACGATCATAAGAACAAAACCAATAAGTAAAGTGAAATCGTTTGACAACAAATTCAACATTCAAAAACCTTCATAAGTATTAGAGTTGCCAATCATAAAACAGAGTTAACCATCATAATACACAACAGACAAACCGAGATTGTAAGTTGTATCGTGCTGATATCAAACAAGTTCATACAACAATTTATCGTGCATCACTAAAAACCAATCAAAATCAAAACTCAAATGAGCCAAACTTACTTGCGGCAAATCATCTTGTCCTGGTTGTATTTCCTAGCCAACGCCATGAGCGACGGCTCAATGATTCCACCCCTAAGCCTTAGCACCAAATGCAGCGTAGACTCTACAACACCAAACAAAAAAAACAAACAAACGTCAACAAATGCCATACGCATCGTCACTTTCACAGCGTAATCATACAAGCTAATTCACCTATCACCAACAAACATAACAAACTCCAAAATTTAAACCAAATTCAGCAATGATTCAAATCTACTCAACTGGCATGACTGCAATCAATACAAATCAGAGCTCCAATTTCATCTCAATTACACCAACCTCACCATTTCCCCAACAAATCTCAAAATAACAAACACTAAATCAAACAATTAAACAAATAAAAAGCTAAAAACCTCATAAATTAGTAAATTCACCAATCACCAACAAACATAATAAACTCCAAAAACGCAAACCAAAATTCAATAAATAAACAAATCCACAACAATATACAAATATGAGCTTCAATTTCAGCTCAATTACACCAATCTCACCATTACCTCATCAAATCTCATAATAGCAAACAATTAAACAAACAAAAAAGAAAAGCTACAAAACGAGGTGCTCACCTTTCTGAATGTTGTAATCAGCTAAGGTACGGCCATCCTCCAACTGTTTGCCGGCGAAAATCAACCGCTGCTGGTCCGGCGGGATCCCCTCCTTGTCCTGAATCTTGGCCTTAACATTGTCGATTGTGTCGCTCGATTCAACCTCGAGGGTGATGGTCTTGCCGGTCAATGTTTTCACGAAGATCTGCATCTTTACAAAGCTACGGCGATGATTGTACCTCACTGAGCTGCTGTGGGAATTTGTTATATATGGTGGGTTTTAGGGTTTAGAATGGGAGCATGGGCCGCTAATTGAAGCAAAAGGCATATGGGCTGTATTGGTTTCTTTTTCTTTTTCTTTTTCTTTTTTCGATTTTAAGCAAATATTCTAACCTTTATATTGAAATATTTTTGGGAAACAATTTGATTGAATGTTATTTTTACTAATATTTATTTTTGGGTAATCAATCTAAAAGAAAGGAATATTCTTATTTCTTGGGGTCTCTAACATGACAAGGACGTTATCTAATGAGTGTCGTAAAGGTCATTTACATTACAAGTAAAGGGTTGATCTTGTGAAACTTTTACATCGAAAGCACATGTTACTGTAAGAAAAATTAATGAGAATTTTGGTAATGTGCTATTACACTATTTATCTCCAACTATTGCGTTGACCAAGGAGTCGTATGCGGTGGAAGAGCAAACAAACATGGTTGAGTAGACGATCATGATTGGTGTTAGTGCTTAATAACGACTCTTTTTTTTGTATGTATGAGAACAATGCATAAAATGCGAGGCGCTCGAGGTAGTGAATATTATGGTGGGGCTTAAGCATATATATGATTGGATTCCTAATTGACTTTTAAACACTTAGGGTGAAGATGTTGTATGTTTGATGCACGTACATTGATAGAACTTTTTGCTAACGTAAATAAAAATAGTTATTACACATTATGACCTAACCAATGTCTCGACTTATATTGTATAAGTGATGGTGGCACCACGTGATGGAAGGCCAACAAAAAACATACTTAGTTACATGATAATATTATAGTAAGCATGTAGATCAAATGGTGGGTTCTAGCATTCTAGCATGATGAAATGTAGTATTAACAAAATACAATTTTATTTCACTATTACTCTATATCCCTTTCATACGTGGTTAAATAATTTATACACCACAAATGTAAATTATAAAGTGTACTTTAGGAGGAACCTAGATACTAGCTATTGGATTATTCTTCTTTAAAGTAAAAACAAATAAATAAGTTTACCTTAATACACCAATTTTTTATTTTATTTTTTCATATATTCCTCCACATGAAAAGGGAATCTAATTTCTAAGTGCCTTCATGTAATGTTCTATTTTAAATAATTTTAACAAAACACATATTTAATTTGCTATTATATATTCACCATTTTTTTATAAAGAAGAAAATACAAAACGCTACATCGTTGACTTCGCCAGCTCTCCACACTGTATAATTCATCGCCTTCCATGTCACTCAACTGACCTGACCTCACCTTACATACACCCCAGCTAACGTGCGCACTGCGCATGGCCTTCACCTGCCGCGCACTCCCAGCTAACGTGCGCACTCACCAAAATCCCAGTCTCCCCCAATCCCCACCCCACACCAATCCCCTCACCCCTAAATCCTTCTCCCTCAAGCACAAATTCACCTCCCTCGCACTAAACCCTCACTCCAAAACCCCGATTTCAACCATACCAAAAGCGTCAATGGCCGAAACCGCGGCTTCGAACAACAAAGGTAAAGTCAAAGTGTTTGACTCAGAGGAGGATCTGGCGGTTTCGCTCGCCAAATACACGTCCGATCTGTCGAATGAAGTTTGCAAAGAGCGAGATTCGTTCACCGTCGTTGTGTCGGGGGGCTCGTTGGTGAAGTCGTTGCGGAAATTGGCGGAGCCGCCGTATGTTGGTACCGTGGAGTGGTCGAAATGGCACGTGTTTTGGGTGGACGAGAGAGTCGTGCCGAAGGATCATGATGATAGTAATTATCTGCTTGCGTATAATGAGTTTCTGTCGAAGGTATTGGTTCTGTTTCTGTGATGATGTGTTCCGGTAATGTCGTTTGTCGTTTTAGCTTATGCGTTTAGATGAGATCACGGCTTGATACGATATGAGTTTGAGAGGATTTGTTGTTTGTTTGAATTGTGAGTAACGTAAAGAATATATAGAATCTAATGTAAGAAGTAGGACACCTTGGAGTAAGCTTTTGGACTAGAACGGCAATTCAATGTGATGTCGGCTTAAGATTAAGCTTTTAGGTGAGATTTCGATTTGATATGATATGCGATTGAGAAGATTTGTTGTTTGTTTGAATTGCAAGTAGCGTAAAGGCTATATAGAGAATCTAATGTAAGAAGTGGAACGCCTCGGAGTGAACTTTTGGACTAGAGCGGCAAGCTATTAGGTATCAGCTAAGATTAAGCTAAGATTAAGCTTTTAGATGAGACGGCAATACATTATGATATGAGATTGACAAGATTTATGTTTGATTGAATCGCGAGTTACGTAAAGTGACTGGGGCGTGTCGAAGAATGTATACAGAAATGTAAGAAGTAGAACGCCTTGGAGTAAACTTTTAAACTGGACGGCAATTCAATGTAATATCAGATTGAAATGAGCTGTTTGTAACTTAAAAGGATTATGGCCTACACGTGAAGGGCGTGTGGAAAATATAGATGTGAATGTGGGGATTAGAACCCCTTTTGGATTACTCTTGAAGACCTCGTTGAGATGAGATGGGAGATGTAGGAGAATTTTAAGGGGGTCGTGTGATAAATAATGATGGAAAGGTACATTTGATTTGGATAGGAAGAGCTTTAGTTATGTAACGCGTGAGTTGGTTTTCGCTTCGAACTGGAAATTGAGACCTGAGAAAATGAGATGACGATGAGGCTTGTAGTGATTAGTGAAAACTTGTTATAGAAGTTACATTCTCTTTGTCTAGGGATCTTCTTGCCGAAAAAATTAGATGGTTTTGCTAAACATAACTAGGCAAATCACCAGTAATGTGTTGCTCTCCTTGTAGTACTTGTATCAATAAACAATAACACTATATCTAATGTCAGGATATATAAAAATTACTTTCAGTAACTCGGGCAGGAACCTAGAACTACAGTTTCGTGTGGAAGTTGGGGTTACTACATTAGCATAATGTGACTAATGTTGTGTAGTTGAGTTTCCAATAACTAAGAAGGTAGCACATAGAATTTTGGTCTCGAACCTTAAAACTTTCATTATTCCTTATTGAGTATGTGATTTTTGTTTGTTATTTGCCATTTTGTTCCATTTGTAAAATTATAAATGTATATATCTATGAGGATGGGCATACAGCTAAGTTACCGAGTGGGCTGCTACAATAGAATCACCTTTTTTTTTTTTTCATATTTTCTAAAAAAATGCACCCTTAGCTACCTTGCTTGCCCCATTTGTGGAATTGGGTTGGAGAAGAAATGATTAACCAAGTCATTCCTTATAATTTATAAACCATCTGTACTAAAGGAAATGCTGTGATTTATATCACAAAGTGAAATTGATACAACTTTTTGTACTGTGTCGATGAGATTCTGGATTTAGTTGCACACATTGAATGAGCGCATCTATCTACGATTGAGTTTTTGTAAGTGCCATTCCTGAAACACTCTCCCTCCCTTTTCCTACTGCAGGTAACGATTCCTGCTGGTAATGTACATGCCATAAACGATGCATCATCAGCCGAGGAAGCAGCAAATGATTATGAATCCCGCCTCAAGCATCTCGTGAAAAGTAAAATAATATCTCAATCTGAGATTACCGGGTTTCCCAAGTTCGACCTTATGCTAATGGGTATGGGCCCCGACGGCCACATTGCTTCTCTATTTCCCGGACATCCTCTTGTTCAAGAAAACGAAAAGTGGGTATGTTTCATCGAGGATTCACCTAAACCTCCACCAAAAAGGATCTCATTCACGCTAGCGGTCATTAATTCGTCTGCAAATGTCGCACTCGTTGCAGCTGGGGCGGGCAAAGCTGCGGCTTTGCACGCAGCACTTGGTGATGGTAAGAACTCCGATGTGCTGCCTGTGCAGCTTTTGGCTCCGGAGGGAGAGTTGACGTGGTTTTTAGACAAGGACGCAGCTTCGAAACTCTAGCATGGCTAATGTGCATCTTTTTGTAATTCTAAGATTGGAATTTGAGCTCCTGTGATAATTGTGATTCTGAGGAATGATTCATATAAAAACTTAAAACTTTGAGCTTGAACTGTATTTTGTGTTTTTCTGCAATTTATTTGCTTTGTGGTTCTTCGTCTTTTATTCTTAGCGCCAGATGTAACCATGACTCCCATTGTTGGATCTTCGTATTGCTAATATTGCTTTTGTGGTATGAAAAAAAAGATGTAACCATGTGGACTTTCCCGTTATTTGATCATTAATCTTATAAATGAAAAGAATATTTTTAAACTTATAATTATAACATTTCATTAAAGATATTTTCAACCTTGGCTCGGTGGGCGATTCGGTTGGCAATTGGCATGCAATGGACCAAAGTAATTTTTGAAGGTAATTGCCTCAACGTCATTCATGATATTGTCGCATGAAGACCGGGGGACGCTCTCCAAGCTAACATTATAGCGGACGTTATTAGATTGTTGAATCCCACGGGGACTTTTCCTTTGCTTTTGAACCTAACTATTTTTTGAACTCAACCATTTTTTGAAGAATAAAAGAACAGGGAAACGTGGGTAAATGACGTTGAAGCTTGACATGAGTAAAGCCTATGATCGCGTCGAGTGGCCCTTCTTGGAACATGTAATGATTAAATTAGGATTCCATTCTTCTTTTGTGTCTTTAATCATGTTGGGGATACGTTCAGTGTCTTATGCTACCTTAATCGAGGGGAGGGAGTCGGATATTTCCCCCCCCCCCCCCCCCCGAAAGGGGTATTAGGCAAGGGGATCAACTATCCCCCTGCCTATTCTTATTCGTTTCTGAGGTTTTTTCAGCTCTAATTAGTAGTGCAGAGACTAAGGGCCTGATTCGGGGGTCGCAATATGTCCTGGTGAGCCACGTGTTTTTCACCTTTTGTTCGCTAATGACACGTTTCTATTTTGTGATGTGACGAGAGAGACGCCAACTGAAATTAGAAGGATTTTACATATCTATGAGGTGGCATCAGGGCAGCGAATTAATTTGGATAAGTCAGTGGTGGTTATGAGTCGAAACACGACGCCAAAGGTTGTGGTGGAGCTTGGGGGTATTCTTGGTGTTACTATTGCCGAGCGTCATGATAAATACCTCAGTCTCCTGTCAGTTATTGGCCGCTCGAAAGGGAACTTTTGATTATATTTGGGAGAGGGTACAGAAAAGGGCGCAAGGGTTCAAAGGAAAAACATTGTTGATGATTAAATCGATTTTGCAGGCGATCTCTACATTTGCTATGAGCTGCTTTCGCCTTCAGGATTTTTTAATCAAAGAAATTGAATCAATAATTAACAACTTCTGGTGGGGAAGTGGAGAACGTAATAAAATTAATTCGCTCTTGTGGGATAATTGTGCAAGAGAAATGAGGGAGGGGGCATGGGTTTTAGGAACTTGAAGGCTTTTAATATGGCGCTTCCTGCGAAACAGGCGTGGAGAATTCTCTAATTCCCTAACTCTCTGGTGAATCACTTATATAAGGCAAAATATTTTCCGACATGCTCATTGTTTGAGGCTCAGATTAGTGGTACTCCATCTTTCTCTTGGGGATGTATTTGGGAGACGATTCTGGTGCTTAAGAAGGGAGTTCGTTGGCGCGTGGGTAATGGCACGTCGATTCAAATTTGGGGGGATGGTTGGATTCCCCGGCCTGTGTCGTTCCGACTTATTACACCTCAAGACCATAAAGCACCGTTCACCGTCTTGGAGCTCATTGACCAAACTACCGAGTGGTGGAACGTGGGGAGGCTGCGCGAGCTGTTTTTGGAGGTGGACGTCTAAAAAATTTTATCTATTCCCGTGGGAGGGCCGAGTAACGAGGATACAATAATTTGGCATTTTGAAAAGCATTGAAAATTCTCGGTCCGAAGTGCTTATCACCTCATTGTTTCTCAAGGATTATTGTCGCGACAAGTTGACGTTGGGTCGAGTTCTTCTATTCACAAGGCGTGGAAGATTGATTGGGGGATGCAATGCGCTAATAAAATAAAATTGTTTCTTTGGCGAGCTTGCATGAACATAATTTCGACCCGAAGCAACCTGAAAAGACGACATATTTGTGAGGAGGAGGGCTGCGTGGTTTGTGTCGATGGTACAGAACATGTTAAACACTGCCTATTCGAGTGTCATGTCGCACGGCATGTGTTGGCCTTTGGCTAATTTTCCTACGTCACTGCTGATTCGGGCGAATGAGGAATTGGTTAATTGGGTCGTGCAGTTGGCAGTCGTGGAGTCGCATGAGGCAGCAGCGCTTGCGGTCACTTTGTGCTGGGGATTATGGGGAAACCTGAATGCGATACTTGTGGGTGAGAAAGCACGGCCTCCCGATCTCGATGATATTGCCGCATTCACTAAGGAATGGCTAAGTGCGAACGTGTGATGGGGTAATAGCGAATCTGCTACTGCCGTTGGATGGATGGCGCCCCCAACGGGGTTATTGAAAATTAACTTTGATGGAGCTCGATTTGATGAGGAGAATGTTGTGGGTATCGGCGTCGTGGCTAGGAACGCGCAAAGAGAAATCATAGCTTGGGTTCAACGTCGTTTGGAGGCATCGCTCGCACCCGTGTGTATTGAGGCCTTAGCGGCTCAGTGGGTGATTCAGTTGGCAATTGGCATGCAATGGACCAAAGTAATTTTGAAGGTGATTGCCTCAACATCATCCATGATATTGTCGCACGAAGACTGGGGGACGCTCTCCAAGCTAACATTATATCAAACGTTATTAGATTGATGAATCTCACAGAGACTTTTCCTTTAATTGGGTTAGAAGAGAGGCTAACGATGAAGCTCATAACTTACCACGCAATGCGGGGTGTCGACACCAAGGGACCATTTCCACTATTTTTTGCCCAATTGCAGCGTGGTTGGAGTTTTATTTGTGCTGCGTGAGTTGTAGAAACTGCTGTCTATTGACATCTTGGTTTAATGATTATTTCTCACTTCAAAAAAGAAAGAGAAAAAACAAAGGTATCTTCAGTTCATCATTATTAGCTCGGATACTTCTCCTACTTCCCCGCTCGACATTAGTAATTGGAAAATTAGGAATTGAACAAGTAAAAACTCCAAGCATTGGTAGTTATCGGATTTTTTTGACATGTTTCTAAAAGGTGGTAGAAATAGTTCTTAAAACTAACTCAAAAAATACCTTTCTTTCGACAAATTATGATCCATGACAAACGACAAAGAATGCAGTATGCAACAAGATCAAAGTAAAACATGACATAAAGATTCTGTAAAAGGAGAGTAACACCTCTGTTCTTCTAACAATACAGAAAGGGTATAAGACCCTGGCATCTTGTAATGAACAAGGATTAACCAGAAACGAGCAACATGATTGTTCAAAAAACAAAATAAACTTTATAACATTAAGTTAAGTTTTAATCTTGAGAATTTAGTTCTCCTTGGTGTACTTTCGGACGGCAAAAGCCAAACCCATGATCAAGAGAGGCACGAGGAATTGCAAAATCTTGATCACGAACTGAGGAGTCTTGTCCGGGTTGTGCACTGCTTGCTGGGCAGGAACGTAAGTGCGTTTCTGGGGAACACTTGCCGTGTCTATCTCCCCAATGTAATATTTGGTCATCATGTCTCTGGCAGAATCACTGTGTCCAACATCTTCAAAGTCATCGGTAGCATCTTTACCTGCAAATGACCAAAAATTATACAGGAATTCAACCTTGTGCATCAATGCAAGGATAATACATTTTTTTACATCCCTGGGTTTGGTCTAGTTAGTAGTCATAAAGATTCTCTTTACCTATTTAAACCTAAGAAGAACTTATACATAGACATAGACGTAGATATCACTATTATATGTATGACGAGAGGAGAGTGTTAGTGAATTTCGATCTATTACCAGTTGCGGCAAGCAAAACTTCATCACCTCCGGGGTGATCGTCCATGAACGGGGTTACATCATAAACCTGGCAAAGAAAGAACAAACTCAGGATTGCTAAGTCAACAAATGAAACTGACAAATAAAGTACTTACAAAATCATGTCAGTAAACTATAACTAAAGAAATTGGCATATGATCCCATCGTTCACGAACCCCAAAAGTACGTCTAGTTCAGAAGAAAGACGCCACAAGTTTCAAAATCTTGTTCTCGAAGTATTGAGATAGACGCTGCTCTGATCTATGCTTATATAACAATAACTCCAAGCAACAACTTTTAGACCTCAAATCTCAATGAAGTTTGTATATTAAAAATTGTCAATCCCCTCTATAAGCTTGTAGTTTGGACGGCTATCCAATAATATCGGCCTTACCAAACTCACCGGAAAGACCACGAGTCTGGCGTGAACCAAATAAATAAATAAATAAATTACAATTTGCTTATATATATATATATAGATAGATAGATCAACAAATCTCATTCGTTTCTACAAGCTTGAGCTTTTTTAGACGACAATATATGATGCACATAACACTAACACAGCAACACGAACATGATACAGACACGACGACACATATTTTTTTAACAAATTCCTACTGACACAACGCAACATGGACACGTGTGATTTTTTGAAGTGTTGAGCATCACATCATATGCAAATCTATTCACAGAATTTCGATACGGCGAATAATCATATAATTCAACAAAAAGCCAAAAGCTCACAAAATCAGCAGGCAGCTGAAACTAATAATCGAGATTATAAATCAAATCCAACTTTTCCACTTTTACAACAAAATTCCAGCTAACAATTTCAGCTCAACAACAGTAAATAAAATAAAATAAAATAAAATAAGATCTGACCTTTCCACTAATAACAAGCCAACAATCTTTCGAATTGTTGTGCTTCGCAACATCCTCAAACACGTGAAGCTTCGGATCTGACGCCATATCCTATAAAATTAAACAAAAATTCAGACAAATTTAACACGAAAATAAACATTAAATCAGTTAGCCAAAAAAAAAAAATTGCTTACGAGAGAGAAAGTTGAATGACAGCTAAAACTTTTCTTCCTTTCTCTCTGTCTCTGTTTACTTCTTTCAGCAAACACCTTTTGGACTGTGAGCGTGTGTGAATGAATATCTGAAATTTATTTATATAGAAGAGAATTTTCAATTTTGAAAAATTATGAATTGGTCCTTTAAGTTTTGGAGTTTTATGGAATTTCCCCAAGTGTGGAGGGGTAGTTGGGCCTTCAGGCCCGATTTAAAAGTCAACGTACCTCTTTTCCTTAATTGGAAATGGGATTTAAGATTTTAAGCACTTGATTGTATTTACTAATTCTACGAACGGTGGTTTATGCAATATTCACGAAATAACTCAACCATTTATTAACACAATTCGAAGATTCTGGAAACTGGCCTTCATCACTCACGAAATAAGCTTTTTATTCAATATTGTGAAGAGAAAATGATTGTGATGGGAAAATATAGAGCATGGAATAGGTCCCATGAAAAATTAATAAAAGATAAGAGATGAGAGAGTCTTGACAACCTAGTCAAGTTGTACAAAAGGGTGACTGCAAAGACAATCGATTGGCAAATCATTTTTTTATAAACAAAGAGCAATAAAAGTTTAATGGCATTATTCACAATTTGAACAACAAAAAAAATCATTTATGATGATAGTTTAATAATGTGAAAATAAGATTAATCAACGCATCGAGAATATAGCCGTATAACAAAGAAGTTAGAAAATGTGGATGGGAACAAAACTAGATAGATCTTGATAAAATTTATGTCTTGAAAATGTGTACGTTTTAATTACCCATAACGAATATGAAAAGAAAAATAAACCACCAATTTGATTCTTGTCTATTTCACATAAGAATTTGTTTTGTACATGTAGAAGGTATTATATATAAGCTCTTACAATTAATATTTGTAAAGCTTATAAAGTGTTTTGTAGCAAGCGATAAAGTTTGTGATAATTTAAAGTTCTGTTATAAAATACTTAAAATAAACTATAATTGTAGGGAATTCATGGTCCTATAACAATAAGCTTTTTCTACCCTTATTGTACGTGATATATTAATTAAATCTACAATATTGTAAGGGCCACAAAACCGACCAATGTATATAGTCTTTTCCAATTAATTGCATGCTATATAGACTTTGGTGGTGGTTGTGGACTTGTGGTGTTCAATTCCAATGTACTATGTTGTTCCCTTGTTATTTTTTTCCTTTTTTGTTTTGGTAAAAATGTTATTCCATTGGTTACTAAGAATCGTGGGTAATTATTTATCAACTCGTGCCGTCTCGTGGGGCATGAATTGTTATTTGTGTTAGGTAACGTAATGCCTCAGGTAGATATATATTTTTTTATTGTTATTTAATTTAATAATAATAATTGGCAGGCCATATTCAAAGTCTTCCCATTGGATTTTTATTTTCTATACACTCAGGAATCTCAATACTTTTTATTTCTTTAATGGTAATGAACATTCAGTCAATTTTTTGGTACTACAAAGTACAAACAACAGAAAATGTTGTCACAACTCACAACATAAACATAGAATACAAAATGCTATTAGTGAAGTTTATATTCCAGTGAAAAGTTAAGTTCATTAACAAATTTGTTCACATTTACTAGTCATGGTCCTCATTTACACTATTACATGGTATCACGAGTCTAAAAACCCTAGTCGTGACCTACCTCTCTTCTTCCTAGCAGTCACCTCTCTCTCTCTCTCCATCTCCATGGCTGAGTCAAAATTTCATCCTGCTCTTGCCGTCTCCAATGTGCGAAACTTTATTCTAATAACTCTTGAATTAGAAAAAGGTCAGTACTCTTCTTGGGCGAAGATTATCAAAATTCACTGTTGAGCATACCAAGTACTCGACCATATTCTTCCTCTCTCTCCAAAAGCCATCACGCCTACGGTCGAGAAAAAGACCGCATCCCTAGAATCGGGCAAGGCCGTCACCCTTATGCTGGACTCGGAGAAAGCCGTCGCCCCTTCAACGGCGACATCACCCGCATCCTCCTCTCTTGCAGACTCCGACCCTGCCTTGTGGTCGAGACTTGATGCCATTGTACTTCAATGGATATATGGCACCATCTTCAATGACTTCTTACACACGATTCTCGAGAATGATCTCACCGCTCAACAAGCTTAGCAACGTCTTGAAAACACATTCCAAGACAACAAACATTCGAGGGCAGTCTATTTGGGAAATCAATTCACTCAAGTCCACTTCGATGCTTTTCCGAACATCTCCTCTTACTGGCAAGAACTCAAGATGTTGACGGATCAACTATCCAACGTCGGATCTCCCGTCTCCAACCAACGCCTAGTTCTCCAACTCATATCGGGCCTCAATGAGAACTATGACGGTGTTGCTACGTTCATCCAACATAGCGATCCCTTGCCTGAGTCTAGGTCTCGTCTCATCATGGAAGAGACACGGAAGGCTAAGCAAGCCTCCACATCCGTCGCCGCAGCATCCGCTGCACCGCCTCAGCACCGCGGTCAACCTCCAAACCACCGCGGATAACCCCAACCCTCACGGGTCTGTCGCGGTGGCAACAGAGGTCGGGGCCGCGGTCGCAGTCCACCTGGATCGGCTGCTCCGCGCCCGTGAGCGCCGCCTGCGGGACCTTAGCCCACCTATCCAGCGTGGTCCCCCGTTGTCGTGGACATACCCACCGTGTCCCCATCCGACCACCTTATGGACACGGCCTCTCGCTTCGACTCTGCCCGGGATCTTGGGTTCTCGTCTTCAATCTTATGCTGCTCAGCACTCCGCATCGTCCTATGCTCCAACCGACATTGACGCAGCCATGCACACGATGTCCCCTAACCCACCAGATCAACAATGATACTTGGACTTATGTGCTTCTTCTCACATGATATCGGCGTCAGGTACTCTTACGTCTTATTCTTTTTCAAGCATGAATAATCATATTCTGGTCGGCAATGGTCATGAAATTCCAGTTAAAGGTCATGGCAACGCGGTCATCTCCCTCTCCAAACCCCCCCTTACACTTATATAATGTTCTTCATGCTCCTAATATTATTAAAAATCTAGTCTCGGTTCGTCGCCTTACTACTGATAATTCTGTCTCTATTGAATTTGATACGTTTGGCTTTTCTTTGAAGACCTACAGACGGGAGCACCTCTCATGAGGTATAATAGCACGGGGGACCTCTACCCTATCACCCCCTCTTCCCTCTCGATCGCTCGTTCTACTTTCCCTGCCTCATTTGTTGCCCTATCACCCTCGCGTTGGCATCACCGCTTGGGCCATCCGGGCCCCTCTATTTTACATTATTAGCATAAGAACAATTTTATTCATTGTAGTAATTTTTCGGACATTTCTTTATGTGAACCTAATGTTTTGGGGAAATATATTAAAATTCTACTTTACCCGTCATCTAATTTGAGCTTACGCCGTTTTGGTATTATTCATAGTGATTTGTGGACCTCGCCGATCCTTAGCTCAACTGGTCATAAGTATTATGTGCTTTTTTGGATAATTTTTCTAACTTCTTATAGACGTTCCCCATTGGCCGTAAATCTAATGTCTTCTCTATTTTCTCTTACTTTGTCACGTTAATACGTACTCAATTTGGTTACAATATTAAAAGTTTACAATGTGACAATGGCAGGGAATACGACAAGGACCACTTTAAACAGTTTTGTCACAACTCTGACATCACTCTTCGCTTCTCTTGCCCATACATGTCGGCCTAAAATGGAAAAGCAGAACGCAAAATCCAATCCATCAACAATATCATCCGCACTCTACTCTCTCACTCCTCAACACCTACATTATTTTGGCGTCACGCCTTACAAATGACCACTTATCTCCTAAACATACTCCCCTCTAAAACACTTAAACACTCATCTCCCTCTCAAATACTATACAATCGTACTTGCTCTTATACACATTTCTGAATCTTCGGATGTCTATGTTATCCTCTCATTCCCGCCACCAACATACATAAACTCCAACCTCGCTGCTCTCCGAGTATCTTCCTTGGCTATCCCTCTCACCATAGGAGATACAAATGCTACGACTTATTTACCAACAAAATAATTATCTCTCGCCACGTCCTCTTTGACGAGAGCAAATTCTCTTTTTCCACTCAAACACATCCTCCTCCAAACACTTATTCCTTTCTCGACGACACCGTCCATCTACTTCTTCAACCGCCTTACAGGCCGCCCACTCAAACACCGCCTCAACCACTTCCGGTCCATATTTCCGCACCTTAAGAGTGTAATTTGCTAAATGATTTTCATTAGTAAAATTGTACAATAAATAGATACAATTACAAAGCTAACTACAAATCAATCTAATATATCCTATTAATATATATCTAATATATTATATTAACAATTGTATTAAAATTATTGGACTCTCCAAAATTAAGTGACATTGAGTTTACTAGTTCAGGTTGACTGTATTACCTGACATACAAAAAATTTTACCATGCACGAATTAAATTCCCAACCTCCGGTTTGTCATTTTGTCCTAACAAAGTTGGTAAGATGACTTCTTCTTCTTCTTATTTTTTTTTTCTTTTTTTTTTGGGACAAGAGGTACGATGAAATTTAATAATTTATGTTAGTGACTGTGTAGTAGCCTAGTAGGTATCATCATCCAGAAGCTTCCATTTTTTTTATTCCAACTTATTGTGCATTTTTTTTGATACGAAACAGCTTATTGTGCATAACTTTCCCTGTTAAAATTTTACACGTTAAATAAAAGCACATGAAAAATGATGAATGCCATGAACGACTGTTTACATATTAGTCATGAAAAGTACGTATGAAGACCGCCAAGTCAGTTGTTTCATTAATTTCAATAGTTCACATTACAACATCCATTAAAGTTTAATTCATTGCTATTCATTATGTAGGTTAGTTTATACACCGAAGTTTAATTCATTGCTACACGTTATGTAGGTTAGGCTTATCTTGGTTAGTTATAGTTATAGTTTTTGATTTCAACGAATTTTCTATCTTTATCTAACTTTAGAAAAAACTTTGGACAATATATCTTAATACACACACACAAAAAAAAATTAATTTCTTATCACGCCTCATAAAAATATAAGAAGCGGCTTGATTATTTGCTTTTTAGGTCTGAGCCTATCACTAATGGTTAGCCTATGACAGTTTGTCTGGTTGACGTGATTTGCAAGCTGTTAATCAACTCGAGAATTTATCTAGTACGCATAATAGAAATAGCGATCGCGAATTCTCAGGTCATAAAATTGGAAGTTATAGTTCCATTTCAAATTTTATTTGAATATGTTAAATGTCCTGTTTTTCTAGTTTGGGTTTTCATTTATTATAAATCTCCCCTCTTTGTTGAGTTATATTGGGCCACATTGGGCTGAACCACTCCCTTATTGGGCTTGTATCAAATGCAAGTAATTTATATACATGCAAAAACTAATATACGTAAATTCTGCATGACAGATCTTTTAATAATCAAGCCTAACATCCAAAATATAACATAAAAAATCTTGAAGTAATGAGATAAGTCACTTTAAGCCCCATAACGATATTACTTTCTCACTTTTTCTCTCAAGATTTCAAAAAATATCAATGTGTCACTTAGGTTATGTTAAATACCTCCTTGAACTAAATCTCAGAAAAGAAAAAAAAATTCAGAATGAACGGCTAATCAATGTATTAAACATACTTTAGAGGCACAATACTACTTTTGAAAATTTATGGACAAAATGAAAACAGTTAGGAGGCTTAATGCATGACAGATCTTTTGTAATCCTGCCTACCATCCATATAATAATAACAATTACAAAAAAGTATAACTAATAACTTATACACTAACATATAAAAAATATATTTTCATGTCACGTCACACAATATAATATAACAACAAATATAAAATGAAACCTATAGTTTCTCCAATACCAAAACTATATAAGCAACCCGACAAGAAACAGTTGTTACAGATTTTTGCCAAACAGAACAAAAAGAAAAAAAAAAAGGAATATATTTTTTCACCTTTCAGCTGAAAATTTGTTGCAAAAAGCTCAACGGCAAAAATCCATGGCGAGCTACAACGCCGCCGCCACCACCGCCTCCGATCTCCGATACCTCGGAGTCCTCAAACAATCGGACTCCTCCTCCGCCTCCTCCGATCCGCAATCAAACAACCTCGACGATTTCGACGAATCCGACGTCGTTTGGTCCTTATTCCCTTCCCCTGGCTCCTATTCCAACTCCAACTCCCCCTCTCCTCCGTCCGTACACCTCCGCCGTCGCCTCAACCACCGCCAATCCGGCCTTTCCGCAGCCTTCGACGAGAACGGCCAGTGCCACCTCATCGGCCGGAAATCGATGGCGATCCCCACCGGTGCTCGATCGGAGGATGTGCGGACGAATTTTCATCGATCCGCGCCGGTGAATGTTCCGGTTTGGCCCAAGGCGTATCGCGATAGCGAAGATCTCGATGAAATGGAGAATTTCGAGGAGGAGGAGGAGATGGAGGAGGAAAATGGGGAAATGGTGCCGCCTCACGTGATCGTGTCGAAGTCGCACGTGACGTTCTCGGTGTTTGAAGGCGTGGGGAGGACGCTGAAAGGAAGGGACCTGTGTCGCGTGAGGAACGCCGTGTTCCAGAACACAGGTTTTATTGATTGATTGATTGAATGAGATCGAAGAGAAGCAAAATTTTGAATGAGGAGAGAAGAGTTTGTGATGTTGAGGCTCTGTTTTATGTTCATTTTTGTGTTTTTTGTTTTTTGTATTCGAAAACCGGCTTATAGTAATCTATGTATGCCAATTATTTTTGGCGATTTCGGAGGTTACCTTTGAATTTTAAAGATGAAGCTGATAACGCCCCCTTGAATTCGACTATATAATATGAACTTGAAGTTGATATTGTGGTAATATTGATCTTGTCTTATTTTGTTGTGTTAGCAGCTTAAACATTGTGTTCCATTTGTTAGAATGGTTGATGATTGATGTCCATTTCCAGTTTCGTGTTAGGCCGCCATTCATCTGGCACAATATGTTTATTTGCGTGGAGTTTTGTGGTGATTATTAGTTCGTATAGGCGTTTTGCTAACATCATATGTTGGATATTGGATATTTCTCATAACATATCGTGTTTTCAATATAACCTGTTCCTTTCATGTAGTTTTGGTCAGCTCTCTACTCATTTACGTCACCACCTAATATCGCTTGTCAATCCGCAACAGACGAATCCTCAAAGCACGTAAAATTGCACCAGCCACTAGTTAAAGTTGCATGGTTTTAGTTCTAAAGGAAGCTGTATTTTTAACTGTACTGAATATGATATTGCACAAAAACATGTCGTTATAACTCTATTTCTGTATCAATAAGGTGTGTTTTCTTGTTTCACGTACTTGGGTTTCAATAGTGTCCCAAGATTAGGGAATGTGCTTCTTTCATTATAGATCCACAGTCTAGCCTTTGGATAGTGGTGCATGGTGTCTGATATTTTCTCAACAAATTCAAAGTTAGCCTCAGTGGGGAATCTTCTAAAGTATAAAGTGATGCAACAAGCAGCAGCATCACCATTGCAGCAAAACAATATGCAGTATATTTCCCGCAAGAGACAAAGTGCAGGCCATCTGTTTGGTCATGAGTTGATCTCAGAACCACTTATATAGCCTTAGATTTGAACATTGATGGTGAATTTATTGGATATATTGACAGATAGAGTATGCATGTTCTACATGCATGTCGAATGTTTGTTTAATCATCTGGCTATGATATGTTTATGTATACCTACATAATGGATACACTGGCTTGGTTTATTTCTATTGTTTGTTATGAACTAAAAGATATCAAGTACTATTTCCCATTAGATGAGTGTGTTCGGTAAAATTTATTTTTGCTCCTTGTGGTGCCTATCATATGTAAAGACCAGGGCGATTCAATGTCTTTGGCTTCTGTCGTTTTACCAGTTCTTTTACCTTTAAGTTCTGTGTGTTCATTGGCTGTTCTTGTTGGCAAAATATTAGGCCGAAAGCGACACTCAAAGAAATGCACGAATCAAAAACGGGGTCGTGGTACACTAAGAAAATCCGGGCACCAAGAGTGGTCCTCGGGTGCAACACATTGTGTTGATACAGTTATTAACACGTGTCGATCTCAATCTCTTAGAAACTTCTTATCCGTTCTCAGTTTCTCAACATCACTGGTCTTAATCAGTTATGATTTTCCTTTTGGAATACTTTTGGTGGCTGTTACTTTCTACAGCTTTGAATATAGTTGCTGCTGAGGACTGGACCAGAAAAGATGAGATAAAGAAGGGGCCAGAACAAATGAGATAAAGAAGAGAATCTAAGGGGCTCTGGCTGTATTACATCAACTGGCTTTATTCTTCAAGGTACATCATATGGTAGGCCATTTCTTTACAACTTTTTTTGTATTCCACCATCTGTTTTGCTCAACTTGTCTTAGTCACTTCTTTTTCTAATTCTTATGTAATGTGTTTGGACGAATGTCGTTTTCGTTTATCGTTTACTATCGATTAATCAAATGGAGTTTAATGTAAACATTCTTGTTAGTTTTTAGGCAAAATTTATATGCATCATTCTGCCTATGAACTATATATGGATAATAGCTACAATTACACTCCCTGAAGTTTGATCCAATGATTTTTTTTTCTTTGTTTTAACAATTACAGCAAGACCCTCGAACTTAGAAAGAACTCGTCGAATGGACTTACTGAAGTTTGAATAACTGCAGAGGCATCCTCTGAAGTTTATGTTCATTGTAAAACTTCAGGAAGATTTTTTTTTTTACACGAAACTTTTATCGTTTCTTTTTGAAACAATTTCGTTGTGAAGTGACGTGCATATAAAGGACATGCACCGAAGATGCAAATTATCATTGAAATGTTACATATACTTTCATCCCAATGCCGAAATATTATTTCAACTATTCCTATTCTGCCCAAGTAACTAAATTAAGTGTCTTAACTAGTACTAAATCTTGGCATATCATGTGTTACAAGAAGGCTAAACTACTACCATGATTTCTATTCATGACCAAAACTTTACATGGATTTTAGTCATATTCTAAGACCATATTCTATGTTGACTTGATTTCTCACAAACTCTTTGTAGGCAAAAAGGTCATACAAATTGGAGGATTAATCTTGGCCAAAGCAAGAATCGACGACGGGAGAATCCACAATCCATCTCCGCAGATCAAGCCAGACGCGACAGCAGGAACCATCAAACTCGCCTTCCTACCATCCACTCTATGCCAAACATAAACAACCAGGCTCCCGATACACATGTCGATTGCAAAGTTACCTCCCACTAGGAAAGGCACAGCCATAGCCATCGGGAGAGGTACCCATTTCCCAAACTTCTTTGGCATGATGTCTCTCAACAGATTTGCCAGTACCGCAAAGGCGAAAAACCCATAACATAGTTGCAGGCAATGGTGAGGTAAAGCCGAGAAGCCTTCAACGCCAAGAATCGCCATGTTTCTGTATATAAGTGCATAAGGGGCTTTATATATCCCGTCCGGGTCCCCCACATGGAATGATCTATAAAATAGAAAAAAAGTGAGAGGAGCCACTATACAACCGACAGCCGTCCCAATCACCTGGCTCATAAGCATCGATCGTGGTGAGGTTAAGGTGAGATGGCCTGTCTTAAAATCGTGCATCAAGTCGGAGGCTATGGAAACCATGGACTTTATGAGACCACATCCGATGAGCCCCGCAACCACACCATTATCTTTCCCGGTCAAAGCTGCGAGCACGAAGAGAGCGACTTTGCCGTAATTGTACGCCATGTTCATGTCCGTTAAACCCGCGCCATAAGCATTGCAGAAGCTTAGAGCCGGAGCGAGAATGTATGCTACTACAACATAGTACCACTTCAGTTGTGGAAACATGATCGGGATGACGATGATGGAAATTATCGAGAATAATACGTAGCCAACGCATGCTACCCACGTAGGAATACTTTCTTTCATAAATACTTCATTCCTTTGAAGATCATCTAAAGCAACACTGTTTTCATCTGCAACTGTTGTAAGAAACAGATTTTTACTGTCAATAAATATACATGTACCACACGAATTGATGTAATTCGCTGTAAAAGCACATTCGAGAAACATGATGATGACTAATGAGTGTAACGATCGGGGAGGATCATCTATGCCACTTTGCACGTTAGAGATTCTGACGATGACATGTGTTCCGGAGGCCGGGTCAATGAAGTGGCAAGGAAAGTGGCTTAGACGCTCCAATGTTAACATAACTACTGATGTATGAACATATTCATGGACCTTATCTCATAACATTGGATAAAGAATAACAAATGCTGATGACTAAGTACAAAAAGAGGTGGATGTGAAATCAAGGGGTAATTGCAGTCACATGCCTGCGGTTTGGCTAAATTAGAAAGGCACTCCCTTATGTTTTGAAATCATTACATATAGACCCCTTAATGTTTTAGTATGTTTTGAAATATCTCAAATATAAAAAAGTGCCTGCCATTGAATCTACCTGCTGAATGATTCTTCTTGTTGAATGCAAAATTCATGCTTCTGGCTGTAAACAACAAGGTCTTCAGAAAGTTGTATAGGCCATCGCCCAGAATAAGAGCTATAGATATGAAAACCTGCAGAAGAAAAAAATGAAGCATAATATTAATTTCAAAGATTTGTGGAATTTTAACAATAACCAGTATCAACAAAACATATTTTGTGAACTTGCCTTATAACCATTTAGACTCTTCATGCTGCTTTCCTTTATATCTGCAGGGAACCAGTCTCCCTTTTTCTTACCTATCAATGGCCACATCATGCCCCATGAAAGAACGGCCCCAAGGAGCAACGATAAGTTCACCAGATGAGAGCATATCATTCCAGCACCTATGTAAGTCATGCTGAAATCGAAGTAAAATCTGCAGATTTCAAATGATCCAAATCAACAATTTACACATCGAAAGAGTTCACAATTATAACAAAAAAAGGGTCGTCAACTAACGACTGTTTCCAAGCTTTTAAACCGAAAGTAGGGAAATTGCTGAATCCGCATTGCTCTCCACCAGAGTAGAACCATTGGAAGTAACTCCATAAGAAACTAAGAGAAAAGAACTTTGCAAATCCATGAACCTGTTTCCTGCAAGTCATACAGCAGACGAGTTTGAGTTATTCGTACGAAATTTGACAGTGTTTGGCTAGTTATAGAAAAGTATAGAAAAA
The DNA here is from genome assembly GCA_948329865.1 of Linaria vulgaris. Classification (NCBI taxonomy): domain Eukaryota; kingdom Viridiplantae; phylum Streptophyta; class Magnoliopsida; order Lamiales; family Plantaginaceae; genus Linaria; species Linaria vulgaris. The sequence goes on from OX415252.1 coordinate 758,798, forward strand.
TGCCTACTTTGCCATCTTGTCTCCTTTAGTTGTGTGAAATCCATTAATAAGAACAGCAGTTGCAGTTCCACTTGGATAAGCTAACTTGGAATCTATAATCATAATCTGCCAAAAAGCATAAAATACATGAACAAAAAACGATAAAAAAACAAGAAAAAATCCATGATTAAACTGAATTAAAAAAAAAAATGACCTCTTACCTTTCTGAGAGGAACTAAAGACAACAAACCAACAAAGCAAACAACAAAAGAAAAACCAATCATCCAATCAAGACCAGGTTCTTTATAACTCCCAGGTGAGTTCCCTTCAGTATCAACTCCCGCTTGTTCATATGTCTTCTTGTTCAATGCCAAAAGATTAGAACTAAACCCACCTGATGACAACACCATATTCAATTACAATCAAGAAACGAAGGAATTCAACTCAAAAGACATATATTCAAGAGAAAACAATTCTTTTCGAGAAAACGAAGGCAAGATCAGATTTTTCCCGGAGCTTCATTACCTCCCACAGCAATGACATTCAGTTTTTCGATCACAAAAGAAAAAGAAATTCAACTTAAAATACATCAAATGTTCAAGCAAAACAAAAGAGTCTTCAAGATCATATTTTTCTTAACGGGATTTTGAGATTACTTAATTACCTCCAAAAGCAATGCTATAGCAAGCAACGGCACAAGTCTGGATAGTGGTATTTTCCTGCTTTGTAAATGGGGTCGTCATGATATTTGCCTTTTTAAGAAGCTTTGTCCATGTTCTTATGAACACAAAGGCCACAAGAGCAGCTGATACGTTGAGATTTGGAACAAGTCCAGTAGTGAGATTGAGCTTCATTACTATGATGCTGTAAATGATTCCAATCAGAATACTCGCAACGATTCCTCGAATCGTTATTTGTTTTCTCCAGTGAGGAATCGTCTTCACGCCCTCTTGATGTTCTCCGGTTTCTTCCAAATTCTCGATTTCCATCGCATCCTCACTGTGACTGCTGCTCCCCATTTCACAGTAATTCAATCTCTTTTCCTGCTCAACTTGATCATAAACACATAAAAAAAATTAATCTTTTAACATGAAACTAAATAACAGAACTTTTAATGCATGATGGAATAACAAACATATGTTCTCTTCTCAGTTACCGCTCTCCATTTCTAGCAATTTAATCATTTTTACAGTTCAATTTCGACATTAAAACATAAAAAAAAAATGAATCTTTAAACACATAACAAATACTTAATACTTTTTATGCATGATGGACTAATAAACATATGTTTTATACTCTTTTACTGCTCCCTTACATTCAGAATTTCAATTACTTTTCCTGCTAATTTTAAACATAAACACGTTAAAAACTGATTCTTTAAAAAAAAAGACAGATTTTTTTTTTTTAATGAATGACGATCCATTAACTCATGGTTTAGAGCTTTTCCTGCGTAATATTTAACATAAAACACATTAAAAATCCAATCTTTAATCAAATAACAAAAGAACAAACGCATAATTATCTAATAAACACATGTTGTTGTCTGAATTAAACAAAACAAAAAATAAATTATTCTTACCAGAATGAATTCCCTTTTGTCCTCTCAATTATCTTTCTTTTTTTTTCTTGGATTCGAAATGAAGGGGTAAAATTAATTCATGGGATTGATAAATCCTTACAAATGAAATGTGGGTTTTTGAGATTTCCCTCTAATTCCTAAATAAACCCAAAATATACTATAAAACAAGAAATGTACTTTGCATGATATGAGAAGAGAAGAGCTTTGACGCTACGAATTTAAAGCACATAATGTTGAAATCTTAACCAACAAATTGGGCAATTTTTGTACTACGCCTATTAGTAGTACAATGAAACAAAATATTAATTACAAACTTTTTTTGTACTGCAAAAGAAAAAAAAAAGAGGCCAAAATCCCACATTGGTTTGTGATTTGGAGGCAGGCTCAAAAATGGGGTTTTATGCCATGTTATTTTGCTATATTGTTTTAACTATGCCATGGTTGTTTTCCTAAATTTGGATAATTATTTGACTTTTATCATGGGTTCTACCACTTCACCAATACACTAATGATATATAATTATTTGGTATATTGTTTTAACTATGCCATGGTTGTTTTCCTAAATTTGGATAATTATTTGACTTTTATCATGGGTTCTACCACTTCACCAATACACTAATGATATATAATTATTTCTTTAATCCAAAGCACAAATTACGAGGACACATGCTAAAATTTGAAGGACTTGTGACGTCATTGAATGTGAAAAGATATATAAGGAGAAAAAAGCTTAGTGGAAGATTTTGTTTTAAATGGAATGGTTGGGTATATCCGCGTGGGCAATCTGTAATTTGTACTACACTTGCAATAAAATCTTTTTGGCTCTTAGTATTATTAATGGTGGGGAGTTGAAAGTTGAAACATGGTACATTGAATTTAGTGCATTATTTGATAATGCATTTTTTTTAGAATAACATTAGAATTAGGGTAGTGGGCAAATTACCTCCCTTCAATAAATTGGTAAGTTATGGTCACTGAATTTTTTTTGGTAAAATACCTTTCTGTCATCTTAAAAGTTGATACACCATCTCTAAAAAAACTTTGTATTATCTATACTATTATATAAAGAAAGGCAAACTGTGACACCAAACTTTTGATTTCCGATTTTAGCCTTATAATTTTATTGTTAGCACAATAGTTTAATTATTGAGTTCCTAATTTAGCCTTATAATTTAAGTAGAATCAATAACTATAGTAATTATTGTGATTGAATATTTAGTTTCCCAAAATTTAAAACTTTCTATATAAAGTTTCTATCCTTATTTATTTAATCTTTACTTATTCAAATTATTCTTTTACCATATAAATTAAAATAAATTCTTAATCACGCGGGGACCGCGTGCCAGCGTTTCTAGTAAATTTAGTAAGAAAAGACAAAAATACCTTTATCAATACTAATATTTTTATTTGTGTAATTTTGAATTGAATTTTATTGTATTTTTCTATTATTAAAAAAGTTTAAGAAATAAGGCATTACATGTATATATCTTAGATTTTTTTTAATTTTAAATTCAAATTTAGATTTACATTCTTTGATAGTTTAAAATATTAATTAAAAGATATAATCTTTCTTTGAAAGCAATGGGGTATAAATGTCATCTTTTTTCAAAAAAATCTAACCCTTACACTCATTTAAGGGAGAGTGAAATACACATCCACGCATAAGAGAGTAAAATACCAACTTTTGAGATCACAAGAAGGTATTTGACCAACTTATTTTCGCAGGGACTAACTTACCAATTTACCATGACATGGAGGGTAATTTGCCAAAAACCCAAACACAAGAAGTTAATTCCACAAATATTTACCAAATACCAAGATGTTGTCTTCAAGAAACATTTTTGGCCCTATACTTTTGTTTCTTTATAATAATCATTAGAAACGTTGGCACGCAGTCCCTACGTGATTAATAATTTATTTTAACTATAGGGTAAGGAAAATAATTTAAATGATAAAAAAATTTAAATATATAAGGATATAATTTTTTATGTAGAAAGTTTTAAAATTTGAGATACTAAATCTCCAATCACCATAATTACTATAGTTGATAATTTTATTTAAATCTTAAGGTTAGATTAGGAATTTAACAATAGAGTATTGTGCCAACAGAAAAACTATAAGTTTAAAATCGAGAATTAAAAATTGGGTGTCACAATTTGCTTTTCTTTATATAATAGTGTAGATATAGAGACTTGCGAGTTTGAGTAGATTTTTTTGAGTTAAAACTTTTTGTGTGTGTCAAGAAATTGCAAAAAATATGGGTTGAAGAATTAATTCTCTCATTTATTTGAGCGGTAGCGTCGGTGAGATTCCATGTACGTCATAAAAAGAAGTTATCTCATTTATTCGATATCCATAAAGCTTATTTCGATATTTTAATAAAGAGAACTTTGTTTTTAGTTTTTAATTTTTAAAAAGAGAACTATGTTGAAGAATACCTTCTCAAATGTCAAACAAGTGTCAGATGAGTGTCGGAGAAGTGTCGGAATTAGTTTTTATTTATTTATAAGTAAGACACACCACATGGCGTGTCCGACATGTGTCAAAGAATTGTCGGATACGTGTTAGACACGGACACGCGCGAGTGGTGTTTTAAAGTGTCGGCGCAACATAGATTCACATAAATGGCGTGACATTGTTTCAAACCGTTCCTTTGTTCAATATGATCAATTTTGTGGCTTATTCTCTAAATTATTTTCAGTAATATTCTTTTGTTTTAAATCAAGTGTTTAGATTATATAATGATATTTGTTTTATTTATTAAGAAATAAGAATGATGAATAACATCAATATGCATACATTATTATTTGAAAATATAAATTATGCGAACGTGCGCATGGACGTAAATATTATATATAGTGGAGGTAAGTCTTAATCACAACTGAAAAAATGGATAACATGCATACTAAGAAAAAGTATAGATTATTAATTGTATACATGTGTGTATATATATATATTTCTTTCTTCTTTGTTTTATTTTCTGACTTTTTGCACCATTTTATTTCTTAAAAAGACTTGGCCTACCATTTTCATATAGTTAATTATTTATTAAGCAAAGTAATCTTACACTACACCTACTTTTGTCCTGTGTAATAACGATGGCATCGGCTTCTGGTAATTAGCCAAAACTACGGGTGGACGTTACATTTAGTATAATTATACATTTTTTATAATACGTTTTGTGATTATTAGCAACATATATGTTGTCAGGAAACATCTTTATTAGGTGAGGTATGCATAAAGATATATATATATATATATATATATATATATATATATATATATCAAAAAAGCTCTCGTTCTCAAAGTTCTTAGATAAATAAAATATCTTTATGCATACCTCACCTAATAAAGATGTTTCCTGACAACATATATGTTGCTAATAATCACAAAACGTATTATAAAAAATGTACCGCGTACACTAGATTAATTTATCAAAAGATATTTTGCTGTTTTACTGATGGCTAGTTCGTAATATATAAATAATGATGTATATATAGCGATTTATTATTACATGTTAATGAATATTATTAAATTTTGTCTTTTTAAATATTATGAAAAAATAATACCATGAGGATATGATAATATGTACCTATATTTAAGAAATAATCCATTTCTAACGGTGTAATTGTATTAACTCTAAGCATTGTCTTAATATCATAGTGCTAATTATTCGTTTCCTAACAATAGTGTCTGCCCATATTCGGCTCGTTTGGTTGCAAGAGGACCTAATAGCAGCCCAACTATTAGGTGCCTGTTATGATCCATATTCAATGTTTAAAATCAGCTTTGGTTGTTAAAACACTCCTACCCAATTAGATGTGGGCCCTACAAAATGCTTTGCTTTGGTTAGTCTTGTTAGAAGCATGATTGTATCAAAATACCAACTATGCCCCCATCAATTTGTACACATCATCACTGACATCATCTCCTAATTTTAAAATTAAGTATACCCCCAATAACGCCCAAATCATAACTAACGGAATCACGCGAAAATCCTAAAACCCTCGCTGAGCGATCGCACCACAAGCATCAACAATTCTCCACCATCTCGGTGGCGCGACGCCTCCCATTGAAATTCGTCTCTGTCACGTAAGGTTTCACTCCAACCAACACCTTCAATTACTTAGAAATGTAGTATTTTGGAAAACTTCAATCACATCTCACATCTGATCGAGATCCAAAAGTTTGGTCTCACGAGTTTAAGAAGTTGCGTGTCATTTTTAAGCTTAATATCATGGACTGCTGTAAGGTGCGTGCCTATGATTATCTTTCTAACTTATTTATTGGTAAAGATTACAGTAAATTAATCAAATGGAAATGAAAAGCCGCATCGGATATTTCGAACTTATGTATATTCTCTAAATCTGAGTTACATTTAGGTAATTACGTGCAGTTCTAGCCAGGCACACTTGCTAACACTTAAAACATATTATCAATAAAGTGCATTTTTTAAAACTGTATCAGGTTCCCACATCAAATGCTCCCATAAACATCAGATTCCCTTGTTTTAAATAAATATAATGAAATTAAGCAAACAATACTTTATTGCTAGGTAAAAGCATTAAATACCATAAACCAAAATAATTTGGAAAGAATAGCGTTATGCTGTATTCTTGAGGTAATAAGAACAAAAAAGAATAAACAAATTTGATGATGTACATGGACAATGATTCAAGCATCTTTCTTCCTCCTTAAAATGAACTCAGATAGCATTCATACTATAATTAGAGAGTAAAAAACATTGAACCACTCAAACTGAATAAACAAAGCTAAGATCAATTTAATATCCACAAGAGCACAGCGTGGATTTTCCAAATACCCACTCAAATCATTTTTTCGTTTTCCTCATTCAAGAAGATAGTAACATCACACCAAAACGCTGTAATAAATCATGACTAACTACCATAAGCAAATTTGCTAGGCTTTATATCATACATAAACCAAAACAAGTTGACAACATTAGGAGTAGATAAAAGATTACATGACAAACTCAGCAAATAAGTCATCGGATGCATGCATTAATTCTTTATAATAACAAAAGGAACTACCTCACCACATAGAAATCGAAAGAAGATAACTAACTCTCAAATACAGACAAGCTCGTGAATATACCTTCTAACCTAAGGTTACGAGCCTCTTCAAAATATTCCAATTCAACAAGAACAATCAGTTACAGATAGCAAGCTTTCCCGTCCATTCATCAGCCACCCCATAAATCAGACTTAGCTCTCTCAAGGGAGGGATATTCTCCATGGCAAACAGCATAAGGTGCGGGAAAGATACATTATTGTGATCATACATTACAAGCTGCACAAACACATTTGGGCTTGAACTGTGACTCATATAGCAAGCTACATTTCTCATAACGATCACATCCCCGGCATCCATATCATCCTCGTACCCACCGGAAACAATCACACTAGTTGCAATCGGCTCCCCATTCGAGCTATGACTAGCCGACACGTAGTCAATCCCCGCCTGCGCCTGCCCGTGCATCCCAACCACAAGCATCTCCATCCTGAAAAAATACACATCGCCAATCGAAATCCCCGGTATCTCCCCGACAATTCTCTTATCACGATTCAACCACTTATCACACTGCCTCATCAACGCCGCCGCCTTCAAATCCCCCCTCGTCCTTCGATGAGGCGTCGTCGCAACCACTCTCTCGTCCATCGCAAGTCGCAACCGCGAACACGCGGAGCGAATCGAAAAGCATCCTCGTGCGGCGCATTAGGTCACGGAAGTTGGAGAAACGCGGTCTTGTTAGGGTTTGGTGGAGTGAAAATTATTTTGGAGAGAAGATATTTTCTGAATTAGTAAGAGGGAAAGAACAGGCTGTAAAGTGAGTTACTGTGCAACTTTCAGGGGTAATTAGGACAATGCGCGGAGCCAAAAAAAACACTGTTGGGCCAGGATTATTAAAACGTGCTCGGACTAGCGGATTAGAAAACTGGGCTAGACCAGGGTTATGAGGTTTCGCCCGGGTCGACCCATGTTTGGGCCTGAGTAACCAAAGGTAAAATTATCACTGTTTTGCCCACACTACAGCCCATATTAGTGGCTAATATTCACAACCAAACGAGCTGATTGTGTGTGGACCACTAGTTTTTGTCACAAACTGTATTCATAGTACACGTAACAACCACGCTATATAATCGAAGATTTATTGCAAATGCATCTTATTAATTAACCGATGGGCTATTAACTGAAAATATTTTCACAGCAAAGATAGATAAGCCGTCAATATGTTTTTCGATATGTTCCATATTTAGTTTGAAAGAAAATTAAATTTTTCTTTTTAAGTATATGACTAACTTAGTAAACAAATTCTTTTTATGGTGCTACGAATGAAAACACGGTAAGTTTTTTATTGTTATAAAACGCTAGCATGTGGCCTTATTGATTTTCCCATACTCATTAATAAATAGATAATGTTATCATAATTTGTATTGATTAATTCCTTCCTATATAACAGCCATCTGGATGTAGAAATACATACCAATTTAAAAGGCTATCTTACATAATATTTGCACCACTTTCCCTAATTTCTTTTCATATATTGTTATAATTCCCAAATAGTCTTAGTTATTTTATAACATGTTATCAGCACGATAATGCTCGATCCGGAAAGAATTCAGTCCCTTCATTAAAAAAAACGTCCAACGTCAATAGTTATGAGAGTTTTATATTTACTTGTTCATTTATCTACATTATTATGGACAAGGGCTATCTATAATTTTATTATTAGATGAATATGTGTTTATAATTTGGTTGTTAAAGTTTAATATTTATTTGTTCATCTATCTACATTATTATAGACAAGACGGACTACCACCTATCTATAATTTTAAGATTAGATATTTTTTTTTATAATTTTATTGTTATTTAACTCTAACATTAATAATGATCTTAACACTCGTTGATGCTTGAGTTAACCCCAAGCTAAAAACGACTACTAACACTTAATTATTATAGAAGGTTTTACCTAATATTATATTGATTAGTTTATTCCACAAGCCCATGAAAGTTTTTACATAGTAATGTGGCAGAAATTATTTACGCACTTAGTTTATTTCAATTATGTTAGTTGTTTACATTATTCCACAAGCCCATGAAAGTTTTTACATGTGAAAATATATGTATGTATTTACTTATCGTAATATTATTTCTTATGCCCGTTGAAATTTATTAACGCGGTTCAAATTATTTACTTGTTATACAATTAATCCTTGTTGCTCGATTGTTAAATATATTATCATTCATCAATCATGCCAAATTAAACAAAACAAAGAAAAATGATTATTTTCTAACGGCTATAAAACAACTACTTATAGATATCTTTCTTCTATATATATGCAGATTTCATAAGTCAAACTCCACACAAATCTTCATCTTTTTTTCTCTCATCTTGCAAAATGCTCTGCACGTCAACAATGATCTTGATGCTAGTTTACCTTTTATTTTTTATTTTTATGCTAGTAGCTGATGACTATCTTATGTTTCTACCTATGATATTCATCGCTTTTGTCGTAGTAATGTTCGAGTGCATAATTTGGCTAGACATGAGATAATTGCATCATATTATTGTAATAATTGTGCTTGTGTGGTTGCGTATTAAATAACATGTCTTGATCATAATTATATTTTTTTAATGTTCATTTAGCTGCAATATGTCTAATCTCTCGAAAGTAGATTTTACCAAACTCACTGTCGATGGAAAAAATTATATGCAATGAGAATCAAATGTGAAAACGCATCTTACTGCGAAATTTCTCGTGGAAACAATTGATGAGGAAAATGAATGTACTGACCAGCAACGATGGATGCAATTATATTCTTGCGTAGACATTTAGGTAATTTCCTGCAAATGGAATATCTCGATATTACATATCCTTTTGAGCTATGGATTAATCTGAATGAAAGATATGGCCACCAAAGGGAAACAATGCTTCCAAAAGCCATACATTAGTGGAACACATTAAGGTTCCAAGATTTTACATCAGTAAATGATTACTCCTCTACCATTCATAATATCCGACAAACGCTAAAATTTTGTGGAACAGAAATTACTGATGAGGAAATGATTGAAAAAACTCTTTTTACTTTTCATGTCAGTCATATACTCATCCAAATGCAACACAGACTAGTCGGATACACTAAGTATCACGAACTAGAGAGGGTGTTGTTAACGACATAGAATAGTAATAATATATTGATTAAGAATTCTAAGTTATAAGAATTCTAAGTTACGCCCAATTGGAGCATATGCATTGCCAGAAGCACATGCCATAAATTTTCAAACTTATGTGGACGAGAAAATTACAATAATGGTGGTCGAGGCAGAGGCCAATATCAAGGTCGGAGTGGTCATAGAGGAGGATATATTTCTAGAGGTGGTCGTGGTCGTGGTCGAGGTAGTTATCACAACCATTCGACCAGTGATACGGTCCATAACAATAACCATCATAATAAAAGAAAAAAAATGCTCATAATAAATCTGAAGGCTACTGTTTTAAGTGCGAAATGAAAGGACACTGGGCCAATACGTGTCGTACACCTGAACATTTTTGTAAAATGTACCAAGAGAGTAAAGTCAAAGAAAAGGAAGTGAGTCTTGTTGAACAAATGCCTAATAATCCTACATATTTGGCAGCATCTGATTTCACGGATGATCATGATGTTACTATGGCTTGATATGAACTAAGTGATTCATGTCTGCGTGGTTCCTGATTTGATTTGCATTACGTGATTCCTTGTTGTGTGATTTTTGAACTGATAGGTATTTGCGGTTTCTGCTTGTAATGCACCGTGCTTTCATTAATTGCGCTTCCTTGTGTATCTTAATGAAACTATTTCCCTTTACTCATATATATGCTTCGTTTATTGTTATATCATGTTTAACTCTGTTTGTTTGACATGAAGTCAGTATGGAGCATACCATTGATTTTTGCATCCCTGTTAGCGGTACAACTTACACAATTCTCACAAGTAAGAAATATTTTACATATCTAAAACCAACAAAGGCAAAAATCAATACGATATCAGGTCCTACTGACCTGATTGTTGGTAAAGCTAGTTTTATTTTACCAAATGGAACGCTATTTATCATCGGCGATGCCTTATTTGCCCCAAAATCCAGAATAAATTTGCTGAGTTTTAATGATATATATCGTCATGGATATGATACCAACTCAAAGATTGAGAATAAAACTAAATATTTTTTCATTATTAAGTATATATCAGAAAAGCAACATATATTGAAAAACTACCAAATCTCTCTTCCGAATTGCATTATACATATATTAATGCAATCGAATAAAATTGGTAGTCAATGAAAGTCCCGGATTATTAACTTTATGGCATGATCGACTAAGTTATCCTGGTTCAACAATGATGCGAAGAATAATTGAAACTACACATGGACATTCATTAAAAGGATCAAAACTCAATTTAAACAATAATAGTCCATGTGAAGCATGTTATCTTGGAAAACTAATTATAAATCATTCGTCAGTTAAAATTAAGACAAAATTACCAATATTTCTTGAATGAATTCAAGGTGATATTTGTGGACCTATTCATCCATCATGTGAACCATTTCAATATTTTATGGTATTAATTGATGCCTCAGGTCGATGGTCACATGTTTGTCTATTATCTACTCGTAATATGGCATTTGCGAGATTTTCGGCTCAGATAATTAAAATAAGAGCTCAATTTCATGACTATACGATCAAGAAAGTCAGACTTGACAATGCTGGTGAATTTACATCTCAAGCTTTCAATGATTATTGTATGTCAACTGGAATTATTGTTGAACATAGTGTTGCACATGTACATATTCAAAATAGTTTAGCTGAATCATTAGTTAAACGTCTTCAATTAATCGCTACGCCATTGTTAATGAAAGCTAAATTACCAACTTCTGTATGAGGTCATGCAATTTTACATGCTGCATCACTAATTCGCATAAGACCAAGCTTGTATCATGAATACTCCCCCTTACAACTTGCTTTTGGTCATGAACCTAATACTTCCCATGTAAAGATTTTTGGTTGTGCGGTTTATGTTCCGATTGCACCATCACAATGAACAAAAATGGGACCTCAAAGAAGGTTAGGGATATATGTTGGATATGACTCACCATCTATAGTCAGGTATCTTGAACCATTAACAGGTGATGTATTTACGACACGTTTTGCCGATTGCCATTTCAATGAGGCAAATTTTCCAACCTTAGGAGGAAAAAAGAAGCAGTTGGAAAAGGATATATCATGGTATAATCCATCTTTATCAAATTATGATATTTTAACAAAATAATGTGATTTGAAAGTTAAGAAAATTTTACATTTTTAAGATATTGCAAATCAATTACCCGATGCATTTACTAACATAAAACGGGTAACCAAATCACATATACTAGCTGTGAATGTTCCTGCTCGGATTGAAGTTCCGAAAGACATATCCAACAATAATAAAATGGATGCATGTAAAAAACGTGGTTGTCGTGTTGGTTCAAAAGACAAGACTCTTCGAAAAAGAAAAAGAGAAAACATTATTAACTCCATTATCGAGAAAACTATTCATGATAAAATAGAAGATGTGACAAATGAGACAACTCAAGATATCACCGAACCAAATCCCAACACTGAAATCTCTGTAAATTATGTTAATTCATGAGTTATTTGGAATCGACATAAAATAAAAAATATAAGTGAAATATTTTCATATAATATTGCTTATGATCTTAGGAATGAAAATGATGATCTCGAACCACAATTTGTGGATGAATGCCAAAATCGGGACGATTGGGTTAGATGGAAAGATGCTATGCATGTTGAATCGAATTCCCTTAACAAACGAAAGGTTTTTGGACCTATTGTCCTCTCACCTAAAGACGTGAGACCTGTAGGCCACAAATGGGTCTTCGTTAGAAAAAGAAATGAGAAAAATGAAATTGTAGGATACAAAGCTCGACTTGTTGCACAAGGTTTTTCTCAAAGACCTGTGATTGATTATGGAGAAACTTATTCCCCAGTAATGGATACAATTACTTTTCGATTCTTAATCAGTTTAGCTGTTTATGAAACCTTAAATATGCATCTCAATGTCACAACTTATCTTTATGGATCACTTGATAATGATATTTATATGAAAGTCACTGAAGGACTTAAAATGCCTGAACCATCTTGCTCTAAACTTAGAGAAATGTACTCAATTAAATTGCAAAGTTCGTTATATGGGTTAAAACAATCAGGTCGCATGTGGTAAAAATTGAAAGAAGGATATATAAATAATTATTGGTGTCCATGTGTTTTTATCAAGAGAACATCATATGGTTTTGCAATTATTGCAGTTTATGTAGATGATTTAAATATCATTGGCACTGACAAAGAAATTCATTCAACTATGAATTATTTAAAGAATGAATATGAAATGAAAGATATTTGGTAAAACTAAATATTACTTTGTTTATAGATTGAGCATACTAAAAATGGTATATTAATGCATCAATCTAATTATACCAAAAGGATTTTAAAACGTTTTAACATGGATAAAACAACTCCTTTAAATCATCATGTCATTGCTAGATCATTAACTAAAGACAAAGATCCATTTCGTCCAAGTGAAGAAAATGAAGAAATTCTTAGTTGTGAAGTTCCGTATTTAAGTGTCATTGGAGCTTTAATGTATCTAGCTAATTGTACTAGACCTGATATATCATTCACTATTAATTTATTAGCTCGATTTAGCTCATCATCTACAAAAAGGCACTGGAAAGGAATTACATTTATTTTGTTATCTTCAAGGAACTACAGATCTCGGTCTATTTAACAATGCAAAACAGGAATTGATTGGTTATGCAGATACAGGTTACCTATTAAACCCACATAAATCCAAATCTCAAACTGGATATGTATTCACATATGGTAGCACTGCCATTTCATGGGGTTCTCATAAACAAACACTTGTTGCAACATCATCGAATCATGCTGATATTATTGCACTCCATGAAGCCAGTAAAGAACGTGTATGGCTACGATCAATGACACATTATATAAGAAGTACATATGGCTTACCAATTAAAGAAGGTCCTACAACACTATACGAAGACAATTCTGCATGTATTACATAGATGAAAGAAGCTATGTCAAGAGTGATCAAACCAAACACATACACCCAAAGTATTTTGCCTACACTCAAGAACTGGAGAAGAACAAAGAAATTAATATCCAATTTGTTCAATCATGTGACAATATGTCACATCTCTTTACATATGCACTCCCTACTGTAACTTTTAAGAAACATGTTCAAAGTATTGAGATGCGTCACCTACGAGACTTTTGAAGAATTAGAGATGCCAACTTAGGGGGAGTTCACACGGCTGTACTCTTTTTCCCTTAATAAGGTTTTTATCCCACTCGATTTTTTCCTTATAAGGTTTTTAATGAGGCAACATGAGACGTGTGCAGAAGACGTATCATATACGTTACAAAATTCAAACGGCCAAGTGGGAGTGTTATAAAACACAAGCATGTGGCCTTATTGATTTTCCCATACTCATTAATACCTAGATAATGTTATTATAATTTGTATTGATGAATTCCTTCCTATATAAGAGCCATCCGGATGTAGAAATACATACCAATTCAAAAGGCTATCTTACATAATATCTGCACCTCTTTCCCTAATTTCTTTTCATATACTGTTATAATCCCAAATAGTTTTAGTTATTTTATAGCATTTATCAATTATTTAATAAGGACACAAAAACGTCTTACTATATCTTTCAACTATGGTTCCCTTCATTTTGTATCCAATATTAATAACGCTGGTACGTATCAACATGGATCAAAATTTCCGTGCGTTTCCTCGAAAAATACTGAAATATTTTTGTTTTTAATTTTATCAAAACGAAACATACATGTAGTTTTCATGTTAGCTATAAACACAATTTTACGAATTATTCGAAACATGCCGAAAAATTCTCAAAATATTACGAAGCGTTTCTAATATTTAGCTAACCGAAACCTACTCCAAAACCGAAATTTTGATCCATGGGTATCGGAATTCAGACTACAGAAGGAATTGAAGAAACTGAAAAAGGGATAATTATGTATTTATTCTTGTCTTTTGTTTTATTTGCGGCCAATAGTATTTTTTTTCTATGCACGAAGTTCTTTTTTCAAGAAAATTACGGTATGGGTTTTAAAAAAATTCTTATCCACCTATCATTAAAGGCTTTTGATCACATTGAGTCCAAGTGCGATTCGGTAGTGATTAGTCCTACCCCTGATACTGACGTTTCGATCGGCGATGCGACGACTGTGCCCTAAAAAATGTGACGAACGAGCGGATTGGCTAATTTAGAAGGCTAAAAAAGGGGAGTTTGGCGATTGGATGAGGGTGACTCGGGGTAAGAAGGTCGTTAAGGAACAAGGAAAATCGGTAACGCATGTGGTGCTGCCGACTATTTTGCAAAGAGGCAGTCCGCTTCCTAACCTAACGCTACTAGAAAAACCGCAAGGGAAACAAAGTTTTGCCAACCAAGCGTCCACTTCTAAGAGCGGGGGGAGTACTACGCGTAGTAGAAAAGTTACCAAAAACAAGAGGTGGTAATGAAGGCAAGCAGGCCACAGGTAGGAGTCCTAATCTGTTCGATACCCTATTAAACTATAGGGACCAAGAACTTGCGGTCATAACTAAGAAGGAGCACCATATCGCGATGACTAAGGAAAGAAATACGAGTTTGCAAAATCTTGAGGATGGAGGCCGAGTTGTGGGACGACTTACTGTTGGACAATGGAAGGTTATAGAAGTGGAGACGAGGCAACACGACTTCCAAGGATCGATGATGATCAATCGAATCGCTTTGGAGGACCGAGTGGTGGATATCCTGAAAATTCTAAGCTCGTTTTGGGAGATAGAGGCGTTAGTGTATCGCACCCAGAGAGAGGACAATATAGCAGCCTGGTGGCAGGTGACGAGTCCGAGCAAATGGGATACCAACCGACAGATAGCTCTGGCGACAAAGATGGGGCGCGACTCGCGAGATGATTGCAACATGGAGGGAATCCGTGACTGAGTATCCGATCGAGCCCCACCACTTACATCAAGTTAATATGAAGATTATTTCATGGAACTATCAAGGGGTGGGTCACGTTGATTTTAGGATGAATTTTTGAGAGTTGGTGCGCTCGCATAGACGTTATGTTGTCTTTCTTGTAGAAACTCGAGTTAGTGAGGATATGGCGTATGAAGTTGTGCCTCAGTTAGGATACTCCAACTACGTTTCGGCTCCTAAAATGGACATGATAGGGGGAGTGTGGATGCTTTGGAAAGAAGCAGATGTTAACGTCGAAATTTTGGTTGTGGAGGACCAAGCTATTCACGCCATAATCAATCCGAATTTGAGGGAACGATGGAGATTATCGGGGGTCTACGCACAATCGCAACGGGTAGTGAAGGTGCACGTTTTTGATAGTATGGCGAGGATTGCAAACGGTTCGACCCTTCCATGGTTAGCGATGGGAGATTTTAATGAAGTCAGTTATTCGCATGAGAAATCTGAGGGAAATACGCGGACGCTCAGTAGGCTCACGTTCTTTCGAGGTTTTATAGAACGACGTGGATTCATGGACACAGGGTTTCTGGGCTCTCCGTTCACATAGACGAACAAACGAGATGATGGGGAGGTGATCCAGACTCGGCTGGACCACGTTTTAGCCAACAAGGCATGGTTTGATTTTTTTTCCAAATCACAAACTCCTCCACTTGCTAAAAGTATACTCGGACCATCATCCTATTATTATGGCGTGTCATGGAGTGCGTTTAGAGGGGAGAAGACCGTTTAGATTTGAGGTGGCATGGTTTCATCATCTCGAATGCTTACCGCTTATTAAGAATATTTAGGAGGAGCACATGAATGTCCTTTCAACCATAAATGACGTTTCGCGGGTACTCGAACCATGGAACAAGCAGCGGTTTGGTAAACTATTTCATAACAAAAAAGTTCTCATGGCGCGCCTTAATGGGATTCAAAAAGTGTTGGCTAGATGCACTAGTGCGGCGCTAATCAAGTTGGAACGTACCCTCATCACATAGTACAACGATGTATTGAGACAAGAAGAGGTCTTTTGGTTTCAAAAATCAAAGGTGAAGTGGATCCGTGACGGAGATCGTAATACAAAATATTTCCATCGCTCAACAATGAAAAGACACAAGCGGAACGCGATCAAGTCTCTTAAAATTGATGGATGTTGGTCGAATGATGATGCGGTTCTTAAGGCGCACGCGCATGGCTATTTTGCGGATGTTTTTGTGGGTAGATTGGGAGGAATGGAGACTCATGGTTCGGTCCGCCTTGCCACTTTCTTGCACCAAACGGTTGTATCCCATGATGACCGCGAGGCTCTTAAGGCTCGCATGGAGGAGAAAGAAATAAAAGAAGTCATGTTCTCAATGCATCCGTTCAAGGCCCCGGGTCCGGATGATTTGCAAGCAATTTTCTTTCAAAAAATATTTGGGCGATTATTCAGAAATCAATGAGGGAGTTCGCGCAACGAGTTTTTCGAGAAAAAAAGTTCGACTCCAAGCTCTGTGAAGCGTTCCTATGCCTTATTCCAAAATTGCAAAATCCGTAGAACATCACGCAATTTCGGTCCGATATCCTTATGCAACATCTTGTATAAATTCATCACGAAGAGCCTTACCTCACTCCTTTATGGGATTATGCCCGACATTATTTCACCGACTCAGTCAAGCTTTATTAAAGGGAGAAGTACGCAGGATAATATCTTTTTGTTACAAGAGGTGCTTCACTCGGTGTGCAGCAAGAAGAATAATAAGGTAGGGTGTATGATAATGAAGCTCGACTTGGAGAAAGCTTACGATAAGATTAATTGGGACTTCCTTGAAGAAACACTATATGCGTTTGATTTTCTGGAGGAAACTACTAAGCTTATCATGTTTTGTGTACTCAATGCAGCGACAAGGGTTCTATGGAATGGCGCACCTCTTGAGTTGTTTCCTCATGCATGCAGAACTGCACTGACTCACGGCCGAACAACGAGGGCGGACTTTGTAGGGACTCTTGATTGCAATATGGCTAGGTTTACGGGTTGGAAAAAACGTCTTCTCACGCTCGCCGGACGAGCTACTTTAATTCAATTCGTATCATCCGCCCTTTCGGTTTATAACATGCAAGCTTCGTGACTTCCGAAGAATGTGCGTGATCAATTGGATAGGCTTAATCGAAGTTTTCTTTGGTCTGTGTATGTCACTAAGCGTAAACTCCACCATGTTGGGTGGTCGAAAGAAAAGCAAGGGAGGACTCAGGATAAGAGTAGTGCGCACGTGCAACGAATCACTATTGTTGAAGCTAGCTTGACGAATTATAAGAGGAGAGGACACTGTTTGGCGAGAATTGGTTATCGCTAAGTACCTCAAGAACAATCGAATAACAGATTATGTTACTAAATCGACGGATAATGCAACTTTGGAAAGGGTTGATGCGTTGTGTTAATTTAATTGCGCCTTTTCTTCGGTGGAAAATTGGGAACGGCTGAAAGATTAGATTTTGGTTTGCTAATTGTAAGGGTGCCCAATTTTCGGCCGGTTCGGCCCAATCGGCCAAAACCGAACCGGATCGGCCAAACCGAAATCGAACCGTTTGTCCAGTGGTTCGATTTCGGTTGGTCGATTTTGGGTTGTTCGGTTTTCAGTTTTTTCCCGTGACCGAACCAAAAAACCAAAAATCGAACCAAATGTTTGATGATGCCTTTCTATTATGATGAATTGATGATGCATTGTATTTTTATGGATTGTTACTTTGGTACTTTGTTGTATGGAATATTATTTGTTAGAACTTAGTAGGTGTTTAATGTTTATGCAATTTTGTTATGGTTTGTTAGTATGATTATTTCAAGAACACATTAACATTATAACTCTAAAAAGAAGAATAATAAATATAAGATAACCAAATAAGTATTTAACGAAGATTATTGGATTCTTGTTACAAAAAGACAATCTTTTAAGCAATAATTTGTCTTCTTGTTTAAAAATACACAAGTTTTCATGACTCATGTAATGATAAATGGAGGGGCCAAAATAAATTTGTTAACAGGTTTGGAATTATTCCCTATTTAACGGAAGATATTTATTTGGGTCGAAACGTCCTGTCCGTGATTCAAAGGCAACGCGAGATGGACACACTGAGATTAATTGCAAGAATATTCCCCTCCTTTATTCACTGAACATTTCCTCCTCTTTTTATCTTATGTATTTGAGTGATAGATTGTAGTAAGTAAGCTTAATTGTTTCAGCTTTTTTTCCTCCTTTTTATTCTACTGATCACCTCCCTTTATATAGACTTTGGTAGGGGTAGGTGTCATTGTGCATGTGTTTTGATAAGGACAGGTGTTGTTGTTACCTTGATACAGGTGTAAAAATTAGGATAATGTTTATCGTTTATCTACTAAGTGCTGACTAGATTAGCTTTTGTGTCTTCTGATATCTCCGAGGGCTTCTGATGTAGACTGTTTTTGATAGAGCTATTCTTCCGAGGGCTTTTGTTTTTCCTTCTTGATTCAGGTATTTTCTTCAACAGTCAGGAGTGATCTCTGAGAGTGGAAACATGGTCTCCGAGGACTTGGTATGACTTCCGAGGACTGTGATCTTGTGCCCGAGGGCTGTTTTTGCTTTACTGAGAGTGAAATTTCTTCACCAGAGTGCTCGGACTGTATTCACTGGGTGTTCCTGTATTGACTTCTTCCAAAATTGTGTTCTCGGATAAGTCCGAGTGTTGCTTTTTCCGAGGAGTGTTCAGCAAGGAAGTTTTCTTGTAAGTTCATAGGACTCGGGGTCCCTCTTGGTCCCTCTTGGCGCATTTGGTGGATATCGGAGTCATACGGGTCCATCGGGGTTTGCTCTTTTTCCGATGCCGTGTTGATATCTGTTTTTCATTCACCGTTTGACTTTCCAAGGGACGCTTGCGTTTCTCCTCGGATGCTTTTATAAACCTTTTCGGGTCAGTGACCGAGAGGTAGGGCAATTCTCCGAGGGGTTTTCTTTATAGGTACATCTCATTGGATGTACTCGTGACAATAGTATTGTCCATATATCCTCCGAGGGGTTTTCTTTATAGGTACATCTCATTGGATGTACTCGTGACAATAGTATTGTCCATATATCCTCCGAGGGGTTTTCTTTATAGGTACATCTCATTGGACGTACTCGTGACAATAGTATTGTCCATATATTATTTTTCCCGAGTAGGAGTGATCTCCTCTATTTTATTTTTTAGGGTTAACACTAGCCCCCCCAAATTTCGATTGTCCTCGTAGAGACAAGCGGAATTTTAAATCATCGTCCTAAGTGAGGTGAGGGGTTATTTTTGACTTAGTGTCCCTATATTTATTTTTTTCTTTTTTGATATTTATCCAATACGTATATATATTTAGAATTTATAAGGATTTTACCTGAATACCCTTAGGGTATCGTTATTAAGCACGCGGAGATCTCGGGGCGCAGGTGGCGGACTGTTGTTGACCAGCTTGGAGATTTGAACTATCTGACCGTTGGCAACGGTCAGAATGGGGACGGCGTGGCACAATCAGGTGGCGGTTACGTGGAGCTTTAAATAAGTTCCACGTTTTCAAAATTCTTGACCGTTGTCACCTTCGGTTATAAATAGGACACTGTTGCTTCTTTTTTCTTCATTCACTCAATCCGTCTTTGTGGTCATCTCCTCTCAGAGCAAAAAAGAAATCTCTTTCCTTGATCTTTATTCTTCATCTTTTGCAATTCAAATTCCTAGCAGACTTACCCGTTCCTCTTCTCTCTTTCAAAAACATTCCTCTTTTATTGTATCCATGGCTTCTTCCGCCAACACTGACTCTATTGCCGCCGCTATCTCCTCGGAAGTCACTGCTCCGATTAATTCTTCTACGAGTGTGAGAGGTATTCCAATGGGAGTGATTACTCGCAAGCGTAAGGGAGAAATTGCTGCTGCTGCTGAGGGCGGCGCCACTTCCTCGAAAAAAGCTAGGGTTCCCAAATCAAAGGAACCGCCTCTTCGAACTTTCGCTAAGGTGGAAAAAACGAAGAATATTGCTACTCGTAAGCAGGTAGCAGATCTGTTGACCTCAACCGGAGTCCTTCAGAAGAACATGGTCTTCCGAATCCCGACGAAGGATGAGAGGGCGTGCTATCCTCCTCCGGGTATGTTAACAGTATTCTTTGCTCAGGTGAAGTATGGGTGGCGCTCGTTTATGTCCCCTTTTTCCTGTGCGCTCTTTAAAGCTTGTAATATTAGCCCAAGTCAGATGGTACCAAATGGATTTGCTGCTATCTGTATTTATGTATTTTGGTGCCACGTGAATGGGCTAGAGTGTTCGGTGGAGCACTTTCTTTCAATCTTTGACGTGGCGGTATCACCCGGGGGGTATCCTTTCTATAACGTTCGTCATCGGGACAACTCGGGGGATTCCACGAAGAGAATCTTGGGGGCTGCTATTACCTCACATAGCGTCTGGAAGAACAGGTACTTCTTCGTGGGCCCTGTCAACGGCGAGTGGGATGTGCCCTTTGATTGGCGAGAGGGTACTACTCCCGTGCATGCTCTGGATCAGGAGGCAGTGCTATCTCCTATAATTTCTCAGCACAAATTGATGGAGTCGGAGGATTTCACGATGTTATATGAGACCTCTGGGCTTCATCATGTAGTTTTCACTGATGCCGCCGTGGAGAGGCCCTTGTCCCTGTCTCCCGTTGCGAGGAGTCTCTTTCGTAAGTCTCTTTATTCGCTCTTTTATCCTTTTATTCTCTTTCCGAGCATAGTGGTAAATTGTACTTATACACGTTATTGATGGGATGATACAGGGGATGTCATGGCGAATTACTATCTGCAGTCGAGTCCGAGGGAGCCTACTCCTAGTGGCGTCTCGGAGATACCAGAGGAGGGAGATCACGAGGAGGAGGAGGTTAATGCTCCCGAGAGTATGCATATGGATTCAGAGAAGAGTGGATTCCACGAAGACCATTCTCTTCTATGCATGGATGCGATGGGGATCGTTAGGAGCGCGGTTCCCCTACGTCAAGTTGCACCTTGGGATTTGGCTTTAGTGCCCGTTTCCAAATCGGAGTCAGGGAATATTCCTGCTTCCGAATCTAATATGGGAATATCTCCGAGAGGTTCCGAGGAGGGTATCTTTCCGAGTGGTGCGGAGGATGAATCTGCTCGGAAGGATACTGAAGTAATAGACCTGTCTTCTGAGGATCCTTCTCCTAGGCTTCCGACAGTTCCTGAATCTGCTCCTCGGGGTAAGTTTTCACGAGTTTTTAATGAGATTTTCATATCTTTATCTGCAATATTTGATTATGTGTTGACACCTTTTCTTTTGATGTAGTGGCTATGGATAAAGGGAAAGCTCCGATGGTAGAAGAGTCTTCATTATATGGTGAGTATTCGTCATTTACCTTTTTTCCATAATTTTTTCTAGTTTCATTCTTTTAATCACTGACAGTTCGTATCTGTTGCAGAGGAGGATTTTCTGGCCCAATTTAGCATTCCCGAGCAAGAAGATTTACGAGGGGACTCCGAAGACACCCAAGGGGAGTTTGATCCTTCTTCAGAGGACCGAGATTTGAAGGAAGGAATTCTGCAATCACTATTAGGAAAGACCAGCCCCTCCACAACAGTAGGTGGTTCACGGGCCATTTTTACAAATTCCGAAGTGACGACTCCGGTAAAGGATACGACTCCTCCGAGGGGATATGTCCCGGTGACCTTGTCTCCGAGGGGTCATACATTTCAGGAACCTATTCCTCCCAGCGGATCCGGGGGGGAATTTTCATCTCGTTCAGTGGGGGAGGCTTATCAAGATATCCTCCGATTTTTCGCCTCCTCCAGTTCAGCACCCGCCGAGGGGTATCAATTTTTGTACACCAGTCTTAACTGGTTGGGGCTTATGGTAAGCTCCTCTGCCTTAGTCTTCTAAAATTACACAATGCATCTCTGTTAAATTTTTTATTGTTGACTTTTCTGTAGATTGGAAAGACTCGAGAGGCAGTTACTGCCGTTGAAGAGCGCGGTCGGAAAGATGTAGAGGACTTAGAAGCACTCCGGGCGCAATTGGCACCTCTCTTATTCCGGGATAAAGAGAGTCAAACTAGGGAGGACCTTCTTCAAACAAAAATTTCCGACTACGAGTTTGCTCTCAATGAATCAGAGAAGGCGAGGGCAAATTTACAAGGTAGTTTAAGTGCTGCTGAATCCGCTTGCAAGAAGATGGAGAAGGAAAGAAAAGACTCCGAGGAGGTCTTTACCGCTCGTATTGCAGCTCTCGAGAAGGCGGGTGGCGGATGGGAATGAGAGAGAGAGAGTTCTCCAAGAGACTTTGGGCCAAGTTACTGATAGGGCAGAGTCAGCCGAGGGGAAGTTGACAAATTTTCTTTCTCCCGAGGACGTGCAGGCTAAGGTGGATGCAGCTGTTCAGTTTGCTCAGCGAGAGATCTCACGGCAGCAATCAGTAGCATCCGAGGAGCCTTCTCATGAGCTCTTGATGGGCCATCTTTTGTGGGGTTATTTGGAGTGTGCAAAGGTGGCAAAATCTTTGATAAGGTCGGATGTTAACTTCTCCAAGTCTTTCGATCTTCGGAAATTAAAGAAGCCAACTCCCGATGACTGCCATTATTTCGTGGGGAGGTTTGGGGGTTTGCTATCCTCTCGGGATTCTCCGACACCATCTCCAATGCGCTCCGCCACGAGTCCGAGTCCAAGGGCTAGCGGTTCTGGGGGGGTATTTTCTCCAATCTCTCGTCTTGCTCCATTGGGTACTTCCGCAGAAGAGACAACTTCTTCTCTCCCTCCTTCCACGGGAGCTTAGTCTAGTTTTTTGTAATTTTTACTTTGAAAATAAACGCTCTTTGTACTTATTGTTCCTTCCGAGGGCTATCCGTTTTAAATAAATATTTTTGTTCAATCTTCCTATTCTATATCTTATCTCCACTGTTTAATTAAGATGGATAATGATAATTCTCAAAAAGTTGCTGACTAAGTAAACTTCCTAAGTAGGAGGTGTTACTTTGCATGGTTAAATAGGATACGTGTCCTCCTTAATCAAAAAGTTTTCCAACACGTGTCCCTTAGTTAACGTACTAAGAGTTTAAACTTCTACTTTTAACTCTAATATAAAGAGTATATATGCACGTAGGTCCTTATCAATTATGCACTTATCTCCTAATCCTTATTAGTCTTTGATTTTCTTTTATAAGTGCAAGTACAAAGATAATACTTACTTGATACGATGATGCCTCCTTATTATAGAAGATTTGGCTCGACTACATCTGGAGGTTCTTCTCAGGATACCGCTCGGGGTCCTTCTGGATCATCAAGGGTTCCTCCGAGGGGCAATCCATCCGAGAATCAAACGACACTTAGTGCTAGTTCCTCTCTTGGAGTGGTTCGTAGGACTCCATCTACAAATTCACGTAGAGTCAATCATATCAGGGAGCTATTCATGAGTAGGGAGCCATATCCTTTGGCGGATGAGTCTTCAGAATTCGATTTACTTCCTCTTAATCCATCAAGATTGATAGGCAGAGGACGTGTAGGATCCACAATGAGTGCAGAATGTGAGAACTCGGTAAGATCTCTTTTTAATGGTTATAACTTGGAGTTCGAAGATTATGATATAATAGTGCCTTCCTCGGGCCAAAGGGCTTACGCACCCCCTTCAGGTTATATGACCGTTTATACCGAACAGATGCGTTGTGGTTTACGGACCTTTTTCCATCCCTTTTTCCAAATACTCTTTCGGTATTGGCAGGTGTGTCCGAGTCAGTTAACACCAAGTTCCTATAGTCATTTGGTGGGATATGTCCTTCGTAGTGAGCTTTTAAACCTTCCGATGTCCCCTTATCGGGTGGGGACAATATTTACCCTTCAACCTTGCTCAGAGGGGACTCCCTTTTTTAGCTTGACCTATCGGGACAAGGAAAATATCTTCACTCGTGTATCCAGTTCCCACTCTAGTAGAGGGGATTGGAGGCGGAGATTTTTCTTTATCCGTCCGAGAGGTCAGTCAGCCAGATCGTGGGGTGTACCCATCCGATGGGGTTTGGGATATATCGCACCCAACACCGAAACACGAGGACAAGTGAGGGAGATATTGCTTCACTCGGGACTTTTCTCTGGTTCTTATGATATATCTGGGCTGTTGGATTTCCCCGAGGCTCTGATTTTGGCAGGTTTACAAGAGAGAGTGGAAGGATGCACTCCTGCTTCTCGTCCTCTTCACAGTAATTTTCACTTTCGTAAGTTCTACTAACCATTCTTTAGTTTATAAACTTTATTGGTGTCCTCGGATCATTTTCTTACTGACATCTTTTGTAGGAGCGGAGATGGGAGCTTTTTCTCTCGGCTCTTCTAACGACGTTTTCCTGGGGAGGGCATTGCATGGTATTCCTGGGATGACGAAGGTTGGCGATTCTCCTCCTCTCATAAGTGAGGCAATGGTGGAAATCTCCTCGGAGGAGGAGGAGCCCGTTGCAGCCCCCCCAGTCAGTTATATAATTCCTTCTGGATCGTCGGATCTGATAGCAACTCTTTCTCAAACGGATTGTCACATGAGTCCCATAGTATCACAGCCCATTCCTCACAATTCTACCGTAGTAAATGTGTTAGAGGAGTATCTTCACTCTTCTAGTGCAGAGGATATGCAGCCCCAGCAAGATATCCCTGGTCGTATTCCCGCACCACCGCCCGAGGAGCACCCTTCCCTCGGGAGAACTCTTCCCCCCGAGGGTGATCAGGATGTTTCTCCTCTCGGATCAGCAGTGGGATTTTGCCGAAACTTTCTTAGTGGGTTATTGAACGTAACAGATTGTGAACTGATAAAAACCCTTTCGGTACCCGTTCTCCAAGATTTAGCCTGCAAAGACCTGTGTGAGGTATCTATTCATTTTATTTAATACTAACCTGTCTTCTGATCTGATGCCATTCGTTTTTTGAGCAGATTTATATGGTGTTGGACGCCCTCGGGTCTTACGGGAGTTCTTCCTCAGATCCGGGTTTAGTATACCGTCGTCGGGATGAGTTAGAGCGAGGTCTCTTAGAAGCTCAAGTGGAGATAGCTCATTTGAAGGAAGTTCATGAGTCTTCTCAGGATACTCATATTCATATGTTACAATCCGAGAAGGATAAGGCGTGGGAATTGGAACGCCAATTGTCACTTGAAAAGACACGTGTCTTGAGCTTAGACAGGAGAATTGAGGAGTTACGTGGCCATATGCGGTCCTCGGAGGAGCAGTTAACACAGGCTACGCTGGAAAGAGACGTCTTGAGTCAGCAACTGCTAGGGATAACTCGTTCTCATGCGATAGAGGTGGTCATGGCCCAAGTCCAAGCTGTGTTGGAGGTGGTGGGTCCATCCAGTCTTCGTGAATCTCTTCGGGGAGAGATGCGTGACTTAGTGCATATAGGCTATAAATTGTGCCAAGATGCCGTACAAGCTTTGCCAGAGTTCCCCTCGGGATTGCTCCTTCCTGAACTCAACATTCGTCAAGTCTCCGAGGAACTTTCCCCTTCACCTATTAGAGATTTTGCAGTCGGAACTGTGTTCTTGGATGATCCAGTCTCTCTTTCCGAGGAGCAGCGCCGAAGACTTATCCGAGAGGGGAAACGTCCCATGGGAGGGACTTAGCTTGTAAATGAGTTTAGTTCATAATACAGAGGGTTCTTAGTGTTATCGGATTGTCCTGATGTCTCGTATATAGAGCCATCATTTTGTTGGACAATTCTATTGTCTTTTGTACTATATCCCCTCGTATATGAACACTCTTTTTATTCATATATAACTATTACATTAAGCATAATACTTTCTAAGATTGCTTGCGTTCCACGTGTTGCGAAGTATTGCCTCCTCGGAGTTAGCAAGCCGATAAGTCGCCGGTCCCACGATTTCCACTATCTTGTAAGGTCCTTCCCACCGTGGATCTAGTTTACCCACATTCTTGGAGGCCCCTACTCGTTTCATCACTAAATCTCCAACTTGAAAGGTTCGGAGTTTTACCTTGGTATTATAATATCGTGACATCCGAGCCTTGTACTCTTCCATTCGGAGGGCTGCTCGGGTCCTTTTTTCCTCGAGGAGGTCAAGGGCAAGGGCTAGATTTGAGCTATTGGCCACTTCTTCATATTCTTTGACTCGCCAGCTTTCTAGGGAGACCTCCGAGGGCAACACAGCCTCACATCCGTAGGATAGACTAAAAGGGGTTTCACCCGTAGCAACACTCTGCGTGGTCCGATAGGCCCACAATATCCCGGGTATCTCCTCAACCCACTTAGCTTTATGCCAATCAAGCCGGGCCTTCATGTTCTTCAGGAGGGTTCTGTTGGTTCTTTCTACTTGGCCATTTGCTTGAGGGTATCCCACGGAGGCAAAGCGATGTTTTATCTCCCAATGATCACACCACTTTTGCAATCCTTGATCAGTAAACTGCAAACCGTTATCACTTACCAGACTCCGAGGGACACCAAAGCGACAAATAATATTTCTCCAGAGAAAATTGATAACAGCCCCCGCGGTTACCCTAGCTAGGGGTTCCGCTTCCACCCATTTGGTGAAGTAGTCAACGGCTACTAGCAGAAATTTCTTTTGGCCGGCATCAGGGACGAGGGGTCCAAGTATGTCAATACCCCACTTAGAGAATGGGCAGGGGTTCAGAGAGGGTTCCCAAGGGGCTGCTGGTAGATGGGTCCGAGGGGCGTAAGCCTGGCATGGTTTGCATCTTTCGGCATGGCTTTTGCTATCTTTGGCCATCGTGGGCCAATAGTAGCCCTGTCGGATCAAGCGTCCCACCATGCTTTCGCCACCAGTATGGCTCCCACATACCCCCTCGTGAGTTTCTGCTAAGGCTAGCTGGACCTCTTCTTCATTAAGGCATCGAGCGTGGGGACATAAATATGTCCTTCGGAAGAGTATCCCGTCTTTGAGGAAGTATCGGAGGGTTTTTCTGAACATCATTCGCTGAATATTCTTGTCCGAGGAGTATCCCTCGGGATTCTGCAAATAGGCTTTGATAGGAGTCACCCAGCTAGATGAAGGATCTGAAACTGTGTTCACTTCTCGGCCTTCACCCTTTTCAGATTCATTGACATGTAGTAGAGTAATCTTCCGAGTATGTATTACAGCTGTTTGTGTAGCCATTTTGGACAAAGCGTCCGCCTCTTGATTTTCTTTACGAGGAATTTGAACTATATCATATTCTTCAAACCATTCGGACCTCTGACGAACAACTCGGAGGTACTCTTGCATTCTTTCTTCTTTGGCCTCATATGACCCCTTAACTTGCAGAACAATCAGCTGGGAATCACTATGAAGGAGTACTCTTTTCATTCCCCCTTCTCTAGCTAACCTCATACCAATAAGGAGAGCTTCATACTCGGCCTCATTGTTAGAGAGGGGATAATCTATTCTAACTGCAAAATGGAGCCTTTCCTCCTCTCCTTCTTGATTTACCAAGACTATTCCGGCCCCCCCATGGGTACTCACTGAGGATCCATCTACATATACGTGCCATCGTGGCTCCTTTTCCTCGGATCCAACGCCCGCGAGTTCTGTTACAAAGTCCGCCAAAACTTGCGCTTTGATTGACGGTCTCGGAGCGTAGGAAATATCGTACTCAGTAAGCTCTACAGCCCATTTTATCATTCTCCCTGATGACTCCGGCTTATTAAGAATTGCTCTCAGGGGATGCTTAGTAAGCACAGTAATTGGGTGGGATAAAAAGTAGGGGCGTAGCTTACGAGCCGTAGTAACCAATGCTAGAACGAGTTTCTCAGTTAGGGTATATCGAGTTTCGGCTCCGAGGAGAGTTTTGCTAACGTAATATACCGGGTGATGTTCTCCATCTTGTTCTTTGACTAGGACAGCGCTAATAGCCTCTTCTCCAATCGATAAATACAAAAACAACTCTTCTTGGGGTACCGGTTTTACCAGCAAAGGTGGTTTCAACATGTACCTTTTTAAGTCTCCGAGAGCTTCCTCACATTGGGAGGTCCACTGAAATTCCTTGATATTCCGAAGTACCTTGAAGAAGGGAAGCCCTTTTTCTGCGGACTTGGAGACAAACCGACTCAACGAGGCCATTCTTCCAGTCAGCTTTTGGACATCTTTTACCGTCCTCGGAGTAGGTAATCCCATGATAGCTTCTGCTTTTTCGGGATTTACTTCAATTCCCTTCTCCGTAACCATGAATCCCAAAAATTTTCCTCCTCGGATACCAAAAGAACACTTCCGAGGGTTGACCTTCATGCCAAAGTTGTTCATAATGACCAACGCTTTTCGTAGGTCCTCAGGATGTTCTTCAGCAGTGTTACTTTTAACTACAGTATCATCTACATAAACCTCTACTGATTTCCCAATAAGTCCTGAAAACATAAGGCTTACTAACCGTTGATAGGTAGCTCCAGCATTCTTTAATCCAAAGGGCATGACTAGATAACAAAAGGTGCCTGCATCCGTGATAAAGCTGGTCTTATCTTGATCAATAGCCGCCATCGGGATTTGGTTGTACCCTTGATCTCCATCTAAAGTTGATAGTAGCGCACATCCTGCGGTAGAATCAACTAGCTGATCTATGCTCGGTAAAGGGTAACAATCCTTGGGGCATGCTTCATTGAGGTTAGTAAAGTCAACACACATTCGCCATCTTCCTCCGTGCTTGGGAACTAGCACGACATTAGCCAACCACTCGGGGTAAATAACTTCTCGTATTTGCTTTAATTGAAGAAGGCGTTGTATTTCCGAGCGGATGATCTTATTGCGCTCGGGGCCCATTTTCCTCTTTTTCTGTTGGACAGGTTTAGCTCCAGGCTTCACATTAAGGAAATGTTGACATACCTTGTTGCTGATTCGTCCGGGCGGTCCCCCTTCCCATGCAAAGAGGTGATGAAATTGTTTGAGAAGAGAAATCAATTGGCCTTCTATGATTGGAGTCATATGGGTGCCCATTTTGATTACTTTCTCGGGGCTTCCTTCTACTAACTCCACCATTTTTAATTCTTCCACAGGCTGGACTCGTGTTTCCTCGGTTCTACACTTTTTGTTATTTCCAAGTGAAGGTCCGTCCTCTTCTGAGGGGATGGCATTCATGCAGCATTCTCTAGCTTTTGACTGACTTCCTCGAACTTCTCCGATTCCCGAGGAGGTGGGGAATTTCACTTTAAGATGCAAAGTAGAAGGAATTGCCTCAAAGGCCCGAATAGATGGTCTTCCGCAGATCACATTATACGCTCGCGAAGAAGCCTCCACTACCCAAAACTTAATAGATTCCGTTCTTCGAAGGGCTCCTTTCCCCCATGACATTGGGAGAGTAATAGTTCCGAGGGTTTGGCATGCTTCCCCGGTGAATCCTACTAAGGGGACCTCCGCGGTTTCCAACGTTTCTTGTTTCAATCTCATAGCGAGATAGGTCGGTAGGAATAGTACATCCACAGAGCTGCCCGTATCTATGAGGATACGTTGGATTTCATACCCGTAGATGACGGCAGATATAACCAAGGGATCTTCATGAGGGTATATTACATCTGTAAGGTCCTCGGGTCCGAAAGTGATACTAGGCAGTTGTGACCCTTGAATGGAGCAGACAGCTAATCCTTGCTCTGCTCGTCGGGCTTCTTTCAAATATTTCTTCTTTTTGCCCTGAGGTGCCATGGAGATTTCACCCCCTTCTATCATATTGATGGTTCTCCCTGTTGGGGGATTGTCTTTGTAAGAGTTAGGTGGAGGAGGCAAACTCTGATACCCTGCCGTTTTCTCTCTCGAACTTCGCCGGCGGTCCTTACTTCTCTCTCGGAGTCGGAGGCGTCTAGTGGTCCCCTCTCGTGACTTCCGGCTAGGCGTCCTTTCTTCCCTTTCTTGCTCTTCCTCTTCCCTTCGTGATCTCTTCCAAACATTGGCCTTGGGCTCTTCAGGGTTATTTTCCTTAAGGTAGTTCTTCAAGTACCCTATCTCCAATAGGCGAAGCACCTCTAAACGAAGGGTAGTACATTCTTCCGTAATGTGCCCGTAAGTTTTATGGTACTTACAATACTTTCCAGTATCCTTGTCTCGGTTAGGAAATTTAGTCGGTCTGGGCCAGTGCAACTCGTTGCTACCCCTCATTATGTTGAGCACTTCTGGTGGAGTAACAGTCATCGGAGGTAAGTGTACGGGTCGGAGGAATTTCTTAACCACTCCCCCTTCATCTTTGCGTTGAGGAGGTTTTCCTTCCTTACTTTTTTCTTTGACCTTTGCTTCTTTCTCAGCACGCTCTAAGTGTTCACTATCCTCCTGCTCCATCTGCTTCTTTGTTCCCTCGGCTTCTTCCATCAAAATATGTACTTCCGCCTTTTGCATTAACTCATTCATATCCGTAATACGATTTCCCATAAGGTATCTAAAGAAATCCCCCGCTCGGAGTCCCTGAGTTAATATGTCTGCCATAATGGTCGGGCTAACATTTGGAACATCGAGTGCTTCATCCGTGAAGCGCTTTATATATTCTCGTAAGGATTCGTCCTTCTTCTGTTTGATAGTAAAAAGATGCGTAGCAGATTTAGGGTACCTTCGGTTGCAGGCGAATTGTCGTACAAACAAATGAGCTAATCGGTCAAAGCTCGTGATGGAACAAGGTGGAAGATGAGTAAACCAGGCTTGAGCCCGCCCTCCAAGGGTAACAGGGAATACGCGGCATAACACCTGATCAGGAGCGGAAGAGAGGTCCATTCCTGCCAGGTATTGATGGACGTGATCTTGTGGGTCCCTTCCATCAGCTTCCCCGGTATATAGCGAGATATTAACAGGTCGCATCCCCGAGGGGATAGAAGCTGAAGCAATCTCGGGAATGAAAGGAGAGGTCTTGAACGTAGGATCTTCCTCGGGAGCCATGGCTTTCTTGAGATCACCTAACTCTTTTCGTAAATCATCCATCATTCCCCATAAGGAACGTTCAACCTCTCCTCGATACTCTGAAGGGCGAGAAATTCCTACCGGACCCCTCACAGGAGTCCTTTCACGACATACATGTCTTCGAGGACTTTGTCGGGGTGTCTGTCGCCAAGGATTCCAATTTGGGTTCCATGTCCTCGGAGGTCCATCTTCTTCCGAGGGGAGATCTTCGTTCTCGGATAGAACAGGGGACGTACGTACGGGGGGATCATCCCTCCAGGGTGTTCTTTCAGCATATATAAGTCTTTCATAAACAGATCGGGGAATACTAATAAAATCTCTTGTACCTGATTCATAATTGGACAAAGTTTCTTCTGAGTCATTGTTCGGGACAGGAAGGTTGTCATTTTCGAAAAGACCATCCATCCTAGCTGACGTGTGCCTGAATTCTCTCGAAGACAGATGCTGTGACGTTCCCACAGACGGCGCCACTTTGTTAACAGGTTTGGAATTATTCCCTATTTAACGGAAGATATTTATTTGGGTCGAAACGTCCTGTCCGTGATTCAAAGGCAACGCGAGATGGACACACTGAGATTAATTGCAAGAATATTCCCCTCCTTTATTCACTGAACATTTCCTCCTCTTTTTATCTTATGTATTTGAGTGATAGATTGTAGTAAGTAAGCTTAATTGTTTCAGCTTTTTTTCCTCCTTTTTATTCTACTGATCACCTCCCTTTATATAGACTTTGGTAGGGGTAGGTGTCATTGTGCATGTGTTTTGATAAGGACAGGTGTTGTTGTTACCTTGATACAGGTGTAAAAATTAGGATAATGTTTATCGTTTATCTACTAAGTGCTGACTAGATTAGCTTTTGTGTCTTCTGATATCTCCGAGGGCTTCTGATGTAGACTGTTTTTGATAGAGCTATTCTTCCGAGGGCTTTTGTTTTTCCTTCTTGATTCAGGTATTTTCTTCAACAGTCAGGAGTGATCTCTGAGAGTGGAAACATGGTCTCCGAGGACTTGGTATGACTTCCGAGGACTGTGATCTTGTGCCCGAGGGCTGTTTTTGCTTTACTGAGAGTGAAATTTCTTCACCAGAGTGCTCGGACTGTATTCACTGGGTGTTCCTGTATTGACTTCTTCCAAAATTGTGTTCTCGGATAAGTCCGAGTGTTGCTTTTTCCGAGGAGTGTTCAGCAAGGAAGTTTTCTTGTAAGTTCATAGGACTCGGGGTCCCTCTTGGTCCCTCTTGGCGCATTTGGTGGATATCGGAGTCATACGGGTCCATCGGGGTTTGCTCTTTTTCCGATGCCGTGTTGATATCTGTTTTTCATTCACCGTTTGACTTTCCAAGGGACGCTTGCGTTTCTCCTCGGATGCTTTTATAAACCTTTTCGGGTCAGTGACCGAGAGGTAGGGCAATTCTCCGAGGGGTTTTCTTTATAGGTACATCTCATTGGATGTACTCGTGACAATAGTATTGTCCATATATCCTCCGAGGGGTTTTCTTTATAGGTACATCTCATTGGATGTACTCGTGACAATAGTATTGTCCATATATCCTCCGAGGGGTTTTCTTTATAGGTACATCTCATTGGACGTACTCGTGACAATAGTATTGTCCATATATTATTTTTCCCGAGTAGGAGTGATCTCCTCTATTTTATTTTTTAGGGTTAACAAAATTCTTAATTTTTCTATTATTATTTTTATTTATAGTTTATGGGGGCGTTGTAATCTTATAATTTCAACGACATGTTATATATATGGGGGTCAATATTATACTCTATACAACAATATCGAATAAAGGGGTTAAAACATTAAATTTTTTTAAAAAACAAGGCATTATAAAAAAAGGAACAAACAACAAAATCGGCCGAACCGAACCGAACCGAACTGTTTTCGATTCAGTTTTGGTCGACCATATCGTCCTTGTGCGGTTTATCGGTCTGGTCGGTGACCGGACCGAATCGGCCGATGTGCAGCCTTAGATAATTGGCTCGGGGGGAGACGCTTGTGTGAAGAGGACTGTCTGATTAACCCGCTGTATGCGAACGTTTCATTGGGGTGAATGGCGACTTGAACGACTCGACTCATTAATTCTGAATGAGTTAAGGGCGGAAATCTTGCAATTTCATATGATACTTAAGGAGGAGGAGGATAAAATGCTTTGGAGCGAGAGCTCAAATGGAGAGTTCACGTGTCAACCCGCCTATAATACCTATGCCTCGACTTATGGGGAGGATGCTACTGGGAGTACGGATACTGGATGGATATGGAGGATTGATCTTAGCAATAAGATTTCACATTTCTTGATGATGCATAATCTGCCCCACCCTCGAAGAGGGGCAAAAAATGGGTACCCTACAAAAACTACTTATTGTCTTGCGGAGAAATACATCTAAGCCACGGCCACCCTTGCCCAAATAGGGGGCTGAAGGTCTGGGCTATGGAGAAGGTACCCCCGAATCACGATTAGTAAACACCCTCCAAGGGTACTCGGTCTGAACACTCGGAGAAGGTACCCTCCAAATTCTGACCAACGCCTCTTAAAGGTATACGGTGAGACCTCAAAGGCTTGAACACACCTCCCCCCACGACCTGACGCCTACTTGAATCCGGGTACCCATGAGGAACGACCGCGGAACCCCCCCAGTCCGAGAAAACAATACCCCGGAGTATTCAACATCTCTCAAATTCCCGAGGAACCTTCGCCAACACTTAACCAAAATTGAGAAAATAGGAGCACATAATAAACACTAAGGACACAAGTGAATACAAGGAGAAGTCAAGACCTACCATAATCCCAACTCAAGGAAGCAGTCCACACCCACATCAGAGAACGACCTCCGAGGTCTCATCCAAGGCAGATGATCCTTAAAAAGCTACCTAATCATTCAGGCCGACCATGACCCACGACCCTACTCGGAAGGCGCGCCATTCATCATCACACACCCTACGTCCCAACCACCCTAATAATGAGGAAAGACCGTACCCCATTGGTCCAACTCATTCATTGGGGCACAAAGCAGCAAACTTTATTGGTGCAGATCAATGATTGGGGCAGACTAATCCCCATGCATTGGCTCAGAACCACCACCGAAGACCATTGGAGCAGCTATCATTATTGTCCGCTTAGACGAATTGTCCGCCATTGACCACCCCCTGACAGACGATCCATATTGGCACAGAAGACCTTCACGCCATTGGTCACCAGTACCCCATGGAGTAAAGACGACAAGACCGACCCTTATTGGCCAAAGGCCCATGGAGCTAACACTCTAAATAGTCCTCCATTTTCAGCAAGAAGAAAAAAGCTCAACTTCAATCACAAAAGCACATTGCTCATCTTAATAGTAGCACAAAGAACACTCTCCATAATTTAACACTTTATTGTACTTAGAATGTATCGCATTCTTCTAGCTCTCATTCGTATTTTCACACGACCTCCTTGTACTTCACTCAAAGTCCTTAATAAAATCATTGTGCCTCCTTTCCTCAAATTCGAGATTGGCGTTCCGAACAAAAATACTTGAGTAACAATATCCCTAAATTACCCGACCATACGGGGCCGAACGATATTGTCTCACCACTTCCTTTGGCTCGCAACACTGAATAGGCTCGCCATGAATGTCTTGAGACGAACTAAGGCGATTCCGACTTCGGATCTTTGTCCGGTTTGTCAAAAATCAAAGGAGTCCGTCTCGCGCATGCTTCGGGAATGCGATATGGCCAAGGGGATTTGGCGAAAGGTTATTGTTGCGGCCGATGTTGGTAGGTGTGTGAGCATCCCAAAAACTTCATGGTTACGAGACGCAATGTTTAACAAGGATATCTTGAGCATAATTTCGAATAAAGCGAATTGGAAGGTGGTTTTTGCGACGACTTTGTGGGTGATTGAAAAAATAGAAATAAAAGGGTGTTTAAAAATCGTATGGATAGTACGAAGTCATGTATATTCCAAATCAAGCTCCTTTATGAGGAATGGAAGAGAGGCCGAAAGAAGAAAGAGAGGATGGAGTCGAGAAGCTGATGGGAGAAACCCGAGGAAGGATGGGTGAAGCTTAATACAGATGAGGGTGTAATTGCGGAGGAGAATAGAGGATATGAAGGCGGTGTACTTCGTGCGGCGAATGGACAATGGGAATGGGGATTTAAAATCATGTTAACATCACCAACAATTGATGAGGCGGAGTTGGAGGCTATTAAGACGGGGCTAACTTTGGTGTGGGAAAGGAGATACCAACGACTTGTGTTGGAGACGGATTCGCTCGCAGCATACAAAGGACTCACTGAACCGGTAACTGTGGCCCATCCGAACGCGGGGTTACTTGATGAATGCCGTGCACTAATACGACTACCGTGGGAGATTCGCATCAATTGGGCTTCAAGAGACAAGAACAAGGTGGTCGATTGGAAAGTTTAGTTTATTAGATAGTAGTTTAGAAATTTTGTGAAAACACCCACAATCTTTTATTTCTAGTTTGTCTCTTGCGGACATTGTCTGACGACCTTTATTTTTACATTACCTATAAAAAAGACTTTTGACCAGATTTATTCGAATTAACGTAGCACCCTTTTTGAATCGGGTGATTTTAAAACGATAAATTAAAATTTGGACATGCCGTTCTAGGATAATAAAGTGGTATCAATCTTATTGACGTTTTATTCTATTTGTCTCACTAATTTATAATTGAGAACCCTAAGCATATTGCAGTACTTAACAATCAGGTTCTGTGAACATGTCATGTTCGATATGCCTATTACTTTTTTTTTCAAGAATCTACAAAACTTAATGGCCCTTTTACATTAAAAAATAAAATAAAGTAATAATCAGAAAATTCGTAAAAATTATAATTGCGCATAACTTAGAAAATACATGTGAAAGAGAAAAAAAAAAAAGGAAACTTTTGATACTTTTTATGGAAAAGAAAAAAATTAAAAACAAGAATACAAAAGAAATTTTGATCCATGATTACATTGACTTGCCATTTTCTATGATCAAATTCATGTTGTTCAGATTTCTCACAAACTTTTTGCAGTCAAGAAGTTCATGCAAATTGGAGGATTAATCTTGGCCAAAGCAAGAATCGACGACGGGAGAATCCACAATCCATCGCCGCAGATCAAACCAGATGCAACTATCGGAACCATTAAATCTGCCTTCCTACTATCCACTTTATGCCAAACGTAAACAATCAGACTCCCCATACACATGTCGATCGCAAAGGAACCTCCCACGAGGAAAGGCACAGCCATTGCCATTGGGAGAGGTACCCATTTCCCGAACTTCTATGGCGTGATGTCTCTTAACAAGTTTGCCAGTACTGCAAAAGCAAAAAACCCGTAAAACCCGTAACAGAGTTCCAGGCAATTGCGCGGTAAAGCCGAGAAGCCTTCAACGCCAAGAATCGCCATGTTTCTGTATACAAGTGCATATGGGGCTTTATATATCCCATCCGGGTCTCCTACGTTGAATGCTTTATAAAATAGAAAAAAACTGAGAGGAGCTACTACACAACCGAGAGCCGTTCCAATCACCTGGCTTATAAGCATCGATCGTGGTGAGGTTAAGGTGAGATGGCCTGTCTTAAAATCGTGCATCAAGTCGGAGGCTATGGAAACCATGGACTTTATAAGACCACATCCGATGAGCCCAGCAACTACACCATTATCTTTCCCTGCCAATGCTGCGAGCACGAAGAGAGCGACTTTGCCGTAATTGTAAGCCATGTTCATGTCAGTTAGACCGGCGCCATAAGCATTGCAGAAGCTTAGAGCCGGAGCGAGAATGTATGCTACTACAACAAAGTACCACTTTAGTTGTGGAAACATGATTGGGATGACGATGATGGAAATTATCGAGAATAATATGTAGCCAACGCCTGCTACCCACGTAGGAATACTTTCTTTCATAAATACTTCATTCCTTTGAAGATTATCGAGGGAAACACTGTTTTCATCTGCAACAGTTCTGTCAGTAAATATACATATACCACACGAATTGATGTAATTCGCTCTAAAAGCACATTCGAGAAACATGATGATGACTAATGAGTGTAACGATTAGGGAGGATCATCTATGCCACTTTGCACGTTAGAGATTCTGACGATGACATGTGTTCCGGAGGCCGGGTCAATGACGGCACTCCCTTATGTTGTGAAATCATTTTATATAGACCCCTTAATGTTTTAGCATGTTTTGAAATATCTCTAAAATATAAAAAAAAGTGCCTGCTATTGCCATTGAATCTACCTGCTGAATGATTCTTCTTGTTGAATGCAAAATTCATGCTTCTGGCTGTAAACAACATGGTCTTCAGAAAGTTGTAGAGGCCATCACCCAGAATAAGAGATATAGAAACGAAAACCTGCAGAAGAAAAATGAAGCATATTTTAATTTTGAATATTTGTGGAGTTTTAATAATAAACAGTATCAACAGAAACATATTTTGTGAACTTGCCTTGTAACCATTTACACTCTTCATGCTGCTTTCTTTTATATCTGCAGGGAACCAGTCTCCCTTTTTCTTACCTATCAATGGCCACATCATGCCCCATGAAAGAACGGCCCCAAAGAGCAACGATAAGTTCACTAGATGAGTGCATATCATTCCGGCCCCTACGTACGTCATACTGAAATCAAAGTAGAATCTGCAGATTTCAAATGATCCAAATTAGCAACGAATGAACAATTCACAAATCAAAGAGTAAAAACTCGTAAAATTTTAAAGGTCGTCAACTTACGAGTGTTTCCAAGCTTTCAATCCGAAAGTGGGGAAATTGATAAATCCGCATCCGTCTCCACCAGAGTAGAACCATTGGAAGAAACTCCATACGAAACTAAGTGAAAAGAACTTCGCAAATCCACGAATCTGTTTCCTGAAATTCGTACGAAGGACCAAATATTAAAATCATTCCGACCGGATGAAATGGTGCTTGGTTATTTATAGAAAATATCGAAAAAAAAGTGCCTACTTTGCCATTTTGTCTGCTTTAGTTGTGTGAAATCCATTGATTAGAACAGCAGTCGCTGTTCCACTTGGATAAGGTAATTTGTAATCTATAATCATAATCTGCCAAAAAAATATTATATTAAAGAAAAACCACAACAATAACAAAACATTCGAAAAAAAGACACACGACTGAATCTGAAAAAAAGAAACTTGACTTTCACCTTTCTCAGAGGAACTAAAGATAACAAACCAACAAAGCTAACAACAAATAGAAAACCGATCATCCAATCGAGCCCCGGTTCTATATAACTCCCAGGTGTGTTCCCTTTGGTATCAACTCCTGCTAGTTCATATGTCTTCTTGTTCAATCCCAAAAGAAAAGAACCAAATCCACCTGATGATAACACAGTAGTCGAACGTTCAACAAAATAAGACTAAAAAACACTTCTTTTCACGAAAA
This sequence comes from Linaria vulgaris, assembly GCA_948329865.1. Classification (NCBI taxonomy): domain Eukaryota; kingdom Viridiplantae; phylum Streptophyta; class Magnoliopsida; order Lamiales; family Plantaginaceae; genus Linaria; species Linaria vulgaris. The sequence continues at coordinate 797,719 of OX415252.1, forward strand.
CGGATACAAGAACAAATTACTTTAATGGGATTTCGAGCTCGCTCAATCAATTACCTCCAACAGCAACGCTATAACAAGCAGTAGCACAAGTCTGAATAATGGTATTCTCCTGTTTCGTAAAAGGGGTCGTCATGATATTCGCCCTATTAAGAAGCTTTGTCCATGTTTTTATGAACACAAAGGCCACAAGAGCAGCTGATACATTGAGATTCGGAACAAGTCCAGTGGTGAGATTGAGCTTCATCACTATGATACTGTAAATGATTCCAATCAATATACTCGCAACAATTCCCCGAGTCGTTATCTGTTTTCTCCAGTGAGGAATCGTCTTCATATCCTCTTTATGTTCTCCTAATTCTTCGAAATTCTCGATTTCCATCGCATCCACACGGCGACTGCTGTTCACCATTTTTGAGTAATTCAATCACGTTTCCTGCTCAATTTGATCATAAACACATAAAAATTGAATCTTTTAACACGAGAACTAAACAACACAACTGTTAATGCATGATGGAATAATAAACACATGCATGCTTGCTCCCCATTTTCAAGTAATTCAATCATTTTTACCTGCTATCAATTTCGACATAAAAACATTAAAAAATGAATCTTTAAACACATAATAAATACTTAGAACTTTTTATGCACGATGGACTAATAAACATTCAGTAATTCAATAACTTTTCCTGCTAATTTTAAACATTAACACATTAAAAACTGAATCTTTAAACAAACAAGCAAAAAAGAAAAAAAAACAGAACTTTATGAATGATGATCGATTAAAATTAATTCATGGGATTGATAAATCCTTACAAATGAAATGTGGGTTTTTGAGATTTTCCTCTAATTCTTAAATAAACCCAAAATACATTAGCAAACAAGAAATGTACTTGGCATGATGAGAAGTGCAGAGCTTTGTCGCTACGAATTTATAGCACAAGAATGTCGAAATCTTAACCAACAAACGTGGGAAAAATTTGTTCTATACCTGTCAGTAGTACAACAAAACAATATTAAATACTTTTTCGTACGGTAAAGAGAAAAAAGAAAAAAAAAAGGGCAAAATGCCACATCGGTATTGTTACGGCAGGTAGTAATGGGATTTTTCTATCATGAAGAAACTACGCCTGAGCTATGGGATAATTACACATGTTTGAGAAATTATACAAATTACACAAATTATCTTTATGTGAAAATAAAATAAAATATTAAAATAGTCTTAAAATTCAAATCATAACAGAGACTAAAATCCATATATATTTTAGTTTTACGTTCAAGATTTTTTTTTGTCTTTTTAAACGAGATATGAGACTTAATGCAGCAAGTTTGAATTTTTTTTTTTGTTTTTAGTACAAAATAAATAAGGTATATGAATTTACATTCAATAAAAATTTGATAATTTTCATAAGAAAAATTGGCCATAAGAGTAATTTGTGTAATTTCTTAAATATGAGGGTCAATTTATATAATTACTCTATAATTCAAGGGTAGTTTGTGTAATACTCCTTTTTATTAAATGTCTCACTTCCGTTGACTAAAAGTTATCATGTACAATGGCGACACAATATGGGTTAAAAAATGGGATTTTTTTTCTTCTCTTCCGTGGACTAACCTTTTAGCTCAATTTTCTGTCTCCAAAACCTTGAAATTATTTTGCGCAATGGCAACACTGTGAGTTGACACACAACACAATTATCTCTAATCATAAACGTGTGAAGATGGAGTTATGTTAGGTCTATTTTCTAACATTTTAAAAATTATTTTAATTTCAATGGTGAGTTGCAACACGTAATAATATAACAATGATATATAATATCTTTTTTCTAATACTAAAAGCAAAAATTATGAGGACACATGTTTAAATTTGAAGGATTGGCGACGCCATTCAATGTGCAAAGGAATGGAGGAAAAAGAAAAGGCCAATATGTATCTCTCTTCGTTGACAAACCTTTTAGCACAATTTTCTCTCTCTTCAGTTGACTAAAAATTATAACATGCAATGGCGACACAATGACGGTTACAAAATGGGATTTCTTTTCTCTCTTCCGTTCACTAAATTTTTAGCTCAATTTTTTTCTCTCCAAAGCCTTATTAAGATTATTTTGTGCAATGGCGACACAATGAGGTGACACAGCAACACAATTATTTGTAATCATAAACATGTGAAGATGGAGTTATATAATATTAAAATTTTAAAAATTATTTTAATACAACAATGATATATAATATGTTTTTTCTCTCTAAAACCTTAAAATTATTTTGTCAATAGCAACACAATGAGCTAACATGCAACATGATTATTAACAAGAATTGAAATCACAATTCACCATTGAAATCAACAACATTATCAAACTTTTATTGAAGGAAAACTGAAATTGAACGATTACAATGATGAATGTTTGTGTGTGTAAATCGCACACACAAGAGGCGTGTTTGATCTTCAAAATTGGAAAAGAAAACTTAACTTAAAAGAGTAAGAGCGGGCTCTTCTTTATACAAAGCTGCAACCACTTTAACGGCTATATTATTCTAATTAAGATGTTAATAACTATAAATAGTAAGTGACAAAAATGTTCATATTTAAGAGCCCCCCCCCCCCCTTCCCCAGAGGAGCAATTATGTTAATCATGCCCATCTTGGAGATAATATTGGAGAAGGGTTGGAGAGAGAGAGAGGCTTGAGGAGATTGATCAACCACAGAACCTCACAAGTGGAGGTAGCAACAACTCGTTATTTTGCTTCAGTGCTGGATCTTGCAACTGTGGGTCGCTTCTTGGCCTTCCAAGAAACCAAGGAGTCTCCTAGGTAGATTGCATATCCAGTGACACTCTTTATAGTGTCATTACAAGTTGCCCAGTCACTGTCTGAGAAGGCTTTTATGTGAAGGTCTGATGAAGTATGAAGTAAAACACCATTTCCATATAGACGATTTGATGTATCTAAGTACTTTGTGAGCTGCTGCAAGGTGAGATACAGTAGGATTAGACATGAATTGTGTTAATGACTGAATACTGAAGTTAAGATCAGCCCTAGTGATTGTTAGATACAATAAACGACCCACTAAACACCTGTAAGTAGTAGGATCAGAGAAGGGAGTGGAATCATTAGACTTTATTCTAGTTGAGGAGTCCATGGGTGTGTTGAAAGGTTTACAACCCAGGTAGCCAGCTTCAGAGATGATATATAATGCATATTTTCTATTGATTGTTGCCTGCTAAGATAATGGCATCAACATAGATATATAATGCAGTAAATGAGTTGTTAAAAGCTTTAATGAATAGAGAGGAGTCAAAAATTAATTGAGTGTAACCAAACTGGACTAAACAGGTTGTCAATTTGTGAAACCATTGCCTTAAAGCCTGTTTTAAACCATCTAAGCTTTTCTTCAAATTAGGCTGCATGTAACCAGGAGGAGGAGTCATATATATTTCTTCATCAGGATCTCCATGAAGAACTGCATTGTTGACATCAATTTGCTGCAAGAACCAGTTCTTTGAAGCTGCAACTGCAAGTAAGACTCTCACAGTAGTGAGTTTAGAAACTGGAGAAAAAGTATCAAAGTAATCAAAACCAACTTCTTGGGTGTAGCCCTTAGCAACTAATCTGACTTTATATCTTTCTATGGAGCCATCAGCTTTCAATTTTATTTTATAAACCCACTTGCAACCATCACAATTCTTGCCAGGGGGTAATGAAGTTAAAATCCAAGTGTTTGTCTTCTCAAGAGCTTCTATTTACTTGTTCATGGCTAGTTGCCAGTCCTGGGATTTATTTGCTTGATTGAAAGTCTTAGGTTCTGTGACATTAGTGACAGAACCAGTGAAAGTAAGGTGAGAAGCAGACAATCTACCAGTTGATAAATGTTGTTCTATAGGATATATCCCAGAACATAGGGGGTTCTTAGTTATAGATGATGGTAGAGAATAATCATAGGAGCAGGAAGTTTAGAACTCCTTTGTGTATTTTCTTGTTAGAGGAACCACATGAATATCAAGAGAATTCGGAGATACATGAATACTTGTTTGGGTGGTGGCAACATTGTTGTCATCATTGCTGAAGGAATCTTGGAGTGTGTCATGTGGTTGAATTTGAAGATTTGGAGTGTGAACTTGAGATTGTACATCCACTGGGCTTGGAGGAGCCTGATTGTATGGTTCATGTTGTTAAATATTTGCAACTGGAGCTGGATAACAAGAGTTTCTTCAGCTGAAGATATGAAAGGATCAGTACATAATTCGATCTGATTCTGTGTCTCAGTAGATAGTTGATGGTTAGTGGAATCTTGTAACCTGAAAGGAAATTCCTTTTCATAGAAAGTGACATCTCTTGAGATGAGTGTCTTGTTAGTTTTCCAGTTTAAAAGTAAGTAGCCCTTAATTCCTTTTGGATAACCAAGAAAGATACATTTGTGTGCTCTTTGTGCATGTGTGCACTGAGTGTGGAAGCAAAACATAAGCAACCAAAGTTCCTTAATATAGAGTAGGCATGAGCCCTTTTAAACAACATTTCAAATGGGGTTTTACTGCGGATGGTAATCTATTAATGAGAAAGGCTGCAGTTTCTATACAATAAGTCCAGTATTTAAGAGGCAAGTTGGACTGGAATCTCAATGATTTTGCTACCTGAAGTAGCTGTTGATGCTTGCGCTCAACCAAGCCATTCTGCTATGGGGTTTCCACACAGCTGGTTTGGTGTAGTATGCCATACTTAGCATAAAATCTTTCATTAGAAACTCAGTAGCATTGTCACTTCTTAGTGTTCTAATTTTGGAGTTAAAATGGTTATGAGTAAGAAGATAGAACTGCTCTAAGTGTGAGTGCACTTATGATTTATGTTTCATGAAATAAACCCATGTGCACCTTGTGAAGTCATCAACAATGGTTAAGAAAAGTCTACAACCATAATGAGTAGGGGTAAAGAAGGAACCCCAGACATCACAATGTATAAGTTCAAATGTTGAGTTAGAAGAGGTGGTGCTAACAGGAAATGCAGACCTCTTGTGCTTGGCATAATGACAAGTATCACATAATGTAGCAGAATGATGTTTTATTGATGCAAAATCAGGGATACAAGACAATTTTTCATGAGAAGGGTGTCCAAGCCTTGAGTGCCAAAGAGTTTTATCTACTGAAACATCATTACATTAAGTAGGAAACATAAAACCATGAGCACTCTTATTAACAAAATCATGCAAGGCAACAACATATAATCCATTCTTCTCTTTAGCAGAACAAATCGTCTTTCTCATCATTGGGTCATGAGTGAGACATATATCACAGAAGAAAGTCAAGCAAACATTAGAGAACTTAGTTAGTTTTGAAACAGATATCAAGTTGTAATCAAAGTCTGGTACAAATAAGGCATCTTTCAAGAAAATATGAGAATGCAGGGGTATGTCTTTACAAAACTTAGCATGTGTTGTGTGTTTAGTTGGTAAAGAAACAGGAATCATAACATGCTTGGCATCAGTAGTGAAGAAAGAAGGCTCAAAAATCATGTGATCCGAGGCACCTGTGTCAGTACCCAAGGCCTACCATTTGGTGTACCTGTTAGGCTAACTAGTGACAAGCAATAATGATTAATACCTGACAAGCAGCAGTAGTAGCTGCAAAGGAAGGAGCAACAACTTTTGTGGAGGATGAGGCACCTTGTGACCTGGTGAATGCCAAAAACTGCTCAAAGAGTAGCTGGTTGGGATCAGAGGCAGCAGAAGCAGCAAGTTAAGAAGTATAGTAGCTCCATTAGTGGAGGTAATGTGAGCAGAGGAATTGTTCTGAGAAACTTGCTGTCTTTTACCAGTTAGACCATCCCAACGAGGGGGTATCCAATAATTTGGAAACACCTATCAATAGTGTGTCCCTCAAAGACACAGTGAGTACACGTGTACCTTTTCTTATCCTTTCTCTTCTTGAGTTGAGATTGGTTAGGAGGACCATTATTAGGGGGCCTCTTGTTCTAGTGAACATGGCGAGAGGATCAGAAGGAATGCTGCTTAAGTGAAGGCTTCTTTGATTCTCTTCTTGAAGCAGGACGTAGTATTCCCTTGAGAGACATGGCAAATGAGAGTAAAGGAGAATGTGACTCCTTATTGCAGTGAATGAATCATTAAGCCCCACCAAGAAGAACATAACACAATCAGATGTTGTAGGTCCATCATCTGTTTGTTCATGTTACAACCATACAAACCAAAAGCACAAGTGATGATAGGTCTGTGATTCACATACTCATCCCACAGGGCTCTAAAAGAGTTATAGTAGGTAGTGATGACCATGGAGCCTTGAATTCGATTATGTAATTGCGGTAATATGAACTTGAAGTTAATATTGTGGTACTATTGATAATGACTTATTTTGTTGTATTCTGTCAGTTTAAACTTCGTCTTAAAGGCGCATGCATTACCGTTGGTTGCTTCATCTTTTTGTTTTGTTAGAATGGTTGATTGATGTTCATTTTCAGTTTCGTGTTAGGCCGCCATTCATCTGGCACAATATGTTTATTTGCGTGGAGTTTCATTGATGAGTTCGTATAGGTGTTTTGCTAACATCATATGTGGGGGATTGTTGGAAAATTAGTTCAAGGATCCGGGTTTTGTACAATCGACTTTAGGTCGAGTTTGGTACATGAGTGAATGAGAAATTGATGCTCAACGTTGGCTAATTAAAGTCGAAAATATTGTATATCAATATTTAATATTTATGTTTTGCGTAAACATAATTATGTAATTTTCTATTATATTTTATATTATGGAAAATAATAATCATCAAAGTTGATAATTAATTAATTATCTTAAGGAAATCTTTCCATAAGATTTCGTGATCAGTATTATTAACTGAAACATGTCTACATTCATCCAAACATCTTTGTGAGATTCGTAATTATCTTAACCACATTCCTGGTGGCTAAGTTTTCCATCTTTCTCCTCATGACCTAGTCTATAAAAGGGGTCGCTCCCCGTAAGGTTTTTAATCATCGAAATCAAAAGCATACATACATAAAAAGGCTTTTCTGCGCAGCCAAAATACTTTCTCATCGTGTGGTCGGGGAGGAAAGTTACAGTTCGAGTTCGCGGGGCAATCCTTGCTTCTGCACGCAATTCTGCTCGTAGTCGTTGTATCCTGTGAGACAGTCGCTCACGTTTTCTCAAGCACGTAGAGAAGGTGAATTTGTTTTAAGGAAACCGAAAGGTCCTCGACTTCTCGTTTCTTCGTTCATCTAATTCCGATTGAGGTTTGTTTGGTAACGGTAATTTCGTGTCATTGTAATTTTCGTTGTTAATTTTTCGTCAATCAATTTCGATATCTCTGGTTTATCTCAATTATGGTGCTATATTTCTAACAGGATATTGGATGATTCTCATAAGAATATAGTGTTTTCAATATAACATGTTCATTTCATGTAGTTTTGGTCAGCTCTCTACTTATTTACTGCACCAGCTAATATCGTTTGTCAATCCGCTACAGACGAATCCCCAGAGCACATAAAATTGCACCAACCACTAGTTGAAGTTGCCTGGTTCTAGTTCAAAAGGAAGCTGCATTAGCGTAATTTCTCATTAGATGACTCAGTTTGTATGCTTCTTCCCTGCTAAAGTGAAATCTATCATCTGTCTCCGGTTTAGTATTTCAGTTTGCCATTTCTTTTGTACCTTTTAAGTTTTCTGTGTACATTGGCTGTTCTTGTTGGCGAAATATTAGGCTGAAAACGACACTCACAGATATGCACGAATCAAGAATGGAGTTCCAGGCACCAAGAGTGGTCATCCGGTGAAACATATGTTAGATTTATTTAATAATGTAATATATGTGCTTTACAAATTAAGACAATTATATAAAAGGCTAATTAATTATATTGGACTAATTAAGTGATCTAATTAGAGAGTCCAATTAATATCTTAATATGTGTGAGCTTTGTAATGTGTAATTCCATGTTGTACTCTAACTAGGGTTTATGGGGCTCTAGTTAGAATACTATATAACGTTATAGGGTCTTGGTCCCCAAGGCTAATCTTATGACTACTCTTCTCCTCCATTCCCATCAATAGAGAGAGACCCGTCAAGAGAGATAGATAAGTCTGTGGAAGACCGAAGCCTCACCGTTCTCACATAAAAGCTTATCTGTATGGAACAAGGTACACTTCCCGATTCATGACTTATGAATCTTTTTATGGTTTAACACGTGGCGATCTTGGATACGTGATTTAATTCATGATAAAGTACTTAATCCAACAAGTGGTATCAGAGCCACCATGTTAAATCATATCGAAATTTTGAGACTTTGGTTATGAAATTTCTCACGGACTATGATTTTTGATGTGTAATTATTATCGTGTTGGATGATTATTCTATGATTTTATTGAATAATCGTTTAAATTAGGGAAGGTAATTGCTTATATGTTAATTTGTGGTTTCTCGTTTTTGTGGGTATTTGAAACGAAATTTGTGAATTAATTCTTTTAACTTCAGAGCTTCGCAAATTATTTTCTTTCGATCTTGGGGACGGCGCATAATTTGGGGTTAATATTTGGAAAGGAATTTTGCTATTGGGTTTGTCCAGTTAGTTACTTGCGTAAAGTCCTTGTTCATCTTTCTTTTAACTTTTGAAGGGCTATTAGGTAATTAGCTAATTTCAGTTATTAAAAAAAGAAAGAATTTTCCATTCTTCCGTCGTCAAACCATAATCGTCACCCTTAGCTGCCACCTTCGCAATCGTCATCGCCCTAAGGGCTGAAGGTGTTTATGGCGGCATGTGCGGCGGAGAGACATCAGGTTTTGCATCCTCCGTCGTCAACAATTTCACCTTCTCCTCCAGTTTTGGTTTGCACCGTGACCATTGAGCTGCGTTTCTGTCAAGATTCGAAAAGAAGGGAAAAAGATTGGATTTTTTGGCATTTAGGGTTTGTCAAAATTGAGAATCTGATTTAGATTTAAGGAAGAAGACGTTTGAGCATTTTGTCTTTATTTTATTGCAATTGTGTTTTGACTATTTTAGCCTTTTAGTATCGCACGAGTTGTCAGGCATTTTTGTTAAATGATTCATGCGACTTATGTAATGCTGACGTCAGATTGACGTCGGGAATATTATATCACGCTGTGGGCGTGCTCTGTTGGGATTTATCCAGAAAATATTTTACAATTTAATCTATAAGCTCTCTCTCTCTCTCTCTCTCTCTCTCTCTCTCTCTCTCTCTCTCTCTCTCTCTCTCTCTTTCTCTCTCTCTTGCATTCCTCTGCGAATTCACTCTCTTTCACTACAATTGTTAGCTTAACTCATTACAGTGGCCTCAGAGCTACATTTTCTGAACTACCCGCACTCTGATCAGCATGACGGGATCCAACACATCATGAATCGAACATCTGGAGCAAGGTCAGAAGGACCTTGAAGTGGGGCAGCAGTTGTTGCAGGAGAGTCAGGACGCAATGCATGAAGAGATCCGCACCATGTTTGCCCAGCTGATGAAAAAACAACACACAAAGGAGTCATCAACAGGTATTACACAAAATCAGTCACCACAACATCACACTAAACAAGGGGGTAATGGAATATTTCACTCACCTAGTGATAGATCCGAGGGTGGTTACAACACTAGGGGACTGAGAATTGATTTTCCTCGGTTTACTGGATCTGACCCGAGAGGTTGGGCATTTCGTTGTGCTAAGTATTTTTTGCTTAACCCCATGTCTGATGTAGAAAAAATTACCCTAGCTGGCATGCATATGAAGGGTGTGGCTGATTATTGGTATATTGACAACATTGAGGGGCGTGAGGCAATGGGCTGGTCCAGAATGATTGACATGTTGTTGGATCATTTTACACCTGCAATAGGCAGAAATATTATTGAGGAATTCAATAAATTAAAAAAAACAACAACAATAGATGATTATACACTTCGTTTTGAGGAATTGAAATCTTATATGGTGTTAAGGGATAGACATTTGGATGAGGAGTACTTCATTAAAAGTTACCTCAGTGGACTGAAAGATGAAGTGAAGATTATGGTTGAAATGCTGAACCCCCCAACATTAACACAAACAGTCCACATGGCAAGGAAACAAGAGGCCATGTTGGATACTATCACCAAAACAACTAAAACCAATAATAAGAATCAGATGGTTACCTTTAGGGGGAACAAGGGAGGAGGGTGGAGCCCACCAGAGGTCATTAAACCCTCTGTTGGTCCAGAGAAGTACCCACCCTTCAAGAGGCTCACACCATCTGAAATGGAGGAAAGAAGGAAGCATGGGTTATGCTTCAATTGTGATGAGCCCTATGTATTAGGCCATAACTGTAAAAGACTCTTTGTGATATGAGGTGTGGAGGAAGGAGAAGGAGATGCAGAGGGTATCAGCGAGGAAGAAGAGGTGTTGCCTAAGATTTATGTGCATGCTTTAATGGGGTAGGTGGCCCCTGAGACACTCAGATTATTGGGTAAAGTAAAGGGGGAGACACTGACTATACTCATTGATTCTGGGAGCACCCACACATTCATTCATCATTATGCTGCTAAGAGATTGAGGTGTGAGGTGGAGTACACTAATCCTCTAAGGGTGACTATATCTGATGGGGGAAGGATGTTGAGTGAAGTTAGGTGTCCTAACATGATCTGGGAGATGGATGGACTTACATTTGCTGCTATCCCTAGGATACTTAAACTAGGGGGTTGTGACATGATAATTTGAGTGGATTGGTTAAGGAGGTTGGGACTAGTGACATTTGATTTTGATAAGAGGTTGTTAACCTTCTACAGGGGTGGCCAGAACTACACACTTAAAGGATTGAGAAGTAAGATGGAGTTGGAGGTGATAACAGGTGAGAAGGCAGAGAAAATGCTAGCTAAAGGGGGGTCTTCACTCTCTGGGTTCCTGTTCATGATTGTGGAGAACAAGCACAAAGAGAAACAGGAGGTGCCACATGAATTCCTAAGCTTAGTGCAGGAGTATGATGACATATTCCAGGAACCCACTCAGCTACCACCGCACAGGGCAGCTGACCATGAGATAATACTACAAGAGATACCCAGGAACCCACTCAGCTACCACCGCACAGGGCAGCTGACCATGGATTAAAGAATTACATTTGAGTTATACTGGAGATGAGTTTGCATAGGAAGCTATTGCACAGTGCACATTGGAACCTTGGGCTGTATCATTCTTCAGTTATGATCAACAACTGCTAAGATACAAGGGGAGGTTGTATGTGAGTATTCATGGAGGAATCAGGGAGCATGTACTTAAAACGATGCATGGTAGCAGTGTTGGGGGGCATTCTGGAGTGATGGGGACTTATCAGAAACTGCAAGCCATTTTCTTATGGCCTGGTGCAAGGGAGCAGGTAAAACAGTGGGTACTGCAGTGTGGAACATGCCAGCAGTGCAAGCATGAAACTGGGTTACTACACCCTCTGAGTATTTCAGAGCAGTGTTGGCAACATATTTCTATGGATTTCATAGAACAATTACCTAAATCAAAAGGTAAGGACACTGTGTGGGTAGTGGTTGATAGATTCTCTAAGTACTCTCACTCCATTCCTCTATCTCACCCCTACACTGCATCAAGCATGGCTGAAACTTTCCTAGACACTATCTACAAGTTACATGGCTTGCCTAAAACCATTGTAACTGACAGGGATAAGATTTTTGTTAGTACATTTTGGAAGGAGCTGATGTATGCCCTTGGAGTTGAGCATTTCTTAAGCACTGCTTATCACCCTCAGTCTGATGGGCAGACTGAGAGGTGAATCAATGCCTAGAAACTTATTTGAGGTGCATGGTTAGTGGTAACCCTAAGCACTGGGCCAAATGGTTACCACTGGCTGAGTGGTGGTATAATACTAATTACCATTCAGCCCTGGGGAGGACCCCATTTGAAGTGTTATATGGTTACAAAGCCTCCCAGGTGGGATTGGAGTCCTATCAGTCTTCTAAGGTTCTGGGAGTGGGAGTGGAACAAATGCTAGAAGACATACAACTCAATATCAATCACATCAAACACCAACTGCTACATGCACAAAATATGATGAAGATGCAAGCAGATAAGAAGAAGAGTGAGAGACAATTAATAGTAGGGGATTGGGTGTTCGTGAAACTTAAACCCTACAGACAGTTAACTCTGAGCAAGAATACATGCTAGAAACTGTCCCCAAAATATGCAGGACCCTATGAGATAATAGAGAAGGTGGGATCGGTTGCTTACCGGTTGAAACTTTCAGAGGCGGCGCGTGTGCATCCGGTATTCCATGTATCTGTACTCAAGCGGCGCGTGGGGCATGACACCATTGTTTCCGGAGAATTTACAGGAATTGAGGAAGGGGAAAGTAAATCGAAGGTCCCCACTGTGGTTCTGGCTAAAAGGATGGTTAAAAGGAACAACGCGGCCCGGGGACAGTGGCTTCTCCGATGGGGAAATCGGCCAGATTCAGAGGCCACTTGGGAGGACTTTGACTGGATCGCTTGTCACCACCCACACTTGGTCGCTTGAGGACAAGCTAGCTTAATGTGAGAGCAATGTCAAGATGGAATTCGGAAAGAAGGGAAAAAGATTGGATTTTTTGGCATTTATGGTTTGTCAGAATTGAGAATCTGATTTAGAGTTGAGGAAGAAGACGTTTGAGCATTTTGTCTTTATTTTATTGCAAGTGTGTTTTGACTATTTTAGCCTTTTAGTATCGCACGAGTTGTCAGGCGCAGGCGCTTTTTTTTTTTTTTTTTTTTTGATAAGTAAATAAGATAGCCTAAAAAGGCAACATACAAAGTCAACAAAAAAGAGGGCAACCCCCATCACAAAAAACAGAAAGAGGCAAAGAAATAAGGGAGATAGGGCCAAAACAATGCCCCTTCGCAGCCCAATAGGCAAGGTTATGCGAAGCAAAATTAACATTACGACTAACAAATTTAAAACGCCATTTTGGCCATTTAGCCAAAAATTTGCGGATCTCTCGCAAATGAGCTCTAGCCGACCAGTCCGGGGTAAGCGATTGGTTGTTAATGAAGAGAATAGCGTTACTACAATCACTTTCAATAATCGCCTTTGAGATTTTGAGAGCATTCAACCACGAGCAAGCTTTTTTGATGGCAAAAACTTCGGCTGAGAGAGAGTCGTGACATAAGTTACCATGAGCGAAGGCAAAGATGATTGAACCATTATGATTCCGGATCAAGCCGGCACCAGTTGTAACTCCTTCAGTGAATGAAGCGTCAACGTTGATCTTGAGCCAACCTTCTCGGGGGGGTTTCCAGACATTAGACTCAAAGCCGCCATTAGAACAAATGGTCTTCTCTCTTTGAGCCATCCAATGATCAGCCGCTTTGTGAGCAATCTCCGGAACCATTTTTTCTGCGTCAATGGGAATAAATGATTCATGCGACTTATGTAATGCTGACGTCAGAGTGACGTCGAGAATATTATATCACGCTGTGGACGTGCTCTGTTGGGATTTATCCAGAAAATATTTTACAATTTAATCTCTAAGCTCTCTCTCTCTATCGCATTCCTCTGCGAATTCACTCTTTCACTAGAATTGTTAGCTTAACTCATTACAGTTTCACCATGACGAAATTGTCGTCGTCGTACACCGTGAGGATTGGTTGAACAGACGACGGGAAGGAGTCAATTCGTCCTAGATTTTCAGGTAGTGGAGCGACAGAGATGGAATAAGGTGTGGCCGTTCTCCGCCGCCTTCGTCGGGTAGCGCGAGCTTTGCGCATCTGGCCGCCAGTAGCCCGTTGGGAATCGAGGCATTAGTCTCGGTTACTGGTGACGATGGTGGTGCGCGGTGCTCGGTCTAATAGCAGTGGTGCGAGGTGGCTAGTTTCAGGTGGGAGAGAGGAGGGAGGCGGACGGTGGCTGAACTGTTGAAGAAGATGAAACTGCTGGGCCAATTTTGATTATTGGGCTGAAAATTGATCTCTGGATTAGGTTATTCTTGGCCCAACATTTGAAGTTTAAAGTAAAGCCCATATCAAAAATTTTGAGTTAATAAAGTCCAATTTAAATGAATCCTAAGCCCAATTAAGTTATTAAATTCAGATTATGTGCCTAAAGTCTTAATGATTTCAATTAATCAGCTTAACTTCGGTAAAGTCAATTGATTAAATTACATGATTTTTGTGTAACTGTCTATAATCTTGCGGAGATTAATAGTCCAATGAAAGATTAATTTTTGGCCCAAGAATAGACATTAGTTGATAAATATTTGACAAGTTAGGTGCATCCGTGCATATAATATTTTGACCTGAAGGAAGTTATATTATTGGCAGAATTTGGTTGTCAAATTAGATAATAAATATGTGATACTTAAGATTTTCATGCATATAGTATAGCGACCTAAAGGAAGGTGTATTATTGGCAAAAATGTGTTATCAATATTTATTATTCTTGTATGAGAGCACCACTTACAACTGTTATTTTTGTCAAAAGACGAAATTTCAGGCTGTGTTCGGTGTCTCGTGAGGATTCATCCAATTTTAGTTTTTCACATAATTTAAATCATTAGTCTTGTAATTTTGAGGTTGCATATAATAAAGTTAATTTATATTCCCTTGTATGAAGTGCTCTTTTATGTGTATAATAAAAGCATGTTGCTTGTTTTATGTTCGTAATTGTTGTATTTTATGTATTTGCCATTTGAGATATGATGCATGTCCTTGTTAATTATGCATAAGGGAGTTTTACGTAATATAGTGTATGATAATGATACAGTTCATGACTATGGTTTTATAATCATAATTTGGTATTTTGGATTGGGCACTTTCTTAAAACCCTATGTCCTATATTTTGAGATAAGTGAATTTGAGTAAAATGTTGCCAAAGTAACCTCTTACGCTTGAATTTATTTATTTTGAGATAATAGGATGCGTGTATTTTTTATTTATGCGATTGATGATCTTCCCAAAGGAAGGTCATTGGTTGGCCGAATAAGGAATGCACATGTGGAAATGGTGTGTGATGATTATAAAGTTTCCATGTGAACAACATGCCGGCCCAAAGGAAGGTTGTTGTTTGACAGGATTTATTATCAACATTTGATTTCTGCGTGGAGAGTACCACTTACAAGTTGATGTTTCTGTCCAAAGACTAAACTTCGATGTTGTGCTAGATATCTTGTTTAATGGGCTCACCACACTTCGGTTGATTGAGATTTATGTATTACATGATTATTTTAGTAAACTTTGCATGTTATGACATGATTTTTCTATTAAGTGAGCTTATGTAATATGTTTGTCTTTTGTTAGTTACTACTTCTGCTGTCAAAATTATTGCCAACATTAACTCCATTCTGGTGCTTAATGGCACAAACTTTAAGAGCTGGAAAGAGAGCATTCAGTTAGTTCTCGGTTGCATGGATTTGGACTACGCGTTAAGGAAAGAACGACCTACTTCTCTTACGGAGACAAGTTCCACTGAGGAAAAAGTGAACTTTGAGAAGTAGGAACATTCTAATCGTTTAAGTTTGATGATACTAAAGCGCAGCATTCTAGAAGCATTCAGGGACGGTATGTCCGACGAGGTATATGTGAAAGGTTTCCTTCAAGAAATCGAAAATCGTTTTGAAAAGAACGAAAAGGCTGAGACAAGCAAGCTTTTAGCTAACCTTGTCCAAATGAGGTATAAAAATGAAGGAAACATCATAGAGCACATTCTGGAGATGTTTAGCATTGCTTCAAAACTTAAGGCACTAAAGCTTGATCTATCTGATGACTTGCTTGTGCATTTGGCACTAATATCTCTTCCTGCACACTATGGTCAGCTTATAGTTACCTATAATACTCATAAGGATAAATAGACTCTTAATGAGCTCATTTCAAATTATGTGCAAGAAGAGGATAGATTGAAGCGTGAAAAGAATAAAGGTGCTTGAGTTGCAATTACCTCCAAGAGCATTAAGCAAAAGAGGACTGAAAACAAGGTTACTACAGTGGGAACTTCACAAGCCAAGACTCAAGATAAAGAACTTGTTTGTTTCTTTTTCGAGACACTTGGGCATGTGAAGAAGGATTGTTCCAAATATGCCAAATACGTTTTATGGCGTACAAAGAAAGGGTTGCATTCAGAGTCAATCGTCAAGTAATGCTGAAAGAATCATCTATATGGGGCGATGACAAAACAGTTTTCAATTGAAGGCATTGACATTCTTAGAATATCTTTTGAGACTAGTCATTTAGTTGAATTAAGAAAGACTTGTGTAGTTCTGTCATTTAGACGGGTATGGTTTTATTTCTTTTGGACAAATTTGGTAATTCTTGTTCATTTAGAAATAATAAATTTAGTCTTTTACTTAATTCTATTTTGGTTGCTACTAGTACCTTGATTGATAAACTATGTAAATGCTAAAACAATTGCTTCAACTAATAAAACCCTGCAAATAAAATCAAGAGGCACTAAAAGTCTGTAGTATACATACTCTGTGATTTAGAATCTGAGTCCTTCTTTGAGACAGAAAATCTGCGATATCTTGAGGATGTTGTATTTGAGGGGGGAGATAGTGTTGTCTTTGCAAGATAACAATGAGGACTCATCTATGAAAATCCCTGCTCAATGTTAAGAGCTTGCTTCAAAAGAGCAAACACAACAACCTCAAGAGGAAGTGTCACGTATGTGATACAAATAAATATTCTCGTCAGTGGTATCACAAGTATCATCAAGTCATTGTCTTGTGCAATTTTAAGCTTAATACACTTGATACTTGTGTATATCATTATTTCAGTGGGAGTAATTTATACTCCTAATGCTCGGTGTTAATGACATACTTTTCTAAATAAAGGAGATGCAAAAGATTCATTCCACTTTGAAAACTGAAACTTTTGTATGCTCAAGCATGTATGCATCTAGATCTAGCATACGTAATTGATATGTTGGGCAATTACTTAAGTAAACCCGTGTGGATCGTTGGATTGCAGCCAAATGGGTTATAAGGTACTTAATAGGATAAAAGATTACATGCTCATCAATTGTAAGTCAAAAAATTAGGAGATCATTTGGTATATTGACTACAATATGGGGTTGCCAAATGATCCATTTCTTGTTATTTCTATATGCTATCAAATGAAGCTATATTTTGGGAAGGTGTTCTGCAGACACTTATAGGTTCTTTCGGGATAGCATTATAGTTTATAACTTATGAAGTGGTAACCAATTTTGTGATATGACTGCGAAATTTGTCACAAGGCTGCAAGTTGTGGATAAGTTTTGAAAGACCACTAAAGGTTTATGGTGACAATATATTACAGTTATATGTTTGAACAATATGAGTTCTTCAAAGTCTAGCCACATAGACATTGAAGTACCTAATTGTTATAAGAGAATTCAGAGTTAGCTAGTGTTTAATGAGCATATAAAACAAACGTAATGCTAGTTCACCCACTTATAAATGTTTGACACTCAAGGTCTTTCATGAGCATACTGCTTATACGAGGGTTGTCTTATTTTATGATATGCAGTTTCATGTGTTTGACTCATTTATTGACACGATACATTGGTTCATGTATGTTTAGTTTTAAGCAAAAAATGTTGATGGTTTTCTTATTATAGCTCTGAATATTTTATTGTTTATCTTTCATTGTGGTTTGACATAAGGTTTGAAAGACTAATGCCGATCTCACGAAAGATTTAGGACCTAGGCATGTTTATGATCACATTGCTTGTAATTTCCATGTTACACATCCATACATGATCTATGTCATTTGAGTATATTTGGTATGCGTGATCATTGAGGGTCGAGTTACGATTAATGTAACAAATGCCGCTTTGGTTCCATTTTGGTATATGAGATGGACAAGATTGTTTAAGGAAGATACTTCAGCAATTAGCAAAGTTTGTGTACACCTAAGGTTATGAGATGTAATTGTCATTTGGATTAGATTTGTAGCCCAAGTGGGAGATTGTTAGATTTATTTAATAATCTAATATATGGGCTTTACAAATTAAGACAATTATATAAAAGGCTAATTAATTATATTGGACTAATTAAGTGATCTAATTAGAGAGTTCAATTAGTATCTTAATATTTGTGGGCTTTGTAATGTGTAATTCTCTGTTGTACTCTAACTAGGGTTTATGGGGCTCTAGTTAGAATACTATATAAGGTTATAGGATCTTGGTCCCCAAGGCTAATCTTATGACTAGTCTTCTCCTCCATTCCCATCATTAGAGAAAGACTCGTAAAGAGAGATAGATTAGTCTGTGGAAGACCGAAGCCTCACCGTTCTCGCATAAAAGCTTATCTGTATGGATCAATGTACGCTTCTCGATTCATGACTATGAATTTCTTTATGATTTAACATGTGGCGATCTTGGATACGTGATTTAATTCATGATAAAGTATTTAATCCAACAACACATTGTCTTCGGCACGTACGTGTTGATCTCAATCTCTTAGAAACTTCTTATCAGTTCTCAGTTTCTCAACATCTCACTGGTCTTAATCAATTATGAATTTCCTTTTGGAATATTTTTGGTGGCTGTTACTTTCTTCAGCTTTGAATATAGTTGCTGCTGAGGACTGGACCAGAACAAATAAGAATCTAAGGGGCTCTGGCTTTATTCTTCAAGGTACATCACATGGTAGGACATTTCTTTTAAACTTTTTCTATATTCCACCATCTATTTTGCTCAACTTGTCTTGGTCATTTATTTTTCTAATTTTTCTGTAATATGCTTGGATGAACGTCGTTTTCGTTTATCGTTTACTATAGATCAATTGCATGCAGTTTGGTAGTGAAAGAATTTCGTTGTGAAGTGACATGCACAGAAGATGCGCATTATCATGAAAAGTTACATACTTTCATCCCAATGCCAAGGGAAGTGAATGATCTGAAATATTATTTCCACTATATCTATTTTTGTATACATAGCTTTACTATTCTGCCCAAGCAACTAGTTAAGTGTCTTAACCAGTACTAAATCTTGGCATATCACCTGACAAGAAGGCTAACTAGTACCAAGATTTCTATTCATGACCAAAACTTTACTTGGATTTAGTCATATTCTAAGACCAGATTCTATGTTGATTTGATTTCTCACAAACTCTTTGTAGGCAAAAAGTTCATACAAATTGGAGGATTAATCTTGGCTAGAGCCAGAATCGACGAAGGGAGAATCCATAATCCATCGCCGCAGATCAAACCAGACGCGACTGCCGGAATCATCAAACCTGCCTTCCTACTATCTACTTTATGCCAAACATAAACAACCAGGCTCCCCATACACATGTCGATTGCAAAGTAACCTCCCACGAGGAAAGGCACGGCCATAGCCATCGGGAGAGGTACCCATTTCCCGAACTTCTTCGGCGCTATGTCTCTCAACAAATTAGCCAGTACGGCAAAGGCGAAAAACCCGTAACAGAGTTGCAGGCAATGGAGAGGTAAAGCCGAGAAGCCTTCAACGCCAAGAATGGCCATGTTTCTGTATATAAGTGCGTAGGGGGCTTTATATATTCCGTTCGGGTCCCCCACATCGAATGCTTTATAAAATAGAAAGAAGGTGAAAGGAGCCACTATACAACCAACAGCTGTCCCAATCGCTTGGCTTATAAGCATCGATCGTGGTGAGGTTAAGGTCAGGTGGCCTGTCTTAAAATCGTGCATCAAGTCGGAGGATATGGAAACTATGGACTTTATGAGACCACATCCGATGAGCCCTGCGACTACACCATTATCTTTCCCAGACAATGCTGCGAGCACGAAGAGAGCAACTTTCCCGTAATTGTACGCCATGTTCATGTCAGTTAAACCGGCGCCATAAGCATTGCAGAAGCTTAGAGACGGGGCGAGAATGTATGCTACTACGACATAGTACCACTTCAGCTGTGGAAACATGATGGGGATGACGATGATGGATATTATTGAGAATAATACGTAGCCAACGCATGCTACCCACACAGGAATACTCTCTTTTATGAATACTTCATTCCTTTGAAGATCATCTAGGGCAACACTTTTTTCATCTGCAACTGTTGTAAGAGAAACAGATTTGTATCGTCAGTAAATATATATATATACCACAAAAATTGATGTAATTCGCCCAAACAGCACATTCAAAAAACACGATAATGACTAATAAGTATTACTACGGTAGAGGATCGTCTATGCCACTTTGCACGTCACAAAAGTGTGACAATGACATGTGCCCCGGAGGTCGGGTGGTTGAAGTGGCACGGAAAGTGGCTTAGACGATCCACCGCTGATGTATGAACATATTCATGTACCATAAGTGATTAAAGTGGAGTTCCTTTAAGTGGGCATAATTCTGTATGGGTGATTTGACATTGGAACCTTATCTCATAACATTATGATTGGATAGACTTAAAGAATAACAAATGCTGATGACTTAGTACAGCAAGGGGTGGATGTGAAATCAAGAGATAATTGCACCGACACCCCTGAGGTTTTCCGAATCTGAAAGGCACCCCACGAATTTCGAACTCGTCGCATATAGATAATAGTCATAGACCCCTTATTTAATAGTACTTTTTATAACTATCCTAAAATAAAACAGTAACTGCCAATTGAATCTACCTGCTTTATGATTCTTCTTGTTGAGTGCAATATGCATGCTTTTGGCTGTGAACAACAAGGTCTTCAAAAAATTGTAGAGGCCATCACCCAGAATGAGAGCTATAGAAATGAAAACCTGCAGACGAAAAAATGAAGCATTATTTTAATATTGAATATTTGCGGAATTTTAATAATAACCAGTATCAAAGAAACATATTTATAAGTGAACTTGCCTTGTAACCATTTAGACTCTTCATGCTGCTTTCTTTTATATCTGCAGGGAACCAGTCTCCCTTTCTTTTACCTATCAATGGCCACATCATGCCCCATGAAAGAACGGCCCCAAGGAGCAACGATAAGTTCACAAGATGTGAGCATATCATTCCAGCCCCTATGTACGTCATGCTGAAATCGAAGTAAAATCTGCAGATTCCAAATGATCCAAATCAACAATTTACGAATCTGAAGAGTGAACAATTATAACAAAAAAAGGGTCATCAACTTACGACTGTCTCCAAGCTTTCAACCCGAAAGTGGGGAAATTGATGAATCCGCATTGCTCTCCACCGGAGTAGAACCATTGGAAGCAACTCCATAAGAAACTAAGTGAAAAGAACTTAGCAAATCCATGAACCTGTTTCCTGAGATTCGTACGACAGACCAAACATTAAAGTCATCCCAACTGAATTCAACAGTGTTTTGTCATTTATAGAAAGGATTGAGAAGTGCATACTTTGCCATTTTGTCTCCTTTAGTTGTGTGAAATCCATTGATAAGAACAGCAGTTGCAGTTCCACTTGGATAAGCTAACTTGTAGTCTATTATCATAATCTGCCAAAAAAAGCATAAAATACATCAACAAAAACCGATAAAAATCAAGTTAAAACGTTACACAGTTGTCTCCCAAAAATGACCGCTTACCTTTCTGAGAGGAACTAAAGACAACAACCCAACAAAGCTAACAACAAAAAGAAATCCAATCATCCAATCAAGCCCTGGTTCTTTATAACTCCCTGGTGAATTCCCTATTGTATCAACTCCTGCTTGTTCATATGTCTTCTTGTTCAACCCCAAAAGATAAGAACCAAATCCACCTGATGACAACAGAATAATCGAACTTTTTTCGATCAAACATCACATTTTAAAGAAAAAGCCAGTCTGTTTCATGAAAACGGATTCAAGATCAGATTTTTTTTAATGGGATTTCGAGCTCAATCAAT
The DNA here is from genome assembly GCA_948329865.1 of Linaria vulgaris. Classification (NCBI taxonomy): domain Eukaryota; kingdom Viridiplantae; phylum Streptophyta; class Magnoliopsida; order Lamiales; family Plantaginaceae; genus Linaria; species Linaria vulgaris. The sequence goes on from OX415252.1 coordinate 819,427, forward strand.
TACCTCCAACAGAGATGCTATAACAAGCAACGGCACAAGTCTGAATAGTCGTATTCTCCTGTTTCGTAAATGGGTTCGTCATAATATTCGCCTTTTTGAGAAGCTTTGTCCATGTTTTAATGAACACAAAGGCCAAAAGAGCAGCTGATACGTTGAGATTCGGAACAAGTCCAGTAGTGAGATTGAGCTTCATCACTATGATACTGTAAATGATTCCAATCAGAATACTCGCAACGATTCCTCGAATCGTTATCTGTTTTCTCCAGTGAGGAATCGTCTTCACGCCCTCTTGTTGATCTCCTAATTCTTGGAAATTCTCGATTTCCATCGCATCCTCACTGTGACTGCTACTCCCCATTTTCGAGTAACTCAATCACTTTTTTCCTGCTCAATTTGAACACAAACATAACAAAAAACATTAAAAATAAAAATTGAATCTTTAAATGTGAAACTAAATTACAGAACTTTTAATGCATGATGGAATAATAAACACTTGCTTGCTTCAATCATTTTTCTAGCTCAATTTCAACATAAAGACAATAAAAATTGATTCTTTAAACACATAATAAATACTTAAATCTTTTTATGCATGATGGACTAATTCAATAACTTTTCCTGCTTATTTAAACATAAACACAATATAAACTGAATCTTAAAAACAAAAACGCATTAAAAATCCAGTCTTTAATCAAATAACCAAAAAACAAGAGCTTTTTATGCATAATTATCTAATAAACACATGCTGTAGTCTGAATTAAACAAAACAAAAAATAAATTATTCTTACCAGAATGAATTCTTATCTCCTCCTCAATAGAATGATGATCAGATACTATGATGACTGCAAAACTCATATACAACAAAAAGTTCGTGTACTTTTCAAGAATAGATTCCCTTTGGTCCTCACAATTATCTTTTTTTTTTTTGGATTCGAAATGAAGGGCTAAAAATAATTCATGGGATTGATATATCCTTACAAATGAAATGTGGGTTTTTGAGATTTTCCTCTAATTCTTAAATAAACCCAAAATATATTAGAAAACAAGAAATGTACTTAGCATGATGTGAGAAGAGCAGAGCTTTGACGCTACGAATTTAAAGCACAGAACGTTGAAATCTTAACCAACCAAAGTGGGAAAAAGAAATGTACTACACTTAGTACAACAAAACAAAATTTTACAAACCTTTTTTGTACTGCAAAAGGAAAAAATAGGCTAAATCCCACAACGGTTTTGTGATTGGTAGGCAGGTTAGAAAATGGGATTTTTTTTCTTAGCTCTCTCTCTCTCTCTCTCTCTCTCTCTCTCTCTCTTCCGTTGACTATACAAACCTTTTAGCTCTATTATTGCTACGGTTCTTTTCTAAAATTTCTAAAATTGTTTTAGTTATGTGCCATGGTTATTTCTTAAAATTTCGAAAATTATTTTACCACTTTATCAATACAATAATAATATATACTATTTTTTTTACCAAAAGAAATAACATATAATATATTTTTTAAATCCAAAACACAAATTACGAGGACACATGTTAAAATTTAGGATTGGTGAATAGGAATGAAGAAAAAAAGTGTAGTGGAAGATTTTGTACTACACTTGCTAGGGAAATTTAACGTATTGGTCTCCTAATTTGGCTTCTTTGCGATTTTAGTACATTAACTTGGCACACTATAATTTTAGTACCATAACTTGGCACTTCTTTTGAATTTTGGTCCCCTCACCATAGCTTCGCCCAATTCTGCCGTTAAATGTCGACCTGGCGCCCGTTGACTGCGCACTCAGCAATTTTGACCCGATTTTGGGGCCCCCTTCGCCACGTGGAAGCCACGTAAGTAAAAAATTTAAAAATCAAGTAAATAAACACTAAAATTAACAGATAAATGGGCGATTTAACGGAATCGTCGACACCTTTTCCGCCGCCGCCGTTACGGACGGTAACGTTCCGTGAAGATTGCTAGACGGAAGATCAATATATTATATACATACAAAAAAATGGCGGATCCGATCAGGCAGTGTTTCGAACGGAAAAGGAATTTCCGCGCCTGTTTTCGGCGGCAAACCGCCGCTGTATGGGAAGAGGTGCCGCGAGCATGACCACTCCGATAATATCTCTAGCAAAACCACCGGATCTACTCGCTTCCACTGCAAAAAGAGGTTCGTACAGGTAACGGCGTCGACCCGATTCTTGCACGGCGCTTCTCGAAATGCCGCCGCCTCAGGCGGTGGAGCTTCTGATCAACGAGGATTCCCCGGTCAAACCCCCAATTTTCCCTTCTAATGTTGCCCTAATCCACCGTGCCTCCAAGTTCTCGGTCTTCCGATAAAGATTCCCTCCCCAATTCTTCTTCTTCTCCAAATAAATATCAAATTTAGTATAAATTTATTATACTAAATTACAAAATTAAAGTTCTTTAATTACTAATTTATTTGATTTTTAATTTTTTTTACCTCCGTGGCTTCCACTTGGCGAAGGGGGGCCCAAAATCGGGTCAAAATTGCTGAGTGTGCAGTCAACGGGCACCATGTCGACATTTAACAGCGAGAATGGGCGAAGCTATGGTGAGGGGACCAAAATTCAAAAGAGGTGCCAAGTTATGGTACTAAAATTTTAGCGTGCCAAGTTAATGTACCAAAATCGCAAAGAAGCCAAGTTATGGGACCAAAACGGTAAATTTCCCACGCTTGCTATTGAATTTTTTTGGCTATGTTAATGGCTTGTGTTGAAACGTGATATGTTGAATTTTGTGCACCATTGGATAAGGGCTTTTTTAAAAAGTAACATTATAATTTTAATGAAGATGTTAGCTTCGGACTACATTTTGGGACCTTGAAGTTTTGTTTCTTTATAACTAGGTGGTGTTTGCAAAACACTTGCTTATAACCGCAATCTCATAATTTAAGCAAAAGCTGTAAAAAAATTGTGCGGTCCTAAGTTGGTGGTGTTGAAAAAAATATAAAAGTTAAAAAGATTGTAAAGTATTTATATTGAAAAAAACTACCCAAGCAATTTCAAAATTATGGTTGTTACTAGCTTACAAAAAGGAATCTTGTGGCCTTTGCTTGTTAACCAAACACTATAGATGTGCTTAAATTAAATAAAAAAATAATTTATTGCTTTTTTTAAGAGTTTGTACACACCACCTTATTAAGACTTGGGAGTTTGAGAAGATTTTTTGAGTCAAATTTTTTTTTTTTTGTAGATAAGAAATTGCGTGAAATATGGGTTAAAGAATTAATTACTGCATTTATTTGAACGGTGGCGTCGGTGAATTTTCACGTCATAAAAAGGTTCTCTCATTTATTCGATATCCATAAAGTCTATTCATATATCTTTTTTAAAAGAGAACGTCATTTTTTAGTTTTCATAAAACAGTGTGAACTCCCCTCCATCCATCGTTTTGTTGATGGCCACGCACAAGGAAACTTGGGACTTATGACTTGCGGAGGTCGCTACAAGAAAATTGCCTCATCTGCAACCGCATATGCGGTTGCAGATAATCAAAATACGGTTGCAACCGCATCGCGGTTCCAATTACGCGGTCCCAATTGAGCTCAGTCACTTCTCATCAGAGACCGCGATGCGATCCCAGAAGATGGCAATTGCGACTCAATTATTCTGGGACCGCAACGCGGTCGCAGATATAAATAGAAATCGCAACGCGGACCAAATAATCCGTCGAGTATCTGAAACCGCAATGTGGTCCCAGATATCTGAAGAACATCTGAGACCGCATCGCGGTTCCATAATGTTGTTAACAAGTTGCAACCGTGTTGCGGTTCCAGAATGTTGAAAATAAACTGCATTCGCATCGCGATCTCTGATGCTCGAAAGGCCTATTGAAACAGCGACGCGGTTGCAGTTATTATTCAAACTCTGGAACCACGGCGCGGTCCCAGATAGTATGAATATTAACTGCAATCGCGTCGCGGTTGCAGATACTCTGCGAACGAAATAAAAAAAAACAATAATATTCTAGTAAATTATTGGAATTTTATTGGTTTTTTTTGTAGAAATTAGATAAATAACAATATAAAAGAATAAATAAATTACATATGAATAATGCCAACAAAACAATATAAAAGAACAAATAAATTAAATAATGAAATGAAAGATTAATATATAAAGAAATATAATAAAGATGAACAAAAACAACTAATGAAAGATAAAAAAAATGAAATGGAAAACAGAAGAAGAGAAATTAAGAAGAAGAGATAATACTTTTTGATTTGAAAAAGAAAATAATAGTAGTGTTTGGTGTTATTTTTTTTTATTTTTTTTTTTAAAAAGAATAGAAGAGTATTTTTTGTTGATGTTTTGGTGAGGGAAGAGTTGTGTTGGTGATAGTTTTGAAAAATTGAAAGGATAGTGGTTGTATATATATAGAAAATGGGGTGAAAATTTAAATTTTCGCAAAAAATTGAATTTCCCCCCATTGCCCGCCCGAATTTTTGAATTTTTTGAGATAATTGCAACCGAGGTGCGGTCTCTAAGAGTTTGATAATTACAAATACAGGTTATTTGGGACCGCGCTGCGGTCTCAATTGGTCTTATTTGGGACCGCGTCGCGGTTGTAATAGAGGTTATTTGAGACTGCGTTGCGGTCTAGAATAATATTCATACTTCAAAATCGTTATTTTATGGATCTATCTCATTGCGTTTGTGATTTTTAGCAATATACATCAATAATACATGTGAAATGAACTAATAAATGGTTTCAAAACAAGTAATTGAGCAATGTAAGAGTAGATTGGAAGTGAAATGATAGTTCGAGTCATTAGGGTTGAACTGGTTGTATGCTATATATATCAACTACTCCCATCATACACACCTTGTTGCTTTGTTATTATGATTTGCTTCACAAATTAAAGTATAAATGTCATTAATCATTTTTATTATATATATATATATATATTACGTTAATTTAAGCATGATACATTAATCGATTTTAAAGTACTCCCATCTTACACATTACGATAATCTAAGCATGATATATATATATATATATATATATATATATTGATCGTTTTCGTTCGAACTCGAGAGAATCTTCTTACCGGCTTGACCGACACATATAAAATGCCCTTATTTGCAACGTAACAATGAAATTATTCTTGTTTTTACTATTATTAGGGTAGTTATCAACTAAACTATTAACGTGGTACCTCAAATCATCGAACGCACATTACTTTGAAGTATGAATATTATTAGTAACCGCAATGCGGTTACAAATTCCACTTTTTGCAACCGCGTTGCGGTTGCCAATTGTAACGTCTACTTGTTTCTGCAACCGCGCCGCGGTTCCAGAAACTAACGGCTACTTGTTTCTGCAACCGCAAGGCGGTTGCTAATTGTAACGTCTACTTGTTTCTGCAACCGTACAACGGTTACAAAAACAGTTGGTCGTTGGTTTCTGGGACCGCGTTGTGGTTGCAAAAAGATAATTTTTGCCTATATAAAGGCCTTTCCCTCCTCTTCAAACATTCATTCAAATCTTCACTCTTTCTTAAGGTATTCACGTTTTTTTTTCCCTTAACTATCTCAAATTCTTATTTTCAATAATATAATTTGTGATTCAATTCTAAATTATGTTTATTTGTTTGTTGATAGATAAATGGCACACACACCGAGTGTAATCGTGGTATAAGCAACATTCTTGAAGATTGTTTTTCACGCTTCAAGAAGTAAGTTGTTAATTCTATCGTTTTTTAACTCGATCGTGCATGATAGAAATTGATTAGAGTTTAAATTGTAATTTTTTTTTTATATTTTACTACTTAGATCGATAAATAATGGATTATGAAGCGGATAGAGCTTGGATGTATGATAGATACGATAGTGACGGTTATTTGCGAGAGGATTTGTGTGTGGGGTTCGAACTCTCATTGATTATGCTACGGCTCAAGTCGCATACCTAGATCTACAATCACAAATTAGGTGTCCTTGCATGAAATTCAATAATATAAAATTTCAAAGTAAATACGTTGTACGTGATCATCTACATAAGTCGGGATTTACAACTGGATATTTAGAATGGGTATTTCACGGGGAAACGACAAAAGAGAATATACCGTCGTATTTGCCCGAGACCTCCACCTCATCAAACACCATTATTCCCGACACGGCAGATTTTGTTGATGTGCCGTTTACAGACATGATCGTAGATGCACGTGGAGGTTGTTATTTTGAGGACGAGGCCACTAACCCGGATCCCAATCCGGAAGCGATGGCTTTCCACAAACTGATGCACCTAGGAAAGGTGAAGTTACATCCAAATACAAATATAAGTATCCTCTAGTGGATCGCAGACTGGTTGGAGGACAAGGCAAACCACAAGGCGAGTAATGTTTATTCCGATAAGGCTTTTAACAAGGTGAAGCTAGGTTTCATGCCAGAGACTGTGAAGTTGTTACCAAAGAACACAAAAGGGATGCGTACGATGTTGGAAACAGAGTTAAGGTATGTTAAGTATGATTGTTGTCCAAAACAATGTTTTTTGTATTATGGTGAGGGTAAGGACTACGACAAGTGCCTAATTTTCCTTACGCCTAGATATATTCCTGGTTTGAAAGCGAAGGTCGGGAAGAAGAAATTGTGGTATTTCCCTATTATTCCTCGTCTTTAGAGGTTGTTTCATACCATAGGAACTGCAATGCATATGACATGGCATTTGAATTGTGACGTGGTTACTGATCGAATGATTCACCCAGTGGCAGCGGAGGCATGACAACACTTTGACCGTACGCACCCAGATTTTGCAGCGGAGCCCCGTAACGTAAGACTTGGTTTGTGTACGGATGGATTTTCTCCGTATGGAGCAGCTGGCAAGAATTACTCATGTTGGCCAGTGTTTGTCACACCGTATAACCTTCCTACGGATATGTGCATGAGGAAGGAGTTCATATTTTTAGCCTAATAATTTTCGGGCCTTATAGTCCTACAAAGAACTTGGATGTTTTTTGAGACCACTTATTGACGATCTTAAGTTATTATGGAGCACTGGGGTAGAGACATACGACATTTCTAGAAGGCAAAACTTTCAGTTACGAGTAGCCCTCATGTGGATGATTAGCGATTTCCCGGCGTACGGGATGTTGTCGGGATGGAGTACGCACGGAAAGTTATTGTGTCCTTATTGTATGGGTGACACAAAATCCTTTACTTTGGTGAATAGGGTTAAACCGACCTTTTTTGATTGTCATCGCCGGTTCTTGCCCAGAAGGCACCCTTGGAGAGACAACGTTATTAATTTTAGAAAAGATAAAAAATCACCTGAGGTACCGATTCCTAGGAAGACAGGTGACCAAATGCAGGTAATTGTGAATGGGCTAGGGCGCGTGGGATTTGGTACACAATTCAAGCCTCTACCGGACGTTGGTACGAAACATAATTGGGTGCGGAAGAGCATATTCTAGGAACTACCATATTGGTCCACGAACTTGGTTCGTCATACTCTAGGCGTCATGCACTGTGAGAAGAACTTTTTGGATAACATCATCAACATGGTGTTGGATGACTCTAAGACGAAGGACAACATCAAGTCCAGAAAAGATTTGAGGCTCTACACCAATCGAAGTGAGCTCTTTTTACAACCACACCCTCGAGGTGGGGAGTCGATAAATCCTTTGGCACTCTATTGTTTGACAAGGGAGCAAAAGAAAAGGGTGTTACAATGGTTGGATCAGCTGAATTTTTCGGACGAATACGCCTCGAACCTGGGACGATGTGTACAGATGCAGCAACAATGGTTGTTTGGTATGAAGAGTCACGATTGTCGCGTGTTCATGCAGAGATTGATTCCGATTGCTTTTCGTGAGTTCCTAACATCTGACATTTGGGATACGCTGGTGGAGATCAGTTTGTTCTTCAAGGCCATTTGCGCTTCAGAGGTTTCGGCCGAAGATATGAGGGGACTGGAGAAATCTATCGTTCTCACAATGTGCAAACTTGAAAGGATATTCCCGCCTTCCTTTTTCGACTCTATGGAGCATTTGGCTATACACTTACCTTACGAGGCTAGAGTTTGTGGTCCGGTTCACTACAGGTGGATGTATCCATTCGAGAGGTAATTAAACGCTTAATTAAATTAATATTCCTACAAACATCATTGATTTATTGTAGTTATCATTACTGTTTTTTTGTACAGGCGAATGTTTGATTTTAAGGGCGTTGTGCTGAACAAAGCGAGGCCCGAAGGATGCATAGCCAACTCATACCTACTGGCGGAGCTGTCAAATTTACGTTCCCAATATCTTGATAAAGGCTCTGGTTCTACTCATAAACGACTAAACAGGCACGAGACTTTAGAGAGTTCAGAGTGGGATAATTAGCTCTTGGTATTTCGGAAGATGGGGCGACCGATTGGTCTATTGAACAACAAGAAGCCATTAACGTCGGAAGAAAAGGAGCATGTTGAACTGTACACACTTCTTAATTGTGAAGAGTTGGGCGGATGGCTCGAGTGAGTGAACTTTTATTTTTCTTAACCTAATGTTACGTCTTGTATTATGTTAGTGTACTAAATTGTTTGATTTGTGACGCGCATGTTGTTTATTGAAGAGGAGTGCATTGGATTGAATCCAATGGAGGTGCAAATGTTAAGATTTAAATCATATTAGTTTGTGAAATATGATCGACTATATTCCATGTCAAGTTGGCGTTTTTAACGGGTTGTCAGATTGAGACTTATAAATTTAGAAAACTTGTAATATAATATGATGTATTACATTTTGGATTTTTACAATCACAACGATATTTTTTCTATAATCTATAGGCAGAAATGTCAAAAATGCCCATTATCTTTTGTCCACTTTACTTTTTGCCCGTTATCTTTTTTATCTACCAAAAATGCCCGATTCACTGTTCATCCGAAAAATGCCCGTTATCTTTGCAAAAAATGCCCGTTATCTTTGCCCGATTAACTTTATTATTTAAATTTTAAAAATTTACTCTATAATATATTTTTTTATTAAACTTTATTCATTTAAATTATAAAAACTTTATATATAAATCTAATTTCAATAACTTATTTTTTTAAGAATTAAAAAAAAAATTTAAAAAAAGAAAAATGAAAAAATAAAATGGGTCTTCTTCCTCACCCCCCCCCCCCCCCCCCCCCACCTTGGAAAAATATTTCTGAGCATGGCTTCGGATTTGAACAGCCATTTTTGTACCCACATGCTCTGAAAATCAGAAAGAAACAACACAATGAGTACATCAAGCACTAGATTCCACAGGGTTAACATTTTCTGATGAATTGAATTGAATTTGTTACCTTCAATTTTCCTCCACGCCCGACCATGAAGTTTCAACGCCTCAAGAAATTTCTTATGCTCATCCTCTGTCCATCTTTCTCTTTGTTTGCTAATCGTATATGGCTTCCTCACCTAAAAAGACGAAACAATTGGGGGTGGTGCCGGCGGGATTTGTGGGGGTGAGGGGGGGGGTGAGGAAGAAGACCCATTTTATTTTTTCATTTTTCTTTTTTTTAAAAAGTTTTTTAATTCTTAAAAAATTAAGTTATTGAAATTAGATTTATATATAAAGTTTTATAATTTAAATGAATAAAGTTTAATAAAAAAATATATTATAGAGTAGATTTTTAAAATTTAAATAATAAAGTTAATCAGGCAAAGATAACGGGCATTTTTTGCAAAGATAACGGGCATTTTTCGGGATGAACAGTGAATCGGGCATTTTTGGCAAAGATATCGGGCATTTTTTGTAGATAAAAAAGATAACGGGCAAAAAGTAAAGTGGACAAAAGATAACGAGCATTTTTGATATTTCTGCCTAATCTATACGCATGTTCAATCAAACATCGAGGGACTAAATATAGTCTACTAAACTGATACAATTACGTGTCTTGTCGATCGGGTGTAGATATCATGAAGTACATTAAATCGAATATAGTAGAATGCTATTTTTTTCCCCTTTTTTACAGAAGTTAGAAAACACGAATTAATATATTATCTGATATAAATTTTTGGTAGTTAATATATATATATATATATATATATATATATATATTACACATATTAATTTAGCATTGAAGATAATTTGAATGATTAAGGACAACACTCGTACTTCTCTGTAGAGATTTGAGGCGCACAGGCTTCATTCACATAAACGGTGTGATATTGTTTCAAACCGTTCGTTTGTTCAATATGATCAATGTTGTATCTTTGTCTCTAAATTTTTTCAGTAATATTTATTTGTTTTAAATCAAGTGTTTAGATTACTTTTATGTTTTATTTATTAAGAAATAAGAATGATAAATAACATCAATATATAGGCATACATTAAGATAGGTATGATATAAGGTTGGCCCAACACTTGCATATTGGGCCGGTCCATAAAAGCATCGAACAACTAATGTTCGATTCGGGCATCGAATTACGCATCAAATTTATATGATTCGATGCGCTTTCTGCATCTGTCATTGGGACCCACGGGACAATTGCTATATATAGCCCGTGCCCTTGAAGTTAGTGTACGTTCTGATTGGAGAATCACTTTAGCATAGTCAGCATCGAATCATTGTTCATTCGAGGCGTGCTAAATTGAACTCACTCGATTCGACACGTACCAGTACCGAATTCAGTACGTTCGATACGAAGAAGAGGACATAGAATTCGATACAGAAGGTGACATCGAATCTCTCAGATTCGATATACGTGAGTTCGAGACTGAACCTCAGATATACACTTCGCATCGAACAAAGGCTATTCGACACGTCAGCATCGAATGCCTAGAATTCGATACGCTTCAAACTGCTTGTAATTTTACATTTAAACCTAGTAAGCTTGTAATAGGTGTTCCGGACAAAGTTAGTCCGTTCATTTTATTGGATTAGCATTATTTTGGTTATTTATATTCAAGTTGTATTATTGTACCGTGTTCTATTACATTGACGAAATAAGACCAAAACATTGTCGTCGTCTGTGGGAACACTAAGTTTATTAGTTTATTAGGAATGACATCGAGAGTTACCAGATCCCGCAGTAAAGATGTAGAGGGAAACAATGAAGGGGTTGAACGCACAACTCCTGAACAGATAATCCCAGACAATGCGGGACCGTCATCAATATTCGCAGGAGTACCAACACCCGCAAGACGATAAATGCAAGGACTTCAAGGTGCGGAGCCACCAAGAACTGAAGCAGGTGCAACTGGGGAAACGGCGACGAGTACTTCGATTCCAAACACTATGAGGAATGAAATCATGGCAATGGTAAAGGCCACACTAGCAGAAGTGCTAACTCCCGCACCGCATGTATTGATACCACCGGCTATTGGACATCCAGAGGCGGTAAGAGAACAAGGCTCTGCGGCCAGAATACTGAAAGGAAAAGAGAGAGAAATCACGACAAGATGACGCAAGAAGTAAACGTGCGTCGAAAGAACCACAAAGCAGAGAAATATCGAATCGTGACAATTAGAGAAGGAAGTTAAAATCAGTCGAATTGCAATAAAAAAGGCACCTTGAGAGGAAAGAAAAGGATAAGGAGAAAGACCGCAGAGATGAATCAAGAAGAAGAGAGGATATGGACGACAAAAGATGTCCGAAAAGTCATGACTCCAGAAGGGAACATGACGAGGAAGAAAGCCAAAGAGAAAAACGAAGAAGGAGGAAAGATAGGGATGACCGAAGACATCCGGATAGTCATGACTCCACGAGGGAGCGTGACAGAATGACCAGAAAAATAGAGAGGCTGGAGAGGGAGAAGGCAATAATCGAAGGTCGGATGGCACATGACGATGATACTTCTAACCGCAGCCCATTTTGTGAAGCAATAGAAGTAGAGATCTTAGGACAAGGGGAAAAGATCCCGGATCTAAAAACTTACAATGGTAAGTCTGATCCCCGAGATCATCTTTTTCAATTGGATAGGAAACTGTCTATGTATGGGTTCAAAGACAACATTCAAGCCAGGATATTCGCAACAACTTTGTCAGGTGTAGCCATGGATTGGTTTAATCGGATTACCCCATGACTGATTAAAAGCTACAAGCAATTGAGAAAGTGTTTGAAGATCAATTCTCCAGTCAGGCTAGATTGGTTTTGGATCACTCCCGTCTCTACACGATAAAACAAGAAGCCAATGAAAGTTTGAAGGACTTTATGAATGTTTTAATACGGAGCTGCTAAGGATGGATAGCCTGTCTAGAGAGATGACCGTGAGCATACTATTCCGAGCAACCACCAACACAATATTTAGTGGGGACTTACTTAGACGCAAGCCCGTCACTATTGAAGAGATCAATAAAATAGCACAGGAGGTGGTTCATTTTGAGGAGATGATGGCGACCAAAATACCGGTTATTGCACCCGTGAAAGAAAAGGAAAGAGGTAGAGAAGATTACAACCGTAACAACAACAACATGGGCAAGAACTACAAATACCGGGAGAATTCGCCCAGACGGTATACGCCCTTAAATGCTCACATCATGACAGTATTCGGGGCAGCAAAGAGGAGAGGTTGGCTAAAATATCCCAAACCAATGAAGGAATACAAGACAACAAGGCTTTTGCCCCAATGTTGCAAGTATCACAATCAGAAGGGGCACAATACTGAATATTGCATAAATCTGAAGGATGAAATTGATCAATTAGTGAAAGATGGAAAACTCGTGGAGTTTGTAAAGAAGGTTCAATAACAAGAAAACAACGCCCAGCAGGAAGAGAACTCCATCCCCCAGGAAGGATAAACAAAGGATGGTCGATGAACCACATCTATTCGAGTACCCTCAAGTTGAAGATGGAAATGCCAGGAAATGTATGATCAATATGATATCAGGAGGACCAAGGGAGTGGATTCTACCAATGGACGAAGAAGAATGACAAGGCTTGTTGAATCAGACAACTTTGTCAATATGGCCAGTATGCTAAGAATTGAAGAGATGCCGCATGAGGAAGTCACATTCTCACAACAGACCTACGAAAATTGAGCGCACACGCAATTCAAATGTCAAATTTAAATTGCCCTTTGGTGATAACAGTGGACATAGCTAATTATGGAGTCACCAAGATGTTGGTGGATCACGATAGCTCCGTAAATGTGTTGTTCAGTTCAACATTGGTCAAAATGGGATTGAATAGTCAGACACTGGAACCGGTGAGAACATCTTTTCACGGATTTGGAGGACCAGAGATAAATCCACTCGTAATGCTTAAGCTCCCTACCTCATTGGGTACAGCGCCACAGAGAAAAACAATTATGGAAAATTATGTGATCTTTGACATGCAGTTCGCATACAATGGAATCATAGGAAGACCGACGCTAAATGCATTCCGAGAGTTACCATCAACTTATCATCAGATGGTGAAATTTCCAACTCCAGCCGGCACAGGTGAAGTAGTAGCAGACCATATAGAAGGTTGGAAGTGTTACGTGACTTCGCTCCGGACGCAACCACAACAGGAAGAAGACGCAGCAAGGGCACTGGTTCTCAGGCAAGTGGAGAGCAATGATTAACGATTCTAATTTGATTTATAAGAGTCCTTAGTATCTTGAGTATTTTGAACAATATTTATTCGTCCCCTCTGCCATGATAAGCATGAGGGGCAAACATGTATCAACTTGAAATAGGAACACCAAGAACATGAGTTTGGGCGGCAACACGGGAATTCAGGGCGAATGAGCAATGACTCAAGCTCCGATCTGTTCACATAATCTTATTCGGTTTTTTCAAAAAGATTCCTTTTAATCAATTGCTTTATGTGAAATCCATCTAATCTGCATGATAAAACTGTATGCAGGACATAACTTCCAAGAGACAACGAAAAGAATGAAAAATTTGTCCATCGTGGCACGAGATACCGAAAAAAGCCATAGGCCACGAAAAGAACAAAAACTCTGTCCACCGTGGCACTAGATACTGAAAAAAGCCAGAGGCAACGAAAAGAATGGAAACTCTGTCCATCGTGGCACGAGATACCGAAAAAAGCCAGAGGCAACGAAAAGAACAGAAACTCTGTCCATCGTGGCACGAGATACCTAAAAAAGCCAGAGGCAACGAAAAGGATGGAAACTTTGTCCAACGTGGCACGAGACATCGAAAAAAGAGGCAACGAAAGGGACAGAAACTCTGTCCATCGTGGCACGAGATACCAAAAATCCCTAGGGACAACGAGGAGAACGGAAACTCTGCCCAACGTGGCACAAGATACCGAAAGAAGCCAGAGGCAACGAAAGGAAAGGAAACTCTATCCAACGTGGCATGAGATACCTAAAATCCCTAGAAGAAACAAGAAAGACGGAGACTCTACCCAATGTGATAAGAGATACCACGATTCCCAAAGGACACTAAGGAGGAACGAAAATTCTAGATATGGTGGCACAAGACACTCAAAATCTCACACAAATGACGAGGAGGGACGAAAAGTTCTTTCCAAAGTGACAACTATTATCACGACTGCTTGAAAAAAAAGAAAGGGACAGACACTACATATAAACTGTAAGTGCTATTTAAAACCCGCAGTTCAGAAAAACAAGAGTGAAACTCTCAAAATATGAACAATAACGACTGAACAAAAGTACAACAAAGAAAAGTAATATGTCTAAAATGACAAGCGAAATCGATCCTTATGAAGAATAACATCAAACATGACGATAGTGACATGTCAGAGTAAATACAATTCAATCATTTGTCGCAAAATGGAAGCTTTTTCATGAAAAATGAAGAACCCGCAAGTTGTCAAAATAAAGTAAAGAGCCAGTATAGGAAATTGAAATAAAAGACAACAAATATGAGCTTAGAAAATTAAGCAAATAATTACGAGTATTCAGAAACGTGAAACTGCCAGTCATCAAATTGTTCAAACAAATAAAGGCGACGCAGCGTTGCAAATAAAACTAGATTAAAAAATTGTTCATAAACATAAAAAACGAATAGAAAAGCCCTAGGGTTGCAGCCTTAAATTTCTTCCTCGTCTTCAGAATAGGGATACAGCTCAGGCATTGGAGGCGGCGGTGAGAGTCCCAGGAGGACGAGATTTTCATTCTCGAGCAGCGAGGCAAACTCGTCAGGATTTTCAGGGTGTGAAGTCGATCGAGGCGGAAGAGATTCTCGATTAGGCCCCAAAGAAAGGCTCAACCAATCTGTCTTGAAGCCACCGCAGACGTACTACGTTGCATAAAATTGCCGGACGGTCAGAACCTGAGCCTTACGGGCTTCGAGATCGCCTCTACGAGTACTAATCTCTCGGAAGGTGTTGCTCCGAAGGAATTCTTTGGCAATTTTCACCTTTTGCTGAGGAGAAACCTATAGGGACAAAAGAGATTAATAAGACAAAATACAAAAGGAATACAAATGCTAAGAGTTGGGATTCTTTACCTCGCCAAGGCCACTCATATATCCGGCATTGTCAGCATTGTAAGCTTTTTCCCTCTCCACCGCCACCTCCATTTGGAGTTCGGTGATTTGTTTGGTCAGCTCTTCCTTAAGCTGATCAGCCTCCTCCCGAGCTTGTTTTGCTGCCTCCCTATCATCATGAGCCCTCGCGACATAATCTTTGACCTTTTGCAAAGCCTTCTCTTTATCAACGAGGGCAGCCTTTTAGGCGGCAACATCACCACCAGTAGCCGTTTCTCGGACTTGCATCAGCACCGCGAACATAGTGTCCACGAATCCGCCAGCCTAATAATTAATGAGCAAGAAAATCAACATTTAAAATTCAAGTCAAAAAACAAATAATTCAGAAAGAATATATTATACTGTTGTCAACAGATGAAGCGTATTGCGCTCCACCATATTCCTCTCTTCGGCAGAGACCAGAAGAGGAACGGCAAGACCAGGTAGAAGAGACTTCAGGTGATCAATAGCATCAACCTCTGAAATCTCGTATCCACCAGCCCGAGCATGTGGGCCCTGTCCAGACCCAATCCCTGCACTCGACCCAGTCTCATGGGCAAGGGCATTAGCAGCACTTGACCCACCTATTTGAGCGCCAGGTGGAATGACTCCTCCGGTTTGTGACCGGATTTGATGAACCTTTCTTTTCTTGGTCTGGAAGACGCCTTCGGTATTGTCGCCTAGACCAGCTGCCATGCTCTCCGAAGCCTCAGCAGCAGCTCGCGCAACACCACGATTGTCCCCTAAGATATCCTCGAAATGATCAACTTCAGAGCCGGTAGCGGCCACAGTTGAAGGTCCGGCATGGTTTTTCTTGTTCTTATTCTTTCTCTTCATTGGGGGAGGAATGTTAGCGACATTGTTCGTCTGCGAGCTAGCTTGATCAGCAGCAACTGCTCTGTTCATCCAGGCGTGGCGATCCATAATATAATCGACTGCAAGAAAATGACATCATTAAAATACTTATTCGACACAAATTAAAAATATCAAAATAAGATGCAAAGTTATACCAATTGTAAACCTCCAGTTATATTTAACAGGGGACAAACCAGCTAACGAAAGGACTCGACGTTCTACTAATTTTTTGACATCAAATTGACGTTGTCGAACTAAATTAGGGATGAACTCGCAATCCCATGAAGTCGTAGAAATGCCGGTAGGTATCATCACTCTGTCACCATTATACCAATCGCGGTGGTATTGCCTAAATTCGCCCTCATAGCTCTCCTCAATATAAAAATACCATCTCATCCAATCTTTCCCGTATCTCGTCACTCCGCCATTCAAGAATTTGCAATGCGTTTGCGCTTTGATGTGATAGAATCCTTCTTCTCGCCTCGCAATCTCAAACAGTGCGTAGAACTCGTTGGGACTCTGAGGTTGGCGCAACACTTTCATGACAATAATGAAACCAATCAAGTTCCCATAAGAGTTTGGGGTGAGTTGGGCTGGCACGAGATTAATCTTCCTCAGAAGCCATCTTAGTTCAAAGGAAATTGGAAAGCGAAGACCATTGAGGAGCTGACCAACAAACACAGTCATATGCCAGGGCGGTGGGGTGTGCATCTGATCATTTGGCCCGGGGATAACGATTTTATACTTATTAGGTATGTCGAATTTCTCACGGAGTCCCTTACGACTATGTTGGAGGCGGGAAACGTACACGTCATACGCCATCCCTGGAACCTCAACGTGATCATCAAACTCCTTGTTGATGTAATCTACGTCTTCACCGACCTCGCTGGGGGCACGATTATCCCAGCTCGATGACGCTTGCGAATTATCACTTTCAGCCTGAGGTGCTGCTTGATCAACGTTAGCATCGGGATTGTGACCCGAGGGTGAATCAACGGTTACTATATCTATTAATTCAACTTCATCGACAACGGATGTATTCAAATCCGTAGGAACATTAGGTGGGCCCACCACAGAGTTTATCAAACTGGAGCTCGAGCCGCTACTCGACTCACTCCCAGATCTTGACTCAGTGTTCACCATCTTTGACGCGAAATAACTGAAATAAATTAAAAGAAACGAGAGCTGACTACGGGCGAACACGACACTATCGGCTCTCACAAATCTCTCAACATGCATAAAAGGTAACTTATTAAAAAGATAACAATCTAACAAAAGAGGGCATGATATTTACCTTGATTGAATTTCCGAAAGTAACAGCTTTTGCTTGATTAATTGATCTGATAAACGGAAATGAATGGCACATATTAAAAACGCAACAATAAACATCAAAGTATGAGGCTACAACAGCTAAAAAGTCCAAGGATACGCATCGAACACTCACGGTTCGATGCCACGAGCATCGAATCAATCCTGTTCGATGCGCTTCGCCTCGAACAGGAACCGTTCGATGGCTTTACCTGAGAGACAAAAAGCACAAGGAGCAGAATGAGCTCCACCCAGTGCTCCCTACCTATATATAGGCAGCGGACGGCCCACCAGGCCCATACAAGAGAACGCATCGAACGAGTGCATCGAATGCGTCCCGTTCGATGCGACATACAAATTGCATCGAATACGTCTCGTTTGATGCGACGTACATGACGCATCGAACACATCATGTTCGATACGCGTTTTTAATTGTCAGACAATGATTGCGAACATTTACAATCCGTTCCGCGGTAACCTATGATTAAGAATATTCCAAATCAGTGAAAAACCATTGGTAGCATGAGAAAAAGCCTTACAAAGGTGGTACAATGTAGACCGCTCAACAATCTACACTTTATTTTTTAAGTATGGAAGCCGATATCTAATCAACATCGTCTCCCAAACTGGGGGGGACTATATGATGGGTATGATTTAAGGTTGGCCCAACACTTGCATATTGGGCCGACCTATAAACACATCGAACAACTAATGTTCGATGCGGGCATCGATTAC
The DNA here is from genome assembly GCA_948329865.1 of Linaria vulgaris. NCBI lineage: Eukaryota > Viridiplantae > Streptophyta > Magnoliopsida > Lamiales > Plantaginaceae > Linaria > Linaria vulgaris. The sequence continues at coordinate 837,677 of OX415252.1, forward strand.
GCATCGAATTTATATGATTCTATGCGCTTTCCGCATCTGTCATTGGGACCCACGAGACGATTGCTATATATAGCCCATCCCCTTGAAGTTAGTGTACGTTCTGATTGGAGAATCACTTTAGCATAGTCAGCATCGAATCACTGCTCATTCGATGCGTGCTAAATCGAACCCACTCGATTCGACACGTACCAGTACCGAATTCAGTACGTTCGATACAAAGAAGAGCACATCGAATTCGATACAGAAGGTGACATCGAATCTCTCAGATTCGATATACGTGAGTTCGAGACTGAACCTCAGATATACATTTCGCATCGAACAAAGGCTATTCGACACGTCAGCATCGAATGCCTAGAATTCGATACGCTTCAAACATCTTGTAATTTTACATTTAAACCAAGTAATCTTGTAATAGGTGTTCCGGAAGTTAGTCCGTTCATTTTATTGGATTATCATTATTTTGATTATTTATATTTAGATTGTATTCTTGTACCGTGTTCTATTAAATTGACGAAATAAGACCAAAACACATTATTATTTGTAAATACAAATTTTGCGGACGTGAGCATGGAAGTAAATATCTATAGTGGGGGTAAGTCTTAATCACAACTGAAAATTTGGATAATATAAGAAAAAAAATATAGATTACTAATTTTATATATGTATACATGCATATTTCTTTCTTGTTTTATTTTCTGGCTTTTTGCACTTAAAAAGATTTGGCCTACCATTTTAATATCATAATTTATTAAGTAAAGTAGTCCTACTTTTGTCTTGTGTAATAACGATGGCATCGGCTGCTGGTAATAAGCCAAAACTGAGGTTGGATGGCACAGTTACATTTAGTATAATTATACATCTTTAATTATTAGGTAAAGGTATATGCAAAAAGATATTTTATCTACCGTTAAGAACTTCGAGAAGGTTAGCCTTTTTTATATATAATATATTATCCTCTTCATATCAATATCTCCAGATCCGCACACACTAGATTAATTAATCAAAAGATATATTGCTGTTTTACTAATGCTAGCTCCGAATATATAAATAATGATGTATATATCGCGGTTTATTGACATGTGTTTTTATTTATTTAGTAATAAGACTTCCATTAAGAATGAAAATAAGTACACTTATGAGTACAAGACGTACTCATAAAACAGAAAAAAAAAAAACGAATCTTCTCTTCCAAATCAATCTACATCTTCTCTTACACGCTTTGGATGTTCGCCACGTGTCTAATCAACTAATATAAGAAATATTTATTTGCTAATTATTCTTTAGGTAATTTCATTGCTTTTCTCTCCTAATATATTTCTAAAAATCACTTCCCTTCAAATTAGGAATGAAAATCATATTGACTGCACCATTGAACGAATGATATCTCAGTAAATACACACACACACACATATATTTAAAATAATAATGAGGAAAATCAGATGAATTAGTTGACGATTGTACTTCAAAATTAATTAAACAATTTTACTTCAAATTTCAATGTCAAATATGTAATAAAATAATTAGAGATATGCCTAGGGACGAAGTTTACCTTATAAGTATGAAAACATGTCTTGTTAACTATTTTTAATTACTTATTAGTACGTAAGTCGTAATAATTTGTGTTATGTGTTCTTTATTTTAAAAATATTAAGTGGTCCATAATTTTCTCACATGCTGCAATGAGTACATTCAAAATGAAATATGCCGACAAATGCTATATAGAATGATAATTTTTATTATTTAAAAACTTACTACATGAAAAGAGTAAGAATATTCTCTCAACGGGAAAAAACAAATACAAAGAAAAGTTAAGATAATATTAGAAAGTAGTATATTAAAAGTTTCAAATACATTGTTACAAAATTAATTAATTAAGCAACTGAATATGAAAATGAAAGGAAATTTTGTCGGGTATTAATTGAAATTAATTTTTATTCTAGAAATACATTTGAATAGTTTATATGTACATGAATGTACCCATATATGTTGAGTAAAAAAAACGAATTTGAAACTTGTTTAACGTTCATAATATTAATCAAATATAGTTGTTATCATGATTTAACTTTGTTGGAGGACTCAAAGTACAAAATATTGATACTTCACGTAATAATAATTAAACACACACACACACACACACACACACACACACACATATATATGTATATATATATATATATTATAGTATATTAACATCTAAGTATCTATCGAATATTATAAACAACTAATTTCGTTCCATGTATAAATTCTTAATATTTGAGTTGTGCGGATGATAAGTTTTCTTTCCTAATTTGAAGGAAAATGATTTTTAGAAAGATATTATGAGAGAAAATTACTTAGCAAATAAATATTACTAAAATTAGTTGATTAGACACGTAGCAAACATCCAACATGTGTAGAAGAAGATGTAGGAGAAGAAGATCCGGCTTACAAAAAACAGTCGAAAACAAGACCTCTAGCTAGAACATCCCAAACAAACCCAAGGCAAAAAAACCAACCAGAAAAATATCTATGAAAGAATTTATTCTGCGCCTTAACGACAATATGATCTCAAATAATTTTTCAATTTGTTGTTGCATCTCCAAATCTTTGCCATCGTAATGAATCAGACACAATTCCACTCCTTTTTACCATACTTTCATGGATAAATGTAGTAAAATTGTTGAAAGTTATCCACAACCCTCTATATTATATATATTGATGACTGCAAAGAAGTTAAACTATTGAAAAACTTTCATCCAAATTTTATCAGAAACTTCACAATTATTACCTATATGGCAATTATATGAGACTTCACAATCAAACCATTGAAAGTTATTGACATGTTAATGAATGGTATTACAATTTGTCGTTTTTAAATACTATGGAAATTTATGCCATGAGGATATGGTGATGTACCTATCTTTAAGAAATAACCCATTTTTAATTAACGGTGCAAGTATATAAACTCTAAGCGTTGTCTTAATTTCAAAGTCCCAATTATTCGTTTCCCATGAATAGAGGTAGTAATATTATGAACTTCAGGCTATTCGTCAGGGAATACTACTTGCTCTACAACTTTCGATTACAACACTCGTTATTGAAACTGATTCAAAAGTTGTGTTTGGCGACCTGACCAAAATGAGGGGCCTTACTGTCTCAACAAAGTCGTTAGCCCTTCTCCATGACATGTGGAGTTTAGGAGGACGGATTTTCACCATGTGCATCTCACGTGTTGGCGAACAGGTTCGCGGATGTACTAGCACACACAAGATCCGATCGGGTCTTGGTCGACTGCCCACTTTAGCCACCATTTTGTGCAACTTAGACGAATTGTCCGCTCGATCTGACACATTTTGGCATAGACGATATGCATTATTTATTTACGCGGTTATTCCGCCAACCCCAACTCCACCTCCTATGTACATTTTACTTTTTTTTATCAGAAAATAGAATTTTATAAAAATAGCTAGAAGGAGTATAAGAAATACACCCAACAACAAGAAAATCAAAAACAAATTAAACCCTAACAGAAGGTTATAAAAACAGCAAAAACCCAAGCGTAGAAAAGAAACCAAGCAGAAGAGTCACAAACAACAAGTAGGAAATCTTATCCAATTTGTGAAAGAGTACTGAAAGTCAATCATTTTCGCCTCAATTCCACACTTTTGCCTTCACGAGCTCAACTAACCCATCAACATTCACCTGATCATTCTTGAAACACGTCATTACGTAACAACCAAATCTGCTAAATCATGTAACACCATTATTTCCTTCCTTTTGTTCTTCCTTTTGTTCTAGAAAAGGTGAATTTGAAATATGTGTAAAACTCTGTAATGTTGCCCGAAAACACTGCCGTGAACCCAAGCCATTTAAAGATCAGCATCCCGTTTGAATGAGACATTTAAAGATCAACCTCCCATATATAATTGATGATTTATTGCATCTTATTTACCGGTGCGCATTTAATTGAAAATATTCACACATCAAAGATAGATAAGGGCAATTAATGGGTTTTACATGTAGTGGGAGTCCATAGTTGCGTTTTCAGATATTTTCCATATTTAGTTTGAAAGAAAAATTAAATTCTTTTGTAAGTATATTACTACATTAGGCATTAGCAATAAACAAGTTCTTTGTATGGCGCTACAAATGAAAACAATGTAAGTTATTTATTAATTATTTAAGGACAGAAAGAACGTCGTACACTCGTACTAGCTATTTTCAACCATGGTTTCCCAAAGAAATTATTTTGTATCCAATAACGATGGTACGTACTATTCATAAGGGACTGATGAATTAAGAAACTGGGAAAAGGGATAATTATGTATTTATTCTTGTGTTTTGTTATATTTGCTGCAAATAATATTTCTTTTTTTTCATGCACGAAGTTCTTATTTTCAGGAAAAAATATGGGTTTACAAAAATATTCTTATTCTACATAACATTACAGGCTTTTGACCAGATTAATTTGTTCGATAAAAGTAGCTCCCTTTCGAATCTGGTGATAAATTAAAATCTGGACATGTCATTCTAGGATAATAAAATGGTATAATCCAAGATCTTTTAATAATTTAATGGCTATATATAGATCTTAATGACGTTTTATTCTATTTGTCTCACTAGTTAATAATTGAGAACCCTAAACATGTTGCAGTAGTTAACAATCAGGTTCTGTGAACATGTCACGTTCGATGGCTAACGCTTTTTTCAAGAATCCACAAAAAATAATGTCCCTTTTGCATAATAAAATAATTGTAGTATCAAGTATGTAGCATGTATTCGATTATCCATTATTCATATTCCATGCATTTCCTTCCCTTTTTGTTAAGTAACTAGATTTCGTAATATCACAACTTTAGTAGCTAATAAAATTATTAACTTGTCCTTAATTAGATAATTTGAAGTTTTATTTTACCACAAGAGACTCGAACCTATAGCTAACTACCATTCTTTATTTACTTCAATTGTCCTTCATTAGCAGTACTAGCTAAGCTAAGCTAACCGTAATGAAAAAGAGGATTATGCCTAAGTAATTAATTTGATCATAATAATTTGTTTGTCCAGATTAGTATGTATTGCGCCATTTACTATTGGGGCTTGAAAGAAATAGGTATATGTATAATTTTACCAGATAGTCAGTTTTTTTTTTGTGCCTAATTTTAACAGTTGTACTAGTGCGTTAGGTTAACTATGATTCATGGGAATTAGCTAGTAGTCCAGTATATCTAATCTAACTTGATCTTAATTATCCCATCCATTTTTTGCATTAGTTTAATACATATCCAACGATCCACTACAATAAATTTATAATGTTACCTGATACGGCCCAAGATGAAGGCCGTAGGGTTTACTGATTAGGAAACTAGTTTATTAAGTTACGAGTTAGTTCTATATTAGGAGTCTTATGTTAGTCTTAGATTATGAATCTTTATTTAATTAGAGTAGTATTAGATTTCTATTTCCTTTAGTAGTCTAGGTTTATTAGTATAAATAGTCAAAGTCTTGTAATTTTTATTCAGTCAAGAACAATAAAGTTTTAGTTAAATTTAATTATTTGTCTCTCTTCTCTCTCAATTAATTCTTGGAGCTCGTTCTAGCTCGAATAGAACCATATCCCTAACAATTGGTGCTTTCATTGAGAGAACTCTGTCACCTTAAAAAAAGAAAAAAAAATGGATGTGTTCCTCTCCAACATGCAAAAACACATGGATGACTATTTCTCCAAAATGTCAAAACTTATGGAAGCAAGGAGAAATTACAACGAAGATATGTCTCACAAGTTCAATCATATGTCTAGCTTATTGTCAAAGATTGAAAGAGATTTGAGTGCACGTTCACAAAATCCTCCACCAATACAATCACCGCCTCCACCGCCACCAACATCGCCGCAGTCGTTAACAATCTGCAACACTCAAGATCTTGATTTTGAAGTTGTCTTCGAAAAGCCGAAGGAGGCCACAAAAATTAAGGCCAACGTGGAAATAGTGACATTCAACATCAACATGACAATCTTACCACAACCTCCAATTCAACCTAGAGTATCCTTGTTGTTGCTTGCAAAGAATAAAAGTAATTCAGGGATGGTGACCCTTAGAAACAATTTGATGGCTTTTCATGTAGGTTCTAAAGGCATAGTGACTATAAATTGGAGAAAGCGAAAAAAAAGGTCTTGAGGACAAGACCCTGTTAAGGGGGAAGGATTGATACGGCCCAAGATGAAGGCCGTAGGGTTTACTGATTAGGAAACTAGTTTATTAAGTTACGAGTTAGTTCTATATTAGGAGTCTTATGTTAGTCTTAGATTATGAATCTTTATTTAATTAGAGTAGTATTAGATTTCTATTTCCTTTAGTAGTCTAGGTTTATTAGTATAAATAGTCAAAGTCTTGTAATTTTTATTCAGTCAAGAACAATAAAGTTTTAGTTAAATTTAATTATTTGTCTCTCTTCTCTCTCAATTAATTCTTGGAGCTCGTTCTAGCTCGAATAGAACCATATCCCTAACAATTGGTGCTTTCATTGAGAGAACTCTGTCACCTTAAAAAAAGAAAAAAAAATGGATGTGTTCCTCTCCAACATGCAAAAACACATGGATGACTATTTCTCCAAAATGTCAAAACTTATGGAAGCAAGGAGAAATTACAACGAAGATATGTCTCACAAGTTCAATCATATGTCTAGCTTATTGTCAAAGATTGAAAGAGATTTGAGTGCACGTTCACAAAATCCTCCACCAATACAATCACCGCCTCCACCGCCACCAACATCGCCGCAGTCGTTAACAATCTGCAACACTCAAGATCTTGATTTTGAAGTTGTCTTCGAAAAGCCGAAGGAGGCCACAAAAATTAAGGCCAACGTGGAAATAGTGACATTCAACATCAACATGACAATCTTACCACAACCTCCAATTCAACCTAGAGTATCCTTGTTGTTGCTTGCAAAGAATAAAAGTAATTCAGGGATGGTGACCCTTAGAAACAATTTGATGGCTTTTCATGTAGGTTCTAAAGGCATAGTGACTATAAATTGGAGAAAGCGAAAAAAAAGGTCTTGAGGACAAGACCCTGTTAAGGGGGAAGGATTGATACGGCCCAAGATGAAGGCCGTAGGGTTTACTGATTAGGAAACTAGTTTATTAAGTTACGAGTTAGTTCTATATTAGGAGTCTTATGTTAGTCTTAGATTAGGAATCTTTATTTAATTAGAGTAGTATTAGATTTCTATTTCCTTTAGTAGTCTAGGTTTATTAGTATAAATAGTCAAAGTCTTGTAATTTTTATTCAGTCAAGAACAATAAAGTTTTAGTTAAATTTAATTATTTGTCTCTCTTCTCTCTCAATTAATTCTTGGAGCTCGTTCTAGCTCGAATAGAACCATATCCCTAACAATTGGTGCTTTCATTGAGAGAACTCTGTCACCTTAAAAAAAAGAAAAAAAATGGATGTGTTCCTCTCCAACATGCAAAAACACATGGATGACTATTTCTCCAAAATGTCAAAACTTATGGAAGCAAGGAGAAATTACAACGAAGATATGTCTCACAAGTTCAATCATATGTCTAGCTTATTGTCAAAGATTGAAAGAGATTTGAGTGCATGTTCACAAAATCCTCCACCAATACAATCACTGCCTCCACCGCCACCAACATCGCCGCAGTCGTTAACAATCTGCAACACTCAAGATCTTGATTTTGAAGTTGTCTTCGAAAAGCCGAAGGAGGCCACAAAAATTAAGGCCAACGTGGAAATAGTGACATTCAACATCAACATGGCAATCTTACCACAACCTCCAATTCAACCTAGAGTATCCTTGTTGTTGCTTGCAAAGAATAAAAGTAATTCAGGGATGGTGACCCTTAGAAACAATTTGATGGCTTTTCATGTAGGTTCTAAAGGCATAGTGACTATAAATTGGAGAAAGCGAAAAAAAGGTCTTGAGGACAAGACCCTGTTAAGGGGGAAGGATTGATACGGCCCAAGATGAAGGCCGTAGGGTTTACTGATTAGGAAACTAGTTTATTAAGTTACGAGTTAGTTCTATATTAGGAGTCTTATGTTAGTCTTAGATTAGGAATCTTTATTTAATTAGAGTAGTATTAGATTTCTATTTCCTTTAGTAGTCTAGGTTTATTAGTATAAATAGTCAAAGTCTTGTAATTTTTATTCAGTCAAGAACAATAAAGTTTTAGTTAAATTTAATTATTTGTCTCTCTTCTCTCTCAATTAATTATTGGAGCTCGTTCTAGCTCGAATAGAACCCTATCCCTAACAAACCACTATATCGGATTTTGCAATATACAAATATGTGATTTAAGATAATACCAGTGAGCCTGAATGTGAGATCATCAATATAAAGTACTAAGCCAATCAAACAAACGGTTCAATTAATATAATAATAATACAATGAAGTTATATTCTTGAAGTCGTTGAACGTATGGGGTTCTGTGTTAATTAACAAATTAAGTAATATAATCTGAAAAATGGCAACTTGATTTTATCAATTATTGATATTTGAATACTAAACAAAAAATTAATGTTATAAGCAAAGGGGAAAATAAAATAGACTGACAGTGAGCTGCAGTTCCATTTAAAACTCAATCACAAGTCAAAACTAATTGTCTCTAACAAACTTAATTGGTTGTCATCTCGTGTTCTATCATTATCATTAGCATGAAAGTGATTAGTAGTCGCTTTTATACGCAATCACAAATTAACTAAATATAGTTATACATTTAATAGGTGTAGGAGTGCCCCTTGAAATAAGGATTAGCTTATGAAGTCTCCTATATTTTTTTTTTTCAATCGCACAACTCGTATTTCTTTCTCTTATAAAAATGGCAACTAGGAACACTTGCTTTAGCTAGCTTCAATCAATGCTTTATTATTAACCACGATTAGAAGTTCGGAACCAAAGATCAAAACTTCTACGATTTTTGAACCATGAACGAAAATTTCTAAGTTCCCAATACAATCATTACAAGATCTTCGTTTTTTATTCAATAAAAATGTAACTATAGGTATTCATCAAATTCATGCCGACCATTTTTCCTTCTAATTCTTTTGAGATTATCTCGAGAAACTTTCTATTAGCGAAAAGGTCGTGTTTAGTTCATTGAAACAAATATTGAGAATAAATTCTACTCATTTTTACATTGACTATGGTTTTCTATTTTGTTTTACGTTCATACCACACACCTACACCTCTACATGAGCCCAATGCTCTCCTCCGTTTTCCCAATCTCATAACCGTGTTTGCTATGGGTAGACAAATAAGGTAGCAAATATGTTAAGTTTAGTCGTTTTGACAACGATGGGTGCCTTACGCACGTGACACTTTTTGATTGATTTTTTGTTGATTGACATAGTTTCAAATTAAAATTGCAATCCATAATCCGCTTATAATGTAGCCCATTCCAATCTTCTGTGTACTTACATTCCTACAAGCTAGATCCCCATTACCCATATTCACATCACTCAATAAATCAAGTCTCCTGTGTTTTATAAAAACTAAAATTATGTTTTAAGAGTTGCAATATTACTAACCACTCTATTTTTTTTTTTTTTTCGATTATGGAATTTTAATTGGATCAGTTTCAGTCATCTACTCAACTTCAGCCTTCAGGTCTTTGAATAACTGGTTCTTTTAGGCCGAAGTTTAAGTCAGGCCCACTAGTAGTCCGACAAGATTGGGCCTTCAAGGATGAGCCCATAATAAAAAAAAATGCGGCGCGAAGGGTAAATACGTAATTGCCACTAGCACAGCAGAGCTCGTGAACTTCCTCCCTTCTCGTAGCCTCCAAGTTTTTCTCTTCTGCCTTAACCTCTTTAAATTTAACACACAATTTTATTTTGTTTGAAAATCAATAAAATAAATAAAGTAAAAATGAGAAGCGGTTCATCGGAGACGAAATTGGTGCAGGAGCTGATACTGTACGCGGCGAGTGCGGCACTGAGCTGTTTGGTGTTGTTCGTTGGGCTTAAACAGTTGGACCCTAACCGTGAGGCTTCAAAGAAAGCGTTGGAGCACAAAAAGGAAATCGCCAAGCGCTTAGGCCGCCCGCTCATTCAAACTAATCCCTACGAGGTTTGAATCATATATATATATATATATATATATATATTTGTTTTTATTAGCTTCGAATTTTGAATAGTGCGATTTATTGTGTTTGTGATTACCGTATAATTCGGCATCATTAAAGCCTTTGCTAGTATGATAGTTGTTGTTTTAACTTGTGTGCACGTGTTCGGCGATTTTTTAGTACTGCGATTATTCGTTGTATTTTTGTTTGTTTAGTGCGGTTGAAGCTGTATTAGAGAGGTTACTAATAGGAATTTGATGCAGCTTTGAAATGGTAAGGTGATGCATTAGTTTTTGCTAGCATTTAGAGTAGTTAATACTCGGTTTGAGCTGCCCTGTTTTATCTTATGCGTCTGTTACGCCTTTGTTGTGTTGCGTTGCGTTGCGTTTCAGCTTGGGATTAGGTTTTCACAAAATGTAGGATAGCGGAAACTCGATTTCAGAGATGACAGCTTCGTGTCTGGCGTTTCAGCTATATTGAGTTTGATTTAGTTGAAGTGTTATTCGTTAATATACTTAGAAAGTCGAGGGTAACTATTTGTTGCATGAGCTGCTTTGTTTTATCTGTTACGGCTTTACAGCGTTGCATTTCAAGTTGGGATTAGGTTTTCGCAGAATGTAGGATAAGAAGAACTCGATTTCAGAGATGAAGCTTCGTGTCTGGCATTTCAGCTATATTGAGTCGGATTTGGTTCTAGATTTGTTGTTGAAGTGTGTTGTTCGTTAGAAATTAAAATGGAGCTAGTGTTACAAATCTTAAAAGTCGAGGGTGTTTCTACCTGATTTCTGAAAACTATATAGCTTCTGTTTTTTGTAGTTTCCAGTTTTCACTGGCGAACTCGTTTCTTAATCGCGTGTCCTTCATTTGAGTTTACTATTATAGGTATTGTATTGGCATAGGTTATTCATATGTCACATTTGTTAAGAAAATAAAAGAGCCATAGTACAGAGCTCCGCACTATTGATGGGGGTGGTAGTTGTATACTTATAAGAGCTGCTCTCTTTCTGCCTCTTTTTCGCTCATCACATACGTTTCAGTGAAATATCATTTTTGTGAATATTTGTTATGTATTATTGCTGTGACTTGAATTCCTGGTTTCACGCTTCGAGTTATTGAGTTTTGAATTTTGTGACAGCTATATGCTGTGATTTCTAAGACGTTTACATGGATAACAGGACGTTGTGGCCTGTGATGTAGTCAACCCAGACCACATTGATGTGAAATTCGACTCCATTGGAGGATTGGATTCAATTAAACAAGCGCTGTATGAATTAGTTATTCTCCCGCTACGAAGGCCCGAGCTGTTTTCTCATGGGAAGCTTCTTTGTCCCCAAAAAGGCGTTTTGTTGTATGGGCCACCTGGTACTGGGAAGACGATGCTTGCCAAAGCTATTGCAAAAGAGTCAGGAGCTGTCTTTATTAATGTGAAAATATCAAATCTGATGAGCAAATGGTTTGGAGATGCACAGAAACTAGGTACTTATATATTGTGTCTTTTCTCTTGAAGTTCGTTCTCCTTCATTCTGTCATTTCATATTTTGCCGTGGAGCTTGGCATGCATATGAGACTTAATGAATGTGAAACTGTTTAATATATACTGTGCACTTACCTCTGTGATTGTGAAGCAAAAGTGGCTGAAAACCTTGACATCCTGTAACAGAACATTATATATCATAATTACCTCAATTAAAGTCTATGAGGAGAATGGACAACGAAAAGTTGAGAAATATGGAGTATTATTTTACTTAATTTGACTTACACGTAATATTCAACAACTTTGAGATAATTCCACGGCATTTGCTGAATAACTTTCTTGTCCTTAATGCTTGTGCAGTGGCAGCTGTGTTCAGCCTGGCCTACAAACTCCAGCCAGCTATCATTTTCATTGATGAAGTGGACAGTTTTTTGGGCCAACGCAAGACTTCAGACCATGAAGCACTAACAAACATGAAGACCGAATTTATGGCTTTGTGGGATGGTTTCACCACAGACTGTAAGCTCCCTAATGTTCTCATGAATCATGATATTTGTCTGCATCATACTCTTTTCAGCTCTATGACTCGTTCCATCGTTCGCCATGTAGTTATTTTTTTTTCACTGAAGGGTGACATTTTGTGAATGTGTTTATGTAGCACATGCCCGGGTGATGGTACTTGCCGCAACTAATCGTCCTTCAGAACTTGATGAAGCAATTCTTCGACGTCTTCCTCAGGCATTTGAAATTGGCATTCCTGATTATAAAGAAAGGACTGCGATATTGAAGGTGATATTAAAGGATGAGAATGTTGAAGATGGCATTGACTATGAAAGAATAGCTCGTCTATGTGATGGATACACTGGCTCAGATCTCCTTGAGCTCTGCAAAAAAGCTGCCTATTTTCCTATTAGAGACTTACTCAATGATGAGAAGAGTGGAAAACCAGCTGAGGTTAGTATTATATTAACATTTTTTTTGATGAATTGTTAAATTAACATTCACACCCCTGAAGTTCGGCCTAAATATAAGAAATTCATTTACTGATTGAAGAGTTGGAGAAACATACCTTGAAAGTTAAAAGAATGTCGCAGATACGCCTTCCTGTATTTTAAGCATTTTTATAGGGGGTGCCTCTACAACTATTCAAACTTTGTGGTCAGATGCTGTGATTAGACCAAACTTAGGAGGGGCCAATGTAATTACCCCATCTTATTGTAATTCTCTTGCTCTGTTAGTACACTATTGTTGGAAATTGGCTTTATGCTCTAGGGCTGATGGTGTATCTTGAAAATCACCAGGTAAAATAAACTAAAATATAACTTTCTTGGTAATATTATCAAGCATAGATGAATTTTTTAAACGTTTTGTGGAAAAGTACCAAAACTGTTCCAGTGCCAATTTTGTGGAAAGGAAAGAAAAAAACATTTTTTATGGATACTTTGAAACATGCCTTGGTGATCTTTACGATGGTTCTAATATTTGGCAGGTTGCAATGTATTCGTAAACCTAAATTTGATCTATGATATTAACTAATTACTCATCCAGTTGATGGCATTTTCTTTCCCAGGAGCCGAGGCCTTTATCTCAATCGGATTTGGAGAGAGTAATTTCAACCACCACAAAGACCAAGATAGCTGCAAATGAATACAGCAGATTAAGTTCACAAACATCGGAATGGTCACGACAAAGAGATTCAGATAATTATCAGGTCCAAGCTGCCATCAATGAGCTATCCAAGATTGTTGCTTCTCAAATTCTCAACATTCAGTCAGATGCACAAGATCCATAGTCACACACATGGTACCCCGGTAATCTTTGCTCATCATTCAATACATTTCCTTCTCGCTCATCAGGATAGATGGTTTTTTCTCGACTCACTTTCGCGTCGAATAGTTTTAGCATTAAGCATGTACCTTAACCAGAAGCTAGTTTATACCTAATATGCTAATTTTGTATTAACACGTATATACTGCGGTTAATTTATATTATGTATAATAATTAGCAATTGCGTATTTTTTTCCCCCTCTCTAGTTCTGAATCCCAGTAGTAACGCTTAGTTGTTAGACTAGATCTGTACGTCACATATCCCAAGTTAATGCTAACCTAATCGTACCGTGTTGAAATTCCAATGTACAGGTTTTTCTTATACAAATTTGTGGGACACGTGTCACTATCAACTGCTGCCTACTAATTTCCCTTCAGTTGCCATCCAACCACCATAATGATTAGTGATTACGCATTCAAGGTTCTAGTTTGTATTGGGTCATATCATATATAATTTGGCAGCGATTATACGTTATTGTCACAGCTATATATTAATTAGTTCCCCTGCTTCCCAACTCACGCGATCCTTTTCAAATTTCAAGTGATATTTTAGTCGGATTATTAAAAATATTATGATATCAACTAGCCTGAGATAATTACAAAAATTTTCAAGGGAATGATCCTTCTTTTAGTAGGTCATTTCCTTTACCACGACAAAACGACCAATTTCATAGAACTGATGTAGGTTATTCGATCATATCGAGGATCACGTTGAGTATAACAGAATTGAGGTAGGTTATTTGAACCAATCGAGAGTCACATTGAATATTACTTAGCTGAGGTAGGTTATTTGAACCAAGTGAGAATTGGTATACTGTTTTAGGTAGGCTTGTAAAGTATACATCGGTGTATACAATTTTTGTTAACACTTTTTGGTCGCCTGTGTGCACTACTAGCTAGCTTTAAATTAGAGTTTTATCGCAACGAGTAAGCGTCCGTGAGTCTTCTTTTCGTGTGATCAGCCATGAAACTTCTCATATTTTTTTCGTCCATACCTATTATTTGCACGTAGTTTGTCGTCATGAATTTCATTCTCTTTCGTGTGGAAGCAGACCCTGTCTTTTCTTTGTTAACAGCACATATGATGTGTGTGATATTCAGGTACTGTTCTTCAAATATATAATATCAGAGAATATACCTAACCCAGAACGCCGTATTAGAGAATTTTCCATCGTGCTAATCCATTATATTGATCCCGATATTACACGCTTACATGTCCTTCCTAGTGCGTTCCATAGATTTTGACAGCCCTTTCAACTGTACAAGTTAGGCCATTCTTTTTCTTTAAATATTTCTTTCAATATTAATATTCCAATCTTTAAGATATTCTGTCAGATATGCCATCAAAAGGACATGGTCACGGCTCCAAAATTATTAAAGTTTGCCAGTGTTATGTCATTCATTTGACTTCTCATGTGTGGTAGATAAATATATACACACACACACACACAAAAAAAAAAGTCTGTTGGAATGGGCTAAATGCGTTAAAGCTGCTATTTTCCCAATAAAACTCTGTGGCCATTGCCTTCATCATTGAGGCATCTTGATGTTAGTACAGAAACCTGCGCGGAATTTTTTTTTCATGATTATAATTATGAGGCGAATCTTTTTTCATTGTAATCAATAATCATGATTAAATTATGTATCTTTTTATCATAAATTGTTCTATAAGCTAGTATGACAAATGTCAATTTGCAGCATCAAAGCAATTATATCATGTAGGTACATGACCAGCATAGAACCTTTTACTATGTATGAAGTTGCTCGTATTCCTTTCCACTTCCTTCTCGATATCTCTCTAGGAGAATATCGTATTGGATTCCAATTGATTGACGGTTTAGCGTGAGCATATGCATGCAGAAAGTAATTTGTGTGCCGCTTCTATTTTTGAGATTCTTCTAAGCAAGTTGTCCCCAAAATCTTTTGTCGTCTCCTTTTAAAGAAGAAAACTAGGTTTCAAAGACATAACTGCTTAAATCCGGTATTTTCGTACTGTTTTAGTATCCTACTTTACTCAAGAACACAATGAATAAAAAGAATTGGCATATATATTTAGACTAGTTCTAAAAGGTAGCTATAAAAGTTGGTCCTAAAAGAGTTGTATCATCGTCTAATGCATTAAGAGTTAGTCCTAAAAGGTAGTTATAAGTCCACAACTTATAGTAATTTAAAATGCATCAAGAGTTAGTCCTAAAAGGTAGCTACAAGTCCACAAATTATAGTAATTTTAAAAAGAAATTGACTTGAAGTTGCCGAAAATTAATGTTGCCCAAATTTGGGCATTCAAGTTGCAATGCCGTGGTTTGCCCCTTCACTTAAATTCACTCACGTGCTATAGACTTATAGGCTATGAAAATCAAAGTTCATATATATATATATATATATATATATATATATATATATATATCTTTTTTTCATTTCAACACCACGAAAATTAAGTAAAGTATCCTTCATGTCCACTACAACAATAATTTTTTAAAATAAAGTGCATTAAGTCGCAAGAAACTAAGATAGTATCAAACATATATTAGCTATATAGCTCTATTCACACCCAAAAAAGTCAAAATTAAACACTTAGGTACCTTGACTTATTTACCCAAATATGCTGACAAATACAAGCCAAAGGAGCGGTCAATAATCTCCATCCAAATATAAAACACGCAATTAAAGCCCTCAATTATGGAAATGTTTTTTTAACACGACAACGTACGTGCCCTTTCATTGATAGAATTCGATTCTTAAAAAAGTCAAACTTTGTTGCACAACCTTTTTATTTGCCTTTTTATCAAAAACGAACAAAATCCCATCTTACACTAAACAAAATCGAATCATGTTATCAAACTAGCAAACTTTTTAATTGTATATACCATTATTAGATCATAAACCGCGTACAATAAAAAGACAGAAGCTTCATTACAAATTATCGTCGTGTGTCAATTGCAAATACAACCTGTGTTATGTTATGTCTAGTTGGCAAAAATGAAAAAGCTATATTAGCAATTACCTTATCTCTTAATAATTAATTAATAACTTTTTTGTTGTGGAAAAAGATTAAAGTACCCACGAATTGTTGGAATTTTAGTTCCAACCCGGCACTACACACATACTATAAAAAAAAACTAAAATACATAATTAACTTAAAACAGAAGCTAAAACACAATAACACATTGTTACACAATATGACAGCAAAGAAACTACAAAATACTTACCTCTAAAATAATACAACAATCTTTTTGTTAATTAAACACAATATATAGTAGTTTTAGCTTTAAAGTTCTATTCAATATTTCAATATACCCGCACAAGTGGTTTATTTAATTAATAAAAGAATCAAATCATGAAAAATCTGATAATAATATAAATTAAGCACATTGTTACATGAAAAAACTCACTTAATCCCAATTTTTTTCGTTTATCTCTTTACTCCCCTCAAAAACCAACATATTAACATACCAGTCAACTCCATGTGTAGCATAATTTAGTCCAAAGTCATACAAAAACAGCTAACAATTGAAATAAATCTGTTGTCATCAACACAAATAATAACAACACACATATAAAATCACAGGCATATGATCAAATCAAATAAAATCAAATCCCCCCAAATTCTCATTACCATATCTTCTCCTCCTCATGAATTAAACCCCACCTTTTTTGTTCCCCATAATTAAAAATCATGATTACCATGATCCTCACAAACCTCACTTTACTGTTCTTCACAATCATATTCTTTTACATATCTCTCAAATTCATCGCCACAACAGGTTTGCTCCATTTCTTAAAGAAACGGTGGCGTTTTATACAGGAAAAATGTTACGTTTACCAGTACTACAAGGTACCGAAATTCAACGAAAATATGCAGGAGAATCAGTTGTACCGGAAAGTGCACACGTACCTGAATTCCCTCCCACACCTAGAAGATTCCGATTTCGCAAACCTCTTCTCCGCCTCCAAATCAACGGCGGAGATCAATCTGATCCTCGACGATAATCAGACGATTTACGATAACTTCATCGGTGTGAGAATCTGCTGGAGAGTAGAAAAGAGCTTAACTGAATCGATAAGCATGAAGATTAGGAGAACCGACAAGCGGAGGATACTCGTGCCGTATTTCCAGCACATTCACCAAGTGTGCGATGAAATCGAGCAGAAGAGGAAGGAGGTGAGGCTGTACGTCAACGTAGGGAACGAACCGGAGAGGAACGGACGGTGGAGATCAACTCCGTTCACTCATCCTGCCACCATCGACACCATCGTGATGGATCCGGATCTGAAACTGCGTATCAAATCCGATTTGGAGAATTTTTTGAAATCCGGTCCGTACTACCACCGATTAGGCCGCGTTTGGAAGCGGAGCTACTTGTTGTACGGGTCATCCGGTACCGGAAAATCTACCTTCATCGCAGCTATGGCGAAGCTTTTGAGCTACGATATTTACGAAATTAACCTTCATCGGGTGTCGAACGATTCGGATCTGCACTTTTTGTTGATGCAAACGACGAATAGATCGATTTTGGTGGTCGAGGATCTGGACCGTTACTTGGCGGAGAAATCGACGGCTGTGAGCGCCTCGGGGATCTTAAATTTCATGGACGGAATATTCTCGTGCTGCGGGGAGGAGCGGGTGATGGTTTTTACCATGAATAGTAAGGAGGGCGTGGATCCGGATGTGTTGCGACCGGGTCGGGTCGACGTGCATATTAACTTCCCGTTGTGCGACTTCACGGCGTTTAAGAGCCTAGCCGTTAGTCATCTCGGGTTGCGGGACCATAAGTTGTTTCCGCAAGTGGACGAGATTTTTCAAACCGGGGCGAGGTTGAGCCCGGCCGAGATATGCGAGATCATGATATCGAATCGGGGGTCGCCCAGTCGGGCATTGAAAACGGTTATTACGGCTTTGCAGGGTAATTTGGCGAGCCGGGTGGGCAGGCGGTTGAACGGGTGTGGGTCGGGTCGGGTTAGGGATGAGCCGTCGACGGGGGAGTCGGGTTTGTTTCTGAAGGACGAGCATAGTGGAATTCATCCTATGAAGGAGATCAAGAATTTGTATGGGTTTCTGAGGGCGAAGAGTAGTCGGAAGCCCTCGATCGATAGATTGGACGTTGATTTGAGTAATTCGAGTTCGATCCATGGGAGCTGAGTCGAGTTTAGTTGGGTCGGATTTGGATCTAAATTGGATCCTCGTTTCTTTTTACTTGGTGTTTTTATATAGTAGATCTTTGTTTCATTTTGCTTAGGTGACATGTAAAAGATTACAATTTAGCACAAAACATTTGATTTTAGGAAAACTTTGTGGATGTAGTTTGTAGATGCTAAGAGCTTTTCATAGACAACATATCAAAGTGGTTTAACTTGTGCATTGAAGTTTTTTTTATATATATATATATATATATATATATTTTAAAATCAAGATTTTCCGTGCTTGTCACGAGGCGTCTTTTGATCATACGACAAAAATGACTCATGCGGCTATTAGCACAACACAAGCTACTCCGCCTTCGTTATTTGTCACACTAACGTCTCGATAAACGTTTTAGAGAAACAATTAAATCTTTCCAACAATCGTTACAATCATTTAGCTATCAACCTAAATTAATTGTTACTCTGGGGTGTCAATACTATGAATTTCATTGATTGAATAATAATTACAATACAATGCTTTGCTTTTCAACTTTCAATTCTTTTTAGTTATATTCGTCTAAGCACCCTTTGAAGCATAAAAATGTCAAGTAGCTCCTAATTCAAACTTAGTGGACAATTCATGGAATAAAATGAGTAAAATTTGTATTTCATATAAAGTACATGTTCATGTGAAGTCTATGCTTTATATATATACATATATATATATATATATTTGAGTTTATGGTTTTCATGTAATGATTACTAAAAATTATGTTTGTCAATATGTAATTAAGTAATTTTATTATAGACATAGTTAAATTGATGCATCTTTTTATATTGCATGGTTGTTTGATAACCGATAGTGGCACCATATTAAATGATATGCTTTATTATACCTTTTGGGGGCTATTATAAATACTAATATAACTCTAACTGCCCCGACATAATATGATATTTTTAATTACATACTTTGTTTAAGCGGGGTTATAGTTATATATATACTATATAATAAATACTATATAATAAACGTATGTGTTTATTCTTTTCTTTACGTTCTTTCGGTCTGGGCTAAATTTTCCTTAAATATTTACTTTATTTCCAGTTTCTCTTTGGGCTGGATTTATGTTTATAGTCTATTGTAGAATCTAAGCTCTTGGTTCAAAGCTTATACATAATTCTTCTAAAATGATCAAAAACGTTTCGCCTTCAATTTTAAAATGCAACATAATAATATTTACTATATGTCCCATTGTAAAACTTATTTTGTCTTTCTCTTTTTGAAATATGTCAAATTAGTTTTGGAACATTACGGAGTGAAAAAATTCTAACCGACTAAAAACGGAAGTAGCAATTTTGATATGTATTACATGGATTAAAACTTAGTTTTCCGAACATGTTTCGGTCTGTTAAATTTTAGAAATGTTTCACCACGTTTTTATACGTTTTAGACATTTCTTATATATCATAGTTGTAATGAGCATTGAAAGCAATGGCGTATCTGTGGGGGGGGGGGGGGGGGGGGGGGGGGGGTTGGGGGAGAAAAAAAATCGAATATATATAGCTTATTAGCGGAAATAAAAGAAATTAAAGAGCAGAGTATGGAGGAGCTTAGTTACGAGAATTAAGGAGCAGATTAAAAAGATAACAACAAATAAGATATGTAACAATATGTTGTACCATATTTTCGCATATGACACGTGTCAAGCTCGCAAGTCGCCAACGCACCACATTATAAACCGAAGGCTCGAATTTTACGTTATGTAGTAGCGTCCGAACTAACAAAGTTGCGTGGTTGCAGGTTAGCAGGTTAACATAGTTGCATACTTGCAAGGTAACGTGGTTGCATGCCTGCAAGGTAACGCGGTTGCGTGCTAACAAGGTAGCACGGTTGCATACTAGAACTTGGACTAGGCCTCTAAGATGGGCCGAGCCCATTAGGCCCACATTAGGCCCGTGAGGTATCTATAAATACCCCCTCTCTTGAAGGCAAATGCACACAATTCTCATTTTTACTTTCTCTCTCTAAGTCAGAGCTTTCTTTCTCTAGATTTCAGAAGTCTAGTTTCTTTCTGACTTGAGCGTCGGAGTGCCTTCGCCGGGGCATCCGGCTAGTTCACATTTTCGTGTTTCTAAGTGCAGGTTTCTCGAACTCAAAGCTAACTCATCACCAGCACGGAGCTTGAGTTAGTCTGAGGTGGAGTGCTTAGTCAGCAGGACAAAATCACCCCGCTTCAGTGGCGCCGTCTGTGGGAAACCGCTAAGTGCATTGTGAAGGGAACACCCATATTTTTCAAACATGACTAAAACCATATCATCCGAAAGGGCTAATGCAACAACCCTCAACCAACAACAAGAATCTTCGGCACGGGCCGAAGGGGTGGCTAATAATGTCCATAGTCAGCATAGGGGCGAAACATCTGTTTCAGAACAAGGCCTTGGGGCAGCTGCCCAGGTAGCAGGACAACAGACCATAGGCACTACTATTAACCCATTGCCGCCACATCATGTGGCGCAATTGATTCAAGCATTACAAGCAACACTTGGAGGAGCGATACCTTTCGTCCCACTAGCACCAGCCACTCGACTTGAGACTCGAGCAAGGACAGAGCAGCTTGCACAAAATTCTCGTTCACGCGATGCTCATGCAGCGGGACGAACTCAAAGGCATTCACCTAGGCCAGAAGCAGCAATCTCGCGATCACCTAGGGTGACCCATCAACGACCGTCTTACGTGCGTGGGACGTCTCAGCATGTAAGGCTAAATGATGAACGAAGAACCCCTGAACCACGCGGAAGGCGTGTTGATATAGAGGATGAGGTTAACTCTTATGATAGAGCTCGAAGAGAAAGACATATCGAAAGAACTGAGAGGTATGATAGAAGATATCCTAGTCCTACTAGAAGAGAGCATCACCATAACCATCATGAGACGACTCCAACAAGGTACGTAGAAGATAGAAGAAGATCGATGGGTTATAATCAGAATGATGGTAGGATTACCGAGCCTTCACCTTTCTGTGAGGAGTTACGAAGGGTTGTCTTGGGAAGAGGCCAAGATATCCCAAATATGCCCAACTACAATGGCACCACTGATCCGGCATCACACCTACATGTACTAGATGGCATTCTAAGCCTGGGAGGCTATGATACTAGAGTTCAAGCACGGCTTTTTGCCATAACATTGGTCGGTGTGGCGCAGGAATGGTTTGCACGCATATCACCTGGAACCATCTATAGCTACGAACAACTACGTGATATATTTCGCTCTAAGTTTGCTACTCTCTCAGTGGACCCGTTGGACCCAGTCTATCTATGCCAATTGAAGCAAGGGGAGAGGGAGACTTTGCGCGAGTATACAAAGAAATTTAATGTTGAGATGTTGAAGGTGCAAACTCCATCACCCAGAACTATCCGAGGAATCTTGTTCAAGACATTGAGGAACAGAAAGTTGGCGAATGATCTTGTGCGTTGTCCTCCCCCTACTGTTGAACTAATTATGCAAAGATTGCGCCAAGAGATGGAAGTGGAGGAGTTGAATCTGATTAGCAAAGGCGAATACCGTGACCCAAGGAAACATAAGGTAAATGATATTCGTAAAAATGATAGGCCATGGCGAAATGGTCAAGACAGAAACAGAAGTGACAGAAGGCGAGGCAGATCTCATGTGAATTATACTCCACTAAACAGAAATAGAATGGAGGTGTACGCTGTAGCCAATCAACGAGGATTGATGAGAAAACCACGACAATTTAGAGAGACTGAAGATACGCGGAAATCCAAGGACTATTGTCGCTACCACCAGCAAAATGGGCATGATACATCGCAATGTAGAGCCCTTTTTGCAGAAATTGAACGGTTGATTAAAGAGGGACACTTGGCTGAGTACGTGCGAGATCAAAGAAGAGATAGTCCATCGGCTAAGCGAGGAAGAACGGATGATGTTACTCGTGTTGCGGAGCAGCGGAGGACTGAGGTGCCTACAACACGTGAGGAAGAAGAAAATCTCCCAGTGAGGGGAGTGATTAATATGATTTCTGGAGGACCAACGGGTGCCGACTCCAACCATGCGAGGGATAAAATCATGAGGAAACCGAGTAGTAGCGTATTCCAAAGAGATGCGTCCTTGATCGCCATGGTGGAAGAATTGGATGAGTCTATCACTTTTGATGAAACGAATCGCAAACAATTGGACCCTCAAGTAGCTGAGGCACGACAGTTAAATTGCCCTCTAGTGGTAAGTGTTGACATTGCAAACTATACGATGCATAAGGTCTTAGTTGATAACGGAAGTTCAGCGAACATCATCTTTTATGAGACATTAGAAAGAATGGCATTAGGTGAAAATTTCATGCGGAAAGTGTCAACGCCTTTATATGGGTTCGGAGGAGCAACTGTGATGCCAATTGGGGTGGTGACTTTGCAAAAATCTTTTGGAGGCCATCCAACCAGACGTACTCGGAATCTACAATATCTAGTAGTTGATACACCGTTCACCTACAACGTTATTATTGGGAGACCTGGATTGAACGAGTTCAGAGCTGTAGTATCTACCTACCACCAAAAGATGAAGTTCCCCACTCCTGCAGAAATTGGTGAAGTGATAGGTGATCACAAGGAAGCTTGGAAGTCATATGTAGCCTCTCTAAGACCGAGTAGAAAAGAGGAAGTGAATATGCTTAACACTATATGTCAAGATAGGGCGATGGTAAACATTATTGAGGCACAGAAGAATGCCAAGAAGCCTAAGGTCCTTAGGGAGATTGAGATGCAAGAAGGTGTTGAGACCTTGATTCCAAAGGAAGAGGAGAACAAAAGATTGAAGAAGTACAAGGCACAGCTGGCGCAAAATAACAAGGTGGAACCCTTAGGGGAATTTCGAGAAATATCACTTGTAAGAGATGATCCGAGCAAGGTGACCCGCATTGGCACGCGCATGCCGAAGGAGATTGAAGAGAAAATGATCGCTTGCTTATGCGAGAATTTTGACATTTTCGCATGGACAGATGAAGACTTGAAGGGAATAGACCCTAGAATAGTAGTACACAGGCTGAATGTGGACCCCCAGGCAAAACCTATCCGTCAGAAGAAGAGAAATTTCAGTAAGGAAAAGAATTTGGCTGCTGAGAAGGAGGTGGGCAAAAAACTTGTAGCGAGACACATCTACGAGGTGCGATACTCTGAATGGCTAAGCAATATTGTCTTGGTGCCTAATGCCAATCGAGATTGGAGGATGTGTGTAGACTACACAGATCTGAACAAGCATTGCCCACGCGATCCTTTCCCTTTGCCAAGGATTGATATGTTGGTAGACTCGACGGCGGGCTGTGCTCTATTGAGCATGGTAGATGCACAGAGCGGATTTCACCAGATTCTGATGGCCGTGTACGATATGTCAAAAACGGCTTTTGTGACTGATAGAGGAGTTTTTTGTTATCGTGTGATGCCTTTTGGGCTTAAAAACGCTGGGGCCACCTTTCAGCGTCTAGTAGAGAAGATGTTCTATGATCACATCGGGAAGACGTTGGAAGTCTACATAGATGATATACTTGTGAAAAGCATTAAAGCTGAGGATCATGTCAATCACTTGTGCGCAGCGTTTGCAATCATGCGACTATATGGAATGAAGCTAAATCCAAAGAAGTGCACTTTTGGCGTGAACGGTGGTAAGTTCTTGGGCTATGTGGTAAATCAGAGAGGAATCGAAGCTAACCCTGACAAGATTGAAGCTGTGATCACATTACCATCTCCCTGCACCGTGAAAGACGTGCAATGTTTGTTAGGACGGTTGACGGCACTTGGGCGATTTATCTCTGTGTCAGCCGAAAGAAGCCTATCTTTTTTCAAAATTTTGAAAAAGAATAGAAATTTTGAGTGGACCGAAGAATGTGAAAACGCTTTTCAACAACTCAAGAGTTATTTGGCAACGCCACCTCTTCTGGCGAAGCCAACCGAATGAGAGACTTTATACCTTTATCTGGCAGTTTCTCCCAATGCTATTAGTTCTGTCTTGCTACGCGCAGAGGGGAACCATCATCTACCTGTGTATTACATTAGCAAAGTGCTACATGGAGCTGAGTTGAACTATATTGAGATTGAAAGATTTGCTCTTGCCGTAGTGCATACGGCAAGGAAGCTGAGACCATACTTTCAAGCGCATCCAATTGTTGTTTTAATGGACAAGCCATTAAAGCAAGTTCTGACAAAACTAGAAACATCAGGAAGATTGATCAAGTGGGCCATCGAACTTAGTGAGTATGGCATTGAATACAAACCGAGGGTGGCGATCAAAGCACAAGTCTTGGCTGACTTCGTCGCTGAAGCATTTGGAAGAGAAGAAGTAACCGTGCAAGATCAAGTGTTGAACGTAGAGGGAGAATTGTCCACTATTCCATGGACACTTCACGTAGATGGATCCGCAACTACTTCAAAGGGAGGACTAGGGATTTATATACGGTCCCCCGAAGGAAGGGAATATGAGTATGCAGTCAGCCTCAACTTTGCGGTGACCAACAACGAAGCTGAATATGAGGCGATACTGGCTGGACTTGGAATGTGCAAATCTCTAGGGATTACCCATCTGGCAGTGTTCACGGATTCCCAGCTGGTGGCGAATCAATTCATTGGCACGTATGAAGCCAAGGAGGAGACTATGATAAAGTACCTGGCTAAACTGAAAGAAGAAGTAGAGTCTTTCACGTTGCTCACCCTTAGCCAAATACCGAGGTCTGAAAACATCAAGGCGGATGCCTTATCAAGATTTGCTAGCTCTACTGATGTTTACATAGAGCGGAGAGTGGTGCTTCTAGCAGCCGACAAACCAGCCATTGGTAAGACCCGCAATATGGATAAAGCTGTTGCGATGGAGTTCATTTTGCCGGTAACAGAAGAACCAAGTTGGAAGGATGATATTATCCGATATCTGAAAGATGGAGTCATGCCAAGTGACCCATTGGCGATAAGAAGATTGAGGTACAACTCAGCCCGCTTTGTTATTTTCAATGGAGAATTATACAAGAGGTCGTTTGAGGGACCATTGTTGAAGTGTTTGACCCATAGGCAAGCTGAATATGTGATGGACGAAGTACATGGAGGATGTTGTGGCAATCATGCTGGCGGGAGATCCCTGGGCCAGAAGATCATGAGGCAAGGATACTATTGGCCTACCTTGTTCAAGGATGCGACCGAATTTGTGAAGAAGTGTAAGAGTTGTCAATTACATGCACATTCTACTCATGTACCAGCCCAACTTTTGCACCCATTGGAGGCGACTTGCCCGTTTGATCAATGGGGAATTGATATTGTTGGACCTCTCCCTGCTGCGAAGAACGGGAAGCGATTTATGGTGGTAGCGGTTGAGTATTTCTCTAAATGGGCTGAGGCTGAGGCTTTGGCAACCATTACAGAGAAGAACATGATAGAATTCATTTGGCGCAACATCATTTGCCGATTTGGTCTTCCTAGAGTGATAGTATCGGACAATGGGAAGCAATTCACGGGTTCAGAGATTACTTCTTGGTGCGAGGAGCTAAAAATCAAGCAACATTTCACCGCCGTCTCGAATCCACAAGCTAATGGGCAAGTGGAGTCAACGAACAAAACCCTAAAAGATTATCTGCAGAAGCGTCTGACACATATTGGGGGAGCATGGCCAGAAGTATTACCGAGCATCTTGTGGGCGTATATGACAACCTCAAAGCGAGCAACGGGAGAGACTCCTTTCTTGTTGGTCTACGGTTCGGAGGCAGTGGTACCGGTTGAAGTTGGCATGACAACACATAGAATGGAAACGTACAATCATGAAGAAGCAGCAAGACTGAGAAGAGAGGACTTGGACATGATTGGAGCAGTCAGAGAAGAAGCGTACCAATGCTCGTTAGCAAACAAGATAGTGATGGCTAAAGCTTACGACCGCAAGGTTCGCTTTAGAACAAGTGGGCGACTTGGTTTTGCGAAAGGTGGAAGCACGTAGGCACGTTGGCAAGTTACAACCAACATGGGAAGGTCCGTTCAAAGTAATCCGAGCAAGTGCAAAGAGATATTACTATTTGACTTCTATGGCCGGGAAGGCTTTGAAAAGGCCTTGGAATATTCAGAACTTGCGCCGATACTACACATGAGGATCCAGCAATAGACAATCTACAAGAGACATAATTATTGGATTAATAAAAGCATATGATTATACAGATGGTCGTAGTTTATAAGTAGCTTTAATTTTTGCGAATGAGCGAGGTCCCGACTTGTGGGACTCGGTGTAATTAAAACTTTAATGAACTACGGAGACTTGATTCCCAATTATAAGGGATACGTAGGCAGCTTGTCGTGGCCGCAAGTGCAGTCTTAAAATAAATAAAAAATCTTTTCGGCCCGTCACTTTCCTTTTTCTGTGCAGATCTCCGCAAATCGCTGATTGAAGTACTACTTCATATCGTTTGATGGCTCAATCAGACAAACAATGGAGATTGTACAGTACCACAGCAATATCAAAAAGTTAATAAGTCACATGTAAACTAGGTGAAGAGCCTACACTACAAGAATGTTTAATTTTAGCTTGGTGAAGTAGCGAGCAAAAATCCCGAAGCCACGTATTGCAACGCAAAAATCGCTTACAAACTAGATAATCCGTAGCAAATATATAGCAGCAAAATTTGTAAGCGAAACCTCACTTGGAAACTAATTTGCAAGTAAATATTCGCTTGCTAAAAGCAAAATCCCTTTTACGTGCCACATCAGCAGCCACCTGCTTCCAAGCAAATGCTAGCTGCTTTTCTTCATTAAAAAATGACTAATTAAAAGAAAAAAAATATAAAAAAGTGGTAAAAAACTAAAATAAACACCCTAGTTATAACCATTTAATTCATAATAAAAATTGCTTCATTAAGTTTTTTTATATAAGAAAGGAGGGGAAAATGGCTCCATTAAATTAAGAAAGTAAAAATTAGTAAGAATTTGTTTTCTAATTAAAATAGTGAAATGACAATCTCATATTAGAAATGGAGTAATTATATTTGAGTAATTAAAATTAATTAAGTAAAATGGATATTAAACAAATAAAAAAGAATAAGAAATGGAGTAATTATATTTGAGTAATTAAAATTAATTAAGTAAAATTGATATTAAACAAATAAAAAAAAGAATAAATTCCACGTATTAAGTGGGAAGCGGCTTTTCGCTAGCTAACTCCACATCAACAAAGTTAGCCAGCGAAAATCATGTAGCTGATTTTGTTTTTTTTTTGTTTTTTTTAAATGCATGTGTTCAAAATACCAGGCTCAAACAAAAGTAACATACAAAAAACATAATTAACAGAAGCAGGAAACTTGTTGCTATATGTTCTGCAAGGAGAAAAATAAAACCTGCAAGCATAAATCCATAAAAAGGCTTGAAAACATGTTGTTTGTCAACTGCTAAAGCATAAAATAGCTGGAAAAAAAAATAAGGATAGCCAATTGTATACTGCGTCGCTGCCAATTGTGATACCTACAAACTCCCTGGACAACCTTATTTATTTTCCCGAAAGGAATATTGGGGAGGGTTCTCACATGGTCCCACATTTCGGGACCCAATCTTCGATGCAACGGCATATCAGTTTCAACCCTCTCATTGGTAAAATCTGTAGTATTCCATATTCATTCATGATCGGTGGGGAGAAATCGTCGATGACGATCAAACCAGGAGTGTTTCTTTCCATTTGGAAGCCAAAAAGACTTTGTGTGCTCCATGCAATATGGACAAGCAAACTTACCATGGGTACTCCACTGCGATAGCATACCATAAGCTGGAAAGTCACTAATGGTCCACATCACATGAGCACGCATAACAAAAGTATCTTTGCGATAGCTGTCGTAAGCATGAGCTCCATGCTCCCACAATGTCTTTAGTTCATCAATGAGCGGTCGTAGCAGCACATCGATGTTCTTTCCAGGACTCGATGGACCAGAAATCAATAAACTTAGAAATATATACTCTTTTCTCATGCACATACCTGGGGGAAGATTGTAGGGGGTCACGAAAACTGGCCAGCATGAATATGCATTAGAAGAATTCCCCCAAGGACAGAAACCATCGGTGCAAAGTCCGAGCCTGACATTTCTTGCCTCTTCTGCGTAATCGGGATACGTTTCGTCAAAAGTCTTCCATGCTTCAGCGGCAGCAGGGTAAATCATTGTATCGTTATCCCCACGACATTTCAAATGCCACGTCATATGTTCAGCAGTGCCGCGAGACTTGTACAACCTTTGCAATCGGGGGGTCAGTGGAAAGTACCACAGTATCTTTCGTGGGATGTGTTTGGCACGACGGCTTATATTCGACCGTTCCTTCCATCTTGGTGTTTCACACGCAGGACAAGCTGCGTAAGCAACACTTTCGTAGGCACCGTAATAGACGAAACAATTATTTGGGCACACATCCAATTTTATGCATTCCGTACCTAAATCTTTTAGTAGTCGCTTACAATGGTAGAAAGTATCGGGATTTTGTGTCGATCCTCAAAACTTAACAAGCTTCTCGAAACTTCTAGAGCATCATCACAACTACTTTCAGTCCAATTGTTCTTTATCTTCTTCGCCATGAATTTGGCAACCCATTCTAATACAGTCATCTCAATTCCGTCATGAATCTTTTCCTCCGCTTTCTGTAACATTGCAAGAAATGCTCATGCTTGGTCGGATGGCTCAACATCAGTTGTCAGTATATTGTTATGAATATTTGCAAATTGTCCCCCAAATGCATCGTCAACCAAGTCTCTCAAACGACAAGCGTTAGAAGGACCAGTGTCGTATGTATTTTCAAATCGCCCATGATCTACATTACCAGATGACTGTCCAACGTCATATGTATCCGGCTCTGTATTGCTGCCATACGTAGTCTCACCATGACAAAACCATACATAATAATGTGGAACAAACCCCTTACTGTATAGGTGACATCTAATCTCGTCGATTTCGAAAAACTTGCTGTTACGACACTTTGCGCAAGGACACCTAACCATTTCCCGATCAACAAGACTAGGTTGATCGAATACGTATCGCAGAAAACTTTCACCACCCCATAAAAAAGTATTGTTAATATTACCACCACTCACCCTATCATACATCCAACTCCGATCAGGATTGTTGTTCATTTTCGATCTACACATATAACAACAAACACCACCCAAATTTATTACAAATTTCTAAGCAATGCTAAATTAAAGTACGTAAATTAAAATATTCACTGACAAATTAACGAAATAAAGTTGTTAAAAGAGAATACGTACACAAAACACACATCTTCGACTCAAGCTTGTTAGTAGAGAAGAACGCTATAATGGTGTTAGAATTTTTTTTGGGGATGGAAATCTAAAATGGGGAAGGTTTTTTTTCGCAAGGAGTGCAAAATTCTAGATCTGAAATTTGAGGCTACAATTTACGAAAAAGAAAGAAATAGGACAGTTAAGATAACAAAAGTATTGCAACAGAAAATTTGCTAGCTGGTGGGGTTGGTGTAAATTTGCTTCCACATTTTCGCTAGCTAGTTGCTGACTGGACGATATTGCTAAGCAATATTCGCTAGCCGCTTCACACGTCACTGATCCGCACCTTCTATCTCTTTTGTGCTTCTTCGTTTGTGCTTCTTCGTAAACCACGTCATCAATCCGTGTGACGTGGCTACCGAAAATTCGCTAGCTAATTCTGTAGTAAATTGAAAATCAGTCCTTATAAATACTTCACTCCCACCCTTTCCTTATTCATAAAATCACTCATTCACCATTTCATTCCCACCATTTCCTTATTCATAAAATCACTCATACACCATTTCATTCTTTAGATCTATATTCTTCATATATATATATATATATATATATATATATATATATATATACCTTATCATTATATAACCACTTTTAATTTATTACATACATTTCATTCTTTATTTTTAAAATTTTGATTCATCTTTTGTTTCACTTTATTTATTTTTACTTTGATTTTTGTTTGGCCACAATTTTTTTTTTCACTTTGATTTATCTTTTGTTTCACTTTATTTATTTCAACTCCGATTCTTCTTTTGCTACAATTATTTTTTCCGTTTGATTCATTAATATACCTTTTTTTATTTTTACCTTTACTTCATCTTTTGCTATACTTTTTATATAGTTTTTGTTAGTTTCTACATATTTTCTTTTTTGATATTTTTTCCTAGGTTTTATGATTATGTCACAAATTAATTTTATGTTTAATGTACAATGGCTACTTTTGCTAATATGATTTATATATATAATGTAATTGTGAGTGACGTTTATATGTAATATAAGTATGATTAGGTAATAAACTGTTTTCAACCTATTAATTAATAAGCAAGCAAAAAAAAACCTATTAATTAATAAATTGGCGCCTGATTTGCCGCCATTTTTTTTTAATTATTCTGAAACGAAATCAGCTAGCGATTATTTGCTAGCTGATTTATTTCAAATATATTTTTGCAGCGGTACATCATTTCAAATTTTTCGTATGTATAGATATTTGGCGAGCGAAATTTCGCTAGCTGATATTGTATAATACAAGAATATTACATACACAAATGAAATACGAGAATGTTTATTTATAAAGTCTGAAAGCGGAGTTTTGCTAGCTAACTCCCACGTAGGACATATTGGCGAGCCAATTTTCGCTAGCTGAAGTCCACGTAGGATTGATTAAATTATTTTCCAAGTGTATTCTGCTACCTCCTTTTCGCTAGCTATTTTCTGTTTTCGCTAGCTAAGCTTGCGTGGCAATTATCGCTAGCTAAATCTCTTGCAAGGTTTGCAGGAATTTTTCCGCTCGCTATCCCTTAGCTTCAACACCTATTGCTGGGAAACGTGGCAATCAAATTTTTGGTAGCTAAAAATGCAATCAGCTAGCGAATTTCTTATATTGCTACGGAATATGACAAAGCTAAAATGCAACATTCTTGTAGTGCTATTGGGTGAGAATCCCATAAAGTAGGGATATAACGTAAGCCCTACCAAGCCAAACTAGGTGAAGAGCCTATTGGGTGAGAATCCCATAAAGTAGGCACATAACATAAGCCCTGCCGAACCGAACAAGTTAGAGAGCTTATTGGTCAGATACCACATAAAGTAGACCGTCGCGTAAGCCTGATTGATAAAAATAAAATGAAGACATTTGGAGACAAGGACGAGCAAGCAATCTACTTCTGTAATTCAAAGACTCATCACATCTCGGAATATTGTCCTACCAGCACGGTCCGACGCCTTTATATGACCACAAAATATAAGAGAGAATCATGGAAAAAATGCTTCAAGAAGGTGGTAGTCTCAACTTCAAGTTTCAGAATGCAGCCAGAAGAAGGTTCAGATTCTTTAGAAAAACTGCTCCAATTGAGGAAGACTAAAAATAAATTCCATACATGGATAGAAAGCCTCATGAGTCTTCTTTCTAATGAAATAAGCCATAGGTCATTTGAAAATTTGTGGAGCGAGTTATGGCTATTTCCGTGGGACTGCGCAAAGTGCTTTGAAATATGTCAAATGCAAGTTTTTCGGCACTCCTTAGAAAAACTGCTCCAATTGAGGAAGACTAAAAATAAATGCCATACATGTATAGAAAGCCTCATGAGTCTTCTTTCTAATTAAATAATCCATAGGTCATTTGAAAATTTGTGGAACGAGTTATGGCTATTTCCGTGGGACTGCGCAAAGTGCTTTGGAATCTGTCAAATGCAAGTTCTTTGGCACTCCTTAGAAAAACTGCTCCAATTGAGGAAGACTAAAAATAAGTGCCATACATGGATAGAAAGCCTCATGAGTCTTCTTTCTAATGAAATAAGCCATAGGTCATTTGAAAATTTGTGGAGCGAGTTATGGCTATTTCCGTGGGACTGCGCAAAGTGCTTTGAAATCTGTCAAATGCTAGTTCTACGGCACTCCTTAGAAAAACTGCTCCAATTGAGGAAGACTAAAAATAAATGCCATACATGGATAGAAAGCCTCATGAGTCTTTTTTCTAATGAAGTAAGCCATAGGTAATTTGAAAATTTTCTTCATGGATTTACAGCTGGTTTCCATAAGAATGCGCAGACTGCTTTCATCGTTGAGCATGAGCGTCGCGTCATATTGCTCCAGATTTTCGAAGAGATACAACAAGATGTTAGATTATTTCTAATAATCTATTTAGTGGACAAATAAATTGAGACAATTATATTTAAGCTAATAAATATATTGGGCTAATTAAGTGATCTAAATTAAGGAGCTCAATTAGCATCTAATTAAGTATGGACTTTGTAATGTGTAATATCCAGTAGGAGTCTAATTAGGGTTTATGGGTTCTAATTAGATTACTATATAAGGCTCGGGTTTTGGTCCCCAAGACAATTCTTGAAACACTCTCCTCCTCTTTTCCCATCAATTGAGCGAGATCCCATCGAGAACTAGAATTTGTCTGTGGAAGACCGAAGTCCTCACCGTTCTCTCGTAAAAGCTAATCTGTATGGATCAAGGTACGCTTATCGATTCATGACTTATGAATTTCTTTATGGTTTAACATGTGGCGATCTTGGATACGTGATTTAATTCATGATAAAGTATTTAATCCAACAAGTGGTATCAGAGCCACCATGTTAAATTATATTGAAGTTTTGAGGCTTTGGCTTCGTGAAATTGATTATTCTTACGTGAATGTGCAATAGATTCTCGGTGTGTTGAATGATCATTCATATTTTATTGAATAATTGTTCAAATATGTGTTCTATTATTGCAAGTTTTGTGCATAATTAATTGCACAAGGATTCTAGACCATATTTTGGAAAAGATAACTTCTTTCACAATTGCTATTAATTCCCGTGAATACTTGTTAAAGGAAATTATATATGTGTGTACATATTTCCTTCAGAGTTCATAGTGATTTTTATTTAAAAGGTGAAGGTATGCAATTCGAATTCCATGTGGATCAAGTTCTATGGTATTTGGAAAGGAAATTAAAATTCCATGCTCTCTTAATAAGTTTTTGATTCCATCACGGAACCATGTACATGAATTGGTTAGAGTTATGTAAGAAGAAGTATTTTTCTTTTCTTTTCTTGCTAATGACGTGCATATTTTTGCACAAGGATTGAAGGTTGGAATCAACTATTTTGTCACCCGTTAAGCTACCCGATTAATGAAGATCAAAATTGATTACTTTCACTTTGCAAATTCGGTGAAAATTTGCCAAGTGAAACTCTAAGGAATTCTTTTGCTTCAGACTATCGAAACAACCTTCATCAGTTCCTTTTTTCATAAAAGAGTATCGTATTTACCCCTTAAGTGGTTGTTTACTTTGGAAAAAGAATTTTGTTCAAAATTCTTGTTCAGATTAATTTGGGCATAAGGAAATCCAGTATCTTTTAAGAGACTAATTGAGTTTTATTTTGCTACAATTCGGAACTAAAGCTCAATTTTAGTAAACGTTGATCCCAACGGTGTCTTATCCTTTTTTCACCCCAAATTTCTAAAGTTTTCGTTAATCGGTTTAATTTGGAAAAGTACATTGATTAAATTATGTGACTTATGTGTAATGTCTAAAATCTATGCGGAGATTAATCGTCCCAACGGAAGGTTAATTTTCTTGCCGGATAACGACATTAGTTAATAAATATTTGACGAGTTAGGATTTATCCATGCATATAATATTTCGTCTTAAAGGAAGTTATATCATTGGCAGGATTTTGTTGTCAAATAATTATTAATGGTAAAAAATAAATATGTGGTAATTAAGGTATTCATGCATATAGTATATCGGCCCAACGAAAGATGTATTATTGGCAGAAATTTATTATCAATATTTATTATTCTGGTTTGAGAGTGCCACTTACAACTGTTATTTTTGTCTAAGGACTAAATTTCGGTGTTGTGTTCGGTATCTCATAAGGAATCACCTAACTTCAGTTCTTCACATAATTTAAATCATTGGTCTTGTCATTATGAGGTTGCATAAAATAAAGTAAATTTATATTTTCGGATTAAGTGCCCTTTATGTGTGTTTAAAGCATATTATTTTTGTGCTTTTGGTTAATATATTTTCTGTATCTGCCATCTTAAATGTGATCATATAGATTGTCCGATTAGGATTTGATATGTTGCGTGTCTTTGTTAATTATGCATAAAGGTGTTTTATGATGTATGGTGATACAGTTCATGACTATATTTTTATAGTCATAATTTGGTAATTTGGATTGGGCACTTTCTTAAAACCCTGTGTCCTTTATTTTGAAATAGATGGGTTGAAACAGAATGTTGCCAACGTAGCCTCTTGTGTTTTAATTTATTTATTTTGAGATAATATGATGTGTGTGTTTCTTGTTTATGCGGTTGATGATCGGCCCTACGAAAGGTCTTTGATTGGCAAAATAAGGGATGCACTTGCGGGAATGATGTGTAATAATTATAAGGTTTCCATGTGGACAACATATCGGCCCAACGGAAGGTTGTTGTTTGACAGGATTTATTATTAGCATTTGATTTCTGCATGGAGAGTACCACTTTCAAACTGAGCTTTCTGTCCAACGACTAAACCTCAGTGTTGTGCTAGGTATCTTGTTTCAATGGGCCCACCACACTTCGGTTGATTGAAATTTATGTCTTACGTGATTATTTTAGTAAACTTTGCATGTTATGATATGAATTTCTATTAAGTGAGCTTATGTAATCTATTTGTCTTTTATTAGTTATTATTTCTGCTGTCAATATTATTGCCGACATAATCTAAATTTTGTTGCTTAACGGCACAACTTAAGAGCTGGAAAGAGAGCATTATGTTAGTTCTCTGTTGCATGAATTTAGACTTAGTGTTAAGGATAGAACAACCTACTTCTCTTACAGAGACAAGTTAAAGTGGGAAGGTTCTAATCACTCCAGTCTGAATATACTAAAGCGCGGCGTTCCAGAAGTATTTAGGTTCGGTATGTCATATGTGGTATTTGTGAATTTTTTCCTTCAAGAAAATAAAACGTTTTGTAAAGAACGAAAGGGTTGTGGCAAGCATGCTTTTAGCTAAACTTGTTCACATAAAGTATAAGGATGAAGAAAACATTAGGGAGCACATTTCAGAGTTGTCTAACATTGCTTCAACTTAAGGCACTAGCTTGATCTTCTTGATCACTTGCTTGTGCATTTGGTACTTGTATTCTTTCCTGCACACTTTGGTCAGTTTATAGTTTAACTATAATACTGATAAGGATAAATGGACTCTTGATGGTTCATTTATATTCTGTGCAAGAAGAGGATAGATTGAAGCGTGAAAAGACAAAAGGTGCTCGAGTTGCAATTACCTCCAAGAGCATTAAGTAAAAGAGGACTGAAAATAAGGTTACTACAGTGAGAACTTCACAAGCCAAGACTCAAGATAAACAACTTGTTTGTTTCTTTTGTGAGACACTTGGGCATGTGAAGAAGGATTGTTCCAAATATGCCAAATACGTCTTATGGCGTGCAAAGAAAGGGTTGGATTCAGAGTCAATCGTCAAGTGATGATGAAAGAATCATCTATATGGGGCGATGACAAAATAGTTTTTAGTTGAAGAAATTGGCATTCTTAGAATATCTTTTGAGACTAGTCATTTAGTTGAATTAAGAAAGACTTATGTAGTTCTGTTATTTAGACGGGTATGGTTTTATTTCTTTTGGACAAATTTGGTAATTCTTGTTCATTTAGAAATAATAAATTTAGTATTTTACTTAATTCTATTTTGGTTGCGACTAGTACTTTGATTGATAAACTATGTATGCTAAAACAACTGTTTCATTTAATAAAACCCTGCAAATAAAATCAAGAGGCACTAAAGGTCTGTAGTATAAATAAGTCCTTCCTTGAGACAGGAAATCTGAGATATCTTGAGGATGTTGTATTTGAGGGGGGAGACAGTGTTGTCTTTGCAAGACAACAATGAGGACTCACATATGGAATCCCTGCCCAATATCAAGAGCTTGCTTCAAAAGAGCAAACACAACAACCTCAAGAGGTAGTGTCAAGTATGTGATACAAATAAGTATTCATGTCAATAGTATCACAAGTATCATCAAGTCATTGCCTCGTGCAATTTTAAGTTTAATACACTTGATACTTGTGTAAATCATTAGTTCAGTGGGAGTAATTTATACTCTTAATGCTCAGTGTTAATGATATACTTTTCTAAATAAAGGAGATACAAAAGATTCATTTTTCTTTGAAAATTAAAACTTTTGTATGCTCAAGCTTGTATGCATTTAGATTTAGCGTACGCAATTGATATGTTGGGCAATTACTTAAGTGAACCCGTATGGATCGTTGGATTGCAGCCAAATGGGTTATAAGGTACTTAATAGAATAAAAGATTACATGCTCATCAATTGTAAGTCAAAAAATTAGGAGATCATTTGGTATTCTGACTACAATATGGGGTTGCCAAAGGATCCAATTCTTGTTATTTCTATATGCTATCAAATAAAGCTATATTCTGGGAAGGTGTTCAGCAGACACTTATAGGTTCTTTCAGGATAGCATTATAGTTTATAACTTGTCATGTGGTAACTAATTTTGTGATATGACTGTGAAATTTGTCACAAGGCTGCAAGTTGTGGATAAGTTTTGGAAGACCGCTAAAGGTTTATGGTGACAATATATTACAGTTATATGTTTGAACAATAGGAGTTCTTCAAATTCTAGCCACATAGATATTGAAGTACCTAATTGTTATAAGAGAATTCAGAGTTAGTTAGTGTTTAATGAGCGTATGGAAACAAACGTATTGCTAGCTTACCCACTTATAAAGGTTTGACACTCAAGGTCTTTCATGAGCATATTGCTTACACGAGTGTTGTCTTATTTTATGATATACAGTTTTAGTGGGAGTTTGTTTCATGTGTTTGGCTCATTTATTGACACGATATATTGGTTTATGTATGTTCAGTTTTCTGCAGAAAAGGTTGATGGTTTTCTTATTATAGCTCTGAATATTTTATTATTTATCTTTCAATTGTGGTTTGACATAAGGTTTGAAAGACTAAGGTTGATCTCAATAAAGACTTAGGACCGATTGGAAATAGGCATGATTCAGATCACATTGCATGTAATTTCTAGTTACACATCCATGCTTGATCTATGTCATTGAATATATTTGGCATGTGTGATCATTGAGGGTCGAGTTACGATAAATGTAACAAAGGCCGCTTTGGTTCCATGTTGGTATAGGAGATGGACCAGATTGATTCAAGAAGATGCTTCAGTATTAGCAAATTCGGTGCGCACCTATGGTTATTAATGTAATTGTCATTTGGATTCAATTTATAGTCCAAGTGGGAGATTGTTAGATTATTTCTAATAATCTATTTAGTGGACAAATAAATTGAGACAATTATATTTAAGCTAATAAATATATTGGGCTAATTAAGTGATCTAAATTAAGGAGCCCAATTAGCATCTAATTAAGTATGGACTTTGTAATGTGTAATACCCAGTAGGAGTCTAATTAGGGTTTATGGGGTTCTAATTAGATTACTATATAAGGCTCGGGTTTTGGTCCCCAAGACAATTCTTGAAACACTCTCCTCCTCTTTTCCCATCAATTGAGCGAGATCCCATCGAGAACTAGAATTTGTCTGTGGAAGACCGAAGTCCTCACCGTTCTCTCGTAAAATCTAATCTGTATGGATCAAGGTACGCTTATCGATTCATGACTTATGAATTTCTTTATGGTTTAACATGTGGCGATCTTGGATACGTGATTTAATTCATGATAAAGTATTTAATCCAACACAAGATTCTATCATTACACCTACATGAATACATCTACACAAGTGCGCAAGGGAAGAGAGACAGTGAGTCTCTATCATTACACAAATTTTAAGCAAAGGAGCAGCAATCAAAATCAATACCATTCAAAAGACAGTACCATGAAATTGTTAAAACAATAGGATGAAATTCCGATAAATGATTGAGAGAGCCAACTAATGGACCAACACTTCCATGCATGAGGATACAAGTCTTGGCGACAACAAAATACAAAAGACAAGAAGATGAATACTAAAATCATTTATTAAAGATGCCAAATCGGCAACTTCATATTATTCAGCAAAACAAAGGTACGATGCAATTCAAAAATCTAGGGAAAACAATAGACTGAAAACAAAGAACAAGAAAA
Source organism: Linaria vulgaris (assembly GCA_948329865.1). Taxonomy (NCBI): domain Eukaryota; kingdom Viridiplantae; phylum Streptophyta; class Magnoliopsida; order Lamiales; family Plantaginaceae; genus Linaria; species Linaria vulgaris. The sequence continues at coordinate 876,292 of OX415252.1, forward strand.
GCAAGAAAAGTCTTCAATAAGCTGGGATTTTCAGCTGCAACACCATCATCTGTCATCATCTCAGCCACACCAAAATTTTTGTTAACAAAACCGTTGGTGGTCGCAAGATGAGCCATTAGTCCGGTAACATCAGCATGTAGTGGCGAGAGTGGAACATGCTCCAGCTCTTCCATTTGATGTGAGATAAAAGCCATAGTGGCATGATCTTCATCAAAAGTAGTTGCGGCATCTTCCTTCTTGTCAGTCCAGAGGTCTTCCTCCCTAATGAGCGGCTCAAAAACATCCTCGTCCAAAGAAGGCAAAGGGGCAGGCTCATCCGGGGAAGTTAGATCAGCCTTCTTCCACACACTCACAAGGCTTTTATCAAAATCTTCTGCAAGTATCTTCAAGGTTTTCAGCTGCTCCAATGCCAGGTCAAATGCCTCAAACACAATGTTTCCGCATCTCAAATAGATGCCTTCAGCGAAAGTATGCTACCTCATGAACTCCCTCGCAATGCTCAGTTTCAGATCGGTACTCACTTCCTTAGACTTCTCTTCAGCTGCTTTGAGCAGCCTATCTTTCTCTCCCAAGTCTTTGATGAGTGCGTCAATCTCAAGTTTCAAATCAGAGGTTGTTTTATCAGATTTGATTTTCATCTCAGATAGTGCCGACTCAAACTCCTTACTCTCAGCCAGATAATAATTCGAGTCTGATTTTGCTTTTTGCAAATCTTTCTTGACCTTCACCAGCTCATTAGCAAGACCAGCAACCTTATTTTCTCCACCTCAAGTTCTTGCTTTGTGGAGTCCCAAGATTGTCTCACGGCATGCACCTCAGACGATGCCTCCTTCAATTGTCTTTTAAGATCCTCACGGCTAGCATCAAGCTCATGATTTCCTCGTTTCACATAGGACAACCGCTCATCAACCGCGAATTTGGTCGCCTCGGCATCCCAAGCAAGCATCATCAGACATTCCTTCAGCGCCAGATATATAAATGAGTATTGGAAAAGAAACATTACCGATGTATCGTGCAAAGCTACCTCACGACAAATATCTGCAACTTTTCACTTGCGGATGACCATATCACGATTCAAGGATGGCCATGCTTTAATCGTTGAAGCCATGGCAGCAGAATCAGTGAGCACACTATCGAACAAAGTGAGCGAGGTTTTCCCAAGCTCGATGCTTCGAAACCCGCAAGATTCTTTAGGTGGCGGCGGTGGGAGAACCTGGTTGTCAACATCATGAACCATAGGTCTTTTCCCGCGAGTGCGATCCTCCTTCTCAACGCTCCCCGCATGCCTTTTCTGGGTAGAAGCCTTACTGGCTCCAACGATGGATGAACCACTTAAAGGGACGCTAGATGCCATGCTGGCATCATCACGAGTTTGACGCCTAAAGTCTTGACTAAGAGTTGCGCCAACACGAGTACCTTGACTCTCATTTGGACCTCTTCTTTCGTACGAGCGACGATCCTCGTCCCTAGGGCGTGCGTCATGCTTGGTACGATCATCTTTTTTACGCATGGCCTGATTGAATCTCTCGAATCTCGCCATCAATAATCTTCCTACAAGAAGCGAATCAAAGATAAGAGTGTGATTGCATCAAACAGTGGAAAGATAAAAGTAAAATAAGATATCTACCCAAGTTTCTCTTTTCCTTGTCAAACAGCACCGGTGATAATCCACCGGCGCTAAGGATGCATTCCTCAATCAATATATCTGGCTCAAAAGTCACCAAAGGCAGCTTCTCTAAAAATTCAGGCGCAAAGTTCGACCTCGGAGTGTCATCTATTTTAACTCGACCATGGTGCCACACTTTTGGAAAGTCGAAAACTACATCTTTTGGAGGTTTAATAAACACAAAACGATGTTTCCACCCTTTAGTTCCTGGCGTTCTAATATTCTTCAAAAACTTGCGTTTCTTTTTAGTAATGCAAAAATAAAATCCCTCCTCCCCTTTTTGATTGGAAGTACCAAGAGAAAAAAGCTCGTGAAATTCAGCGTAGGTACAAGGTTGATTATACGCCTTCATGACAAGTATGAAACATAAGATGACACAAACGGCCTTGGGATTAAGTTGGCTTAAGCATAAACCAAAGAAGCTGACGATTGCACAGTCCTAATTTAAGCGTTGCAAGATGAACGATCATACTGCCACAAGGAGGTGTATCCATTCTATCTACAGAGTTAGGAATTATAATTTCATAGCCACGAGGGATATAGAATTCTGATCTAATTCGACTTATATTCCACTTCACTTCGGAAACAATATCAAAATGATGTGGTTTTAAGGTAGTTTTCTTTAAACTTACTGCGTCTTCATCAGAAACATCTTCAGAATCTTCGACACTATCATTTTGTTTTACCTCAACTTGGGATTCCAAAGACGGAGTGATACTTGCTAAACCTTGAAAATCAGAGGTTTCGAAATTCGACCCAAGTTTGGATAAATCACACATTTCGGTTGCAAAAAAAAAAAAAAAACTTCAGCAAAACAGATAATTACCAAATTTCGTTTGCGGGATGCAGCACGCGTTCCTACTGAATCGCGCGCTCGAATGCAAGCAAGAACCTCCGATAGCGTAGTGGAATGCAGCACGCGTTCCTACTGAATCGCGCGCTCGAATGCAAGCAAGAACCTCCGATAGCGTAGTGGAATGCAGCACGTGTTCCTACTGAATCTTGCGCTGGAATGCGAGCAAGTTCTGAGTCCGATGGTGCAGTTGAATGAAGCACGCGTTCGTACTAAATCGCGTACTAGAAAGCAGGCTTTCAAAACCCCGATCGTTGCCGTTCGCCGTGAACTCGCCTTCGTCGTCGAATGAATTTTTCTCTGGGAATAACGTTGCTAAATAGTTTTGATGATGTTGAGCAAAAACAAGCTGGTATTTATACAAGAGGAGACGCGACGGATCACTAACCAGAAATTTAAGTTTTTGAAGAAAGTAATTAACGTATTCATCACCCATCATCGCACGATATCTTGATTTAATGAAGAATGGAAGAAACGGAAGAAAGTGGCTAGCTGAGGCTTTTAAAGGTTATTAGTAGCTATTCAAATCGGAAGTAACGTGCTCCATATTAAACTAATGAGGTCACCACAATATGTATGCATATACACATAATATATATATATATATATATAGTTAATCCATCCGTTCAAAATATATACTTGATATAGATTATGTACATACACATATATCTTATAATATTACTATATCCGAAACCATGTTGATTAAGTGGAAAAGTCAACCTATGGTGTGAAATTGCAAGATAGCTCTTGAAGTTTTAAAAACTACGCATCGGTCCATAAAATTGCACAAAGGGGCATTGACATGTCAGAAATATCGCAAGTCTCCACGAGAAATTCATATGTGACTAAAGACACTCCAGAAACTTCGAAGATTCCGAGAAAAACCCAAAGAAGTTAGAAAGTTGCAAAAAGTCACATGAACACTCTAGACAACAATACTTCTAAGTGCCTTGAATTACTCACAACGCACTAAGAAGTGGGGGAATACTGTTGTACCATATTTTCGCATATGACACGTGTCAAGCTCGCAAGTCACCAACGCACCACATTATAAACCGAAGGCTTGAATTTTACATTACGTAGTAGCGTCCGAACTAACAAAGTTGCGTGGTTGCAGGTTAGCAGGTTAACATAGTTGCATACTTGCAAGGTAACGTGGTTGCATGCCTGCAAGGTAACGCGGTTGCGTGCTAACAAGGTAGCACGGTTGCATACTAGAACTTGGACTAGGCCTCTAAGATGGACCGAGCCCATTAGGCCCACATTAGGCCCGTGAGGTATCTATAAATACCCCCTCTCTTGAAGGCAAATGCACACAATTCTCATTTTTACTTTCTCTCTCTAAGTCAGAGCTTTCTCTCTCTAGATTTCAGAAGTCTAGTTTCTTTCTGACTTGAGCGTCGGAGTGCCTTCGCCGGGGCATCCGGCTAGTTCACATTTTCGTGTTTCTAAGTGCAGGTTTCTCGAACTCAAAGCTAACTCATCACCAGCACGGAGCTTGAGTTAGTCTGAGGTGGAGTGCTTAGTCAGCAGGACAAAATCACCCCGCTTCACAATATGATGTGGGGTGATCTCGTCTGCTGACTAAGCACTCCACGTCAGACTAACCCAAACTCCGTACTGGTGCTGGGTTAGCTTTGAGTTCGAGAAACCTGCACTGAAAAACACGAAGAGTCCATACCTGGGTGAACTTGGAGATTGTTGGTTTCAGACTGAACTTAGGCTGAGCCAAGCTGCCTACGTATCCCTTATAGGGAATCAAGCCGAACGTAGTTCATTGTTTCTCCGTGATAGCCATTGTTGCGCGTTGGGCTATTGGACTGTGCTGAACGGGTATGCCTTATGTTGGGCTCGAGGCTTGTTGGACCTTGCTGAACGGGTATGCGTTGTGCTGGGCCGAAGCTTATTGGGCCAAAACGAGTCGGGTGGGCCGACAATCCGTACTAGATTGCGCGTCGCACAAGAGCTTGATGGACCACGTCGCATAAGACGTCGTCGGACCGAGCGGGTCAGACATAATTTGAGCTCTTCAAGTCTAGAGAGATAAAGCTCTAACTTAGAGAGAAAAAGTCAGATATGAATTGTCTGTCTTTTGCATCCAATTGAGGGGGGTATTTATAGGTACTTCATGGGCTTGTTGATGGGCTTGGCCCATCATTGATGGACTTGTGTTGAACCTGAGAAGGCGATGATTCGAGGAGGCGACAACCCGAGAAGGCGATGACCTGGGAAGGCGATGACCCGATGAGGCGATAACCTGAGAAGGCGACAACCCGAGAATGCGACAACCTGAGAAGGCGATGACCTGAGAAGACGATGACCCGATGAGGCGATGACCTGAGAAGGCGATGACCTGAGAAGACGATGACCTGAGAAGACGATGACCCGATGAGGCGATGACCTGAGAAGGCGACAACCCGAGAAGGCGACAACCCGAGAAGGCGACAACCCGAGAAGGCGACAACCCGAGAAGGCGACAACCCGAGAAGGCGACAACCATAGAAGGTGACAAGACGACATTCTGAGAAGCCAACGACTTTCAATCCTTATCTCTTTAAGATACTAAAGCAACACCAATGACTTAGTACTTTTACGGAACTTGTCTCTTATATACTTCAAGGTGTGACACGCGGTCGAGTGAGTGGTTGCCAAATATCAATACCAAAGTATGGTACAACAGTAATCCCCCCACTTCGCAGTGTGTTATCTGAAGGAGAAGACATTGTGAAGTAGATTAGGCATTCCTTGGTTCATATTTCGCTTATCTTCTTGTTCTTGCTTGTCTTTGCCTCCAAATGTCATTATTTGGTTCTTATCTTCATGACTTACGATGATGGCCTACCTTAATAGGCTCTTTACCTAGTTTATTTCGGTAGGGCTTACATTATTCGCCTACTTTATGGGATATTCGCCCAATAGGCTCTTCACCTAGTTTATTTCGGTAGGGCTTACGTTGTTGGCCTACTTTATGGGATATTCGCCCAATAGGCTCTTCACCTAGTTTATTTCGGTAGGGCTTACATTATTGGCCTACTTTATGGGATATTCGCCCAATAGGCTCTTCACCTAGTTTATTTCGGTAGGGCTTACATTATTGGCCTACTTTATGGGATATTCGCCCAATAGGCTCTTCACCTAGTTTATTTTGGTAGGGCTTACATTGTTGGCCTACTTTATGGGATATTCGCCCAATAGACTCTTCACCTAGTTTATTTTGGTAGGGCTTACATTGTTTGCCTACTTTATGGGATATTCGCCCAATAGGCTCTTCACCTAGTTTATTTTGGTAGGGCATATGTTGTTCGCCTACTTTATGGGATATTCGACCAATATGCTCTTCACCTAGTTTATTCGGTAGGACTTATGTTGTTTGCCTACTTTATGGGATATTCACCCAATAGGCTCTTCACCTAGTTTATTCGGTAGGACTTATGTTGTTTGCCTACTTTATGGGATATTCACCCAATAGGCTATTCACCTAGTTTATTTTGCGATTTGGCTTATATTGTTCCTCGACTTAGCTTGTCCAAGATTTGATTTGTTCCATGCCTTGTTTCTCATTCTCATCGTGTCCCCTATGTAAGGGTTGGATGATCTGTGTTGTGCCTTATGCAGTGTGTGTGACTATGCTCTATCACGTTGTGTAGAGTGACGAGGTAGTGAGACACCTCTTGATTGTTGCGAGATCATGTATCTTGAACTGAGCTCTTTTTTTTGATTAGTTGATCATCGTGAATAACTTTGATAGTTGATTTATTCTCTGGAACATTGTACCCCACTTAAGTGTATTATAGGTACTTAAAAGGTGATGTCATAGTAGGCGTTCAACGCCTTGAGAGGCATTTGGTGTTGTGAGAGGCGTTCAATGCCTTGAGATGCGATCAAAGTCTTAAAATGTGTTTAGTGCTATAAGAAGCATTCTTTTGGTGTAGTCGTTTCTTGAAGCGATATTGACGCGTAAGTCACTGAATGTAGCACTATTTTGTGATAAATCTTAACGAAACATTGTTGACGCTAAGTCGCCTAATAAAGCGTTATTTTATAAGTTACTTAATAAAGCATGAAGCATTGCTGACTTGTAAATCGCTTCATGAGGCTCTTTGTAGTTTGATGAAGAGATGCTAGTTTGTAGCTTGATGTAGTTTGATCCAACATTTTCTTTTATTCGTGGAGGTAGTTGATCCATCGACATGCAACAACCATGCCATACTAGCTTTTCTTGAGTTGATGCATGCGTCTATAATAAGAGCATGAGTAACATCCCTTACTCATTTGCTTCACATTTGGGGGTCGTTTTTAATTTTTGATATGCATGCCCTCTATGAGGGTGAGCTCAATCTTCATTCTGCACATTCTCTTTGCGTCGCATTCATTCTTCAAAAGTGCATACCGCATAGAAGTCACATTCAAATTTTATGAAGCTATTCTTGAGCATCTTGGCTATTGGTTAAGCTAAGTCGTTACTAGTTGAGATTTAAAAAATCTAACTCTTCATGAGCTTTGGAGAATGACAAGTGTTCTTCAGCTTCGGGAAGCTATGTCTTTAGTTCTTGAGCATGACGGCTTAATCTTGACCTCCACTAAGTTGTATTGATTTGACCTTGTATTTGGGCGGTTGTGTGAAAGCGGGATCGTGTTGGTCGGATAAGTAGATGAAGACATATGTGACTTCGAACAATAGCGTCGGGTAATGCCAATGTTATTTTTGGAGTAGCTTGTCTTGTGTCGCTTAGATGAGTAGAATTAGCCTCGCAAGGAACGGTATCGTAAGTTTTCCCACTTCGCGGTGTGTTATCAGGCAGATGCGACAGTGAGAAGTGGATTCAATGGTTCTTTGTTTGTCTTTGTTTTGCTGAATAATATGAAATTGCCGATTTGGCATCTTTAATAAATGACTTTAGTATTCATCTTCTTGTCTTTTATAATCTGTTGTCGCCAAGACTTGTATCCTCATTCATGAAAGTGTTGGTCCATTAGTTGGCTCTCTCAATCATTTATCGGAATTTCATCCTATTGTTTTAACAATTTCACAGTACTGTCTTTTGAATTGTACTGATTTAGATTGCTGCTCCTTTGCTTAAAATTTGTGTAATGATAGAGACTCACTGTCTCTCCTCTCTTGCGCACTTGTGTAAATGTATTCATGTAGGTGTAATGATAGAAACTTGTTGTATCTCTTCGAAAATCTGGACTGGCAATATGGCATGAAGCTCATGCTCAACGATGAAAGCAGTCTGCGCATTCTTATGGAAACCAGCCGTAAATCCATGAAGAAAATTTTCAAATGACCTATGGCTTATTTCATTAGAAAGAAGACTCACAGAGCTTTCTATCCATATGTGTCACTTATTCTGAATCCTTCTCAATTGGAGCAGTTCTTCTAAGGAGTGCCAAAGAACTAGCACATGACAGATTTCAAAGCACTTTGCGCAGTCCCACGAGAATAGCCATAACTCGCTCCACAAATTTTCAAATGACCTATGGCTTATTTCATAAGAAAGAAGACTCATAAGGCTGTCTATCCATGTATGGCACTTGTTCTTAATCTTCCTTAATTGGAGCAGTTTTTCTAAAGAGTGCCAAAGAACTAGCACATGACAGATTGCAAAGCACTTTGCGCAGTCCCTCGAAAACAGCCATAACTAGCTCCATAAAATTTCAAATGACCTATGGATTATTTCATTAGAAAGAAGACTCATGAGGCTTTCTATCCATGTGTGGCACTTATTTTTAATCTTCCTCAATTGGAGCAGTTTTGCTAAAGAATTTGGGCTTTTGATTGGATCGTACGCTAAAAATTGAATTTTAGTCCCATCATTTCTCGAAGCCCATTTTCATGATTTCTTTTCACTCGTGTCTATGACACAGTAAATTATCGCGTCAGTAAGAGTTGATGGTCATTTTCGTAAAAAAAAAATAGGATTCGGAGAGTTGTTGTGCAGATAACCACTCCATCTATTTTGGTCCACTCCATCTATTTTGGTCATTTAACCCGTTTGACCAAGAACTTAAAGTCACAAAGGGGTATTTTTGCAATATCCAACGTCAATTAGGGTTAACCCGATCTTCTTTACCACACGTTAGGTCTTTGGGGACTATTTCAAAAATAACCGTTACACGTTCTTCTTTCTTAAACCAGCCGTTTCACATTACCTCCATTAGAGAGAAAGAGATCGTGCGACATGGAGGAAGAGATCGGCCGAGCGAGTCGGATCGGGAAGCTACAGTTCTCTAGTGTTGGACCAATTTGGAGGTGGATCTGATCATTCATGGAGGGAATTCGTTCGGGTCCCGTTCAATTTGGTTGTGGATCTGCTCGTGCGTGGTGAATTTATGACGGAGAAGATCGCGTTGCTGGTGTTTGTCGGCACAAGGAGGTTACGCAGCTACTGCTAGTCAACAAAAGGAAATCGTGTTGCTGATGTTCGTCGACACGAGGGATTCAGGCGTGTTGCTGTTCGTAGGTACAAGGAGGTCACGCGGGTTGCTGTTCGTTGGCGCAAGGGAGGTAGTTGCAAATCTGCTCGTTGGCACAAGGAGGTTAGGCTTGCGGTTGTTCGTCGACGCAAGGAGATTGCGCAACTGCTATTTACCGACACAAGGAGATCGCGCGGCTGCTGTTTGTTTTGCGCAAGGAGGTTGGGCTTGCTGCAACGTTGGCGCGAGGAGTAGTCGTACAGCTGTTCGTCGACCAGAGGAGATCAAGAAGTCTGCTGTTCGTGTAAGGAGTTCAGGGCCAAGCTGTTGTTCGTTGGCGTTAGTTCGCAACTGCTCGGAGTTAGATGGTGCATGCAGTTTCGAATCTCCTTTGCTTAATTGATGATTTTGTTACGCATTTAGGTCATGTTTTTCGGCAAAGGCGGAGCAACAAGCGCGAGAGAGCTTTTCTTGGTTTCGAAAGGTTGATTTTCTCCTTGCTTTGCTCCTTGTAAGATATTGTCAATGACAAAATTTTCAAGATTCAATCAAAACACGCAGAAGAAGGACAATCTTGCCAACCATGACGTAGGACCAAGTGAGAGTCAAAGGACTCGTGGTGGAATAACTCTCAATCAAGATTCAAGGCGCCAAACACGCGATTATGCTAGCATGGCATCTCGCGTCCCTTTGAGAAAACATATGGTTTGTGATGCTGACAACCATATTATCCTATCAGGTGCAGCGCTTCGGGTTCAGTTCGTGCGTCCTCAGGGTTCTCGTGCAACTTGTTAGTGTGGGATGTGTTCGTGCAAGGATAGATCATTGGCGGCGTTTATCTGTTCGTGCACAACGAAGACTTAGAGTGAGGGATTAGAGATCAACCACATGGAAGAGTTTGTTCGCAGCGGTGGGTTCGAGCGTTCTGCAGTTTGTCGGCGTGAGGAGTTCGGGCGAGCTGGCGTGCTTCTGTTTGTGCAAGAGGTTCATGTGGAGCTACTCTTCATGCAAGGAGTTCCGGCGGAGCTGCTGTTCGTGCAAAGAATCCAGGCGAAGCATGCAAGGAGTTTAGGCGTTGCTGCTTTTCGTGTGCAAAAATCAGTTCGCCCGAGAAGGGTTGTTGAAGAAAGTGTTGCGGTGTTGTTATTTTGAATTAGATCCTTCATAAAAAAGACTTCCTTGGCTAGCAGAGCCTTGTTTTAGCTTTCACAAGGTACTAACTCTAACGTGGAGTTGGAACGTTGAATGGGATGCTCCACAAAAGGCTTCATTTGTTAGTAGAGCCTTATATTTTCTTCTTTTAATGGAAGTTCCATTAAGTTGTTGTGAAAACTTTGCTAGTTTATTCACAAATTTTGATGAGATATATTGATAGTCCATAATATGTGAGGCGCGGTGAACACGAATGTGCTCCATCAGGTCTAGGAGATCGACGATGCTGGTGGATATGGTCTAGATTGATTTTGGGAACGCCCATACTCTTGTTGGAACTGCAAGTAGCACAATCGGTGCAACTCGAATAAAAGGTATTGCACCTCCAAGAGTGGATTGTAGCTTGAATGAGTTGAGCCACATGTTGCGGTTTTGTAGTTGTTCAGCATGCGGTTGTTCATTAGTCTTGGGTGGAGTTTGATTGTCGTTCTTCCTTGCAATCACCTAAGCTTCATCAAGTTGTTGCTGAAGCTCTCGCCGAAGATTCCTCGTGTTGCTGAGTAGTCATAGTGACGTTGGTGGTCTCAGTTGCTCTTGAAGACCTTTCCATGGTGATGAACACGTGTGTTTCTTCTACAATGCACTTAGTGGCTTCCCACAGACGGCGCCACTGATGCGGGGTGATCTCGTCTGCTGACTAAGCACTCCACGTCAGACTAACCCAAGCTCCGTACTGGTGCTGGGTTAGCTTTGAGTTCGAGAAACCTGCACTGAAAAACATGAAGAGTCCATACTTGGGTGAACTTGAAGATTGTTGGTTTTGGACTGAACTTGGGCTGAGCCAAGCTGCCTACGTATCCCTTATAGGGAATCAAGCCGAACGTAGTTCATTGTTTCTCCGTAATAGCCATTGTTGCGCGTTGGGCTATTGGACCGTGCTGAACGGGTATGCCTTATGTTGGGCTCGAGGCTTGTTGGACCTTGCTGAACGGGTATGCGTTGTGCTGGGCCCAAAGCTTATTGGGCCAAAACGAGTCAGATGGGCCGCCAATCCGTACTGGATTGCGCGTCACACAAGAGCTTGATGGACCACGTCGCATAAGACGTCGTCAGGCCGAGCGGGTCGGACATAATTTGAGCTCTTCAAGTCTAGAGAGAGAAAGCTCTGACTTAGAGAGAGAAAGTCGGATGTGAATTGTCTGTCTTTTGCATCCAATTGATGGGGTATTTATAGGTACTTCATGGGCTTGTTGATGGGCTTGGCCCATCATTGATGGACTTGTGTTGAACCTGTAGGCGATGATTCGAGAAGGCGACAACCCGAGAAGGCGATGACCTAGGAAGGCGATGACCCGATGAGGCGATGACCTGAGAAGGCGACAATCCGAGAAGGCGACAACCTGAGAAGGCGATGACCTGAGAAGACGATGAGTCGATGAGGCGATGACCCGAGAAGGCGACAACCTGAGAAGGCGATGACCTGAGAAGACGATGACCCGATGAGGCGATGACCTGAGAAGGCGACAACCCGAGAAGGCGACAACCATAGAAGGTGGCAAGACGACATTCTGAGAAGCCAACGACTTTCAATCCTTATCTCTTTAAGATACTAAAGCAACACCAATGACTTAGTACTTTTACGGAACTTGACATTTATATACTTCAAGGTGTGACACGTGGTCGAGTGAGAGGTTGCCAAATATCAATACCAAAGTATGGTACAACACAATAAATAAATTTTGATATGCTTAGTTACGAGAGATCTTATAATATTTCCATTTAAAAGTTCAATCAAATAGTAATTGGCAAAAACTCCCCTTTTTGTTATATTTAGTAAGAAAATAAACTCATTTGTTTTAATTTGCAAAAAGTTTCGTGTGGTGTTTTTATTTTAATGTGTATTTGTTGAATTTGATCATATCTTAACGTATTTATTCGATACGCATATTTTCCTTTGTTTTTATCTCGTTCAAATATATGTCTAGAAAGTTTATAACATAGTCTATAATATTTACTTTGATAAAAAAGAATATGTGTTTAGTTATCATTGGTTATCGTAAATATTATGAGTGAATTTTTCGGTTAAAAACTAAAAGTCGATACAAAAACTTTCTTATACGCATTCATCTTCTCAAAAACCTCCAAAAAAAAAATATGTTCAAAACAACATTTTTTGTACTTAGTATTTTTGATGTTTTTTTTTCCTCTTATTTCTTTTCTATTGTTTTCCCAAATTTTTTTAGCCCCCCTATATACGATTCCTGGATACGCCCTTGATTGAAAGTACTTGTATTGTTTCGTTTTTATTGAATGAAAAATAGAAGCGTTTCGAACTTTCAATGCTTTTCGTGGAAATATGTGCAAATTTTGATCATGTATGTAGGTAAGTTATATAATTTTCCGCGCAATAATAGTCTATTAACTTATTGCTTCATCTGCCTTGCATTTTGTTTAGTCATTGCGGAACGTGCAAGGCACTCGTTTGGTTAAGAATTTATATTGTGTTACATTGTCCAAATAGGTTTAAATCTCCATAATGCAAGAGTTTATAACTAACCCACGACCTGACGACCATGCATCATCTAATTATATCCTCAATTTACGCTAAGCCAACTATTTAATCCAAATTCGTGGCCCAATTGCAAATTTATAATATGGCTATGATTGCTTTAAAATGACGATTTGTCATTTGAGGACAATTATTTATTTAAAAAACACAACATTTAAAAAGTCCAAACCGTATGAAATGGGTTTTTCACTTTTTGGCTAGGCATCAAATTCTAATTATAATTCGATTCACCGAAATTAATAAGAAGCCTCATTTGCACTATTGGTTATTAGTCGAAGACTCGAAGTCTTTTGATGGGCTAATAAGTAGACAAATCTCTTTGACGTTTATCGTTTTTTCATTGTATTGATGCACAACACACAGTTATAACAAAATAAAATAAACTCAATAAACAATTGTTTATTTCATGTTATGGCAATGAGAAATAAATTTAATAGCTACATGGGAACATACTTTATCTTTCATTTTATCTTGAAATAATTGAAGAAAAGCTACACATGAGATGGTGCTTTGTGTCGGTGTACTTCCACAGTACATATTGTGTGGTGAGCTCCAATCAAAGCATGTGCTACACGCTACTATTCTTTCATATGTCAATCCCATTTTAATAAATGTCGCAAAATATAAAGTTTGACAACTATAATTGCATATATACCATATACTGCGCTATATATTAATCAACAAATGATGATCTTCTCTAAAAACTCAGAACTTTTAGCGCCAAGTAAATATGACAAAGTCGAAGCCAAAAATATTTGGATCATTTTTCGATTTGTGCATGCATCCTTGCGCAAGCTATGTTAATCTTCTCTATATCGTTCCAATTTAGTCGGATGTTCCCGAAAGAACCCAAAAATATTAGGATATTGTCAATTTACCAAATCTAATTATCCATTCTACCATCTTCATCAATTTCGACGGTCACAATTGTATATTCAGAAGGGGCGCCATCGAGCCGGTTGCACCACGGTACAATGTGTTATTTTCGAGTTGAAATAACAATGGTTGAAGTCCATCTTGAATGTGATTACCATTTGCATGAATGGTGGTATATCATAACATAATGTTCTTCTTGTCTTTAAGTAATATTTTCTTAATAGGTTAGCTTATATAAAATATGTATAGACTTAAGGAAATCTCAAGTTTTGGAAGTATTAATTTAAAGAAAACTATGCCTCATCCCAAGAAAAAATGGAAAACTAGTCAAATAGTCATAACTTTTTAGGTCCTAGGTGAAGTGTGTCATAGTACAAACTTTCATGTCGATTCCATGTGACATTAATTAGGCCCATTGAATCGACACTTGACTTGTATTGAGATTGAGAAACCATTGTTCATGCAAAATCCAAACACATTCCAAAAATTAATGCATACCATGTATTATATTTTAACCTAAACACCCATATTATGGCTGTTTTTCTATATAACACAAAACCACCATCAATTACATCTCACTTTCAATTTGCTCCCTAAATTCTACAATAATTTCTCCAAAACCACATATCAGGGTCCCATAACCCAATACCCATGGTCCACATTACCCTATAAGACTGAGATCCATTTCCAAAAGTCCAAGTACCGACACCAATCAAACAAATATATTCCCACGTATTGGCTACCAAACAAAATATGAATACCAAAATGACCCCTGGTGAATCTCTTTGAAAGGCCCCTCAATTATTTCTAATCAGCAAATAACCCTATGTATGATTTTAGCACTATCTTTTCGTGTGAAATTTTGCACTAAAATGATATGTCTTGAATTTGATAACACATATTGGTTTTCATTAAACTTAGGATTTATCGTCAAATCGAATTCCACTACTTTTTGCTCAAAAACCTAGAAGTACCATAATTCCTCGAATGATTTTGAACAATCTTGAAAAATCACAAAAATCTCGTAATGCCGAACTAAATCAATGAACACAAATCTTCAATTATCGATATAGTCAGTGTAAGTCGTAAAATATCATCTATTCTGACTATTCATAAAACTTAAAATATAGCGGTAAGAGATTTTTGTTAGTTTCTAAATCTTCCAAGTGACGTATTGTTTATAAAGATTACATGCGACTTAGCCCATGTAGTAGCAACTCGTCAGAATCTTTGAACCCCGATTATAGAAAGCAACTATTCGTTCCTCGCCAAGGCCACCATGTATTGCATAATCAAGAAACTTTAGCGCTTTGTATGAAATACCCTCCCTTTCACTTCGGGACCATATATCCAATTCTTTTTTCCGTCTTTTCGTATCCTACCGTGGTGTTATTTGCCATTTTGATAATAAAAGAGGGGTCACTCAGCAATTTACACAAAAAGATCATTAATGACACGCCACTCTCCCTTCACGTCTAGTAACCAGCTGAACCGTGTCCTTTGTTATCATCATCATGTGCTAGCTACCTTTCTCTCTCACACACTAACACTCTCTACTGTGTGTATTCGACTTTCCGTGTATATATATATAGATCCCGTAAAAATCTGTCAGACTCGGCATTTCAGATTTCACTCTCTCTCTCTCTCTAACTTGTGCGAAAAAGAGAGAAGAAGAAAAAAAAACGAACAACAATGGAGTTGTTTTACTATATGGTGTTTGGTGGATTGAGTGCTGTTGTTGCGGCATTGGAGCTCAGTAAGAGCAACAAGGATCGGATCAACACGAGCTCCGCTTTCAATTCGTTCAAAAACAATTACCTGCTCGTGTATTCGCTCATGATGGGTACGTACGGTCCAGATCTGATCTAGTTATGTTATGATTGAGGATAATGCTGATTTGTTGTGTTTTGTTCAGTGATTTTGATTTTTGTGAGTAAGGCGCATGATAATTGTTGTTGTGATTGGAGTTTGTTTTGCATTGTGGATCGAAACGCAGCGTTTTGTGTCGTGTGATTTGGATCTGGTATTTGTGGATGATCGGTTTTCGCTTTCGTGTGGATCTGGATTAGTGAGCTGATTTGAGTAGTTGATCCTTTCGATTATATTAGTATGAGTCTATGAGATGATGTTAAGTAGCTCGGTTGTGCTTGTTGCTGAGTGATGATTTGGTGTGATTGAATCGATACGATTTGTTTACGATTGTTGAATGCATTATGACGCGTAATCATTTAAGACTGCGTCGTAAGCTAGTGTTAGTTTTACTGCTTACACGTTTAGTAACGGAGTAATGTGGTGGCTGTCGTATTGTGTGCTGCGATTGTTCAGTCACCTGGTGTACATTATCTTAGCTGATTGAACCATATGTGATCGTTGAGTTTGGCGTTGGAGTTATGTTGAGTTTTGTCCGGCATTGCGCTGGAACGAATCTTGGGCTTCTGTGTATAATAAAGACAAGTCGCATCTCAACTTAGTAAGGTCTTTTAAAGAGATAGGGGTCCTATCTTTTGAACTCCATTTATGGATAACGCACTTTTCATTTTTCTTAGTTTCATTCAGTATCTACTCAATTATAAGATGTAATCCATAATGCATTTACTTGCTACTGCGAGCTCTCATATACACTTGGAATTTGGTGGAATTTTGTCGATTGTTGTTATCTTTGCTAAAAATAGCACGAGAAATCGTTTAGCTTTTACTGATGGTTTTTTCATTGTGGCAAACAGCTGGCGACTGGTTGCAGGGACCATATGTTTACTATCTTTATAGTACATATGGGTTTGGGAAAGGTGAAATTGGACAGCTCTTTATTGCTGGATTTGGATCTTCCATGTTGTTTGGCACCATTGTTGGATCTCTTGCAGATAAAACGTGAGTTACTATCCTGAAATTATATTTAGTTTAGTTCTTACCGAAGAAAATATTCTCAGGTTTGAGTTATGTTGAAATTGCAGGGGACGAAAGAGGGCATGCGTGACTTACTGCATCACATATATACTGAGTTGCATTACCAAACATTCTCCTCAGTACAAAGTGCTAATGGTTGGGCGTATATTGGGTGGAATTGCTACATCTCTATTGTTTTCTGCATTTGAGTCTTGGCTTGTGGCAGAACACTTCAAGGTAAGGTGTCCGTAATTATAATGATTTCTTCTATCTTGAGTAATACATTGGATCTGGTATATCCTATATTATTTGTGTGTTATGTTCCTACAACTATCGACTACGAGACCTTGTTTTATTCTAATATGGCAATTTATTTTTCTTTAAATAGATGATAGTAATTGATCAATATCTTGAATGTATTACATTTGTGCAGAGGGGCTTTGAACAGCAATGGCTCTCAGTTACCTTCTCCAAGGCAATTTTTCTAGGAAATGGTCTTGTGGCCATCATAGCTGGGCTGTTCGGAAATTTACTAGTTGATACATTCAATTTTGGTCCTGTATCACCCTTCGATGCTGCTGCTATATTTCTAGCTATTGGAATGGCTGTCATTTTATCATCATGGACTGAGAACTTTGGGGACCCTTCGGAGAACAAAGACTTGCTTACTCAGTTCAAAGGCGCTGCTGTAGCAATTGCATCAGGTATTTCTAAACCGCCATAGCTTGAAATAGCACTCACAAAATGCCAAAGTATTTCCCTGTTAGGCATAGAACTGAGGGTTTTCTTGCTATTAGCTCTTTCTTATCAAGGACTTGATAAAATGATTTTGATCGTCAGATGAAAAGATTGCCCTGCTGGGTGCCATACAGTCCCTGTTTGAAGGTTCAATGTACACATTTGTGTTCCTCTGGACACCTGCATTAAGTCCAAATGACGAAGAGATTCCCCATGGTTTCATATTTGCAACTTTTATGTTAGCCTCAATGTTGGGAAGCTCAATTGCAGCTCGTTTGTTGGCCCGCAACACCGTCAAAGTGGAGAGCTACATGCAGATTGTGTTTGTTGTTTCTTCAGCCGCTCTTACTCTCCCTGTACTAACAAATGTATGTCTTTATTTCGGTTTTGTGTTTTTTAACTTGATTCTATATATTAGTGGATCATGTCTGATTTCTTTTCTACTTTATGGAAGTTCTTGGTGACTCCTTCAAAGGCGAAAGGTGGCGGCATTTCATTTTCAGGTTGTCTCCAACTTCTTGGATTCTGTGCTTTTGAAGCTTGTGTAGGAATCTTCTGGCCATCCATCATGAAAATGAGATCCCAGTATATCCCCGAGGAGGCCCGAAGCACCATCATGAATTTCTTCCGCATCCCACTGAATATCTTCGTTTGCATTGTTCTGTACAACGTAAGTTTTCTTGATCTTTGCCATATATTTTGACAGACCATTATTCATGGAAAAGTTTTCTTGCTCTTTGCTACATATATTATGACAGACCATTATCCTTGAACAAACTCGTTTTTTCTCAAACATCTCACCAGCGCCTTTAGCATCATGAAACTATTAACAATTTGATTTTCACCAGAAGTGAACAAAGATGGATCCCAGCTTAAGTATTGCGATTTCCATACGTACTAACAATTTCATGAAATCTTATAGGTCAATGCCTTCCCCATCACCGTAATGTTCGGTATGTGTTCGATCTTCCTCT
The DNA here is from genome assembly GCA_948329865.1 of Linaria vulgaris. Taxonomy (NCBI): domain Eukaryota; kingdom Viridiplantae; phylum Streptophyta; class Magnoliopsida; order Lamiales; family Plantaginaceae; genus Linaria; species Linaria vulgaris. The sequence goes on from OX415252.1 coordinate 894,420, forward strand.
TTGTGGCCTCTATTCTGCAGAGGCGACTCTCAGCAATTGGAGAAAAGCCAAGTAAGCTATTATGATATACTGTTAATACCTTTTTCATGAGTTATAAATAAATCATGTTAAATCTTTAATATACCAAACTTTAAGCGTACTTAAATCCTTCCGTTCTTTGCAGAGACTGAAGAATGGACTTCGCTGAAGGAGAAAAACACCGAGGATGAGCCATTAGACGTTGCATAATCAACTAGTTTCAGTAACCTCCTCATCTCACTGGAGGTTGTTTGCGTTAAGAACTATTTATTTCAGCTATTGCAGTCAGCATCGTCTCATGTAGTTGACGATATAACGAGTAAACCTTATTAGACTACGCAGCAAAGAATGGGAGCTCGACTCGTCGAACATGCTACTGCTAGAGGATTGTTCTTTTTTTGTTTCTGAATCAGTGCAAAAGTTTTAAGGACATAGTAGAGGTTCTGTGTCTTATGCAGTAAGGATGACCATGTTTCTCTTTACATAATTTTGATATCTTTTTGTCTAATCTAGGGTCATTTTTAAGTTAATTGAAGGCCCTAGTATTGTACTAGACAATATCTTTTTTGCCACTTCATTTCAATTGTAAGAGTATATTGTCACGATAATACATAAAGCATATCTTTCATAACCCTCTCTTGATAAGCGAGTGACGGTATGGCTTAAACCTAAAACTCTTCATTGATAGAATGATAAGTGAGTGACTTGGTGCAAAATTAGAACATTTATCAATTATATATATATATATATAGCAACTAATATATTTGTGACAGACAAAGAGGAAAGTAAGGGTTTTGGCGACAAAGTGGCGACTCCGATCGTATACATCGTCCAAGCACTGGAGAGTAGTCTCTTGTGGTGCCACAATGCACCAGCACCACCAAATTTCATCTTCAACAGCAAAGGAACGACTACCGTATCGGTAGGGCATAATTTCGACGACTTGGGGCCGCAAAAGTGATCCCGTCTATCATTCGAATTCAATAATTCATAAGGGGAGAAGGCGATTGATCGAGGAATGGCGACTGGAAGTAACAACATGAGGGATTCATACGTAAGCAAAATCAAACCGAAGGATGTGCGATTTGACATTAGCAAATTTGATGAAGAAAGCAATGAGGTTAGGGTTATCCCACCGACCGACGATGACCCGTTTGATCCATTGAATTTTTAGAGATACTGGAAGACCGTAAGCAGAATCAATGGAAGGACGCGGTGATCATCAAAATTCTAGGGAAAACATGGTTTTACCCTAAGCTGTTGAATAAACTCTTCACCATGTGGAAATTAACACAGGGGTGTGAACTTGTTGATCTTGGATTTGGTAGCTACTGCATCAAAGGATTGAACCCCGTGCAACTTGATATAATCCTTACGCAGGGACCGTGGTAAGTTGTGGGACAGTTTCCTCGCCATAAGAAAGTGGTCGGCTGATTTCCGTGTTGATAGTGAGAATGTGGAATTACGTGGGTTAGGGTCATGCACCAGCCAATAGAAACTTTCCGTGAGGCCGTAATAAACAAAATTGCAAGATGTGTCAGAGATCCCATCAATATTGATGGGAACACATATACGGAGACTCGAGGAAAATATGCACGTTTTTGTGTAGAAGTCCCTCTTAATAAGCCTCTCAAGAGAGGAATCCGTATACGGACGCGTGTGTATCAAGTCATGTATGAGAACATTCATACTGGTGAGGCAATATCGTCCGGGCCCGGATAATCGGGGTATTTGGGGATATTGTTACTCAAGTTTTTGTGTTCAGAACGCCAATCTCGAGTTTGAAGAAAGGAGACACAATATTTTTATTAAATAATTCGAGTGAAGTACAAGGGTTCGTGAGGGATTTACGAATTAGAGCTAGAAGAATGATAAATTCTAAGTACAAGTGAGGTGTATAGTAATGGAGAATATAGTTATTTCTGTGTGGAGAAGGTTAGTGCTTCAAAAGTTCGGTCCTTTCCTTGCTGAAAATGGGGGACTATTTATAGTGTTAGTCCCAGAGGTCTTTGGCCAATGGAGGGCCAGTCTTGTGCTATCGCCCAATGGTGCAAGGGTCTTCTGCGCCAATGAGGTTGTCTGTCTCGTAGTGGCCAATGGCTGATGGTCCGTCTGAGCGAGTAATAATGATTACTGTCCCAATGGTCTTTGGGGGTGGTCTGAGCCAATGCATGTAATTTGCTCTGCGCCAATAAATATTCTGCACCAATGGTGCTTGTCGTTTTCCGCCCAATGAAAGAGTTAGGCCAATAGGAGATGGTCTTCCCTCATTTATTAGAGTGGTTGGGGGAGTTGAGAATAAATGATGCGTCTTTCTGGTAGAGTTTGAGGTCGTGGTTGATTCGGTCTATCTTTGTGCGACTGTTCTCTGGTCGTGAACAGCTGCTATGAGATTATAGTGGGTCTTTTGACCTTGCCTTGTCTTTACTCGTGTCCTTAATGTTTGTTGTGTGCTCATGTTTCCTCAATTTTAGCTAAGCGTTGGTGATAGCTCCTCGAGCGTCTCGTGAGGTATTGAATGCTCTTGAGGAGAGTCGTTCTTTCGAGACTGGGGGGTCTCAGGTTGTTCGTCGTGGGTCCCTTGTTCTTAGATAGGTCATGGACATTGGGGGGAACGTGTTCAGGCCTACGGGACCTCGCTACATCCCTTTGAGATATGTTGGTTGAATCTGAGGGTACCTTTCTCCAAGTGTGCAGACCGAATACCCTTGGTGGTTGTTTTCGGGTCGTGACTCGGGGGTACCGTCTCCAAAGTCGGGGACATCCATCTGTATCCGGGAAAAGGAGGGTCAGGACCGTTACGTGCTTGCTCCCAAGACCTTAGACAAACTTTTTTGTAGGGTACCCACTTTTTAGCCCCTTTTCAAGGGTGGGGCAGATAATGCATCATCACATACACTTTGTTATATGTGTGGATGCGTAGGGCACCTTACGAAAGAATGCGTCGATCGCCATAAAGCCGAGCAGTAGAATAAGGATAACAATGGTATAATTATTGAACATCTGGTAAAGGAAAAGCCGATGGCGACTCAGTGGTTGACAGAGAAGGTGAAAAACAGTGAGTTTGGTGACTGTATGGTTGTGTCCCATAAGAAATCTATAAGAAAGAGTACGGCAGTGGGGAAGGAAGATTATAAAGGGAAAGGAAAGGTAGGATATGGAGAAAATCAGTTTCCTACTAGAATTCCAACAGCTGTGCAATTTGATTCGGGTGAATTACCAAATAACTTTCATCCGGGAAAGGAAAAGAATGAACAGATTCCTTACGCGGGGAAGAGAATTTTGCCTAAGTTGATTCTCCAAAGGCCGACGGGAAAAACCAACCTAAATGCAAATAAAGCGGCTCTTGTGAATAAATTCAGGAAAAAAGAAGGCAACTGTGAAGACCGCGCCCCACGAGCCATGCTCCGATCCGAGTTCGTTCACTGGTGGCCAACCACTTTACCCAATCCAGACTAAAGCGCAACTCATAGGAAGGGGTCTCACTTGTTTAAGATCAAAATCATACACGTTTTATAAATTATATTTTGATATATACAGCGGAAGTCTTGGTATTGCAAATAATGTGACTATTTTAATAGTTATGCACTAATTACAAAACACGAATATTCCAAAATGCACGTCTGAACAATTATTCACTTGGTCCATGCTGCCATGTTGATTTTTATCCTGAGGAATGGACAGAAGAAACGAGGAATAAGTCTTCAATGACTTAGTGAGATTCATATAAAAGAACTCGCAATGCAATAATTAACTGTGCCCTACTTGATACATTTTGAGGAGTGATCTTACAGGTAGAAACAGTTCAACTAGACAATTTGATGTAGCAATGGTACTGGAATTTTCATAGAATAGTTAATGAACTTGTGCTTAACAATAACGAATCCAGCCTTATACCTCCCGACGAGGAGCGACCTCGCAAACAATCAAGAGACATGCTCGAGTACATGTCAATCTAGCAAGCGGGTTACAGCCAACTCCTGACTTCAAGCGGCGCCTAGATAGATGTGTATCAAGCGAAATTACTTAAACCGACAGTCCTTACTGCCCGACAGTAACTCGACTCAATCCATGGGCCCAACTTCCCAAATGCGTCCCAATGGGTATAACAGATAAACAAATAAGCTAGTAAACCAGATAATATTCGTTGCTCTTTGAGCTACATTGGATATGATTTAAGGACGAGTAAGAAAATAATGTTATGAGATGAGACACAAAAACAGAAATATGATGAAATATAGGTTGTTCGAGGTTTGGTAATGGAGTTGTGACTTTTCTGTCTAAGTTCCTCATGGCCGGATGCCAAACGGGGCTAGAACAAATCAGAAATGGAACCTCGCCTTTACTCGTACGGAAAATCTTGATGTCGTTCATTAGTTCGTCAAACCTTTAACAAATTAAAAATAATATTAATCAACTAAATTTATAATTTTTCTACAACAAATATTAGTACTTTTTCTTCAGTTCTGATGTTAGTGAAATTGAGAAAGTTCTGATTAAGAATGTTAGTTGTAATGGAAATCTTAGTAAATAACACATAAGCTTAATTTATGTCATTACACAAAACATGAAAATCTTAGATGATGAATTTAAAAAAAAAAACCAATAGCTTAAATTGAATATCAAATATCTATTGTTTTAACCACCTTATTTATCCCTCAAAATTATCTTAAACAACCATTTTTTTAAACTTATGACTGTGAGTATTTTTGTTAAAGCCATTTCGACGACAAGTAACGATAATAAGTAAAGTTTGATTAACTATCCAATTCGATGCATAATCAATCCTTAAAAATATATTACTTAACCAACTTCAGGAAAACTCGTCTTTTTAGCCTTTAATCAATTCAAAACTTTTAATAACCACACATCAAATAAGTATCATATGAAGTAACACCTTAAAAGGTCTAACTTAGTCAATTATTATTTTATTTTACCTAGTAAGTTTAAAATGCATATCCTAGTTTTATAACTTAAATATATAGATATAAACATGGGAGATTTATAAAATCATGTGATAAGGAATGTTTATTATGAAAAATAATCTTATTTTATGGTTAGGTCTTGAAGTGGCAAGAATATCCTTGTAAGACTTATGAAAATAGTATGTTAAACATGATAAATATAGCATTTAAATGCTATAAATAAAATCACAAAAATATCAATTCATGATTATAAATCATAATAATCTATTTATAACTAATACTATATGATGTTAATGTATGTGATAAATACTTGAATTATGATGGCGATTAAACTTATAAATTAAGAAAACAAAGGTTGTGCCAAATAAACTAAAAAAATCACCGCGGTTTTGGTTTTACCTTTGACCAGACATCCAAATGAACTTGATTTTCAAATCTTTTTATGATTTATGGTTTCTAGCATCATGATAGATATGGGAATCCAAGATTTTGTGAAAACACAAAGGTTTGCTATGTTAAATAATTCTTGCAACATAAGAGTTGCTATCGGATTTCCTGGCAGCAGTTTACGACTTATGGATTATGCCCTCTTAGATCATATTATTTGAGAAAGATGTCTTCATACAAAAGATAGAAGACATTAAGGAGAGTATGCATTCGAAAATTGGTAGTAAAATAATGTTTGTACTATTTGATATGAGTTTTCTGAGGTGCAGAATGTGCATTTTCCGTGCAGTAAAAGTTTTGACGTCTTTTTTGATAGAAAATGGCAAGATAAAAATCTGGAAAAAATATTTTCTGAACGAAAACACAAAAAGGAACAACTTTTATTTCTAGTTACTTTTACATAATCGAGTTATTTTGGGCTGTAAAAAATGGTGAAGAAGAGTGAGTATTTATAGGCGAAAATAGTAGTTTAATCATACTTATTTAGGTCCCACCTTGATTATTTTATAATAAATCACAAAAAATATGAATTTATTCATGCTCTTAAGGATGTCATGACTTACCTCATCAAAAAGATGCCATGGCTTACTTCATCAATTCGTTAATTGCATATCAAGTCCTTCAATTATTTATAATTAAAATTCAAATAGGTATAATTAGATTTCTTTGTTACATACATATTTATTTATGTAATTTTTCTAGATAATTCGATCATCTTGGTTAAGATTTGAAATTAAAATATATGTTTTAGGATTAGAGACCTATAAAAATAATAAAAGACTAACTTTTAAATTTAGGGACTAGAATGTAAAATTTTCTAAATATTTAGGGTCAAAAATAGAATTTTTCAAAAGTTCAAGGACTAAAGTATATTTTTTTTTCTTCCTAATTTTTGGGGCGTTACATCAACTCCTATCTAATTCCTTCTCGGTACTTGCAGACTTAGAGAATAAGGAATGAGAGAATTCGAACGCACAACAAAATAAGAATTTGCAGAACGCAGCCGAGCAGAGCAATGGAGTAGTTATTGAATGTTGAGATGGAGAACAAAGCGCTAGCAGTGGAGATCGATCCTCAATTATGGAATCACAAAACAATTATCGGCTGTTTCAATAGTCCCTTGAGGATATTACGAATAGATCCGAGGACCATCAACGTGATAGAAGTTTCGCCATTAATCTGGGAGTTGAAGATAAAGACTCGAGTTTTAGAGAGGGAGGAGAACCTTCCGACTTGGTGGCAAAACTTGATGATGGCCGAATGGGAATTAAATCGGCAGAAATTCCTAATGCTAGAAGGATGAAACAATTGACGTTGTTATGCTTGGGTCGGGCTACTGATGACATGTTATCGCTGGTTCATCTCTTTGTTTTTTCTATGAAGACAGTGACATGGAATTGTCAGAGGGCTGGTGATGGAGATTTTAGAACTGACTTTAGAGAATTAATCCGGACGCATAGACCGGAGGTAGTGTTTTTGCTTGAGACTCGGGTGTCGCTTGATAAGGCTTACTAGATTACACCGCATCTAGGTTTCTCAGACTTTTATATCGCGCCCATCGATGGGATGAATGGTGGGATATGGATGCTCTGGAACTCGGAGGTGATAGATGTTGATCTTAATGATATTGACGACCAGGGGATCCACGCATTTGTAAGCCTTAAGGGGAAGGATAAGTGGTTGATGTCGGGGATGTACATTAAGCCACACAAAGTTGATAAAATAAGGGTGTTTGGCAAATTAGAAGATATGGCGTGCCGCATAAATCTTCCATGGCTTGTGCAAGAGGACTTTAACGAGATATGCTTCGCTCATGAAAAGCTTGGGGGTATTAAGAATGCTTTTTCACGGTGTAGAGAATTTCAGCAACGTATACATTCTTGGTTCCTTCGTGACTCGGGGTTTAACGACCCAAAATTTACGTGGACCAACAAGCGGGAAGGGGAAGCGATAATACAAGAGCGCATAGATAAGGCGTTGGCAGATGATTTATGGGTGCAGCTATTTCCAAAAAATGAGGTCTTTCACCTCCCACGGACTCACGGTGGTCACCATCCGGTCCTTACAAATACCAACAGATGGGAAACGAAAATCTTAATGAAACTATTTCGCTTCGAAAAGATGTGGTTGAGCCACCCCGATTGTGAAGTTTTAATGAGGAGCATTTGGAATGAAAAGAAGGAACTGATCCAAGCAATTAACTTGGTCCCGAAAAGAATAATTATGTGGAACAAGAATCGGTTCGGAAACGTTTTTCAGCGCAAGAAAAAAATTGATGAGGCGGCTGGAAGGTTTTCAACGCGCTATGGCGAAAAATCCGAGCTCTTTTCTTGCGACACTTGAAAGGGAGGTGGTGGAGGAATATAACGAGACTCTTAGATGCGAAGAAATATTTTGGAGACAGAAGTCTATAATGGACGAGGGGGACCGTAACAGGTCCTTCTTTCACTGTTTCACGATAGCACGTCGAAAAAAAATAGAATTGTTTCGCTGTAGATTGGGGATATTTGGGTGCAAGATTAGTCCGTCCTCCGTTCGCATGCGTGGGGATTTTTTTTATTTTCTTTTTGCTAGCGGGACTGGGCATACTCCGACATTTTGAGCGTCGAGATTTCAACGTTTTCTATGCCAAAAGGATACGGAACAGGTGGGTGCGAGGTTACTGTGAGTGAATTGAAAAGCACGGTCTAGAAGACGCATCAAAATAAAGCCCCGAGCCCCGACGAAATCCAAGCCATGATTTTTCAGAGGTAGTGGGATTGGACAGGTGATTCGATTCTGAGTTTTGTCCAAGAAGCATTCCGAGAAGGGAGGTTCGACCCGAAGGTGTGTGCGGCGTTCCTATGCTTAATTCCAAATGTACCTAATCCCTCGCTTATGTCCCATTTTAGGCCTATCTCGTTATGTAATATAGTCTACAAAATTATTACAAAGTGCATCACGGTCAGACTACGAGATATCATGCCTAGAATAATAGCGCCAACGCAATCTAGTTTTATAAAAGGGAGGAGCACACAAAACAATATTTTTCTTATGCAGGAGGTTCTTCATTCTCTGAGGACTAAAAAAATAATAAGAAAGGGTCATGATCCTCAAATTGGACCTCAAGAAAGCATATGACAAAATTAGCTGGAACTATCTTGAAGAAACTTTGCATGTGTTCAAGTTTCCGAAAAATATTATTAAGCTTGTGATGTTTTGTGTGAGGAACGCGACCACCAAAATTCTATGGAATGACGAGCCGTTAGAGGAATTCCATCACGAGGGTGGGCTTAGACAAGGAGATCCGTTGTCTCCATACCTCTTTGTATTTGTGTAGAAAGGTTGGCGTATTTGATCGAGGAAGCAGTGGAAGAGGGGGATTTGGAAGCTCTTGTCCCATGTCGAAGGGGGGCAAAACTGCCACATGTATTCTTTGCAGATGATCTTATTCTCATGGGAAAGGCGTCGTTAAAGACGACAAAGTGCATGAAGTCTATACTTGACGAATTCTGCAAATCCTCGGGGCTTAAACTTAATCAAGAAAAATCAAAGGTGTATTTCTCGAATAGAGGGAACGGGGATTTGAAAAAAAGAATATGTGCAAAATTGGGTGTTTCTCTCAAATGAATAGCCTTGGAAAATATCTTGGTGCGCAACTTGTTCATGGGAGGGTTAACAGTGATCACTTCAATGAACTTTTTGATAGGATTTTGGCGCGTTACTCGAGTTGGAAAGGGAATAGATTGTCACTTGCGGGGAGGACAACTTTAATTCAATCCGTCTCGACGGTGATGCCAATACATATTATGCAATCAAGTTGGCTTCCAAAAAAGGCGTGCAAAAGGCTAGATAAATTAAATCGAGATTTCCTATGGTCTAATAATCCGAAAGTGAATAAGATCCATCATGGGGTGGGATAAAGTCACGAGGGGAAAGAAGGAAAATGATTTGGGGCTGCGTATGACAAGGTGCAACAATGAGGCGCTTCTCTCAAAGTTTTGTTGGAATATTATGTAACGTAAACCAAGCTTGTGGTCGAGCCTGGTTGAGGCCAAGTACTTGAAAGGGAGAAAACTCTCAGCGTGTATTGCGAAGCCTAGCGATAGCTCGACATGGAAGGGAATTATTAAGTGCATGGCTCTAATATCTCCATTCTTGAGGTGGAAGATTGGTAATGAGGAGTCGATATTATTTTGGTTTGATAATTGGTTGGGGTGTACACGCTTGTGCGACGTAATTCTAGGGATAGCTCATGAGGAATATTCTTTAACTTTGGCAGACTTAACAGATAACGCGGGGAACTGGTTGCTTGAGGATTTAGCAACATGTATTCCGGATCAGTAGAAAAAAGAAATTCGTGATAGGAGATTAATGTTGAATGATGAGGATGATCGGATCTTGTGGGGGGAGACTGCGAATGGTGATTTTGCGTGCCAAAGCGCATACCGGGCGATACAATGGACGTACACAAATGCTCCTAATGTGGTGCGCAGCTTTAACTGGGTATGGCAGATTCCTTGTTGCAACAAAATTCGATTCTTTATTTGGCTCGCAGTACATAAATAAATCGCAACTAATAAACTCGGGTACGTGAGGGAAATAACGGTGGACGCGAGTTGTGACTTATGTCATGGAGTAGAAGCATTGGTTATACATGTTCTTAAGGAATGCAATTCGGCCAAAGCAGTTTGGAACGCTCTAGTCCCGTCGCATAAATCCCAACAGTTCTGGCAGGCTAACAATGAAGATTGGTTGAAAGGAAATCTTTTGTGCACAACAATTCTCTTTTTGGAGTTTGGTCACATTCCATGGAACATTCTTTTCATTGCGAGCATATGGGAGATATGGAAATCCAGGAACGATCGCGTGTTCAACGGCAAAAGAGAGGGCGTGAAGGGGATACTTAGCAAGATTCGTGCGCTGGCGCTTGACCTCTTGAAAATTCATGGAAAGATAAAAGCGCGGAAGCAAGAACGTTGGACGTTACCGACAAATGGCTGGACGAAACTGAATGTTGATGGGAGTACGGTGTGTAACTTGAACCGGGGCTCGATTGGCGGTGTTCTTCGTGATGATAAGGGAACATGGCTATGGGAATTTACGGCAGAAATTCAAAGCCCAACGGTGCTTGAGACGGAAGTGGAAGCGATACTTCTGGGTCTCCGGACAGCTTGGGATAGAAGGATTCCGAAAATAATTGTTGAAACGGACTCTAAATACGCTTATGATTTAATTGGGGATGATAGCGTGTCTAACCGTATCATCCAACACAAGATAGAAGAATGTCGTTCTTTACTGAGAAAGCCGTGGCAGATGGAGTTCCTTTGGATCCCGAGATCGAAGAATCAACTTGCCGACGCAATGACGAAGCATGCTTACACTACAAATGGAGATTTTTGCTTGCTGCTCAATCCCCCCCTAGCGTTTTATCTTTTATTCAAACTGATGTAGCCTAATTTGGCTTTGTTTTCGTTGTTGTTCACCAAAAAAACAAAAAAAAAAACTAATGTATTTGTGTTGCAATTTATATATATATATGTTGCACCTAATATACATAAAAGCTGTTCACTTGCGATCTTTAGGAATTATAATACAAATGGTCGAATTTCTACTGAATATAACTGATCACTGTTTAAAAAAGAGAAAATGTATAAAATCTGGACAACTCTTTTTGACTTCACAATAAATATATTTACAGCAATCGACTTCGTTTTGCTTGTGCTGAAGCAGTTTCCAAGTCCCCAATGAAGAACAGGAGTTTGTCCACAATACTCTGACATGGCTCCTGTTCATCAGCGGGTTCCTTTTCTCTATCGCTGTTTGCCTGGTCACATGAGTAGGATGCTCGTGATTCTTCTAGTCTCGATCCCAAATACCGTTGAATTTGGCCTTGATAAACTAAGAAATAGTCGTCGCCTTCCCTTATAATCTTCAACCCCCTGAAAGAAATTCTTTCCCCATCAACAATAAAGCAGTAAAGGCATGTAACACTAACGTAACTATCACAGTAAACATGCGAAATCTTGGAAGTAAATCCATTCCTTTAGAAGAAGAGCTCGACACTAAACTGCAATGGATATTTCATCACTAAGTAAATAACAGAAGTAGAATCCAAGTGAACATACGTCAATCACCACAAACTAATTAGATCCATGACACAAAACAAGGGAACTTACAATCCTACTCGATCACATCGATCTTGGACAATGTAGGCATCTTTCCATGGCTTAGAATCTAGAGGAGCGTAAAAAATGGCTTGATCGATCCCCCATCTTTCTTTAAAAAGATTAGACCATAGCGTGTTTTCTGAGGCCAAGTCTCTCCATTTCCTGCACACTTGTACCAAAAAACAGACATTTCTTTAATCGTACACCAGAAGTACACAGTAAGCACACCTTCAATGTCACACTATCTATTTCTTCGATAGCCGACCTATTGATTGCTATATCCAAGCACAGGTGAAATAAAATACTCAACAGCGAGAGGATCGAGCATTTCTTTTCTCCTTCTTTGCCGTGATTGCCGATTATTCATGTTTTTCGAGAGCATTGCATTATCTCATGAATAATATATCAAAAGACTGAAGTGTACCATATGAATGGATATCGACAGAAAACAAATGAACAATGCAATATGTGACTATTTCATGATTTGCACTGTAATCTGAATATCTGATCAACAGTTGAATAGAATTTGTAAGACTATACACATTCCAATATTTCTCCATGTCAGAATTCAGAAATCAAAAGTCAATGGATCTTTGTTTTATATCACAAATCAACGAAATTAATTAATTTTGCCGACTCTTTTGTGGTATTTTTTATCTAAAAAAGGAATCTCAACTTATATGGATTTAGATCACCAATTCTGATTAGTGATTAATCAAAAAAAAAATTAACAGAAAAACAAAGCCCAGATCAGATCAGATCTTAACATTAACTAAATTGAATTCATCATGCAAATACATAACTAAACTACCATCATTCAGTATGAAACTCCAAATCAAGAAGAAACACACACAAAAGTAAGAAGTAACACAACATATAATAAAACTAGACAAATTTAACCAGAGAGCTAGCTTAATTAATTTTTAGTACTAACCCAAATTAGCAGTGGCAAGACTCTGATGATCCAAGAAACAAAAGATTTTCAGACAAAGATCAGCTGGCAATTTCTCCATGTCTTAATTATTACATCACTCTGTACTTGTGATATCTATAATAACGGAAATTTGTGGTCTTTAAAAGCCGATCTATGTTTTCAGTACTCGTTATTTTGTCCGTTCTGTAGCTGCCACCGTTACATTCGACACGTGGCATGCGCTTTTCACCTGTGGTTTGTTACCAGTGTAAGAAATTGTAGAGAAGATAAATTGTGAACAACTAAATAATCACTATAGTTGTAAAGTTTCTATAAATTGAAAAGGAAATTTAGCTTCTATATACACATTTTATTCATAAAAGGCTAAAGAGTTTGTATATATTTTTATTGATAAATTCTGTTAACCCCAAACGAATAGTGTGTTTTGCAATGTGGTCTTAACGTGTGGAAAAATGAAAACAACTTTCTAACTTATTGAAAAATCATTTTTAGACTAAACGATTGAAAAATGTGTACACTCCCTTTTTAGACTAAACGAACAATAATCAGGCATGTGTCCAAATGAACACCTAATCAACGGTTCGAGTACCAAATCAAATAGGGGGAAGGTTTTTCCTTTTTTAAAGTTATTAGGGCAAATTGCATAACAACCTATATTGCGTACCAATATGCAATGCTCTAACACAATTAATTGTATGAAAGGTGCACGATTAGGTTGAAAGTTGAAACTATAGGCAACACTCTATAAAGGAGCTCATTGTCATTTCTCAGTATACAAACTCTAATGTGTAAAACATTATCAACCACTGGTAAGAGAAAAAAGACTGAAAAACAAATAAAAAATAAAAATTGAACAAGTGTTACAAACTACCGCAGGTTTACAAAATATCTAAATTTAAAGTTAAGTTATTATCTAACATCAGTTGGCAGCAAACTAAGTGCAGACTCAATCAAACTTGCTAACTTATCCCTCAAACTGGTAACAGTAACTATCAAAGGTCCACAAAAGCTCATATTTCCCCCCGAAGACTCCCCTTTTTGCAGTTCTTCGAATCGTCTTTGCAGATAGGTTCTAAGACTGGCTTCTGAGATATTGATCAGACTAAGCGAGGCGTTCGCGTGGACGAACCTCGTAACAAGAAATCCCGCCAATATATGCTGATCTTCCTTCACTAGCTCTGCTATAAAACACGGAAAGAGAAGTTTCATAAATAAAAAATCAAGGTTTTCTTTGTTTCCCTCACCTTCAACGTCCCCCACACGATTGTAGGTTGATGGTTCCGTCTCCTGAAACTGACGACAAAAGTTGCCAACCATAAAGCAAATGTAAGAAAAGATGGTGCCGTAAGAAGTTTGCGTGATGATGCTTGACAAAATCCCAGATGACAGTACGAGTATAAAGAACGACTGGTCCTGGGCAATGTCTTCTGAAATGCCGACTTCTTTCAACTTGTTCTCGACCGCGTCCAAGCATTCCGTCCGTAATGCATTGTACGGTAGCAATAAAGCTATCTTAAGTGCAAGATAACAATCATCTTCTAACGTTATTTGAGCCAAACTACGAGCGTCGTCTTCATCTAGCAATATTCCACTATTTTTAGATGTATTTTTGTCGAGCAACTCCAATATTCTCCTATGGCTGGAGCATTCTAGCAGTTTTTTCAGGACAGTCGACCAACAAATATGTAATGGGTGAATCGAAAAGGAAATGCTTTCCTTTGATTCTTTCTGAACTGATTCTTCTTGAAAACTTTCCCAACCGTCGTCATCCCAGTCGTCATTGCCCCAGTTGTGCATGGCATCAGACGCCTCGACCGTAGTACTCTCTACAGAATCACCGCCATCTTTTGCACCGGTAAAGAGCCCCTCCCACTCGCGAAGCACAGCCACCAAAGAATTAACGTGCGATGAAGTGGTGGAGGATTCTGACACTCTAAGAAAGCAGGAAACAGCAGAATCTACAGAAAGGATATCTTCTGGGGTAATTTCCAGGTTGGGGGAGATAGATGAAACTAATTGTGATGATTTAAGGGCCACGAGGGTATTCGTATACCGACTGGGCCCATCTTTTACACCATGATCGTCTGATATTTTCTCTTGATGTGTAGTTTCATCTGTCAAATCATTCCAGCCTTCCCAAGGTAGAAGATGAGCAGGTTCTTCGGAAGAAAACAGATTCAAATTGTTCTTTCTTCCAGCGATAAATTGCATGATTTCCAAAGCATACACTCGAAGATGGCTTGGCAGCTGCAAGTTTTCCGAGAAACTTGAAATTCTGTTCCAGACCGCGAGCCTTACCTTCTTGAGATCATCCATTTCTCCTTCTAATTTGCTCAAAGAAGAAAGCAAGTAGTATAAACTCTGGCGTTCGGTGGACCCAGAAGCCATTTCTTGTAAAATAAATGCCAGTAGACTCAGATATAGGTTGGGAAGATCATGAATGTTGACTGAAAACTTCTTGGTGGTGGCAACCAATACTGCTTCCGGTGGCAACTGTGATTGAACTTCAGAGAATACACGTGCTATGGCTTCAAATCCACACGGGCAAGAAATCATTGCTCGGCAGAAATTAAAAGTTTCAACTGTGAAACTACACTCAAGACCGTAGCTGACATAATTAACGATAGTGGCCCAACACTGATCTGGTGAAACTATCCCCTCGACCAGCAAACTTGAGAGAACTGAGAGACATGTCATGGAACCTCTAGAACAGAACCTTTCAACCGAAACATCAGGTGGCACCAACTCCTCCATTTCATTGATCAATATGAGCCAGAAACTAATAAGTTTTACCAGGCATTCCTTCCCAGTCGAGTCGCAAGGGAAGTTCTTCAAACTTATATTGATGGGTAAAACAATGGAAACAAATCGCTTTACTGTATCCAAAACAGCTTGATATTCCATAAATTTAATATGCTTTTTCTGATTGTCATACATCCGCTCCATTTCATCAATAAAGAAGTAAAGATCTTCGGAGGTTTGGAAGCGTTGTTCAGCTTTACCTTCTAAAGTAGCCAAAGAGCTCAGTACGTAATGTGTATAGACATATTTCCACGACAGAAGACCCTCGGGTGTTCTGTCACCACATACAAGAACAATGTTCTGAACCATTTTTGCTAATGTTTCCACATTGTTTTCCTCTATATGAGCAAAAACTTCAGTGTTGAAGCTACCCAAGTTTAAATCTTGCAATCCTGCAATGTTTTTAAAATTGAGGTCCTTAATAAAGGAGATCCTGCTGCATTCTTTCCCGACAATCTCACAAAACCGTGCTAGCCCATGGGAATCTTGATCAAAAGCTACAGGCGATTCTTCCAATCCTGCAAGTTTCACATAGCACTGATGGAGGAGATTATAAATATATGCAAGCCTATGCTTGTCATGGCCGTCAATTGCAGGGTAAACAGATAAG
The DNA here is from genome assembly GCA_948329865.1 of Linaria vulgaris. NCBI lineage: Eukaryota > Viridiplantae > Streptophyta > Magnoliopsida > Lamiales > Plantaginaceae > Linaria > Linaria vulgaris. Next base: position 910,305 of record OX415252.1, read on the forward strand.
GAAATAGCTCTGATTGCTTCTCCAGCACAAGCAAGTACTTCTTCCTTAAATTTTTCAATTTCCTCAGTGATGTCATCAATACTCCAAGCCTCAGAAACAAGTATAGTACTCAAATAATATAGGAGCACCTGAAAAATATGAAACGAAAATATCCATCAAAACCAGATTCAAGATGGATACTAATACCAGCATATCAATGATTAAACAGAAATTGAGCATACTTTGCAGCGATCCAGGCCGTAGGTATGGGCTAGAATGAGAGTGTCCTCCAAGATTTGTTTCTTTTCCAGTTTAACTGATTCAATAAGCGAAAACACAGATCTATGTATATATTCCACGTCTCCAGATAAAAACCGAGAGGTTTCCACACCAGGAATCAATTTCTCCAATACCCTAGATTTATCTGCAACATGCTTCTGTTGTTCCAGTTTGACTTTCCACTCGTTCCAAAACGTTGATTGGGCTTCATGTACATTACTGCACTCATCTGGATCATCTGGATCAGGAACAACATGCGTTAATTTTTGTAAAAAAAGCCTGTTGCATATAACTGAGAAACTCCTTGCAAAAAAAAAAAAGTTGGGATAAACAAGTTCCATTGAAACAAAAACAGATTTATTACCATAAAAAAGGATAAAGATAGAAAGCAAAGCTGTCAAAGATTTTTAAAAAGATATAAATGATCACCTGAACTGATTGATCTTTGTTTCTCTTGAAACTTACTCAGAAGAAGTTCCCTTCTTTGAGCAGGATTCTCACATTCAATGCCGCAACTGTGCAGAAAACCGTACATCATTCCCACATTCATGAGGCTGGAAAATTCACGGTAGTTTTCCCGCCCTCTTAGTTGTTCTTCTATTATTTCCACTCCATGAAATGCATCCACAAGATTTAATAGAACAGAACAAGCTGTAGTATCCTCTCCATCAGAAATAGGCGGTTCCATGATTGACTTGGCTAGCGAGGCTAAAACATCGTCTCTAGGGGCGAACCCATTCCTTGTCAACCATGATAAAATAGTCATAACTGCTCTTGCCCTTACACTGACATGCTGGATGATGGACAATGAACCCCTTGTATGTTTCTTCCCAAATTCTGAGTCTTCACTTAGTTCCAGCAACCAAGGCAGATGGGAGGCAGCAAAAGAAGCCACTTTTGTGTTCTCTCTAAGAAGAGATTCCCAATCACATCCATTTACTGATGACAAATTTTCAGCAACCAGGGCGAGTAAATTCTTTACTTTAGTAATCTGGGCCTCCTGATCCTCAAAACTGGCATCCATCCTTCCTGACAAATGGTTTAAGGAAGTCTGTTCTGAGAAGTCGGTTGGCTCTTTTCCAGTAAACATCATCAAAGTTTCACAATGATCCTGCAAGTCGAGATCTTTCCATTCATTTAGCAGCTCAGCAATTGACTCTTCATCACAGTGGCTCATAGCAAAACCTAAAAGGAGTTTTTGGGATTTGAAATCCATGGTTTCAAGGGCTTGGCTTCTGGCAAGTGCAGCACACAAGTCCCATGCCGAACCGTGGTCCTTTTTGGCCAATACAAGGCACAGATCAAAAGCCAGCTGCACGTCCCCAGAAAATGCTGCTTCTCTCGCAATAGCTTCTTGGACTGCTGAAATATCTTCCTGTGAGCTCAACCCCAGAAGTTTAGCAATTTCAATAAGTTCATCGACATTTAGATAGGCCCCACTTTGACTTGTAATAGCCAACTTGATGATTTCCATAGGATCCTTGATTTGCCTAAATGCCATTGGAAGAAGGTTAACTCCAAGATTTGGGAGTCTATGAGTAACAGCATTAATAGTATCAGCTTCAGCCCTCACATTTCTGCTGCTCGGAAATATATTGAGACACTCCTTCGCCTTCCATATCTGATCAGAAAATTCTAGAATATCAATCAAATCATTACGTAGGAGGCATAGGACAGTGTTTAACCGTGCAATTGAAGAAGAAAAGACGTAGGATAAAGGAGAGAAACCAAAGAAATACATCATTAACATTAGCTTCTGGTGTGCTTAATTAATGCATAATTAGCTATAAAACAACGGATATAAGGAGAAGATGCTGGAATGTTTATTCTTATTTACATTGTGAGCGATCGACATCATGGTATCGTTGCCAGTGACTTTACTATTTATTCTGATGAGAAAACATTGAGTAGAAACATGGAAGGCAGAAGCCAAAACATGTCTAAACAACATGGCCCACCAAATTTTGTTTTAGCAAGCCTTTGATGTCTGACACATCATTTCATCCAATGGAAACATGACTTAAGTGGTTTACTCACGGTGGAGAAACTTATGGCCCGAACTAATAGGTAGATGAGTTGTATATATATTCAGGCTCAATGAAGCTGAGATTTTAAGATTTACCTCGGGGCAAGCAAGACTTGGTGCTGAGAAAAAATACTCTCTTGCAGCTTGAATAACAAGATTTTCGGCTTTCTCTGTTGCCAAAGAAACAGAACTGGTACCCTTCAGATAATTCCTTGCAAGTGAAAATTTTCCCGCTTTAAGCAATCCTCTGCAGAACTCAGTCAACATGTACTCAATATCTAGAAAAGGAAAAGCCTTTTCTTGCAAAGACTGCAGATCGCGCCACATGTTTGCCCAATCATGATCTGTTCGGCTCGGCTGGTTCCGGATAAATTTTGAAAGTAAAAGACGAAGAATTTGTTTCACGCCCTTTTCGTCTAAGTCAGCATCCAGAAAGTAACTTATTGGTTTCGGGACCTGATAGTAGAAAAAAGAAGATCAACAAAACTCAAAATCAATACACTGCCAAAATAACGATACACCCAAATGGGCATGTCGGTAACTTCTTTAAAGACAAAGAATACATTTGTACACATGCTCAAGACATTTGCCAAACTCTTTGTAATCAAACAAAAGGGTATACATGTGAAAAACCAAGGCCTTTGGCTGCATGCACAAACAGGTAAAAATATATGATAACCTAATAGTACCAAAAAGCACATAGTAGCTTCCCAGATGCGTCCAGCAATCACAGTGTGTAAATGATGGAGAGCTAAACACAAACATTTAAGTACCTGTCATAACGTAAATAAGAAGAATCCTGACAGAATTACCTTATAATAAGCCAAAAGTCTTCCAGCTTCCACATGGCCTTCAGCAAGTTTAACCCTTTGTTTGATTGCCTCCACTTCAAAATCTGCGAATTCCAAACATATTAACTTACATCCAGCACCATAATCTAACACAAAATCACTCATTACTGCGTGCTGTTCAAGTAACTGAAAACTGCAACTGCAGAGGTGAATTTCCAAGAATGCACAATAACCATGTTTCACTCACAATGTTTTTGTACTTCAAACTAAGATTTACACCTCTTTGGCCTTTTCATTCATTTCATGACCAAATAGAGAATACATTCATTGAAAAATAGATGATCCACAATACATATAGGATGAAATATTAGGGAAAAAAACCGCTCTGTTTTTTTACTCTCTGATTCTTCAGACGCAAGCAATATTTTGTCAAAATAAAAAAAAAATACCTGTAACCAATTGAAAATTATAGAGACATTTTCAATAAGCTTCACATCCTATCACAGCCATTTAGACAAAAGCCAATATGAATATTCATTTTAGACGTAGAACGTCAGAAAGCTACTTCCACTTATATACAGCAGGTTGAGTTGGCCAAGAAACTTGATAATCACCGGTACTTATCAGCATAAATGCATAATTGGACTATAAAACACTAAATTACAGCATTTAAAACAGACACGTAATTTGAGAAGGAAAAACAAAAAAACATTGCCAGGTACTGGTACGCATACATTTTGGCATGTAATTTTCGGACTACAATAAATAACACATGTTAAGAAGGTATAATATGCGATATACACCCAAGAAAGTCTTTAAGAAAAATTACCTCTCATCTGAGGGAGTTTGGACAAAATGGTGGACATTGTACTCCACCTGTCTATGTCAGCACACAGATATATACACTGGAGGGCACAATCCACCACCTCCACTTCATTTCTGAAAAAACGTTTGTTTGCCATGTCGTTGCACCCTTCTTCAAATATTAGCAAACACATGTCTAGTTTATTTTGTGCAGCAATCTCCTTCAACCATCTGACAAGAAATGAGTCAACCGTTTTATCTTGTTCTGGGTAATCAACAGTAGTTTCAACTCGAGAGAGTGATTCCAGTGCATGAAATCTCTTGTCCATAAATGGAATAGCCTTTTTGTGTAATCTAGGTATTACATTATTCTCTTTCATGCCCTCAAGCATCAATTTGAACTTTTCATAATCTGGCAGCTGTTCCCAGGCCACTAGGCTCATAGAAAAGTTGATTTCATCTTCACTCTCACTAGAGTATATAAGCTGGTGCAGGTATAAAATATCATCAAGGAATAGCTGCAGATCAGAGATTCCCTCCCGAACTGCAAAATCAACTAAGTGCATGCAGTTGTCTAGCTGACCACTTAAGGTATCGATATCTCTAGCTCGTTTCTTGTACCAAGAGGAAAGTTCAGAGATCGATGGCCACTGAAATATCATGCCTTTCGCTAACATGGGCTCAGTCATGGTCTGGATACTTTTATCGTTATTCCCATAGGATTCCTTGATGAAATTTTCTGTCCTTTCGCATTCTACCCAGTCTTCATCCCTGATTACAATATTTGAAGGAGCAGAAATTGCAGGAAGCAGCTGTCTGTAGGATTCAACTGGAATCGTCTCAGGTATTGCAGCTAAAACATCCAACATGGGAGGAATCAAAGAACAAGGGTGACGCTTAAATAAGAGGTTTAATGCCCCAATCTTGCCCCCCTCTGCAAGAGCTAAAGCAGCTTTGCTTATGGGCAAATCACGGAATCTGCTATATTCCTGCACGGAGAATCTGCAAAGCTAAGTCATTAAGCTGCAAGTCAGTTAAAAGCAGAAAAATTAACCAAGTAATACAAATGATGCAGGTTCATTCAGCTCATTCTTAATGCAACCAATGCAAGAAAAGCTTAACAGGTGCAAATTAATTATCCCAGCTTCGACGTTTATGTATGTGTGCTTGAAACAAAGCAGGGAGCATGGGTACATTATGATCGGTAGCACACTAAGGCACAACATGACAAATAATATGAGCGTCTAGTCTGTGGAGGCAATAAGAAAGATGACTGAACTGGCATAACCAAATTTCTCAGGAATTCGCCTCTATATGACACAAGTACAGACTTAAAGCACTCTGGCGAAAATTTTCAAGCATACTAATCCTTGCTGAAAAAAAAGAGAAACTGAAACATTTGAACCAAGATCAATAGAATGAAATTTTGTGACACATGATGATGAAAGATTAAGTATGATCATGAAGCATCACCTGCCCATGTTAATGCCAAGAAATGTCTCTAGCCTGTCACTGAGCTGTAACAACTTGAGTCTCGCCAATCGAAAATTCCAAATATCTATATCCTCAGTTTCATGTGATTCAGAAAATCTGTGAGAGTCTGTTATGCGGAGCCCAAAAGATAGTAGAGCCCTCATTGCATCTTCGGTTGATCCAACTTCGTGTACACACTGAGAAAGTACGAAACTCTGGTCTTTAATATTCGGGAGTATAGTACTTATATCATGCACCGCGTGGATAGAAGATAACCACTGAGACTTCAGAACTTCATCTTTGTCCAACCCGCGACGATTGGCAAAGTCAAGAGCAGCCCGATACCTTTGACTACTAATTAGCTTGTCATAAATTTCCCATTCAGATCTTTTCACAAGAGATACTAAGCTCCATTGCATCTCAGAAAGATCAATCTGATTAGACCTCTCTACTGTGCCATGATCAATAAGGTTAGTAGACTCATGTTGTTTAGATACATAGCTCCCTTTAGGCGAGTTATTCTCCAACAGAAAAATGAGCCCTGGGAACTCGTGTGCTCTTTCAAGAACGGGCATTGAATGTAAAAGATTATTCTCCAAAATATTAACATGATTAAGCATCCCCACCATGGTGATAGTGCCATCTCTTTTCGCAACAGTAAGTATACAATCAGACCACCAAGTAAAATCCACAATGTCTTGCAAACAATCTGATACAGTACTAATTTCCTTAGAGGAGTTGCTCTCGCCATTAAAAGGTTTTGATAGAGCAATTTTCTCTCCATCAAACTTAAAAGCGAACAAGCATCCTCTCGTATCCAAGGTAGCAACAAAATTCCCTTCTGGAGATAATAGAACCTTCGGAGATATCAGTTGATCATGATATCCTTTTGCTATAGAATATGAACCTTCAAACTTAGTAAATGCCGTGGGTTCAACTTGTTTGTGCTTTTCCCTCCGCCAGAGAGAAATAGAACAACACCCTACAGAGTAGTTAAAGGTGTAATATTAGACAATTCTGTTCTTTTATCCTGAAAGAGTGAACTAATAGAGAAATGTAAAGAAAGCAACTTGTACCCTTCACTAATTGAAGAAAAGAAAATCATAACCGTGTTTTTAAGGCATCAAATATAGCATAACTACCTCATTATTTCAGTTTTAAGGCAAACAATTGTAAATTCAACAACCATGGACCTCAATGTTCGGTTTTGCGTTTTCCCGTAAGCATAACTATTTTTGTGAATAAACATTTTGGATTGCCACCTCAACCAATCGAAAATACAAGCTGAGTAATCCCATATGCCCATTACACTAGAAAAAAGGCTAGTAAAAGTCCTAGATTCAACTGCATTCAACAATAATTGGAATTGCGATGAAGTCATAGGTAAGATAATATATAGTGAAAGAGTACCAGTGCTCCCACTGGATGTAGACTGGATATCACCAACCCCAGCAAACAGAGAAAGTTTAGGATGATAATCCCAGCAGCACAAGTCCAGAGGGAGCTTTCTAAGCACAGTTTCATTTTTCATGTTTTGAGCAGCAGAAGTGGAAGCACTTGGATTCTTAGAGATCTCAACATCGTGAAAAGAACCATCCAAAAGGAAAACAGTAAATGTACACCTGTAAAAATATTTCATCAGCTCGAATGTTGGCGTCCGTGGAGAGGCTAGTCAAATGCAGCTGCAAACTACTTGATGAGACAAGAAGTGTACCACTATAAACTTACAAGCATGATTTGTTTTCAGGATCATCATTTTGCACAATCAAGCCAACAATTGGTGAAGAGACATTCAAATGCCTCTTTGTAATTCTGGATACTTCATCACCATTTGGCTTAATGATATAGACTGTATCAGTATCATCAGCCACGCCAAGCAACTCATGAGACTCAGACCAAGTTCCAGATGTGAAAGTGCCGGCCTTTTCACCTACATGCGGCAACAGAACATAGAAAGTTAGTACTAGAACAAAAATGAAACAGCCATCACAAACAAGATTAGTAGATTACATAAATGCAAACTTCACAAGATCTCCCACAGTCCACCTGGATTTTGTGACAGATAACATCACAGGACAACAAAAACAATTACACAAAATCATTTTCAAATGAAACAATTCCAACAGCCTCATTATGCAAAAAAGTAGCTTAAGTCAGTGCAGTAACTATGAACCAACTTACATTAAGGCATGAACCAACTTACATTAAGGCATCACCTTATAAGCCTGAAACAATGTTTAAACTACATAGAACGGATTTGAGTAGCAATTAGTTACAGTAGAAGTACCATGACTTACAGGAATCATCCATATCAGACTTCTACTGCATAATAATACAGATGCACACAACTGAAATTGCTCCATGTTATTTGTAATGTTTTGAAAGAGTAGCAACCCATTTATCCATGGGGGCATAGGATTTAGTACAGCCGAACACAAAAATCTCTTTCCCACTCTTCTGACCAAATAACATACTCTTAATCACAAAAAGCAGACATAGAGAACTCATGTCCTTGACTAGGTATTCATGTGGTTTAGGTATTCTACCGGATTTACATGGCAATAAAGGCTATTGCTATTGTAATTTGAGAGACCAGATCTTACTAGTAAAAGTACCCACTGGCTCCTGGTATTCATTCTCCTTCTTCAAAATCGTTATTTGATTCTTGGAAGCCACAGCAACATAATCACCTCTTGCAGAGACAATCAAGGATATTAACTGCGTTGATCTTGGATACTGCTTATAGCTGCTCCATTTTTCCTTAAGCTGAGTGATACCTTCAGAGTACAACAAAAAAAGAAGAATACATCAGCAACTAATTATTGATTTGTCACAGAACCCCTATGAAAAGAATAAAAAACGAATAAATAAATAAATATGACATGAAAAGGAGGAATACAAACTACTGCAATTCATTAATGAAACAGTAATTCTCCCAAAAAAAGTTGGGACACTTTTCTTTTTCCTGTGCATATTTGTGAATGTCCAGTTAATATTATACAATTAAATGGCGTAGACTGTGCCTACCAAAAAAAAAATGGCGTAGACTGTGAAAAGCTGTGGATCAAGTCAAAACTGGCCTTTGCATGATCTCTAGTGGAAGTCTCAATTGGATCTGAGCCTACATGAGGTCATTCTCTCGGAAAAAACACGTTCAAAACAAGTCTTCTATTTCTTGCAACAACTACAAATCATGACTTGAATGAGAAAAAAATTAACTAGAGCGACTTTCTGTTTGGCTAAGACTTTAAACAGCAGCAAGGACTACTTATAAGCAAAACCTTGTGACACCGATGGTAGAGCATGTCTCAATCCATTCAACCCAAACATAAGACACAACTTTCGAGTGATAATTGCACTTAATTTTCTAGAGGCTTGAAGATGCTTATACCTTTTACCATCATGATATCACTGCACCCATGGAGTATTATAGAACAACTCCAACATTACCTTTCATTTCCCTATGCATTACCAAGATGAATGAAATTCTCTAACAGAGTATTTCTACTCTAGTTTCCAATGCAACAAAACACTAAGATCACTGTAAAACCCTGGTCATATTCTAAACCTCCAAGACACTCCCTCACCACCGACCAATCTCCGACTCAGAGAATAGTTTCACAACTTATTCAGCTAAACCTCACTTCCAACAACTCACATTTCAAAACCTCAACACAGATACAAAAGCAATCGAGAAACCGATTACATACCTCGAAACGGAAGATACGAGAGTAAACTCCTCCTCCCGCCACCTTCATTCAGCTTCACAAATCAATCAAACTAATCAAATACACCGAAATTCAACTAAAACACCACTAAATTCAGTACAAAAAATCATCGACGATACGATGAAAAAATACCTGCTGCTGCTGCGGCGGATAATTCGATAAGTGAGGCCTCGTAGCGTGACGCCTCGCCTCGAATAACACCTCCTCCATACGCAATTCCAATTCGTATCTATGTCAACACTTCACAGCAACAGCTCGAAATCGCCGTACGAGATCTCGAACCGCACGGAACTTGATGCAGCGCACTGGAGAGAAGAACGAGAGAGAGAGAGAGAACAAATCCGCAGGTTTATGTGTTGATCGCTCTACAAGGTTTGGGGAAAATGGAAAATGAAATCGAATCTATTTTGGGCTTTTTGTGTATCAAAATGTGAGATTTTGGTATTTGGAATTTTAGTAAACACACCCCTTGAGGTGTGGGGTAATTACGAGGCTGGTCTCTCGTGTTTGAGAAATTACATAAACGCACGTTATGGCTAATTTTTGTTGGAGAATTATTAAAACAATTTGTTTCGAAAAATTGAAAGAAGCATCGGTGAAAAAAAATAAAATAAGGGATACCGTGGAAGTTAAAATAAATTATATACGAAATTTGTTTATTTGTTGGGATTAAAGTCATAAGGTTGTCTTAATAAATCATGATAGGTGTTCTTGTGATTACTACGTGCTTCAATGGGTTCTCCTTAATTTATATTTGTAAATTGAAGTCATATGAATATTGTTTACTCTCTTTTTTAACATCTAACATTAGCATCCAAGACTCGTTTTATTTTTAGGGGCCTCAACAATTTATGTCGTCTCTTGGTGGGAAATATCCTCTTGTTGTTCTAGGTCAGTGTTGTCCTCTTATTAGTCTTCTTCGATTTAGTCACTGAGACCCAAGATGAGTGTTTCTTCTCCAATTGTGTGAATTTCTATAGATTGTGTCGCTCATGTAGGGTATCTTCGTTTGTTAACCATAAATTTCACGTAAGATTAGTTCAGGCTCTTGGTTGGTCGTGTGCTAGCATTAGATTCAAGGACCGTGCACTAAAAACATGATACTAAGCTGGAGTTGACATGTCATCTCATGCCCAAGTCAGGTGGTTCATGTGAAGGGTCGAGTCTATAGATAGATTATTGATCACAACTAATAGTTCAAATAACAAATATCGATCCTAAAGTGTCACTTCAGAAAGCTTCACTTCAAAAAATGGGTCACTCCCAAAAACACACCAGATCAAAAACTCTATGTTGAAAAGAGGGGCATATTGATAAGGTGACAAGGCCGAGTTTCGATCTACAAGTCCGATGTGGAGGCAAAAGTTCTTTCGAAATTGTGAAAGCTTACCTTTAGTAATGATTATCGAGTTATCTATAAGTAACATATTTGTTTCATCGTAATTGGGAAATTTTCTCGATGATGTAAAAAAATAAAAAAATCATACAATTTTATTTTAAGATTGAAGTCGTAAAGTTTATTGGTTATTTGAACTTTTTATATAAAAGTTATTTATGTAACAAATGAAGTGTTCTCGTCATGTGCTTCAATGCTTATGTAGTTCTCCTTAATCCCAATTCTCGTTTAATACTTAGGGGGTTCAATAGTTTGAATCTCAAGGTGACATTGCTTCTCATATTTAGTCTAGTCAATGATGACCTTTCGATAGTCTACTTTGATTAGTCACTGAAATCAAACGTGCATTCTCTAGTACGATGTGTGGATTTCCACAAACTATATCTCCATTGGATGACTAAGCACTTTATGTCATTCCGACTTAATGCTCTCTTCCTTCCCTACTTCTCTTCGTCTTCACCATTAATATATGCTAGTTTGTATTCTTTTTTTTTCTCTTAAGATGTTTGTTGTGCTATTCTACAGCTCTATCTCGTACATTGTTTAATCAGCATATAAAATACTCTTAAATTGGAAAGCGCCTAACGAGGAAACAAATTTCTTTCGCATCTTCTGGAAATTTACACCCCCATTTAAGATGAAGTCATTTTGTTGGAAGGCTTTTCTTAATAGAATTCCTACTAAAATGAATCTTTTTAGACGAGGAATTTTGGATGACGGTTCTAGTTTGAGATGTGCGCCCCGTGATAACGAAATCGAAGATGCCAATCACCTCTTTTTCCGTGCAAAGAGTCGTATGCTATTTGGATGAGGATATATAAATGGTTCAGTTTCTCCACAGTCATAAATAAAGGAGCGATGAATCATTTCAAGCAGCACGTGGAAGTTTTTCCTAGAATAGTTTATCACCAAGAATGGGGTTCGATTTGGATTTTTACATTGTGGTTAATTTAGTGTTTGCGTAATAACATTACTTTTCGTGAAGGAAAACTCAACATCGAGAGATTGGTTGAAGAGATTCAAGCTCGAACAGTGTTGGATGAAGAGTTTTAGGAAATAATTCATGTTTTCATTTTCGGATTGGATTATTTGTCTTCTGCATAGTTTTGGGATTGGTTGATCACTGCTCGGTTTTACTCATTTTTTTTTGTTTTTTTTTTGTGATATAAAATTATTGCTTACCAAAAAAAATATTACCAAGCAAATAAATTAAAACCCAGTGTGATTTGTGATTTTTCTCCCTGGAAATTCAAATCAGATGTCACTTAAATCACCATTCGTTGATTGTGTACGAACAAAATACGAGTCAAAAGGCAGGGTAAGAAAGAGTTCAGCTAATGGAGATTGTAGTGAGTAGGGTTAAATCGTAACGCAGAATTTACCGGATTCAATCGCCAAGCAAATCGCACAAATCGCAAATAGTTAATGAACAAATTTGAATAACAACACAACAGGCAAAGTAAATCAATCACGAAGAACAACACGTAATTTACTTGGTTCGGCGTTCTCTCATCAATGTGATGAAGAACCCTAATTCAAGGGAGAAATCGAGATCCTATTTTATTTGAGGAGAGCTAGAGTACAATGGGTTACAAAAAAAATATTATGAAATCGGCTGCGTAATAGAGTATATATACAACAGTATGTTATAACAGCTTATGAGCCCACGACTCATTAGCTTAACAGACTGCCCTAATCTGACTCTCGCTGCCTATTTGCAACAGCTGCCCAGTTGTGACAGCTATTACAAACTTTCACTGCGACACAAGTTTCCCAAGTTGCAACTACGTCAAAGCTGGTAGAATTATGGAAATACCACTGAGCCAAAGTCACTAATTCCCACAAATCTCCGCCGTATTTCTGTAACTCTACCTTAATCACAAAACCAGCAACTCAACTTCTCCAACTAGTCCCGAGGACTACCAACTCTTCAGTTGAACCAAATCCAGACAATGATCAAACTTTCTGGGCAAAACCATGTTGATCAAATTTGCCGGATTTTCCACTATTGCAACTGCCACTGCAATAAACTCTGCTTCAGTAGTTGATGTTGCAACTACTCTCTGCAATCTAGCTTTCCAGCTAACATCAGTTCCAAATGATGTAAAGACAAACCCAGTAACTGATTCCCCCAACATCCAACGCAATCAGAATCCATAAATCCTTGAATGTCAGGCTGATTCTCCAACATATATTGCAACTCACCAACACCATGGTGTGCTTCACATATCTCAGAATCCATTTCGAAGCCTTCCAATGCACTCTTCCAGGATTAGCCATGAATCCACTGATCATGCTAGCTGAATATGTCAACTCAGGTCTAGTGAAGACCATAACATACTTCAAAGCTCCTACAACATTTGCATAAGGCATCCCAGCCATGAAATCCTTATCTCCATCAGTGTTAGGCCACTGATCAACACCCAATTTGAATTCTTGAGACAATGGAGTTGCAACTCCCAGTCTCCAGACATTCCAAATTTTTCCAGTATCTTCTCAGGATACTCCACCTGAGACAAGTACAACAGCCCTTCAGCTCTGTCTTTTCTTATCTCCATACCTAGAATCCTTTCAGTTGCTCCTACATCCTTCATTACAAACTCTCCCTTGAGTCTGGATTTCACATGTGCAACTTCGATCTTGGTATAACATGATCAGATTATCATCAACTTCTAGAAACAAAGATGTCAACTGCTCTTCTTCCTTGAACTTAAAGCAGACACAACTGTCATACTTACTCTTCACAAAGCTAACCATCATCATGAACTCATCAAATCTCAACTTCCACAGCCTATGAGATTTCTTCAGTCCATCTAGAGATTTATTCATATGATTCTTCTTGCATTTAATTTCAACTAAGTTCTCATGCAAGAAAACTATTATAACATCCATTTGTTCTAACTCCATCCATCTACATCCAACCAACTATGAGCCCTTTGGTCTTTCACTAAGATACCAAGTCGTGTTATCCTTCAAAAACTTCACTTCTTCAGACATAGCCTCTAGCCACACGTGTCTATCCTTGCTATTTACTATAGCCTTGTAGTCATTTGGATCGTCACCCAATACACTTCTTACTGTCACTAGTGAATATGCAAACAAGTCTTTATAACCACACTTCACTAGTCTCTTACCCTGGCGTCCAGCTCTTTCTCTGGTCAACATGTAGTTGAATTCAGCCTGATCCACAGGCTCAGTTGTAACTGGTTCTTCTTCAAGTAACCAATTGCCAGGATGATATGGTTCCCTAACAGCCACAAGCTCCACCTCAAGCTGGTAACCACTATCTTGCTCATTTCATGAGTTAAAAGAATTGTTAATCTCAACAGCTTGCCCAAGTAAATCACCATTGCATTTAACAACCAACGTGTCCTAATTTACCCTGCAACACTCACTGAAGTCAGCTAAACAAAACTCCAGACCATTGTCTGTTCTTGGTCTTTTCAGTTTTAATCCAGTCTTCTCTATCATGTTCCTCTGGTCCTTGAATGTTCCAATTGTCTAGTCCTTGGTCTTCAACACAGATAGCCATATCTTCTTGGAATAACCATCTACCAGTGACAAGATGTGCCTTGCAACAGAGTTTGAAGCAGTTCTTGAGGGTCCCAAAAGATCAGCATGAACATAATCACAATGTTCACAACAGCCAATCTCCTTCAGCTTTTCAGCTCCCAACAGACAATGCTTCCCCAACTCTAACAAACCACTTTCACTCACATGTGCTAATCTCATGTGTTCTAACTCAAACTTGGAAACAACTCCCTGGACAGCTGATGTTGCAACTATACCCATGAAAAAATTTCCTTCTAGTTTGTAAAGGCCATTCTCCCAAGTTCCTCTCATCACCTCTAGTGATCCCTTGAGAACCTTTGCCATACTATTCTATCCCAAGAACTTGTAACCTGTCTTCTCTAACAAACCAAGAGATATCAGGTTTCTCTTGAGATCAGGGACATGTCTCACCAATCTCAATAGTTTTTGAGATCCATTTTGAAGGGTGAACCTCACAGATCCTATACCTTGAACCTTACAAGGTTTCTTTTCTACCAAGAACACATATCCACCATCAATCTCACTGTATTCTTCAAATATAGACTGATGTGGAGCCATGTGAAAAGAACAACCAAAATCTAACACCCACAGATTCTCTGAATCTCTCACATAAGCTACTAGAGCATCAGCAGACTCATACCCCTCTTGCACAGTTGCATCATTGATAGACTCCTCAGCCCTGTCACCATCACCACTCTGCCTTTTAGGACAGAACCTCCTAGTGTGGCCTTCATGTTGACAATTGTAACAATTGAACTGCTTCCTCCCATTCATACTCTATTTTCTGGATTTCTTCTCCTTCATACTTTCCTAATTCTGTCCACTTACTGTTAGAACATCACCTAATTGTTCTTTCACTGCATTCCCTCTCTCATTCAATCCCTTTGAGTATAAAGAAGATTGCACCTCATCAAGTGTTAAAGAATCCCTTCCATATATACGAGTTTCCTTAAAGTTAGCATGAGATCTGGGTAATGAACTTAACAACAGCAATGCCTGATCTTCATCATCAATTGCAACATCAATGTTCTCAAGATCCATAATCAACTTGTTAAACATATCAATTTGTTCCTCTATCGATGTTTCATCATGATACGAAAAGAATACAGAGCTTGCTTGAGATACAAATGATTTACCAACAATTTGGTCATGTACAAGCTTTCCAGCTTCAACCAAACACCTACAACAGTTTTCTCCTTCGAGACATGTCGCAACGTTGTCGCCCAACCTCAAAATCACAGAGTTATGAGCCTTCTCCATCATAACCTTCTTTCATTTATCATCGAGATCTTTATCGATGTTCATCTCATCTAGTGCATCAACCAATCTTTGTTGAACTAACAGTGCTCGCATCTTCAACCGCCACAAACCAAAATTGTTTAGCCCCGTAAACTTCTCCACATCAAATCTTGTCGTCGTCATGACCAGATCCAAGTTCACCGCACCAATTTGTAGTGAATCGGTTCAAATCGTAACGCAAGATTTATCGGATTCAACACCAATCGAATCTCACAAATTGCAAAGAGTTAACGAACAAATTTGAATAATAACATAGCATGCAAAGTAAATCAATCGCGAAGAACAACATGTAATTTACTTGGTTCGACTTTCTCACATGAATGTGATGAAGAACCCTAATCCAAGGGAGAAATCGAGATCCAAATATTTGAGGAGAGCTAAAGTACAATGGGTTGCAAAAAAAAACGTTATGAAATCGGTTGCGTAACTGAGTATATATACAACAGTATGTTATAATAGCTTATGAGGCCCTCAACCCATTATCTTAACTGTCTACCCTAATCTGACTCTCGCCGCCAAATTGTAGCATTTGCCCAATTGCAACAGCTATTACAAGCTTCCCTAGTTGCAACTACGTCCAAGCTAGTAGAATTATGGAAATACCTCGGACGCGTCGGAGGAGGGAGGTCCGGACGTGAGCTCGATGGCTGCTTGCGTTATCGCCTTCACCTTTGAGGGGGTGGACGACGATGTGGGTTTCAACGGATTCCGGTTACCTCCCTTGGTCGTCGTTCCCCTCAACGGTACTACTGCTGATCCTTCGACCAACCCCCCGGAGTACATCAACATTTCTTCTTCTAATAAATCGGCGGCTTCGTCTGAGATGGCCGACCTTCCCTCGCTGGCGTCTGTCGTAGTGACTTCGGGTCCTTCCAGAGTTTTGGGTAAGTATCTATCTTTATTTTATTTGTTCACACGAATTTCATAGACAATTTCTTCCTTTTGTTTATCGATGGTGATTTTGTTAGATAAGGGGAAGGCGCTGATGGCTTTGGACGAGGGGTCACTACTACTGGATGATGCCTTCGACTTAGGTATGCTTCTAAGCTTTAGTTTCCTTTCATGGAAAATTGAAAGGCTATTGTTCTAACACGCGTATCCTTGACGTGTAGGGGCAACTTTTTTAACTTAGGCGAGAATGCCCCCTTCCTACCGCCGATGGCTCTCCTTCGGGTTCAGCCCTGGGAGAAGCTTCCTTTTTACTGGAGGAGTTAATGTATCTGGCTCTTCCGTTGAATGGCCTTACCCCTTCGGGTCCCTTTACTACTATCCAATCCGATAGTCCCGCGGTCACCCAGGTTCCCTTCTCGGGGAGGGTGTCTTTGGGGATACCGTTTTCTTCGGGCCTCCTCGCCCTTGCCCCTCGGTTCTTTGCCTCCACTAATGCGCTGCCTATGGACGGGTGATAGTTCCTGCAGGCTTGCCTTAACTTGATGGCCCTGATGGTAAGTGATACTTCTTTCCGTTCATCCATTTGGAGCATTTTTAGGTCCTCTTTTTTTATATTTTTCATTTTTTTAGGCGCTTAAAGTGCTTCCTCTTGTCTTACTTGAGGTTGGAAAGCTGCGAGATAATGCCACCGTGGCGGAGGAGTTGTTTCGAAAGATGGAGAAGGATAATAAGGATTTAAAGGAGAAGATAGAGAAATACGACTCAGCTTAGGTGAAGGCCATCCGGCGATTACAAGTGCTGAAGGCCGAGAACAAAAGTCTATAGTCTTTGGTATCAGAGTTGGAGGCCTCATGGATGGTGTTAAAGGGGAAGGTCGAATCTTTAGAGGTGAAGAAGGCTGTCGGGATCTCGAGGGGGGAGGAGCTGGAGCAGGGTCTATCCCAAGCTCTTTTTCGGGTGGAAACCTTGACAGATGAGTTAGCGAAGACTCCTACGTTAGGGGGTATTTCTCTCGAGGAGTTGCAACAAAAGCTAGATGCTGCTGTTAAACTCACCTAGGAAGCCACACTCCGATAGTGCCAGACGATCTTCATCCGAAAGAACCTTGGGTATCTGGTGGGGCATGTGTTGTGGGGCTTCCTTCAGTGCTTCACGCAGGTGCGAAAGAGGATTGCTCCCAGCGCCGATCTGCGCCTGATAAATATTTTGGCGATGGAGAGACCTTCATCGGAGTAGGATTATGCTCTCTTTGAGAAGCATAGTTCTCACTTTCTTCCTTCTCCGATGGCCCCCGCCCAAGTTCTCGTCACTGCACTTCTTCCAAAGCCCGCAACTCCGGGTAGTGTGTCTTCTATGCCGCCACCACCGATAACTGGGTCGATAGCTAACTTATCGGGTGCATCTCTGGCCACCCCTTCTACGAGGGTTTCGCCTTCTGATGTTTAGAACTTATTTTCCTGTTGAGTGTTTGTCTATTTTATAATAGTCTAATTTAGTTGTTTTCTTTTTCGCTTTCTAGTGTAGTTGTGGTATCAAAATTCGTACTTTGCGAGCTCCTTTGCTTTTAATAAAATTTGTCCTTTTGATCGTCAAAACCCTAAACCGAGATAACGCCACCGTGGCGGAGGAGCTGTTTCGAAAGATGGAGGAGGATAATAAGGCTTTAAAGGAGAAGATAGAGAAATACGACTCAGCTTGGGTGAAGGCCATCCGGCGATTACAAGTGCTGAAGGCCGAGAACAAAAGTCTCTAGTCTTTGGTATCAGAGTTGGAGGCCTCAGGGATGGTGTTAAAGGGGAAGGTCGAATCTTTAGAGGTGAATAAGGCTGTCGGGATCTCGAGGGGGAGGAGCTGGAGCAGGGTCTATCCCAAGCTCTTTTTTGGATGGAAACCTTGACAGAGGAGTTAGCGAAGACTCCTACGTCATGGGGTATTTCTCTCGAGGAGTTGCAACAAAAGCTAGATGCTGCTGTTAAACTCACCCAGGACGCCACACTCCGATAGTTCCAGGCGATCTTCATCTGAAAGAACCTTGGGTATCTGGTGGGGCATGTGTTGTGGGGCTTCCTTCAGTGCTTCACGCAGGTGCGAAAGAGGATTACTCCCGGCGCTGATCCGCGCCTGATAAATATTTTGGCGATGGAGAGACCTTCATCGGAGTAGGATTATGCTCTCTTTGAGAAGCATAGTTCTCACTTTCTTCCTTCTCCGATGGCCCCCGCCCAAGTTCTCGTCACTGCACTTCTTCCAAAGCCCGCAACTCCGGGTAGTGTGTCTCATACGCCGCCACCACCGATAACTGGACCGATAGCTAACTTATCGGGTGCATCTCCGGCCACCCCTTCTACGAGGGTTTCGCCTTTTGATGTTTAGAACTTATTTTCCTTTTGAGCGTTTGTCTATTTTATAATAGTCTAATTTAGTTGCTTTCTTTTTTGCTTTATAGTGTAGTTGTGGTATCGAAATTCGTACTTTGCGAGCTCCTTTGCTTTTAATAAAATTTGTCCTTTTGATCGTATCACTCCTTGCTTGGATATGTTTGGCATGAATGAAGTAGATGTACTCTGACATCCTTGGGGACTTGAGCTCCTTCTTTAAATTTCTTGGATAACCTTAAGATTTTTAACTCTATCTTGGAGCCTTTAAGATAGTAGCTGCGTGTCTCCGTCCATCGGATGCGTGAATGATAAGGTGGAACATTCCCTTTGACTTTCAAGGGGCGGTGACATGTGTTCCCTCGTGCCTTCTCGCCATTGGCTTGGATTGCCGCAAAATTCGGATGGTCCCTTCTTTTGGGGGTGGGTCCCTTTAATCTACTACATATTCCTTCTTTTCTAAACAATCATTTTCACCAAGTCCAGACAAATCTTGCCTTTTAAGAGAATGTTCTTGTACCACTTCCGCTGAAAAGAAACTTTTGTCCTTTTGCTTTCTTGTCACTCTCCTCACTTGGCGTTTTTGTGTTAGGCTGATCAAAGGGAAATTTTACCCTTAGTAAGTTAGAAGTGTGTTATGACTCCTCCTCGTTCCTCTCGCTCCCAAAGTGACCTTTTTCCCTTTCGGAGATCTCCTTTGGTCCACACGGTGTGATGTATTCCTAATGAAGCTTTTATGCTACGTCCTAGACGGACTGAAGGCGGTTTGTCTTCCCTTTTAGGGGTCATTCTCCTACCCCGCCCTCAGTACAGTTTCGTGCGGATACTTTGTTAGCAAATAATATAAGAGAGGTGTTTATGGGCAGAGAAGTGTACCTTCCGATAGGTCGCTTCTTAGTATTCAATACTATCACCGTGAAACCTCGAGTTTTGATATGTGGGGGTCGGGTAGGGTCCGCTATGAGTGCAAAATCACTGGATTCCGTGGCGTCTTTGTTCGTGGAGTACAACTTGAACCTTGACGGATACGATACCGTGTTGCCCAGTGCTCACCAGAGGGATTATTACCCTCCCGCGAGGTACATGACAGTGTATTCGAATCAGATTCGCTGTGGTCTTCGTTTATTTTTTCATCTCTTCTTGCAATCTCTCTTCCGATACTGGTAGATTTGCCCTAGTTAGCATACGCCTAATTCGTATCGTTACTTGGTGGGATACGTCCTCTGTAGTGGGCTGTTAGACTTACCTCTCACACCCTATCGGGTGGGGAGTATTTTTATCTTGCGGCCTTGTCCTAGCGGTCTGCTTTTTTTTAGTTTGGTGTATCGTGACCACCGCCGATCTTTCACGACTATTATTAGGCGTGTTACCCCTCCAAATGATTGGAAGAACCGTTTCTTCTACATGAAACCTCGAGATAGACCAGCCTCTTCGTGGGGGGTGCCTACTTGTTGGGGGCTAGGATATGTGGTATCTAACCCCGAGGCGGCCGTCCATGAGTCGGGGGTTTTACAGGGGACCCCGTTGTTTTTGGGAAGTTATGATATGTGTGGTCTGTTGGAGTTATTGGACGCCCTTACTATGGCAAGTTTGCAAGAAGGGGCATCAGCGCTGGAGTTCCTTCCTCGTCCGCTGCATACCAACTTATTTTTTCATAACGCCCCTCATTTTTCCTTATTTCGTCGCTTGCTTTGGCTTTTCCTTTGTGACTTATCTTGTGCTTGTTCTCCTTTACATGGTCTGAATGGAGTTCTTTGTTGTGAATGCGTTCGAAGGGGGTGTCGTTGAGTAGTGCCTCCCAGGGGGGTCCAAGCAACGGGGACGGAGGGGATCCTTGTGTTCGGGGTTGGGGTTAGCCCCGGGACTCCTGGTTCCAGATCATTTGCCTCTGCAGTTGGTCGGGGACCCCTCTTCTCGAGTGGTCGAGGATCCTGAAGTTGGGGTAGGGGCTCCGCTCGCATGATCCGGGGAGTATGGGAGTCGGTGGTTGCTTCGGGTAGTTTGCTTAGAAGATAGGGTGGAAGACCTCCTTGACCAACTGCGTGCTTTGGAAGAACGACTTTCCGTGACTTCCGAGGAGAGGGATGATGCGCTATGGAAGATAATGGAGGTGACACGGAGGCATGAGGTAGCTCTAGAGCTAGCTCGGGCTCAAGCGGTGATGGATATAGTGATGGATATATCCAACTCCCTTCCCCCTCGTGTTTCGCTCCGAGAGGAGTTTAAGGACATGGTGCGTATAATATACAAGTTGTGTGAGGAGGGCGTGCGATCTCTACCTGAGTTTCATGTGATTGTTGTTATCCCTCTGTCTGAACATCGTGCCCAGGTACCCGGATATCTCCTTGGCTCTGTCTTCGGAGACTGTCCCATCCTCTGAGTGTTTAGTTGTGCCTTCCGTAGATTTGGCCGAGCCAATGGACCTGACCGAAGAACAGCAGTGCCGGTTGATCCGGGAGGGGAAGCGTCCCACGGAAGATCTTTGAACCTTTTTATTTTTTTCTGTTTTTGCTTGGGTGTGTAAAATTATATGGAAACGGTTGTACTAGATTCTAGAAATATGCATATTTTGTGTGTGTGTGTGTGTGTTTTTTTTGTAGATAGATGACGTCGTAGGATAGGTTTGCCTATAGTCCGTTTGAGACTATAATTTTGTAATGGAAAGACTATTCCCCTTTTGATAATGTACGAATCATCTACTGTAAACATTGTTTTATTTATATATAAAGAGGTGCGCTCTCGTACAGAGCATGTTTAAATCAAGCATTGTATTTTATTAGGTTATACGTGTTCCAAGTGTTGTGGAACACTTATCCTTCGTGGTTTCCAGTAGGTAGGTGGCGCCTACGATGATCTTAGCAATCTTTAAGGGTCCCTCCCATTTGGGTTGGAGTTTCCCTATATTTTTAGAGGCTTCCGCTCTTTTTAATACCAAATCTCTCATTTGGAAGGTTCTGGTTTTCATCTTTGTGTTATAGTGTTGCGCCATGCGTGCCTTGTATTGCTTCATTCAAACGGCCGCGCGGGCTCTCTTTTCCTCTAGGAGATCCAAGGCTAGGGCAAGATTAGAGTTGTTGCTTACTTCTTCATACTCTCGAACTCACTAGTTTTCTACCACGACTTTAGGGGGTATGACTGCTTCGTTGTCGTAGGTCAAGCTATACGGAGTTTCTCCCGTGGCGGTTCTTTTGAGTGGTCCTATATACCCACAGGATTCCCAGGACCTCTTCTACCCACCTAGCCTTATGCCAATCCAACCTTGCTTTCAAGTTTTTTTAGCAAGGTTTGATTAGTTCTTTCCACTTGACCGTTGGCTCGGGGATAGCCGACTGAAGCGAAGCGGTGTTTTATCTCCCAGTGATCGCACTATTTCTATAAGTCTTGGCTTGTGAACTGAAGTCCATTATCGCTAATTAGATATCGTAGGATACCAAAGCGACACATTATGTGTCTCCATAGGAAGTTGATGACTGCCCTACGGGTAATTCTAGCTAGGGGTTCCGCCTCTACCCACTTGGTGAAGTAGTCCACGACCACCAACATGAACTTTTTCTGGCCCGCATTGGGGATCAGGTGTGACGGCCGCGCCCCATGAGTCGCGTTCCGATCCGTGTCGGTTTAGCGTTGGCCAGACACTTTACGCAGCTCAGACTAAAACACGTCTCGTAGGAAGGAATGTCACTGTTCAGGATCAACCATACACATAATGATAAAAATTGACTTTAATATACACAACAGAAGTCTGGAAAATACAAATAATTTGACACTTTAATAATTACGTACTGATGATTAATCATTTTCAATTACACGAATATTCCAAAAGGCAAGATTGGCAAAATTATTCATGTGATCCATGCTGCCACGTTGATATTATCCTGAGGAATGGACGGACAGGAAAAAAATGAGGAATAAGTCTTTGATGACTTAGTGAGATTCATACAAAACAAGTGGTAATGGAAGAATTAACAGTGATTCAATTGATATATTTCTAGGAGTGATCTTACCGATAGAAACAATTTAACAAGATAATTTGATGTAACAATGGTACCAGAATATTCTGAAAATAGTTTATGAACATGTGCGTTAATAGTAAACCAATCTAACCTTATACTTCCAAATACTACCTTATACCTCCCAACGAAGAGCGACCTCGCAAACAAAACATGCGACATGCTCGAGTACATGCTGATCCAGCACGCGGGTTACAACCAACTCCTGACTGCAAGCGGCGCCTAGATAAATGGGTATCAAGGGAAATTACTTAAACCGACAGTCCTTACCGCCCGACAGTAAATCGACTCAATCCCTGGGCCCAACTTCCCAAAGGCGTCCCAATGGGTGATAACCAAATAAGCTAGTAAATCGGATAATATTCGTTGCTCCTTTAGCTACATATCCCAAACATAGTTTGTTGTTCTTTACACAATTCAAGAACCAGTTATTTGTCAAACATTTAATATCATTAAGATAATATCAGTTAACTGAATAATCATAACTTACCATTATAAACATATGTACTATTCAACTTTCGTGTTGATGAAATTTGAGGATATTAATTTAAGTAAATAACACATATCATTGATGAAAAACTTACGTGATAAACCTTGATATCGTAAAGTTAAGTTAAATATCAAATATACTTTGTATACGTAATTTATATCTCAAGATTTATCTTAAGCAACCATATATTTATAATTATAATTGTAGTTATAATTTTTCTAACGTTAGAAAATCATTTCAAATGGTAAGTATACAATAATATTAATTATAGTATGATAAACTATTTAATTTGATGCATAGTAAAAATATATTACTTAACTGATTTATGGAAAATCGTTCATTAAGTTTCTAGTACATCCAAAAATTTAAGGAATCATGACATCAAATAATTATCTTATGAAGCAATCCAGTTATTTGTATAACTTAGTTAATATTATTTTGTTTCAAGATTATCTTAAATTACATAACATTGTATTTATAACTTATAAAAATATTAATGCGTAAACCTAATCAAGGTAAATGATCAAAGAATATTTAAGTTACGATACATAATTATATAAGAGGATTAGACCTCAAAAATATATATGATAATCTTATTAAACTTATGTAAGGATATGTTAAACATGATAAATATACTATTTATATACGATTGAAAAATATCAAAAATATTATTTTGTGAATAAAAATCATATTAAAGTGATTCTATTGGTTGTTATATCTTATAAGAGTCATGTTTCAGTGATCAATCATGGAATTATGATGATTATTTTCAATCATAAACAAAGAACTTAAAGTATGTAAAATAAGCTGAAAATTGTCGTAGTTTCGAGTTTACCTTTGATCGGATATCCAAATGAACTTTGTTTCCAAATATTTTTATGACAACTGATCCCTAACATCACTAGGAACATGTGTACCCAAATAGGAAGGAATATCCAAAGACTATGCTAAATAATTCTTGAAAATATAGAACCTATTTTTGGATAGTCTACAGTTTAGGAATTCGACCTTCTATATCACATTATTTGAAAAACATTTCTTCATTTAAAAGTTATAGGACATCATGAGGAGTATTCAGCCGTTGGCCTTGATCAAAGAGGATTTTTCTACAATTAGTTATGATTTTTCTAAGGTACGAGACGGAATGGATAATTTATACGCAATAAAAGTTTTGGGGTATTTACGGGTAGGAAATGATGAAATAAGAACTTGAGATGAATTTTCCCTGAAATTAGACTTACTAACTTAGAGATTCATAGCAATAAAGAAGGAAAAATCTAAATGATTTTGGGTGTGAATTTTTTTGGAAGAAAGCCTACTATTTATAGCCAAAAAATCAAATTAAAATACTTTTGATTAAGGTCCCACTTTAATTTCTTTATCCTTGGCCAACTAATGAAGACTCAAATCTGATAATAGGGAGATGTGGCTGATTTTTCTTCCATAACTAAAAATATGATATGTCTAATTCAAACAAAATACATATAATTATATATTTATTTATTTATATATGTTAAAACAATTTAACTAAGACCCCACCTTACTTTCTTTAACAACTAATCACCAAAATCTGATTTCAATTGTCATAAGGGTGATGTGGCTGATTTTAAAACCATTCACCTATGAAGTGATATTTGTGACGATCGCGCCCCACGAGCCATGCTCTGATCCGAGTTGGTTCAGTGGTGGCCAACCACTTTACCCAATCCAAACTCAAGCGCAACTCATAGGAAGGGGTCTCACTTGTTCAGGATCAAAACCATACGCTTTTTATAAATTATATTTTGATATATACATCGGAAGTCTTGGTTTTACAAATAATATGACTATTTTAATGGTTATGCACTAATGACAAAACACGAATATTCCAAAATGCACGCTTGAACAATTATTCACTTGGTCCATGCTGCCATGTTGATTTTATCCTGAGGAATGGACAAAAGAAACGAGGAATAAGTCTTTAATGACTTAGTGAGATTCATATAAAAGAACTGGAAATGCAAGAATTAACTGTGACCTACTGGATACATTTCGGGAGTGATCTTACCGGTAGAAACAGTTCAACTAGACAATTTGATGTAGCAATGATACTGGAGTTTTCATAGAATAGTTAATGAACTTATGCTTAATAATAAATAAATTTAGCCTTGTAACTTCTACTATTCTACCTTATACCTCCCGACGAGGAGCGACCTCGCAAACAATCAAGAGACATGCTCGAGTACCCAGCACGCGGGTTACAGCCAACTCCTGACTGCAAGCGGCGCCTAGATAGATGGGTATCAAGCGAAATTACTTAAACCGATAGTCCTTACTGCCCGGTAGTAACTCGACTCAATCCCTGGGCCCAACTTCCCAAAGGCGTCCCAATGGGTATAACAAATAAACAAACAAGCTAGTAAACCGGATAATATCCGTTGCTCCTTGAGCTACATGTCCCGAATATAGTTCGTTGCTCTTTGCACAATTCAAGAACCAGGAGATGAGATTATAATATTGGAGAATTATCATGATTATGAATAGATATGAAAAATAATAAATTATTGGATATGATTTAACGACGAGTAAGAAAATCATGTTATGAGATGACATGCCAAACAGGATTATCATGAAATATAGGTTGTTCGACATTTGGTAACAGAGTAGTGGCTTTTATGTCCAAATTCTTTAGGGCTAGAACAAATCAGAAATGGAACCTCACCTTAACTCGTACGAGGAACCTTGATGGCGTTGATTAGTTCGTCAAACCTTTAACAAATTTAAATAATATTAATCAACTGAATTTATAATTCACCACAACAAATATTAATACTTTTTCTTCAATTCTCATGTTGGTGAAATTGAGAACGTTATTGTTAAAAATGCCAGTTACAATGTAAATCTTAGTAAGTAATACATAAGCTTAATTTATGTCATTACACAAAACATGAAAATCTTAGATGATGAATTTAAAGAAAAACATATTACTTAACTAACTCTAGAAAAACTCATCTTTTTAGTCTTTAATTAATTCCAAACTTTTAATAACCACACATCAAATAAGTATCATACGAAGTAACACCTTAAAAGGTATAACTTAGTCATTTATTTACATAGCAAGTTTAAAAATGCATATACTTGTTTTATAACTTAAATATAAAGATATAAACACGAGATGTTTATCAAAACATGTGATAAGGAATGATAAATAATCTTATTTGATGGTTATGTTAGAATTGGCAAGAATAATCTTGTAAGATTTATGAAAATAGTGTGTTAAACATGATAAATCTAGCATTTAAATGCTATAAATAAGATCACAAAAATGTCAATTCATGATTATAAATCATAATAATCTAATTATAACTAATACTATATCAGGTTAAATTTATGGGTGTGATAAATACATTGAATTATGATGGTGATTAAACTTATAAATTAAGAAAACAAAGGTTGTACCAAATAAACTGAAAAATCACCGCAGTTTTGGTTTTACCTTTGATCAGACATCCAAATGAACTTGGTTTTCAAATCTTTTTATGCTTTATGGTTTCTAGCATCATGAGAGATGTGGGAATCCAAGATTTTGTGAAAACACAAAGGTTTGCTATACTAAATAATTCTTGCAACATAGAACCTATTTTTGGATTTTCAGACAGCAGTCTACAGTTTAGGAATTTCGACCTTCTAAATCACATTATTTGAAAAAAAAAATCTTCATATGAAATTTAGAGGACGTGATAAGGAGTATTCAGCCGTTAGCCTTGATCAAAAAGTATTTTTCTACAATTAGTTATGATTTTGCTAAGGTGCAGGGCCGAATGGATAAATTCTACGCAATAAAAGTTTTGGGGTATTTTCGGGTCGAAAATAATGAAATAAGAACTTGTGATGAATTTTACTTGAAAGTAGACTCACTAACTTAGAGACTCATAGGAAGAAAGAAGGAAAAACCGAAATGATTTTGGGTGTGAAAATTGTTGGAAGAAAGCCTACTATTTATAGGCAAAAATCATGTTAAAATAATTTTAATTAAGGTCCCACTTTGATTATTTTATAATAAATCACAAAAATCTTTTAATCATTCTCTTAAGAATGTCATGGCTTACCTCATATGTCATGGCTTACTTCATTAATTGGTTAATTGCATATCAAGTTCTTTAATTATTTATAATTAAAACTCAAATATGTATAATTAGATTTTTTTGTTACATACCTATTTTTTTATGTAATTTTTCTAGATAGTTCCATCATCTTGGTTAAGATTTGAAATTGAAATATATGTTTTAGGATTAGAGACCTATAAAAATAATAAAAGACTAACTTTTAAGTTTAGGGACTAAAATGTAATTTTTTCTAAACATTTAGGGTCGGAAATAGAAATTTTTAAAGTTCAAGGACTAAAGTATAAATTTGTTTTTTTCCTAATTTTTGGGGCGTTACAATATTATTCTTGTTGTTTATAATAAAAGAAAATATGAATAAATAGATATTTTTACACATATTTAGTTGTGTAAGTTTTTCTAGGTAAAAACAAAACCCCAAGATCAATATGTACATGTAAAATATATTTTTTAAAGATATTTTAAGCATATAAGATAATAAAAAATGGTTAATTTTCGTTCAAGGACTAAAACGCATTTTTTCTCAAACGTTTGGGGGTCAAAAATGCTATTTCCAAAAGTTTGAGGACTAAACTATAAATTTATATTTTTGTTCAAATTCCAGGGGCGTTACACCAGGGGTCCAACAATATCGATCCCCCATTTGGCAAAGGGGCGAGGAGTCGGTCTCGATACCCAAGGCACCGCGGGATGATGGATTCTGCGGGCGAAGATTTGGCACGACTTGCATCGTTTAGCATGCTCTTGGTAGTCTCGGTCCATCGCATGCCAATAATAGCCATAGCGGATGATGCGTCCCTTCATGCTTTCTCCCCCCGTGTGGCTCCCGCAAGTTCCCTTGTGGATTTCTTAGATAATTTGTTCCGCCTCGGCCCGATTCAGGCACCTAGAGTGGGGGTGGGAGTAAGATCAGCGAAAGAGGATGTCTTCGTGGAGGAAGTATCGAGCAGTTCTGCGGGCCATCAGTTGTTGTTCAACTAGGTTTACCGCGTATTCCTCCGAATGCTTCAGATAGGCCAAGATTGGGGTCATCCACTCGGTCCCTGATGATTTGGCCGCGGTATTTGTCTCATCGGCTTCGAATTTCTCCGATATCGTTGTTTGAAGGAGAGTGATACGACGGGCATGTATCGTGGCAACTTCAGAGGTTTTAGACAAGGAGTTCACCTCTTGATTGTCGGAGGGGGGGGGGGGGGGGAATTTGTATGATCTCACAGCGTTCAAACCGCGCGCTCCTCCGATGGAGAACTTGTAGGTAACAGCACATCCTTTCCTCTTTTGCTTCATACGTGCCATTAACTTGCTGCAAAATTAGCTGGGAATCATTGTGAACTATGACTTTTCTATTTCACCTGTCTTGGGCTAGTCTCATCCCTATCAGTAGGGCATCATACTCCGCTTCGTTGTTAGATAGGGGATAGTCGAGCCTGACG
This sequence comes from Linaria vulgaris, assembly GCA_948329865.1. Taxonomy (NCBI): domain Eukaryota; kingdom Viridiplantae; phylum Streptophyta; class Magnoliopsida; order Lamiales; family Plantaginaceae; genus Linaria; species Linaria vulgaris. The sequence continues at coordinate 938,934 of OX415252.1, forward strand.
ACAAAAATATAGGGTTTCATCCTATACTTCGGTGTTGGACAAGACCACCCCTGCCCTTCCATGTGTTGCGGTGGCGGATCCGTCGACGAATATGTGCCACAGGGGCAGATCTTAAGTAACCTCTATACCCGCTATCTCCATGACGAAGTCTGCTAACACTTGGGCTTTGATCGAGGGTCTGGGGGCGTAGGATATGTCATACTCGGTGAGTTCAATGGCCTATTTTATTAGTCAGCCCGAAGTCTCAGGCTTATTGAGGATGGTTCACAGAGGGTATTTAGTCAGCACTGTGACCGGATGTGAAAGGAAGTAGGGATGTAGCTTACGCGTCGTGGTAACTAGAGCTAATACTAATTTCACGGTTTGGGTATACCTCCCCTCTGCTCCTTGTAGCATTTTGCTGATGTAGTACATAGGGCGGTGTTCCCTATTGTGTTCCTTGACCAACACGGCGCTCACGGCCTCTTCTCCGACTGCCAGGTACACGAACAACTCCTCTTGAGGTGTTAGTTTTACCAGCAATGGTGGGTGAATTAAGTAACTCTTCAATTCCACGAGGGCCCCCTCGCATTGTTCGGTCCACTGGAAGTCCTTAATGTTTCTTAGGACCTTGAATAAGGGTAATCCTTTGCCGACCGATTTGGAAATGAACCTACACAAAGATGTCATTCTCCCTGTTAGTTTTTGAATGTCTTTGATAGTTCTGGGAGTGGGCATGTCTATGGCAGCCTTGGCTTTCTCGGGATTCATTTCTATCCCCTTCTCCGTTATCATAAATTCCAAGAATTTACCTCCCTTGATAGGGGTGGGTTCGGGTAGCTTCGGGTAGGGTATCCGTATTTTCGGGTAGGGTACCCTAATATACGGGTAGGGTAAAAACCCTACCCGGTACCCTATTGCCAACGGAGGTACCCGATTCAAATCGGGTACCCTAAGATTCGGGTACCCCAAACTTCGGGTTTGGGGTACCCGAAGTTAACCACACGGGCAAAAAAATGCCCTGTCGATCGGGTACCCGGTATCCGATCGGGTCGGGTACCCCAAACCCCGGATTTGGGGTACCCGAAATCCCTCCAGTGGGCAAAAAGTGGGTACCCGATCGGGTCGGGTACCCCAAACCCCGGATTTGGGGTACCCGAAATCCCTCCAGTGGGCAAAAAGTTCCCATTTTTCGATTTTGAGAGGGTGATGGTCGGAGATGGTCGCGTGCGTGCGTAGCTTGAGTCAGAGATGGTCGTCGTCTCGCCGGAGTCAAAATTAGTCGCCGCCGCGGTCGCTGGTGTGTGTGTTTGAAAAAAAAACTTTTCTACGTGTGTGTGTGTGTGTCGCAGTGTGTGTGTGTGTGTTTGAACTGTGAATTGTGAAAGAAATAAAAAGGGAATAGTGAGACAGTGTGCTGCTGGGGGAAAGAGAAAGAAAAGAAAGAGAAAGAAAAAGAAAAAAAGGGGGAAAAAGGACAGCCTTCGGTCAAAAAAAGAAAAAGAAAAAAAGAAAAAAGAAAAAAGGAGAAAAAAATGTATAATATTATATTCGGGTATTCGGTTACCCTAATATTTTAGAACACTCTACCCGAAACCCTACCCGAAATACCCTAATCGGATAGGGTACCCGAATTTTCGGGTACGGTTCGGGTAGGAAAACCCAAAATTTGGGTAATACCCGCTCGGTTAGGGTAGGGTACCCGAATTTTGGGTTCTATTACCCACCCCTATCCCTTGATACCGAATGAGCATTTCCGAGGGTTAATCTTCATCCCGAATTGGTCCATAATTGCTAACACCTTGCGGAGGTCCTCGATCATATCTTACGCCCCGGGACTCTTCACGATCATGTCATCGACGTATACTTCCATTGATTTCCCGATTAGACCCGCGAACATGAGGTTTACCAGGTGTTGATACATGGCCCATGCGTTCTTTAAACCAAATGGCATTACTAGGTAGCAAAAGGTACCTACATCGGTGATGAAGCTAGTTTTATCTTGGTCTATAGAGGCTATCAGGATTTGGTTATACCCCTAGTATCCATACATCGTGGACAACAGGGCACATTCGGCCGTAGAATCCACCAGTTAGTCTATGCTGGGAAGGGGGTAGCAATCCTTGGGACAAGCATCATTTAGATTAGTGAAATCGACGTACATCTGCCATCTCCCTCTGGTCTTAGGGACGAGGACCACATTGGCCAACCATTCTGGGTATCAGACTTCTCAAATATGTTGTAGGCTAAGCAGCCGCTGTATCTCGGACCGGATGATCTTGTTTCTATCAGGCCCCATGTTTCTCTTTTTTCTGTTGAACCGGTTTAGCCTCCGCGTTAACATTCAAGAAGTGTTGGCATACCCGATCACTTATTCTTCCTGGGGGTCCGCCTTCCCAAGCGAAGAGATGGTTAAACCATTTGAGCATGGATACTACTCCCTCTTCTACCTCCGAACTCATCTCTGTTCCCACTTTGATAGTCTTTGTAAGGTCTCCTTCTACTATCTCAATCATTTTTAATTCCTCAACCGGTTGTACCTTTAACTCTTCCTCCACCTTCCATTTTTTACGGGTGTGGTGGTGTCCTCATCGTTTTCTTAGGGGATAACGTTCATGCGGCACTCCCTAGTTTTGACTTGACTACCCCTGCCTTCCCCTATATCCAATGGCGTGGGGAACTTTACCTTCAGGTGGAGGGTAGAAGGAATGGCCTCGAATGTTCGTATAGATGGTCATCCGCATATAGAGTTGTACGTTTGGGAGGACGCATCTACTACCCAGAATGTGGTGTGCTTCGTTCGTCTCATGGCGCCTTCGCCCCAAGACATGGGCAGGGTGATCGTTCCTAAAGTGCGACACGCTTCCCCCGAGAAACCGACCAAAGGAACGTCGCCCGCTTCCAGGCGCTCCTTTTTTAATCCCATCGCTAGGTAAGTAGGTAGCAAGAGAACATACACTGAATTGCCCGTATCAATTAGGATGTGTTGGACCTCAATACCGAAGATAGTGGCTTCGATGACTAGTGAGTCCTCGTGGGGGTACATTATACCTTTTAAATCGTCTGGCCAAAGGCGATAGTGGGTAACTTGGCTCCATGTATTGAGCATACAGGCGGCCCTTGCTCTACGCGTCGGACTTCTTTTAGATGTTCTTTTTTTCGGGGGTGATACAGAGATATCCCATCCTTCGATCATGTTTATCATTCTGCGCGATGGGGATTGTCCTCGTAGGACTGCAGAGGGAAGGCAACCCTTGATGGGAGGTATCTTCATGATACTTCGTGCTAGGTCCCCCCTCCTTCGTAGGCCCCCTCGGATCGAATCCTCTTCCAGACATTTAATTTAGGTGCCTCTTGATTGTTTTATTTTAAGTAGTTTGCCAAATACCCGGTGCTGAGAAGTCGGTGTATTGCGTTTTTCAAAGTAGTATAGGCGTTCGTATCGTGTCCATATGCTTTATGATACTTACAAAACTTGCATGTATCCTTCTTCTCGTAGGGCCTTTTGACAGGCCGCGACCATTGTAGGTCAGTACTTCCTCTCATGACGTTGAGCACCTCCGCTGGGGTAATCGTTAGGGGGTAGTGGCGCAGGCTGGAGATGCCGTTTTATCGTACCCCCCTTATCTCTCTGCCTGGTGGGTGTTTTTCCTTCTTTGGTTTTGTCTTGGGACCCCTTCTCGTGCTCTAGGTCATTATTTTCCACCCGAATCTTTGAATTTTCAGCTTCTTCCATGATAATGTAAGTTTCGACCCTGTGCATGAGTTCGTTCATATTCTTAACTTGATTACTCATAAGGTATCTGAAGAAATCCCCCGTTCTGAGCCCATGGGTTAGGATGTCCGCTATGATCGAGGGGTTGGCGTTAGGCACATCTAGGGCTTCATCCGAGAAGCGTTTCATGTAATCCATGAGGGATTCATCTTTCTTTTGTTTGACCATGAAAATGTGACTAGTGGATTTTGGATACCTCCTATTATAGGTAAATTGCCGCACGAATAAACATGTCAATTGATCAAAGTGGGAGAACCAAGCCTGGGCCCTGCCCGCGAGGGTGGTCCGAAATACTCGGCAGAGGACGAAATCGGGCGCCGAGGCTAGATCCATAGTTGCTATGTATTGATGCATGTGGTCATGTGGGTCCCTTATGTCCTTATCCCTGGTGTATAAGGGAAGGTAACCGGGTCGCATCCCCGAAGGAACTAGGGCGTGAGCTATTTCTGGGACAAAGGGAGATCCGTGATACATAAGCTCTTCCCTTGGAGTGATATTTTTCTTTATATCCCTCATTTTCTTATGCAGATTATTAACCATATTTCATAAGGAATCATCTGTCCCTGTGGGGGTGAGAGGCAGCTGGCGATCTCAGGGATAAGGAAATCCCAGCCTTTCATAATCTCGTGTCTCCCTCCTTCTATTATCCTAAGAAGGGGTTCGAGGCCCCCGACTTTGTAGAGGAGTATCGTGACGTCGGGGGGGCCTGCTGGAAATTGGGCTTGGGGCGGGATTCGTATTCCTCTTAGCTATATCGCTCCCTATAGGATCGTGGAGAGGGCCCTCACGGGGGTATGCCGTTTCTGGCCGGTTCCTCCATGCAACTCCTTCTACGAGGCATTCAAATACGGATCGGGGGATATTTATGAAATTCCCTCTTTCTGTCATGGGGGATGATTGGGTCTCTGAGGGCTCTTCATGCCTAGGTTCTGTGGAATCCTAGGGGTTGCTTTGAGGAGGAGAATTATTCATGGATTTTGCGAGAAGACTTCTTCAAACGTTCTCGAAGGCAAGATTCTATGGCGTTCCCACAGACGGCGCCATTTTGTTAACGGTTGTTTATTTTTGAGGAATTTTGGGGGTGGATTGTAACGCATTGGCTTAGTTTGAAGAGAATCTAGCCACTTTTTATTGTCCTCTGAAAAAGTATATCCTTTATTCTCGATTTTTGTCCCCTTTTTATAGGAGCTAGTATTCATACAAACGGGGTATCTCCTTTAGATAAATGTCCAATGCCTGAGGGGTAATTATCGAGTGTTTGTTTCTAGCATAGACAACTGTGTCCGAGGAAGCTGACATAGCTTCCGGATGCTACCGCTTTCGGGTTCGGATGGTCATGTGTCTCCAACGTGCTGAGTTGATTCTTCGGGCAACCTTATCGATTTAAGGAGATAAGAACATGACGTGTATCGCTCTTTTTACTCCGATGCCTTTTTATCGATGGGTGGATATACGAGAATGAAGCTTCTGGTGAGGGTTTCCGAGGGGTCTTGGTATGTCCTCCTCGAGGCTTTGAGCTACTAGGGGGTCGGTCTCGGGTGATAAGATAAGTGCGAGAGTATCGTATCCTTAGGGGGTATTCGGGAAGCTATTTAAAGCTTCTGATACCTTGCGCGGGATTTGTACTATGTGAAATACTTATCGTGAAAGATAGCACCGTTTATCCAGTATCGGGGGAGCATCTAAGTTAACCGATACCGGGGTGATCTCCGTGATGCTTAAAAGGCATCGGGGAGAGAGTACGAGGCTTTTGAAAAAAGCCTAGGGTTAACAATTACCCTAATTGTTTTATTGATCTTTGATGTTGCCTATATATATAGCTGCTCCATTTTCCTAGTGGTACAACAAATATGAAAGAAAACAAGGAAATATAAACTGCAATTCCTATACGTACGAAACGACACTTTTCACAAAACAATTTTGGAACGCTTCAAGTTTCTTTTTCATTTAGAGTTATGAATATCCAATTAACATTGCACCATCACATGACACACAAGTTAAAAATCCGTGATTCGTGTCAAAACTGCGAAGAATTCACCTCAAAACAATATATAAAGCAACAGAGAAAATGAAAACGGACGTCACCTTTGTTCGACTTCACAGATCAATTAAACACTGAAACTGAACTAAAATGTCACGGGCGATTCTGCATCGGAAATTGAAGAAAAACAGGGAGTAGTATTTCATAGATATTCCAATTCTGTGGATTTTTTTTTTCCATTTTAAGATTTAAAGTTTTTTTTTTTTTTTTTTTTGCATGACGTGGGAACCCGCAGCCGCTACCCTTCGGGTGCGCACTGGGTAAACCCCCGGGTCGACGTAATAGCCTGCAAACCACGCCAACCGAGATAAACCACACTAGGCTAACCATGTGTGACAGGCTCTGACCCAGAAGGCATAGAATCAGAGTTTTACTATCCCCCTCTGGGATTCGAACCTGAGACCAAGGAAAGTTTCATTTCCTCTTTAACCACTGGACCAACCCACAAGGGGCGTAGTAAAGTTGTCTTAATCTAATTCTGTGAATCTTTATATATTAATGATATAGTTGTGAATTTTTTTTAACATAAAGGGTGTCTCTTAATTAGTGACATTTTATTTTTTGCATTCAATTTTTTGACCTGTTGTCATGTACATTAAAAGTTCCAATCATTATTCATGAGCCTCTAAATGTAGTCTAAATCGTGATTCTAAAGTAAAATGCGTAGTTGGTAAGTTGGTTAGAAAAAATAAAAATGGACATCTTTACTTTTACTGTTGTTATAGCTCATTAACAGTAAATCCATCATATAACAAAATAAATCATTTCAAAACATAAGATTTAAAGTCATCTTAAATTGGCCAAAACAACAAAATATATCCAACAAATACTTAAAACCTTTGTACATAATAACCAATAGACAACTCGATCATTCAACAATAAACTAAAGCAAACTTGGATCTTAAAATTCAAAGACACAAACTGAAATAAACAAGCACACCAAATTTACAAAACAACCTTAAAACTGTCCCCTTCTTCACATATTAACCGGGCAACCTTCCTTCATCACCCCCTTCGCCGTCGGACACTTCGCCAACGGGCACCCGTCCCCGTTATTTCCCCACCACGAGATCGATATATCATTCGACTGCAAAGCAAAGAACATCAACACTGTCACGAATGCAGTCCCCGCGTCGAGGCCCCCAGACAAGACATAATTGTACTTCTCCCACCACTTCCTCCTTTGCCTATAAATCACGAAACCGAACAAAAACGCCACCAACAACCAACTTGTGAAATTCACCGCGGACGCGGGTGGCATCATCGCCGTAGCACCCAACAACACCGGCATGTTAACGTAGCCCAGCCACTTTTGAGACGGGAACTTTCTTGCGGCCAAGTAGACGAGCAATGGGGCGACAGCACCCCCGAGGAAGAACCAATTTATGGCAGGGTAGACTCCGAGGTTGCCGAAAATGCGTTGGGGCCCGACTAGTCCCCATATAACCGAGGCGTCATAGAACACGTGGTCGGCCGGACAAAGCCATGGGCTGTCGGGAGGGAGGACATTTGTGTCGCATAAGTTGGGGATTGAGGCCATTAGCCACCATGCGGTTGAGAGGTACACCACAACTGAGATTACAGTTCCCACAATCTGAAAAAGAAGTATGTTAGCATATCAAAATTATGTAGGGAATTTTTTAATTATGATTGGACTAAAAAAGCTGACCTGCACACTGAACATTGCCCTAGGTGGGATTTTCATGTAATGACCAAGTTTAAAATCTGATATAAAAGTGAGAGCTTGTGTCATGCTAATGTACCCATACACCTTGAAGCACATGTTTGCCACCGGGCGACCAGGGTAGGCGTAACCGATGATATACTCAGTGATAATGTTCAAACCTGGTGCCTGTTCGATCGAATAAGCTTTTAGATGAGACGACAATTCAAATTTTACAAAACTTCAGATATTTTACAATCAAAAGCCAAGAAAATAATTCTTACTTGGTTTGTGGTGGCAGCAATGATGCCAATAGGGAGCGTGTACATAAAAGCTATAGCACAAGCAAGCAAAACACCCCACCACGGCAACTGAAGCGTCTTTTCATAGTGTACACATGCGTAGAGTATGACCCCGATATTGACCACGAGGATGACCAAAAACCACCACATTGGAACCGGCTTGTACGCCTGCATAAGCCTCGTGTGAACATCGACCTTCTTGTTTTTCTGAAAGGCGGTTCTCGTCTGCTCCCAAATATCCCTACATAGATTCAATCACTTAGCAAGTCCTACTAATCCGACTTCATTCAGAGTTCTACCAAACGACCTCAAAGGATTTTATGACAAAAAACAATAAATCTACCTTCCATTGAAGAGTATGACATGGACTAAAGTAGCCGAAAGCGTCGCGAATCCAAGACCATAACCCATTGCAAACAATGTACTCAAGTACAATGGACCCGATTTCGCATAAGCTTCCCTATCAAGATCAAAGTTTCTACTAATAACCGCCTCAGTGTTGAACCTCGACCCGTTCGACTGGAAGAGGTTCGCCGAGTATATAGGAAAGTTTTTGGCCTTGTAGAGGTTCAACCAATACCCAAGCGGCGTCACGACATACATCACGAGCACGAAACCAACAGCAACGTTGGCGGAGGCAAACCACGGGCTCGCCAACGGGCTGCCTAGGTACGACGAAATGGTGGCCCAGTCAAACCCCACGGCACCAATCCCGAGGCCATTCATCCCGGACCCGAGCTGCTGGGCCAGGACAGATTTGGGTGCAAACCAACATATAAATGACATTGATGTCAGCATTTGGAAAAAATAGCCTGGCATGATGTAGTAACAGAAACTGCAGACTAATGTTATAACAAAGAATTGTGTACGGGTTGTTCCTCCTTTTGGTCTCTTGTCCTTTTCATGCAAAGCTCTGTAAGAACAGAGGAGTGAAGTTATTAATTAGCCTTCTTTAAGGTTTCAAATATTTGAAAAGGTAAAATAAAATTAAGGGATCTTTTTTTTTTACCTGAATAGTGAGACTTGTACTAAATTACCAGGCCACCACATTTCTCCTGGTTCAACCAAATGTTTTCTGAATATTCCAGCCCATCCATATCCTAGCATCTGTATTGATATATACATTGCAAAAAGTTTAATAAAATGGTTCAAAACTTCAAAGCATTTTCATATAAAATATGAGTATATTATTTAAATTTTTAAAGTTTTTGCAATAACTATTTTATCTTCTTCTTTTTTCTGAAACGTCGACACAAAATCCCAAAAAGTTATATATAGTAAATTTCTAATATTTTGTTGAATGAAACATAGTCCAAAAATTAAATTCAGTGAAAATTAAATTATGATGATATTATCAGAAAGTGTGTCAAAATCTCTAGACATAATATTTTAAAATGTTCTAAAATATTGCTGATAAATGAGAGTTAAAATGAGGGCTATACTACAGCATTTTATGTCTCATTCAGAAATATATCATGAACTACGATTAATCATATATCAACAATGTAAATCAATATCAAATATACTCAAGTTATTAAAATGCAATTAAATTCAGTTCCATTCAAACAGAAATACAGATTCAATTCAATTTCTATAATCAAAAAATCATAACAACAATTTTCACAAATTAAGACCACATCATGATAAACTATAATTAATTAATCACACCAACAACAATATAGACCAAACAAGTAAACTAAGATATATCAATATGTACAAATTCCAGTCAAAATGGCAAGCATAGTAGTTTATATTCTACGTTGACGAAGTTTGCAGGCTATTTTGTCAATTCGCAGATTTACCTAATGCGCCCCGAAGAGTAGTTGATATTCAACGTAAATAAAACACATAAAACCAAAATTATTGTACCTGAGTCGTCAACATAATCAACAAAGCCGGAGTATAATCAAACGACTTCTTATAATAAAGCTTAACCGAACTCAAAATATGTGTAGCATAAACAGATCCAGCTCCAGCATTAGCAAGCATTGTGATCATCACATGTTCCTTTATATTAAACGGGCCCGGGTTCAACGTGAACTCGTACTTCGTCCCTTTAAAGAAGACTCGTGTCGTTACGGTCCGTGCCATTAGATGTCCTAATGGCACGACCGCGATTTGGGCAGAGATCGAGCTAAGGCTCAACGGCTGGGTCCGGTACCAAAAGAATTGGTTCACGAACGACAGAAGAACACATGCGGTGATTCCCAATAGCCACACACGAAAGGTGTAGACGGGCATCGTTGGATCATCGGTTTTTGGCACGGTTAGCTCGACTTGTTCGATTGGACATACGTCGGGGTCAGCTAATTCCATTTCGGAGAATTGTTCCAATTTAGCCATGGCCGGAGAAACAAAATTGAGGATATTTTTTTCAGGCTTAGTACAACATTTGTGGTGTTATAGTGTAATGAAATGATTAATGTGTGACATTTATTTATATGTAGGGTGATGAATTTGTCTTGATTCTTTTGTTGTGAGATTATGAGAGAATTTATGGTAAGTTGAAACTTACAGCTGGAGAATCTCGGTTTAAATAGGATTTTTTTATTATTTTGCTTGTAATGTTCATTCACATTAAATTTCATAGATTCTATTCAAATCTTGTTACAAATAAGAATGATTTATTTCTGTATTTTAAGGAAAACTCTGAACTATTTTATTGAGTGTTTCATATTTCTTGTTAGAGTAATTCATGCAATGGTGTGATTCTTTCGATAAATTATTTAATTTTGTGTAAAAAGTAAGGTAGAACTTAGAAGGTTGACCATATATACACTGGAGATGAATTTTGTATGATTTATTAATTATTGTCCGTTTTCGACAATGATTTTGCAATACTACGAGTTGTTCAAATTTATAGAAAATTTTACTCATCAAAAAAAAAATATAGAAAATTGAATATTCAGCGGGTCCCACATGCTAGAATCTATATTTTTTTTTTATGAATCTATATGATATGATATATATGTAATGTAGGAATCCTAAAAATTGCCAGTGTGAAAACATTTCTTTTTTACGTTATGTTCATAGTGTGCTGGTGAAAGTTGTACTATATATTGATGAAAAAATGTATGTAGCCGGGTGTCGTGCTACTATTCGTTTTTTTTTTTTTTTTGGTTAACTAATATTCATTACCTTATTATGGCATTGACCTATATTTATGAGTGACAGTTAAACCTAATATAGAATGTTGAATTATATTGAATTTGATTCTTTAAAGTTACATTTTTCAAAGTCAAACTAAAAATCATATTATTATTTTTTTGATGGATAAAACTAAAATCATATTACAAATGCGTAATAGTTAACGGGAAGTGAATCGTTTCACTTGGGGTAATAATATATGAATCTGAACTAATTCTCTTTATACAGTTAATTTTTGGTTTCCCTTGTTTGATTTAAATCTTAATTTTGCTGTAAAAGAAGGTTTGTATGTACTTCTTGATGCTAATGTCATACATACTTACTTTTTTCAATAATTGAAAATTAACAATTATTTAATTATTATTCACATCCCATTCACATGTTTAATATAGAAAAGTTATCTAATAAAAATGATATATATACTTGGCCTCTATTATTGCACTCCATCAGTATACCAACCTAAAATAGTTCTTCATTGAGAAAATGATTTGAAAATATCACTATTCACTACCAGAACAAGTAGCTTCCTTATAGAGGAATTTTGTGGGTACTTTTAGTAGTTATTACTCAAATATTGTGTGAAAATAATTCATTCTAGGCTAGCTAGTAAAATCTCATTCCACCACCTTCCCAAATTAGAAAATTCACTTTCTTACTTTCACATTGTTCTCCCATTGCCTCAGTTTCTTAATTAGAGTTTTAGAACGTTGTTGAGTTGTTAAAATCCAATTGAGAAAAAAAGAAATAAAAAAATACTTGTTTGTTGTAGGCGTAAAATCTTGGGATTGTTAGTTACGACAAAAAAGAGATTAGCACACCTTAATATAAAATTATATATATTTATATAAACTATAACATAATTATTTTTCAAAAAATCTTATATTTAGACATGCATCGCCAATAATTGAGATGAATATAAAATCAAATTCCGGTGTGAACACCTTGAATTATACAAGACTTAACCGGCAATCTGCCCCACACGGTTGAGACTTGAGAATGAACAAAATAATGCCAAAAAATATGGTTGAAAGAAACAAAACTTGGAATTATTTTTTGCTTCAGAGAGAAAGAAAGAGAGAGAGCTTCTTGTGTCATGGCATACTATCTGCAGTCTCTAGTAAGAGTTATAGAGCTGATCCTTTGCCATGAAAAACAACACAAATACTTTGATGATAACAATACCACACCACAACTTTACTCCCTCATGGAAAAAGCCTGTTTTCTGAGAGACTCTTTTGCAAATCACGCAATACTGAGCCATCAACAAGATAGTTTTGAGGATCGGATACGAGATGTGGCAGAAAATGCCGAAGATGTTCTTGAAACTTACGTTTCTCTTTTCGCAACTGAGGACGCCATCCCCGCTCCGGACTTGCAGAGCTTACTTGAAAGTCTTGATTCGGTGAAGGATGAGATGATGAAGATCTTGGATGGAGATAGGGTATCGGACCATAGACAATTGCCTGCTGTTGCATCGTCGAGGATTGAACGAAATAATCCCAACAATATCATGGTGGGATTTACAGAAGACTTACTCGAATTGAAGGGTCAAGTCTTTGGAGAGTCGTCTCAACTTGAAATCATCCCTATTGTTGGGATGGGAGGCATTGGCAAGACCACTCTTGCTCGAAGTATTCATGATGACTCGTCTGTTGTTTCTCATTTTGATGTTCGTGCGTGGACAACGGTATCCGATGACTATAGTCTTCGGGATATGTTACATGACCTTCTTTGCTCTTTTCCTGGAAATCAAATGGCTGGAGAGGAAGTCAATACGCTGGGACTTACTTTATACCGAAGTTTAGTAGGAAGGAGATATCTAATTGTATTGGACGATATTTGGCGTTTCAATGCTTGGGATGACGTGAAGAAGTACTTTCCGAACGATAACAATAGAAGTCGAATCATTCTGACAACCAGAGAATCTAATGTGGCCATGTATGTAGATTCGACAAGCCTGCAACACCAAGTTCGTCCTCTCAACAAAGTCGATAGTTGGAAGCTTCTCAGTAAAAAGGTTTTCGGCGAAGAAGCCTCCCTTCATGAACTGGAAGAACTTGGGAGAGAAATAGCAAATTGTTGTGGAGGACTCCCCCTTGCTCTTCAAGTCATTGGGGGACTACTCTCTCAAACTGAAAGAACGAAAACCTCTTGGAAGCAAGTTGCAAGCGACGTGATCTCCGCCATAACTAATGAAGATGAACGGATCTCAAGTATATTGTCTTTGAGTTATAACAATTTACCTTATTATCTCAAACCTTGTTTCTTGTACATGAGTGCTTTCCCCGAAGATTCTTATATAAAGTCATCAACGCTCATCCGACAGTGGATTGCTGAAGGATTTCTAATACCAATTCTAGGTAAGAGCCCAGAAGAGGTTCCATTGGCACACATTAATGTTCTCATCGAACGAAATCTGATTTTTGTTCGACATCAACAGCAACGCAGTTTTGTTGGAGAAGATATGGTGGTTTTTTTTGGTAGGAAAGAAGATACGGTGTTGGGTATACATGATCTCTTGTTGGAGTTGTGTGTGCTTAAGGCTCGTGAGAAGAAGTTTTTTCATGTCGTGGATGGGAGAATTGATCTTAACGCCTCACTAGACATGTCAGGTGTGCGTCGGGTGAAAATTATTTCTGTCAGTTTGGCTGAAGATACTTACGATTCAACAAGGCAAAAGCAACTTACTCGTTCATTGTTCACCTCGAACTTCGTTTCCCGACATGAAAAGATAGTTGGTCATGGTTTTTGTACATTACGGTTGGTGGATGGGATCTGGACAAGAGATTTTGAAGCTGTAATTGAAGCTGTCAACTTAAGATACTTGAGTTTATATGAGAGGAATGTAGATTCAAGGATAACCACTTTCAGGAATCTACAATTCCTAATTATTGAAGGAGACGGAAGGATCAATGTGCCACATGAACTATTTGAAATGGCGCACTTGAGGGAGATCTCTAGTGATGCAATTCTGCTTGGTAATTTTAAGGAGCCGTTGTTGTCGAAAAATCTTGTGTTTCAAGAAAACCTGCATACTCTGCCTACATTAGAAATCTCAGCTAACATTGAAGTGGTTCTTGCAAAATTCCCAAACCTAAAACATTTAGGACTGGAGTACAGCAGTAGATCAAATTCACATCCAACATATTCTCCCCTCTGTCTCCGGAAAATCGAAAGACTAGATATGAGCAGCATATTCTCAAATTACTTGTTGGAGTACTGCAGTTTCTCAAATACACTTAAGAGTTTGTCATTAAAAAAATTTTCTTTACCTGAAGCATTTATGGAGGCACTGGGTATACTTCCCAATCTTGAATATCTCTATCTCGATGATATACAGCTTCAAGATACTAAACATTGGAAGTTGTCCGAGGGGAAGTTCTGTGGACTAAAGTGTTTGGAACTATCAAACTTGGATTTGGTTGGTTGGGAAGCTGACGAGACTCACTTCCCCATACTCGAAGAGGTCGTGATTTATTGTTGCCTTAAGCTCAAAGAACTCCCTTCGGCTATTGGAGACATTGATACTCTCAAGGTACTCACAGTGCTAATTTGTAATTATGCCGCCGAGGCTTGGGCAACGCAAATAAAAGAGAACCAACTAGATTACGGGAACGAACTCCTTCAAGTTCATGTTTCCGGTTGTGACAGTAGTAGTTCAGATACAGGAATAGATTACTTTCCAATACCGCAGAAGACAGTGGTGGGCGAGAAGGAGAAACGTCCATTTTTTACATTTATTTAACTCGCAATAATAAAATACTATTTGTAAAATAATTTTATTTTTATACTTGTACAAAGTAAACACTACTGACAACACCGTCGTTGTCCAGTCTTAGCTTGTCCTTTAGTTTTTGCTTTTTAACATATATTTAGAGAATATAAAAATATGAAGACATTTAGTTTAAAACTAAAAATCTAAGAATCTTTTTTACGTAGACGGTAGGAATGACATTTCATACCAAGTCAACCTTTAAAACAAAATTGAGTGCAGCGTGCTAAACTGCTAATTATATTTTCAAAGGGGTTATGCTTATGCCAATTAGAAATAACACAAGGGTAGTTTAACTTTTTCTAATTGCTCAATATCTAGTCAACCTAGCTAGAATCTCGACATCCCAATTAACGGCACCTATATAATCTAATTAATTCATAACTTGGAGTTATGATTACTCAAGCTAGATAACTAAACTAACGTAAAGATGTTATAAGAAAACAGATAACTTATGATTTTATATATGATATTGTAAGAAAATTTCATGTTTGTACTTTGTAGCGTCCAAGGTGAAACCAAACAGTTAGTTCGATTTATGCAAGCTAATTTATGGCTTAGTAATACATATCTAAAGATGACCTGAGCATTACCCAATTCACAATGCATGTGTATATCATGCACGTAAGGACTCTGTTGTATATATCAATGTTTTAATTTTCGAAACATTATTGTAATTTGCTTCAATTTTTGTGAGGAATGATATAATATATATATATATATATATATATATATATATATATATATTGATGGAGATGGAGGAACAAGCTAAGGGGAAAGAAATGTGATTTGAGCCTGTTTTCAGTTTTCAACAGCTACTTACAAACCCGTCCCTCATGTTCGGTTATAGGTGGGGAAATATGGCAACAATATGACAAACTTGATCGGGTAGAAATAGCTGAATTTTTGTGGGAGAACTAAAATTGAACAAAAGGGACCAATTGTGCAGCAGAACAAATTCATTTTCATGATATAAACATTGATGTTTTGTTATCGTGTAGCTCCATTAGGTGTGAATGTTGATTGTACAATAAGGATTATATAACATCATTACGCTTATTTCCTTGATAAACAAGCTCGTCTGAAGTGCGATTATTTTGGTCTTATTTCGTCAAGGTAATAGAACACCGTAAAACAATTCAATTGGAGTGTAAATAACCAAAATAATGTTTATCAAATTTATTATCGGACTATCTTGGTCTGGAACACCTATTACAAGCTTACTAGGTTAAACCGGGAAATTACAAGATAATTATCAAGATAATTATCGCGTATCGAATTCAAGGCGTTTGATGTTGTCGTGTGGAATTGCCCTCGTTCGATGTTAGATGACTAGTAGGGGTCATGTGTCGAATTCAGGTATATCGAATCTAAGAGATTTGAAGCAGACCTACGTATCAAATTTGATGTCCTCTTCTCAGTGTCGTATCGAACACACTAAATTCGGTCTAGATGAGTGTCGAATGCAGTGTATTCGATCTAGTTCAATATCGAATCCTTAACTGTTCGATGCTGACTAGCTCGGAGTGATTATCCAATCAGAATGTACACGGACTACAAGGGGACGGGCTATATATAGCAACCGTCCCGTGGATCCCATTGACAGTTGTAGAATGCGCATCGAATCGGGTCTATTCGATGTGTGCATCGCACATGAGTCGTTTGATGCACAACAAACATCGAACAGGGCATGTTCGATGTGCTTATGGGCCGGCCCAATATGCAGTGTTGTGTCGATCCTAAAATATCCCCATCACATAGTCCCCCCAGTTTGGGCAACGGTGTCGAGTAGAAAACGGCTTCCAAACTTAAAAAATAAGTCTTGGATTCGCAAGTGGTCGGTGTTGTACCACCTTGATAGGGTTTTTTCACTGGTTTGAGATATTCCTAATCATATGCTACTTCTGAACGGATTGCAATAGTTTGCAATTGTTATTGAAAAATAATGATGCGCATCGAACAGGGTGTGTTCGATGCTCTAGTTATGATGCATTCAACGGAATGTGTTCGATGCACTCGTTCGATGCGCAATCTGATGTGGGCCTGACGGGCCTTCCGTTGCCTACATAAAGGGCGGAGTACTGCAGGAAGCTCATTCTGCTCCTTGCGAACTTGTTCTCATAGGTAAACCACATCGAACGGGACCTGTTCGATGCGGTCTGCATCGAATAACATCGGTTCGATGCTCTTGGCATCGAACCGAGAGCGTTCGATGCAGTGCCTTAGAATTTTTTAGTTGCTTTAACTTTATATACGGATGTTATTATTACGATGTTAATATTTTCCATCTTGTTTTCGTTTATCAGATCAATTAATCGAATATACGCTACTGCTTCCGCAAATTCAATCAAGGTAATCATCATGCTCTTGTTTGTGAGATTTTTATATCTTTTCAATAAGTTGTCACTTTTATGCATGTTCTGAGAGTGTTATGAGAGCCGAGAGTGACGTATTCGCCCGTAGTCAGCTTTCGTTTCTTTTTAACTTATTTCAGTTCTTTCTCGCTAACGATGGTGAATATTGAATCAACATCTGGGAGTGAGTCGAGTAGCGGCTCAAGCTCCAGTTCGATAAACTCCGTAGTGGGCCCCTCCAATGCTCCATCGGGCTCGAACATAGCCGCAGTAAATGAAATTGAGTTAATTGATATAGAAGCCATTGGTTCTCCCCCGGGTAACAATTTGAGCGCAAACGCTGAGCACGCGGAGCCTTAGGCCGAAAGTGATAATTCTCAAGCGTCATCATCTTGGGATAATTGTGCCCCCAACAAGGCCGACAAAGACGAAGAATACATCAACAGGGAGTTTGATGATCACGTCGAGGTTGCAGGGATGGCGTATCATACGTACGTGTCCCGCCTCCAACATAGTCGCAAGGCACTCCGCGAGAAAGTTGGCATACCTAATAGGTATAAAATCGTACTTCCCGGGCCAAATGACCGGATGCACACCCCGCCGCCCGGCCATATGACTATATTCGTAGGCCAGTTGTTGAATGGGCTTCACTTCCCAATTCCTTTTGAACTTAGAATGCTCCTGAGGACGATCAACCTCGTGCCAGGACAACTTACCCCAAACTCTTACTGGAACTTGATCGGTTTCATTATTATCATGAAAGCGCTGCGCGAACCTCAAAGTCCCAACGAGTTCTATGCTCTGTTTGAGATTGCGAGGTGAGAAGAAGGGTTCTACCATATTAAAGCGCAGCGACACCGCAAGTTCCTGAACGGCGAAGCGACGGGGTATAGGAAAGATTGGAAAAGACATTATTTTTACATCGAGGAGAGCTACGAGGGCGAATTTAGGAAATATCGCCGTGATTGGTATACCGATTCTAAGGTGGAGATACCCCCTGGTATATCTGCGACTTCATGGGATTGTGAGTTCATCCCTAATTTAGTGCGACATCAACAATTTGATGTTAAGAAACTAGTAGAAAGTCGAGTCCTTTCGTTAGCTGGTTTGTCCCCGGTTCCGTATAACGGGAGATTTACCCTTGGTATAATTTCGCATCTTTTTGATATTTTCGATTTGTGTTAAATGAATATTCTAATTATGTGATATTCTTGCAGGCGAATTTATTATGGATCGTAACGCCCGGATGAACCGAGTCGTTGCTGCCGATCAGACTAGCTCTCAGACCAATACTACTTTTGAGATTCCTCCCCCAAGAAAGAGGAAGAATAAGAGCAAGAAAAACATTGTTGAGCCCTCGACTGCTGCCGCTGCCGATCCTAACGTTGATCCTTTCGAGGATATTTTGGGCGAAAATCGTGATGTTGCGCGAGCTGCGGCTGAGGCTTCTGAGAGCATGGCGGCTGGTCCGGGCGACAATACCGAAGGCGTTGTCCAGACCAAGAGAAGAAAATTCCACCAAACCCACTCTCAAACCGGAGGGGCTATTCCACCTGCTGCTCATGCAGGTGGTCCGCGTATTGCGAGTGTCCCTGCCCATGCAACGGGGTCGAGCATTGGGATTGGGGCTAGCCAGGGTCCTCGTGCTCAGGTTGGGGGATATGAGATTCCAGAGGCTTCGGCTATCGATACTTTGAAGACTCTTCTGCCCAACCTTGTCGTACCTCCTCCGATTTGTGCCGAAGAGAGGAGGATGGTGGAGCGCAACGCTCTTCACTTGTTGACGGCGGTAATAAGAACTTCTTCCAGAAATAATTGTTTTTCGACTTGAATTGTAAATGTTGATTTATTTGCTCATTAATTGTTAGGCTGACGGAGTTGTGGACGCCATGTTTGCGGCACTGGTGCAAGCCCATGAAGCGGCCACAAGTGGTCAGCCACAGAACAGAGGCGAGCTCCATGGTGGAGATGCCGAAGCCTTAAAGGATGCCCGCCACAGAACAGAGGCGAGCTCCATGGTGGAGATGCCGAAGCCTTAAAGGATGCCCTTGAGGCAAAAGAGAAGGCCTTGCAAAAGGCGATCGCGAGGCTCGTAAGGCTCAGGTCTAAAAGCACTGACCGTCAAACTAGAAAATTAAACATTCAGTGCTTTTAGAACAACATTGAATTGGGAATTCTACTACTTAAAGATTCGATTATATAATCAGTTGAACTATTGGTTAAATGTGTTAACACTTGTTTAGAATACACATGAATTCAAATTTTGATTTCAGAATTGGTTTCGATCTCTTAAAATTTAGAAACGTTTCGCAATATTTTGAAAATTTTCAACATTTTTCAAAGAAATTGAGAAAATTGTAGCTATAAGTAACACTGGAACTACATGTTTTCGTTTACATAGAGTCAAAAAACAAAAACCTTTCGGTACTTTTCGAGAAAACGCACGAAATTTTTGATCCATGATTAAACGCGCGCGCGCACACACGCACGCATACCTCCTATTTTTGATGTTGTCAAGTATGATTACAGTGTAACTAGAGATTTGGCTCTTATACATTTGCCAATCTATCTTAACTTCTAATTCTTACTTAATTTTGATCTCAAAGGGTGCTTTACTTACTGAACTAATTTGATAGGCGAAAGCTCGCTGCAAATCCCTCGGTGACACAGGATACTCAATAGTGTTTAATACTACACTTCATAAACAAAGTCTAGGGGCCAAAAATCTGCTTCCATTTCCTATCTTAATTGGTTACAATGTCAGAATAAATACAGAACATATATATTCCCTATGTAAGCTTTAACAAAATAATAGGATGCAAAATTGTATAAGCATGATTCAAAATCGTCAAAAAGCTGGTCGAACTGCTACAACAACTCGAATAAGCGGGTTATGGGTTCAAGTCACGTTCAACAATTGTATGGCAGCAGATCACAGTCATACAGCTTAAGCACTCAGCTTAAACACACAAAACCTGCACATTTCATAGGCTTTTTTTAGTCTTAATGGAGATAAAAAGCAATTGGAATTCAAGAAGGAAATTCAATTTGTCAGAAGTTTAACTGTTCAATTATTAGAAGCCGTTATATGGCAAGAACTGAAGAAAGTATTGCTACCTCATATATGTTGTCCATTGGCAGTTTCTGATTGGGTGCCATCCAAAAGCTCATCGACGCAGAACTGATGCAAATTATCATACATTTTTTCCCATTGCTGAATCATTTGCAGTGACCTCTGCTGTTCACTTTTTAGCTTTTCTAGGTCCACTTCAGTAGCTGCAGAAGAACCTCGTTGCTGTGGAACAGAGTAAAATCAGAAAGTTAAGAGCCTTCAGGAATATAATGAGACCGCGAAGTTCAGTTTGAACGCTGGAAAAAATAATAATAGCAAACAATTGAATGCATTTTTGACCACAACAGGATAACATGCTCAGATATGAGATTTTCCGTATATAAGACAGCATATTTCAACACATAATATCAACCAAACTGATCATTAGTTCTCGAGTAATCCAGGTAAAACACAAAAAATACAAACCTGAAGTTCTTTTATTTGATTCTCAATTGTCTGAACAGTGATATATGAAGAGTCCAAAAGTTCGTTGGAAGTGGTTTGAGGGCCAATTCGTACTTTAACATACAAATTGTCATCTGATGAATTAACAAACTTCTCGAGTGGAGGTGGTAATGGCAGAGTGTGCTTTTTTGATGTAAATGTCAGGAAACTAGAATGTGTCCGAGGATTTACATGTTGAAACTGTCGGGTGACAAGAACATTGTTAATGGGACCTGCATAACACCAAAGTGAATAAGAAACCCGTAATAATTTTGTCTTCACAACTGATGATAACTTTTTATTCATAAACAAAAGATATAGATTTGTTGCAATAGGTAATGAAACTGAGCATCTGATAGTACAAAAACAGAACTTACTCAGATGAAAAGGCACTTGGTAAAACAATAGTAAGTAGCATTTTCTCGCACAAATCAATATAGACCCAAATAAATCTATAGCTCCATGTGACGTGCTCTTTCACATATTAACTCAACAGTTCAGCTATGCCAAATTAACCAAACTGCACTTGAGGATATGCCTAGATGGTAAAAAGCAAACCAGAATCTAAATGTCAACCAGTGGCGTATCTAGGAATCATATATGGGGGGCTAAAAAAAATTTTGGGAGAACAATAAGAAAGAAATAAGAGAAAAAATGTTGTTTTGAACGGGTTTTTTTGGAGGTTATAGAGAAGATGAATGCGTACAAGAAATTTTTTGTATCAGCTTTTAGTTTTTAACCGAAAAATTCACTAATAAGTATTTACGATAACAACAAGGATAACCAAACAAACATTTTTTTTTTATCAAATATATATATATATATATATGTATCAAGGTAAATATTATAGACTAAACTTTTTAGACATATTTGAACGAGATAAAAGCAAAGGAAAATCTGATACACTTTGTATATACGTTTTTACATATTTTGTAGCTAATATTTTCTTCACAAATATGATAAAAGGTATTCGTATATATATTTAATTTGAACAACATTGATTCTTTGCGTATCCAAGAAATATATTAAGACATGATCAAATTCAACACATACGAATTAATTAAGTGTAGAATAAAGTTGTTTGTTATTTTTTAACACCACAAGGATTCTTTTGCAAATTAAAATAACAAATGGGTTTATTTTCTTACTAAATATAACAAAAAGGGAGTTTTTGCAATTTACTATTTGACTAAGCTTTTAAATGGAAATATCATATGTTATGCTCCTTTTCTCTTTCCCTAACACTACATATTATATATATCCGAATTTCTTTTTCAAAAAAAAATGTGGGGGGGGGGGGGCTGTATATGTTCTGCTTTTTTTCTCTTTCCCTAACACTACATATTGTATATATCCGATTTTTTTCAAAAAAAAAAATCGGGGGTAGGGCTGCCGCCAGCTCCTACACAGATACGCCTCCTTTTCTCTATCCCTAACACTACATATTATATATATCCGATTTTGTTTTTCAAAAAAAAATGGGGGGCTGCCCTCAGCCCCTACACAGGTACGGCAATGATGTCAACCAACTGCACTGGAGGATATCCGTAAATAGTAGAAAGGGACCAAGATCTAAATTTAACCCAAACTGCATTCCCAGATAGTAAAAAGAAACCAGACATCTAACTAAGTTTTCTTTTTAAACTCAGCTCCTATGTTATACTCATCCTGAGGGTGGATGTCGTGATATGTATTTATTAGTTAAAACTCTGTACACTTATGGTCTTGTGATGCATTTATAGTTCCAAGTACCGTGCCTGTTAAAGTTAGTTTTCGTATTGCAATCACGTCAAGATATATGGTGTTAATCACTACCATAGTTTCTCAAACATATGGATCCAAGCAGAAGTTGGAGAATCATCTTTTTATTAGTAATCCAGATCAATCATGCGACCGGGTACAAAATTCGTTCATTGATAATGCAACAGTTAGCGATTTGAGATGCTTTATTACAACAAAATATCGAATTAATGTTGAGGGTTTCAGGATTTAATCGACCACATAAGCAAAGTTTGGCAATAATACATGCCGCAGCAACCACCTTAGTGCCAGTAAAAGAAAAACCATTAACAAATGAGATTTGTATATTCTAGGAATATGAGGGTTTACATAATCAATTTGGAATAGAAAGAAATAAAGCCTTTGGAATTTCAAGTGAACTCAAAAAGGCACACATTATCTTTGTCAGAAAAATGAGCAGGTTTTTATATTATGACCAAGCACTTCTCTAATCTTCCCTTGTGTTGTGATTCATGAAATAAAATCTGATATAAGTTGAAAAACAAGTTTAAAGGTCAATTATGCAAAGTAAGTTATTGTATCAGGATCGTACACAGTACCTTTTGCATGTAGTATAGCACGAATCAGGCTTCGGGTTCTAGTATCCCAAACGCGTATCATGCCATCGTCTGACCCAGAAACTAAAAAATATCCATCAGCACTAGAAGCCAAGCAGGTTATAGCTTTGCTGTGTCAGAATAAAGATGGCCATTCAATATAAGCAAAAAAAAACTAAATGAAAGCAAGGTGCAATGCATTATATAAAATGAAATCATGCCGAATCCAAACTCTAGCGATATGCAGCAATGTAATAGTTACATGTTCAGACATCTAAAGATTATGCTTTTGTCCAATTAAACACCTATGGTGCTAAAGTCATATGCCCCTCATGTGAGGATTCAGAAGTAACAATCAACACAATTTGGAGGACACTAGGTGACATATCTACTATCAGGCAAAGGCACAAGTTATATGGTACATAATGACAAAGAGAAACCTACGGATTCCAGAAATAAATTCTTATTGCTGAAACATAAGTAATTAAAGTAGACATATCAACCTGTGCTCTGAGAGTGAACCAATTACATGCGGACCATAATTGCCATTTGAGGTGCCTGGAGCATTTAATCTGGCTATATATATCTTACCATCTCTACCACCAGCATAAAATACGTGCTCCCCAGGTTCCAGGGATATTGCATCTATTATTGAAGGGAATACAATATTTCTCAATAGTTTCCCGCTAGATAGGCCCCACACCTGATATAAGACCAGATTTAAGGAAAAAGGTTCTGCTGATCAGTTAATGCTATAAGTTGTATTGCATCAAGATGCTAGCTTGGATGCTTGCATAAGGTTCACAATCAAGTAAGGAAAAGGTTTACTACTGCAATAGCTTTCCCATAAAAGTAAAGTTTTACTAAATAATAAATGTGAAAGAATGAAATTAGTTGGAAGATAGATGAACCTTGCATGTATGATCCTCAGATGCAGACACAATTATTGCATTACATCCACCATAGCCAGTTTTGACATCAGTCACTCTCAAAGAATGCCCACTGAAACTGTACTCAAACAGATGTTTTGCTTCTTTCCTCCTCACTTCATCAAATAACCTTAAAGTAGAACATTAACATCCTTTACTTACTACAAACTTAGCATTATTATTGAACATAGAAGGAACTGGAACATACAAGAAAAGTGACCAAACCCGAACACATCCATCCTCTGCCCCTGAAATTAGAAGGGATTGGTCATCATTAAACACCAAGGAGGTAACAGCCCTGTAATGCGCATGCCACTTCTTAAGCAATTTCCCAGTCGCAACCTACATACATATTTTTTACACAGAACAAGAGAAAGATTATACCCGGTTCAGTTTCACTCTATTTTAGTTAGAAGTAGCAGATACCAAATACAGATAGACATAAAATTCACCTCCCAAAAGTATATATCGCCTGAAACACCGCCTCCAGCAATATATGTCCCCTGACTGTTTGACACCAGTGGCTTAACGGGTTCAGCAGGGAAGCTCTTCACCTCAACTTGAGGCTGCAAAAATCAAATGCGTAGAAACTCAGTCCAGTAGTTAATATCAAATAATAAACTCTAATTAGAATGAAATATTAATAAAGATGATACTTTGAGGTTATGCAAATACGTAAATCACGAAATCACACTTGTTCAACTAGTTGGAGGAATTCATTTTTATTTATACCTTGTTCCATGACCAATAGAAGATGGATCCAGAAGAAGCTGACTTGCCCCCCGTCCCCGATTTGATTTGGGAAGAAGCGAGGAAGTGGCCTGCAACAGAGGTGAGGCCGTGTGGAGGAGAAGCGCACGATTTATATCGGATGCGTTCAGCTCCGGTATGGAGGTCCCAGCAACTAATTCCAGCAGCATCCAGAGGAGACGACGCTATCACGACTTCTCCTCCTTCCATCATTATGGTATCTATAAAACACAATAGTAGCAGCAATACTAAACAACCAAGTTTGTTAATTTGAGAAATCAAATTCTCCCATAAAAATGTAAAGATAAAACCTTTTGACAGTATTCACTATAATATGCAAAACCCAATATTCCTAAACCTCACAGTCACTTAATAATAATAAATATCCTTTCAGCAAAAGGTAAAAATTGAAATCCATTACAAATTCAAGGTTTTTAAGAAAGACCAAGATTAAATACTAGTTACACATCAAACTCAATAAAATAATTTAGAGACCATGTTTAGCTTTCAATTAGCATACTATACCTAACGGCGGCGGTGGCGGCGGCGGCGGCGGGTTATTGATCGGAACACGAACGATAAAGGAAGCTTAGCTGCCTATGGGGTTTAAAAGGGTTTAACGAGAGCGAGCGAGAGAGAGTTTTAATATTGTCGTCTTTTTATTTTTTACCTACGTGTCTATTTGTTTTTACAAAACATGAAAGTAAACTACAATTATCTATCACATTAAAACATATCAATTATTACTTATCTTATCTATAGCTTGAACGTGATTATCAATTATTAAATTTTTTTCTTTCATGTTATTATTAATTTTCTAATATTATCTATGTTGAACGTATACTTGTCCAAATTACGTGCAAGTTAATTATTTTTATGCTTGATAAATAATGTTGGTAATGGGTAGGATATTTCGTTTTAGTATGATAATTGGCTCATATAGAGGAGATTGTGCGACGAGGGGTGTATTATTAATCCCATAGAGGCACAACTGAAGCTCTTCGAGGTTTTGAATGAAGAATGGAGCTGGTTGTTGGATAATTTACTCTTGGAGATCACCAACTCGCTAAAGGCTAAAGTTATTTGAAGGTTAGTGTTGCTCAATCAGAACAAGAATATGATATTATGGAACGAGGCGTCTAATGGCAACTTCACGTGTCAATCGGCATATAAATCCTACATGGAGCACTATTCCGTTTGTCAGCAATATAATGAGGAAGTGAGATGGATTTGGGGCAAGGATATTACTTATAATCAAACATTTTTTATGGCTTGCGGCCCAAAACAAATTGGCTACCACCAATCATCTTTAGAATGCGCGAGGGATAACAACCAGTTCAGCGTGTCCAGTGTGCGATGTTCACGAGGAGAACGTGCTCCACCTACTACGTCGTTGCAATATGGCTCGCGAAATCTGGAGGAAGGTGGTTTCAATAATTTGCCTTGCTGAGTCTGATAGAATCCAGGATGCATATTGGCTTAAGGATATGATAGAGAGCAAGACGATGTCGAGTAGCATTATCACATGAGTGAACTGCCAGTACATCTTCATTGCAGGTTTGGGGATAATATGGAAGAACATAAATACTAAAGTCTTCAATGGAAAGATGTAGAACACGAATGCTTGCATATTCCAAATTAAGCTCTTTAGTAAAGACCTATGGGCGGGGAGAAGGAGATTCGGGAAGAAGCTGAAGGCAATTTGTTAACCCAACTTTTTCTTCACAATGCTTAAAAGCATCACGAAGGCCTACCCCATTATCGACGAATCTCAGATGGTACTCATCGATATCGGCAAAACGGTACCCTGCTATCACGATAGGCATGTCACAGTGTACAAATCTCATGCGAGGTATTATAGACTTTAAATAGTTTTTCCGAATACCCCCCAAGGACACAATACCCTAACATTACCCTATCTAGACGCGTAAGAGGTTTATCAAAACCCTTCTCAAAATACGACAGAGTCCTCCATCTACTAACGAAATCCTCTCCCCGAAAAAGTGGTATCGGAGCACGAGGGCAACCTCCTTGTACACGTCAAACACTCATCTTCAAAAACTGATAAGATCAAAGGGAAGAACGACTCAGCTCCCAAGAGACACATGGCATCGAGAATTCAAATGAGGCAAGTCCCCAAGATATGTCAACATCCTCGGAGATAGTTGTCAAGAGCCAAGAAAAAACACCCAACTCCTATCAATATGCACATAACACTTGTCAAAGAGAGAGAGAAGAAATTCCACTTGTACTCAAACTTACTCCTATATAAAGGGAGGAATGACGAGAATCCAAGGGGACAAATTTGAAGGGGAAAAAAAGAGAAAGGTCAAAAAGTATTCTTCAAACTCAGGCAAAGCATTATAATCCACCCCCAAAATTCCCTAGAAATAAACAACTTTCAACAAAATGGCGTCGTCTGTGGAAAAGCCGTAAGATATTGCCTTCGAGTACGTTTGAAGAATTCCTCCTGCTACGACCATGAATAACCCTCTAACCGACAACAGTCTTTGGGACCATCAAGGATACATGAGTGAAGAGCCATCAACGACCCTCTCCCCGCCCCAAATGGAAAGGGGAGATTTTATAAATGTTCCCCGATCTATATTCGAATGCCTTGTAGAGGCTGCCACTGGGAGGAACAGACCAGAGGCGGCACACCCTCGCGAAGATCCTCCTACGCGATTCCATAGGGAGCAATACGAATCGAAAGAGTATGAATAACATAGGTGAGAGAGGCATTTAAGGCGAATTTTGATGGTGGCGTAACGGCATTCATCCAACCGTTGATAGCGGACCGTTCCTCAACGGCTACTTGAGTCGTAACGCGTCCAGGGCACGTGTTACCTTCAGGGGGTTATGTGGGGGTTATTACTTCCCACGATCTCCACTATGTTTGGCTATAAATATAGCCAACATCTCCTTTCTTCAATTCTCATTCTCAAACTCTAAATTTCAGCAAATTCTATCTTCTCTCTATCTGATTTCACGAGTTTTTTCAAATTTTCGCAAACACTTTTCGAATTTCTCTTCGTGATTAAAATGGCTTCTTCTGCTACTGATCTTACTACTGCTGCATCGGGCTCAGGGGCCGTAGCCTTTACTTCTTCCGCCAATTCACCGGCGGTTACTGGTGGCGTTACGATGAGTGGACATGCTGCATCCATTCGAAAAAGGAAGGGGATTACTTCCATTGCGGCGAAGGAGGGTGGTGTTGCCTCGTCTAAAATGGTTAGGGCTTCCAAAGCTAAAAAGCCCGATACTCGCAATCTCCATAAGGCTGAGGAGACTGTGACCACTGCTACTCGGACACAGGTGTCATCCTTGTTCACCGATTTGGGGGCATACCAAAAAAATATGACATTCAAGATTTCGACCAAGAAGGAGAGGGCTAACAAGCCTCCGACGGGCTATCTCACGGTGTAATATGCGCAGATGAAGTATGGTTGGCGATAATTTATGTCTTTTTTCTTCTACGAGGTTTTTAAGGCATGTAATGTTTGCCCGAGTCAAGTGACTCTGAATGGTTTTGCTGTTTTGTGCATCTTCGTGTTCTGGCTCGATTCTTCTCAGTCTTTGATATTGTGATTTCTCTTGGAGGACTCCCTTTCTACCATTTTCTCCATCAAGATTCTGCCAAGATTTCAACGAAGAAGATTTTGGAGGGGACGCTTAACTCACATATTACTTGGAAGGACAAGTACTTTTTCGTGAAGCCTTTGGATGGTAAATGTGATATGACTTTTGACTGGAGGGAGGCTAAGGCTCTAGTGCATCCCCTGGACCCTGAGATGAGCTTCTCCCGGATAATTTTGGCCAAGTCTTTGATGGAGTCGGGGGACTTAAGCAATTTGTACGAGAAGTCGGGGCTTCATTACGTGGTGTTCACTGACGTTGCTGTTCAAAAGCCTTTGTCCATGTCTCACGAGGACTTGGCCTCTTTTGGTAAGCAGATCTAACTTAATCACTTTTATTGCTCTGAGTAAATTTTCATTCTCAAGGTCCTTAAGGATTTTCATGTAACGCATGGGAGATTCTGGCGAAGTATTTTTTGTGTAAGGGTCCTTCGGACCCATCCATAACTGCGAAGCCATTGGAGCAAGATATTCCAGCCTTGAGTGGTCGAAATAAGTCTAGGTCCCAAGCGGCTTCTTCGGCTCGCTCATCTAGCGGAACTTTCGACGCTCCCGATGAGGAAGATTTTGTGGATGAAGAGGTTAATACTCTCGAAGACACGGATATGCATCCGGTGGGGGCGGAGGAGAAGTTGGATCATTCGCCCTTCGTCATCAGGGAAGATGGTGTGATCTATGGAGTCGTCCCCATGTCCATCGTGGACCCTCGATCGGCCATGGTTCTGGTATCCGCTTCAGTTTTTGCCATAAAGGGTTCTTCGAGGACTTCGGGGGGTGAGGATTTTGCTTCAGAGGGAGGTTTCCCTTCGAAAAGAAGTCCGACTACGGAAGGAACTTCGTCAACAGTCGTGCCGGAGTATGCGACTATCTCTTCCGACGACCCTTCGTCTTCTCCTTGGAAGGAAATGGAAGAACCTTCATTAGCGCCTTCAGCGGGGCCAATTTCCGAGCCATTTGCCCTCAATAAGTTCTTTGTGATCCTTGTCTTTTCTCAAGTAATTCTGATCTCCTCTTTTTTTCTTAGGCTAAGGCAAGTCGTCTCTTTTTTTTCATAGGTAATGTAGATAAAGGAAAGGCTCTGATGATCACGGAAGGGGAGTCTCTTCTCTCAGGTAGTTATTTTACTTATCATTATTTATCGTTGATCCATAGTTTTCTGACTTAGGGTTTTTCTTGTAGGGGAGGATTTGTTGGCGCAGCTCCTCAAGTCTAACTCGGAAGCATCATTAGGTGACTCCGAGGATGTTTTGGAGGTTCCCGAGGCGCAGGCTGGTGACTCATCGCAGTTGGACATCAAGGTTTCGCTCCTAAATTCCCTTTTGGGACAGATAGGTCCTTTTGCCCCTACGGGAGTTCATTGGGCCTTATTCACTGACTCCGATTCTATTGCCTCGATTCTGGTGACGGTTTCCCCAGTGGGCATCTCCTTTGGGATGCCTTTTCCAGGGGTTCCTCCCCGCTTGGAGGATCTGCCATCAATGCAGACCTTGGACAACGCCTTCGGAGAAGTACTCCGTTTCTTTGTTTCTTCCAATGTCACTCCCTCTGATGGCTTCCACCTTATGGAAACATGCCTCAACTGGATGGGGCTCATGGTAAGTCTTTCTCTCTCTTTTTTTTTTTACTTTTGTTTATCCTTCTTTATAACTCATCCTTTTAGTAATTCCTCTTGATAGAAGAGCTCACGCTTGATATATCTTTGGTCTCAGGTCGGGAAGGCTAGGGAGGCTGCTACTGCGGCAGAGCAAGGTTATAACAAGGGTGGGGAGGAGGTGAGAGTCTTCCGAGAGCATGTAGCGTCCCTTAATTTCAAAAGGGGGGAAGATCAGACGGAGATGGATGTCCTCTGTACAAAGATATCCTCTTACGATTTCAAATGGGAGGAGGATTAGAAACAGATGATGAGGCGGCGCGAGTTGATAAAGCGTCTGAAGGCCACGGTTACGAAGTTGGAAGATTCGGAGAAGGCTTCAGAGGCCATAATAGCGCTCCTCGAGAAGGAGAAAAAGGAGGCGCAAGAGAGAGAAATGAGTCTTCAAGGGAAATTGGGTCAAGCTCTTGATCAGGCGAAGTCGGCCTCGGGGAAGTTAGCGACGACCATTTCCTTCGAGGAGTTGCAGGTTAAGGTGGACGCGGCGGTGAAGTACGCCCAGAAGAAGATGGTACGACAGTGCTCGAACCTCTAAGAGAGGCGACACCACGGTGTTTTGACAGGGCATATGGTGTTGGGATACCTAGAGTGTGCCAAGTTGGCGATGGGGCTATTGCGGCCGGGCGTTGACTTCACGAAGGCTTTCGATATCCACAAGCTGAAGAAGCTAGCCAGTCCCGAGGAAGCTTATGCTCTCTTCGAGAGGCATAGTAGCTTGTCTCCCCGGGCATCACCCATACCTTCTCCTTCTAGGCTGGGGAGTGAAGTCCGAGTTGGTGGTGTGAGTCCGAGGCCTAGTGGCTCCGGAGGGAATCTTTCACCCGATACTCAATTGCCTTTGATAACTATGCCGCCCAGCCTTCTGAGTCCGACGACTCTTCCACCCGAGGGGACTGCTTCCTCCACCCCTTCGGTCTCTCCTCGTTCGACTTCAGGGGCTTAGTTTAGGATTTTTCTTTTTCTTTTCTCTAGTTTTATTTTGATGTTTATGTTTTAAATTTCGAACTTTAGCATTTGTAATTATTTTTCATGTTTGTAAGTGTTTTCCGAGGGCTTCCCGGCTTTTTATGAATGAACATTTATTTTGTCCTTTCTCCATTTTGTCTTTTTCATACTTATAGTAGTAATAACTTCTTAGCATTTATAAATACCCGGACTCTTTCCTTCATATTAGGATTTAAGATTGAGTTTAAAGAGATTGAGATTAAGTCTCATTCTTGCTGGCCAAGCAAATGACTTCGCATGACGTGCCGTTTGCATGGCAAACTTTGAAGATATTTTTTCTCTAAGTAGAGATATCGACTGACACGTTATCGTGGCTATAATATAGCTTGGACAGCTCAAGCTTAATCCGTTTATTAGGGGGAAAAGTCCTAAGTATATATATGTGCTTGGAGTTTAGTGAATATTCTCACACTCACTTCTAAAAGTCCTCTTTAGATATTGTACTGAGTTGTTCACTATTTTCTCGCAAAGTTAGTCTTTATATTTTCACTTTCGTTTTTCTCTTTGTTAGTTTTTAAACTAAGTGTGAAAAAATAGTAAGGGACTTACTTGGAAAGATGATGCCTCCACACTATAGGTAGGGCGGGTCTGTTTCTTCGAGGAATTCTCCTCGGAACTCGGCTCAGAATCCTTCGTTGCTGCTAGGCGTCCGTCATGCCTCCTCTTAGAGTTTTTTCCCATGGGCCGAGGGATAGGACCAATGAGGGTTTGGCAGCCCTTGTGGGTAGCTCTTCGACGAGGGCTACATCATGGCCTTCGCATGCAGATTCCCGTCGGATGAACCATATTAAGGAGGTGTTCATGGGTAGAGAGCCTTATTCCCCGCCTGATCACTCTTCGGTGTTCAATATGCTTCCCTTGAGTCCTTCAAGGTTGATGGGCCGAGGGCGTGTCGGATCCGTTGTGAGTACTGAATATGGAGAATCTATTATGACCCTCTTTGTCAAGTACACTTTGGATTTTGAGAAGTATGACGTCGTGATACCCCACCCCGATCAGAGGGCGTATGATCCCCCTTCGGGTTACTTAACCGTTTATTGTAAGCATATGCGATGTGGGATATGGGTGTTTTCCCATCATTTTCTTCAAGTTCTTTTTTTGATACTAGCAGATATGCCCTAGCCAACTGACGCCTAATTCCTATCATCACTTGGTGGGGTATATTCTATGTTGTGAGCTTTTGAACCTCCGAATGTCTCCCTATCGGGTGAGGGCGATATTCATCTTGCGCCCTTGTTCCGGTAGCCCTCCCTTTTTTAGCCTAGCCTATTGGGACAATAGTAGGGCCTTCACGCATGTCTCCAACCATCATTCTCATCGAGGGGATTGGAGGCGGAGGTTTTTTTTTGTCCGTCCAAAGGGCTTATCGGCTAGTTTGTGGAGAGTGCATATCCGATGGGGTTTAGGATATATCATCCTCAACCCTGAGACACCGGTGCGTGAGTGGGAGGTCTTGTCTGGTATTGAGTTATTCTCGGGCACTTATGATATCAACAACTTGTTGGAGCTTCCCGAGTCCCTGATCATTGTGGTTCTTCAGGAAAGGGTGGAGATATTCAATCTCCCTCATCAGCCTTGCACAGTAACTTCTTTCTTCGTAAGTTCTTCTTCTTCTTTTCTATTTATGGTACCCCCTCGATACTTTGGGCTTATAGTATGCTTATGCTTCTGATAGGTGTGGAGATGGAGATGTTTGCCATTAAGCCTTTCGATAAGGCCTTTTTTATGCAAACACCAAACGGTGAATACGCTTTTTCGGAGTACGAGGGCTCCTATCAGTCGAACTTTGAGTTGGTGACAAGTCCTTCGGAGGAGAGGGACCAGAGGGCTTCGCCTATCATAGCCCCTAGTAACAAAGACAGGTGGTTCCACCATCCCGAATGTTTACCATTAATTAGAGAAATTTGGGAGTCGCACACGGATGTCCTTTCGGCCATACGGGAGGTGCCACACGTCCTTGAACCGTGGAATAAAACGAGGCTTGGTAATATTTTTTACAAGAAGAAAAAATTGATGGCTCGCATTAACGAGGTGCAGAAAACGTTGGCCGAATGTACGAATGCAACTTTGATTAATTTGGAGTGACAACTCATCACGGATTATAATGATGTCCTAAGGCAAGAAGAGGTTTTTTAGTTCCAAAATTCGAGGGTGAAGTGGATTAGTGATGGTGATAAAAATACAAAATGTTTTCATTGGGCCACGATGGTGCAACGGAAACGGAATGAGATTAAAGCTCTCAAAATTGAGTGAGTATGGACGACAGATGAATCAGCACTTAAAATGCACGTTAAGGGCTATTTTGAGGATTTATTTGCGGGTGGTTTGGGGAAATCAGCTACGCACGGCTCAATTCGCCTCACAGTGTCGCAACACCAAACGGTATTAAAACCCGAGGATCGTAAGCTATTGACAACGCGTCTTGATGAGTCGGAAGTGAAGGAAGTTACGTTAGCCATGAGTCCTTTCAAGGCATCAGGGCCCGACGGTCTACATGCCGTGTTTTATCAAAAGAGTTGGAACTTCATCCAGTAATCCATAGGTTCGTTTACGCGCAAGGTTTATAGTGATAGGAGGTTCGACCCCGCTATGCGAGGCGTTTGTTTGCCTTATCCCAAAAATACAGCAACTGGAAGATATCACACAGTTTCGGCCCATATCATTGTGCAACGTGCTATATAAATTCATCACGAAAAGCATAACATCACCACTCGAGGGATTATGCCCGAGATTATCTCCCCAACTCAATCGAGTTTTATAAAAGGTAGAAGTATGCAAGATAATATTTTCCTCCTTCAAGAGGTCCTTCACTCGATCCAGGGAAAGAAAAGCAACAAAGTGGGATGCATTATTATGAAACTCGACTTGGAGAAGGCATACGACAAGATTAATTGGGATTATCTCAAAGAAACCTTGTATGCTTTTGAGTTTTCGGGGGAGACGATTGAGCTTATTATGTACTGCGTCCGTAATGCTTCCGCATGAGTTTTATGGAACGGAACCCCTCTTGATTCATTCCCACATGCGTGCGGTCTCCGTCAAAGCGATGCGTTATCGCCTTACCTTTGTGTGCTTTGCGTGGAGAGACTCACCTATTTAATTCAAGAGGAGGTTGATAAGGGTTCGTGGCAACCGCTAGCTCCATGTAGGGGGGTCTGCGATTATCACATCTTTTTTTTTGTGGACGCCATAGTGCTCATGGGGCGAGCAACAAAGAGTACGGCCAATGAGGGGTACTAGATAGATTTTGCTCTGCCTCGGGGTTGAAATTAAGTAACCAGAAATCTAAGGTGTACTTCTCGAAACGGGCGGGAGTGGGATTCAAGAACTGTTTGAGCGCGTTACTTGGGTTCGGGAAAACGCATAATCTTGGACGATATCTCGGAGTATCCTTAATCTATGGTCGCATCATGAGGGATGACTTCGCCACTACCTTGGATCGGATTATGGCGCGCTTCACGAGTTGGAAAAGTCGAGTGCTCACTGTTGCGGGACGTGCCACGCTTATACAATCCGTATCATCCACACTTTCGATTTATAATATGCAAGCGTCGTGGCTCCCGGAAAATATTTGTGATCAACTTGATCGACTCAATCGCAATTTTTTGTGGTCGTCGGATGTTACAAAGCACAAACTACACCTTGTGGGGTGGCCGCGAGTCACAAAGACAAAAAGTGAGGGGGTTCTCGAACTTCGGGTTGCACGAACGAGCAACGAGGCTTTGCTCGCTAAGCTAGCATGGAGAATTTTGAGTGGTGAGGTAACGGTTTGGAGCGGACTTGTGGCAGCAAAATACCTTCATAATGACCGCATCACGGACTACACATCGCGGCCGACGGACAACGCGACTTGGAAGGGTTTAATTCGTTGTGTGGCGCGAATGGAACCCTTCATTCGATGGAAGATCGAAAATGGGCGTACCATTCGATTTTGGTACGATAACTGGCTTGGCGGAAAGGGATTGTGTGAGGAAAGTTGTCTTATTGATCCGAGGGATGCATATTACACTTTGCGCGACCTACTTGATAGTGCTGGAAATTGGGCGTTAAAACGACTTCGGTCGTTAATTTTGGATGAAGTAAGGGCCGAAATATTGGGATTCTGAGTCGGGATGAACGATAGAGAGGATAGAATAATTTGCAGCGCGAGTTCAAACAACGAATTCTCTTGCCAGTCCGCGTACAAGGCGTTTGCTGAGTACGACACGGCCGATAGTCCCGCACAACTGGATATGAGGTGGATTTGGAGCCTTGATATTAGCAACAAGTTGCTGCACTTTCTTTGGCTTGCAACACAAGAACGTTTGGCGACTAACATGATGCGCAAAATTATGGGGATCCCAACTACAAATCTATGCCCGGTTTGCTCGAGTGTCGAGGAAAGTGTCATACATATGCTGCGACATTGTTCTATGGCGAGAGGAATTTGGCGTAAAACTGTTGCGGTGGACGAGGTTGCAAGATTTGAGGCATTGGCGGATGAAGGATGGATTAAGGAAGGGGCATTGTACAAGAATATGGCGAATATTGCAAACAAAGAGGATTGGAGGTTCGTTTTTGTGGTGGGAATTTGGGTAATTTGGAAAAATAGGAACAAAAAAGTGTTCAAGAATTGTATGGATACGACTAAAGAGTGTGTCCTTCAAATCAAGCTACTTAGCGACGAGTTGCGATGGGGAAGACAAAGAGTGGGACAAAACTTGGCCAAGAAGAGGTGGGAAAAACCCGAGGAAGGATGGGTGAAACTTAATACGGATGGAGGAGTAGTCGAGGATGAAGATCGAGGGGCTATGGTGCTGGAGTGCTGCGAAAGGCGGACGGTCGATGGGAGTGGGGATTCAAGGTTGTACTTACTTCTCCAAGTATTGATGAAGCAGAACTTGAGGCAATAAAGAAGGGTCTCACACTAGCTTGGGAAAGGCGTTATCATCGAGTAATCTTGGAGACGGACTCCCTCGTGGCCTATAAGAGTCTCACGGAGTCGGTTGAAGAAGGATCGGTGCTTGCAAATTTGGTTAACGAATATCGCGCACTCTTGCACCTTCCATGGGACGTTCGGATTGCTTGGATACCACGGGAAAAGAACAAAGTAGCGGACAAGCTTGAGAAATTTAATCTTGATTCTAGTAGCGTAGAAATTATATGGGATCAACCACCGTCTTTTATTTCTAGTTTGTACCTAGCGGACATGGTCTAACGACCTTTTACTCATTTTCTAGCAAAAAAAAACCAACAAAAGACAGGCGGTTCCATGATTAATTTGGCAAGAAAGGCTAAAGCACCATCGTCTTTTGAGGCGAAACCATTCCTCGTCAACCATGATACAATAGTCACAACTCACAACTACTCATGCCCTTACACTAACAAGCCTGATGATGGACAAATAACTCCTTCAGCCTTGTTTCTTCCCGAATTCTTTGCATTCACTTAGTTCCACCAACCACGGGCGAGGCAGCAAAGAGAAAGTTAATTTTTGTGTTCTCTCTTAAAATCGAGGCATGTTTCTGCTGCTAGGAAAAATAATGAGACGCTCTCCTTAGCCCTCCATATCTGATTACAGAACAAAAGGCATTGGACTGTGATTATCCGTCTGTTTGAAGAAAAAAATAGTAGGACAAAGGATAGGAACCAGTGAAATAGTCATTAATATTAGCCTCTCACGTCCTTAATTCATAACAGAACAAAAGTAGCAGATACAAGGAAATGATGCTTGAAATTAAGTTGTATTCTGATGAGAAGACATTGATTGGCAACATTGAAGGCCAATGCCCACAACACACATGTCCCGCCAGAGTTTCACCTTTGCTGGCCAATACATCACTCGATCCAATGCAAACATCGAAAAAGTGATTTGCTAAATGATAGAAGAAACTTATGGCCTCAATCAATTAGTAAATGAGTTCTGTATACATCCAGAAAATTTGCAAACTAAATGACGAAGAATTTGTTTCACGCCTTTCTCGTCTAAGTTGGCATCCAGAAAATAACTTATTCAAGATTAATAAGCAGAATCACAGTGTTACTTGATGACACAAGCATAAGCTGTTACTGGCATTTCTGTAACTTCTTTGCCCATACATTTTAACACATCCTAAAGCCATTTGCCAAATTTCCTGTATGCAAACAAAAGGGAATACTTGTGAACAACAAAGACGTTAGGCTGCACGCACAATCAGGCAAATATGTGAACAAACCTGCAGCTTTAATCCCTCCACCCACCCCCAACCCCCCTTCCTTTCAACAGGAACAAGACGGTATGTTTTTTTTCAAATTTGAAGGGGAAACTATAAGAACATATTTAACAATTTTGGAGCTTATGTAGACACTAAAAAGGATGATATGGACTTAAATAATCTCTACCAGTACACATCTTTAAGTCTTAGAAGATCTAACAGTACCTAAAGAACATAGAAGCTTCCAGCTGCATTCAGACCAGTCACAGCGTGGATGAGACGGAGACCTAAAGAAAATATTTAAGTACCTAGTATAACATAAAAAAGAAGAATCGTCACAGCAAAGAATCACTTGATAATAAGTCAACAGGTTTCCACCTTGCAGAAGGTATTAGGCGAGTTCGAGCCTTTGTTTGATTGCCTCCACTAGAAGATTTGAAAATCTCAATCATATCAAGTTACATTAAGCACCTAACCTTAACAACAATGTCACTCATTACTGCATATTGTTAAAGTAACAGAAAACCACAACTGCAAAGGTGATGAATTTCCACTAATCGGCATAAACATGTTTCCCTCACACTCTTTGTACTTCAATCTAAAGCCTTTCTCCTCTTTGGCCTTTCCGGTCTTATCTTGATCAAATCAAAATCAATTATTGAAAAAAGATGACTCACAAAATATATATGGTATATTATAATGAAAAAGGTTATTTTGATTTGTGCGAAGATTCTTTTACCAAGAAAAGCAGTTATCGATATCAAATCATTTGTCACAACAAAATCGAACTCATCAACTCAAAAATATTGAAACATATTCAATAAGCTTCACAATTCACCAAGCCAATAGCCAGCATGAATAATGCATATTCATAAATCACATATAAAGTTAGAAAGCTATTGCCTACATACAGTGATACAAAAAATCGAGTTTTTCTTTGGTGCTATATTCATGCACATAAAATTCCAAAGCTGTAATTATGCTGCAGGTCAGTTAAAAGCAACGAACATTCTAATCTAGTACGATTAATCACCAAAGTAAATTCAGTTCATTCTTAAGCAGTCAATGAAGAAATGGCTTAAAGCAAACAAGTATGTGCTCGAAATAAAACAGAGATGAAGGGTAAATCGTAATCAGTAGTAATAGGTATATCCAAGTACATTCACCACAACTGGAATTGAGATGAAATGATAGATATTAAGAGATAGAATAGAGAGTACCAATGCTCACTTTTAAATGCAGAATGTATATCTATCACCAACTACATCATTCAAACAGAGGTACTGAATTACAAAGTTCACTTTCATATGGTTCTCAATCACACTTTTTGACACAAAACACAATTCAACTACAAAAGATACACTTTCACAACCAAATGCCCTGCTAACTATTCTTCAGTAACCACCAGTTATACAGCAGCAGGGATGGAGCTTCAAACACGAAATATTGCCATCATTTGTTCACCACACTTATCGACAATGAACTGCAAAGCCTGAGAACTACATACATTAGACAACAATATAAACATGTTCAAGAAGCAATATTTCAACACTAATAAATATTACCTGACAATACAAAGTCAGAGCCTGAGTAATCATCACACGAACTTGCTCTGTGCTAGTGAAGCCTCCTATTGGATTGCGCTCAACTGGCAGATACTGCTTTCCATTTACAGTTACAAAAACAAGGTCATTATCAATTCACGGACAAATTAATTTTCACCACTTTACACTTCTCATTCACCAGGATTATGCACTGGCTTATCAACAACTTCATTCAAGGTTAATCCATCACTCCCAATATTGATCAACGTATCACCAGACTATGCATTGGCTTATCAGCAGCTTCATTCAAGGTTAATCCATCACTCCCAATATTGATCAACGAATCACCAACAGCAACAGTTTCATTCGAAGTTTTGCCATCACTCAAATTATTCACCAAATAATCCACAACAACGGCAGCTCCATTCAAAGTTATTATGCCTTCGCTCCCAACATCGACCACAATATCACCAACAACAGCACCTTCAGCTCCAATCAAAAGAGTTTTCTCTTCATAACAATAAACAAACATTTCAGGAATTTTAGTGTCAATTATGAAACAAGTAGCTCGACGAAAATCAGTCAAACATATTATATCAACAAATCAACAAAATCAGTGCACCAACAAAGCTTCATTTATCATACAAAAAAGTAATCAACGTAGCGACAAATCAACAACCATCGGTACGTCACAAATCTATTAATCGAGCTAGAATCTTCCGATTCCTCTTCACATTCATAGAAACATGTATGAAACTCATATTAACAAATCAGTAAATCAATAGAGACAAATCAAACAAACATCAGTATGTACGCCAACAAAGCTTCAACTATGTTACAAATCAATTAATCCAGCCAGAATTTGTAGATTCATCTTCAAAATCGCAGAAAAAAAGCATCAAATTCACAATGACCGATCGAAATCAAATAAATTCAACAGATCAAACATACTTTAGAAATCAATTAATCAAGGCAGGATTTACAAATTCCTTTCACAATCACAAAACAACTTTGAAATTTACTATAACAACATATCAAAATCAGTAGAATCGACAAATCAAACAAACATAAGTACATCAACGAAGCTTCAACTACGTTACAAATCAATTATTCGAGCCATAATTTACAGGTTTCTCTTCACACTAAAAAAAGCAACAAACGAACATATTATTATCAAATACGAGAGAGAGAGAAAAATTTTTTGAAAATGAATGAATTTGGCGGGGCAAATTCCATGAGGTACTGTATCTGTCCAACCACCTCCCCTCTAGTTTTATATTTTCCATCCACCTCCCCTAAAAAAGTTTGATTGTTAGTCAATTGTTAAATTTAGGGGTAGTTTAGCTAATTTATTTATTAAATGTTATTTATCATACAAAGACTATGGACTAATTCTATTTAGAATAAAAAAAAAATTAACATAACTTATGTTGAATATTGCTGGTTTTATTGAAGTACTTGATACGTGGGTAAGGCAAATATTTGTTTGTGAAAATTTTCTTTAATATTTTTGTCCAAATCAGTAGCTTATCCATGTATTCGATCAATATAACATATTATTATTATTATTGAGTGTTATGATAAATTATAATGATAATATATATATATATATATATATATATATATGACACATTCAAGAATTTCACTACTTATTGTTTACAATTAAATATAATCTAACCTAAAAAGCGTAACCAAATTTGGTAAACATGCATATTATAATCTGTATGGGTTTTTTTTTGTCTTTCAGAAAAAAGAAACATATAAGAAGGAATTGATGTATAGGACTTTCAATAACGTTTCATTTTCTCCTAGAATGTCCTAGTTATTACACTTATTACAATTTATTTATAAAAAAGTATCTTTATGAGTTAAATAGTGTTTGAAGATGAAAAAAGTGTTTGGAGATTAAAAAAGTGTTTGGAGATGAAAAAATGAGGGGAATAATGAAGTGTATTTATAGAAAAAGTTAAAAAAAATTTGAATTTTCGTCAAATTTGAATTTCCCACCGAGTCCCGCCAATTTTTTCGATTATTCCCGACCGAAACTCGGTCGGAAAAGTTGAAAATTTTCAAAAATTGCCGACTGAATTTCGGTCGGCAATACTATGCTGCCCAGAAATGCGACCAATGCCGACCGCGTTTCGGTCGGGAAACGTTTAAATATTATTCCCGACCAAATATCGGTCGGGAATAACTTTGAATATTATTCCCGGCCGATTTTCGGTCGGCAATAATTGTCAATGCCGACCGAAAATCTGTCGGGAATGTCCTTGAATATTTTTCCCGACCAATTTTTGGTCGGGAAAAATAGTAAATTTTACTTTTTTCGATATTTTGGAAAATCTTGATGTGTTTGTTAAGTATAACTATAGAATCTCACTAAATACATGAATTTCACTAATAGTTAGTTAGTTTAATGTACTTTTAATTATTAAATTAGTACAGACTACCGGAATATATAAGTTAAGTTAGTTTGGAGTTTACATATAATAAGCATACGTAGTATAGAGGAGTATTCACAATTGTCGATTAACATTTGTTACGAACGTTAGTATAGAGAGACTAATTGTGATATATATATATATATATATATATATTAACATATGTTTAACATAATCGTAAGTAGTTACATTATTAGCAGCCACATATACCAATCTATTTATAAGTGACAATATGAATCGACGCTTCAAACGATTCATCAACGTGCAACTAAATTTAATTTTTTTTTTGAGATTTTTAGTAATATATAACTAATATTGATTTACTTGATCATTAAATCAACGATTTATCTAAAATTGAGAGCGAAATTGTGAAATTAAGAATATGAATATTATTTCCTACCGAAAATCGGTCGCCAATACCCCTAAACCCTAAACCATAAACCCTAATATTCCCGACCGCATTGCGGTCGGGAATAACAACGGTAATTGTTATTCCCGACCGAAATTCGGTAGGGAATACTGTCAGCCCCCCTATAAATACTCCTCCCTATTCCACTTGAGAAATCATTCCAACAATCATCACTTGCTAAGGTATCCACGATTTCCTCTTGTTATAACAATTTTTTGTTAGTTTTTCTCAATTAAGATCATCTTTATTAACTTCTATTCATCAAAAAAAACATCTTTATTAACTTTTTTTTTCATGTTTCTTTGTTTTAGATATTGCGGTAAATGCAACGAGGGGCGTGTGTTTGCAAACAATACTTGATCTAAGTATTTTCTACGCTACAACAAGTAAGTGTTAATTGCCTTGACTTCTATGTACTCGTATTTTAAAATTTTAATATAAATAATAAATATATTGATTGGTGAAATTAATTGTAACAATTTCTTTTTTAATTTTCTTAGATTAGAAATGGATTATCGTCCCGATAGATCTTGGATGTACGGTAGAATAGATAGTAACATTGGTTATTTGAATCAACATTACGTGGTTGGGGTTCGTGAATTCATACAATATGCATCACAACAGAGAGATTACGTAGATCTAAGAAATCGTATTAGGTGCCCGTGCCAGAGATGCATCAATTTAAAGTTTTTTGATCGAAACGTAGTACGGGATCATCTTCATAAGTGGGGGTTTGTGTATCAATATTGGATATGGGTGTTGCATGGAGAGAAGGCGAGCGAGGCGTCTACATCATATGTACCTGAATCACCGTCTACTAGTATTCACGTTGATAGTCTTGTTCATGTCGATACTTCGTTTAGAGAATTGGTTGTGGATGCATATGGGGGTCGATTTGTTAAGGGAGATGTGCGCAACGAAGATCCAAGTCCCGAGGCAAAGGAGTTCTACAAATTGATGCAGATGGGAGACATAAAAATGAACAGTAAGAAGTCAAAGACTGTGCTCCAGTGGTTTGCCGAGTTCTTAACTACCAAGACGATGCACAAAGTAGTTAATGTCGCTTGCGAAAAGTACTTAAGATTGTCTAAAGATATTATGGACCCAGAGATTGAGGAAATGCTACCGAATACGGTTCCAGGCATGAATAAGATGCTCGCGGGTTTGGGTTTAGGGTACGAAAAGATCGACGTATGTAGAAATTTTTGTTTCTTGTACTACGACGATAATGCCAACAAGGATCTCACATCGTGTACGATATGCAAGACCGATAGGTACGAGGCTGGTAGAAAGTCCAGGGTCGCAAGGAAGAAATTGTGGTACTTCCCCCTAGGCCCTCGATTACAGAGGTTGTTTTATACTGTAGGCACTTCGAGACGTATGACTTGACATTTGAAGTGTCGAGAGTCAACTGATAGAATGATTCACCCAACTGCAGGCGAGGCGTGGAGAGCTTTTGATCGTACGTATTCGAACTTCGCAGCAGAGCCTAGAA
This sequence comes from Linaria vulgaris, assembly GCA_948329865.1. Classification (NCBI taxonomy): domain Eukaryota; kingdom Viridiplantae; phylum Streptophyta; class Magnoliopsida; order Lamiales; family Plantaginaceae; genus Linaria; species Linaria vulgaris. The sequence goes on from OX415252.1 coordinate 981,891, forward strand.
ATGTCCGACTCGGCCTATGTACTGATGGGTTCACACTGTATGGGCCATCTGGGAAGAACTACTCTTGTTGGCCCGTGTTTGTTACCCCTTATAACCTTCCGCCGGATTTATGCATGCGACCGAAGTTCATTTTTCTGAGCCTTATTATACCCAGTCCAAAGTGTCCTGGAAAGAACTTGGATCTTTTGCTGAGACTGTTGATTCATGAGTTGAATAATTTGTGGAGTAATGGTTTGTTGACATATGACAGCTCACGAAAGGAAAACTTCCAAATACGAGCGACCCTAATGTGGATTATTAGCGATTTTCCTGCTTATGGAATGTTGTCCCAGTGGAGCACGCACGGTAAGCTGGCGTGTCCTTATTGCATGGGTGAGACAGATTCTTTTACACTTAAGAATGGTGGAAAAGCCTCGTGGTGCGATTGTCATCGTCGGTTTCTACCAGAGGGTCATAAATGGAGGTACAACAAGAAGGATTTCTACAAGGGTAGGGAGGGAGGTACTTGAAGCGCCCATTCCAAGGAAGACAGTAGCGGAGATGAGAGCAATTGTGGATAGGCTACGATCGGTTAGATTTGGGGCAAACTCCACAAAGCTTTCGGGATTTAACACAACTCATAACTGGTGTCGTCGAAGCATCTTTTGGAAACTACCTTATTGGTCCACGAACTTGATTCGCCACAATCTAGATGTGATGCATTGTGAGAAGAACTTTTTTGAGAACATCATCAACACGTTGTTGGACGATGCTAAGTCGAAGTACAACATTAAGTCGAGGCACGATCTTAAGCTGTTGACCAACCGTAAATAATTGTTCTTGAAACCCAGTGGCAGAGGAAGTGAGTATATAAAGCCAAAGGCAAAATATTGTCTTACGAGGGATCAAAAGAACATGGTGCTTGATTGGCTGACCGAACTGAAGTTTCCTGACGGATATGCCTCGGACTTGGGACGATGTGTGCAAAAACAACAAGGAAAATTGTATGGAATGAAGAGTCATGATTGTCACGTCTTCATACAGAGATTGATCCCGATTGCATTTCGCGAATTTTTGGAACCCGAGATTTGGGGGACCTTAGTAGAGATTAGCCTTTTTTTAAGGCGATTTGCGCCTCAGAGGTGTCAGCCGAAGATATGGAGCGATTGGAGGAATCGTTTATTGTTACCATGTGCAAGATGGAAATGATATTTCCTCCTTCATTTTTTGACTCTATGGAGCATTTAGCCATACACCTTCCGTACGAGGCTAGAGTTGGTGGTCCAGTTAATTATAGATGGATGTATACATTCGAGAGGTACGGTTTTATATTTTTAATAACAATTATCTTTTACAAATATCGATTCTTTGCCTAGTCTTTCGTTTCTATGAACTAGGCGGATGTTCGACATGAAGGGTTCAGTAAAGAACAAGGCGAGGGTGGAGGGATCCATAGCCAATCAATACTTACTTGCTGAGCTGTCTAATATGTGTTCTCAATATTTGGATGTTTCTTTTCAGACTAAATATAAAAAACTCAACAGGAACGAGACACTAGATAGCACGGAGTGGGATGATGAGCTTACAATATTTCAAAAGAAAGGGGCGCCAATATGGCCACTAAACAAAAGGCGATACTTGATATCCGATGAGATGGAGCAAATAGAGCTTTACACGCTTCTAAACTGTCAAGATCTTGACGAATGGGTGGAGTAAGTGGTCGTTAATTATTTTTAATAGCAAAATGATTAAGCGCTTTAAAGACAACTAACTTATGATGATTTCCTTATGCAGGCTGTTTGTAGAAGAGGAGTGCGGAGGACTAAGTCCAATGGAGATACAATCCAAGAGGAACCAAGAGTACGTAGTATGGTTCAAGCAGACATATTCAAGTGAGAAATACGAGACCGACGTACGAATAGATCCTCTAATCACAGGTTCGGCTTATTCAGTGGCAACCTACGAGGGATACATTGTGAATGGGTTCAGATTTCACACCGATATGATTTTGTGCCCGAAGAAGAGTGATTGTAGAGGTGTTTATGTGAAGGGGGACATGGGAGGATCCGATGCTACCAACTTCTATGGAACGTTGAAAGACATTATACAGGTGGAATATTGGGGCAGAATCCGGCCCCCATACATAGTGTTGTTCAAATGTGTTTGGTATAATATAAACGCAGGTACGCAGGAGCATTCAACGTACAAGTTGGTTGACATCAACCCGAGGCGTACCCTCAGCACCAATGAGCCGTTTGTATTCGCTAACCAAGCAAAACATGCGTACTATGTGCCCTATCCAAAGAAGACGAAAGGGTGACCGGGACAGAGAGGATGGTTGGTCGTATTCACTATTCCTGCCAGACACATAATCGATATGTCATCAGTTGCGGGATTAAACGATGTCGACGCAGGGATGCCGAACCAAGTGCTACAAGACAATGCATCTTGAGGGTTTAACTTATGCGTGGACCTTTCCTCATTCGATATAAATATCCAATTGGCCAACGAGGGATTTGATGTGGTTGACGAGGAGGCAGCTGCGGAGGGCAACGAGGAAAATTGAGGGCTACGAGGACGACGAGGGCAATGAGGAAGAGGAAGAGGAAGAGATAATGAGTGGCTCAGATTCTGAGGATAGTATGTATGACTAGCATCGATTATGGTTTAATTTCATATTATAGTTTGTACTCGTGCTTGTAGTAATAACAACATTACATAATTACCAATAGACAAACTGCTAACACAGTTTTCAATACTTAGATAAAATGAACAAATAATACTACTACTTCACATAATTACAGAATAAATACGAAACTAGTTTAACATTACATAATTGGTCCAAGCATCAAACGCATTACATAAATACAAACAACTAACACAATTTTCAATAATAAAATAACCCTAAAACAAATAAACTACTACTACTCATAGTCCTCGTCATGAAATCCAAATGTATCAGGAGCTGTGGAGGGTCCAACACCATCATCACCATCACCGGCAAGATCGATTGCATCACCACCGAGAGTGTCATCCTCGGGGGCATCCTCGTACTCATCGTCATACAACGTGCAATCTGGAGCACCATGCGTAAAAGGATCAGGAGGGGGTGGCGAGGAATTCTGGCCGGCTCGACGAGCATCACGCATGAGTCCCCTTGTAGGCATGGGTCGAGATGGAGGAGTACCTGTAGTCTGGGTGATGTGCTGGGTCAAGTACTCTACGTGAGTAATAAGATCGGCAACCCTCTCATCAGTAGCAGTCCTAAGACGACGGTTCTCCCTCTCCAATGCCCGCGCATAGTCATGTGTCGTGTTTGGCTTCTTCTTCGTCAAAAAACCAAACCGATCGTGAGATGCATCCGTAGGGAGACCCGCAGCCTTCCCCTTCTTCAATCCTCCTATCGCGAGACTCCACAGCTCTTGATCTAGTGGTGGCCACGTAGAACGATCTGCCTCGTACCTCTCGGTCATACGGCGCATGTAATCCTCATGTTCATTTTGTCAGAATTGTTAGTACATAATTAAGGAAGACATATGTTAATATAGTAATCAAAGAATGCTTTACAAGTTAAATACTTACGTAGCTAGACCTATACGTGGGGTGAACCCAAACGCGGCGACGTGGAGCTCCCTCTGGCGGACCGCTGGGCACATGTGTGTGCTGATAACGATATGCCTCATTGTGCCGAGGCTCAGGGGCCCCTGGAGGTCTCGAAGCAGCCTGCATATGGATATACATTTGTTTTTTTAGCTATTTAAATTTAAAACAATAGTTATTCGTATAGAAACTCAATTTAATAAGACATACCATCCTACGTCGAATCTTTGTGTAGCTCAGGGACCTACTAGCATGAGTAGCTCGTGTAGGACGATCAAGGTCTGGTGCCTCTCCTCCTCCTCCTCCACGCCCGTTCTTCTGTCCTGGCACTGATTTCTTCGCATGGTCAACCGACTCCCAATGCGTCACGAACATCCTCTCTAACTTGCCGCTCATACAACTGTTCTTCAGACGCGTCGCTCACCTCGGATCATCGAGCCTGTCGTAATAGTTCTTCTTCGCATTGTACATGATTTCCTTGTAACACTTCTTAGCCTTCGCCTCGTATGCGGAATGTGCCCGAACCATGTCAGTCGGATCAATGTAGTATATGCTCTGCAATTAAATAAGGTTTTTAATTAAGGTTTCGTTAAATAAAAATCTTACTATGTATATATATTTAGTAAACTTTCAAAATCTCACCTTAAACTTAGCCCACATCTGTCCCTGGACCTCTGGGTCGACCTCGGTGTATGAAGGAATACACGTCTTCATAAACCCCCTAATGATCGAGGTAATCGCCGATGCTATCTTTCTCTCATCATGAAATACGTCGTGCTCATCCAGATGTACCCTACGACGGTCTCTACGGTCAGCCAAAACCTGTGGCCCTCTCGATATGCCTCGGCCCGGTCTTTGCTGTGTCGCTGAAGATGGTCCTGCACCGGCATCGTCTGCAGGGGAAGAAGTACTAGGACCTGTCGGTGTAGACTCTATAGAGCGTGGCCTAGGTGTCGTAGGCCTCGATGATGTTGGTGGCCTCGATGATGACGATGGCCTAGATGATGACGATGGAGTCGATGCTACGTGATCATCATCTAGTCGAAATGGTACTACTAGATCTGGTGGAGTACCGCCGCTCAGTAGGATACGCCTATGTGGAGGTGAAGAAGTAGGGGACTCGCCAAGATCGCTATCAGGTGCATCGACAGGAACGGGTGGTGCACCGCCAGAATGAATGATCCGTAGACGATGACCTATCCTCGGTGGACCAGTAGGTGGAGTACTCGATGGAGTGCTCGATGGACCACTATGCCCTCTCTTCGAGGGCTGGCAACGATCGCTATCACGGGACGACATGTCGTCGAAGAGGAGTGTTATGAACTAAGTAAAAGCATCTAAGTTAGAATTTTGCTAATTGTAGAGATGACCTAAATTTAATCAATACTAAGTTATATAGTTTTTTCCTAAAGTCATAAATATTTTCCAAAGCCTAACAATTCCTAAAGGCATAAATAATTAAATCCTAACAATTTCTACAATATCTAACAATTAATATTAAAACATTAAATATAACATAAATAATTAATATTAAAACATTAAATATAACATAAATAACTCCATAATTAACGTCCTAATAAATAAATTAACACATATAAAGATCATATATAGTTTTCTTAAAGTCATAAATAATTACTAAACTATAACATTTTCTAAAGCCTAACAATTCCTAAAGGTATAAATAATTACTAAAATTATAAAACTATAACATTCCCTAAAGGCATAAATAATTACTAAAATCATAAAACTATAACATTCCCTAAAGGCATAAATAATTACTAAAATCATAAAACTATAACATTTCCAAAAGCCTAACAATTCCTAAAGGCATAAATAATTACTAAAATCATAAAAGTATAACATTTCCTAAAGTCTAACAATTCCTAAAGGCATAAAATCTAACATTTTCCCAAAACCTAACAATTCCTAAAGGCATAAATAATTACTAAAATCATAAAACTATAACATTTCCTAAAGCCTAACACTTCCTAAAGGCATAAAAATCTAACATTTTCCCAAAGCCTAACAATTCCTAAAGGTATAAATAATTAAATCCTAACAATTTCTACAATATCTAACAATTAATATTAAAACATTAAATATAAAATAAATAATTAATATCAAAACATTAAATTAAATATAAATAACAAGAAAAAGCAAAAAAAACTACCGAATCGGAAGTCGCAACGAAAATTCGGTCGCGAATAAGGGGCGACGGTCGGGAATAGTCGCGAAAGAGAGAGAGTTGTGTGTGTGAAATGAAGAGGAGGATACCTCCCTCATTCCCGACCGGATTTCGGTGGGGAATGCCACTAATTCCGATCGAATTTCGGTCGGGAAGTCTCGGCCCAGCTGCGCGGCCCAGCTGGACCGAGATTAGGGCTACACTATGGGCGGGAAATTTTTCGCCCAGAGTTTCCCGACTGCAATTCCGTCGGGAATAATATTCCTGACCGAATTGCAGTTGGGAATACCATTTCCCGATCGATTTGCGGTCGGGAATTATTTTTTTAAAATGCCCGACCGAATATCGGTAGGGAAAAGTCGTCCCGACCAAAATCTGGTCGGTAATGCTCCCGACCGAATTTCGGTCGGGATTTTTCGGTCGAGAATGGGCGCGAAATCTTGTAGTGTACATCAGGGGAGGTGGCTGGAATTTGTCCAATATGACGGTGTGTTAGTGAGAGAAAGTGTAATTGATCGAATGGTAGGGATCAAGCGGAGCTAGGATTTAATTTGACCCCGAGCTACAATTAACTTGAACAATATATATATATATATATATATATATATATATATATATATATTAAAATGTATACAATGAAATGAAAAATATTTATTGTTTGCTCAAAATGATAAAAATATTAAATAAATATGTTACCGAATTTGAGCTCTTTAGTTCTATAGAAAATAAATCTTAATAGGCATATAAAAAATATTTAATAATTTTATTTTAAGGCTCCAACAAAATAATAAATTTAGTTTGAATGCATATAACTATAATCTACTAGGAGTAAAATATTATTTATTATAGTCTTTATATAGTACAACATGCAAAATATGTGAAGATTTGATATTGAAGGTTTCAGAGAAATATGAGTGTTTGTTTAAGTGTAAAGGGATTTATGAGAAATTATTTAACGTCTTTTATCTTAACCAATTTTCAAAAAATGTCATATGTGTTGACATTTAGCAAAAAACGTCTTATATGTTGGCATAATTTTCAGTTTTCATCTTTCTGCGCATGAGTCCGGTGGAGAAGGACCAAAAATGAAAATTATGCAAATGTATAGGACGTCCAGTGAGAAATTAAGTCCACTAGACGCCGCCGGAGAATAAAACTCCCGGTCTCGTCACATGACTATAATTTTTAATTTATTATTTGAACACGAGTTAAACTTTGTTCGTTTAAAAAATTATTGTCTTTGTTGACTAATGAGTCATGTACGTTATATATATAACACTTCGCTCTTTTAAGTTATTTTATCTAAGAAATACTGGAAAAGATAATAAACTGTTATTAGTTCATTTAGAATGACCTAAATGAAGCTCGAAATTAAATTACTTTTTGTTATTTAATATATCACTTTGATTGATGGTGAAAGCTAAATATAGATCACCTTTCACCATAGAAGTTTAGGTAATGATAGTTGAATTCTAAAGCATCAATGTAGAAATTTAAGAAAAGTAACCTTAGGCGGTACGTATTCAAGAATTGCTGTTAACGCCTCTTAGTAAATCAATTTTTGGTTTTTCCTTAATCAACAAATATCGTACCCATAGCATACTTAATTAGCAATCATCAAAAAAGTAACAATTAAATGAATGATTAATTTGTAAATAGTAAAACAAATATTTTACGCTCATCAAGTAAATGAAGTTACTATATACAGTTGTATATTTAATATGAAGTATAAATATATAAAAAAAGATTGTTTATGTATACGAATACATACATATATCTATCTATATATACATGTATATTATATATATATATATTGACTCATCAAAAAAAAATATTATATATATATATATATATATATATTTAAATATGGGTATTATTTTTTTCTTTGTTTGGGCTTTGAAAATAAAATGAGCTATCCATATTTCCTTTAGGTTAATCGGCCCATACTACTCAAACCGGCTAGTTAGTCTTTTATTTACGTAAAGGGAAATAGGGATAAGGATTTCATATTCTTCATCTCTCGGTCAACACCACTTGCGTTTTCTCCTCTTAGGTATAGCTGCTCCTTTCGTTCTTTTTTCTCTCCTTCCGTGGAATTGCTTGCAGCCATGAAGAATTAATAATTTGTTTTGAGCTTGAATGATGTGCATGACCATGAATAAGGGGCCCACGGTTTTCTTAGCATGACTATTACAACATATGGATAATTTGTCTATGTGCTATTGTGCTTATTAATTAATCACTAGAAGTAGAATTAGAGCGTGTTTAGTTCGTTGGATTATGTCTTAATTCAGACCGAAAAAGTTTTTATCTGCATTTTGGTTGGACTGATAAATTTAATAGGCTTTTTACCAAACCTGAGATAACCCGCTAAAGTCCGGTACGGATTCGGTATAATCCACGGATAATAATAACATACCCCCCTTGAGATTAGCTAATACAAGTATTACCCTTTTTGTGAAAAGACAAAAATGCCCCTAAATTCCCACAAAACGACGGCGTTTTGTAAGACTTGTGTATCAGTAGGTTTTAATTCTTTTTATTCAGCACAAATCATCAAAAAACACAATGGGAAAAGTTAGGGGGAAATGCCATTCGCGCTTGGCGGCGATTTTGGTGGCGACGGTAAGAATTCTGGCCATTTTTCCTCGTATTTTTTCGTTTGCGTTTCATTAACGTTTCCTGTCCATAATTTTCTCAGGAATTGCTGAATCGCAAACCCTAGGTTTTCAAGTGTCGACTAATAAAAGGTTCGATTCTATAATACTCTTGCATTGTTATGAAATTATCATCGTGGTTGTGTTGATTTCTAACCGTCGTGCGTTGTTTGTTTGTGAACATGTGAAATTTTTGCAACATTACACCAAATACACAAAAAATGGAAGCTAAGTCTCTTTATTCTTAAATTTTCTAATTCGGTCTATTTTTTTATTAGGATTTGTTTGCTTGTGGTGTTTTTGGTTAGTGCAGTGTATGAATTCTCTGTGTCAAAAAAACTTCTTGTTTTACCCATAATATAGATATGTAAAAATGAATATAGGCCCTGATTTACTTTTGGTAAAAGGATTATTGGTAAAGAAATTACACATGTCACAACTCTATAATAATCTGTTTATATATTATGGTAATATCTTACCAACAATATGTCTGTTATAAGTGTTGTAACATAGTGTTTTTAATGTATCATGTTTTGTGGTGAGGTGGCTTACAAGGAGAAAGCAGATTTACAGAAGAGTTAACACATACTAGGAATTTTAAGGTAAAGAATTACTGAGAACAATATGTGGTGACTGTTTCAATGTCCTGACTTTAAAATGTTTATTCTGATCAATCATATGTGATAATATTAGATGGTAGAATTGTATCTGATGATTTATTTGCATGTGAATGGGTTGCATGATTTTTTGTGGTGGACTGTCGAAATTGATTAGTGTGGTTATCTAAAATTTGATTTGCATCTCAAACTTGTATGCCTGGTAATTGTGTTCTAGATGGAGCAGTGGAGGAAAAAAATGATTTTAGTTCTATGTCAACTTATCCTTTTGCGCGCATATATTGTTATGTTCTTGATCATTATGCACAACCATGAAACTGAAGTGGCGTCTAAACGTCGACGGGTGATTAACTATAGCATGTTGGATAAGATACCTGAGATAGATAAAGTGATGTATCGAATGACATAGTTGAATGATGCCTATTGCATTGCCAACCTTAGGATGGATAGGAACTGTTTCATGAAACTTTGTTGGCTACTTAGAGAGATTGGTGAACTTAGGGATGAGAAATACGTAACACTTTGCGAGCAAGTTACACTGATCCTCAAGATCCTAGCACATCATGATGTAAATCGAACAGTTGGCTTTAGTTGGCATAGATCCGGGCAAACAGTTAGCCGTTACTATCGACGTACTCTCGATGCTCTGCTCAAGTGTAGACACTTACTACTTGTGAATCCGATGGCTATATCAGATGAAAACGATAACCGCGAAGAGCCATAGAAACATTTTGAGGTACTAAACTTATCTTACTACGCATACATGAGCTAACATTGCAATTTTTTTGGAATTTATTTGTGGCTAATTAAATGTCTTTATCTGGTAATGCATGGCTGTCTTGCTAATTAAATGTCTTTATCTGGTAATGCATGGCTGTCTTGGGGCTTTAGATGGGACCATGATAGATGTAGCAGCTCCACTACTTGATCAACCGAGGTATCGGAGTCGTAAGAGTCGGGTCCAAGTTAACGTACTCCGGGTCTGTGACATTGAAATGAGCTTTATTTACTTGCTATGTGGATGGGAGGGTTCTGCAGCAGACGACAAAGTACTAATGAATGCGTTGCACCGACCGCCACCCAATGGATTTCGGGTGCCACAAGGTAGAATTATTACATTACAAAAATCAATATAGCTTGAGTATGTCTAAACTTCGTGCCTATTTAGTCAAGAACTGATTGTGTATAGTATTGACAAGTTGCTACTACTTGGTGGATGCCGAATATGCAAATTGTGATGGATTTTTGGCGCCATATAGGGGTAGACGATATCACCTAAAGGAGTGGGGTAAAGGGTGTGTGGTGCCACAAGACAGAGAGGAGATGTTCAACATGAGGCACTCGAGGGCAAGGAGTGTTATCGAAGGAGCTTTTGCAAAGCTTAAAAACAAGTGGAAAATCTTGAAGATCGCATCACAGTATCCGTTGAAGATTCAAAACCGTTGCGTAATGGCAGGTGCATTGCTAAATAACTTCATCAAGATCCAAATGCCGAACTACGTAAGTGATTCGTCTTCTTCGTCTGATGACGATGACAGCTCATCGGATGACATCATCGATGATGAAGAACCTACTGAATACATTGAAGGGCTCTGAAGTACTGCTGCATGGGGTAGATACAAGGATGGAATTTCTACTAGGATGTGGGACGAGTGGCAGGCAGGCCCTCGTAATTGACACTCTAAAAATGACTTAGAATAGTGGATTAGTGGTCCATTTAGTTTGTGAAAGATGGTTTGGTTGGAGAACATGTTGATTTTTGTTGTTTGACTCTTTGATTTGCTTTTCGATTTTAATGATTGTCTCAATGTTTCATGATTTCCTCTTATGTGATTAATATCCTTGCATATCATTCTTATGCGACATCTATAAGTAGGTCCTTTATTGTGTGCTTACTCTTATTAAATTTACTCTCATTTTTCTGTGAACCATATTACCCACAAATTTGTAATGTAGATGGCGGCCACATCTAGTTCCAACTCTGCTCAGGTTGATTCAGAGCCAAAGGCTACTAAGAATCGCTACAAATGGACAAAGGAAGAAGAGCTAGCACTCATAGATGCTTTGAAGGACCTAAAGTGCAAAGGGATGAAGATCGACAACGCATTCCGTGCGGGTTATCTTCTGAAGCTTGAGAATTCTATCAGGAAGATGATACCAAACTCTAAGGTGAAGAGTGATCCTCATGTGAGGTCGAAGATCACAGTGTGGAAGCGAACTTATGGCCACCTGTACATTATGTTTGATGGTTCTGGAGGTGGTGCTTGGCTTTGTCCGGTTACGAATACCATCTAGTGTGTGAGTGAGGACTATTTCAATGATTATGTGAAGGTATAGCCTAGATCACATAAGGCGGGTGCGGGTGCGGATGCGGGTGCGGGTGCGCCGATGCGTTGATTTAAAAAATAACACATTTTGAGTGCGCCATAATGCGTTTATTAAAAAAATATTAAATAAATAATTTATATATAAAAGGCCATTATTACTAGAAGAATGTAAATTATAAACAAAAAAAAATGCAGAATATCTATATAATATTCCTAATAAGATGGGTTATAATAAAAAAGGACCAAACTTCTCAAAAAGATGGATCATAATAAAATAGAACCAAACTTCTTAAAGGCAAAATAACAAAAGTATCAACAAGAACAAAACGTATTGTCACCTAATTCACTTGTCAAACCAGAGCAAGTGAGTAAAAAAAGTAAGCTAAATAAAATGGTAAAGACAAAAAACTACCGGTAGTCCATTTGAGTAAAACAAATATCAAAGACGGGGAAATTACATTGATTCGATTTTCGATTCTTTGTTGTGGGGCAATATGGGTTTCTTCTTTGTTGTTTCTTGGAGAGAATCGAACAATTGTTTTTGTTTCTGTTAAGATTTTGGGCTTTGGGGTTTAAATTTTGTTAATATTCTGATATTTTTTGGGGGTTTTAATTTGCTAATGCTCCTTAGTGCGCGATAGTGCGTCTTAGTGCGTAATAGTGCGTTTTAGAACACGCTTTAACAGTTTTTAAGTCGCGACTTAAGGAATGTTAGTGCGCCTTAGTGCGGCGCACTGAATGCGCCGGTGCGCGGCATGTGCGTATTTTTTGCCTTGAAACGCGCGAATTATGTGATCTAGGGTATAGCCCTACCTCTATTGACTGGTTCATGAATATAAAACATGCAATTTCTAGGTTTTGTCCTTCTACCTAAAAACTTTGATATTCATTTCTATCTGTTTGTATTATATCACTAAAATGCAATTTGTGAATAATTTGTATAGGCACATCCCTACATTCTACAATACAAGGACACACCATTCCCTTACTTTGAAGACTGGGCTGGCATATTTGGCAAGGATCGTGCTAATGGAAACGCTGTTGAGGACTTGGCAGCTGCTGTGAATGATCTTTTCACTGATAAAGGGAAAATTCCATGACCGACGATGTGCCACTACAGACTGCTCCTGAACATGTTCCTCAACCTGCCAGCACTCAGACAGACTTTGTCGACCTCGACATGGATGAGGCAATGGTGGACAATGAGGTGTCAAGTTCTCCAGGTCCTTCAATGAGCTCATTTAAGAAGATCCTCAAAAAGATCAAGAAGGAGAAGTGACAGAAAAGGAGGCGTGACCCTGCACCCCCTGTTGAAAGTGCCCCAGTAATACCGGCATACGTTGACAAGTTCATCAAGAAGACTAATGATACCATGGACCGTATTGCACAGCTGTGCGTTGCTTCTTCTGTGCCTGAAGACAGTGCAAGGGAATCGAGGCTAGGTCTTTATGCTGCAATGGCCAAGTTTGAGGATTTTGACGAGGATCAGAAGATCGACCTTATTCATTGCTTGGCGCATTCCCCACATGATACATATGTCTACTTTGCATTGCCTGAAGCTTCACAGCTGAGGTATCTTAAGCACCTCATGAGTAAGAATAACACGAAGAAGTAATTTCTCTCTTCAACTCCTATGAAGTAGCAACTTTCGAAAATCTGATAGTTTTTTAACTGTTTTGGTATGCTCTGGTGTGAGATGAACTTTAGTTATCTGTTAACCGGATTGTTTCTTTAGGATTATGGTCTAATTTAGGATAATCTGCTAAAATTTAGGATTATGCTGAACTTTAGTTATCTGTTTTGGTATGCTCTGGTGTGAGCTGAACTATAGGTATTGGACATGTCTAATGATATATCATATCAGCTTTGAAACGAGAACTATTTTGATATCAAGTTCTCGTTTCAACATTTTCAATAAGGGTATGCTACTTTTGTTATTTGGGTTCCCATTCCAGTTCGACCTCAATTTCGCAATCTAGGGTTTGTATCGAAAAACTTTGGGGGTGAGTAGCGCGGACGAGTTGTAATTTGGGGAAATTGAGGAGTCTGCATGTTTTTATACTCGCCAGATCGAGGGCATTTTGGTCATTTCAATCTAATGCGGGATTTTGTCCATCAAACCAAAATCGTTTGGTTAATTTCTTGACAAACAATACGAAAAATTATCACACAAACCAAAGACAAAAATAACGCAGTTGTATTAAATATTACGGGTATTAGTATGACTTTTTACTAACTCTCGTAATAAACTGTACATGAAACAAAACATGCCCTTATTTATTATATAGGTAACATCACTAGAATTTTAATTCAGGAAGTGTTTTGTCAGTACCTTTCATTTCAATTCTTGCTTTTAATCGGTGAATCATTTTATTGATTTCTAATGTTTAGCTTTAAGTTAGTGATAATTATACTAAAGTTCCGTTCCTTGCTGATGAGTTTTCATACGAGTTTATCAATCTATTGCATAAAAAAAACAATATTATGGTAGAACCCCAATTGGTTGATAGCATGGAATATTATGTGACATTCATGTTCTTAAGTACTAACAACTATTTGAAAGAGTCAATCATTGAGCCTTAACTTGGATTAGTAACTTATTTTGTAGTTTTATAGGTGAACATTAATTGCATCTATCATAAATTATGTAACAACGACCTTCCTCTTTGTAGGGTTTTCTCAGCCGTCGCCTAAAAACGGTGATCTTGTTTCTTCCGATTCGTTCGAATTTGTTATTAGATCTGGTTTTTCTTCTCTTCTTCCTCCCTTTTGATCGAGTCCCCTTTCTCTCAGTTTCTCAAAGTTTGAGAAGGGCATCTTTCATTTCTCCCCTACCCAGAAACCAACTCTGCCCACAACTCCACCAATACCAGAAAATGTTGAATCAGCCGTGAAGTGGCCGTTCCTCGCTGGTTGCGACGGTCACTTACTCTCAAAACTTACCCACCATCAAAGTTACCATGGATTGGTACCTATGGTTACCCCCCTCCACGCACCGGTTCTATTGGAGGGCCGCTTACTTCTGCTCTTTGTGTTGTTGACGGATAGTTTCAGTTCAAGTGGGCAAAAGTTTGGCCAACTTTTGACTCTTATTATGGGCTCACAGTGTCAAGCTCTCTTCAAAGCTTGGTGCTCATTGTGTTTTTTTTTATGCATGTTTTCTTGTTAAGGTTGTTTTAAGTTTATTGTCTGTTGGTTTGCTTCTTGAGATTTATCATGTTTCATTGTTGCTTATGCCTGTTTGGTGGAACTATTGTGCTCTTGGTGGTAGTTTGATTTATCTGCAGGTATTCGGCGTTGAAAAGGTTGAATGGAAACCCACTTTATTCTCTACATATTTGAATGTGATTTCTATTTTCTTGTTTATTCCCAATCATTGGGAACCCGGGTTGAAGTTAGAATGGTCTTTCTCTGCGTTAGAAATTTTTTTGATTTACTCCTATCTCAAGAAGAGTGAATCTGCTATCTTCACCACCACTACTGCTTCTATTCCGGTTGCTTACCTCAATGTCGAGCCCGTGGATCATTCCCCTATCATCTATTTCAATTGTTCTTTAGTTGTTTGTTGTTGTCTTGAGTATGTTTATTTTGCTGCAGAGTTTGTTTTGTACTTGGAAATGTTGATGTACTCTGTTCAAAACTTTTTTTAGTGTTAATGAGATTATTTAATCATAAAAAAAGGTACTTCCCTTTCTTTTGGACTTTTAGTATACATGCTGCGCAAATTACACACTTACATTTTTGTAAAATTGTGAGTGCAAGAATATGGATAAATGGTCTTAGTTGAGGAATAATGTCATGTTATATACCTTAATCAATGTTTGGAGTAGAATTGAATCAATGTTAGTTCAACTACACTGTATAGTTAAAATTTATAGGGAATATATCTTGTATAGTTAAAATTTATAGGGAATATATCTTGGTAATTAAATAACTTAATATATGTAGTTAACGAAAACTCACAATGTTTATTATCATTATCAGATAAAATTGTGATTAACTAAACTTACATGCATTATGTGATTGACATAAGTAGAATTAGTGATTTATTTGACTTAAGTTAGGAGTCAAAATTGACTTGTATTAATTGATAATCCTTTCAGTCTCTTAGGTGATTACAACTAGAAGTCGCGTATTTGACCTTCTTCTTTTTTAGTCGTATTTCAGGTGAGTGTTCCTAAACTCTATTATTTTCAAAAATGGAAGGAATGCGTGCATGTATATCTATATTTTTATATATATGTATTCATGACTCTCTCTGCATATTGAACTGTCACTTCTTAAAAGAAACTTGTTTCTAAAATGTTTATTTCTTGAAAGAAAGTTTATGTAAATTGGGTATTTAAACTGTTCAGTTTTATCAAAGCAAGGTAACAGCACATTGGTTAATTACTGTAAATGATTGCAATCTATATGATGAATGGTGTCCCGTTGGGTTGTATTCAGAATTGATTAGACTGGATCCAGTGTTTGGCGTGGGAATGTAGGGGGTATCGTCGGGCGGCGACTGGCTTGTCGATAAGACCTTTTGTCCCCATGTGCCTATTCCCTCTCAGACATAACATGAGGAGGTTGTGTCTTTGTTGGCTCATAGGATTTTCGTATGTACCATGGCATACGTTC
This sequence comes from Linaria vulgaris, assembly GCA_948329865.1. Lineage (NCBI taxonomy): Eukaryota > Viridiplantae > Streptophyta > Magnoliopsida > Lamiales > Plantaginaceae > Linaria > Linaria vulgaris. Next base: position 997,879 of record OX415252.1, read on the forward strand.
TTGATTCCAAGGTCGCGCCTTGAATGAAGAGATAAGGAATACTGTTATAAGGTGATAAGGAGGGCTGCATTAGCAGAATAACGTGGACACCGATCATCAAACGTAAATTCGTTCTTTTGTTAAAGAGCTTTTGTTAAACCACGAATGTTTGTGATTTCACGCTTCTATTGCATAACATTTGCATGCGTTTATGTTTATTTGTTACACTGTTTTCAAATGAAAGCTATTGAAAGAAAATGCAACACTTGCACACACGCATGAGCACTCACTGACATTTTTATCTCTCGTAAAATTTTTGTGTTTCTTTTCCTTCCTTCCAGATTAAGACGAACTAGGTTACTACCTTGTCCTGACCTGGGAGCCTTTGGCATTGGGGAGCGTTCAGAGTTCACTAAGGTTTGGAGTTAACTAACTTTATGTTTATTTTCATTAGTTTAGTACTTTGAGTGTATTTGATTAAGATATTTAAAATTTGGACATGTAATAGTTGCTGTGATATTGTTCTATTTATCTCGAAATTATCGGGTCGTTACAGAGAAGGACGAAAAATAAAAATTATGCCGACATATAGGACATCCAGTTATAGATTTTCATTAAGTCCACTGGATTCCGGTGTAGATGGACGAAAATGAAAATTATGACAACATATAAGATATTTTCTGCTAAATGTCAACATAAAGAAACTTATTTGAAAAGTGGTTTACATAAAGGACGTCCAATGCGAAATATCCAGAACTTAAAGATGTACGTCCTTTTTACATTTAGTGATGGATTGAGGCCATTTGGATATTGATTTTGTTAATTATTTGGGCTCCTTCTTTTGATGTACGTTCTTTTTACAACTAGAGTTCTCAGACAGCTCCAGAATTTTTCCAACACTTTGGCTCTATCTTGTAAATAGGCCAACTTGAGATTTTTCCTTATATATAGAAATGTTAGAATTGTCTACAATGTGTCTAGGATTGACAACTCATTTTATTGTAAGAAGAGTGTAGAACTCCTCTTTAGACTTTAAGGTCGTCAGATCAGATTGATATAGGGTATTCATTGAGCTCAACTTCTTGTATATATATACGCGTGAGTTCCACTTTTTCAGACATCAAGAAAAAGTTTACAACTTACATGAGATCGTCGTGGAGTTTTTTTCCTTTAGAACAAATTAAGTAAGCCCAATGTCCATCATGATTATTTGTCTAATTACTTAAATGATATTCTTATCAAAATAAAATTTCTCATTATAATTCATGTTATTCTTTTTTTTCTAAGTAGGTTGTACACCTATTATTTACAAATATACATAAATAACATTTACAAGATCAATGGACTAAACTACCCCAAAATAAACATGTTGACTGGTAGTCAAACTTATTAAAGGGAGGTGGATGTAAAAGTTGAAACTAGAAGAGAGGTGGTTGGAGAGAGGCAAATACATCAAGGGAGGTGGATGGAATTTGCCCAATTTGACAGTGTGTTAGTGAGAGAAAGTGTAATTGATCGAATGGTAGGGATCCAGCGGAGCTAGGATATAATTTGACCCTGAGCTACAATTAACTTGAACAATATGTATATATATATATATATATATATATATATATATATATATATTAAAATGTATACAATGAAATGAAAAATATTTACTGTTTGCTCAAAATGATAAATATATTAAATAAAGATATTATCGAAGTTGAGCTCTTTAGTTCTATGAAAAGTAAATCTTAATAGACATATAAAAAAATATTTAATAATTTTATTTTAAGGCTCCAACAAAATAATAAATTTAGTTTGAATGCATATAACTATAATCTACTAGAAGTAAAATATTATTTATTATAGTCTTTATATAGTACAACATGCAAAATATGTGAAGATTTGATATTGAAGGTTTCCGAGAAATATGAGTGTTTGTTTAAGTGTAAAGGGATTTATGGGAATCTTGCATTTAACGTCTTTTATCTTAACCACTTTTCAATAGGTCATCTATGTTGACATTTAACAAAAAACGTCCTATATGTTGGCATAATTTTCAGTTTTCATCTTTTTGCGCATGAGTCCGGTGGACAAAGACCAAAAATGAAAATTATGTAAATGTATAAGACGTCCAATGAGAAATTAAGTCCGCTAAACGCCGCCGGCGAATGTAATGCCCCGTCTCGTCACCTGATTATAATTTTTAATTTATTATTTGAACACGAGTTAAACTTTGTTCGTTTCAAAAATTATTGTATTTGTTGACTAATGAGTCATGTACGTTATAAATGTATATATATATATATATATGTGTGTGTAACACTTCGCTCTTTTAAGTTATTTTATCTAAGAAATACTAGAAAAGATAATAAACTGTTATTAGTTCATTTGGAATGACCTAAATGAAGCTCGAAATTAAATTACTTTTTGTTATTTAATATATCACTTTGATTGATGGTAAAAGCTAAATAAAGATTGTTAGCATATTATTGTTGTATATTATAGTCTTAAGGGTAGTTTAGTCATTTAGTGTCTTGTATATATATTTGTCTTCTTGTAAACCCTAGCCACCATTCCACATTTCATTGTTTTGTAATATTACTCTTTGTCTTGTAAGATCATGCTTTCCTTATGAATGTTATCATGGCATCAGAGCCAAATCTCTGACCCAACCGGTAGGTGTGTTAATTTCGATTTCGATTTGGTGCAATTTTTGTTCGATTTGTTGCCTCAATTCTGTTTCTGGGTTAGTCTTGCTTTGTGTATTGCTGCAATTTTCGATTTCTGTTATCATGACGGGAGGGGATGATTCGTTGCAGTCAATTAGTGTTCGTTTTGATGGGAAGAACTATGGGTATTGGAGTTATGTTATGAAAAACTTTCTAAAAGGGAAGAAGATGTGGAATTATATTTCTGGTGTTTTGGTTGCTCCTAAGTCATATGATGCTAATTTTGTTGAGTTATTGGATGTGTGGGATACCAATAATTCTAAAATTATTACTTGGATTAACAATTCAGTTGAGCATAAGATTGGTACTCAGTTAGCTAAGTTTGATACTGCGAAAGAAGTTTGGGACCATTTGGAGAGGTTGTATGTGAGGTCCAACTTTGCTGTTCAATATCAACTTGAAGGGGAAATTCGTGCTCTTACACAGGGCGATCGAAGTGTTCAAGAGTTTTATTCTGAGATGACAAACTTTTGGGATCAGTTGGCTATGACAGAATGCGCTGAACTGAGAGCATTCGGTCCGTATATTGAAAGGCGAGAACAACAACGTTTAGTTCAACTGTTGTACAATCTCCGCTCTGAGTATGAAGGCATCCGTGGGTCAATTCTGCACCGTACTCCTTTGCCTTCAGTTGATTCAGTTGTGCATGAATTGTTAGCTGAAGAAACCCGCCTCAAGACTCAAATTGAGAAGTCCACTCCTGTTGGTTCTATTTTGGTTACTCAACCTAGTCATATCAGATCTAAACAAAAGAGTTATGATAAGGATGAGTGTCGCTATTGCCATGAAAAGGGTCATTGGAAGAATCAGTGTCCTTTATTGAACCAGAAAGGCAAACCACAACAGGAATATGGAAAGAGGCCAAGTGACAAACCTTCATATTCACAGAATTCTCGTTTTGGAGGACAACCTAATACAGCTGCTGTCATGCCTACATTGGATCCAGCCTCTGTCGATTCATCTTTGTCAGACAAAGCAACCTTGGTCAATCTATTGCAGAACCTTCTTCAGGCAAACAAAAACCAGTCTCCACCATATGCTATGTCTGCTCCATCCACATCAGGTAGAAACTCGTCTTTATGGGTGTTGGATTCTGGAGCATCTCATCACATGTCTCCTGATCGCAACTCATTTGTATCTATGTCTCATGTGTTACCACCTACATCTGTTATGACTACTGATGGCACTCCTATGCCAGTCGTAGGTGTTGGTACAATTCAAACAGAAAATCTCTTACTACCTGATGTTTATTGTATTCCTAAATTGGCTATGAATCTTATTTCTGTTGGTCAATTGTGTGATCGTGGTCTTGATGTTCACTTTTCCTCTACTTCTTGTCATGTGCAGGATCCGAAATCAAAGAGAATACTTGGGACTGGAAGTAGAGAGGGGGGACTTTATGTTTTGGATGGCATGAAGGTTGATGGTCAGTTTGCAGCTATGAGTATTGATCTATCTACATTTCATTTGAATTCTTCTTCTTCGAAGTTTTACGTATGGCACTCTAGACTAGGTCATGTATCTGGATCTTGTCTGAGATTTTTATGTAATAGTGGTGTTTTGGGAGACTTACAGTCTCAGGATATTTCTGATTGTAGTGGATGTAAACTTGGGAAGTTTTCTGCAAAACCTTTTAATCACAGTACATCCACTTCTTTTGCACCATTTGATTTGATTCATTCTGATGTTTGGGGACCTGCCCCTATTCCTACAAAGGGGGGGTCACGATATTATGTTTCTTTCATTGATGACTATACTCGTTATTGTTGGGTTTACTTGATGAAAAACCGTTCTGAATTCATTGAAGTTTATACTCACTTTGCTGCATATGTGAAAACTCAACACTCTAAAGTCATAAAATGTTTTAGATCTGATTTGGGTGGGGAATATACGAGTAAGGCACTCTCTGACACTCTTCTTAGTGATGGTACTGTACACCAATCCTCTTGTACAGACACACCTCAGCAAAATGGTGTGGCTGAAAGAAAACATAGGCATATTGTTGAAACAGCACGTTCTATGCTTTTGTCTGCTAGTGTACCTAGTAAGTATTGGGGAGAAGCAGTTCTCACTGCTGTTTATATCATAAATAGAGTTCCAACTCCTAAGAACGCAGGTATCTCTCCACATGCTAAGTTATTTGGCCAAACTCCTGATTATTCTCATTTGCGGGTTTTTGGGTCTACATGTTTTGTTCTTCGTCCACATGTTGAGCGAACTAAGTTGTCTTCACGTGTTGCAATGTGTGTCTTTTTGGGATATGGAAATGGTCAGAAGGGTTATCGGTGTTATGATCCAGTTGGTAGAAAATGTTATGTTTCTCCTCATGTTCACTTTATTGAGCATATTCCATATTTTTCTATTCCGAGAAGCTCCCATAATGTGACACGGTCTGATATTATTCACATTGACCCATTTACTCTTGATGGTTCTGATATTGGGACTAATGACCCATCTGGTGAGAATATTGGTATTGGTGATGTTGTTAGGGATGACAATATTGGTGTTGGTGATGGAAATGACTTGGGTGCTGCTGAAGAGTTACCCCCTCATGTCCCTTCTCTTACGATTTCGGATCCAGCTCAGGAGCGGTATCCCAGGCGTACTCGTAAGTCTACTCAACTGCCTGATTTCATTTACTCTTGTTATTCTCAGCCTTTTGTTTCCTTTTTGGCATCTGTTTGGCCTCTTTGTGAGCCTACCTCTTATTCTGAGGCGGCACAAGATATTGTTTGGCAAGAGGCTATGGCTGAGGAACTATCAGCTTTGAACAAAAACCACACTTGGGACTTGGTTCCTCTTCCAGTAGGGAAAAGGTCAATTGGTTCTCGATGGGTATATAAAATTAAAACCAAAGCTGATGGTTCAGTTGAGCGATATAAGGCCCGTCTAGTGGCAAAAGGATTTGCTCAACAATATGGCATGGATTATGAGGAGACCTTTGCTCCTGTTGCTAAGATGACATCTGTTAGAGTTCTTATTGCAGTTGCATCTGTACGACAATGGTATATTTCACAGATGGATGTCAAAAATGCATTCTTGAATGGTGATTTACATGAGGAGGTGTACATGACACCTCCTCCGGGTGTTCCTCATGACAAAGGGCAGGTGTGTAGACTTAATAAAGCATTATATGGGCTTAAGCAAGCTCCAAGAGCTTGGTTTGAGAAGTTTTCTACAGCTGTTTGTTCTCTTGGCTTCTCATCTAGTCCTAATGATTCAGCCTTATTTGTCAAATGTAGTTCTGCTGGTCGCATAATGCTTTTACTGTATGTTGATGATATGATTATTACAGGTGACGATGTTGAGGGTATCAAGGTGTTGAAACACACCTTATCTCGTTTGTTTGATATGAAGGATTTGGGTCCTCTTCGTTACTTTTTAGGTATTGAAGTCGCCTCATCTCCAAAGGGCTATCTTTTGTCTCAGTCGAAGTATACTTCAGATATTTTAGAGCGAGCTCGTCTTACAGACACTCGTGTTGCTGCTACTCCTTTAGAGGTAAATGTTCGTTATACTCCTACTGGCGGCACACTTCTTCCGGATCCCACCTTGTACAGGTCTATTGTTGGTAGTTTGGTGTACTTGACTATTACTCGACTGGATATTGCTTATGCGGTTCACATTGTTAGCCAGTTTGTTGTTGCACCTACCTCTGATCATTGGACTGCTGTTACTCGCATTCTTCGTTACCTTCGTGGTACTATTTATCAGAGTCTATTGTTTCCTTCGAGTTCTTCCTTAGAACTTCGAGCATATACGGATGCAGACTGGGCTAGTGATCCTTCCGATCGAAAATCTACCACTGGATACTGTACTTTTCTAGGTGATTCTCTCATCTCTTGGAAAAGTAAGAAACAAGATGTTGTTTCTCGCTCTTCTACCGAGGCAGAGTATCGTGCTATGGCTTCCACCACAACTGAACTTGTTTGGTTACGACGGTTGTTAGGTGATATGGGGGTGTTGTTGTCATCTCCCACACCCATGTATTGTGATAACAAAAGTGCTGTGCAGATTGCTCATAACTCTGTTTTTCATGAGCGTACCAAACATATTGAGATCGATTGTCATGTGACTCGACATCATTTTCAGCATGGTATTATCTCTCTACCGTTCATCTCGTCTTCGATGCAGCTGGCTGACTTCTTTACGAAGGCACATACGATTCAGCGACACAACTTCTTTGTTGGCAAACTCTCGTTACTTATTGCAGTACCTTCTCGAGTTTGAGGGGGGGTGTTAGCATATTATTGTTGTATATTATAGTCTTAAGGGTAGTTTAGTCATTTAGTGTCTTGTATATATATTTGTCTTCTTGTAAACCCTAGCCACCATTCCACATTTCATTGTTTTGTAATATTACTCTTTGTCTTGTAAGATCATGCTTTCCTTATGAATGTTATCAAAGATCACCTTTCACCACAGAAGTTTAGGCAATGATAGTTGAAATCTAAAGCATCAATGTAGAAATTTAAGAAAAGTAACGTTTAGGCGGTACGTATTCAAGAATTGCTGCTAACGCCTCTTAGTAAATCAATTTTTATTTTTTCCTTAATCAACAAATATGTACCCGTCCCATAGCATACTTAATTAGCAGTCAAAAAAGTAACAATTAAATGAATGATTAATTTGGAAATAGTAAAACAAATATTTTACGCTCATCAAGTAAATGAAGTTACTATATAAAGTTGTATACTTAATATGAAGTATAAATATAAAAAAAAATTTGTTTATGTATACGAATACATACACATATCTATCTATATATACATGTATATATATATATATATATTTAAATATGGGTATTATTTTTTTCTTTGTTTAGGCTTTGAAAATAAAATGGCTATCCATATTTCCTTTAGGTTAATCGGCCCATACTACTCAAACCGCCTTGTTACGTTAGTGTCTTTTATTTACGTAAAGGGAAATAGGGATAAGGATTTGGCCATGAAGAATTAATAATTTGTGGAATTGCTTGCAGCCATGATGAATTTATAATTTGTTTTGAGCTTGAATGATGTGCATGACCATGAATAAGGGGCCACGGTTTTCTTAGCATGACTATTACAACATATGGATAATTTGTCTATGTGCTATTGTGCTTAGTAATTAATTAATCACTAGAAGAATTATTTATTATATAGGTAACATCACTAGAATTTTAACTCAGGAAGTGTTCTGTCAGTATCTTTCATTTCAATTCTTGCTTTTAATCGGTGAATCATTTTATTGATTCCTAATGTTTAGTTTAGCTTCAAGTTAGTGATAATTATACTAAAGTTCCGTTCCTTGTTGATGAGTTTTCATACTAGTTTATCAATCTATTGCATAAAAAAAAATAACAATATTATGGTAGAACCCCAATTGGTTGATAGCATGGAATATTATGTGACATTCACGTTCTTAAGTACTGACAACTATTTGAAAGAGTATCATTGAGCCTTAAACTTGGATTAATAACTTATTTTGTAGTTTTGTAGGTGAACAATAATTACATCTATCATAGATAATGTAAAAACAACCTTCCTCTTTGTAAGATTTTCTCAGCCGTCGCCTAAAAACGGTGATCTTGTTTCTTCTGATTCGTTCGGATTTGTTCTTAGATCTGGCTTTTCTTCTCTTCTTCCTCCCTTTTGATCGAGTCCCTTTTCTCTAAGTTTCTCAAAGTTTGAGATGGGCGTCTTTCATTTCTCCCCTACCCAGAAACCAACTCCGCCCACAACTCCACCACTACCAGAAAAAGCTGAATCAACCGCGAAGTGGCCGTTCCTCACCGGTCGCGACAGTCACTTACTCTCCAAACTCACCCGCCATCAAAGTTACCATGGATTGGTACCTATGGTTACCCCCTCCACGCACCGGCTCTATTGGAGGGTCGCTTACTTCTGCTCTTTGTGTTGTTGACAGATAGTTTCAGTTCAAGTGGTCAAAAGTTTGGCCAACTTTTGACTCTTATTTTGGGCTCACTGTGTCAAGCTCTCTTCAAAGCTTGGTGCTCATTGTGTTTTTTTTTTTTTATGTGTGTTTTCTTGTTATTGTTGTTTTAAGTTTATTGTATGTTGGTTTACTTCTTGAGATTTATCATGTTTCGTTGTTACTTGTGCTTATTTGGTGGAACTATTGTGCCCTAGGTGGTAATTTGATTTATCTACAGGTATTCGGCGTTGAAAAAGTTGAATGAAAACCCGCTTTCTTCTCTACATATTTAAATGTGGTTTCTATTTTATTGTCTATTCCCAATCATTGGGAACCGCGGTTGAAGTTAGAATGGTCTTTCTCTGCGTTAGAAGAATTTTTGATTTACTCCTATCTCAAGAAGAGTGAATCTGCTATCTTCACCATCACTACTGCTTCTGTTCCGGTTGTTTACCTCAATATCGAGCCCATGGATCATTCCCCTATCATCTATTTCAATTGTTCTTTAGTTGGTTGTTGTTGTCTTGAGTATGTTTATTTTGCTGCAGAGTTTGTTTTGGATTTGGAAATGTTGATGTACATTGTTCTAAACTTGGTTTAGTGTTAATGAATATATTTAATCATAAAAAATAGGCACTTCCTTTTCTTTTGGACTTTTAGTATACATGCTGCGCAAAATTACACACTTACATTTTTGTAAAATTGTGAGTGCAAGAATATGGATAAATGGTCTTAGTTGAGGAGTAATGTCATGTTATATACCTTAATCAATGTTTGGAGTAGAATTGAATCACTGTTAGTTCAACTAAACTGTATAGTTAAAATTAATAGGGAATATATCTTGGTAATTAAATAACTTAATATATGTAGTTAATGAAAACTCACGATGTTTATTATCGTTATCAGATAAAATTGTGATTAACTAAACTTACATGCATTATGTGATTGACATAAGTAGAATAAGTGATTTGTTTGACTTAAGTTAGGAGTCAAAATTGACTTGTTTTGATTGATAATCCTTTCAGTCTCTTACGTGATTACAACTAGAAGTCGCGTATTCGACCTTCTTCTTTTCTAGTCGTATTTCAGGTGAGTGTTCCTAAACTCTATTGTTTTAAAAATTGGAAGGAATGCGTGCATGTATATCTATATTTTTATATATATATATATATTCATGACTCTCTCTGCATATTGAACTGTCACTTCTTAAAAGAAAGTTGTTTCTAAAATGTTTATTTCTTGAAAGAAAGTTTATGTAAATTGGGTATTTAAACTGTTCAGTTTTATCAAAGCAAGTTAACCGCACATTGGTTAATTGTTTTAAATGATTGTAATTTATATGATGAATGATGTCCCGTTGGATTGTATTCATAATTGATTAGACTGGATCCAGTGTTTGGCGTGGGAGTGCAGGGGATATTGCCGGGCGGCGACGGGCTTGCCGATAGGATCTTTTGTCCCCATGTGCCTAATCCCTCTCAGACATAACAGGAGGAGGTTGTGTCTTTGTTGGGTCGTAGGATTTCCGTATGTACCATGGCATACGTTCTTGATTCTAAGGTCGCGCCTTGAATGAGGAGATAAGGAGTACTGTTATGAGGTGATAATGAGGACTGCATTAGCAGAATAACGTGGACACCGATCATTGAATTCGTTCTTTTGTTAAAGAATGTTTGTTAAACCACGAATGTTTGAGATTTCACGCTTCTATTGCATGACATTTGCATGCGTTTAAGTTCATTTGTTACACTGTTTTTCAAATGAAAGCTATTGAAAGAAAATGCAACACTTGCACACACGCATGAGCACTCACTGAGATTTTTATCTCACGCAAAATTTTGTGTTTCTTTTTCTTCCTTCCAGATTAAGACGAACTAGGTTACTACCTTGTCATGACCTTGGAGCCTTTGGCATTGGGGAGCGTTCAGGGTTCATTAGGGTTTGGAGTTAACTAAGTTTATGTTTCTTTTCATTAGTTTAGTACTTTGAGTGTATTTGATTAAGATATTTAGCATTTAGACAAGTAATAGTTGCTCTGATATTTATCTCGAGATTATCGGGTCGTTACAGAGAAGGACAAAAATGAAATTTATGCCAACATATAGGACATCCAGTTATAGATTTTCATTAAGTCCACTGGATTCCGTTGTAGAAGGACGAAAATGAAAATTATGACAACATATAAGATGTTTTCTACTACATGTCAACATAAAGAACCTTATTTGAAAAGTGGTTTACATAAAGGATGTCCAATGCGAAATATCTAGAACTGAAAGATGTACGTCCTTTTTACATTTAGTGATTGAGCCATTTGGATATTGATTTTGTTAATTATTTGGGCTCCTTCTTTTGATGTACGTTCTTTTTACAACTAGAGTTCTCAGACCGCTCCAGAATTTTTCAAACACTTAAGCTCTATCTTGTAAATAGGCCAACTTGAGATTTTTCCTTATATATAGAAATGTTAGAATTGTCTACAATGTGGCTAGGATTGACAACTCATTTTATGGTAAGAAGAGTGTAGAACTCCTCTTTAGCCTTTAAGGCCGTCAGATTTGAGCTCAACTTCTTGTATATACCCGTGAGTTCCACTTTTTCAGACATCAAGAAAAAGTTTACAACTTACATGAGATCGTCGTGGATTTTTTTTTCTTTTTAATAAATACCTATTATATATGGATCAAAATTGACTCTGGGGTGGTGCCTACCCTAGCCCTCAGGGTAGATCCGCTTCTGATTGGGATCGATGCCATATTTGCTACTTAAATAGTAAAAGAAGAAAACACGCGAAAAACAGTTACGACCACCAGCTCAGCTTAACAGCACGCCAGCTCACGAGTCGGATCGGGTCCGGCGGGGTTTAGAACATGAACGAAATGGGCAATCCCATTCTATTTGGGATGATTTTCGTGATATGGAAATTTTGCCACCAAATGTAATTATTCTTGCCCTCATTTTGTACTAATTGTCTATACCTTTGCTACCAAAAAAATAAATTTACGTTGGACATTCTCAATTTAAATAGGCACTATCTAAAAAAGAAGTACCAGGCCCATTTTTTCGTTGCCTAGGTTAAACCTTCAGAATACCCCATAAGGGAATTCTCTCTACTCCCCCTCAACTACGGCTCGACATGAAACCCGCCTTAGCCCTTAGAATCGAATTTTGGAAACCCCCTTTTTTCGGTGTGTAACTCCAAATATTATAGCAATATAAAAACAAAACAGGGGTTATTAAAAAAAGATTACATTAAAAAATAAAAAGTAAAAAACATAAGTGATAAACAAGATGTGAGAGCAAGCAAGAGGGAAGAGAGATGGGTGATTCGTGAAAGTGAAATATATGAGATCTATTTATAGATAGTGAAGGTTGAAAGAGTTAGGGCATGAGTTGGTGGTAGAGGGTATTTAGGTCAAACAAATGGTAGTGGGAATTTTATTCCACTCCACTACACACACAAAATAAAAAATAAAAAATAAAATTAAAAAATAAAAAATTACTTGCCTAAGTAAATAGGTTTACCTTCCCTAAAAATTATTAGGAGAAACATGAAGTGAATTGGGCTTTTTTTCTAAGAAATGAGGATGTAAGTTAATGGATGTTGACCTCAACTTAATAAATTAAATTGACTCCCTAGTTTGTAGCGCCTCTTATTAATAGCTAAGTAACGTCTCTTTACTTTTTACTAAGCATTTTTTTTAGTAAAGAAAAAAGTAAACAAAAGAATATTCAGAGACATTTTTTAGTACATTGACAAATTGTTACTAGAGATCGAAGTAGTATATAGTCCATTATAAAATTTGTCCTCACTACTTGAAGTCCGCAAGCATCACGTGTTTAACGGCAAAGCAAGGGGATAGTGCGATTTGGAAAGGAGTCATGCGTTGCATGAGATTAATGCGCCCTTTCATCTGGTGGAAAATTGGCGATGGAAAGCGGATATCTCTATGGTTCAACAATTGGAACGGTCACGAAGGCTCTGCCAGGAGGACTTCGAGATAAGCAACGCGGATGTGAACGTCAAGATTAGTGACGTGTTGGACGAGGATGGGAATTGGAATTGGGATCAGTTGGCGACGAGTATTCCTCCACTGCTCCAAATTGCAATCGTTGTCAAAGGATTTCGGATCTCGAGGGTGGAGGATAAAGCAATATGGACAGAAACATCTAACGGGGAGTACTCTTGTCACTCCGCTTATATGACGTTTCTCAAACACTACACGGATGACGTGCAACCACGAGCTACGTGTAACTGGATTTGGGGCGTCGATGTAAGTAGCAAACTCCATTTTTTCCTTTGGTTGATGACGCAAGGCCGATTGGCAACGAACCACCGTAGGCGAATCCGCAACCTGTCGTCATTTTCGCAGTGTGTGGACTGCTCCCATCCAGATGAAATGAAATTTCACGTCTTGAGACACTGTCGCGCAACACGAGTAGTTTGGAACAAAGTGTTATCCGAAGCCGAGCTTGACTACTTTGATAGCTTGACGGATGAGGAGTGGATTAAAACTAATGTACTTGGGTCAATTTGAGACATAACATCAATACACGTGCGAGTTGGGCGCAAATATTTGTCGCCTTAATTTGGATTATTTGGAAGCAACGCAATGCGTTGGTTTTTCGGGGTATGAACGACAATGTGAATGCTCGAGTGTTCCAAATTATGATGCTTAGCAATGACTTGGAGGCGGGACGTAGGAAGCTAGGGCCGAAGTCTAGCACGAGGAACGACAAGTGGACCAAACCGGAGGCGGGATGGGTGAAGCTCAATGTTGACGGAAGTTGTTATTCAAACGAGAACGTCGGGTTCGCTGCTGGGGTCCTCCGCTCCGAGCACGGCGAATGGATTTTGGGCTTTTGTAAGAGATTGTTGGCAAACACCGTAGATGAGGCGGAATTTGAGGCACTTCACATCGGCATGTCAAGGGTGTGGGATCAACGGAGACAGTGTTTGGTTATCGAGACGGACTTGCAACTTGTGGTTAAGCTTGTTACGGGTGAGATAGCGACGAATGCGTCAAATGCACACTTGGTGGACAAATGCATTTAACTTTTACATATGCCGTGGGAAGTAAGACTGGAGTGGATCCCGAGATCAGTAAACAAAGTTGCGGACGCATTAGCAAAGAAACATGCCCATGGGGGAGATGAGAACATCGTATTCTTGGATAGACCACCTCAATTGTTAGCTAGTTTGCTTAGTCTAGACATGGCCTAAGGCCCATATTGTATTCCTTTCCACCAAAAAAAGAAAAAGATATATATGTATCTAATCTTGTAAAATGGAAACTGAATCTTCTCTATCAATTAATACCCAATCACGTTATTTTCTCACCCCCAATGTAACCCGATCAAAGTTTATTTACGAGATTTGGGTAAAACCATTGTCTCCCCCATCACTTTTAGGATGATAGCATTCTTCCATTTTTCCTCCAGCGATTTTTTGAGTTCGTTTGACAATTGAATCATCTTGTAGCGTCTGGTTTCGTTGGGAGCCTCGCTTTGCACTTGATCGCATCTCTTTGTGAGTCGTCTATTCTCACATCCCTCAGCCTGACCTTATTAGCGTATGATACTTTCAGGATGTTCTCCATTCCATGATTTGCAGTTGTTTTCGAAATGACGATCTTTGTCGCTTGGAATCGATAATCATTCCTTGGCCTTTTTAGTGTATTTGTCTCATTTGATTCTTCACTCGTATCTTCAGCATGATGGATTTCGTTGGTGAAGAGCGCCTTCGGATTGGATCTGGGGGCAGCGCCTCCAAATCCATGGATTGATTCCCGTGGATTTTTCGATCACCGATAATTCGCCCTAACTTGCCTTGAAAAGTGGTAAATCTTCGCCTTTTCATCCTTTGCATTGAGCGTCTCGCGTATTTAATCCTTGAAGCGGTTAAAGGAAAAATTTAGGAACCAATTGTTCCGTGTAGTGGTGGCCCCAAGGTATCTCACCTTTTCTTTGCGGATGATCTAATCCTAAGGGGAAAGGCAACGATAAAGACGACCACTACAATTAAAAAAGTGCTTGCCTCCTTTTGTTGTTCATCGGGTTTGAAGCTAAGCGCACCGAAGTCAAAAATTTATTTCTCGAAGTCGGGGTTTCTAGCTTGAAAAGGAGGATATGTGATCATTTGGGGTTCGCACAAACGCAAAATCTCGGTCGTTATCTTGGGGTGCAGCTAATCCACGGCCATGTAGAGAGGGAGGATTTTTCGGGATTATTTGACAAGCTGAATACGTGTTTCACGGCTTGGAAAGGGCAAACGCTATCGCTTACGGGGAGAGTTACATTGGTCCAAGCCACATCCACGGCTGTCCCAATTCATGTTATGCAGAGTTGCTGGCTTCCGGATAATGTATGTAAGATGCTTGATCGCTTAAATAGAGACTTCGTTTGGTCCGGGGATCCGAACATTAAGAAGATGCATCTTGTGAGATGGTCGCGCGTCACAAGGCCGAAAGTTAACGGAGGGCTGGAATTCGGGTTACGCGACTTAGTAACATGGCTCTACTTGCCAAACATTGCTGGAGTCTTTTGTCGAACATGGAGGGGACGTGGTCTACGCTAGTAAAGGCGAAATATCTCAAAGATGTGCGATTTGTGGAGTATGAAACGAAAATCAGCGATTCTCCTACTTGGAAAGCGCTTATTCGCTGCCTGCACTATATCCGCAACCATGTACGTTGGAAGATCAGAAAAGGAGCCGATATCTCCTTTTGGTTTGATAATTGGCTAGGGCACACGTGTTTGTGCGACCACGTGCTAAACGTTGAAAAGGAAGACATAAGTTTGACCCTTTGCGACGTAATTGATAATGAAGGAAATTGGGATCTGTCGGAATTAAGAACAGAAGTGAATTCGAACTGGAGCTATCTAATTGAAGGACATGTGCCGACCCTTACGGAGGAAGAGGATCGCATTCTTTGGAGTGAAACAGCCGACGACAAATTAACGTGTCAAAGCGCGTATAAAACACTCCTTGGAGCAAACGGGACTGTGGTATTACCGACTTGCAAACTCGCGTGGGTTTGGAAGATCCCGACTAGCAACAAAATTCGTTATTTTATATGGCTAGTTGCGCAAAACCGGATCGCATCAAATCAACTTCGAAAAATGCGGAAAAGTACGGAGTCGGCTGAATGCGAAATCTGTCACAACCCGGAAGAAAACGCGATCCATATTCTGAGGCATTGCTCGAATGCTACTAAGGTATGGAGAACCTTACTTGGGGCGAAGTACGCAACTAACTTTAGCATTATTGAGGATAACAAATGGCTGAAATCTAACCTATGAATTCGAGATAAGTTATGCAACCTTCTTCCGGATATTCCGTGGAATGTTATTTTTTCCGCTAGTATATAGATGATATGGAAAGCTAGGAACACTAAGGTTTTCAAGGGAACAACGGAAAAAAATTACGTAGTCATTAGCCAAATAAAACAACTTAGTGTTGATCTCTTTGCGGCTAATCACGGGATAAAAAAACAAGTGAAGAGAAGGTGGGAAAAACCAAATCCGGGATGGCTTAAGCTTAACGTGGATGGAAGCGTTAGAGCACATATTAACTCGGGCACGGTTGGAGGAGTACTTAGAGACGAAAGAGGGGACTGAATTTGGGGATTCATGGGAAAAAGACATTGCCCCACAGTGTTGGAAGCCGAGGTCGGAGCCATTAGAGAAGGACTACCGATCGCATGGGACAAACGGGTAAATAAAATCAACGTCGAGACCGATTGCTATGAAGCCTATAAACTGATCAGAGATGAGTCGCACTCGAACCCCGACATACAAGAGGCTGTGGATGAATGCCGATGCTAACTCCGGAAGCCATGGACGAATGAAATCAAGTGGATACCACGAGAGAGGAACGCCCTCGCGGATGCCATATCCAAGATTAGCTATACCGAGGATAGTGAGATTTGCATCATGCTATCTCCACATCCGGATCTTCTATCTATTTTGTCGAATAATGTAGCCTAAGGGCTTGTTTTCGTTTCTTATATCAAAAAAAAAAATGTAACCTAATCAAAATTGTAAGCTATCATTTTCTTCTTTTTAATGAGTAAAAAACATAAAAAAATAATAAAATGATCAATTCTTTTTTTGTCTTGTGTGAAGAAATATACCAACTTTTAATGAATAATCCCTTGTTTGTTTCCGGTTTCCCGATGCGTCTTTAAACTGAAATAAGATTCGTCGATGACATATATACGCATAAAACATTAAGATATTTAAAGATTAAACTATACTGTTATAGGTTATTTTTCTATAATCTTTTGTAGAAAACATAGCTATACCTATAAATTTGCTATTTTTTTAAAAATAAAAACAATTCAAGGAGGTAATTGAGTAGCCCAATAATTGCTCATACCGACCAACAAGGGTGGGATGGTCTTTGGGTCGCGTGTTCCCCTCCTAACCTTGGTGAGGTTGAAGCCCACCTCGTCCTGCGGGTAATTGAGTAGCACAATAATTGCGCATACTAACCAGTAAGGGTGGGAGGATTGGGATGGGTCGCGGGTTCTCGTCCCAACCTGCACGGGACAAGACGGGTTCTGGGGTCATGCCCTAGATCTCGCAAGACGGGACTGGATCCGTCGCAGCAAAATACATTACCCAAACAACGAGATTTTTAGTCCAATCCCATAATGGGATCTCGACCCTTCACATTCTTACAAGCGAGCCACTTATTTATAAATTTTGCTAAAAACATTAGCATGTTATTCTCGCATGATTAATTGTATGGTGAACGAAATAACTTAAATATATTAAAATGATGTATATAAAGATAGAAGATTTAGAAATAGTTGGGTTTTTTTCTTTAATAAGATTTTACTCATCGTAAAAGCTAAAATAAATTTACAATTGGAACATAATTTTAATAGTTATAGAAGGAAAGATTAAATTGTGTATTATAGATGTAATTATGAAAATCAAAAAATTAAGGTGTCAATGTCTCCAACACATACAATTCCTTTTATATCTAGTGTAGATAATTATATATAAGAAAAATCTGCATAAACTTGTAAAGTTACCCTTTTCATTATTTCTTTTTAAAGGATTGAATGGTAATGTAAAGTAAGAGGAGTGTACATGATAATTTTTTTTACAAGTTTATTTAAAAGCTATCTTAAAATTTAAAATAAATACTAAAATTGGAAAATAAAATAATTTTTTCAATCATATAATTAATATTATCGATTTCTCTAAAAAAATATTAGAAAAAATAAGTTTTTTCCACTTTGAATAATTATAAAATACTACTAAATGAAGATTAACATCCAATGTTGCGAATATACTTGTACTACAATAAAATACGTATTATTAATTAATAATCATTTTATAATGTAAAACTATAATTAATCTTTTCCACAATTAAGGCATGTTTATTATTCCTACTTCTCACTTATTCAATAATATAATAATATACACATCTTTTTATAAATGATCGAACAACTTTAAAACTTAAAAAAAAAAAAAATAACATTAGTGATCTAATTAAAAAATAAATTATTTATAGCTTAATATTTTAAAATTTAATGAAATGATTTTGAAAATTAAATTGCTCAATACTTGTCTAACATCACATATTCATCTTAAAGCTTACCTAACAAATAAATAGCATTTTATAAATCACTTAAGAAATACTTGAGGGGAGGTGTCTGTAATTACACCAAACTTAGGAGGTGTGACTGTAATTATTCCTAATATTTTAAGTACTTTGAAATTTCCACACACTAATTTATCATTTCTTTAACTAATGTATGTGTATATTCAGTTATAACTTATAATAACCAATTTTCCTTTTTCACAGTTATACTAAATTCTAGTTCCCTTTTCACCAAATCCAGGAGGCTTCATCACTAATTCTGTTCAAGGTGAGTAATTCAGTATGTTGTTGTTGTTGTTCTTATTTTGTTTAATTTGTGCTTAATTTTTAATTTGTTGATTAAAGAAACTAAATTAAATAGCCCCCTTATATTACAGTGGTCTTATTAATTAGGTTTTGTTTATAAGTGATCATTTTATTTTGATTTCTGGGCTTTTTATGAAGTTTATTTTGAGCTTTTGAGCTTTCAATTATGTTCTGTTGTAATGAATTTTGACATATATTGTGTTTTTTTTTTACCTAATCAGTGAGGTGTATTTAATTTGCTGGTTGGAGTATTGTTGGATGGGTGAATTTTTTGGCCCTCGTTTGTATAGCTGCTACAGATGCCGAAACCACGTTTCGCTTCACGACGACATAATCTCCAAGGCGTTTCAGGTGAAGACTTTGATCCTTTTTCTCTTGAAATTATCAAAGTTTATTGCTTTGTATGCTATGCTGTGCACGTGCTTCGTATGAGTGAAGATGGAGACGCTAAACGAGCCATAGGGTTGTAATAGGTTTCGTTGCGTACACTTACGCAGAACAATGTTGAAATTCGTTCCCTGTGCCTTCCAGTCAGAGTTTGTGTGAAGATTGAGACGTTAAACGAGCATCTGGTTGTAAATAGATTTCAACTCGTACGCTTATGCAGAACCGATTTTGGAGTTCGGCCCCTGTGCCTTCGGTGAAAGTTTGAGCTTCTGTGCACAATGGTTCTGTTCTGTCTTATAGACATAATAAGATCTTTAAAGGGGTTTAAAATCATACGTGATATCAGAGCCTATTCAAGACTAATGGTAGACCGAAGTTAGTTCGAACTAGCAGCCCGTGGTTCGAATTTGTCCAATATGATTTGCGAAGTAATATGGGCTTCGGTGTGTAGACAAACTTCTCTTTTCCAGCTAATTAGGACTTTAGGGGTTTAAGTTTGAATAAATGTGGTGGAGCAATGTCGTAGAGTTGAGCATATAAGTTATGCAATAAGGGATTGCTATGTGTTTAATTTAATTAACCTGGTAGTGTTCCACTTACGCACTACTAGGCATAAGTGTAGCATGATTTCAAAAAAAATTCTTTGAATTGTTGCGATAAACACCTCAACATCAAAAGTAACTGACGTGTATACTCAATTTGCTAAGTGATCCCGTGTATTGCCTCGGTTTAAAAGGTTTTATATCTTATGATCTGTATCTGAGAACTAATATCGGGTTTTATATCAACTTATTGTGTACATGATATACTGCACGGATGGAATCGCTGAGCCTTCTATGGGTTGTCCAATTAAATGTTTGGGACTTTATGTGACATGTTATCTTGGTATCCTGATACTACAGGGGAAAAACGGCAGGGCATTCTTGTTCTCCCATGCCATGAACGTTGCCGTAGGAGTCAAAGAAGACAGAAATCTCATGACTGGTCTCCACACGGTTGCTGACGTACTCTGTGGAGATTGCAACGAAGTTTTGGGATGGAAATATGTACGTGCTTACGAGACTTCACAGAAATACAAGGAAGGTAAATTTATACTCGAGAAGTCAAAAATTGTCAAGGAGGACTGGTAGTTCTGCCCCCATATGTTGATGAAATTTCTGCCCCGTAAATGTCATAAGCTCGTGTGGCTTGTTATAAGCTCGCTGTCTATTCTGTATATAGTGTTCTTTAAGTTTTTTCCTGGACTGAAACTTTTGTATTGTGTTTAGTATCTTTTGTTTTCTGAAGTTTATTGAACAAGTTGTTACACGATTAAGCATGTATCATATTGTGATTTCTGCTCAGAAACGTTTTGTAAATTTTCGAGAACTAGTAGTCACAAATTGGAAAAATGTTTTTATGTTTTGTTTCAACCAATATTTGTACAAAAAGATGGTAAAATTCGAAACAGTATTGGAAGAAATTTCCATTGCATTTAAAGTGAAAATTCTAGTGGAAAAAAAAAAACGTCTTCATATTTCGATGCTTGATGTTATCAAACACTTCTTCTATTTTCCGAATAAAATTTGAAAATAAAGAGATGTACATTATAGGTGTTAATCACCACACTTTGGTCTATGTAGCCCGTATATGTGACTTGGTGTAAAATCACTTGTCAATTGTCACGTATTTGTTACACGAATCAAGTCTCATCCCTTCTAATATTACAATACATATGTTTTTGTACTTCAAGTTCAAATAAGAATGCGCAGAATATTTATGTGTAAGAGCTAAAATATCCATGTCCCTTATAAAGTAAAATATTATTTTCTCAAAATGCAAAATCTATCTATTTGGTTTCGAAATTGGAAATTGAAACAAAAACGATATATATTTCTCGATTGGTGCATGTCATTCCTCAGATTCTCGACAATTTATCTTTATATTGTTTCAATTTTTGTCAAGCGAGACTTTCATTTTCAAATATATTTTTGCTCGAAAAAGGGTAAAAGAGTATTTGGAGTTTCCTGTTTACCTCAACAAATATATAATGAAAGTAATTGGGGTTAAAAAAATCAATTGAGTGTATCGTTTTTGTGTCACTCTCATTGTGATAAAAATACATTTCAATCCTCTGTTTCTCTCTAGAATGGTCTTGTGCTACACGTGACTCTTGTAATTTTAGAGGATTTTTTTTTTATTTTCCTCTATTATGGCGTCTATATATATATATATATATATATATATATATATATATATATATAAAATCGTCCTCTCTCGGAAAATTCAATTATCGGCGAAAAACTCAGTGAAAATGATTGGAGGACTGAAATTGAATATACAACCACAATAAATAACTAAAATTGACACAAGCCATTATAAATGACTAATTCTGTAAATGCGTTATTATATAAGTCCTAATTCATTCGATAAATTTAGAAATTCTCCTATTTTAATCTTTTCTAAATTATAATAATTTTATGGGAAAATTACACAAACTATCTCTCAACTATGAGGTAATTACACAAACCACTCTTGATGTTTGGAAAATTACACAAATTACCCTAATGACCAATTTTTTGCATAATCTTTTTTAACATTTTATTGAATGTAAATTCATGATCTTCATTGATTTTACAAAAGAAATAAAAATTGAATCAAAACTGTTGCAATAAGCCTTATTTATCTCGTTCAAAAAGAAAATAAAAATAAAAAAACAAATAGTATTCTCAAATAAAAAATAATATATATGTAAATTTTAGTTTTTGCTATGATTTAAAGTTGAAAGATTATCTTAATTATTTTAATTTTTTCGGCTATGAGAGTAGTTCATGTAATTTTCAGAACATGAGTTGAGGGATAGTTATGTAATTCTCCCATAAAATTATTTTAGTTTTTCATTTTGATTATTAGCCTATGTCCTAAATGTCGCGTGTCTCTCACTGACATCACCAAATACGCAATTAGCGCAAATAACAATTTCCGGCGGTGGTTTTCAGTAATAAAATCCGGCGGCTCCGATCACTCTCACGGCGGCGCAAGCGCAACAACCTACCTTCATCAATCATGAACCTGAAGAAACCGTTCTGGAGCGACACTCTAAACTCCGATCCGGACTCCGATTCTCCTCCGCCGCCGTCGCCGTCGCCGGTAATCGAGCTGGTGAAATCTCTCGACAAGCAGAGGCTCTATCGCGAGGTGACGCTCGCGCTCCGCACCGGGCTCCGCGAGGCGCGCGCCGAGTTCTCGTTCCTCCGAATCCGCGGACTACGAAGCATTCTCAAGTCGCTCCGATCCGTTGCTGAATCGGACGACACAATTGATCTCTTTTGTCACTCGCAGTCGATTCCGGAGCTGCAAGGTAATTAATTAATTATATGTATTTATTGGTGTTATTCAATGATTCTGATTGGAATTTGAGTATTTATTTAGTTGAATGCTTTGTGTGGTTATGTTATGCAAGTGTAGCTAGAAGATTAGTCACGATATTCATGATTCAGTGGCGTTCGTTCGTATTGGAGTAATTTTGTATTGATGATTTGATTCTGTTTTTACGGCTTGATGTTAATGAAACAGTGGTTCCGGTTCTGTTTCGGCATTCTCTGAAAGAGTCGGAGGACCAGACAGTGACCAGTTTGAACCATATATTCACTGTGGAACCAATGAAAATAACAAGTCCTTCGAGTGATGCTGAAGTGGCACTTGCGTTGAGAGTTCTTGAAGGATGCTGTCTTCTTCATTGTGAGAGTACAATCTTGGCTCATCAACATAATGCAATCACGGTACATGGATGGATGGATGGAACTTTTTGCCTTTATCTTGTTCATACTGAGTAGTTACGTTAACTTGTTGGAGCATTTGTTCAAGCGATTTGGATGTCATGTCAGCAATTTTTTTGAATCAATAATTACAAGTGACATTTTTCTCCGAATTGTTTGATCTGGTCTAGCTTCCTCTTGAAAGTATAGGATATCTTCACCTTTTTCTAAATCCTTGTCTTGGTAGCAGAGAGCGCTATTTAATATGTGGTGTTTACATGAGAGCTTATGTGGAAAGCTTGTTTTAGAGATTCTAGTAATGATGAGATTTACATCACGAGACAGAACATATAGCAGACAACTTGGACGCATCCTAATATTATTTATGAAGATCATATTAGGGCTAGAAGAAGTGGTCAAAGAACATGGCCATGTGCATTAATCTTCAATTTTGGGTAAAGGGTCAGTTGCTCGTTATGAGTTTCTGAAGGTCAAATCTAACAGTTTCAAAGTCCTTCAACATTTTCCATATCTCCTGGAGGATTGTGAGTAGCTTAATATAACAGCAGCCAATTATTTCCATTTATACTCCTGATACCTGCAGTGCCCTGATTGCCATAAAATTACCAAAAGATTGTTGTCCGTTCAAATGGTTAACAAATCAATTTGAATAAAAGAAGACTAGTATTGTTTGAGTAAGTCTATAGCTCAATATGTTGCACGCAAAGTTTTTTAAATCAGATCAGGATTACGTGGATTAATATCATTGTTAATAGGCAACCTCATTCTGACCTTTTATGTAAATTACTAGATGTGTAAAGCATAACTTCAATAGATTTGATCCAGCCTATTAAGCATCCTGTAAGTTTTTTCATTGTGTCATTTTTAGTTATTTTGATGTATACCAGGTTTTGATGAATATCTTGTCAGCTCGTGGGGTACTCGAGCAAGGGGCATGCCTCGATGCTTTAATTGCAATTATGCTGGATTCGTCTTCCAATCAAATGGTACGTCTGATTTTGATGCTTCTCATTTGATATCTTGTCTTCCATGTGAAGTTTCCTGGGCAATAAACATTTGGAAGTAGTCTCAAACAACACGTTTCTTGTGCGTTGCTCATGTAGTCTCAATTTTGTACTCGGTCCTTGTTTTCCTTCCTGCTGGTATCAATAGGTCTACATGGGATATTCTAGTGTCCTTTTGCTGCTGATTATTATAAATGGTGCCAACATTAGCAGGCTTTAAAAATAACTCTATGCTCTACAAGTTCTCTGCTTTAGAGTCTGATTGTCCACCTGTTTTGTGATCCTTATAATTTGTGTTTCTTTCAATTACATTTCAGGATTTCGAAGCTTGCAATGGCATTGAGGAAGTTGCTCATCTTATTAGAGATAACCAAGTGGAAGAAGCTCTAAGGTTTCCTGTTCTTTTTCTTTTTGTTCTCGAAGTTTTATTTCTGAAAGTCATTTACATCTCGAGTGGTTGAACTCTTGCAACGTTTTGTGAAAGAGTTTAAAACCTTATCACTGCCTCCATTGATATTTCTCCAATGAGCTGATAATTTAGTCATATAATCAGGTTGAAATGCGGGGAATTCTTGTTGCTTCTTATCGGGCATGTAAATGGGAGGGAAAAACCTCCAATGATGACGATACACGAGGACGTAAGGCGATTCCTGGGGGAAAAAACTGCCTCCTTAATATGGGCAGCAAGTC
The DNA here is from genome assembly GCA_948329865.1 of Linaria vulgaris. NCBI lineage: Eukaryota > Viridiplantae > Streptophyta > Magnoliopsida > Lamiales > Plantaginaceae > Linaria > Linaria vulgaris. The sequence continues at coordinate 1,022,252 of OX415252.1, forward strand.
AGATCGGATCAACCGTGGATCCAGAGCAAAGATTGACAGCTTTGCACATTCAAGCTCGAAGGGTGCTTGAATCCGTTGATCTTAACTAGAAGCAGACCGTAAGAAGAGGTCTGTCAGCATCTCTACAATTGTTGCGAGCATTGTAATGTTGCAGAGACTGTGAGTCAATTAGTCATATTGAGTTAAATGTAGTTTTTGTACAGAATACTGAAACTTATGCTATATCTGTTCCAATTTCATTACTGCTGTTAAATTATTTAGTACATCATAAATCTCTTTTGCTCTCTTATGAGATCTGTCACATGCCATAAATACATGCATTTCGTCTCTATCCTCGATCCAGCTGCACCCAGGATTTTTATGCAGCTGTTCCTCTTTCATAAGCTGTCTGATGTTTCTTAATTCATGCCATCGCCCTTCCGAAGCATATAAATTTGCCAACATCACGTAGTTCCCAGAATTTTCAGGCTCCAATTGTATAAGTTTATCCGCAGTTCTCTCTCCTAGATCCACATCTCCATGTATGATACAACCACCAAGCAAAGCACCCCAAATTACTGAATCAGGATTAATGGGCATGTTCTTGATCACCTCATACGCTCGTTTGAGCTGGCCAACACGACTCAGTAGGTCAACCATACACGTATAATGCTTTATTGTCGGCACTACACTGTAAGAACCCATCATATCAAATAATTCTTGCCCAATTTCTACTGATCCTGCATGAACACACGAAGAAAGAACTGCAAGGAAAGTCACAGTGTCAGGTCTATAACCATCAACTAACATTTTCCGGAAGAAAGCAATCCCCTCTCCATTTCCATGCATTGCATATGCATTTAGCATTGCGTTTTTGGTAACTAAGTTATGTTTGTATGTCCAATTGTGTACTAGTTTAGCGTACTTCATAATCCCACACTTAGCATACATATCTATGAGAGCAGCTACAATATAAGCATCCCAATCGAATCCACGTCTTATTGCATATGCATGAACTTGCTTACCGATCTCAATTGTAGCCAACTTTGAGAGCATGGGTAGAACTATTCCGACTGTATAAATATCAGGCCTCAAATTTAAAGCCTGTATCTCTAAGAATAGCTCTAGAGCCAACCCATGGCAACCGTTCTCTACATATCCCGCCATTATCCCGTTCCACGTATACACATTTGGTTCAAATCCATCATTTTTCATCTGCTGCAATATATGTTGAACTTTTTCAATTATATTGCAACGAGCATAACCAGAAACGAGAGAGTTCCATAGTACTATATCCCTCTCAGGCATTCGGAGGAAAGCTTTTTCTGCTGCTTCCATATCCAGACATCTGCAGTACATCTCCACCAGCGCCCCGCCCACAAAAAGGTTTGACCCGAGTCCTTTCACAATGCTGTAGGAGTGTATGCCTTTTCCAGATCGCAGGAAACTCATTTCAGCACAAGCACCGAGAGCACTACCTAAGGTAAACGAATTGGGTTGAATCCCGCATTCATTCATTAAGTCAATAAGCATTCTCAAAGCCTCGTACAACATGGAATTATCCGTGTACCCCGAGATCATCGAGTTCCATGAAATCAAATCCCTCGTTATACCCTCACGTTCCATCTGATCGAAAAGCTCTTTTCCCTTGAGAATCTCCCTGTTATTGCAGTACCCTGCAATCATGGTATTGAAAGAGACCGTATCTCGCTCTAAAAACCTCGAAAATACCCTGAAAGCACCCTCCATATCACCACACCTCCCATACAAATCAATCAACCCGTTCACAACATAAGGGCTCGACATAAATTCATGCCTTGCGATATATCCGTAGATTTCTTTCCCTAACTTTAATTTTCCCAATCTTGCACAAGCGGAAAGAACACTTGCCAAAGTTCGCGCATTCGGTTCACATCCCGCTTCCCTCATTCTATACAACATCTCAACGGCTTCTTTGTCACGGCCATTCTGCACGAATCCACTAATCAACGCACTCCACGGAATGAGATTTGGGTTCAAAACAATATCCTCCCGCGACATTTCCTCCAAATACTCCAACGCTTCAAACACCATCCCATTATCCACGCAAGCGGTGACCATCGAATTCCACGAAATGCAGTCGCGTTCCGACATGTTATCCAAAACCTTCTCAGCCTCACGCAAACTCCCGCATTTCCCGTACATATCAATCAAAGCATTCCCAACGTAAATGTGCGACGAAACACCACTCTTCGTCGCTAGCCCGTGTAACTGCCTACCCAACTCCACTCCGCCATATCCGCGGCAAATCTTCAACGCCACCGGAAAAACAAAAAACTCCAACTCCATACCTTCGATCATCAGCCTCTCGAAATACGCTGCAGCTTCTTCGAGCATCCCGTTATCCAGAAGTACATTGAGTATAGCTGTGTAAGTGTACAAGTTTCTTTCTGGCATTTTGTCGAACAGTTGAGCCATATCATAAAAACGTTCAAATTTGCCGTACATTTTCAGCAACTTGGTTCCTACAAACTCACGTTGACTGAACCCGCGTTTTATCACGTGGGCGTGGACTTGTTCTCCGAATTTGGGAGTTGTGCATGAATCGAGCACGGAAGCATAGGTGGTGGAAGTTACATTTCCGGCGAGAAAATGGGTGGTTGACGGCGGCTCCGGCGGTGGTGATGGCGGCGCGTGAACATGCGGTTGTAGTAATTGTGAAGACATTGCTTAGACTAATACAAATAGAATATACATAAAAATCAATTTAAATGCGAGTTTCAAAAGAAAAAGTATATATTTTTAGTGAATTTGATATTTTTGGGGAGAAGGAGAAAAGCAGAAATATCACAAATCGTCCTCTAATTATATGTCTGATTTCAGTTTTCGTCTTTTATTCACGCCTTATTTATTTTAATCCTTTATTGATCAATTTTTTTTTTATCAAGTTTCGTACTTCAAGCTTATTTTGTACTTATTGATCTGATGATGCATAATATGCTCCATCCTCATAGAGGGGCGGAAAAGCGGGTACCTTATAAAAAAAAATTGACCACGGTCTTGCGGAAAAGTACGTAACGACCACGACCCACCTCCACCGAAATAAAGGTAGACGGTACCCCCCGAGTCACGACCCGAAAATACCCTCCAAGGGTACTCGGTCTAAACACTCAGAGAAACGTACCTCGAGACCCAACCAATGTCTCTTAGACGGATGAGGTGAGGCCACGAAGGCTCGAACACGTTACTCCCCCCCCCCCCCCCTAAGTCCCTAACGACCTAAGACCTACCTAAGATCAGAGAACTCACAACAAAACGACCCGAGACCCCCCCCCCCCCCCCTCCCCCAATCCGAAAGAATAACCGCCCTCGGAGCAATTGACACCCCACGAGGCGCCCGATGAGCCGTTACCAACATTTAGCCAAAATTGAGGAAACAGGAGCACACAACAAACATTAAGGACACGAGTAAAGACAATGCACGGTCAAAGACCCACCATAATCTCATATTAGCAGTCCATGATCGAAGAACATTCTCAAGTCTCCTTCACGACGAATGACCCGCAAAGACAGCCCCAAATACCACGACCTCCGACTCACGTCGAAGGACGCACCATTCGTCATCACCACTCCCAACGTCATGACTACCCTAATAACGAGGAAAGACCATCCCCCATTGGTCCAACTCTCCCAACACCACGACTACCCTAATAACGAGGAAAGACCATCCCCACATTGGTCTAACTCATTCATTGGGGCAGAAAAGAAACAAACACCATTGGTGCAGACCGGACTGCATGTATTGGCGCATATTATCCTCAAAGACCATTGGCGCAGAAGACTCCCACACTATTGGGCACCAGCAAAAGCGACAAGACCAGCCCTCATTGGCCAAAGACCATTGAACTTACACTATAAATAGTCCTCATTTCTCAACAATGAGGGGATGAGGGCAAAAGGATGAGAAAAAAGAGCGGCTCAAACTCAACCACTAATCCTCTCCAAATGAAAGCAGCAATATTCTCCATTGTCATACACTCCACTTGTTCTTAGAATTTATCGCATTTTTCTAGCTCTAACTCGTGCACTCCACACGATCCTTTGTACTTTACTCAAAGTCCTTAATAAAAATATTGTGTCTCCTTTCCTCAAGCTCGAGATTGGCGTTCCAAACACAAATACTTGAGTAACAATATCTCCAAACACCCCAACTATACGGGTCCGAACGATATTCCCTCCCCAAATGGCGCCGTCTGTGGGAACACCTTAAAATTTCTCTGAGAAAAGCTTGAGGAAAGTTGCATGGCCAAAAAAAGAGCTAGAAGAGTACCAATTCGAGTATCCTCACGGTCTTCACGATCCCATACCGAAGTCGAATCCATGGAAAATCACGTCAATAAAATAGAGAGGGAGTTGAGCCTTTCACTCCCTCCTAACAAGGTCCCACGACCAGATGGTCCAATGTCTCCCCTGAAGTCCCAGCACCGCCTGCAGCTGAAGCTCATGTACCGCCGCACCACCAGCAGGTATCTCCGAGAACTGGACCCGCTATGGGTTATGTGCATGTACCCTTGGACATGTATCACAACATGTTCGTTCGGTTCAACCGGCTAGGAGCCGCATCCTCAAAAAATGCTCGGGGTCGGGACATGGAATGCTACGAGGAGAGGGGAAACCCCCTACGTCTTTAATCGGCCCCACCTCATAGGGCTCGATCTGAGGGGCTGTCGCAAAACGACACCCGAGCTTCCACTCCTCGACGAAGAGGGAGACAACCCTCACCGGATACTGCCAGTTCGATTGGTGCACCGCGAGGAGGTGAACCCCCCAGGCCACCCCTTTCGCAAGGGGCAGTGTGGAATGAGCCCGATCTTCATAAGCCATATTATCCAGAGCCTGTAGCAAGACGACGGCGATGGCCGCCACCTGATGCTCCGTTACGAGGTATTCTGGAACAAATGTAGAGAGAATTGCGGGAACGAAGTCATAATCTCAACCCGGGCAAAAAATAGGCCAATCAGGGGCCGCTATTCGCGCCCGCTATCGCCGAAACTCAGGTCCCCCTGACCCTGAAGCCCGTCAGGGCTTCCAAGCTACACTAGAGAGACTGATCGTGATCCCCGTGACCACATCAGCCAGTACCTAGCATGCATGAACTTGTCATCAGTCCCAGAGTACGCCATGTGCCGAATCTTCCGCACAAACCACACCGGAAGGGCCCAATCCTGGTTCTCTCATCTGCCTCTCGGTACCATCTATAGTTTTGACCAGCTAACCCAAATGTTTGTAAGGCAGTTTGCCTACATCAGGGTCTTCCCAAAGACTTGCGGTCACCTATTCAACGTCCGACAGAACACAGACAAACCCCTTCGGGAATACATGCACCGATTCTCTCAGGCAGTAAGGAAGTGTTCCGGTTTGACCCTGGAGTGCTCTCCGATATCATCATTCGATGATTGTTCCCAGGGGACTTTGACAATTACCTCATGAGGAATCGCGCCATCAACCTTGAGGACCTGTTGCAAAAGTCAGAATCCTTCATAGAAATGGAGGAGAAGCGCAAGATCTTGGAACCTGTCTAAACCACGAGGGCCCCGGCCAAGGGGAAAGAAAAACGCGAAGACAAGGAATGAGGCAAGAGGGAAAGGGCCAAGAAGGAACTGGACACGGTACCCTTATCGAGCATGACGATATCCCCCATGAAAATCATGACCATCATGGGGGAAGAACGCTACTTCAAGTGGCCACGGGCCGTGAGGGACGCCCAGAGGCTTAAGCACATAGAAAAATTATGCACGTACCACCGAACGTACGGGCATTTAACAAACGACTGCATCCACCTCCAGAGGGAGATAGCCAGGCTCCTGAAGCTGGGCTACTAAGAAGAATACATGGTGCACAATGATCACGACCCCATGAAAAGGAAAGGGCGCGAGGAAACACCCAAAAAGAAAAAACACAGGTTAGGATCACCTGAAGAAGACAATGAGTCAGAGTCCGCCGAGCAGATACAACTTCCCTCACGCCCTCGTACGTATCGTGATAAGCCCCTACAGGTCGCACCGTGAATGTGATCGAGGGAGGGGTACTATCTGTAACCCTCAAACAAAGGCGAAACTACATTCGGAAAGCCCGCAATGCGGACAACAATTTGATAGTCTTCATCGCTAGAGTAGCTAACCAACCGGTTATCTCCTTCGGCCCCTAAGATCTCTTGGGAATCATATACCCGAGTGAAGATCCCCTCGTGGTCACAACTACCATATTGGGGACCGAAGTCAGAAGAGTACTCGTAGACACGGGAAGTTTAGTCAATGTTCTTTTCCTGCCTACATACATGGCTCTGGGAATTTCGCAGAGTCGAATGGTGACGATCGAGGTACCCCTCATGGGTTTCTCCGAGAAACAATGCCAAACAATAGGAATTATAATTTTGCCCATGTCGTGCGAAGAAGGGGCCACACGTCGGACCGAGCCCACAATATTTTGGGTGGTGGACGCCCTCTCACGAACGTACAACGCCATATGTGGACGACCTGCCCTTCGAACCTTCGAAGCGGTTCCGTCCATTCTCCACCGGAAGGTCAAATTTTCGACCCCGTCGGGAATAAAAGTGCTCAAGGGGGATCAGACCCTCGGACGAGAATGCCACATGAACGCCTTGCCAATCGTGTTCGACCCGCCCGAGCTACCCCCCCCCCCCCCCCAACAAAAGAGCTTGCTCGAAAGAGAACAAATAAAATTAAATAATAAAAAATAATTAATAAAATGAAATGAAAGATAAATAAATGAAAAAAGATAAAAAGATGATCAAAAAAGAAAATAAAATAAAGAAGAAGAGAAATAAAGTTTGTGGGATAGAAGTGTTAGGTGTTATTTGTTTTGGATTTGGAAAAGAAAAGAAGAGAAGTGTTAGGTGTTTTTTTTTTGAATTTGGAAAAGAAAAGAAGAGAAGTGTTAGGTGTTTTTTTTTGGATTTGTAAAAGAAAGAAGAGAAGTGTTAAGTGATTTTTTTTTGGATTTGGAAAAGAAAAGAAAAGTGTTAGGTGTTTTTTTTTTTGGATTTGAAAAGAAAAGAAGAGAAGTATTTTTTTTTATGAATTAAAAGAAGAGAAGTGTTGGTGAGTTTTGAAAAAAAAACGAGAGGGTAGTGGTGGGTATATATAGAAAATGGGGTGAGAATTTGAATTTTCGCAAAAATTCAAATTTCCCACCTTCCCCCCGAAAATTTCGAATATTTTGAATCAATTGCAACCGCAATGCGGTTGTTAAAAGTTTGAAAATTCGAAATAAAAATTGTTGAGACAGTGTCACAGTCCCTATTTGTATGAATATTATTAGGGACCGCATAATAATATGAATATTAGTAGGGACCGCATCGCGGTCTTTAAAGCAAGCTTTTGCAACTGCGACGCGGTCTCAATAGCCTCTATTTGAGATCGCGTTGCGGTTGCAAATAATATTCATACATCAAAATCACAATTTTATGGAACTATCTCAATGCGTTTGTGATTTTTAGCAACAAACATCAATGCTACATGTGAAATAAACTAATAAATAGTTACAAAACAAGTAATTGAGGAATGAAATAGTAGAATGAATGTTAAATGATCGAACGAGGTATTAGTGTTGAACTTGTTGTATGTTATATCCACTACTAATCATCATACACACCTTGTTGATTTGTTATTATGATTTGCTTCACTAATAATATGATTAATCGGTTTCATTAGTAGATAATCGTTCACATTACGTTTAAATCTATATGTATCTAGGCATGATATAAATATATATATATATATATGTATGTATGTGATCGTTATCATTTGAAATCATAAGAATCTTCATCACGGCTTGTCCCACATATATAATGCTTGAATTTGTAATGAGAAATTGAAATTATGTTTTATTATCATTATTAGAATAGTTATCAACTAAACTAACAACGTGGTACCTGAAATCATAAACAATACATCATTTTGAAGTATGAATATTAGTCGTAACCGCAAATTGGTTACAAATGGCACCAATTGCAACAACAAGGCGGTCTCAATAGGAGCTATTGCGGTCCCTGTTTGTATGAATATTAGTAGAGACCGCATCACGGTCTCTTAAGCAACCTTTTGCAATCGCGACGCGGTCTTAATAGCCTCTATTTGAGACCGTTTTGCGGTTGCAAAAAATATTCATACATCAAAATCACAATTTTATTGAACTATCTCAATGCGTTTGTGATTTTTAGCAACAAACATCAATGCTACATGTGAAATAAACTAATAAATGGTTACAAAACATGAGGAATGAAATAGTAGATTGAATGTGAAATGATCGAACGAGTTATTAGTGTTGAACTTGTTGTATGTTATATCCATTACTCATCATCATACACACCTTGTTGATTTGTTATTATGATTTGCTTCACTAATAATATGATTAACCAGTTTATTTAGTAGATAATCTTTCACATTACGGTTAAACTAACAACGTGGTTCCTCAAATCATCAAAATGATGTTATTTTGAAGTATAAATATTAGTTGTAACCGCATTTCGGTTACAAATACACTCAATTGCAACCGTCTTGCGGCCTCAATAGCCTCTATTTGAGACCGCTTTGCGGTCCCTAATAATATGCACGTAGTAGGGACGGCAATGAGGTTGCAATTGACTCCGTTGGCATCTGAGACTGCAAGGCGGTTGCAATTGCTAGTATTTGGGCCAAAAGTTTCGGTCCATTGACTCGAAACGTCTAGCCAATGGGCTCGGGACCGCAACGCGGCCCGTGATAACTTTCAGAGACCGCGTTGCAGTCTCTGAAAGTCGGCAACTGCGATACGGTTGTTGCGCGGTATCTGTTGCAACGCGGTTGCTGATTTGCGGTATGTTGACCCTGGAATCTTGTAGTGAGAGCACGAGTCCTTACTAAAAAACTATAGCCACATGAGACGAACTTTGACACTCACTATACATGTTATCATGTTATTAGGATTGAGGTCAGGAATTTGGGTTTCTTAGTTGTTTTAGTATCAACACAAAAGTAAAAATAAAAAAATTGGTAGGTCTGGTCGATAGACTATGTATGTGGTTATAATTGCGGGACATCATCATAAAACTTTGATATTTATTAGATAATTGTGACCATACACATTTCGACATGAATAAATTGTAGTTACAAAGTCTACTCGGTCTATCTAAGTCTTTTCTAGACCTACATAGTGTAAAATTGTATAAGCATAAATAAATTGTTATTTGTAGAGTCGTAGAGATCATTCAGTTACATCTAACGATCTACATATTCACCTTTAATCTCATGAATAATCATATAGTTAATTTATTCACATGTAAACACAACTCTCAAGTATCAACTATTTACTATTTTCCATTTCTCTTATTTATTATTATGTCATTAAAACTAGTTTTGTATTTTCAATTTGGTAAATTTAATGATTCCCAACGCCAGACTGGAACTACAGAACTCTCTGAGCACACTTGGTAAATTTAAAGGAGCATGCACATTACTCGTCAATCGTCATGTTATATTAGATACGCACATTGCTCATACTCAACCCAAAATTTGGTCAATTACAAATTATAGATAAAAATCATTACAAAATCTCGAAACCGTGTATCCCCATCACAAAAACAGGAAAGGGGGAGGCCGGATTTCTTTAAATGTTCCTACCAATTACACAAAAGAGCACAATGAACAAGATTATGAGCAGTGCCATTAGCATTCCTCAAGAAAATCGCCACTTTGGCCAAAGTTTGGCCAAAGGTGCCAAATATGTCAAAATCCATCACACGCTTTTTTATACAACACCCTTCTCATGTGCTATACACCATAATACACAACAAGCCTTATCCATATCAATGGATAGACTCTACCATGTGATATAAAGCTACAATGGTCATAAAAATAATATGTAAAGCTACCTAGTTATCAGTAAATTTTTCTATCTATTTTTTTTTTTGCAAGAGATCTAAGTATATCCCACTTTAACTTGCACTGTATGTACTTTAATAGTTGGAAGAATCTTAAAACACGCAGATGTTTCTGCCACCACACCTGACAGTTGATTTGAACTGTTTGCAAAAGAATGAGAAATAATATACAAAGACAACTAAAAAGAATAAAAGAAACATCTAAGTGGCTAAGTGTTGAAAAGCCAGCCATTACTGCAACTTACTTTAGGAACAGAACAATAATTAATTAGTATTAAGAATCTTTGATATACTCAATCATCAATCCCACAACACACTCGACCCAAGACTAAGATATCCCATAATATTATTAATTATGTTTTTAACTTTAATTAGTACAGGTAGCTAAAAACTTTAGCTTAGGGCACAATCATGATATTAGAAAGAAAACATGGACCACATGTACATCATAAATTAAAGATGAAAGATCTGGTTATTATCTGGTACATGTATAAATAACCAATAATTATATGGCAAACACCTGCATAATAAATATAAAATGACAAATATAGAAATCCACAATCCAAATATTATTTTTCCTCTACAATGTGTTAATTAATGATATATAAACGTGCATAATTGTTATACTTTCAAAAGTTGAATTAGGCATGGAATTAAGACATATAAGGAGCAAATGTAATTAACTGTCAATTAATAAAGTTCAAGAAACTGCAGAAGCTCTTTTTCAGCTTTTGCAATTCAAAAAGCTAGATCAAAAGGAAAAAAGTTTAGCCATTCAAATTTCACATGCACATGACAGAATCCAAAATCAGGAAACATAAATAGAAAGCAAATACATAACAAGAAGCAAGTGGGAAATAAAATAAAATCTATATGTTAGTTCTCATGATATACGTACCATACTTTCAAATCAAAAACAATAAAAGCAAGTCACTCACCATTTAAAGTTAAAAGAAGGGGAAAAAAAAACAAATGTAACAAAATAAACTCCATAACTACACTCACAATGTTTTCCATCAGAATAATATTTTTTTTTTACTATAACTTTTCACCATGAGCCTCCAGTAAGCATCCCATTCCAATATGATCCATTTGCTTCTGATCCAGCTTGTCCTTTATCCTGCTCAAATTGATCATTTGTAGAAGAAACATGCTTCAACTCCTCAAAAGGAAGCACCATCCTTGATGAATTTGTAGCATCATTTTGCAAATTCAAATTTAAATTATTATTCCCATATGATCCATTTTCAAGTACTCCATCTAGTGTAAAACTCAAGCCAGATGAAAACATTGTATTTGAATCAGAAACAACCGGAACCGACATAAAAGAAGAGCTACTACTCAATAACCCCCTCGAACCGGACTTTAAAAGCTCCATCATCGAAAATTGCGAGAAACTGTCGATATTAGGGTTTTGAGGGTCTATAAGATTCTTCGTACCGTGTTGACGATCATCAGTCTGACGTAGAGCATTCTGACCACCAAATGGTGGTACTAAAGAAGAAAACTCATGAGAAGAACTCGAGAAATCGCCATTCTTGGTACCTTGACGTTCGTGATAATCAGTCTGACGTGGAGTGTTCTGAGCTGCTGCAACACCAAATGGTGGTAAAGTAGCATATTCAGAAGAAATCATCCCATTACACTGAAATGGATTGTAAGCCAAATTCAGATCTTGGCCTTGTTGGATCTTGTTAGGGTTGTTTTGTGGTGAGAAATTTGGATCTGATGAGTGGAGTTTCTTGGAATTGATTGAAGAAGAATTGTTGTTGTTGTTATTAGAAGAAGAATGAGGTCTTTTGTTTTTTCTTGATCCTCCACCAACTGGAACATTCCTCAATGATCCACCAGCAGTCCAATACCTTCTACAAGTCTTGCATAGGTACCTAGGTTGTGTGAGGCTATAGTTGTTGTAATAACAGAATTTTGTGTTGGTTGAATTGCACCTTGGGCAGTTCACTGCTTGATCTTTTGGTGGTGGCCTAAGTTTTTTATCAACACTTGCTTGATTAGGCCTTGAGTTTTCAACTTGTTCCACAATCCCAATACCCTAATTTAAAAAAAAAAAAAGGATATTAAAATAACATAAGAGTGCATGATTTTGATCCAAAAAAAAATATAAATTAAACTTAAAGAACATGAAAGCTAGCAATAGTATACGAGCAAATTGAGCAAACAACGACGGTAATTTTCACCAAAAAATTAGGGTTTCACCAACATGATTGAAAATTTTCTGTCGGTGAAACATAAATTTGTGTCGTCGGGACAAAAAATTAGGTTTCATCGACAGAGATTTTCATAGGGGAAACCTAGATCATCGTCGAAAATCCCATCTGCTTTATATTGATAAACAAGAAGTGGAGAAAAAATGAAGATAGTTGAGTTGTTATAGCTTTTAAAAACAAAACAAAATCTAACATGAGGAGTAGCTAAGAACAAAAGCAATAAAAACAAATTAAAACAGCTTTTTTCCTTCCTTTCTTATGATCAATCAACATAACTAATCCTTTATGTGGTAGTGGAAGAGATAAAGTTAAAAGAGTATTGAATACCAGCTACTTTCCATACAGATGAAAACATAATAAGGTGGCATACAAAAAAATTCAAAGCAAAAGATAATTACTAGGCTAGTGGGGTTGTTTTGTTTGATCATATCTCATCAACTTCTGGTAAAGTTGTTAGCTTTACAAATTCAAAGCACAAAAAAGTGAAAAAGAAAAGTATCATATATATCATAAATAAAATTCAACCTAGAAAATAACAAGAAACCCTAGAAAGAAAGAAAGAAAAAAAATAAATAAAAAGATGGTGTCATGATATCATTGAAAGAAAACATGTTTCTGCTTTTACCTGCTGTGGCCACTGAGAAGTATCCATAGCAACAAGAAAGAAGAGAGAGAAAGAGAGTTGAAAGAAGAGAAAGAAAAATGAGGACACTTTTAATTTAGAGGAAGTGGTGTTAAAAAGCAAGAAAGCTACTTGAGGTTTGTGTATGTTTGGATGTAAGCATATGTTGGCTTGCTATAATATGTGCCCGCTGGTAGTGGGGGAAAAGGTGGGGGTGGGGGGTGGGGTAAGGGGGTTGTCCACTAGCCAATATTATTATAAGAGTTAGGATCCTTCTGTGAAGATGTATAGTTTTTGATTCTACAAATATATATAGTACACATACGGATACGACTGTCGAATACGATTTGTTATATATATTTCATCGACACATATTTGTTTTGAGGGTTTTTGGCAGAAAGCCCCCCTGTGTTGTTCGAAACAGGCAAGAAACCCCCCTGTGAAATGAAAAGAAGCAGAAAACCCCCCTGTGTATTGAAATACGTAGCAAATAACCCCCCTTTGTACGAGAGTGTGATACACTTGCCAAGAAGTGAGAGTGGGAATTAATATTCTCTTATAAAATGACTTTTCTACCCTTATTCTTAGTAGAATTTTTGGCAGAAAACCCCCCTATGTTATTTGAAACGGGCAAAAAACCCCCCTCTGAAAAAAAAAAAAAAACACTTTTGCCTACATTTTTGGCTGTAATTTTTTAGTATTGTTAAAAATTTATCGGTAAAACTCTTATTTAGAAATGTATCTCTTCTAACATATTTTGAAATGTAAGTTTTCTTTTGGACTTTTACGTACAATTAAAGTAGTACAAATTTAGAAAACTCATAGAAGCTCATCACATGAAATAACAAAATTTTACATACAATTATTTCCGGTATAAAAAAAATGGGAGAATTATTATTTCTGCCCATTAATAATTATTTATGCGTGGGAAAGATGACCTTTTTCACTTTTTTTTTTGGATTTCACTAATTAAAAAAAATCTTCATTTAATTATATTTAATTTATTAAAGTATTTATATATTTTAATAAATATTACGAAAATATATGTTCATTTAAATATTAGAATAAGTTAATTTTAAAATTTACAGTAACATAATTAGATGGGCTCAAGAATCCAATATTTTTTTTAAAAATAATTAAGCATAAATATAAAATGGGAAAAATGGTGGGAGAAGAAATGACTATTTTTAATTTGGGGGTAAATGAGTCATTTCTGGTGAAAATACATATAAAGAAAGAGAAGGGGGCTGTGAGCTACAATTTGTTTAACACAGGGGGTGTTTTTGCCTATTTTATTTTCATAGGGGGGTTTCTTGCCTCTTTTCCATAACACAGGGGGGTTTCTCGCTAGTGGCTCTTGTTTTGAAGATCGATAAATACGTTACGACTTGGAAATGTAAAGTTGTTTATTTTAGTGTAAGTGTTTATATTGCACGTTAATATAAATCATGAGTTAGATATTATGATGCATTAACATTTAATCGATAATGCATTAAAAAGTCTATTGTATAATGTAGTATATAATAAGTAAAGTATAAATGCATAAACGAGCAACTCATCTAAATATTTTTCACTAAAATTGTTCGTCCAACACAAGAGATTATCAAAGTATTAGATATGGTACTAATATCATTACACACGGAACAAAGTTATTTTTTGAAATATTCGTACAATGTAGTTTTGTGCTCTCCGTTTTTACAAGCTTCAAAATTGTAGAAAATGGTTCATAGTATCCAATCAAACATCATAAAAGGGTTATCTATTTCATTTTATTATTTAAAATGTTCCTTCAAGGAAAAGTTGCAACCAACATGTATGCATGCATCAACTTTATTAAGATATTTGAAATATGTTACTTTGTTTAAACGCGTCTCTTTAATTACGCGCATGTTTAACATTTTTCTAAGCTCTCAATTAAAATACTCATAAGAATATATGCTGCCATATTATTCAATGGAGAATGTTTAATGAGCTTTCTTTTTCTTTTATCTAAACATAATTAGAGAATGAAGGCGTGCAAGTAACTTGGGCATTTTTGGATAAAATGAAATTAATAAATATTTTCTCCCTTTTTTTTAACACAAAAGATATATTTTAAGAGTGGTGTGCTTGTAAGATTTTTGTTAAATTGGTAATATACAATGCGATACATGCAACACTAACAAAGCAGGTAATCCATATCGACATAATAAGCTATATGAACCAGTGAATCACGTCGAGCTGAACACGTGAATTCTTTATCTCCTCTCGTTATGACTGAGCAAAATGTCTGTAGGTAGACTTGTAAGCTGTGTATCGTAACGTTCGTATTTTATTTAATCTTCCCCGTACGCATTCCATCTATCCAGCTCAAATTGAGAATTTCAACGAGTCGATTGATCCGCCTACGAATATTCGTTTCACATGTACAACTATTATAAGCAATTATCTCGTATCTTCTCATAGGACATGCAACCTATAACATGCTTATGAATTTTTTATTTTTTTTTGGGATGCTATGGAAATACAAATCAAATTCAAACACTAATATTTAGTATACAAAGTATATATCATGACAATATATGTCGCATTGCTGGTATTAAAGGACAAAAAACTTTAGTCACTCGATGGATCTTCTCATTATGCCTCATTTAGGAAAATTTTGCCCCATCCGATTTTATTCTCTAAAATTCTTCGGACAAACGTAAATCTTTGACGGCGGCTAGAAAATAGAAAAGCTGGAATCCACGTGGCACCATCTGAGATGTCTGGGTCCCACTTGTAGTGAAATAAAATGAGGACCGTAGATTTGCGGAAGGAATCGCTTACGATTGGACGGTCGCCGGCCGCGGAGAAGTGGTGCGTCACACGTCAGCTTAGCCCTTACTAGTAATTAATTTCCTAATAATTTCCAGTGGAATATGGTGTCATTAATATTTAATTAGTACATCATAGACTAAATTATCATTTGACCTTTTTGACCTTCATATTATTTCAGCATATATATGGCACGATCGGTTTGTGCATACAACTTTTTTATGATATATATAGTTATGCATTAGAGATTATTATGATTTTAATTATTGATTATATCACGTTATTACGCTGGCACGTACGTAAAATAATTAACTTTTCTTGTACAAGTTCTTGGGCTCGACTTCTTAAGGTCAATCAAAATCTTTGCTTTTTTGTGAAGGTGGAAACTTAGTATTTTTGGAGATCACTACGCCACTGCTAAGTCTCAAATGAAATTAATATAAAAAAAAATATTGGGTACAAAAGAGTCATGAAAATCGGAGGGAGTCAACAAAACCTAAAGTTCTCTCTATTACAAATATCATCGTTAATTAGCTCTAAAATAAATGAATTGCTAGACGACCACCAATGCCTTGATTATGGGCTCCAAATTTTGATAAAGTATCGGTTGCCTTGTTCCCCTCTCCGAAAATATGAGTAACTCGGAAATTAATGGAATTGATGAAGTTCAAACAAGTCGACTATTTGCTTCTCATTTTTCACGGTACCTTGTCATAGTTTGAGTTTAACAAATTTACTACATACATAAAGTCACTTTCCAACCAAAAGAAGTGCCAATTAAATTAAATCGCTTTCATAATCGCATAGAGTGCCGCCCATAGTTCACCTTCAAATGCAAACACCGAATCTAGATTCATAGCATATGGGTCGTGGGGGAATCCTCTAAAATTTCTAAAATTTCCACCGGCACCTCCCAAACCCGGCGTCCCTAATGCTCACCCATTCGTATTGCACTTGATCTACGCCACCGGTGGGGGATGCCATGTTGGGCGGCATTATTTTTTAATCATAGTGCAGCATTATCTCCTTATGGTGCAACATTAAGGAAGTATTGGGGCGGTTGAAGGTGCACTATGATACATTTTTTCCAGCTATAAATTGCAGGCCTCCGTTCAGCATTTCAATCAATCCCAACCAAAAACATACAATTCTTCTCTTATATAATTAAGTGTAATTAATATAAAAAGTGTTGTTAGTGTGTTGTAAGTGTGAGATAAAAATAGAGAGTTTGTGCGACTTTACTACGGTAAAAGTTGGAGAGTTGCAATTCCTATTTTACACTCATAGTGAAGTTCTTCTACATTGCCTGTGGTTTTTCACCCTAAAGTAATTTGGGGTTTTTCATGTAAAATCTGTGAGTCGTTTATTTTTTCGTTTTTCATTTATTGCCGAGTTTTTCGCTCTATCCGAAGGGTCCACTTTACAACAAGTGGTATCAGAGCCTCGGTTCATATCCGGGGTCTCGGTAATATCTGTGGGTGTCGTGCTGAAATTATTTTTCAGTGACGGTGGTACGTGATAGAAGCAATGACGGCGAAATTCGAGATCAAAAAATTCAATGGGAGTAATTTCTCGTTGTGGAAGCTGAAGATCAAAGCTATCTTGCGGAAAGATGGGTGTCTCGCGGCGATCGGCGACAGGCTGGTGGAAATCACAGATGATACGAAGTGGAACGAGATGGACGGCAATGCTATCGCAAATATTCACCTGGCGTTAGGTGATGGCGTGTTGTCAAGCGTTGAGGAGAAGAGGACAGCTAAGGAGATATGGGACCATCTCAACAAGCTGTACGAGGCGAAGTCCCTACACAACAAAATTTTCCTTAAAAGAAATTGGACACACTGAGGATGGCGGAATCTACCCCGGTAACTGAGCACCTCAATGTTTTAAATACTCTATTTTCTCAATTGACATCGTTGAGTCATAAAGTAGAAGTAGTTGAACGTACTGAAATTCTACTGCAAAGTCTGCCCGATTCGTATGACCATCTTGTCATCAACTTAACAAATAATGTCATCACAGATTATTTAGTCTTCGACGAAGTTGCAGCTGCTATTCTGGAAGAAGAGAGTCGGTGCAAGAACAGAGAAGACATGGAGGCAGGTTCGCAACAAGCAGGTGCCTTGTCAGTGACAAGGGGGAGAACGACGGAGCACGGTGCAAGTGGGAGTAAGAAACAGGGGAGATCCAAGTCAAGGACCAAGGGCAGTTGTTGTCACTGTGGCAAGAAAGGTCACTTGAAGAAGGACTGTTGGAATCTTAAAGATTCGAACAAGAAGGTCACCGACAAGAAGGTCACTGGAGATTCGAACAAGAAGGTCACTGGAGATGGATGACAGGATTGTTTGAACCATTCGTGATGTCCGACACGTGGAGGGATTATGCAAGAATTTGTTGTCTTATGGACAACTGGATGATCTTGGTTGTGAGATTGGGTCGCGAAACAAGATCATGAAAGTTAAAAGGGGTGCGCTTGTACTGATGAAGGCGGACAAGATTGCCGGAAACTTATACATGATACAGGGGAGGGCTCTGCAAGTGGGAGAAGCGTCAAAGGCTTCATCTGAGTCGATTGAGAAATCATCAATGATTTGGCATCAGCGGCTCGGGCATATGTCGGAACAAGGCATGAAGGTTCTTGCAGAGAAGAAACTACTTACGGGCCTCACAAAGGTATCTTTAGCTTTTTGTGATCATTGTGTTGTTGGCAAGCAACATCGTATAAAGTTCCGTAGTTCAGATTCTAGAAGTAAAGTCATTTTAGAATTTATTCACTCTGACGTGTGGAAACCACCAGTACTATCCATGGGAGGTGCAAAGTATTTTGTGTCTTTTATAGATGATTATTCTAGGAGATGTTGGGTGTACATGATCAAGAGTAAGGCCGAGGTATTCTCGATGTTCAAGACGTACAAAGCGCTGGTGGAACTTGAATCTGGGAAAAAGATCAAGTGCCTTAGATCTGACAATGGAGGGGAATATACTGGCAAGGAGTTTGAAGACTTCTGTAAAGATGCTGGGATTAAGAGGCAGTTTACTACGGCATACACTCCGCAGCAGAATGGGGTGGCAGAGCGGATGAACAAGACCTTGTTGGATAAAACAAGAGCCATGATGCAAGATGCAGGCTTAGAAAAGTCATTATGGGCAGAAGCAGTCAATACCGCCTGTTATGTGGTGAACCGATCTCCGTCAATAGAACTGGAGCTGAAAACACCGATGGAGGTGTGGACAGGTAAACCAGTTGATTATTCTAATCTCCATGTATTTGGGAGAACCGCTTATGTTATGTTCAATACTCAAGAGAAAACAAAGTTGGACCCAAAATACAGGAAGTGTTTGTTCTTAGGGTATACTAAAGGAGTGAAGGGGTATCGCTTGTGGGATCCCACAACCCACAAGATCGTTGTAAGCAGGGATGTTATCTTCACGGAAGATGAGAAAGGAAATGATACCAGTGCAAGTGAAGATCCAGAAACCACGACAGTGGTAGTCGAGAAGGATGCTGAGTAGGAGGGTCCTGGTGAACCAGAGCAGGAACCTGAGGAGACCTAAGAGTCTGGAGTCTCGGGGATACATTAATCTACACGTGTCAAGAGACCACCAGGCTAGCACTCATACTTTTCTATGGAGAATAATGTTGCATATTGTCTTTTAACTGAGGACGGGGAGCCATCAACTCTCTAGGAAGCAATGAGTAGTTCAGATGCAGCTCAGTGGATGGCAGCAATGCAGGAGAAAATTAAAGCACTCCATAAGAATAAAACGTGGGAACTTGTGTCTCTACCATAAGGGAGGAAACCCATTGGCAACAAATGGGTGTACAAAATCAAACGTAACAGTGATGACCAAGTGGAAAGGTATCGTTCACGATTGGTGGTAAAAGGATATGCTCAGAAGGAGGGGATTGATTTCAACGAAATATTTTCCCCGGTGGTCCGAATGACAACTGTACAGGTGGTTCTGGCGATGTGCGCTACATTTGATTTACATCTTGAACAATTAGATGTAAAGACGGCTTTTCTTCATGGTGTTCTTGAAGAAGAAATTTACATGCTCCAACCCGAAGGATTTATTGAAGAAGAAAAGAATAACTTGGTTTGCAGGTTGACCAAATCTTTGTACGGTCTCAAACAGGCACCGAGGTGTTGGTACAAAAGATTTGATTCATTCAAATGAGCCTTGGATACAACAGGCTAAATGCAGATCCTTGTGCATATTTCAAGAGATCTGGTGATGACTTTGTTATTTTACTGTTGTATGTTGATGACATGTTGGTTTCAGGCCCCAACAAAGCTCGTATTGAAGAATTGAAGGCTGAACTGGCTAGGGAATTTGAAATGAAGGACTTAGGACCAGCAAACAAGATTATAGGGATGCAAATCCACCGAGACAGAAATTGCAGGAAGATTTGGCTTTCTGAGAGGAACTATCTATTGAAGATTTTGCGGCAGTTCAGTATGCAAAATTGTAAGCCAATCTCTACCCCTCTTCCTGTTAATTTCAAGTTATCCTCAAGTATGTGTCCTAGCAGTGAAGAAGAGAGGAAGGAGATGTCTCAAGTACCGTATGCATCAGCAATGGGAAGTCTAATGTTTGCTATGATATGTACTAGACCAGACATTGCACATGCAGTGGGAGTGGTTAGTCGATACATGGTGGATCCGGGAAGAGAGCATTGGAGTACAATAAAGAGAGTTCTCAGATACATTCAGCGAACCTCAGATGTTGCATTATGTTATGGAGGATCGGGTTTTACAGTCAAGGGTTATGTTGATTCTAACTATGCAGGTGATCTTGACAAAAGCAAGTCCACGACAGGATATGTGTTTACTCGTGCTGGAGGTGCAGTGAGTTGGGTTTCAAAGTTACAGTCAGTTGTTGCGACATCAACAACGGAGGCTGAATATGTGGCAGCTACGCA
Organism: Linaria vulgaris; assembly: GCA_948329865.1. Classification (NCBI taxonomy): domain Eukaryota; kingdom Viridiplantae; phylum Streptophyta; class Magnoliopsida; order Lamiales; family Plantaginaceae; genus Linaria; species Linaria vulgaris. The sequence continues at coordinate 1,042,717 of OX415252.1, forward strand.
GGCCAGTAAATATGCGATTTGGTTGAAAATGGTTCTGGAGGAACTTGGCCACAAACTAGAGAGTATTTCTCTATTCTGTGACAGTTAGAGTGCGTTGCATCTTGCAAGGAATCCAACGTTTCATTCCAAGACAAAGCATATTCGGGTGCAATATCACTTTGTTCGTGAGAAAGTCGAGGAGAGTACTGTGGATATGCAGAAGATTCACACTTAAGATAACATAGCTGATTTCATGACGAAGAGTGTTAATGCTGACAAGTTTGTTCAGTGTCGGTCCTCGTGTGGTCTGGTGAAAACATGAATGGCGAGGTAGAAAGAATGGTGTGAAGAAAGAATGGCGAGGTAGAAAGAATGGTGTGAAGATGTGATTAGTCCCTAATCAAATCTTCAAGTGGGAGATTGTTGGGCGGCATTATTTTTTAATCATAGTGCAACATTACTTCCTTAAGTTGGGCGGCATTATTTTTTAATCATAGTGGACCATTATCTCCTTATGGTGCAGCATTAAGGATGTATTGGGGCGGTTGAAGGTGCACTATGGTACCTTTTTCTAGCTATAAATTGCAGGCCTCCGTTCAGCATTTCAATCAATCCCAACCAAAAACATACAATTCTTCTCTTATATAATTAAGTGTAATTAATACAAAAAGTGTTGTTAGTGTGTTGTAAGTGTAAGATAAAAATAGAGAGTTTGTGCAACTTTACTATGGTAAAAGTCGAAGAGTTATAATTCTTATTTTACACTCATAGTGAAGTTCTTCTACCTTGCCCGTGGTTTTTCACCCTAAAGTAATTTGGGGTTTTCCACGTAAAATCTGTGAGTCGTTTATTTTTCCGTTTTTCATTTATTGCCGTGTTTTTCGCTCTATCCGAAGGGTCCACTTTACAACATGCCAAACCACCGAGACATGTAGTGTTCATGATTACAGTGATATTTTGCGGGTAATCTGAGCTCAATTTGAGTTCATCTCGTATCCATAACATGTATAATAATGTCCATTTAGTTCACATAAAGGTATGTATTTTCGATTTCCAGATAATATAGGTCCGGCCTCAACAATTATTTTACTGTTGGGTTAAGCGTTTGTGGTCTGAGGATCTTAATTAGTCGAGATCTCGACTATTTTTGTGCATGTTATATGTTTGAGTGCTACCTGATTTCAAGGGGAAAAAAATCCATTTCGTCATTTAAGTTGGCTCTTTCTTCATTTTCGTCCATTAACTTGTCACGCCTTTAAAAAGGTCCATTAAGTTGGCACATTTCATCAATTTAGTCCATTTACCCCGACTCTGGTGGTTTCCGGCACCAACTGCTGATGTGGCCGCCGTTGACCCGTTGACCCGTTGACCCGAATTTTTTTATTATTAATTTGCCACCTGTATATGCCACATAATTAAAAAAAATAAAAATACAAACCAAATAAATAATATATAACGGCACAATAATCCCCATTTCTCTGTTTTTACCGAATCCGACTGAATTTCGCCCCAACTCCGACTGAACTCCGCCCCAACTCCGCCTCTCCTTTCTCTCCATTTCGCCCCAATTCCGATGTTGTTGTTCACGCAAGCCGACGCCATTGTTGTTGTTGTTGTTATCAGAGGACATTGACGACGCCGTTTTGTGATCCTCGCTCTTCATATACAGTTTCTTCAGTCCGAGAAGCTCTCTCCACCAGCTGGAGCACCGCGGCGCCTTCGGTGAGAATAAGTACGGATCCGTCACAGATATCTCCTTTTTCAGGTCGACGATATCGGTCGACCTGACGTCATTCGCCGCCGGAGCAGATGTCAGGGAGTTCCGTATCGCGGAGAGATGTAACGGCACGAGCTTACTGTCGGAGAAAAGCTCGTCGGCATGCAGCATTGCCACCGGATCTTCGAGGCGGAACTCGAAATCGGAACCGAATACGTCCGGATCTGAATTTTCCGGCGCAAGATTCTTCGCCGGCCGTTGATTTGACGCATCCTCTTCGCGGCTGAAGGAGATTCTAGGGCTCAGCCACCCGTACGACGGAAATTTCACCGGAAAAGTATCCGGAGACATTCCGATGTTGTTGTTCACGCAAGCCGACGCCATTTCCGTCAAACACACAATATATTATTTATTTGGTTTTTATTTTTATTTTTTTTAATTATGTGGCATATATAGGTGGCAAATTAATAATAAAAAAATTTGGGTCAACGGGTCAACGGCGGCCACATCAGCAGTTGGTGCCGGAAACCACCAGAGTCGGGGTAAATGGACTAAATTGATGAAATGTGCCAACTTAATGGACCTTTTTAAAGGCGTGACAAGTTAATGGACGAAAATGAAGAAGGAGCCAACTTAAATGACGAAATGGATTTTTTTCCCGATTTCAAGTTCTTTTCTACCTGGTCCGAAAGTGCATGAGGAAAACATATGAATAAAAGAATAGAGTGTACCTTTAGGTGCTAAACTTAGTGCGATATGGATAAAATTATAAAATACCTCCCTTGTCTACAAAATTATGAATCAATTTTTCTATATGGTAAGTCACTTGCCTCTTTTCTTAACAATTATTTTTTAAAAAAATTAATGGACCTCTATTTCATGAAGAGAGTGAATATTTTTTAAGCTCATATCTTTAATTTGGGAGCGATTTTTGTCGACTTATGTTTTTTCTTAATGTGAAGAAAAAAACTTTCTCCCTCTATTGGAGAGTAGTTACATTTACAACAATTCTAACCTTTTTAAATGAATAGGACTACTTTACTAAATTTCACTCACATAAACTTTTCCCACTCTAATATTTGAAAAAAAATGAGTCCATCAGTCAATAACTCAATATCATCATGACATTCCTACACCAAAGACAGCTAAACGACGTCGTGGGAATATAATAAACCATCAATTAACAGAAATTTGAAACCTTAAATGTGACCCTGTGACTCTGTCGACGAAAAGATAATGCAAGATAAGTGTCACTTTCTTTCAGTTTCACGAAAGAAAGTTATTTCCCTTCTTTTTGTACAAAGGGGAAGAAAGGGTTTGGTACTTGCTTTACAATATGCCTTTAAAATCAAAAGGTTTTAGACTTATTTATACTAAGAATAATAATAATAATTCATTGGGTCCCATAATTTGGAAGAAAATCTTAGTGGGTTGATTTCACATACATCATAAATTATGTTTAAGTTGACAATGACAAAAAGAAGAATTTATAGTTTCTTTAGATTGTAGAGCCAAAAATATTACTCTTTAATTAATTTCAAATTCAATGCAATCCAACATTCCAACTTATATATGATTACGTGAAAAATTGATACTTATACTTTACATATTGTTACGTTGTAATTTTTTATGATACGATTGATCGTGTAATATTTTTAATATGTGGTTGGCGTTGGGTGATTCATCAAATTTAGATCATACAGACATAATTTTGTCATAGATTTTTTTTTTACTTTTTTTTAAAAGCACGCAATTCCTATATTTACTTGAGATCTCTAAATAAAACCAATTTAAAAAACTACATTTCGGTCCACGTATGTTTTGCTTCATTCTTAAGTTAGCATCTCCTCCGTGCTTTCTTTTCACACCAAATTTCGTACTGAATATAATACGTCGTAGGACTTACACAAATTTGAATAATAATAATAATAGGGCTTGACCTAATAAAAAGCTAGTTAGCTATGAAATTCTATAAGTCAACTCTCTTCCACTTGTTTATTATTGCTGTATTGGATTAGTTATAACCCTAACATCGAAACTGTCCTAATCCGTACATTACGGGAATTAAGTACGGGCTCAATACTCAATAGTCAAAAATTTACGACTATTATTGTTAAACATATTTTTTTCTCGTAACTAATCCAATAAAATAGTCTTAGTTATAGATTAAAGTTTTTTCACGTCTATTCAAAGTCACAAGTGTTTAACTAGTATCGCAATCACAAATTATACTTGTTCCGCCATGCATGTCTCATCCTTGAAGCACACAAACTAAAATAAAACAATGGTAAGATTATGTAACCGCCGAATATTGACGTGTTATAATTAATGATTCATATAATATTTCAATACATTTTAAAATGTAGGACACCGTGACTTTCCATGCGTAGTTTCACGAGAATTATATATTTATGTCAATAAGCGTTTTCGTTGCATCACAATCATTATGCGGCCGTTGCATGAAATTTTTCCTTAAAAAAATTACTTGAAATCTTATATTTTAGAAAGATAAGTTTTTATTTTTTTTCTTTTGATAGAAAGATTAAGCTTCATCCAATTAGAAATCCAACAAGCCTTGCATCGCATTTGTATCAAATTCATTGGCCCAATAAACTTAAAGCTTACATTAATCAATCAACCATTCTATAAGAAGTTGGGCCAATAAATCTTCTAGCCCATATTAGCTAAGTTGGATTGTACTTTCAAAATGCAACAAAAAAGTACTTCTACTATGGATTGCACCAGCAACTTGTTACGATTTTTTTGAAATATATTCAAAAAAGCTAAAACTTAACAATGGACTATTTGGAAAAAAAAATGTATGTAATTTATTTCCTTCACAATAATCTCAGACTATTTTCATATAAAAGCTGGTAAAACATTATTAAACTACAACTACAATAACCTCAATGCCCTTATAGTTTTAGACATTGGATTTCTTTTTGGCCTAAATCTAAGTTCAAATTGAACATATGTTCTGTTTTTATCTAATCAATGTTTGAATCTTAGTATACAAAGCGTCAGCCGTACCCTTGTTAACAATCTCTGTCGGATGAAAATTATCATAAAAAATATGCATTGGCCTAACTAGGCAAGGAGATTCCCCTGGGATACATTGTCCGTTGTTATTCGACACTTTGCAGCAAGGGCTAGTAAGCAAATTGATACCTGAAAATTTATAAACGCGGGTTAGTTAGCAAAACATTTTATTTGTAAAATCCCTCGGTGTTTTTCAAAATTCGCATTCAAGCAAAGTTCCTTTGGCAAAAAACGTTCTTGTGTCGTCAAATGTTTTTCACTTAACTCCCAATTTAGAAAGAAACTCTCACTGAATTAATAAAATGTTAATCTTATAACCAGTGATCGACCTTTCGATTGTAATCATTCTGAGGATTGGTCAAATTCTTCGACCTAAGATTTTGATTTTACTAACTTAGACTAGCATCCATGGTGGCCCAATCCCCAACAATATTTTATATACTAACTTAGACTAGCTCTGATACCACTTGTTGTAAAGTGTGGGTAATAATAGAGAGTTTGTGCGACTTTACTACGGTAAAAGTCTGAGAGTTGTAATTTCTATTTTACACTCATAGTGAAGTTCTTCTACCTTGCCCGTGGTTTTTCACCCTAAAGTAATTTAGGGTTTTCCACGTAAAATCTGTGAGTCTTTTTTTTTCGTCTTTCAATTATTATCGTGTTTTACGCTCTATACGAAGGGTCCACTTTACAACAAGTGGTATCAGAACCTCGATTCATATCTGGGGTCTCGGTGAATTCTGTGGGTATCGTACTGAAATTATTTTTCAGTGACGGTGGTAGGTGATAGAAGCAATGACGGCAAAATTCGATATCGAAAAATTCAACGGGAGTAATTTCTCGTTGTGGCAGCTGAAGATCAAAGCCACCTTGCGGAAAGCTCGCGGCGATCGGCGACAGGCCGATGAAAATCACAGATGATACGAAGTGGAACGAGATGGACGGCAACGCTATCACAAATATTCACATGTCGTTAGGTGATGGCGTGTTGTCAAGCGTTGAGGAAAAGATGACAGCTAAGGAGATATGGGACCATCTCAACAAGCTGTATGAGGCGAAGTCCCTACACAACAAATTTTTCCTTAAAAGGAAATTGTACACACTGAGGATGGCGGAATCTACCCCAATAACTGAGCACCTCAATGTTTTAAATACTCTATTTTCTCAATTGACGTCGTTAAGTCATAAAATAAAAGTGGTTGAACGTGCTGAAAATCTGCCCGATCCGTATGACCAGCTTGTCATCAACTTAACAAATAATGTCCTCACGGATTATTTGGTCTTCGACGAAATTGCAGCCGCTATTCTGGAAGAAGAGAGTCGGCGCAAGAACAGAGAAGGCAGAGAGGCAGGTTCGCAACAAGCAGGTGCCTTGTCGGTGACAAGAGGGAGAACGACGGAGCACGGTGCAAGTGGGAGTAAGAAACATGGGAGATCCAAGTCAAGGACCAAGGGCAATTGTTGGCACTGTGGCAAGAAAGGTCACTTGAAGAAGGACTGTCGGAATCTTAAAGATTCGAACAAGAAGAGTTATGATTCTCAGGGGAACGTTGCTAGCACTTCAGATGATGGTGATGTACTATGATGTGAAGCAGCAACAGCTATTCGAGGTATGCGTGACTTCGATGATGTATGTCTTATTGATTCAGGAGCCAGTTTTCATATGACTCCCCGGAAGGAGTGGTTTCATGAGTATACACCGATCTCTGGAGGATCTGTGTATAGCTGTAAAAATGAACTTTTGAAAGTTGTTGCCATCGAGACGATCAAGCTGGAAATGCATGACGAAATTCTTCGGACCATTAGAGATGTCCGACACGTGGAGGGATTATGCAAAAATTTGTTGTCTTCTGGACAACTGGATGATCTTGGTTGTGAGATTAGGTCGCGAAACAAGATCATGAAAGTTAAAAGGGGTGGGCTTGTACTGATGAAGGCAGACAAGATTGCCGGACACTTATACATGGTACAGGGGAGGGCTCTGCAAGTGGGAGAAACGTCAGTGGCTTCATCTGAGTCGATTGAGAAATCATCAATGATTTGGCATCAGCGGCTCGGACATATGTCGGAGCAAGGCATGAAGGTTCTTGCAGAGAAGAAACTACTTCCGGGCCTCACAAAGGTATCTTTAGCTTTTTGTGATCATTGTGTTGTTGGAAAGCAACATCGTATAAAGTTTAGTAGTTCAGATTCTATAAGTAAAGTCATTCTAGAATTGATTCACTCTGACGTGTGGCAAGCACCAGTACTATCCCTAGGAGGTGCAAAGTATTTTGTGTCTTTCATAGATGATTATTCCAGGTGATGTTGGGTGTACATGATCAAGAGTAAGGCCGAGGTGTTCTCGATGTTCAAGACGTACAAAGCGCTGGTGGAACTTGAATCTGGGAAGAAGATCAAGTGCCTTAGATCTGAAAATGGAGGGGAATATACTGGCAAGGATTTTGAAGACTTCTGTAAAGATGTTGGGATTAAGAGGCAGTTTACTACGACATACACTCCACAGCAGAATGGGGTGGCAGAGCGGATGAACAGGACCTTGTTGGACAAAACAAGAGCCATGATGCAGGATGCAGGCTTAGAAAAGTCGTTCTAGGCAGAAGCAGTCAATACCGCCTGTTATGTGGTGAACCGATCTCTGCCAACAGCTCTGGGCTGAAAACACCGATGGAGGTGTGGACAGGTAAACCAGTTGATTATTCTAATCTCCATGTATTTGGGAGTCCCGCTTATGTTATGTTTAATACTCAAGAGAAAACAAAGATGGACCCAAAATCCAGGAAGTGTTTGTTCTTAGGGTATTCTAAAGGAGTGAAGGGGTATCGCTTGTGGGACCCCACTGCCCACAAGATTGTTGTAAGCAGGGATGTTATCTTCACGGAAGATAAGAAAGGAAATGATAGCAGCACAGGGGAAGATCCATAAACTACGACAATAGTAGTCGAAAAGGATGCCGAGCAGGAGGGTCCTGCTGAACCAGAGCATGAACCTGAGGAGACAACGGAGTCTGGAATCTCGAGGATACGTCGATTAACACGTGTTAAGAGACCACCAGGCTGGCACATAGACTTTTCAATGGAGAACAATGTTGTGTACTGTCTTTTAATTGAGGACGGGGAGCCATCAACTCTCCAAGAAGCAATGAGTAGTTCAGATGCAGCTCAGTGGATGGCAGCAATGCAGGAGGAAATCGAAGCACTCCATAAGAATAAGTCGTGGGAACTTGTGTCTCTACCACAAGGAAGGAAACCCATTGGCAACAAATGGGTGTACAAAATCAAACGTAACAGTAATTACCAGGTGGAGAGGTATCGTGCACGATTGGTGGTGAAAGGATATGCTCAGAACGAGGGGATTGATTTCAACGAAATATTTTCCCCGGTGGTCTGAATGACAACTGTGCGAGTGGTTCTAGCGATGTGCGCTACATTTGATTTACATCTTGAACAATTAGATGTAAATACGACTTTTCTTCATGGTGATCTTGAATAAGAGATTTATATGCTTCAACCGGAAGGATTTATTGAAGAAGGAAAAGAGAACTTAGTTTGCAGGTTGACCAAATCTTTGTACGGTCTCAAACAGGCGCCGAGATATTGGTACAAAAGATTTGATTCATTCATAATGAGCCTTGGATACAACAGGCTGAATGCAGATCCTTGTGCATATATCAAAAGATCTGGTGATAACTTTGTTATTTTACTGTTGTATGTTGATGACATGTTAGTTTCAGGCCCCAACAATGCTCGTATTGAAGAATTGAAGGCTGAACTGGCTAGGGAATTTGAAATGTAGGACTTAGGACCAGCAAACAAGATTATAGGGATGCAAATCCACCGAGACATAAATATCATGAAGATTTGGCTTTCTCAGAGTAACTATCTGTTAAAGATTTTGCGGTGGTTCAGTATGCAAAATTGTAAGCCAATCTCTACCCCTCTTCCTGTTAATTTCAAGTTATCCCCAAGTATGTGTCCTAGCAGTGAAGAATAGAGGAAGGAGATGTCTCAAGTACCATATGCATCAACAGTGGGAAGTCTAATGTTTGCTATGATATGTACTATACCATACATTGCACATGCAGTGGGAGTGGTTAGTCGATACATGGCAGATCCGGGAAGAGAGCATTGGAGTACGGTAAAGAGAGTTCTGAGATACATTCAGGGAACCTCAGATGTTGCATTATGTTATAGAGGATCGGGTTTTACAGTCAAGGGTTATGTTGATTCTGACTATGCAGGTGATCTTGACAAAAGCAAGTCCACGACAGGATATGTGTTTACTCTTGCTGGAGGTGCAGTGAGTTGGGTTTCGAAGTTACAGTCAGTTGTTGCAACATCAACAATGGAGGCTGAATACGTGGCAGCTACGCAGGCCAGTAAAGAGGCGATTTGGCTGAAAATGGTTCTGGAGGAACTCGGACACAAACTAGAGAGTATTTCTCTATTCTGTGACAGTCAGAGTGCGTTGCATCTTGCAAGAAATCCAGCGTTTCATTCCATGACAAAGCATATTCGAGTCCAGTATCACTTTGTTCGTGAGAAAGTCGAGGAGGGTATTGTGGATGTGCAGAAGATTCACACTAAAGATAACATAGCTGATTTCATGACGAAATGTGTTAATGCTGACAAGTTTGTTCAGTGTCGGTCCTCGTGTGGTCTGGTAAAAACGTAAGCAACATGAAGGGCGAGGTAGAAAGAATGGTGTGAAGATCTGATTAGTCCCTAATCAAATCTTCAAGTGGGAGATTGATGGGGCGGTTAATTATTAAATCATGGTGATTAGTTGGGGCGGTAGTGCAGCACTAATTCGTAGTTCAGCATTAATTCATAGTGCAGCATTATTTGTTGATGGAGTGGTGCACTATGATTAAAATAATATCTTTTATGTTTAGAATTTCAGCTATAAATAGCAGGCTTCTCACTTCTATATATGAAGAGTGTTGTTAGTGTGTTGAAATTCTAAACATAAAAGATATTATTTTAATCATAGTGCACCACTCCATCAACAAATAATGATGCACTATGAATTAATGTTGCACTACCGCCCCAACTAATCACCATGATTTAATAATTAACCGCCCCATCAATCTCCCACTTGAAGATTTGATCAGGGACTAATCAGGTCTTCACACCATTCTTTCTACCTCGCCCTTCATGTTGCTTACGTTTTCACCAGACCACACGAGGACCGAAACTGAATAAACTTGTCAACATTAACACTTTTCGTCATGAAATCAGCTATGTTATCTTTAGTGTGAATCTTCTGCACATCCACAATACCCTCCTCGACTTTCTCACGAACAAAGTGATACTGGACCCGAATATACTTTGTCTTGGAATGAAACGCTGGATTTCTTGCAAGATGCAACGCACTTTGACTGTCACATAATAGAGAAATACTCTCTAGTTTGTGCCCAAGTTCCTCCAGAACCATTTTCAGCCAAATCGCCTCTTACTGGCCTTCGTAGCTGCCACGTATTCATCCTCCATTGTTGATGTCGCAACAACTGACTGTAACTTCAAAACCCAACTCACTGCACCTCCAGCAAGAGTAAACACATATCCTGTTGTGGACTTGCTTTTGTCAAGATCACCTGCATAGTCAGAATCAACATAGCCCTTGACTGTAAAACCCGATCCTCCATAACATAATGCAACATCTGAGGTTCCCTGAATGTATCTCAGAACTCTCTTTACTGTACTCCAATGCTCTCTTCCCGGATCCCCCATGTATCGACTAACCACTCCCACTGCATGTGCAATGTCTGGTCTAGTATATATCATAGCAAACATTAGACTTCCCACTGCTGGTGCATATGGTACTTGAGACATCTCCTTCCTCTCTTCTTCACTGCTAGGACACATACTTGAGGATAACTTGAAATTAACAAGAAGAGGGGTAGAGATTGGCTTACAATTTTGCTTACTGAACCGCCGCAAAATCTTTAACAGATAGTTACTCTGAGAAAGCCAAATCTTCCTACTATTTCTGTATCGGTGGATTTGCATCCCTATAATCTTGTTTGTTGGTCATGAGTTCTTCATTTCAAATTACCTAGCCAGTTCAGCCTTCAATTCTTCAATACGAGCATTGTTGGGGCCTGAAACCAACATGTCATCAATATACAACAGTAAAATAACAAAGTCATCACCAGATATTTTGAAATATGCGCAAGGATCTGCATTCAGCCTGTTGTAACCAAGGCTCATTATGAATGAATCAAATCTTTTGTACCAACACATCGGCGCCTGTTTGAGACCGTACAAAGATTTGGTCAACCTGCAAACTAAGTTCTCTTTTCCTTCTTCAATAAATCCTTCCGGTTGAGGCATATAAATCTCTTCTTCAAGATCACCATGAAGAAAAGCCGTCTTTACATCTAATTGTTCAAGATGTAAATCAAATGTAGCGCACATCGCCAGAACCACCCGCACAGTTGTCATTCGGACCACCGGGGAAAATATTTCGTTGAAATCAATCCCCTTGTTCTTAGCATATCCTTTAACCACCAATCGTGCACGATACCTCTTCACTTGACCATCACTGTTACGTTTAATTTTGTACACCCATTTGTTGCCAATGGGTTTCCTTTCTTGTGGTAGAGACACAAGTTCCCACTTCTTATTCTTATGGAGTGCTTCGATTTCCTTCTGCATTGTTGCCATCCACTGAGTTGCATTTGAACTACTCATTGCTTCCTGGAGAGTTGATGGCTCCCCGTCCTCAGTTAAAGGACAGTACGCAACATTGTTCTCCATTGAAAAGTCTATGTGCCAGCCTGGTGGTCTCTTAACACGTGTCGATCGACGTATCCTCGAGACTCCAGACTCCGTTGTCTCCTCAGGTTCATTCTCTGGTTTAGCAGGACCCTCCTGTTCGGCATCCTTCTCGACTACTACTGTCGTAGTTTATGGATCTTCCCATGTGCTGCTATCATTTCCTTTCTTATCTTCCGTGAAGATAACATCCCTGCTTACAACAATCTTGTAGGCAATGGGGCCCCACAAGCGATACCCCTTCACTCCTTTAGCATACCCTAAGAACAAACACTTCCTGGATTTTGGGTCCAGCTTTGTTTTCTCTTGAGTATTAAACATAATGTAAGCGGGACACACAAATACATAGAGATTAGAATAATCAACTGGTTTACCTGTCCACACCTCCATCGGTGTTTTCAGCCCCAGTGCTGTTGGCGGAGATCGGTTCACCACATAACAGGCGGTATTGACTGCTTCTGCCCAGAACGACTTTTCTAAGTCTGCATCCTGCATCATGGCTCTTGTTTTATCCAACAAGGTCATGTTCATCCGCTATGCCACCCCATTCTGTTGCGGAGTGTATGTCCTAGTAAACTGCCTCTTAATCCCAACATCTTTACAGAAGTCTTCAGACTCATTGCCAGTATATTCCCCTCCATTTTCAGATCTAAGGCACTTGATCTTTTTCCCAGATTCAAGTTCCACCAGCGCTTTGTACGTCTTGAACATCGAGAACACCTTGGTCTTACTCTTGATCATGTACACCTAACATCTCCTGGAATAATCATCTATAAAAGACACAAAATACTTTGCACCTCCCAGGATAGTAATGGTGCTTGCCACACATCAGAGTGAATCAATTCTATAATGACTTTACTTCTAGAATCTAAACTACTAAACTTTATACGATGTTGCTTGCCAACAACACAATGATCACAAAAGGCTAAAGATACCTTTGTGAGGCCTAGAAGTAGTTTCTTTTCTGCAAGAACCTTCATGCCTTGTTCCAACATATGTCCAAGCCGCTGATGCCAAATCATTGATGATTTCTCAATCGACTCAGATGAAGCCACTGACGCTTCTCCCACTTGCAGAGCCCTCCCCTGTACCATGTATAAGTTTCCGGCAATCTTGTTTGCCTTCATCAGTACAAGCGCACCCCTTTTAACTTTCATGATCTTGTTTCGCGACCTAATCTCACAACCAAGATCATCTAGTTGTCCATAAGACAACAAATTCTTGCATAATCCCCCCACGTGTCGGACATCTCTAATGGTCCGAACAATTTCGTCATGCATTTCCAACTTAATCGTACCGATGGCAACAACTTTCAAAAGTTCATTTTTACAGCTATACACAGATCCTCCAAAGATCGGTGTATACTCATGAAACCACTCCCTCCGGGGAGTCATATGAAAACTGGCTTCTGAATCAATTAGACATACATCATCGAAGTCACGCATACCTCGAATAGCTGTTGCTGCTTCACAGTTCACAGCATAGTACATCACCATCATCTGAAGTGCTAGCAGCGTTCCTCTGAGAATCATAACTCTTCTTGTTCGAATCTTTAAGATTCCAGCAGTCCTTCTTCAAGTGACATTTCTTGCCACAGTGAAACAACTGCCCTTGGCCCTTGACTTAGATCTTACCTGTTTCTTACTCCCACTTGCACCGCGCTCCGTCGTTCTCCCTCTTGTCACCGACAAGGCACCTGCTTGTTGCGAACCTGCCTCCCTGTCTTCTCTGTTCTTGTGCCGACTCTCTTCTTCCAGAATAGCGGCTGCAATTTCGTCGAAGACCAAATAATCCGTGAGGACATTATTTGTTAAGTTGATGACAAGCTGGTCATACGGATCGGGCAGACTTTGCAGCAGAATTTCAGCACGTTCAACCACTTCTATTTTATGACTCAACGACATCAATTGAGAAAATAGAGTATTTAAAACATTGAGGTGCTCAGTTATCGGGGTAGATTCCGCCATCCTCAGTGTGTAGAATTTTCTTTTAAGGAAAATTTTGTTGTGTAGGGACTTCGCCTTATACATCTTGACATCTTGTTGAGATGGTCCCATATCTCCTTAGCTATCCTCTTCTCCTCAGCACTTGACAACACGCCATCACCTAACGCCAGGTGATAATTTGCGATAGCGTTGCCGTCCATCTCGTTCCACTTCGTATCATCTGTGATTTCCATCGGCCTGTCGCCGATCGCCGCGAGACACACATCTTTCCGCAAGATGGCTTTGATCTTCAGCTTCCACAACGAGAAATTACTCCCGTTGAATTTTTTGATCTCGAATTTCGCCGTCATTGCTTCTATCACGTACCACCATCACTGAAAAATAATTTCAGTACGATACCCACAGATATCACCGAGACCCTGGATATGAACCGATGCTCTGATACCACTTGTTGTAAAGTGGACCCTTCGTATAAAGCGTAAAACACGACAATAATTTAAAGACAAAAAAAAAAAGACTCACAGATTTTATGTGGACAACCCCAAATTACTTTAGGGTGAAAAACCACGGGTAAGGTAGAAGAACTTCACTATGAGTGTAAAATGGGAATTACAACTCTCAGACTTTTACCGTAGTAAAGTCGCATAAACTCTCTATTATTACCTCACACTTACGACACACTAACAACACTCTTTATATATTAATTACACTTAATTATATAAGAAAATGAATTGTATGTTTTTGGGATGATGAAAATAGAAGTGAAAAGCCTGCTACTTATAGCTGAAATTCTAAACATAAAAGATATTATTTTAATCATAGTGCACCACTCCATCAACAAATAATGTTGCACTATGAATTAATGGTGCACTACCGCCCCAACTAATCACCATGATTTAATAATTAACCGCCCCATAAGATTTTACTAACTTAGACTAGCATCAATGGTGGCCCAATCCCCAACAATATTTTATGCACTAGTTATATATAACTAAGTGAATGTGTCTACCTTTTTTAAAAGTTTAACCTTTTTAAATAAGACGATAGATTCGACATGGTATCCGAACTTAGACTAAAGAGGTTTTGGGTTAGAGTCCCACCGCCAAAAAAGTGTTACGAAACAGACGTAACACCATGATTTACAGCATACACGTGAGGTGTAAATAATTGAATGTCTACCATTTTCTAGAAGTTAAAATGAGATGGCATAATAAAAAATTATACTTACCAAGAGAAGCTAGATTTGTCACAAGAGGGTTCAAGGTGCCTAAATTGAGAAATTTGGCATCTGAAAATTCAGTATTTAATTGACGAATAAGTAGCCCAAGCTTGTCATTAAATAATGAAACGGCGTCGTTTATGGAGGCGACACATAGAGTTTCATTAGGATAGCGGGCCAATTCTGCTGGAATGCAACCCAGTGAGCCCACTGGTGAAATAGCTATTTTTCTTGCACCATAATAGTATAAGGTCTGTCATAGATGGAAATAGTTAGAACATCCATGAAATCTATTTAAAAAAATGAAAAAAAATTACATGTTATAAAATAGAACAGCTACATACAGTTTCTTTCATTTGTAATTAAAAATACTTTCAGACATTTTTGGCACAAAACTCCTTGTGCGTTTCCACTACAAAAAACAATAAATATATAACTCATTTATGTGTTATTTAATATATTAAGATTATGAGATGTTAGAAATAATCTCATTCTTCTATTTATATTCTCTAGTGCACGAGGTTAAGATGTTTTTTTAATCACAAGAGGGTAATTTACTATAGGGATTTTCATAAGAAGTAAAGTGCCTAATTAACAGGAGGGACGGGGTAATTTGTCTATTAGTTTTTCACAAGCAGTGATGTGTTTTCGACGTAACACGAAAAGATAAAAATACCGTATTGTAGAGACAGAGACACCAATGAGATTAAGCATTTGTAAGATTTTGTGCAAACTTAAAAGGTTGTTTCTTTCACAAAACTAAAATCCAAAGCGTGTATATGTAATTATGCAAGAATATTGGTTGAGTATTTTTTTTTTGTTGTCTTTGTTTGCTTATTTTTCTTTTAAATGGGATCATCATTGATAGACACCAAATTATTAAGAACTTCAACAAATTCTTTTTTTAATATTATTATATGCCAGTGTTTTCGACTTATATATATAGATGTATGTACATGTATATAATTATATCATGAAATTTAAAAATTGTTTACCAACCCTGAGCTGCTGAGAGTACTGCTGAACTAGTAGTGTTGCAAATTGATCCGGTGTGTACTTTGTGCTTGTCGTGTAGTACTCAGGCATGTAGTAGTTGTTTATGTAATCATTACTGCCGATATTAGAAAAGTATAAACATTTGTTAAGGTGTCGTTTGGCTGCACTTGTTTTGTTCCCGAATAATTTAACAATGGTGGAGAATGTTTTCTCGTGGTTTGCTAATTGTCTCCATAAGCTGATTCGATCGCCCTGCCAGAATCAAGGAACAAACATGTCGTTAGACCGAATACTACAAGTCGAGCTTAGTAAGTATTCGATAAGTTACAATTTTGGAAATATATCCAAACATGACTTTATAGGTACGGATCACTTTCTGCAATCGAACTGCCACACGACGATGCAGCATGTTCCATTCGATTATTGATGTAAATACCCAAGGAAGAAATTATAAAGGAAGCTAGTTAATTAGCCTCCTTGACAACCAAATAAAAAATAAAAATAATCACGTTGGTTGGTCGGGAAAAAAACATGAATAAATGAAAAGCTGCCTGATTTAAACTTCTCTACTACAATATCAAAAATAGTATCAAAAATTAGTGGAGAAACGAATAGGCCTCGCGTGGGTTGCATGTGATGTGACCTAATTAATTAGTACATCTATATAAAGAAGTTTGTGTGCCTATTGTTAGTACTCTTTTAAGCAAAACCAGTAAAACTACTTTTTAAAATTAGTATTAGAGGTCGAGTTTATTGGAAGTTATAATATAAAATAAATAAAGTAACTCTACTCGTAGGTTTTAATGCACATATATAGATAACCACACAATATTAATACATCGAACAAAAGAAAGTAATTAACTAATTATAGTGAATATTTACCAGTTGCTGTCCTGATTCATCAAGAATTCCAGCTGCGCCAGATCCATAATTGACACCTTTTAAAAATTTCCTTCCTTTAGCAGTCGCAAATGGTGGAATTGAAGTATCAAAATCCAAAAGGTCGGCTGCAATATTACAAAACAAATAAAAAAATTAAAAATAACAATTGAAGAACATAAGATACAAACAATGTAAGAAAAGAAAAAAGAAAAGCATAACGTATATTATGACCAAGAATATCGGCTATATTTCGACCATTGGTGAATCTTCCGGTCGGTCCCTGAGGAAAATCGATACCATACGGGAGATAGTTAGCCTTCGCTTGTGTCTCGAGGTCATTATTATTCCCATTATCGACCAACGAGTCCCCGAATATGAAAAAACATGGGAATTTTGATTTTCCGTGACCTAATACTAGCAAGTTCAAAAAGAATACTACGAAAAATGGAGAAAAAATAGCCATGAATGTTTGTGTGTGTGTAGTTGGTAGAAATGATTGAGAGAAATTTGGAGAAAGAAAAAGAGAGGAAGATAGAAAAATTAGACGTAATGCATGAGCTGTTCAAAAAAGTACCAGATGCATGACTTTATATTATCATAATCACGTTACTTGAAACAGCAATTGGTTTACATTAATATATTAGTTATAAATAGAGTGACTAGTTGGGTACAGCAAACTTATTATTAATTTATTTTCATGGTCAGCCTACTTGCTTTGTCGATCAATGTAACAAACCAAATATTTCATTGTCATGGAACAAAGTTTTACTTTGTTTATTTTTTTAGTTAGGTATACGTCAATTTGCATATATGCTCTACGTAATTAACATGGGTGACTGTATGTGTTTTATTTATACTTTTACATAAAAAAAATTGAGATGACAGAGAACCTTCAACCGAACAAAGAGATCGATATATGTTATAAAATGATGGAAAAATCAAGAAGATTGAGCTAGGTAGATTCGTTGTTTAATCGTCATAGTTCGGTTGTAAGTAAAATTCATATTTACTCGTGATATTATTGGTAACATAAATACATAATGCTACAAAATTATGATAGAACACAAAATCTCTTATATTCTCAGACACTAATAATTTGATTCTCAAACTCTTTTCAGTAAAACGTGTTTTGTTAAAGGAAGAAGTGTACTACTTAACCTAATTGTTGTTGAATAATAATATAATATACATGTATTTGTAGGGCGGGGGGCTCGTGCTACAATATATTTGTCTGCTTTTTTTACCATATAATTCAACAAAAATAATAAATAATGTTTTGACGTCGTATTGGGGTAACCTATCTATAAAAATGAAATATAATTGTTTAATGCATGTCTTGTTCTAACGATCGAGCAAGGAGCGCGTCTTATTAAGTCATTTATCATATTATTTTGTAACAATCAATCTTACGTACGTTTACTTTAATTTATTGCTATTTGTTCTAAATTCCTAACACTTCGTTCTATGATTTACTTGGGCCTTAGCTGAATCGTCATAAAAGATCAAAAATATTGCTTATGTGTATGTGAATGTCTAGTTAATTTTAAAAAATAAATTTCTTTTTTTTCAAATTTCAACTTTTGTTTGTTGATATACTATTAATACAATTATTGGGATTGGGCACGATTACGTCTATGCCGTACCGAACTAAAAACATGTACAATGAATAAAAAAATTAGATTGGTTTTTCACTTGTGGATGAAGAGTAAAAAATAAAAATAAATATTTTTTTTCTATATTGATTGGTTTCTTTTTTCTGTCGGAGATAATATATATAAATATTAAATGTTTACCTTCTTTAATAACTTAAGCTTTTAATTGTCAAACCACAAAAGGATCTGAGTTCGAATCTCACCGCCACCCAATTATCAACAAAAATGTCACGTGACAGGAATTACAGCCTGCGTGAGGGGCCCGTACAGGCTGTGCGAGTATGTATTGTACTCTCTTTAATTACTTATTAGTTCACTTGTTTAAAAAAAAAAAAAATAAGGATACTAATTACTAGTCAGCTTTACACTATTCCGACGTGTAGCGTATATATGCTGGTCACTACACAATCTACAATTTATTAATTAAAACCAGCTTACTTATATACTAAAGTGTGAGGGTGGCGGGGGTAGGAGTTAATATTATTAATTTGAGGAGTTTATAGATTAATTAGCTTCTAATGTTGGGCTCCATAGAAGGATAAGTGTGAGGGTGGCGGGGGTAGGACTTAGGAGGGTGGGGGGAATTGTGTTTCAAAGTTACTCCTATGAAAATCAAAATTCAGTAGAGTTTATTTAAATTACTTCTTACTTGGAAGACTTGATTAACAATACAATTATCAATTATGCAATGACATGTCGCAAGTGTATGAAGAGAGCTGTTAACAACCCGGAATTGAAATCAATTTTATATTAACATTTCGTGCAAATAAAAGAATTGACATAGAGAAATATGATTGTCAAAGGGTTTCAACAAAGACGCGATTGATAAAAATGAAAACTATTTTTGTCTTATTTCGCTCGGGTTACAATACAACATGTTAACTGTTACAATGGGCCTGCTTTATACCAAAATAATGATAATCGAATATAAAATCGGACTAGCTTGGTCTGGAACACCCAATACAAGCTGACTAGGCAGTATAAATATAAGTACAATTAATTTAATGAAAATCGAATCACAGAGGTTCTTCGAGGTATATCTCGAATCAGTCGGAATGTCGAATCATTCCGGTTCAAGACAAGCGAGCCTCGAATTGATGGTAAATCGGATTGGTCGTAACTCGAATCGGATAAGTATTGAATCAGAATCAGATGGCTTCAATCGAGTGAAGGTTGAATCGCTAAGTATCGAATCTCCAAGTTCGATCTTGAGTTGTTGTGTAATAGTAATGAAGGCGCCTTGGTAATGTCAGGGGACAGGGTATTTATAGGCCCTGTCTCGTGGGCCTCAGTGGTAGTTGAGGAATGAATATCGAATCATGCTCATTCGATCTTCCCTTTAATGTCGAATTCCTTCTGTTCGATATTCAATTTTCTATGCCTTTCTCTTATGGGTCGGCTCAATATAATTATTGGGTCTTCCTAAATTAACCCTATCATATAGTCCCCTCAGTTCGGGAGTCGGTCTTGGTTAGAGAGCGGGTGCCAAACTCTAAAAATTTGCGTTGTCTTGGTCGCCAAGTATCTGCTATGCGTCTGATTGTTGAAAATCCTCCCCTCAATTGGGAGCCAGGATCTGGACAACGTGGGTACCAAATATTCATTGTGGATCCCTTAGTTCGATTTTAAGAACGCAAGTTGGAATTCAACTGATTGATAGTGTCGAATTTGCAGATTCGGTTTTAAATTTTGCTGAATATAAACATGCATTATATATTAATGTAAAGTCTGGGTTATTACTGTCGATCGAATGGAGTCGGATTCGATTTTGGTTAGTAAATCGAATAGCAGGTGATTCGATCGTTATTTCGCCTTGTCTTTGGCATAGATCGAATGGGATTCATTCGAACTTGTTTGTAAATCGAATTTGCGCGATTCGATACTCTTTCTAATGAGCCGTATAGGTCGTTCTCCCTCTATATAAAGGGGAAGAGGGGTGGAGGACCTCATTCGCATCTTTGGAGAGCTCTAGCTGCATCGTAACTAGTATCAAACATAGCTGATTCGATACACGGTGTATCGAACGTTAGGTCATTCGACCTAATGCCTTAGAAAAAAAATTCCAATATTTTCATGAAAAGCTAGTTTTCTCGTTTATGACTTCGTTTTCGTTTCTCATTTTGTGCAGTGTTATTCAGCAATCAATTTGGTGATTTTGCAATTTTAATCAAGGTAGTGGAATGTGTTGGCGGTGGAGACAAGCTCCATGTGGTGGGACCACCAATATAATTTATTGGTAGGTGCAATGTGTAAATTGGGAGGAAACAGATGAATCCATCTACTCAATTTATGGCAACGCGCTTATGGCTTGTGAAAGCAGCCTATAAATAGCAGGGTTCTGCTATTGGAAAGATATCCCATTCAGAGCTTCTTTCTGTATTCTCTAATTATACAATGTAGTATGTTATATACTTGTGGGGTGTAAATTAGGGAGCGGTGAAAGTGAATAAGCTCTGTGGGGGTCGTTCGGGTTGAGTGAAAATTATGTAGTTGTACAAATTTTCTACATAGTGGATTTTACTCGGGTCCCCGTGGTTTTTTCTCCGGTTTTGGAGTTTCCACGTTAAATCTTTGTGTTGTTACTATCGTCAATGTTTTATTCGTGTTGCTTCGTAATTACCTCATGGGCAAATCCTGGAGGCGGTATTTGAGGCGGTTCAAATACCCAACAAGTGGTATCAGAGCCCGGGTTCTGCTGGAGGTGGAGTTATTGCTAGGGTGGAGTCGTGGTGTGATGTAGTGTGAATATGTACTGGAAAAGGCGGTTCTCTCAAAGGTAATTGGTTATTAAGCGGGATCGTTGTGACCCCACCAATTACCTGGGAACCTTGAAATCCTGTCAGGAAAGACGAGCTATCTCTTTCCGGGGGTTTACTTTGTACTATTCTGATCTACTGGAAATTCACCAACTCACCGAGGCAATGTTGGAAGAAAGGGTACGAATATGGTAAAGTTTGACGTGACGTATGTTGACGGGACAATCAATTGTGACTTGTGGTGTGTTCAAGTCGGGGACGTTGATTTGGTCGGGTTACACAAGATTATAATGGTGGACTTATCGCTATACGTAGCGGTGTTACTAGCACGGCGGATACTGTTGCTAGTGGAGTGGTGCAGACACTAGGACCACGGAAAAGAAAATTGTCCGGGACAACGAGTCGATGCGGCGAGCGACTCTTAGTCAAACACTGGTGAAACTAACATTGTCTACTTGAGTGACGTGTTATAAGTGGCAGGTACGTTCTAATGGCATGAGACCGGGAGGTTGCCATGAGACAGGGCGTTGGTGTTAGCGAGTTCCAGTTTACACACGGGCATTGCTTTGGGCGTTAATGCAAGGTGTGTGTTATTCATGTCGACGGGCTGATGACTTCCGGAGGAGCCCAAAGGGGAAGTTGCCACCATACTATCAGCAGGGTTATGTTCGACATGGGCCGAAAAGGAAATTCTCGGAATTGGTTTATTCTGAGTGGTTGTGCTTTATGGTGGAGCATGATACTTATGAGATGAAGTATGACTGCGTTGCAGTGGTAGCGAAAGCTATGAAGATCTTCTAAGGCGAAGTGGGCGTGCGATCGTCCATGGGCCAGAGTGAAGATGATTTTGAAGATCTGATAAGTCACTAATCAAATCTTCAAAGTGGAGAATGTTGGCGGTGGAGACAAGCTCCATGTGGTGGGACCACCAATATAATTTATTGGTAGGTGCAATGTGTAAATTGGGAGGAAACATATGAATCCATCTACTCAATTTATGGCAACGCGCTTATGGCTTGTGAAAGCAGCCTATAAATAGCAGGGTTCTGCTATTGGAAAGATATCCCATTCAGAGCTTCTTTCTGTATTCTC
This sequence comes from Linaria vulgaris, assembly GCA_948329865.1. NCBI lineage: Eukaryota > Viridiplantae > Streptophyta > Magnoliopsida > Lamiales > Plantaginaceae > Linaria > Linaria vulgaris. The sequence continues at coordinate 1,064,774 of OX415252.1, forward strand.
TAATTATACAATGTAGTATGTTATATACTTGTGGGGTGTAAATTAGGGAGCGGTGAAAGTGAATAAGCTCTGTGGGGGTCGTTCGGGTTGAGTGAAAATTATGTAGCTGTACAAATTTTCTACATAGTGGATTTTACTCGGGTCCCCGTGGTTTTTTCTCCGGTTTTGGAGTTTCCACGTTAAATCTTTGTGTTGTTACTATCGTCAATGTTTTATTCGTGTTGCTTCGTAATTACCTCATGGGCAAATCCTGGAGGCGGTATTTGAGGCGGTTCAAATACCCAACAGAATGTGTGCTTTATTTGCCTCTTGTTATTTTGTATTAGCTTATGTGTGCCTCTAGCGTATCGTGTAGTTGTCGTAAGTATCGGGAGTGACGTACATCCGTAGTCAGCTTTTCTTTTATCTTTTATTTTATTTCAGTTTGTGTCGATCGAGATGGTGAATTCAGAGTCTTCGTCTGGAGTGAGTCTAGCAGCGCCTCAAGCTCTGATTTTGTTAATTCAGTAGTGGGTCCTGGAGGTGGTCGTGCAGGTTCAAACTTGGTCGAAGGAGATGGTTATGAGGCCATTGATATAGAGGCGGTTGATTTTGCGAAGGATGATGATCAACCCGCGCCGCAGGCTAGGGTGGATGATTCGCCCCCACCCCTGTAGAGGACAATCGCGCTTACAATGAACCAGACGAAGAAAATGAGGTCATTGATAGGGACTTCCATGACTATGAAGAAGTGTCGGGGATGGCGTACACTGCTTATGTGTCGCTTCTACAGCATAATCGCCCATTCATACGCGAAACGCATAACATAGGGACTAACTATAAGTTAGTGATTCCTGGACTGGACCAGCGTGTGCACACTACTCCTCCCGGTCACCTCACTGTCTTCGTCGGTCAATTGGCTAACGGGTTACGGTTTGGCGTACCCGTCGATGTCAGGCATATCTTAATGTCTACCGGATTGGTACAAAGCCAGTTGACGCCGAATTCCATCGGGCATATTGTTAACTTTATCATCGTCGTGAAAACCTTAGGCGAACCGTGCGGGCCCAATGACTTTTGGGCGTTGTTTGAGGTGTGCAAAAAGGGAAAAGGGTTCTATCATATAAAGGCAGTGAGGCATCACAAATTTTTGAGAGGCGAATTCTCAAGGTACGAGAAGGATTGGAAAAAGAGGTATTTTTATATCAAGAAAAGTTCCGCGGAGGAGTTTTCTGTATACCGTCGAGACTGGTGGATGTTCCAAAAATCACAATTCCACGTGGGGTAGGGTTGCCCAGGTGGGGTGATCAATTTAGGGCGAACCTCATTCATAACCACCAGTTTAATTTAAGAAAGTGTAACATCCCTAAATTTTCCTAGTACATATATATAAGTATCATATAGATACTTCGTAAAGAAAAAAATTATTATTTGGTTAATTGGCTTTTAGCCCTTCATCTTTTAAAAATCAATATTTGGCCCCAAATATTTTAAAATATTGATTTAATCCTTTTAATTTAAATTTAGATATAATAATAAACACAAAATTATTATTAAAATCAGATTTTACTTCACTAGGACCCCAAGAAGTAATGGTGGAGACCTGAAGGACCACAATAGGCCCAAACATTAAAAGAATTGAGGAAAAATATTCATAATAATAACTTTATATAATTTATAATAAGATATATTTGAAAAAATTAATGTTACATCAAAGTTGGCTGAAAATTCTGGAAAAAGTACAGTAATTAGTTGAATATAATAATCTAAATAGTCGATAATTTAATTACCTCAATCATGTAAGTTTGCCTATAAATACAAGCCATTTCTTTGTAAAAATTCCACACCAAAACCCCCTATGAGTTTGCATATGATTCCTTCACCAAAGTTCTCCTAATTTTCGTTCTCTACTCATATAATGTTTTTCCAGAAGTTCCTAAACTCAAAAATTGTGAGAAAAAACTCAAATTTCAATTTTACCCAAAAATTCCAGTTTTACCCATGAACTTGAAAAATATAGAAAAAAATACCAAGACTTAATATTTTGTAAAATTGCTCTTTACACATCATCCTAAGTGTGTTTAGTACGAAATCCCTCAAAAATATTTAGAATTGCAATTGATTAGAAGGGTCGATTAAAGGTAAATTTAAACTTGCTGCAATTTTCAGCCCTAAATAGCATATATCTTTTGATTCTTCAGATTAATCTATGCATAATGATCTAATTTCAAAATTGATCATATGTATAGTTAATAAAGTCATGAAGATATGTTAAACCCCATTTATTATAAGTTTTAGTCAAGTATATGTATTAATTATGATTTTTCTTTTAATTACATGTTGTAGGAAATATATTCATACTTAATTTCTCCTTAATTCCAAATCAAAGTGTGAAACTGTGTTATGATCTAAGTTATAACATGATTATATAACCTTGTTTCTAAATTATGATCTTAAATTAATTCTACGAAATTATATTTTGGTGACTCCTTATATATGTAATAATATGTATTGTTAATAAGTAGTAAGCCTACAAAATTTATAAATTATTAGATATGAGTCTCATGTTAAAATAAAGAGTTTATAACTAATAATTAACCTTAAAATAAAATAAGTATGCCTAAATAGTTCATACATTGATTTTATTAAGAAACTAATAAATACATTGATTTTATTAAGAAACTAATAACCTTACGGTGAAATCGCGAGAACCGAGTTAAAATGTGATTATTTGTCATATTTCTATTTTTGACTTGGTTGTAGTCAAAGATAAGAAGGACATATGAGAAAAACAATAACAAAATATAAAAGTTAATTATTGTTTTTAACTTATTAACGCGTTTAAATTTATTTAGGAGACGCAGCAGAATTTTCCGAACACGAAGTTACTATCGCAGGTGAGATTATAATACTTGTAAGCCCTGTTTGGTACCCGGCCTAAGGAACTTGGACTGAGTACTTGTGATTCTTGGTTCTAAATGGAGAACAACTTATTCTTTCAACAAAATCGTTTTCTTTTATGATCTCATTTCGTAAGCTAATCCTTTTACTTACTGTTAAAATATTTTTGGACCATGAATACTTAATCCTTTTTTCATAATTACAAGAATTTCTCCAATATGATAATCTACATGTTGGTTCTTGAAATGTGCAACGAGCAACGAACTATATTCCGGACATGTAGCTCAAAAGCAACAGACATTATCTGGGTTACTAGCTTATTGTTTATCTGTTATACCCATTTGGATGTCTTTGGGAAGTTGGTCCCAGGGATTGAGACGGTTTACTGCTAGGCAGCAAGGATTGTCGATTTAAGTAAATTCGCTCGATACCCATTTATCTAGGCGCCGCTTGCAGTCAGGAGTTGGCTGTAACCGTGTGCTAGGTTGACATGTACTCGAGCATGTCTCTTGATCTATTTGTGAGGCCGCTCCTCGTTGGGAGGTAAAAGGTAGTATATTGGATGAAATAAGGTTGAATATGTTATATGAAATGCACGAGTTCATTATCTTATTGTTCGTTTGTTATTCTTTACCTCTGAGTTCTAATGTTTTCTTTTAATACCATATCAAATTTCATATATTTGTTACATCTAGTATTGTTACTAAAAATCTCACTAAGTTACCAATGACTTACATCTCTTGTCATTTTCCCTGCCAATTCCTCAGAATAAGCAAGGCTTAGCAAGGAGGGTGGATTGAACAACTTTGGACATGTGAGATTTTAAATAAATCAAAAGTGTGTGACGAAAAACCCAATAATTGTGTGTTTTATTACGTATTCGGCGGTTTGAGTTTTGTGTGGATTGTAATAATAAACTCTATAAATCTTGAAAGCTTCCGCTGTAGTAAATAAGTTTGTATTTGGCTTTATTATGGTTTCATTTTAGTGAGTTGCTCTGAGGTAGCGTTAAGGTTCGAATTGAAAATCTACAAATCCTATTCGGGGACCTAAACGAGACTTTAGAGTTTTGGACCTCACATAAAGCTTGTTGAGAACCATGTTTTATCACTTGCGAGGTTGTCCTCGGTTTTGTTTACGGGGAAATTTACTCTCGGTATATATTTACGTGTTCGCAATTGCTAGTGCCTTTTTGTTTTAATTTCGATTTGTTACTAACGTTCGGTTTTCTCAATTTCAGGAGACTTCGTCATGAACCGCCACGCTCGTATGCGTCAGGTGTTGGTTGCAGATGCTGAGGGTTCATGAACAACAATTCATATTCATGTGCCTCCTCCCAAAAAGAGGAAAGCTAAGGCAAAGAAACCAACAGGTGACGCTGCTGCATCCGCCCGTGTCGACGGATCATGATCCCTTCGAGGATCTCCTTGGCGAGGGTCACAACAACTCGTCTCTTCTAATTGAGTTTAGTCAGGTGGAAGGGTTTGACGGACCGGCCACCGATGATGTGGAGGCAGCGGAACAAACAGAAGTTGTCGCACCGGCTAAAAGAAGAAGAGCACCCCTAAACTCGTTCTCAAACTGGAGGTATTATCCTCCGTGTGCCGCGTACCCCTGGTCCTTTACTCGATGGTGGTTCCATTCCCCCTATTGGGGTGAGTGCTAAGGCTGAAACTAGCCAAGGTCTGCGGGCCCGATTATCAACATTCCGAGAAGGAGGCCATCAATGCCTTGAAGGTGGTCCTTCCTAACCTTATAGTGGCTTTTCCAGCGTCTGTCGAGGAAAGGGAGAAGGTGGAGCGCCACGCACTCCATATGATGAGCGCGGTAACTAGACTTTTCAGTCCAATATCTTTTGCGATTTATGCTTAATTGTTTAACTTTTGTTGTTTCTTTTCCAGACTGGAGGGGTCGTAGACGCGATGATTGAGGGGTTAAAGCGGGCCCATATGGAGATGATGAGCAGGCTTGAATGCCTGCGGGCGAAATTTCGGGACAGTGATCTTGATACACTGAGGGCTGCGGTGGCAGAGAAAGAGAAGGCCTTGCAGCAAGCGAGGGATTATGCTCTTCGGGCTAGCGGAGATAGGGAAGCCGTGAAACTCGCGTAAGAGACCATTGAGCGGCTCGAGGTGCATGTAGATAACATGCAGAACAGTAAGACTGCACTAGAAAAGTGAGTCGCAGAGCTCGAGAAGGAGCTCGCCGCTGAGAAGAGAGAGCTGCCGAGGCCAAAGAGGTCGGATACGCCCGCGGCTTGAGCCAGGTACTTTGCATGTTTTGCTCTTCTCTTATTAAATATAGTTTGATATTCTTCCTTGTTAATCTTGTCTTGTTGTTTAAGTAGGTTCCTACCGTGCAACAACGGGTGGAGGATGCCAATGAGATTCTTCGAAGCAATACCTTTCAAGAGATCAGTGCCCGACGAGGGGCCCGAGATGCGAGGAAAGCTCAAGTTCTTAAAGTGCAGCAAATTCATAGTACTTGCTATCTGCACGGTGGGTTCAATCCGCAGTGGTTGGATTTGTCGTTGGGTCCTAATCGGGAACCTCTGCCGTTGGCTGTTGAGGATGTGCTTGCCGTTGCACACGAGTTTGCCAGCCTACTTGAAAGTGAAAACCTTTTTTATCGAGGAAAGTCACCGCCTCCGCCAATACCTGCCACCTATCCTTTCTCAGAGAATGAGGATGTTGTCGAAGGCTAAAGGCCTCGATTTATATTTCTGCTTTTAAGAACAATTCATTTTATTTGGTTTGGCGCTGTGTCGCCTTTTTGTTTTGAACAATTTAAATGCTTTGAACTCCTTTTCCAAATATCTATTGCTTAATTTTCACGTTCGTCCTAATCGCTTAATATATTGCATTTCTTGCTTGTCTTCTCTTTCAAATGCGAGTTCCACAATTTACTTCTTATTTTGACAATTTCAATGTCGTATTATGCTATTGAGTTGCTTTTGCATTTGTCTTAATGCTTTTTTCACTATTTAGAGGCTTTTTATTGCGATTGCCTTATTATTGGCTACGCGCTTTTTTGCCTTGTTGCAAGATTACTCGCATAATGTCTTTTTCCTTTCTTCTGATCTGCAATGGAATTTTTTGATTAGCACTTGCCATTTCAGGCGAAGTGTCCATCCCTCTTCTATGTTCTGTCGGGATTTGTGGTTAGCACTTGTTGTTTACAGGCAGGGTGTAACTCCTTATCCTTCATCGTCGCGGGATTTTCAGTTAGCACTTGTCGTTTTAGACAGAATGACCGTCCCTTTTCTTCGTCTTAGAGGGTTTTTCGGTTAGCACTTGTCATTTTAGACATAGTGTCCATCCCCTTTTCTTCGTTTTTTAGGGATTCTCGGTTATCACTTGTCATTTTAGACACAATGTACATCCCTTCTTTTTGTATATGCGGCTTCCCTTTTAGTCCTGCAATATGTCAGTGTTATGCGTTTAACCTTGCAACACGGGATTCCGCATTTTCTACTTTTGTTAAAACAATATTTCAATCATCCAAATCAAAAGTATCGCGCGTGGAGATAGAGTCATAATAGAAATAGGTCAGACCTCGGCTTAGAGCTAAGTTGCCTATGCTTACCTAGGTGTCCTCAGGACTAAAGTCTTTAGTGTTCCGGCTTTAGGTTTATACATGATTGCCCCCATGTGATCATTACAACACAGGGGAAGAATAGAAGATTGTTCAAAATGTGCAGAAAACTAAGACTTGTAAAATCGAGAAAAGAGTGATTCAATCAATATGTTTCATCTGCATGGGACCTAGTGCGTTCAATGCTTCCTGCTCCTTGTGCGGCGGAAACCTAAGTGATGCCACATAGCATAGCCAACTGTCCATGTGATCTGCTATAACTTCACCCGTTCCTGCAGGGGTAAGGAATTTAACCCTTTGATGATAGGTTGATGGCATTGCTCAGAAAGTATTCAGTGCTGGCCTTCCCGAAATTGTGTTGTATGGGAAAGGTAGATCAATAACGGCGTAATCTGCTAGCAGTGTCTTTCTTTGGGGCGCAGTTCCCAGTAAAGTTGGGAGGGACACCATGCCGCGAGGCACTACTTTTGGTCTGCCAAAACCATGCAACGAGGTTCTGACCGGCTCCAACCTTTCGTCTTCCAAATCCATTTTCTCCCATGTTGATTTCATGAAAACGTTGACAGAACTACCATTATCCACGAGCACTTTCATCACGCCAAAGTTAGTTATGTCCACCGTTATCACTAATGAGCAGTTCAATTTTCCTGCATGAATGGCTTGAGCCCTTATCTTGCGCACATCTGCCGTTGAGAAGGTGATCTCCTCAAGCGGCATCTCTTCTATCCTCAAGAGATCCACAAAATCGACAAAACAGTTCGCATTGATGTCCATTGTGATCTTTTTTCTGCCCTTAGCGAAATCCGCACCAACCGGACCTTCTGAAATCATGTGTATTATCCCTTTCCTGACGTTGCTGTCTGCCCATTGGGGATAATCCAACACATGCGGTCTGTCGATCATCTTTTGCTTTTCTTTTCTTGGAGAGAGAGACCTATCTCTGTCCGTTTTTCCCTTCTGCCCCTTCAAGTTCTTGACAAACTCCACGAGTTTGCCATCCTTTATCAAGCTTTCAATCTCGTCCTTGAGGTCTTTGTAGTCCTCGGTCTCATGCCCATTCTTCTTGTGATATTTGCTGTAATGGGTCGATAACCTCGTTGCCTTGGAATCTCTCATTTGTCTTGGCTCTTTCAGCTAACCTTTCCTTTTTGCGGTCCCAAACACTGTCATGATGTTAGCATTCAAGGGCGTATATCGCTTTGGCGACATGTTCTTGTACCTGTTACTTATATTCTTATTGTGGTTTTGTTCCTCTCTTCCTCTTTCCTTTTCCTTTGAGGCCACAACAACTACTGATTTGGTGGCCATCATTTCTTCAAGACGCACCACTCCCTGTGAGAGCTTGTTTATTTCTTCAATTATTTTCGGCTGCACCCTAAACAGATCCTCGTTGAATGATACATTCTTGGTTGCACGAAAAATTATGTTCGTCACCATTTCCCCTTTGGGGCTATCTATCTTGAGCAACTACGCATTGAAGCGGCTCATGAAGTATTTCAGGGTTTTCTCTCTCCTTGCACGATAGAGTAAAGGTGCCAGCGGTCCCCCACCGCTCTGGATTGGCTGGAGAACTGGTTTTCGAACATCTTTCTCAGTTTCTTGTAACTGGTAATGGAGCCTAGAGTAATTCTAGTGAACCAATCTAGCACCACTCCAAGCAATGTGGTGGCAAAAATTCGAGCATGCACATTCTCTTTGAATCCGTATAAGTTTAGAGTCGTATCCAATTGGAACAGATGATCATGCGAATCCATTTTTCCTTCATAAGTCTTGAGCACTGGGAATTTTTCGCCGTGCCTCAAGATCTCCACCTCTATTTCATCACGAACAGGGGTCTCCTACGAGCTCTTACCAAATGTTCCATTATGTTCTCTATTTATGTTTTCTCTCTCCCAAGTCTCTCCAACTTCCTTGTCACTCCATCTTGTTCCCTTCTGGAATCATTACCTCGACTCCCCTCACGTCTACTTATGTCCTTTTTCGACTTTCTTCACGTCCCCTCGAATCGTGGTGCCTTTTTGACCGCACCTCGACCGAGCTTGATCTCTCCATGCGTTCGTCTGCCTGAGCTTTGCCTCTGTTGTAGACATCTGGTCCATTGGCGACAGATCGATGTTCCCACACTCATTCTCCACGAACCTCGGGTGAGGGCGTTTGCACTTGCGGTGCGGGCAGTACCTCAGCCACTGCTGACCGGATAATTGCTAAGATTTCATATATAAGGGCACTGGCAGCATGTGCTTGTCGACCTCCTTTCCCGAGATCGGGCAGTTCCTGTCGTGGTGACGTTGGCACTGCCTCGGGTAACAATGATAGTTCTCCGGTTCTCGGAGCCAGCGGGATAACGGTCGCGCATTCCAGATTGGGATTACTGCTTTTTGCTGCTCTACTCTGCGATCTTCTTCTTATAGTTGTCATGCCTAATAAACTGGGAAATAATGGTGTTCCCACATACGGCACCAATATTTTGGTCTTATTTCGTTCGGGTCTGATTGTCAAGTATTATGCTCCAACTATACTAGACAAATTGTGATGGTTATTTCTTTAATTTACTTTTCTGTCTTGAGATCGTGATTATCCACATGGTCATGTTGTCTAACCTAATCAAACTATGGTCAATATGTATCGAAGACATAACAATTCAAAGTGGATTGTTCAAGTGTTTATTCTATTACCATTGACATTTGAAAGCCAATTCTTAATTCATGATTAAAATCTGATTCGATCTACAAGAATCGTTGTATTATCCATTGAGATGTATTGAATTAGGCTAGAATATTAAACGATTGGTTTAATTAATTCATTTACTAAAAATAGATACACATCTCGTAGTCAACATCGAAATATATACATCTAGTACCCGCCGTCTCCTTCCGTAGCTCTCGAGGAATTCCGGTGAGTCTTCCTTCTCTGTTTTGTTAATGGTGTTTTGCTAACTATAAAAAAGGGTGTTTTGCTTTTTCTTTTTCCTTTTCCCTTCCTTTTTGAACAATTTTTTTTTTCTATTTAAAATGTTTTTATCTGAAAAATCAGGGTAAAAATGTAATTTGACATCCAAAAACTCATGCCCACTCTCAAATCCCGCGCGTGTCTTGCACCTATGGCTCTTAGGGGGTTTTGTCTTTGATCAAATAACACATGGAGTTTTTTGCTATTAAAAATAACACATGGAGATTTTTGCTAATTAAAAATAATACAGGTAAGTTTTTACATTTTACTTAATCCAATATGCTTAGCTTACACATTAGCTACCAACGAAAGACGACTTTTAGTCACTATTCTTATATTCATGATACACGTATGATTCTATGAATAGTTTTTCATAGTTTGATAATGATTAATTGATTACTAATATGCATGAAAAAGTAACAACATTTCATACTAAACATGCACCAAGCTAAAATTAAAGAAAAGCATATTTTGTACAATAAAAAGTAAACTCGATAAAGGACTGTAAAATAAATTGTCAAAATTCCAACTGTGTTAAAACAAATGTTATAAATTATAATCAAAATAATAGAATATAGATAACATGAAAGATACTTTTCCAATGACAGTTTGATGGCATAACGTGGCATCTTACGAAGAGTGCCAAATTAAAATTAACCGTAAAATAATAACGACATTATATTTTCTTTTATCAACTTTACTAACTATTCCTAGTTTTGGTTACTACATTGAATATTGCAAACCCTGGGATTTTTTTCTTGGTTACACTAAATCTAAAATGTTAGCTTATAAGCAATTATATAACGATGTGGCATGTACGTTAATTATTGTTGGTTACGTGCTGCACATATACATGTGAATTTATAAATATAAGCATACACATAAACGTATGATGATTTTCCAGAGCACGTAAATCATAACATATAACATATATTGCATAAAGGAAATTAAAATACGACAATAAAATAAATTCGACCTCTCAGCAACTGTAGGAAAATCTTTGGAGTGGATTAGACGAGTCAGAAAATTCCGTCGAAGCATCGGACGAGTTGGAAGTTTAACCTCCTCCCCTTAAGATCAATTTTCCCGGCTACCCTTAAAGCCCTTAGTGGGAAACGACCTCCCAAGGTACAACGTTCTCACACAATAAGGTAGTAAGTGAAGGACAATACTACCTTCTCAAATTGGACACTCAAAGTATTTTGCAGAACTCTTAGAATCGAAAATGCTATGTATTTTGTATGCAAAGAAATATGTTGATGAAAGATGGTTTTTTCCTTCTGCAGAATACCACCTTTTATAGGAGAGAAACCATGTAACAACCACTACACCATTAAGGGGAGGAATTAATTCAGTCAAATGAATTAATAGGCCATTGAGTGTGATTTTAATTTCAAATATTTAAATAAAGTTTAAATATTTATCTTGAATTTATTTAATAAATAAATAAATCCACTACATTTTCTCACAACATATATTAAGATATACATGTAAAAATGTAGCATTCTTTTAGCTTCTCAATAAGCCAATGTAATTCACACTCTTAAATTATTTGGACTCAACTCCAAATTTTTAATTCCATTTTTGTCTCAATACAAAATTAGGAATTTCTCCAACAATCCCCCACATGAATGTAATTGGCTGAAATGCACGTGAGCCTAGCAATGCTATATGCAATTCGAGAGTTCTGCCGGAACTTGTTGCATCAAGATAGGTGGTTTTGGGCCTTGAGTGAAACACCATCGGATATACTTGCCAACCAGTGGACGTGATGCCTTGAACTGTTCGGCGTTTTGTGTATACCAAGACAATGGTACTCACACAACTCATTCCAATACCATATTGGTCATCGTTGTTGTCCGCTTCGACCCTGGACTGCTTTGGCAAATTTCATCGAATGCTTTAGAGATTTAGCCCTTTAACTAAGCTCATAGAAGCGGCCCCTTCACATTCGACATAGGTGATCTCTTATTAAGGGTATCCTGCAATACCCCGCTTGTATTCAGAAGACATAAGGATTATTAGAACCTCAAGTTCTCCTTAACCTGTACGAGTCCATCACTCTTTCATCCTAGAAATGGGTTGGGAACTCAATTTCCCGAGTGCTTTGTTCGACTCTCCCCACAATTCGGTTGTCCCTTTGAACCTGCAATTTGGGGTTTACAATTCAGGTAGGGTTGCCATCATGGGGTGATGTCTTTTGGAGGGCTCAATTCCCATTTCCCTCGATGAATTTGCTACTTAGTCTCTCATTAGACTTTTCGTCAATCACCTCCAATATTTTCTTTAAACTCTTAAAGTCTTTGGAAAATATTATGATTAATTTTCTAACTTAAAAGTTTAGAATAATCTTAACCAACACTTTCTTCTTCTAGCCCCCACATTTCTTTTCTTTTCCTCATGAAAAAAATGTCTCTAGCCTCAAAGAAAATAGAATTTATTTGATTTGCGTTCATAGCGTCTTATTTCAAATAAATTTGAATATTTAATCTATTTAGTAAAATAAATAGTATTAAATCTCACTTGCTTCTCACTAAGCAATTTAATTTACACACTTATATTAGGACTCAATTCCATATACTTCAAAAAATTATATATATAAATATAATAAAATACAAGTCTCACTCTTACAAGTCTCACACTTGTGTTATTCTCAACACATATATATATTGTGACGCTCCGTAATTTAAAATAAACAAAACTCGTAGTAACTCCAATAAGATTAACTAGACCAATGTCAATAATATAAATCGCGCACAACACTAACAAGATTCAACATTAATCAATCCAAAAAAAACTAATAAAGGGAGCAACTGAGCTAGAATGCTTTTACAGTTTCATGTTTTAAAACCCAAACATACTAGACTATCAAAAGGAAATAACGTAAGGTGACAGCCGCCCTACTCCTTTAGGTACTCGTCCTCTGTTGGTTCGAACCTAAGTTGAGGAAGAAAGAGAGAAATAATACATGCGTGAGATAAAAATCTCAGTGGTGTTCGTGTTGGTGTGAAAGTGAATGTCATGCACTTTTATTTAAAAAAAAAAAAAGCAAATGCAAAAAGGCAAGTAAGGCACATCGGTCAATTAATCAATTCAGCCAGTCACACAGTGTCATATCAATAAGAGTTTTCAAATTATGCTCATCAATATCTGATATAAAATAACATACTAATCAGTCAATTTCACATGCACATAGTACATGCTTGTCAATCACAGAAATACTCATGATCATCAATCACCACATGTATAAAATATATACATGCTCAGAATACCACATGCAGAGAGCGCATGCTCGAAATACCACACGCATAAATGCATGCTCAGAAAACCACATGCAGAGTTGCATGCTCAGAATACCACATGTATAGATATACATGCTCGGAATACCACACGCAAAGATTGCATGCTCAGAAATCATTCCACATGCAAAGAATGCATGCTCGTCAATTCCACATGTAAAACTACATGCTCGTCATTCAATTCCACGTGCCAACAAAATACAAGCTCATCATTCAGTACACGTACACAAATCACAATTCAAGTAATCACGTAATAGCTCAAATACCCTGTCAGCAATACACATCGTCAAACAATAGCACAAGTAAGCAGGTAACAAGTACCAATAATCAAGTAACCGTTCCACCACGCAATTTACCAACATACTATGAACACATTCAACTCAGTATCTGCAATCATTTTTGAACACTGATTTTAACAACACGATTCAATTGGTCAAAATATGTATAGATATACATATATTTACTACTAAAATACACATAGCACGTACTTTCTTCCCGTAAAATAATATGGTTTTGGGAACACGCACCTGGTATGAACTGCAAGAGTGATAGCTGCTCACTCGCGCCTACTCGGAACTGCCTAGGATTTATAAATATAACGTCAAGAGGCATTCAATTAAGTTCTAGTCTTAATCTTACTAACTATTGTTACAACTATAATCTTACTCTACGTATGTATTCATCTGAATACCCAAATCCCCAATTATACGAGTGACAGTCATTTGAGTCTTCCATGCAGTAATTCAATATAGCACTACTTGTATATTTACGTTTCAAATATAGGTTCTCAGTTCCAGTATCCACTGAGTTCTAAGAATACTTACCTGTAAGGAAAATTAATTTACTTCTAATAATAATCATGTTTACTCCTAATAATAACTTACTGTACTAACTAATAGAATGATATAATAATAATCTGTTAGCATGCACAATACGTTATGTAGTAAAGATCTTGGTTTCTTATGAATTATACTTGTGACCTCATATCCAGTTACATGATAATGAACCGTGGCCCACCTATTTTAAGACTTGATCAAATCTACATACTAGCTGACAATTTATTCCATGAATAAACACAAGATTAACAAGGCATAATGAAAGCGCCATTACCTAAAGCGGAGAAAGTAAGAAATTTGCGAGAAGGTATATTTGACTGCGCTAATGACCGACTAAGCCTTCAACCCTAAAATTTGAATAGTAATAATATAATAGGGTTTTAAAGTATTTGAATTGTAAGCGGATATGTGGTGCATCCTTGCACGTTTCTTTCATATAATTATATTGCCTTTATTTAAACAATCTGCTATATTATTATATTTATGCATTTAGATATAAACGTATATATATAAGTAAGCAAATACCAATAATTATAATTTTACTATTTTAATTATGCAAGGCTGAGATATAATGATAAAACAAATCCTATTAATTCATGCTAAAATTTTGGGGCGTTACAATCTACCCCCCTTAAAAGAATTTGGTCCCCAAATTCCCATTCACTCTAGATTAAAACTTAGGATCGTGGTATTCATATATATGAGGAATAAGAAGAGTACCTTCGATAGTCATATTCGGGTTTGGTTGTTCATCGCCTCCCAAAGCATACACTCTCGCCTGCACTTTTGATTTGTCACCATTTTCTTGATTACTGCTTTTATAAATTTGATTTCCTGGTTGGACTCTCTTTCTGGGACACCCTTTTCTCAAGTGTTGGTCACTACCACACACCAGGCATCGGCCACTCTTTAACCAACATCGAGTCTCATCATGAGTGGCTTTCCCACAGAACGCACATCTCCGACCATGTTGGCTAACATCACCCTGCACTGCAGGGTGATTAGTCCTATTTGGAGAATTAGGCATGTATTGCTGTAAAGGTTTTGGCACCAGAACTTGATTCTCCACCTCTTGTATGTTATTCTGAGTTGTACGAGCCTTCTTCTCCGGTGGGCAGATAGTGTCTAACTCTGCAAGTCCAACCTCCATCTTCCAAGCTTTTTCCACAGCAATAGAATAGTTTGGGATGTCCACTGCTAAGAGTTCTCTCTGAATACTTGGGCGAAGTCCCTTCACAAACTTTCGAACGAGTCTCTCTTCATCAGAATGCATATATGGCACGTACTTGACAAGTCTAGTAAACTCTGCATCGTATTGTGCAACGCTGAGGTTCTTTTGTAGTAGTTGATTAAATTCATCCTCCCGACGTTCACGAACAATCCGCGGTATGTACTTGTCATTAAATTCTCTCGAGAAATTCTCCCAAGTCCTCGCGGTGGCGCGTCGTACCCATTTAATTTCAATCGAGTTCCACCAGTGTCGGGCTGCTCCATCCAATAGAAAGGTCGTAAGTCTCACTTTCTGCTCGTCGTTGTAATCCAAAGCTCTGAAGATGTTCTCAATTCCCTCCAGCCACGATTCTGCAATCTGATCATCTGGCTCACCAAGGAAACGTTTTGGCTGAAAGCGTAGGAACCGCTCCAAAGTCTGGTCCGCAGGGGGTTCCTCCCCTCCCCCACCCTGGTTTTGCAATGTTTGGACCAATTGTTGTAATGCTGTGGCGAATTGGTTTGTTGCTTCATTTTCTGCCGGCTGTGCCTCACCAGGAGCTTGTGAGGGTGGCCCTTGTTGTTCTTCGTTCTCAACGTTATTGCTGCGCCGACGATGTGCCGTAAGTGGTACATTATCTTCTGAAGCTCGAGAACCGTTAGCCTGTCTTCTACTTCGGCGACGTCCGTTCTCCATTTGGGCGTATGGGGTCTATAACTTAGCGTAACGACTTCAACGTCGCCCGTCATTGGTGAATTCTCGATGCTCGTGGCATTGTTGTTAGTGCTCTCACTAGTTATATCTCTAAATAATTCACAAGTCTCGCACTTAGAGTTATTTAAAGTCTTTTATAGGGTATGCTTGCAATTTTATATATTTCCGCATATCTCAATTGCAATTATTTTCACTAATCACATAATCATGCTCAACATATAATCACATATTTAAATTGCATCTACTCAGAATATTAAATTTAAATATATAGCATGGATATATTACACATATTACTCAAATAATAATCTGCCGCACGAAGTCAAGTATAGAATAGCGCATACATTAATCAACAATTAATGTCTGACCCAGCGGATAGGACACAAAATGTTAAGCCAGAGGTCGTTGGTTCAAATACCATTCGAAATGTTTTTATATAATTAAAACTCTCAGCAGATTTAAAGCTCAAATTAATACCTAACTGCACATTTAATTCACCAAATTAACATGGCTCAAACGGTCAGAACCCTCATTAAATCACAGAGGAGATAGCAGGTTCGAATCCCACATATAACAGTTTTGATAATTAACATGATCAATAGTAAACCAACATCAAATTTTTAGCATGTATTAAAATAGGTAACGGTATGATTAATACACAAGAATCATAACGTACAAATGGTAAAGACTGCAGCTGGCATAGCTAGGGTCTCGGGTTCGAATCCATATTACGCTTAAACATTTTTCAATTGATTCGCAGAGTAATAACATAGAATAAATATATAACGGAGCAATTAATCTCAAGAATTAAAACAGCAGCTCAAAGGAAAACCAATTATGCATCGAAAGAGAGATTCAATGATCGAGTCCTGAACTTAACAGGTACGTAATTATGTAAATAATTTTTGAAACCTTCTGATTTATTTATTCTTTCAACATTCCAGTAGCTTTGCTTCAGGGAATAAGCCGTACATAAGCTTGCAAAACTAAAATAATAGCACAACAACAGCACAAAACTAATTCAGCAAAACAAACTACTTAGAATTTTCTGGAAATTAAACTCAAGCGAATAAAATACTCCAAAAAAAATTATACTCTCACAACAATTTAAAAGGTACTGGAGAAATTAACATCAATTGATAGACATGCTCTTTAGGCAAAAAGCAAACCATATTATCAAAACAGAACAAGTTCTGGAAATTAAACCACCTATACGTGCAACACATATTACGGATAAATATTGATCTTAAGATTGTTGGTTACGAGCTGCACATATACATGTGAATTTATAAATATAAGCATACACATAAACGTATGATGATTTTCCAGAGCACGTAAATCATAACATATAACATATATTGCATAAAGGAAATTAAAATACGACAATAAAATAAATTCGACCTCTCAGCAACTGTAGGAAAATCCTTGGAGTGGATTAGACGAGTCAGAAAATTCCTTCGAAGCATCGGACGAGTTGGAAGTTTAACCTCCTCCCCTTAAGATCAATTTTCCCGGCTACCCTTCAAGCCCTCAGTGGGAAACGGTCTCCCAAGGTACAACGTCCTCACACAATAAGGTAGTAAGTGAAGGACAATACTACCTTCTCAAATTGGACACTCAAAGTATTTTGCAGAACTCTTAGAATCGAAAATGCTATGTATTTTGTATGCAAAGAAATATGTTGATGAAAGATGGTTTTTCCCTTCTGCAGAAGGCCACTTTTTATAGGAGAGAAACCATGTAACAACCACTACACCATTAAGGGGAGGAATTAATTCAGTCAAATGAATTAATAGGCCATTGAGTGTGATTTTAATTTCAAATATTTAAATAAAGTTTAAATATTTATCTTGAATTTATTTAATAAATAAATAAATCCACGACATTTTCTCACAACATATATTAAGATATACATGTAAAAATGTAGCATTCTTTTAGCTTCTTAATAAGCCAATGTAATTCACACTCTTAAATTATTTGGACTCAATTCCAAAATTTTAATTCCATTTTTGTCTCAATACAAAATTAGGAATTTCTCCAACAATTATAAACGACAACTAACACTGGTAATTGCTTATAAACGTATATCAAATTTAATAAGTTCAAACGAACTTTTTTTTCCCTTCACGAATCCGCTTATCAGCGGCCGAAGCACCGTCTTTAACAAAAAAACAAAAAATATTGACGAAAATATTAGTTTTTCTCTTCATTATAGTTTTTGTAATATGACTGTAAATTTCGTGTGCACGACAAAATACAGAGATGTAAATATAAGAGTATAGTGTTGTGTGGATGGAGAACCAACTTTCTCAAAGAATCATAATTCTCATTAGTTAAAATTCTTCAAGTCCCATTCGTTTGTCAAACCTTTCGTCAGTTGGAGCTTCCAATTCACGAGACATTTTTCACATAGCTAGAACTAGTATAGAATCACAAACTCTGAAAATGCACTACAACAAAATATACAATTAAAAATACCAATATTCACAAATCATAATAAACAAGCTGCGCGCTAATATATCAAATTAAGATTTAATCACCTCAGTAGGCCACGTGGCACTGGCGCTAAAAAAACCCGGCATTTTATGTTTTGCCGCGAAACACCAGATAAAGCGCGCGAAAGGGCTGTTCGTTTCCCGGGTTAATTTCTCTCTCCTCCAACATATAAAATAAACCCCAACTTTCTCTCACTACAACCTCTCTCTCCTCTCCCTCTCTCTCTCTCTCTCACTCACACGCACCAACAATGGTGGTGCTCAGGAAGAGAACACAAGCTCAGAAGCCAAATTCTCCGCCCAAATCCGGATCCAAAAAGAGATCCAAATCGGAGCTGGAATCCGAATCCGGATCTGGATCTGACTCGGAAGAAGACTACAGCGACGCGTGCTGCGAGAGGTGCGGGTCGGGTCACCGCCCATCGGAGCTCCTTTTGTGCGACAAATGCGACCGCGGATTCCATTTGTTCTGTTTGAGGCCGATTCTCGTCGCCGTACCGAAAGGCAACTGGTTCTGTTCCTCTTGTTCCAATCAGAAGAATCTCACAAGTGAGCTTATTATTATTATTATTATTATTATTATTATTATTATTATTGATACTTATTTAACGTTTTATTCGTGTTGATGAAATTTTGTATTTAATAGTTGTTGAATTTTAGATTTGGATTGTGTCATTGTGATTTGTTGTTGAGTTGAGTAAATAATGGATTAAATGACGATATGTGTTGCGGCGATTGGAATTTGTTGGTGTTTAGACCGATTGCGGCTGTCGATTTTGAGCTTTAGGTCCTTCAATTGTGAAACCGCGGTTTAATAAAGGCTCGGGATCGATTGATAGTGGAATGTGTTATTGAGCATTGTGTTGTTTGACTCCAATTTGAGATCGTTGACATTTTATTACCGTTAGTTATCGTGGTGGAAATTCGGGATCGATTTGTATGTGCGAGTTATTGAATTTTTGATTGGGATAGGATTTGGTGTTTGAAATGATGAACTGAGTTGGATTAATAAATTAAATAAGGATATATGATGAGGCCATTTAAGTATGTAGGTGTTTAGCTCGATTACGGATATTGGTTCTGAGCTTTGGTCCTTCGATTATGTAGCCGCGGTTAATCACAGATTCGGATTATGTTGTTTGACTTCATTTGAGATTGCTATGAAGCTCGTGTTATCCGAATTGATTAGTAGCAGTGGGTTGAATATACGAGATTGACCAAACATACTCTTTGAATAAATCTGGTTATATTGTGGTTTGTATGTATGTTCATAATTCTGTATATGTCCATATTGGTTTTATTTGCTATATGATGTTTTGTTTGAAAAGCTGAATGAGTTGGATATAGTTAACATGACAGTATATATTAGTGCAATTTTGAAGTATGTTGGTGTTTAGCTCGACTAGAGCCATTGATTTTGAGCTTTGGTACTTCAATTATGAAACTGAGATCAAATTTGGATTCGAAATCAATTGATAGAGGATTGTATTATTGAGCATTGTATTGTTGGACTCCATTTAAGATTGTCCCGTTAAATGGTTATGGATCTAATCTATGAGCTTGATTGCTCTTATTTGCCATAATAAGGATTCTCAATTGGATGCTCTTGAGATGAATTTTCAATTATAATCTTTTCATACTCGTTCACATGAATTATGGAATTGAGTTTGGTTGATTGAATTACAGAATTCCCGCTGGTCCAGACGAAGATCGTGGATTTCTTCCGAATCCAAAGGTGTTCACAATCTTCTGAAAACATAAGTCCAGGTAAAAATCTTGTAATTTTTACTCACCTTGGTTAATTTTAATAATAACTAGATTTGTTCCTAATGTACATTTGTATTTTGATCCACTTTATTAGATAGTAAAAAGAGACGGAAGCGTGCTAGTGGATTAGCAGTGTCAAAGAAGAAGAAAAGGTTGTTGCCCTACAATCCAAGTGATGATCATGTTAGGAGATTGGAACAGATGGCTTCTCTAGCAACTGCATTAACAGCGACTGGAGCAGAGTTCAACAACAACCTAAGTTATGTTAAAGGCATGGCTCCAAGATCAGCAAACCGTGCGTCTCTTGAAAGAGACGGAATGCAGGTATTTTCAAATAAGCGACTCTAACTAACGTTGTTCAAATGTTATTATATGTCAAAGAATGAAGTTGGTCTTCAATTTGATGCAACCCTTTTTACTTACAAGGGGGAATAGATAGGTTCATAAACTATTACTTGGTTTTTTGCTGAAAAAATAATGATCTCACTTGTTACTAATTGTGGTACTGAACTCAAATTTATGATTTTTAATTTCAGTTTTTCTAGATATTTACTGCTTCTCTTTGTGGTACAGGTTATGTCGAAGGAGGACATTGAGACCTTGAATCTGTGCAAGAATATGATGGAAAGAGGAGAATGTCCGCCTCTTATGGTTGTTTCTGATCCACGAGAAGGGTAGGGCCCTATTTTCTCTTCCTCTCATTTTGTATTGAAGCACCAAACGAACCATGACTAATTTCAATTTTGGAATGTAACAGATTCACAGTAGAAGCAGACAGATACATACGAGATTTAACTATAATCACCGAGTACGTTGGAGATGTTGATTATCTGCGAAACCGGGAACATGATGATGGAGATAGCATGATGACTCTTCTTGCTGCAGCTAACCCCTCAGGCAGTCTCGTTATCTGTCCAGACAGGCGAAGTAACATCGCACGCTTCGTCAACGGCATAAACAACCACACACCGTATGTCTAATCCTACCATTTTACACCTCGTTTTAGAATGAACACCTAAATTTGCTGACTTTGTACTATGATTAAAATGCAGGGATGGTAAGAAGAAACAGAATGTGAAATGTGTGAGGTTTGATGTGAACGGCGAATCCCGCGTTTTGTTGATTGCCATCAGAGACATTAAGAAGGGAGAAAGGCTGTACTATGATTACAACGGATATGAAAATGAATACCCAACTGAGCACTTTGTCTGATCTCTTACAAACTAAGTAGCATATTTTGTAACTCAGTTATTGAGCTGTGTATTCACCAATCCTTTTTTGAGCCTAACTTAGATAAATTATGTTGTCACAGCAGCTAAAATTATTCAACACAAAGTTCACCTTGCCTGTACCCTGTGAAGGAATTTTTGTACAAACAGTTGCCAACATATTTATTAAAGTATCTAACTCTCAATTATTTTCCTGTAACAAAATAATTTGACTTCGTTGGTAACTATTGTCAAAAGGCTCATGCCTAATACAAATTCATGTTTTAATGTTTGAAATATAATTTAAATAAGTAAAGAAGGTGGATTGGCCTTTGACATAATAATATAATATATACACAAGCAAACTCAAAGGCTCACGAAAAGACAAGATTCAACCAGTCACATGTCCTAAACCCTTTTCTGTACTTACCCTGTAGAAACTCTAGCATCAACACGGATACCCGTCCCCCACATAATCCGGTCTTTCCTAGATCAGATCTTCCCTTCAAACACCTTGCTTTATTTATTGAAAAGTTTAGGCGGGGCTTTTTCTAAAGGCTAAAAAGGCACAACTCAGTCAGCTCGGCCGCTTTCCTATTTTCCTTTTCCGCCTATTAATAGAATAAGCAACAATACATACATACGCAACTATAGCGTTCTGGTTCTGGGTGAACCGATTAAGTCTCAACGACTAGATCAAGTGGATCTGCGACTGGTGGCTATGGATCAAGGCAAGGTGCTTCTTAGACTCGGTCAATCGGCTCAAATGCAACTACTGCTGCCACCTGTGCTCTAGCCAACTCTGTTGGTGGGTAATTGACTCAATCTTTATATGCAACAGATGGATCTCTTTCTGGCTCCCAAGTTACCAGGCCCATAGCATAACCACTAATAGGATGTCTCTTCGCTAAGTTTGAAAAGTCCAAAGAGCGCAGACTAGCGTTTCCCGATCGGAGAAAAGGATTTTCTTTGTTTCGAAGTACGAACTGCCCGAGAAAGGGGGGTGAGACTCGGATCTAGGATCAAAACACTCACATCCTCCGGGCTCTCATTCAAATTCAGTCAATTAGCTTCTACAGTGGCCCTTCCGGGTTTAGGATGTTACATAAATTACAGATATGTAATTCAGTAATTCCTTAATTTACTAGCTATGTTCCACGAATATAATATGGTTACGGTTCGAAAATCGAAACTATAGAAGTTTCAAATTATAATAATTGATGTCCATAATGTCACGCAAGGAAGGATGGAAACGGCCACCCTCGGGATGGGTTAAACTGAATGTGGATGGGAGCGTTCGGTCACATGAGAATGGAGGTTCAGCTGGAGGGGTTCTCCGGGATGATAAGGGCGCATGGCTATGGGGATTTGTCGCAAGAATTCCACACCCGACGGTGCTTGAAGCGGAACTTGAGGCGCTGCGAGTCGGACTTTCCCTCGCTTGGGAGAGACGCATGCTGCGTATCGAGGTTGAAACGGACTCGGAGGAGGTGCTCAATCTCATCAACGACAACTTGGTACGGGGACATGCTTATCAGGCGAAGATCGACGAATGTCGAGCACTCTTACATCGACCTTGGGACGTCGTTTTTAAATGGATTAATCGAGAGGCAAACTGTGTTGCGGACGCAATGGCAAAAGTCTCATGTGGTTTACAGGATGGCGTTAGTGTTCGCCTAACCCCTCCCCTTGATTTAGAGGCTCGTTTGAGAGCGGATAGTACTTAGATGCTTTTATGTTTTTCCTTGGTTAGCAAAAAAAAAAAAAAAACAAATGTTACTATTGAATGGGCTTCTATCATTGGGCTCCCCTGATTATGTAATTCAGTAATTCTTTAATTTACTAGGTATGTTGAACGAATACGAATATAATATGTTAACGGCTCGAATATCGAAACTATAGAAGATTAAAATTATAATGTCTGATGTCCATAACGTTACTATTTAATGGGCTTCTACCATTGGGCTCCCCTGATTTAAAATGGGCTAATATTACTATCTCATGGGCAGAAATTTGACACCGACTCCAGTTTGTTTTCATAAATCAGCCCAAAGGATAAAATTCATTTTATAAATAGTGACTATACTTCAAAAAAAATCATCGATATTCATTTTTCATTTATTATTTTTTCGGCCATAAAAACATTAAATGAAGTTGTCCCAATGTACTAGTAACTCTTTTTTCTCTACTTAATGTACCATAAAACAGGCCCCCTAGCAGGTGCCAGTCCACAAAGTCACTGTAACTTATGGTTATGGTCCAAACTCCAAACCAATTGTTAGGACCACCCTCGCACCCCCCCTCCCCCACCCTCTGTAAACATTTTTATATCCTAGGCTGTCCAAATTTAGTACCTACTACTTGCCATACCATTTTGAGTCATGATCTTTAGATGTTCCATTTAATTAGTGAGATGTGAGACTTCTTCCAGCGATCTTGATCGTGTATTGATGGGATGGATCGTCATCGAATCAATGGTCTTGATCGTAGTTGTGATTTGATCGCGACAGATGCAAAAAGTAATCTCGACCACTACTAGCCACAGTCAGGACTTCCAACGCGCGCACTCATATACTTGTTTGAGCCAATTCTCGATTTGTACGTGTCATTTGTCAGATATCTAATGAAATATTTTTTTCTTCTGCAAGGGTCATGCATGCTAATTTTTTCTGTATCGTTCCAGCGAAAAAAAAAACTTAATGTGTTGGATGGAGGTGCGGGGAATCGAACCCCGTGCCTCTCGCATGCGAAGCGAGCGCTCTACCATATGAGCTACACCCCCATATATTGTTTGGGAATTAATATACGTAAATTAGTAAATGCACACCCTCGTTATAAGCTAGAGCTATTGCCATAAATTTCAAGTTATTCAATTACATAGATAAAAAAAATGGTGGTCCAGCAGACCAGCACTGTATAGCGTTATGCTGGGAAATTTTGATGTACTTTGGTTTGGGGATTATAAGGATGTGATCCCAACTTGCCAGCAAGAAAGCTGACTGAAAGATTACCAAAAAACATAAAAAAAGAAAGCTGGGTGAAAGATTTTGAATCCCCACAAACTCACAATAAAAAAAAAAGGACATCGACTAGTTTTGCTCACTAGTCCCTTACTCTCTCACAAATAAATAAAAAAGAAAATAACTAGTTTTTTTACTAGCCAACACCAATGCTTTAAGAAACTCTTCTTCCTTGGAGCTCATCATACATGGTGCTTTTGATCTGGCTTCGAGCCGGCTTCCCGGAAATTAACACTTACGACATCCTACACTGGGGCGTACTTTGAGAGACGACGAGGCACGACTTTTATGCTCACGAGTGTTCGATAGTATAGTAGCATTACAATCTATAAACTTTTCTTGCAGATTTATCATACATTTTATTTTTAAATGAGATTGAGGTCGTTTGCCATGGAAAAAAACAAACAAAATAATTTGGTTAGTTTGTACGTAGCAATCATATTAATCCATCAATTTATTTCCTCATGCAAATAAAAAGAACAAAGGCCCACCACCTTATGTTCGCCCATATGACACCACCACTAGCTGTTCGTGAAGAAGTAGTCAAAAGATGTTTACATATAGTACCAAATTTATCCAATATATATATATATATATATATATATATATTATTAAATAAAAAAGAACACTGTTCAAATAAAATGTGAACATCTAATTAATCTACATTAACAAAATACATAACAATTTCTTAACCCACACTTTAAAATTCAACACGCGAAGTTCCTAGACACGTTGAGTGCATTCTAGCACGATAACACAATTGTACACCAACATAATAGAATGGTTACTTGGCATCATGCAAGATTGCAATGAAGCTACTTCGAGATGCTAACATGGCTCAGGTTCATCTTCGAGGCATGAAATTTCCATTGACGGATGTTAAAAGACACGTTTATTCTTTCATTACGTGCTTTGTGTACCAAAGTTTAGATTTCTTACTCGTTAGAGTTTTGGTCTAACTCATTCTAACTAATGATTCTTAGGCGGAGACAGAAGGGCAAGCTTGTGTCTTTTTTGAGTGTAATTTAATTTATGTTACGTATTATATATGGTAAATTATAACGATGTAATAATGTAAAGATATTCTTATTTCTAATGCGTGTAATAACTAATAAGTTGTATATATCTCGTATCCCTATGTTAATAGGTCAATCCAAAATTTTCATTGCGTAATTTGGAGGAAATATCGAACAGATCGTCGACCTTCAACTCATTTTCGATCCAATTCATTATATCGCAATCTAAATGTCTATTTTTTCCTGTAATATAAATTGATTTATTTGGTTCGAAAAAATAGCATTTCGTCCCTTTGTAGTTCGAAATATACTCGAAAAATCGAAAGCTAGTGAGTAAGCAATGTTATTCAAATAAGAAAGGGAGTTACTTGGTATATTTGATATATGTTAGAAATTTTATTATGAGGGTAGTATGTTATTCTCAAGATGTATTTCTTTCATGAATTGAACAAAACAGAGAAGGGGTTTTCCACACACATCAATTCCGACAAACGGTATATAGGGGACCAAAATATAAAGTAAGAGGTACAACCAACCATTTCTAGCTTGTGATGTTTGAAAAGATTGGTTGACTTTTTTCAGACGTTGATATAATTATCAAATAAGATTTTAAATACCAAAAATTCTGTTTTGATGAATAATTAAAATAATGAATTTGAGTAAAAGCAAAATTAGGCAAATATAATGAAACGTCTACTAATTAAAGTATTTTATATCAACAAAAGATAATTATGTCAGCAAGCTTATATATTTGCTATATTTACTTATTAATTTAGTCTTTGACAATGTTATGTATTTTTTGTCTTGAAGAGAATTTTATGTAAACATACGTATGTCCCTCATTTTCTTAGCAACCTCACTTAAATCTGCACGAAAAGACTGGAGGATGCCCTAAATCCCAAACTACTATGAATAGGTTTACTAGTTGTATTCAAATATGTGGCTTTGAAGACGTGGGTTTTGTAGGACACCCGTTTACATGGACTAACCGTAGATTTAGCTGTCATTTTATTTGTGAACATCTTGATCATTTTTTCGTTAACACTTCTTGGCTCACTGCTCATCCTACACCCTGGTTACTCACCTAGTCTCTCAAGCGTTTGATCATTCAACCATTCTCCTTACTAATTCTCCCAATTATAGAGAATGTTTGTTCTTGTATTATAAAAGGCTTGATTACAATTGTGTTGTTTGTCATCTATTTATACAAATACAAACTTAATGAGCAAGACTAGAAATATAAGAAAAAGACAAGTACAAGGAAAGTGACTCAAAGATTAGCTCGTATATTTGGAAGAGATATCCGATTGAGATATCGGATGATCTCGAATATGCCCCCTCAAAAGTGTCGTGCCATCGGCCAAGGCAATTTTATCTCGAAGAAGAAGGAAGCGAGCCCGCGGAAGAGCCTTTGTAAGAGCGTCGGCGAGTTGATCTCGTGTGCTAATATGAGAGACGGAGAGATGACCCTTTGCGACAATGTCAGGAATAAAGTGTATGGCAATGGCAATGTGCTTCATCCATGAGTGAAGAACGGGATGAAGTGACATGTGCGTCATGCCAATGTTGTCGCAAAAAACGGTCGGAGGGGTGCGAAGAGGAACCATGAGCTCGGATAATAAGTGTTGAATCCATTGGACCTCGAAAGTCGTTGTGGCTAGAACTCGGTATTCAGCTTTAGTGGATGATCGTGCAACGGCTTGCTGTTTTTGTGAGGACCATGGGATCAGTGTTGAGCCAAGAAAGATGATATAGGCGGAGGTCGACGTGCGGTCACAAGGGTCTCCAGCCCAGTCGGCGTCGAAATAAGCGTTAAGAGTATTGCACAGATTCTTGCACAGCAATAGACCATAAGAAACGGTGCCTTTGAGACAGCAAAAACTTCGCTTGACCGTAGTCCAGTGATGTTCACATGGAGATGAGACGAATTGAGCTAGGCGGTTGACGGAGAACGCGATGTCGGGACGAGTGAATGCCAAGTATTGTAGTTCGCCAATTGCTTGCCGATAGAGATGAGTGTCACAAGCCAGGCTAGTTGCGATAGAGGCATCAGATGTCGACATTGGCGTGGTAACAATCTTGGTGCCGTCCATTTTATGTCGCCCAAGTAAGTCACAAATGTATTTGTGATGCGATATGAATAAGCCTTCAACACACGGGATGACCTCAATGCCAAGAAAAAAAGAAATCGAGCTGAGGTCATTAAAGAAATCGAGCTGAGGTCATTAATAGTAAAAGACTCCCCAAGTTGTCGGATAAGCCGTGAGATCAGTGTTGCATCGTTGTCGGTGAAAATGATATCATCAACATAGACGAGAAGGAAGAGAACGACGGAGTCACGGTGATAAATGAATAACGAACAGTCCGACCTGGATTGGGTAAAGCTGAGAGCAACTGGGGAGTTGCGAAGTGCCCGAAACCACTCACGAGGGGCTTGTTTAAGACCATAGATGGATTTATACAAGCGACAAACGTGAGAAGATTGAGATGAGTCAATAAAGCCGGAGGGCTGTTACATTTAGACGACCTCATATAATTTTCCATGTAAGAAAGCATTGCTAACGTCAAGTTGAGGAATACCCCAAGAACGAGAGATTGCAAGTGCAAGGATAATGCGTATAGTGACTGGTTTGACAACGGGACTGAAAGTTTCCATGTAATCAATGCTGGGACATTGATGGAAGCCTTTGGCGACAAGGCGAGCCTTGTATTTATCAATAGTCCCATCGGGATGGCGTTTGATTCAGAAGACCCATTTGCAACCAATGATGTTGGTGGCGTGGTGACGAGGGACGAGATCCCACGTTCCATGAGAAACGAGAGCATTATATTCTTCGGACATGGCGGCACGCCAATGTGGATCTTTGATGGGTTTAGAGACACACGTCGGTTCAATGGACTCGAGAAGCGGATGCTTCGATGTGACGGTGAAAACCTTGGGCTTGTGAATATTATTCTTGGCCCGAGTGACCATATGATGAGTGTTGGACGGCGGTAATTGGACTGGAGAAGCCGACTGAGGCATAAAAGGGACAGATCGTGGTGAAGAGGGCCGATCCGTGATGGTGCGAGATTCGAATTGAGGTGGCCCAGTGGTGGAGATGGGTTGTGGTGATAGTGAGCGCCGAGATGAAGGCACAGATGGTGGTGCCAAAGTGATGATCGATTGAGATAGTGGTTCGGATGGAGATGGCATCGTTGGCGTCGTGAAAGATGGAAATTTGTCTTCACAAAAGTGGACATGGCCAGACATGTAGAGTCGATTGGTGGACGTGTCAAGACATTTATATGCACTTTGAGAAGTTGAATACCCGAGAAATATACAAGGCCGCGACGGAAAAGAGAGCTTGCTAGTCGAATAAGGACGGAGCCATGGATAACATAAGCAACCAACGATCCGAAGTTTTAGATAATTAGGCTTCTTGTTGAATAACTTGAAAAACAGTGTGGTAAAATCTAAGGCCGATGACGGAAGGCGATTGATGAGGTATACCGCTATTTGAAAAGCAGCGCTCAAGTAAGTGCTAGGGAGATTAGCACGATGAAGTAGTCCATGACGACGTTCATCCATATCATTTTGTTGAGGTGTATGTGGTGCCGTGGTTAACCAACTTATTCTCTCTTTGACAAAAAAATGTTTTAGTGAAAAAAATTCACTGCCGTTATCACTATAAAAATTGACAATCTTTTGTGCAAATTGTTTTCCCACAAGACTTTTAAATTGACAGAAAACTGAGTGAACTTGAGACTTGTGTGTTAAGGAAAATAACCAACAATAGCGACTAAACATATCAACCAAAACAAAATAATAACGAAAACCATCCACCGACGTTTCAGTAGGACTCCATACATCGGCGAAAACATAATGTAACGGCCTTAAAGCCACAAAAAAAGTGTCCATAAAAGGTAAACTATGCAATTTGCTCAAAAAACACGAGTCACAAAAATTGTCCTTGGAAGGAGAAAAACTAAGGGGTAATTTAAGACGAGAAATAAGTAAAGAACTCGTTTTTGAGGCCAGGTGTCCAAGTCGAGAGTGCCAAGTAGAGGCAGTCGTCCGAACGCCATGATTCACAAAATTTTCCGGATGCTTGAGATAGTACGAAAGAGGATGGATATGGTACGTCCCATTACTACAAGTTCTTGTTGCTAGTTTGGCCCCCAAAGCTAGATCATTAACATCAAAATACGAGGGAAAGAATTTAAGAGAAACATTATTATCCATAGTAAAGCGATGAACATATAGTAAATTGTGTTTCGCAGCGGGGACGCATAAGACATTGTTAATATGGAAAAGAAATAATAGATGTACCGGTGTGAGTGATTGGCATGCCATGCCCATCGGCAATTTGGACCTCATCCGTACCGCAATACTCCGAGTGATAAGGGAGATTGTTTAGATCTCCAGTAAGGTGGGGAGAGGCACCCGAATCCATCATCCACGAAGGGGAAGAGTTGCGAGACGCGTGTTGCATTGTAGTGTGCGCAACATTCGCGGATGGATGAAGTAGTTACTCGAGTTTATAGCACCGAGAAGCCTCATGATTTGGTTTGCCGCAAAATTGGCATATGACATGTTCACCATTAGATGCATGCGTAATAGTATAACTAAATGAAACATAGCCCAAAGGCGGCCTACCTCGACCTCTACGAGTCGGACTGGGAGAGCCACAGTATGAGCCACGACCACGAATAGGGACACCACGATTGAAGAAGGAGCCACGATTTTGAGATGCAGCATTGGTCGTGGCAATGAGGGTCGCGGTCTCCGACTCAAATCGTTTGATGTACGATTCGTGGTTGACAAGGGCATTGTGCAACTCAGCAAAAGTGAGCGCTCGTTCACGGAGGCGAATAGACGTGGCAATGTCTTGGTAGTTCGCGGTGAGTACATTAAGGACATAGAGTGTGATGTCATCCGGATTTAATGGACAATCGAGCATGGCAATCTCATCAATTTTGGACTTCATGTCCGTGAGGTACTCCGTCATGGAACGGTTGCCTAGTAATGCACTGTTGAGAGTATCTTTGAGGGCCATAATGCGGGTACTGTCTGGTCTCGCGAATGCGCCTATTAAAAGGACCCAAGCTTCCGACGATGTGAAGGCAAAGTGAATCAAAGGGACGATCTCTAGTGACATGGACCCCACGAGGACTGCCAAGATAAGTTGGTCTTGTTGATACCACATAACGTGACCCAAGTGGTCGGTCGGAGCGGGACGGGGCAGGGTTCCTTGAAGGAAATCGAGAAGGTTGAGACCGCTAAGGGTCGATACGACTTGAAGTCGCTAAGAGAGGTAGTTTGTTGGTGTTAGACGAAGAGTGAGGTGGTGGTGAGAGGAGATGTTGATGATGGAAGTGATTTGGGGGGCGACATTGGTAGGGTTGGACGTAGCAGTGCTATCGCCCGATGAGTTGTTACCGAAGTTGTTTCAGATGAGGCAGAGGCTTGAGACATGGTGGGCAGATTTTAGGGTTAGAGGAGAGAGGCGGATAGTGTATAATCAGAAGATTATTATTGGCAAATTGATACCAAGTAGAGAATATTTGTTCTTGTATTATAAAAGGCTTGATTACAATTGTGTTGTCTGCCATCTATTTATACAAATACAAACTTAATGAGCAAGACTAGAAATATAAGGAAAAGATATGTACAAGGAAAGTGAATCAAAGATTAGTTTGTATCTTTGGAAGAGATATCCAATTGAGATATCGATTGATCTCGTATACCAATCGTCGCAGAAATGTTAGGCCATTCAGATACGAAACTGCATGGGATGCACATCCCATGTCGCCCGCCCCTTGTAGAAGACTCCTGGAATAAGTTCAATCTCTTTTACCCCCCTTCGCCACCGTTCTTCCAACAATGTTCGGTGTTTGGCACCGTGGCTTTGATGTTGGAAATCTAAGTATTTTGGAGACTTAGATAACAACATCACTCATGCCCAAAACTTGCTTAATACTGTTCTAACAACCTTAAACATGTCCTCTTCGCCATCTCTTTTTCGCAGGGGAAAATCCCTACGTGGCAGCATAACCGACCGATCTCACAAAAGAAGGCGTATTGGGCGCATAGCTAAAAACCAATGGATCAAAGACGGGGACTGCAACACTCGGTTTTACCATGCCTATGCTACGAATCTCTGTAGATACAATTTTATCCAAGGTATCAAAACCTCAATGGACCAATGAATCACTAAAACACCACAGATACTACAAAAATTCGCAGTCCACTTCCAATTCGCATCCAATGCAACCACAACTCACAACTTCCCTTTCTAATCTTCCAGTCTCCAATATGTGGGGCTGTGAAAAAAGAATCGGATCGATCGAATCGGGTGAAAATCAATCGAATGATCCGATCCGAGGATCGGATCGAATATTTGATCCGACTTTTGATTTTGGCCTTAGGATCGAACCCCCATTTGATTTGATCCTCGATTTTAGAGGCTGAGAATCGGATCGGATCGAATACTCATCTCATTTTTAAAAATAAATAAATATAGAATAGTATATATAATATTATATTTTTATCTATAAAGCTAAGCATATTAATGCTACTAAGATATTTCTATATATAATGTTAATATTATATTTTTATATACACACATACCTAACATCTTTTTCTTGGTTCATTTGAAGGCCACGTTTCTGTCTTTGAGAAACATATACAATTGTAAATTTGTAACACCTTTCTCTCATCATATGAAAGTGAATTTTTTAATTCAGTAACTATGTTTGAATGTTGTGGTTGGTCCAATTGATATTAAATTAAATAAGAAAAAAAAAAAGAAAAAGGGATCGAAATCGAATCGAATCTGATCGAAATCGAATGATTTTGGATCGAATCGGATCGTTTTAAATTTATTCGATTTCGATCCTCATTTCTCCAGGATCGAAATCGACTTCCAGCCTCGATTCGATCCGATCCGATGCAAATGCACACCTCTAAATATGTCCCATTGTCAGCTTTTGTTCCCTATGCTCAATTCCCTCTCCCGAGGATATCCATAATACGGTCAAAAGTATTGGACCTCTAAAGGCCCCAAGACCAGATGGCTTGAATGCGCACCATTACCAAAAATATTGTCGCCTTGTAGGCAAATATGTGGAACATTTTGTAAGCGATTTCTTGGCCCACGAGATTCTTCAACCCCATCTGAATGATACTAACATGATACAGGTCTCTAAAAGCCCACACCCCACTCTTTTGACTGAATTTCGACCAACTAGCCTTTACAATGTTAGCTATAAAATCATAGCTAAAATCTTGGTGAACCGAATTCGACCTTTTCTCACTAATCTCATTTCACCATTCCAGAATGCATTCATCCCTGGTCGCAAAATTACTGACAATATCAAGATGGCGCATGGACTTCTCCACTTTGCAGTCTAAGTGCAAGAGCAAAAAGGGACATATGACTCTAAAACTCAATACAGAAAAAGCTTATGACAATCTTAGCTGGGATTTCCTCCATGAAACCTGAAAGCTTTCAAATATTCCCCAATTTCATCCAACATATTATCACTTACATCACAACCATCACCTTCACGGTTTTTGCCAATGGATCCACTTCTGCTATCACCATACTTTTTTATACTTTGTATGGACATGTTCATCCATCTTACGCTGCAAAGTACTCAAAATAGATCATACGGGACCATGTGCGCGAATCTCACTAGTCGTACAATCCCAATCCTAAGCTTTGCGGATGATTGTTTCCTCTTTCGCGACACCACTTCAAGAACGGTATGCGCTCTGCAATAAAACTTGCAATTGTTTGTCGAAGCAACATGAGAAATAATTATCTAGTCCAAATCAAAAGTCTTATTTGCCCATTCGGTTCCCCCTCAGTGTAAGCAAGCATTGATTAACGCTCTTAATTTGTTCATTATGTCTCATGAGGACAAATACTTAGGTCTCCCAGTGTCGCTCCAAAGCCCATAGCCTCACACCCTTGGTCACTCACGCATCTTGTAAAACAAACACCTAGTGTATAAGGCTTCTGTCTTTCACGGGACACGCCATTCTATCATCCTCTTTGTTGACGGCTATTCCAACCCATGCTATGTCCATTTTTAGGGTGCCTCGTACCACATTAGTAGAAATCCAGAAACGAACCAAAGAGTTCCTATCGAATGCTACTCCGGCTAAAAATAGCCGAGCAAAAGTAAGTTGGGACACAGTGTGTCTCCTAAAGCTCTGGGGGGACTAGGGATTAGTCAACTTACAGACATGAATGATGCCTTGCTACTCAAATTCAAGTGGCGTTTGCTTACGAAACCAAACTCCCTTTGGGCCCAAGTTATGAGAGAAAAGTACTTCCCGAATACTCATTCTTTCTAGCTCCAGCTAAATTGCAAAACAGTTGGGGATGGAAATCAATTCAATGTGTAATCAAATTCCTCCTATCAGTTATTCGATGGCACATCACGAAAGGACACAAGTTAAACTTTTAGCACATAAAGTGGTTAGGAAACTTCACCATTGCTGAATATACGCCATCTATCCCTCAACAAATTGCTAGTCTCACTATAGCCTAAGTCATCAATCATTCTATCGGAACATGGAACCTACACCAAGTGGCAGCTTCTCTCATGCCTAACATCATCCAGACCATTTTTAGCACCCTCTTACCGTTGAACAATGACACATATGATTTCTTCTCATGGGCATGGACCCCCAAGAGTCGTTTCTCAGTCTCCAATGCCTACCATACTATTACCTAGTAGGGCCATCAAGCCCACTCTCCCTCACTCCCTTGGTCCACCATTACTCAACTGAAAATTAACCCAAGGGTTAAATCTTTCTTCTGGATCTTGAGCCATGAAAGATTACCATCTAAGCAACGTCTTTTCCAGCAACAGGTAATGCCAAATCCTGGTTGTCCTCTATGTCAACAAGCGCCATAAACTATTCATCATGTTTTAGGATAATGTCCTGTAATAAAGCCCATAATCCAACAATTACTCCCAACTATGCCACATCTCCATACCACCCATCCTCTGATACATCTCAACTCACTAAATTGCAAAATAAGAGAAAGTTGGTCGACCCTGGCATGGACTATTTTGAACGTTCGCAACTCGCTAATGTTCAATAATCAAGGTTTCCCGTACTTGCAAATTCGCTCATCCTTTTACTACCACCTACAATGTAGATGCAAGCAGATTTAGTCGAGTGACCATCACCATAACCCCTCATATTCCACCTTGTTTCTCAAATGGGCTCCAGCACCTCTAGGTTTCGTCCAAATCAACATAGGCGGTTCATGCTATGGTAATCCAGGTCAAGCATGGATATGGGGCATCATTCGGGACTCTAATGCGACATTTGTGGCGACGTTCTCTGCTTCAGTAGGGCACACTACCAACAATCATGCAGAATTCTGGGCACTTAGAGCGGACTCATTTTAGCTCAGTCATTGCAACTCACTCACATCAGCATCTCGTCAAACTCTATATTTCTGATTGATTGTCTCTCCAAGATACAATCCCACCAACTCACCTGAGTGGTATGCATCAGGAGATTCAGACTAGACTAGCAACTTTTCAGGCAATGATTGGCACTTTCGCATATAGAGAAACGAACCAGATAGCAGTCTACCTTGCCAAAATGAAGTAGCCTTCATCATCAACGACTTACGGGACCCACTACCATATCATGTTTGGGTTACATGTCCACTTGGTTGGAGTCTTGATTACTTTTTAATTATTCTATTGTTGTATCTCGAATTTTGCAATTTATTCCCCTTATACTAAGATTATTTAATGCATTCCTTTTGTACTAAGATTATTTATTTGCATTAATGTGTTTGAGCTCGGTCTATTAAAAAAAATCTACATATATTTAATTAACTAGTATCAGTGACCAGTTATTAAAAAATTAATGAAAGCCGTTGAGCAAACTTTAGAAATAAATTTAAATACATTTCACACTTTCAAGTCCTCCAAAGTCCAAACACATTCAACCTCGACCCAGTGTGTCGCTGGGAAATTCAAATTTAGAAAAAGGATAGATACAAATAAATTATAATGTTACTCATCTCAATTTGGTATTTTTTTCTCACAAGAAAATAATATAACAAAATGTTGCATACGATTTTCTTACCAACGAAAACTTATGAACTTTTGTAATATTCTTGTCCTGTAAATGTATATCAACGTGTCATATAATTGAAATAACTGTGTCAGTAGGGAATATAAGGATCCGATGAAAATGAATTAAGCTCCAGTAACTTAAATAAGTACGTTAATTTTCATACGAAAAACAGTTAGTATGTTTATATATTTTATAGTAAGACTTAAAAAAAAAAATCAGTGTTGGTACAATTGTAAATATCATTAATATTTCATTGGGGCCTATTATTTGGGCAACATCCTAGGCATGCCCCCCACCTAGCTAGGAGCTACACTATATATGTTACTGCATGATATTAAAATATAATAAAATCACGATGTTGTTAAAACGTCTACTTTAAAATGTCGGCCACTATAACCCAAAGATTACGATATCAATCAATCCTAGCTTATCAAAGTTATTAACTATCTGTTCAAAAAAAAAAAAATTACTAACTAAAGTATATACGTTATTTAAATCTCACAACAAACTACGTTGGCAAATTTTTACGGCTTTGAAAACTTCCGTAGCATATATGATAAATCGTTTGGTTTCAGAGATATACGTACTCAACTAACGCAAGGTTTTTGATTTGTCTTCGGCTAAGACATTTTGTTACTTAAGCTAGCTAGTGAATAGAAAATAAAATCTAAAGAAAACAAATTACGAAGAAAAAAAAGAGTTTGATGTGACAATTACATACTCTCTATTATATTTCAATCATGGACTTGTAGGAGTTTATTGTTTTGGAGTGAGTTTGGTCTGCGTCACGATAAAATTGCGAATATTTTATGTTTTTCTAGTTTTTAGTTTCTATCAGTAAGATTGAGAAACTATAGAATATGCGCCTTTTGTGTAAGTAGGACATCGCAATCGCACGGTAAAGGTAGTTTTAGTTTATTTGTCACCATTGATAGTTTGATACAAATTTTAGAGGTGACATTGAGAAACCAACAAAGTTATATATATTTTATTTTTATCTAATAAGTTCTTGACTTGTGCATGAGATTTGATTAATGTAAGCGGTAAGCCCATGCCAGAGTATAGATGGTAGATAAGCTAAGGAAAAGATATTATTTAAAATTATTATAAAAAAATGCTATTGAAACATCACTTCATTGATGTGAATTAAAATTAAATTCCCGACTCTTAAACAAACGTCAATCATTTACAAATATAATTATCAAAACCGTGTGCCTCTTTCTTTCTTTTTAATGAAAAAGAAAAAGAAAGTGATTTGATAAAACAAAATCAGACACGACATTTTAAATAGAACGTACTCGATTGAGCTTGACTTCAAGAGTCAACACCTCTTAATGCATTAATTAACACTGGTATATAATAATATATAATAAATTGGACAAGATCGATGGTATAATGACATTTCTCGTTTGCTTTCCTCCTCCTTTGCTGTATTTGTTAAAGAAATAACATGAATCGAAGTTCCGATTTTATTGTTTATATAATCTGGTCATAAGACAAATAATTCTTTACACCATTCGCCAAACCGTCAAAATTTTTAGCGCATCGGTCTCGTGCTGGCGACGTCAGTGCATAAATCTCGTATTAAAACGATTTACAAATTCTTAGTTCTCACACTAATTAATATTTTCTAGTTCTTGCATTGAAATCTAATGAATAATCACACAAAATTAGTAACAAACAAAACAAATGAGTGATGTTAAAGAATAGTAGAAGCACGTGGAGAACGAAAATAAGTTGAAAATTAAACGATTACATAAAATTAGAAGTAATTGAAGCTTATACATTTGTCTTTCCACCATAGTAAGTAGAAAATATTATACAAAATTAATTAATAACCATGAGTATATGTTAAACAATACTCAAATATATACGAAATTATATATCAATATTTAAGATTCTATTATTTTCAATATCTGTTGTTAACCCTAAAAAGATAAATGAAGGGATTAAACCCCAAATGTTAACCCTAAAAATAGGGATTAACCCCCTCGACGATACAATCGTCACATACACTCCCGATGAGGAGGCCCACCGAGTGCCACAAACCCAAAGCGGTAAGCAGTGACACCCGAAGAGGCACCAAAGCGTCCATTGGAAAGACAACGATGAATAAAGAAAAGATATCAACGCGGCATCGGAAAAAGAGTAAACCTCGATAAATCAGCGCGACTCGATATCCATCAAATGGATAGACCACAACGGACCTCGAGTCCCAGAAAATGCGAGAATATCCCCTCACTGAACACTCTAAAAGTTTAAAAGTCATCAGAGAATCCATCCCGAAGACCAAAGCCGGAGAAACATGCCCTATCAAATTCTAAATACTATCGAAGAACTCCTCCTGAAGATCGAGCAGAAGAATATTACTCTATTAAAGACCAGAATCCATCGGAGCATATATCTCAAGAATAGACCCCTATCAAAACTAAAATGCCATAGGAGGAATCCCAGCTACCTTATGAAGCCTTCCCCACAGGTCCATCCCATCGGAGATAGGAGCCAACCCATCGGAGTTCCCTGAAGTCCTCGGAAGAGATCAAAGTTCATCCTAGTCAGTGCCTAGTAGATAAAATTGAAAGATATCTTCCCTTGTACGCTAATTGCAATACCTGTAATATTATTTAACATGCATACCGACACCTATCCCTAAAAAACCTCTATAAAAGAAGGAACATATTGATAAAAAAAGGCAAGATCGAAAGAAATCACATACACACATACACAACAATGTATTAGAGCATTCACAGTGAAATTCAATGAATACAAAGAGGGATATTTTCGTAATTTTACAAGCTTCTGAACCACGGGCAGGGCGTTCCAACCCCCAAAATAAATCCGTTAATTAGGTAATAATATTAAACCTCTTAACAACCGCATTAAGACGCTTTGAAATTTATATTTTTTAAAAGTTTACGAATGGGCGCATCTGCTTCTACCTTTTTGGCCTAATCTGGTCATCTAACTTGCAGTTTTCGCAATGTTTCAAACATATTTTGCAAATTAATAGAAATTGTGAGCTTGAGAGTAATTTTACCTTCATTTGATATTTTTAAAGTCATGGGAAATATATGATATATATTACCCGTATCTTGAAATTAAAATTCATATACTAGTTTGTTTCCCTGGAAAATAGAGGAAAAGGAAAATCTTGAAGGAAAATCTTTTTTTCCTACTGTTTGGTAATTTAAGATTTTCCTGAAAAAGAAATGAAATCTTGGAAAATAGAGGAAAATAAAGGAAAATCTTGGAAATGAGAGAAAAACCGGTGAAATCTTATCTTCCATTTTAAAATTTTATCTCACTTCCTACAAAAAAATGTGGGAAAATTTCATCAAAACTTTCCCAATCTCTTCTAGAAATTTAAAAAATTTTGTTTTCCCACCAATTTAAACAAAATTTCCGTTTGTTAGTCTCTATATAAACTAAATTGTATCTTGTTAATTATACATATCAATCTTCTTCATCTACACAAGGTGAGTAAATATCTCAGTTTTATTTTAATTTCCGTTGCACAAGTTTTTCTTTTTTAATTATATTATATATAACACATATATTTAAAGATAATTATCATAGTACGTATGAAATAAAGTTATGCAAGTTATTGATATTTTACATAAAGTAGTTTCAAGGAGAACTTCAAAAATAAAAATAATTAACGAAATTAATATAACTTTTTTTGTTTGTATTGCATATTTCAAAGTATAAAGTATAATTATGAATTTTAAACGGTTAGATTATAAGAAATACAAAAAAGCTTAAGACTTTTCCATGAAAAGTCATTTTGAGTCAAACACGGGAAAAGAAAGGAAAATATTTTATTTTCCCTAAGGAATTTCCTGAAAAACCTTGTTTTCCCTCATTTTTCTTATTTTTTTCCCTTACCCCATTTTTCGGGAAAACAAACTAGGCCTCATAAAGAGTTTTTGATTTAAAAAAAAAAACGCGGAGACGATTACATTAAAACCATTGATATTATTTTTGAAGCACTTGACCCTGTCAATTTACTGCTTTCAAACAATCCGTTGTGTTTCCATGTAAAGCATCGCTTTCATAATTAACACTAAACCGTATACACCATACTTGGTCCATGCATGAAAAATATAGTTGGCCGTTACTAGAATCTAATTAATTAATTAAGTTAGCCGTGTTTGTTTCGTATTCTATATCATAAGTAGAAACTAAAATTTAAAATTTCATGTTATCTCTACACCTATAAATACATATGCTTCCTATACATGCTGATCAACCACACAAAACGAAAACACATTATAGTGTGGCATGTTTATTCTACGTACCTTATAAAAATAATATGAGCAAGAGTGAATGTTGTACTTGTAGCCTTTTTCTGTTTAATTGAGTGTGCAATTAAAAATAAAATTCAGGAGATGACTCTGCAATTAATGTTGCACGTTTGAGGTGAATATACAATACAACAAGCAGGTATTATCAACTAAGGAGTAAGGGCCATACATTTTTCGCGCATTGCATCATATTCGCACGTCTATTGCTAAGGTAACGTTACATTTTTATTTCTGACTCTATAACAAAATATAAAAGCATTGTACAGCTACTGCAATATTAATAATTTTTTTTCTTCTCCAAAAAAATAACACTTTTTACCAATTTCTTGAAACGTATCGAAAAGATCTTTGATTTCATGGACGTGATTCTTTTAACAAAAAGTTTCTCGTATGAACATATTGTAAAAAACAATGTGAAATAGTTGAAAATATCAATAGCATGATGACCTCTAAAAATCCTAAGAGTAGCTAAAGTTATAAGATTCTAAGTTTGGTATGTTACATATAATTAAGTCTATTAATACTCGATAAAATATTCTTGGATAAGAAAGTTCGACGAGATCATAATAATTCGTTTTATTCTTATTATATATATATTTTACTGCAGGGTCAAGATTCTAAAATAAGAATCTGATTCTATTTGAAATATTAGAACAAAGTGACATCAAACTAAATTCCACGAACTCTAGAAGATAATATATTTGGTTCTCATTATTGTGTACGATTTGTTGCTTGAGGACCAGGCAAATGCATGATCTCAAATAATTATCTTAATTTCAATTAAAAACTTAATTTCATATATATTCGCACAAATTGTGTGTTTTTACAGCTCATATCTCCAATGAATGTTCCTTCATGCATTATTTGTCAGGTAAGTACTTCGAATCGAATAACTGCAATAATTTCCCTAGATTATGAATTAATATGGAGTACATATATAAATTTTTTTGATCAAGGAAGTACATATATAATTATATATATCGCAACCTCGAATAAATATTAATACTTCAATAATCAAGTAATTAAATATGTTGTTTTGGTTGGAATCTGTCCGAAGTGATCCCATACCATATCTTCATGAAAAACTATAAATCGAATAACTTCTTACATGAATAATTTTCATAATTTTATATCTCCATCATAGTCGTGTGACGTTGGAAAAATCACTTTTTATCTGAAAAATTGATTCATTCAATAACTATGTTTGAAGTTAGTACGAACGTCTAGTTTGGAAACCTATCAATACGCGTTGTAAGAGTGGTGACTGCAAGCTTACACGACATATTGATTGTAAAAATAGTGAGAAAGAAAACTGTACAGTGAGAGTGAGATGAATTAATGATATTCACTCATCTAATAGAAATTGTTGTACCGTGTACTATTACTTCGTACTTCAAATATGTAGGAAATAATTATTGATTTATTTCTCCCCTTCACTAATTTTCAACACATTTTCACTTCTATTGTTTCTCTAGAGTCTATATATAGTTATATATATGCTACATAAAAATTAGAACTAAAGAACTTAGAGTGGCAACAATACTCGCTACTAGATGAATAGGAAATGCATTTATTATGTATTATTCATGTGAATAAGTAGCTATTTTTGAGGTATCAAGATTCTTGACAAATGCATTAGATGCCCATTTCCTCTGTACACTGTGCTGTTCAGAGTACCCACAACTCCATATCCATATTTGTGAGAACATGCCATAGCAATTTTCAGTTATGTTTGGCTTAGGTGGGACATATATATTAACCTTTTCCCTCACTAGGGTGAAATCTAGTAAACTTTTTTTTACATACCTAATCTTATCGTTTAAAATATTTTG
The DNA here is from genome assembly GCA_948329865.1 of Linaria vulgaris. NCBI lineage: Eukaryota > Viridiplantae > Streptophyta > Magnoliopsida > Lamiales > Plantaginaceae > Linaria > Linaria vulgaris. The sequence continues at coordinate 1,105,997 of OX415252.1, forward strand.
ATCTACTTCTCATTTTTTTTTTCATAGTCAAACGTCGAAAACTTGATTTGAACACATTACACCCGTTTAATACGTTAAGGGACGCATTACTTAACTTTTTAAACGATATATGACACGATAAAATATTATTTTGGCGCTTTTTACCATCTCTAGAAACTTTTAGTTGAATAAGTGTGTGGCATGATCTTGACATTTTGTGGTTGTAAGGTAATAATTTGAAGAAACAAACTAACCATAAATAGTACAACATCTACTCCTTAAACCATAATGGTTAACTATATAACTTCCAAAAAGACAACTAATAACACACAAATGCACGTGATTTTTTAATAACAACGCCTAATGCACGTGACTTTTTAAACTACTACTCATATTGTTGAGATGCTGTCTGTACTAAGAACTTCATCTGGAATGATTTGGTCGGAAATCTATAGTGCGTGATATATTAAAGATTGAGTAAAGAATGATTATCATAATCACATCACTTAAAGATGTTTGATTAATTGGAAACAAGGGTAATAATCACTCGTCGACTTTGCTAACCCTCTTTCACCATTAACTCGGACAATGTTGTTTTACACATCAATTACCCAAATCTTTAACTATTTTTTGCATCTTTATGAATGTGGGACTTGCTATTATTCTCACCTACTCTTAAGTATTGATCCATAAAAATAAAAATCCATGTATACTTATAAGTTATAACAAATATTTCGGTTAAGGCTTAATCATAATTTAATATAGTATCATGAATTGGTCGAACATATGTCTCGAATCAATAAATACACTGCAACTCATTTATCCAAAAAATTATCACATGTACATTGTTCGCTGTAAATTAAATAAAAATTACAGCATGCACGTGAGAAATTGTGTTAGAATTATACACATACAAATGACTAACCTCTATAACTCCAAGTTTTGTATGAGACAACCAATTGTAACTCCATTTTCATGTCCATAATTCATATTTTCATGTCCATAATTCATAATATATATATATGTGAGAGAGAGAGAGAGAGAGAGAGAGAGAGAGAGAGAGAGAGAGAGAGAGAGAGAGAGAGAGAGAGATGCCATATACTTATTAGCTTAATATTGGAGAATGATGACTTTATAAAATTTATCAATTAATTTATGAAATGAGTAGAAATTATTGAGTTTGCCGCGAATCTTCGTAAAAAAAATAAGTTGTATATATTAATATATTTGGCACATGACTGATGTCAACTCATGTCATAGGTTTTAGATTAATGATGTGTGGTGGTTGGTCGCAGATAAATTTTGTAGGACAATTACGAGAAAAAACCAGTTATATATCACTGAAGCAAAAGCTCCAAATTTTTCTAACAATAATACTGATGTTTTGTAATGTTTGCACTTGTATTACAAAAGACATTTATCATTGAAAACCAGCTGTCGTTCATATTAACTATTGAAAAATGTTGATGAATCGTTGTTTGACAAAAAATGCTTACAATTTTAGGGAGATCGTGCTTCCCATTTTAGTTGAACAATTATAATTAGCCAGAAAAAATATAATATTGCTAATGTCTATAAGCTTGAATTTTTTAATTTATACACACAACAAGAAAAACTAGGTCATTATTTGATGATACACAACACGCCATGAAGATACCAAAAATGTATTAATTGACAACACTTTCAATAGATTATTTAAATCGAATTTTAAAAATGGTAATAATTTTATTTCATTGATGTGATTCGTTGGACATATAACTGTCTTCATCCTCTTCTTTTTTTTTTAGTTTCATTTATATGATGTTGACTGAGTAGTTGGTGATAAAATTAAATTTATTACCTAATCTCCATAACCTACCAAAATATTTAGTGTTTGAACCAAAAACCACTTAAATGTCACTCCAAAAATAGGTCTTATTCTTTCAGGGTAGCCTTCAATTTGGACAAAGAAAGACAAACACTTTCTATTCTTTGAATAGATTTTTGCCATATACGATCAATAAGTTTTAATTCACTCGTTTGACACTTTAGTTTGAAAGTATTGCAACCAACTAACTATTTCACTTACACCATATGTTTTAGAGTTTTGGTTGGAAATATAAGTTTTCTAACGTGCTTCTGCTATTTTGATTGAACATTTAATAAACACTTGAGTTGATATGATTGTTCGCAAATCACAAATTACAACAATCAATTAAGTTACTACTTATCATGAATGTACAATCAAATTGCTTCCTGCGAAGATCTAACTACAAACAAATCACAATACGTGATGAGTTAGATTTTTGTTGCCATGCATCTTATCTCATTGTTAAAAAATATCGTATATCGCGTTGTGTTATTCGGAGATGGTTGAAGTCTTGAAAGATGCACATAAATGAACAAATTGTGAATTGATCAAATAGTGTTATGTGTCATGATCTATATGGAATTTCGAGATTTTACAATATTTATATGCAATTTGGACTCCAAATATGTGGGACCCGCTAAATTAACAATTAAAAAATCTCTAGTTAAACACCTATGTGCCTATGCAAATATGACACTACTTGTTTTATGCTCAAATATATATTATGGATAATAATTATTTTAACAAGTCAGAAAGGGATAAATTCTTATTCGAAAGAATACTAATTTGTCCAGAAAGTTTTGATTGCAACCGTGATTTGATTCAATTGACGACTGTCTGGAACGTTCTTTGTGATAAATTCTAGGTACTTCTTTTTAATTTTTATTATTCTCTCATATTATATATATATATATATATAATATCATAATAGTCAATAAAAGTTAAGGCATGTTTGAATTTCAAATGTAGAAAAATAAGCAAATTTCTTACGTATAAATTTTATAATGAGAATTATAGAGTAATTTTGACTTTACGCAAACGAAATAAATAAGTGAGAACTATGTTCGTTAAAACACAATTATACTTAAAACACAATTATATGACAACGTTACCAAACAAATGGAAGAATAATTTATTTTGGATGGTTTCGACCTAGTCTTTTTGGGCAGGTTTATGGCAAGGACTTTATAGTTATGACCGATGTTGACCAACATGTTTTTGATTCTTTTTCGAGCCCAAAACAGGGCTTTAACGCACGTTGAGGTTGGCTCACGATTAGATTCTTAAGTCAATGCACCCACTATGCACCTACTGACTTTGGAACACCAACTCTTTGTCGGATCGGAGGGGTGTTAATAGTCTATTCTTTGAACATGAAAGATTGGATACAACTCTTCTTTCTATCATTAACTACGAAAAGATTCTATTAGGAAATAACTTATGCTCATTATGAACACAACACAATAAACTCCTAATTTGAAAAGAAAAATAAAAAAAAAAACATATTAACGAATTACACTTTTAATGTATGAACCCATTCATATAAAAAGGTCATAATTGTGTTAAAATTGGACCATAATTTCACTATAATAATAATTACACACACACAAAAGAGCTTAATAAAATCTTGTTTTTCGGGCCATTCGTTCACGGATATCAAGGAATTTCTGCCTTTTCCCCTTTTACATTTTAGTTTCCCTTTTATTTACAAATTCGACCCCTCAACTTCACTACAATTACACCTTCTCCCATTTCATTTTTTTTTATGGTCACTCTCTCTTTGCTGTCTTTCCAATTTCTCGATCCCTCTGCTTCCAATTTGATTTCGTATTACTCAATCAAACAATCCCATGTGAGCATTATCCCTCTCATTTCTTTTCCTTTTTAAAACAAATTAATTATTCTTCTTTTCTTTATTTATTGCCGTAAAAATCAAGAATATTTTTTTTTCTCGATTGCAGAGTGGTAAAGTCGTTATCTTGTTAATGGGTTTTCATTTTGGAGGCTAAATTAATCTGGGTTTATGAATTCTAGGCATTTTGTTACAAATGATTTGAAAAAGTTAGCTTTTTTAATTTTTTAATTTTTTTTTTATTGTGGGAATGTGTTGTTTGTTAGAGAGAGACCAGGTTCAATGGGTGTGGATTGGGATACATGTTGGATCTGTTATTGTTTGTGTTGTAAGTAAGTAACTTGTATGAGTGGCATTTTTTGATTTGTTTATTTTAATGTTGTTGGTTATGGTGCTGTGTAATTGTTTTTTTAAGTCACTGGGTCAAATGTCCCTTTTTGTTTTTTTCTTTGTTTTTGAAGGTTTATATATTGCAAGGAGTAAGTACATTGCTCTGGCTCTGAGAAAGTTGGGTTTTTTTTCTTTTTTGTTTTTGCAGTTGGGGTTAAGAGTTTTTGCATGGGCTGAGGTCAAGGGATAATGGGTAGCTGCAGCACCAGCTGGGACGAATCGCGTTTTTTCGACGCGAAGGATCAAATGGGACGACAAGGGCTCGATTTGGCGTCGGATTGCACTTGGAGTAAGGATTGGGAATATGATGTGTGGATTGGTGCACCGCAGAGTGTTAGAGAGCGTCGGAGGAAGTTTATGAGGTGGATGGAGTTGAACGTGGACGAGGTCAAACGAGAAAAGTCGATAGCTAATTGTGATGATGATGATGATGATGGTAGAGATGATGTGTTCAATGGTGATATTATTGATCGAATTATGGATGATAGTGGAGCGGTATTAAGGACCTCGGGTATTGAAGACGACGAATTCTCTTCGAGCAGATCATCTGTTTCTAGTTGGAACCTCGATGATTTGGATTTAAACGTAGGTGGAAATGTGGATGTGAATGTTTGTAGTACAAGTAGAAGTAAAGTTGATAGGGTGGTTGATCATGCGAGGTTGGGGAAAATCCGCATCATGGGGTCGAAGTCGAGCCAATTTGAAAGTATTTCCTCTCAGCTGTCCCCCTCGACTCGGAGAGAAATCGAGAATACTTGTTATACACCAAGAACCGCACAAAAGTTGAAGGAGAGGGTGTTGAGTAGATTACGTTCCATGAGTTGTATTCTGAGTAGTAGTAGTAGTACAATAAACGATATTGTGGAATCAAATAGTCACGAGACGAGGATCCAGAGAGTCAAAGTTCGACATTCTCAAAGAAAGTCGAAAGAACTGTCGGCTCTTTTCACCGCACAAGATATCCAAGCCCACCAAGGGTCGATATTGACTATGAAATTTAGTCCCGATGGACAATATATGGCTAGTGCTGGAGAAGATATGATTGTTAGAGTATGGCAAGTTGTGGAGGACGAGCGATCTGATACAATCGACATTCCCGACGCAGATCCTTCTTGCGTGTACTTCTCAGTGAACCGCCTTTCTGAATTGGAGCCTCTCATGGTGGAGAAAGATAAAAGTAAAACCGAGAAACTTATTAATCTGAGACGGATGCCGCACTCATCGTGTGTGATTTTCCCTCCAAAAGTTTTCCGGATTGTCGAGAAGCCATTGCACGAGTTTAAGGGCCACAATGGGGAAGTTTTGGATCTTTCATGGTCAAAAAACAACGTGAGTGTACTATATGCAAGATTCACTGTAATATTTTCAATATGGTCACATTGAGCTTTTCCTTTTTAATCTTGCAGTGTTTACTTTCATCATCAGTTGATAAAACGGTTCGTTTGTGGATGGTTGGAGTTGATCAATGCCTCAAGGTGTTCTTGCATAGCGATTATGGTATGTTATTCATCTCCTGAAATTTGGTATAATTGCAGAAATTATATTACAGATTACAGCCTAAAGCTTTAAAAATACTAAAAGACGGGGTTGTCGTTGTTGTTATTCGAATTTGAAGATGTCCTTAGAGGAAGTTTCTATGATTAGACCGAACTTCAGAGGATGTTAATGAAGTTATCCCTCAAGGTTATGAAGTAAAATTCGGTTATCATTACTGATATCCAACAAATCTAATGCTATGCAGTGACATGCATTCAGTTCAACCCTGTGAACGACGATTACTTCATCAGCGGGTCGATTGATGGGAAGGTCCGAATTTGGGCCATTAGTGGTTGTCATGTTGTTGACTGGAGTGAGACAAAGGACATTATCACAGCTGTTTCTTACCGCCTCGATGGACAGGTCTTTCCATATTCCCTTTCACATTTTATAAGGAGAGCTTTGTAATTTTTCGTATGTGCGTTGAACTATTATTTTCTTTGTTATACAGGGAGGTCTTATTGGCTTTATTACAGGAACATGCCACTTTTTTAGCTTATCTGGTAATTATTCGTTGAATTCGTCGAACACAATTCTCTCTCTTTTTTTTTTCCCCCTTTTTTGGTTGTTGATTTCATAATTGTACAGATTGTGTATCCTTTGTAAGTTGTAGACGTCTCACTTTTACATTGAGTGCTCAATGTCGTAAAACTCAACTAAAACATCGTCTCCGTTTTTTGTTTCAAGATAACCGTTATGTTAGTTGAAAGAGACGATGAGTTAATTCATAATTTGAAAAGTTTGTGCTTGCTTGTAAACAGATAATCACTTCCAGTTGGATGCTCAGATGTGCTTAGTTAGTAAAAAGAAAACAGCTTGCAAAAGGATAACTGCCTTTCAGGTTAATATCGACTGCGTTTGTGGGATTTCTATTTTTCTTTTGCTATATAATTTCATTCGTGTAGTTGTAAATGTGAAGTTGGCCTAATTTTGTTGTTTGTGAATGCAGTTTTTACCTCAAGATCCAAACAAAGTATTGGTTACTTGTGCTGATTCACAAGTCAGAATTATGGACGGGGTGAATGTTATTGGAAAGTACAAAGGTGCGTATATTATGCATCTTGTTGACCTTTGGTAACTCTTTTAGGATTCCTAGTGCGTGTTCTTTAACTCTCGTTTTCTCTATTCCACAGGGCTTCGGAACACAGGAAATCAAATTTCCGCCTCGTTTACTGCAGATGGAAAGCATATTGTCTCAGTGGCCGAGGATTCACACGTTTATATGTGGAACTACATTGATCAGGGAGAGTCTTCTTTCTCGCAGCCTAAAGCCAATAAATCCTTCGAGTTTTTCTCCTGCGACGCCTCTGTGGCCCTACCATGGCCCGGCTTGAAAAAGGGGAACTCCGAGAACGATTCAACATCATGCAAACTCCACGACAATTCAGTTTGTTCTTTACCCTTCTCTACATCCACTTGTTTCTCATTAAGTCAAGAATTCTTAGACTCCTCTTCTAAAGGGTCTGCATCTGCTACTTGGCCTGAGGAAAAGCTTCCAGTTTCTAGTCCACGGGCCATAACGTCTCTAATGGGCCGAGCGCAATACAAGCTTTTGAAGACCTCTTGCCAAAGTTCATCAAATTCTCATGCATGGGGCCTCGTTATAGTTACAGCGGGTTGGGACGGGCGGATCCGTACATTCCACAATTACGGGTTACCCATACCCGTTTAAGACACACCCCGACCAGATAATTATGATTTAGATATGGTTTACGTAATGGCATGCTAGACTGGAAAAGAAGGCTAGTTTTGGGTGGAGCACATGTTTGAGGAATGAGATCCATCCAAGACGTCATGAAGTATGTGTTATAGAAAATAGGCGCATTACTCCCGTGTGAAAAAAGGATAGGCAGATTTTGCACCTGTAAAGTAGTAATTTACACTCCTACAGAAAAAAGGCAGTTAGCCCTTTCGCGTATATTTGTAAGTTGCAAATATCATTCTATAAGATGGTTAGAATTACAGAGGGAAATATGCCCATCCTTTTCGTACGAGTGGTGAGTGCATTGAGCGTGACGACTTTTTTAGTTCTCAAGGGAGGACGTTATGTCGTTATGTCTATTTCACATAACACAAAGTAGTAAAGCGCTGTTGTGCTCCTTCAAATATTGCATGGTGGTTGGAGTTTGGATGGGTTTCACAAAGAGGCAAGACTATAAGGAATTTCTATTCCAATTGATTCATAGGAAAAAAGTAGCTGGGACTGATGACCATTCATAACGATTTTGTTATTTTATATGTAAAGAGCAAATGATTGTGTATTGTTGTACAAAATTGTATTTGTGGCTAGTGTTTGGGTGCAGAACTTTGCACCATTTTGTACAATTGTTCTAGCTGAGTGAGAAAAAAAATGTGATTATGATTTCTTGATGTTGGTCAAGCTCTAGTAATATAAATTTTTTAATACATGAATTTAATTTCGTTCTCTTGTAACTTTAATTGCAACTGAAGAACAGATCAGATCAGTCACTTGAACTATTTAGCTCTGTTTAACAGATTCACTAACAAAACCATCTGAAATTCAATCACAGCAACGATTCGATTGTTTCTTTAAAGATATAATCTATTTCATTCAAAGATTTATCCTCCAAGTATGTACAAATAAAAGGGGACTTAAAGCGCACAATCGAACTAAACACGAAAATAAATGTCCAATTCTATGATCATGTATCCACAAAATAACAGGACTTAAAGCGCACAATCGAACTAAACATGAAAGTGGATGTCCAAATTTATGATCATGTATACACAAAAAATCCATTATACTTAACACGCATCTTTAAGACGGTATGAAAATTTGAGCTCACAACACAACAAGAGTATTGAAATTGGACAGACGACTAGAACAAACACCAGCAACTCTTCTTCTACGGATCAAGAACCCAAAAAACAACCCTATCGCCAAGTAACCATGAACCCAATTCAAAACCAGAACAGAGATGATGAGAACGAAACACCAGCAGTATTCAACTTCTTCTATGAATCGAAATCCAAACATAAACTGCATAACCAAGAACCCTGAACACAAAATTAACGTGTGGTTCAGTATCTGACCTTAAAACAAAATTATAGGACCACAGAGATCTCATTAACTTATCTTTAATTGATACATTCAAACATCTATTAACGGCCACAAAACATAAAGTTGGCAAGTGTCATTTAGGTTCATAAATGTGACATAGAAACACTAGCAAAAAACCCAAAACAGAATTAGCAAATGTATCAAAATCAACAATGATCGCGTCTCGTAAAATCTCAAATGATGCTATGGACAAAAAACCGTAACTCGTTAGCAATTAATCAAAAGATTTCTGTCATATATCAATCACCAAATATATCTCGCAACTGTTCAGAGAAAGATAAATCAATTAATAGATACGACGAGTTAGCTCGCGGTGGACAAATCTGCTAGCAGCATTCATGTAGAACTAGTACCATTTCAACTTGAGACAGCATAGGAATGATCCAAGATTGGACTAAGCTATAAAAGTTTATCATCATCGCTTAATGCACTTATGAAAGAGTTTCCTTACTCGGGTCATGTATTCACTAGAAATAAACAGAAGTATCACAAGGGCGAAGATAGAGCTGCGGTTGATTCACTTGTTAATCCTTTCAGAATAGTAAACAGAAAAAGCAATCACTACCAATTATCTCTCTGTAACATAACTATTATTTCGTGTTCTGTTTACCTTAGTTCCAATTACAAGAATACTTTTCTTCCACATGATTCCAAGCATTCTTTTAGCACCTAAAATAGGATGTTAAACCTCAATCAGATCATAATTTCCGCTAAAAGCAAAGGAACCTCAATGTCTATTGGCATTTGACACGTGAACTACATACTACCATAAGGTTCAGAATATCACTCCAACATTCTAGTTATGATAATCATCCTACATTGTAGACAAATTTCCAAAAATTAGCTTTACATAAGAGCTTTAGTAGCTCCAACTCGAAACGCTCTTTATAATTATATTCCAACAATCTGATGATCCTTGTCTCGCTTAAACTTGAACCCAGCTGATCTTTTAAGTTGAACGCAATCAGCTGACTTATCATGTAAAAATCGGCAAGTCCTACCAAAAGATCATCCGCTATTGCTAACTAAGCTACTAGTACCATTGCTTTCAGTTAATCTAGCACTCGATAGGTAACTTTAACAAACTAGAGCCCACGCATACTTCACAAAACCACAAGCAGAAGAATCATCGGGTAACGATATTAAAACGCACAATTTCCATAACATCAGATCAATTAGAAAAAAACAAACGGAGAAAGGAACTCGGGTAAAATATAGTAAATCAAATTCAAGAACATGCTTGCACAGAAAAATCGTCACCGGTACACAATTAAATGCTCCAAAATCTACAAAAGCCCTAATTTTCCCAAATTCGACATCAGATCTCTTTAATAAACCACCTCCTCCTTTACCTCAATCACATACACATCACCCCAATTCCAACAACAAGCTCAAATCTCAAAATCAAAAACCAAAAACAAAAACAAAATTAAAAAAAAAAAAAACATATTTCTTCATACAAGAAGTAAAATATTTCCTTCTTTATTTCCTTTTTACCGGTCATCACGGTCAGTTAAACGGGCAGATTCTCAACGGAGAGCGGCGGATTCACGGCGGAGGAGGAGGAGTTCACCGAATTGAAAGTGGTGAGCATCAACGGGCGATCCTTGGCCTCCTCCTCGTCGTCCTCGTCGGTGTCGAAGGTGGTGAGGTTGACGCACGAGCAACGCTCGAGAGAGGCGAAGAACGCGGCCGCCACGCTGGCGCCGAACCACCGCGCGATGCCGTCGGCCTTCTCGTAATACGATGCCGTATTTGCGTTCGGATTCTCCATTTTGATTCTTCGCAATTCGAGAGAGAGAGAGAGAGAGAGAGAGGAGAGAGAAGAGGAATTCGTAAAATTGGGGAAAAGCGAATTTTGCGGCGAATGAAATTTATTATTATTAAGTGGTAAAGGTAAAGTAATAATTCCCTTCATCAAAAAGAAAAGGTAAAGTAATGATTATATATTATTTAAAGTTGGTAGCTGGCTGACTAGCTTAGTTAATTGATTTAAATGTCTATAATTCAATTTATTGTTTTTTATATTAACACATTCTTAAGTTTTGCATAATTAGTGCAAATATTTCACCCATGTGTGCCTCATATTGTAGGTCATATCTGCTAAGCTATGATGCACGGATACTGCAAAAAAATGGTCGATCAGTGTCGGATATATATTGGATATCGATACTTTTCGGATACGTATCGGATACGCCACGTGGTATATCCTACATTAAAAATAATTAAAAAAAGACAGATACACATATCGGATACGTTGTGAAGCGTATCCGATAAGTATCCAATACGTATCAGCAATTTATAAGAGTAGCGTGGTAGTTTTCTTAAACTAGAAAAGGCCCAACAATAACCAAATTGCAATATCTTTTCAGAAACTTAAATATAAAATCGTGAAAACCCACTATTTCAAACCAAAATAAAAACAACACACAAAGTTCTGATATGCTTCACAATATTATTGATCAATGATTGTGCAAGTGATTAGATATAATATTATTTGATATTTCTATTTAAATTATATCCTTATATATAATTATTAATATTAAATATATGACGTATCGCATACGTATCGTATCTTGTAAATTTTAAAAAAATCGTATACATGTATCCGTATCCAGCAGATACCGATACTCATATTCATATCCGTGCAACCTAGCTGCTAAGTGAACAAACAAAGAGTCTTCAATGAGCACTAAAAACATGTCAAATTAACTCCATCAGCCTCTGTTAATAACCTACTTGTGGGCGCATGGGCTGAACACTTATTACCCTTCAGGGGCATCTCAACTTCCTACAAATAGTGTATTATCCTCTCAACACAAAACTCTTAAGATTTTTTCATAGACTAGACTTGGATTTTTTTATTTTTTTCGATTCTAAAAGTTTCACATCGTTAACATTTTGTGAGATTGACTTATTGTCATGACCTTTTACTTTATACCCTAGTTAAATTTTGTGTATTCGACAATTATTATTGATAATACAAGGAAATACGAATCCTTTTAGGAAACGGTATTTAACGCATTAAAGACGGAGCTGACAATAAACCCATCGAAGCCTTATCTTATTTCAAAATTAGTACGCATTAAGACGGAGCTAACAAGAAGTCCCCCAAAACCTTATCAAATTTCAAGATTAGTACGCATTAAAGACGAAGCTGACAAAGAGCCCATCGAAGCCTTATGTTACTTCAAGATCATTGCGCATTAAAGTCGAAGCCGACTCAAAAGCTCCTCAAAATTCATATCTTCTCATCAAGACCCACAATACGTGTCAAAACTTGATTAGAGCCGGCTCTCACCGCCATTCGAGGACATATATCTACGAGCCTATTCCGAAAAAACTCATTCAAGGACTTTAGTCCCCCATATACCATTTATCCATGAAACAAATACTTAAGCTATTCTTCTTTATATTCTTAATTCGTAATATTTGGACCTAGGAAAGATCAACCCTTCATAATATTATAATTCATACATCATCAATTATGATATCATTATTAATAAACAATGCAAACATTATTATCCACATTCGTGTATGGTATGTGTGTGTTGGAAAAATGTACCAAGAATACATTTTTATTTTTGAAATTGATATTGGTCTTTGCTAAGCTTCCAAACTGAGATGAGCCGAAAACAAAACAAAACAATCCCATTGTTTTTTCCATCACTCAATCTTCTTAAACCCATCTTATAAAAGTTCAGTGACATATGATATGATCATCATTTTCTTTATTTTGCCACTACCCAACAAAAACATAGTTTTATTAGGATAAATCAAAAAATATCCCACTTTTAGATATAAAATGGCTACTGCCACGTCTGAAATAAAAATGCCAGTCAAATGGATAAGTAAAGTAACCAACCATTAAAACTCCACACAAAAACAACAAACACACAACAATGGCAACTCTCTCAATTCCCCTCCAACAAAAGTCTTTCTCTTTTACAAAAACCTCAACCAATCACAAGCAGGCAGCCTCAAATCCTCAGATAAGATATAACTGTAAGTTAAATTCTAAATTTTAAATTTAAATTTGACTTTTTTTTTCTCTGTTATTATTAATAATTTAATATCATGCAGCTACAAAAGATGATTCGAACTGTACGGAGAGTGTGTTGAAGGAACTTAGGAATGTGGCTTTTGGGGTTCTTGCTGTTTGTGCTGTGAATGCTGTTTCACCTGTCATTGCTGCTAATCAGGTTAATTTCATTAACTAATTAACCCTTTTGTTACATGAGTTTCTTAGTTGTAATAATAGATTGGTAAATCTTGCTTAAGTTTGAGTTAATGTTCTCAATTATAGTTGCAAACTCCCATTTTAAGATTATTTGCTCATGGATTAAAGATTCGATTTTTATGGATTTTTCGATCGACTAAGTGTTAGTTATTTTTCGAGCATTATGAAATGTTTTTGGAAAATGATAGAAATGAGTGTTCGACTCGATGTGATTCTGGTTTGGTTCATATAGTGTGTTATGATTAATTGGGATTAAAGGGTTGGCTATGTTATTGTAGAATTCTCTATCTTAAGATACATGTTAGATGATCGGCTCATGGATTAAAGCTTCGATCGTTATGGATTTTTCGATCTGACTAAGTGCTAAAAATTCGAGCATTTTGAAGTATTTTGGAAAGATAAAGGAAATAAGTGTTCGACTCGATGTGAAGTGTTAGATTTTTTCGAGCATTTTAAAATGTTTTCTAAAAAAATGAAAGAAATGAGTGTTCGATACTATGTGATTTTGTTTGATTCATATAGCCTATTGCAATGAATTGGCGTTACAGGTTTTGGTTGTGTTATTGTTTTTGTTATTCGTTTCCACTGGATCAAAATGCAAACGTTTCGAGTACTTTTCACTCTATTATTATTATGCCCTTAAAACTCTTTGAACTTGTCGAGTTCCTTCATTCTCAATGAGCGGAGTAGTTGATGAAGCTGGTGATTTTATTGTTGAAGAGTGCGTAATTTGATTAGTTAGTACTTAACTTGGGTTGTGAATGGACCATAGAGACTGCCACCTTTGTCGACGGATCCTGATAGGTGTCAGCGTGCATTTGTGGGTAATACGATTGGTCAAGCGAACGGGGTTTACGACAAGCCACTTGATCTTCGTTTTTGTGATTACACGAACGATAAGTCCAACCTCAAGGGAAAGACTCTTTCTGCGGCCCTCATGTCCGATGCCAAGTTCGATGGTGCGGATTTGACTGAAGTGGTGATGTCAAAGGCTTACGCTGTGGGAGCTAGTTTTAAAGGTTAGTTTTTTTCCTTTTTTGTAGGTTTATGCCTTCTTTTTCATTAGTATGTGTTACTTATTGATTAAAAATGGTGCTCTCTTTTGCAAATTGTAAGGATTTCATGATTTGTGCGTGCGAACAAGAAATGCTTCTATAACTCCTATGACCAAAAATGATAGGCGTTTTCTATAGATGATAGGCGTTTTATATAGACTCCAACAAGTGCGATTTTTCTCATTGTGGCAATACCATAATAAATGATGAACTCATCGAGAAACTTGAATGTGTTTTGAAGTTTCTAAGACCTTGTGTCAATAGAAATAGACTGGAACACCTCAAGAAAGAATAAAGGGAGAGAAACCTGAATCGTGGAGGATTTGGTCGTTTTTAAGGGAACTGGAGCTTAAGTTTAGCTTCTCGCGAATAAATTATGAAAGGACGAACAACGCTAAGGCATCTGGTTCAATAATGGGGTGATGGATCAATAAGCTAGGCATGTCTTTTTTCTTTCAATTTCATATGTATAACGTCAACCAAGCCTGAATTGAATTAGTTGTGTGGACTATATGAGCTAAAACGAGAACCATGTCGAGTCTAACACATCAATTCTTCACTCGTTCTAATTAAGTAGAACTCTTCATTTAGGCTACTAGATTATGTTGTTTTGGTGTTATGTGGATTTCCCTATGATACAAACTAGTCGCTTATAGCCACATACTTCTCAAATGAACTCAAGCTAGTTATGATTTCTTATCTCGAATTCACATTTCTCTATTACTCATTTTTAATCTTGAATTCTCTTTTCGATTGATCCAAGTTCGCGTCTTACTTGTAGGGGCAAATTTCTCAAACGCTGTTGTAGACCGAGTGAATTTTGGAAAGGCGAATCTCCAAGGAGCCTCGTTCAAGAACACGGTGCTCTCGGGGTCCACGTTCGAAGAGGCTCAGCTTCAAGATGTTGACTTCGAGGATACCATCATAGGTTACATTGATCTTCAGAAGCTATGTGTGAATAAGACCATTAACGAAGATGCAAGAGCCAACTTGGGATGCAGATAACTCCTTATTTTCTTTCTTTTTGCTTTTGAGTTCTTTTATGTATTTACTATTATTTTTTCCAAACTTTATTTTATAGTGTATGTATGAGAGAAATTAAGTGAATCGTACTTTTGGAGTGTTAACTATTTTTGTACTATTTTTATAATAGTAAATACATAAAATACACAAAGGAAGTATGAAAATGAAAGTATATCAGTTACACTATGTCATATAATGTGTCATGAGTTATGAGGTGATGACCATACCAACCGTATAAATTTCAAGAAATTTTAAGTGCCATATAGTGAGTAGAACTGAGATTCTGACCTTTAGCTCTATGGATATATTCCCCTACCAAACTTTCCACATCTAATTTCTCAAATTGTTGCACCAAAAAACTTCCTGCCTACTTTTGACTCATGATTTTTTGAGTCCACGAGCAGCGCATTCCGTAATATGAAGTCATTACACATGCACATTGTCGACAACTATATGCGCTACTGCATGAACACGAATATGACAATACAAAATATGTACAAATACGGGTAAGGCCGCATTGTTTCCTTCAAAATTATCAAATGTACTACATTGTAATCAAAAGATCCATACATGCAATTCGTCTAAATATTCAAACATGTATTTTGGATAAATTCGTTAACGTTTTGGAGGCGTGTCAATTACGGTACAAAATGATTCGTTCGACACCAACTTAGAACATTGCGCAAATGATTTTTCAACCATGTATACGTTATATTGCACGAGATAAACATTGCGCAAATTATTTTGAGTAGCTGCCAAGATTGGGACAAGACTTATTGGTGACCTATACCAACTTTTTCTAGGTAGTAATATTCTAGGTAAAATTGTAGAAACCATATGGACCTAACAAATAGTTTGTCGTTTTTTTCCAATGCTTCCATACTATATATATATGATGAAACAAGGTATTTGTTTTTGCACCATATCTAAATATCTAGAATTTAGAAAAGAGGCACGAGAGGGTGTGACAACGTAGCTTAGCTTTCATCTCTCATATAATATTTCTTGCTCAAATGAGTATTCCATAGGCTTATGTGGGTGTCCTTTGAACCCCTATGAGATGCTCATTTGGGCAAGCAATGTTACAATGAGAGGTTTATTTACTTTTCGGGTTTAAATGCTTACTTTTTCTATTGTATATAATATCGTTAATTTCCATTTATGAAATCTATTTCATGGACTATTGCCATTTTTACATGTTTTCTTTTCTTCTTTTATATTATTCATATGCCAGATTGAATGGAAAATTTGGACACGGCATTTGACGGGCCCATTGAAGACAGTGGGTAGTGACGAGGCCCATTTAAGATTTCTGAGGCCCAAAATTGTGCCGCCAAATCTACAGGCGGATATACTCACGCGCACTGCACAGAACTGTACAGTTCGCAACCGCAGACAACTCCCCGCCGATTGAGAAAAAAAAAAAAAAGCTGAAAAATCAGTTCATTACTTCCCTCGATTTTGAAGCTTCATTTCAAGCTTTTTTAGGGTTTTGGCGATGGCGGACTGGCAGCAGTACGCGCAGTCGGTGTTCTTCGGCTTAATCTTCTCTTTCCTCCTCGCGAAGCTCTTTTCCGTGATATTCGCTTTTCGTCACGAGAATCTCCGCATCACGCGCTCGGATTCGGCGGAATTCGCGGAGGAGAAGTCGGCGGATCGAGCTTCGGAGGAGCACGAGCCGTTGATTGGCGGAGATTCGAAATCGGAGGTCAGGGAGAGGAAGGCGACGACGAGTGATTACGGTGAAAGTGACAGTGACGATGATGATTGGGAAGGTGTGGAGAGTACTGAGCTGGACGAGACGTTTAGCGCCGCGACGGCGTTTGTTGCGGCGACGGCGATGGATCGAGCGGCGTTGAAGGTGTCGAATGACGTGCAGTTGCTGCTGTATGGATTGTATAAGATTGCGACGGAAGGACCGTGTTCGACGCCACAGCCTTCGGCTCTCAAAATGACGGCACGAGCAAAATGGTAAAGCGTGTTTTGAGCTGTATGTATACTGTACCTATATATATATTATATATATTGAGCTATTATGAATCTGTAAGCTACAACAATGTGGACATTCAGGAAATCGGTTGTGTTAGTAGCTGTTTTACGTACTGAGGCGGATTTGTAATGACGTACTTAGTGTGGTTTGGAAGTTGTTGTTGGAGAATCGAGAAATGTAAACCACTAATGTATTTTACACCAATTGAATCGTGGTTAGGTTAACGTATTTGTGGCAATGGAGCCACTCGACATTCTCAGCTGATAACAAGCTGCTAGCATTAGTAATTTTATGCTCGTTGCACTTACGAATAACTTAGTCATATGTCTTTGGAATTTGTATGTTTGTGAGCATCGTAAACAAATAGCATAACTCAAAGCGACGTTTACTATGATGCTCATACTTGATGTCTCGTGCAGTTTTCCATTTGACTTAAAATATTTCTTACCCGACGAGCTGAAAGATTTCTGCTGTTGTTTGCCAGGCAGGCATGGCAAAAGTTGGGGGCAATGCCTCCTGAAGAAGCGATGGAGAAGTATATTGACATTGTTACTGGTTTATATCCCACTTGGGGTGTTGGCTCGGCTAATGTGAGATCCAAATTTCTTTGTTACGTTTTCAAATTTGTCGAATTCTTAAAGCATTGATGCGATTGACATTATGCTGATTTTAATGGCAGAAGAAGAAAGATGAACAGCGCACTGATGCTGCTACAGGAAGCTCCAGTGGGCCTATGGGACCTGTTTTTAGCACTTTCATATATGAGGAGGAACCTGGGCGTGAGTTGTAAGGATCCTGATCTTTGACTTATGCTTGCCTGGCATTTTCTTTTCTTATGAAGCGTGATGCATTTATTCTCTCTACTCTGTGACAGTCTTGTGCATTATCTTTTACCTTAGTCTTCCATTAGAACAGTAGAATAGGATTATTATGTTAGAGTCGTGGAAGAAGGATATACTTGTTTCATGATTAATAACTTTGGAAATTCCACGTGACCTGAGTGACACGGATTCTTTTTTCAATTGCTATGCATCCATCCATTTCCCTCAGTGCGTCGGGATATTCTCATATTCTTTTATATTTAATTTAAATTTATGCATATCTTACTCAATGTAGTCCTTCACTCACTACACCACATTCTTAATCAGACTAGATTTGGTGAGACATGGATATACTAGAGGGAAAAAGTCTTAACATGCTTTTCGTTATTGTGGTTCAACCTTGGTCTCTAGATGCAGTGGGTATTGAGCCTATCCCTATAGTTTCATAGTGAAGTTCAGATTATACTCTTATTTACGATTGATGCCCTTGTCAGTTTGGAAATATGGGAGTTTGCTAGCATGACTTCAATCTAAATGAGCTTAAGTGTGGGTACAGTAACATTTGCATCGGTAGATATCTTCTGCCCGGCCCTGCATAGCTTTTTGATATATGGGCTTAACTGGGAAATACACACTCGTCTGTCACCTAGTCACATGAGTATCAGGCTTTAGACAAATGCTTGCCTATCTAGACGTTAACTTAGTTAGAGAGCATCCTTTTGGATTGAGTGAACTAATGTTACTAGTTCTGTTCCTCCATCACAATTACTTGGAGAAATAACTTCTACTTTAAAACTTCTTGCTGCAGAGAGTTGGACGCTATTCATGGGTTTGCACGAGAAGGAGATGAGGAGAAGCTGCTTAAGTGCATTGAGAGTGGTGTCCCCTTGAATCTTAAGGGTTGGTTGATTGTTAATATCTACAGATCTATTGTTATGTTGCTTTGGTTTGGGAGATTTAAGGTGACAAAGTGAAAATAATATGAGATGGAGAAAGGCGATTATGTAAAAATGATATTGATACCACAAGCTGTCGTTTCCTTTTTAAGTTACCATCTTGTCGAGTATCAGATATTACTGTGTTAAAGAAACTTAAATTTACGCCAGTTAGCGTACATTTCTAGTTGATCGTATCTGTATTTGGAACCAGTTGGAAGTTTGTTTACAAAAGCTAATCTCTGGAAACTTTGCAGATAGTGAAGGTCGTACTCCTTTGCATTGGGCTGTAGATCGAGGCCACACGAATACTACAGCATTGCTTCTAAACAAGAATGCTGATGTTAATGCCAAGGTACAGTAATATTTCATATGATAGTTTCTTCAAATCTCATGTAAATTGTGCTGTACTGTTTTTTAGACTTTCAGTAGTTGTTTCTATAATTAATCGAAAATGAAGTTTTTGTGATTAGTAAATCAAATTATGGATGATTAGCATTCTGGAATCTCTGTGAAACTATTTGCATCACTTAACTTTAACCTTGTTTCCCTTTGAAGGATAATGAAGGTCAAACTGCACTACACTATGCTGCCGTTTGCGACAGAGCCGACATTGCCGAGTTACTAGTGAAGCATGGCAGTGACGTAAAAATCAAGGATGATGACGGAAACACTCCAAGCGATCTTTGCGACTCGAACTGGGCTTGGATGCAGTCCCATGGCTAAAACGGGCAACTAATTATTAATTCTAATGTTTTCTTTCGCCTGGTCGGCACGGCTGCTCTACAGACTAATAATACCACTCGTGTACATGTGATCCTAACAGTTGGGAGTTTATTTCGTATCATCCCTGTTATTTTGTGGGTTTGTTATCCCAGGGATATTTGTCATGCCTGACGTTCTTGATACCGGTGGGTTTTTTAGATTGGTACATGGCTGGTATTTGCGCTGTTATCCAGTTACAATTACATCGAATACCTGTGTATACTGGGTCGTTTCACTTTCGTATATGAACATTATGTTAAATACGTGTATACTACTGTGTCGTTTCGCTTCGTACACGAAGTAATGAAACCATATAATGTTGAAATGATGAACTATGTATGATTATGATATAACAGGTTTTTGAATGGCAAAATAAGAGGCGGTATGATTCCAACTCAAATTTCAACGAAGTAACTTCTTCCCAGTTACACGCTCATTGTGAGTTTGATATTGTGTAAACTTTCGAGGCTTTTCTCCAATTTAATGTAAATAATTTCTTGTTCGGTGTTCATTTCCACAAGTATTTTAGTTATTTATTGTTAAAACAACTCAATATGTTTTTTCCAATTGTTAATTACGAGTTTACGA
Source organism: Linaria vulgaris (assembly GCA_948329865.1). NCBI lineage: Eukaryota > Viridiplantae > Streptophyta > Magnoliopsida > Lamiales > Plantaginaceae > Linaria > Linaria vulgaris. The sequence continues at coordinate 1,126,102 of OX415252.1, forward strand.
CATACGAATCACATAAAAGTGTTGAATCCAGGAGAAAAGTGTTGAAATCTCTACCATTAATTTCAATACCTCCCTCTCCACTCAAGATTCCTCCTTGAACAGCAGCACCATACGCAACAGCCTCGTCAGGGTTAACACCCTTGCTGGGCTCTTTGCCATCAAAGTAATCTTTCAAAAGCTGTTGAACCTTTGGAATCCTGGCGCTTCCACCAACAAGGACGATTTCGTCAATCTGGTGTTTCTCCAGACCAGCATCTTCCATGGCCTTCTTAACAGGTCCCATGGTCTTTCTAAACAAATCATTGTTCAACTCCTCGAAACGAGCCCTGGTGAGTGGTTCAGAGAAGTCAATGCCATCAAAGAGCGACTCAATCTCGACTCGAACCTGGTGCTGGCTACTCAGAGCTCTCTTAGCACGCTCAGCCTCTCTCCTCAACTTGCCAAGGGCTCTTTTATCCTTGCTGATGTCCTTTCCATGCTTCTTCTTGATCAACTTAATGAAGTAATTCATGACTCTGTGGTCAAAGTCATCACCTGCAGAGACCAACCGATATTGTTAATCTTTAGAGATGACACTTAATATGGTACCGTGGATTACGTATGGTAAGCGAGGTGTTACAAGCTGACACAAATGAGTTATTAACACATTTTCAAATTCTGAAGATAAAATTGAAAGCCCTCCAAAAAAACAACCAGTACCTCCCAAATGAGTGACTCCATTTGTCGACAGGACCTCAAAGACACCATTGTCAATAGTCAAGATACTGACGTCGAATGTTCCACCACCAAGGTCAAAAACGAGAACCTTCTTTTCACCACCTTTTTTGTCAAGACCATAAGCAAGTGCTGCTGCGGTTGGTTCGTTAATAATTCTAACAACATTCAAACCAGCAATTGTTCCTGCATCTTTAGTGGCTCGTCTTTGAGCATCATTGAAGTAAGCTGCAGAAGAGAAAAACAACATCAGTAAGGACAAAACATCCTCATTCTAATGTAATAGCTTCGGTAACAAAAAATTACCAGGGACAGTGACAACGGCGTCCTTAATTTTCTTTCCGAGGTATGCCTCAGCTGTCTCCTTCATCCTCGTCAAAATCATTGCACTGACATCCTCGGGACTGAAGACTTTGGTCTCTCCATCTTTGATTTTCACTTCAATATAAGGTTTTCCCTCCCTGTTCACAATCTTATATGGAACGAGCTTCATGTCCTTTTGAACTTCTTTATCCTCGAACCTGTACAAGCAATAAAGTTGAGAGTCATTACACCAAACCCCGTCTACAAATTACAGCTAGATAAGAAAGAAAAGAATATATACTTTCTTCCAATAAGTCTCTTGACATCGAAGACGGTCCTCTCGGGATTGTTAGCTGCCTGATTCTTTGCAGCCTCTCCAATCAACCTTTCGCCGTCAGTGAAACCAACCCATGAAGGGGTGATACGGTTACCTTGATCGTTGGCTATGATCTCAACATGACCGTTCTTGTAAACACCGACACATGAATAAGTTGTACCAAGATCAATCCCTATAATCGTTCCAAGCTTCGGGGGTCCTGATGATGCTTTTGTATATGCAAATAACGATCCTGTTTGAAAAAACCAATCACTGCATTAATACACTGATCCAACCTCTCAACTCCGGACGTACTACACTCCAGCCAAACACATAATACTCAATGCTCAACACGCTTGCTAAGCGACATTTCATTGAGTGATTAATCATGTATTGAAGAGATCAGACGTCCAATGCAACACGTGGCATGTTCGTACATACGTACCAATAATGCCATACACATCACATCATGCATAACTAAGTATCCCATTCATCTAATGCCATAAACAATCTATAATCCACAGAACTCGCAATTGCCACCCTACGTGTGTATCCACTAATACAACCAAGCTTGAAACCGCGCAACTAATGCATGTGGTATAACATAAATAGTTTCACGTGTCGCCTCGTAGCTAATAATGCAAGTTACAACATAAACAATTTCATGTGTTACCTACCTCATATATAGCTAACAACGCAAATGAATCCAAAAGCTATAATCAATTAATGCTGTCAATGCAACAACTCTACGTACACAACCACACGTTACTCCAAATCAACTACATCGACGAAAGCTACGTACGCCACAACACAAGTTACAAGACATGCATGCATAAACAAATCATTTACATAAATTCCATAAAAAAGAAGAAAAAAAATTCATATTGAATGAAATGCTCACCAACGAGAACGATGGCGAATCCGATCGGAGAAGCGCTTCTGTTCCACGCACTAGCCATTGCTGCAGAGCTCTCTCTCTCTCTCTCTCTCTACACTTTTTTTTCTTCTTCTTCCGTTGTGTGTTTTGTTTCTCAAAGCTTTATATATCAGGTCAACTTGTCATTGGAGCTGACGTGGACCAATCAGAATCTAGTGTGAATCACGTGGCTTTGGATCCTCTCCTACAATCTTCTATTACATTGTCTAGATGAATGACATGTGGAAACAACTCAAAATTCCTTAATGCCATGTTTGCCAATTATTAAATTCCCTTAAATTGTGAAACCTAAATTATAGCAACTAGTATCTATTTACTTATTATTAATTATCCAAATCTCCCGTAATTAAGATTTTAAATCTAGAACGACACTAATTATTTTGCTTATTTTCATTAAAGAACGTACTCTTTTAAGCACAATTAATCTTTTTTAATCAAAGTTAGCAGAAAAGTAAATTGTATGTACAATACTTTCAAAATTGTGCTTGCTTTGTTACAAACATTAAAATTTGTATACTATCATATATATTCGACATCACTACAAACATTTGTATATTTTATTTTATATATTAGAACGATAATAAATAAAGGAGAACTTATATATATCTGGAGTATGATTTAAATCACATTGATATATATATATATATATTTATTTAAAAAGAGTATTTCAAAGATATTTTATATGTCTATTTTAATTTAATAAGTAACTAACATTGAGACATTTATAATTATTGTACATATAGCGTAAACTTTAATAAATGTTTTTTGTTTATATTTTAATAACCTATTTAAATTAGACTTAACTTATATTTTAGTAACCTATTTAAATTAGACTTAACTAGGATTTTCTTTTTAATAACTTGTCGCACTAAAATAATAATGCAGTTTTCTCTTTCTGGAGTTTAAAAATATTGCACATACAATTTAATTTTATGCTAACCTAGATGAAAAATAATTAATTGTGATTTAAGATTCAATTTATAACACCATATTAAAAAGTATGTAAAAGAATACGTTTTATTTCATTAAGTAAAATAATTAAATTGTTTATTTCTGAATTTGAAACCTTAATTACGAAGAGAATGAATCAGGAAACAAATATGGTTCATATAATTAAGGAATAAAAACTAAAGTTGCAAGATTTAAGGGAAGAGGTTTTAATAATTGACAAACATGGTATTAAGGAATTTTAAATATTTTCCACATGTCATTCATCTAGACAATGTAGTAGAAGATGTAGCACAAGTTAGCATAAAATTAAATTGTATGTGCAATATTTTCAAACTCCAGAAAGAGAAAACTGCATTATTATTTTAGTGCGACAAGTTATTAAAAAAAATCCTAGTTAAGTGAGTCTAATTTAAATAGGTTACTAAAATATAAGTTAAGTCTAATTTAAATAGGTTATTAAAATATAAACAAAAAACATTTATTCAATTTTATGCTATATGTACAATAATTATAAATGTCTCAATGTTAGTTACTTATTAAATTAAAATAGACATATAAAATATCTTTGAAATACTCTTTTTAAATATATATATATATATATATATATATATATATATATATATCAATGTGATTTAAATCATACTCCAGATATAAGTTCTCCTTTATTTATTATCGTTCTAATATATAAAATAAAATATACAAATGTTTGTAATGGACCAAATTTTGTAAGAGAGGATCCAAAGCCGAATCACGTACGATGAAAAGGGCGCCTTGGATCCTCTCCAACAAAATGATGCTACATCTTCTACTACATTGCTTAGATGAATGCCACGTGAAAATAATTAAAAACCTTCTAATGCCTAGCTATATTGTTTCTTTTCCAATTATCTTTCCCTTTTCTCTTTACTCTCTACCAATCTATAAATTTAATTAGTTTTACTTCCCAAATTCAAAGAAATCCCTCTTACTAAATAATATTTATATGCGAAGTTAATATGTAATATAGAATTAATGTTTGAAAAAATTTAAGTAATAACAGTAAATTTGATAAAATCCAAAAATGGTTACATTATTTAAATACTACAAATGAATCCTATATTTCAAACACATCAATGTGTATTTCTTAAGATAATAAACATATTTATATTAATACTCAAATCAATGTATTCAAGGTATCTAAAAAAATATCATTACTTTCCGCCACATAAAAAATAAAATCGTTGTCATAAATTTCTCCAATACATAGCTCAATGCATTTCTAGAAATTATAATAAAAATAAAGACGGGTTTTTTTTCATGATATAAAATTATTGAGATAAGAAATATATGAGTAGTAAATTTGCTGAAAATCAAAAAGAAAGAAGAGATGCGTGTTTAATTGGTTTAATTATGTAGAAATGTGATTTATCTTAATAATATTCTCTTCCATTTATAAAAACACGTTGGATGCACAAATTTAGGAAACTATGTCCTAGTTCAGTTACAATAAATCTTTAAATTTGGGTAAGGAGAGAAATGATGGATATAATTGTGAATAATGAACAAACAATGCATTAGAAGGTTTTTAATTAATGCCACATGGCATTCATTTAAGCAATGTAGTAGAAGATGTAGCACCAATTTGTAGGAGAGGATCCAAGGCGTGAAAAGGGAAGTTGTGAAGTCGGGAGGAGTTGCATGGGCCAATAATGGAGGATAATTCTGTCACTTTGGATGACGTGAACCAATCGAAGTTTATGGTTGAGTGTGGGCTAATGGAGGTTGAGTATTGGGAGTTATCTATTTTCTTTGCTTTGAAATTTTGTTTTTGTGGTTAAGTTATTAGTTATCTATCATGTCAAGAAAAATAACTACTACGGTCGAAATTTTGCTGCGTTCTTCCTCGACATGTAGCTTTAACATCTCTACATTGTTTTTACGGTCGACGTTTCAACCATTCAACGTCGTGAAAAATATAACATAACTTGGAGATAGTTTAAGTTCGTTAATCTTACAACAACTTTGAAATGTTCTCATGAAAGATCTAAAGTATCGCATTTTTTTTGAAGTTGGAAGATCAATGGGTATTTTGTTTTGTACTTATCTCTCGTGTCAAAAACAACAATTATGTAATTGTGATCAAACGTTTTGTCGCGTTCTTGCTCGATAATGTTTTAACCTGTAGTATCCTTACGGCGGACGTTTCTACATTGAACATTGCAAAAATATGACATAAAAGGCAAATTTTAAGTTCGTTAGGGCTTACAAGGTACAACAACTTTAAAAACATTCTCGTGACATGTCGAAAGCTCTCAAATATCGCGGCTTTTCTTTTTCTTTTTCTAAATTTGGAAGAGTACAAAATGCACTCATTATATTTTAATCCATGTCTGTTGGCTCTTTTTTCACTACATCTCAAACTTCATCACTTTCAATTTCACCTATTATTCAAAAATAAAATAAAAATAACTTCACTTGTTCACCATGAGAAGTAAAAGACAATACTACTATCAATTTATCGTAGCCCAATAACAACGACTCAAGCCCATTATTAGTCCATAAACTCCAAAAAAAATAAAATGCACTATAGCTGTTACTTTAGATTTTAAATAGATTCTTAAGATTTATATTAATCAAAGATGGGTACGTAGTGGGTGATGGAAATATTAATATAATATAGGTTTTTGATAATTTTTTAAGTAGTCGTGACAAATATCGCCCATGTTTATTTTTAGCCTATTATTGACTTATATGCAACAACCCAAACTTAAGAGAACGAGACGACATTCAATTAATTAATCAATGGTTAATATTGATGATTGAGACTATGTTACACTTAAACAATAATTAATTTAAATATATTTCTGAATTTTTAAATTACTAAAAGTTTAGTGAAAGGCACTAGTAGGATGTATAAAATAAGGATTTTATTTGGCTCCATGAGTGACAAAAAGTGCAAAATTAAAGCTAAATATTCCAATTTCCAACCATTTAGGCATTACGTTTCGCATCTGTAAAGCACATTTTAACACAACTTAACTTAATAGTATTTCACCATAATCTTTTCCCCTTCACTCCTCATAAATAATTAAGTATTTGTTGAAAAAATGCTTTTTACAACGCCTAGATCACATTCAGTTCAGACTTCAGACGAGTATCATAATCTTTTTGTATGTGACAAGAAGTGTATTGTGCTTGAGACCACGTTTAAATAATCAATTTTCTCGATGACAATATATCATTTGTAAAATAACATGCAAATTCTTGAATTTGATTTTCTTATGAATAGTGTCATGATTCTTTTGAATGAACAAACAATATTTTTTTTCAATGGGTTAATGTGTTTGTACACTACAAGTACACTATGATTATTGTAATTCTCATTACAATGACCGTCTTGGCTCTGTTTTATATAAAGAGTAATGATTACACAAATAAGTCGTTCTGTATACGATAAAATTATTTTACATCTTTTATTCTAACACCGGAAGAAAACTATATATTCTACTATTTCTTTACACACACAAGTAGTTACATGTTAAAACAAAAATCATAATAAAAAACCTCAAATAGAGATTTTAATTAGCATTGTCGATAATGAGTTCATCTGTTATTCCGAATTTCGTATTACTTTTCGTGTATTTTATAAGAATCTTTGCGTTGGATCGCAAAGATTTGGCCAACAAAGAGATACACAATTTCACACAATGATGTTTTGATTATATTTACTAAGAAATAATAATAATTAACATATTAGACACAAAACATATTAATAATTGAGTTTTAATAAATGCAAGTAGCTATTTAATTGGTTAATAAAAAGGAAACTACCTGATCGGGTCCACGCGGAATAATCCAATCAATAAATAAACAAAACAAAACAAACAGAAAAAGGGATGGGGGCAAAATAGTAATTACACTAAAATTTCGCATAAATCAAATTCTTCTTCACATCCGCCCTCTTTTCACTTTCTCTCTCTTATTTCGCTCTCTTTCTCTCTCTAAAATCTCTCAGGTTAGGGTTTCATCAGGCGCCGCTTTTGAATCCATCTGATCTCGAAATCTCTTCTTTGCTGAGGTAATTTCATCGAATCGCCTTTTGTTTCTGTTCGATTTCGTCGTGGATTTGTATTTCAGTGACTTATGATTATGTACTTGTGTTTGTGATACGATGTTGTTGAATTAGTTGTTTAGGATTGTTGTATTTAGTGGATCGACGTATTGGATTAATCCGATTGATTGATTAGTTTGAGGTTAAGTGGATTGGTATTGTGTTTGTTGCTCAGTGGTAGTTGAACTTTGGAAATGTTACATTTGAGTTCGTGAATTGATTGGATTTGTATTGGAGGAAGGCGATGTGAGTTAGGTAGATTTTGTTTTTGTATTAATTCGTCGTGTATTGTGTTTGAGTAACTTAGATTAGATGTATATGCCTTGTTTCTGTGATGCAAGGTTTGTGGATTTGTTTAGGATTGTTAGATTAAATGTATACGCCTTGTTTGGTTTGGATTTTAGTGGATTGGTATTATGTTTTGTTGCCGAGTGAAAGTGCGAAATTCGGAAATGTTAGCTTTGAGTTCGTAAATTGACGTATCGGAGGAAGGTGATGTATGTTACCAGTAGGTGTTTGGGAAAGTAGATCTTGGGTTTGTATGAATTTGTCATGTATTGTGTTTGTGAGTCGATTGGATTTATATATAGAAGGAAAGTGCTGTGATTTACCGTTGGGTGGTTGGGAATCTGGTTTGAGTTGTGTGTTTTAACTGGTTTGGCAGTATGAATCTGGTTTGTTTGGATTTATCATCGCGGTTAAGTTTGTTTAGCTTGTTCACGAGTTGAGGCGCTTTGCAGTAAGGTATTTAGTATGGTGGGGGTGACAGTGTTAAGACTTTTATGGATATTGGAAGACAGGCTTTCTATTGTATTGAATGCGTGCTGTATTATGTGGTTCTGACCAGTGTGCTTATTCTACTTGATCAATGCTTGTCGGAGGGTTTTTAGTCACGTGTAGTCGTTGGGCTGAAATTAACGTATTCATTTTGACCGTCAATTGAATTTGTTGATTGTATGTCGTGGATCAGATCACACTTGTACTGTCAAAGTTGCATGCTCTATTTTCTTGTGCGTTGGTTGTAATTTTAATGTTGGATGCGGCATGCAACTTTGCTATATTTGGGGCTTTGATAAGGAAACAACTTTCTGACTGCTTATGTTATCGCAATTGCTTTGTCCACTACTATTTTCAAATATGCTTCTGATAATTATACTTTATTATTTACTGTTGGGATCTTTATGTTTAACTTCATAATGCTGGAATGGGTTTTATTGAAATTGACTTTCTTAGCATTTATTTTTTATTTTATTTTTAATTATCAGTCTGCATTGAAAGATCAAAATTATGTTTTCCTCTTCTTGCTTTACAAATGAAGAAAGACTTTTCATATTGAGATACTGGAATTGGGATTATTAAAGTTAATAACCAAAATTATGTTTTCCTCTGCTTGCATTTAATGAAATATGTATGGGAGATATACATTATCTTGTTATGGTTATTAACCCGCATATGATATTTGTAGGGAGAATATGGCTATGGAGGTCACCCAGGTCCTTGTGAGTGCACAATCAGTTGATTCGACAGTGAGAAAGCATGCTGAAGACACCCTGAAACAGTTTCAAGAGCAAAATCTTCCTGGATTTTTGTTATCTCTTTCTGTGGAGCTGGCTAGTGAGGAAAAACCAGTTGAAAGCCGTAAACTTGCAGGGTTGATCCTTAAAAATGCTCTAGATGCCAAGGAGCAGCACAGGAAGTATGAGCTCGTGCAGAGGTGGTTGTCATTAGACGTGACTGTGAAGGGCCAGATAAGGGCTTGCTTGTTGCAGACCCTCTCTTCGGGTGCATCGGACGCTAGGTCAACTGCGTCACAGGTCATTGCCAAGGTTGCAGGCATTGAGCTGCCGCAAAAGCAGTGGCCTGAGCTTATAGGAACCCTTTTGTCAAATATTCACCAGGTACCTCCTCATGTTAAACAAGCTACCCTTGAGACTTTAGGGTACCTGTGTGAAGAAGTTGATCCAGATGTTGTTGATCAAGATCAAGTAAATAAAATACTTACCGCTGTGGTTCAAGGTATGAATGCTAACGAAAGTAATATTGAGGTTCGACTTGCTGCAACCCGAGCGTTGTATAATGCTCTTGGATTTGCCCAGGCCAACTTTTCCAATGATATGGAGCGTGATTATATAATGAGAGTTGTTTGTGAGGCCGCACTCTCACCCGAGGTGAAGATTCGACAAGCAGCATTTGAGTGTCTGGTTTCGATTGGGTCAACGTATTATGACAAGATTGCCCCGTACATGCAAGACATTTTCAACATTATATCCAAGGCTGTCAGAGAAGATGAGGAACAAGTTGCTCTTCAGGCTATAGAATTTTGGAGCTCAATTTGTGATGAAGAGATTGACATTTTAGAAGAATATGGTGGCGACTTCACAGCAGATTCTGATGTTCCCTGCTTTTACTTCATCAAGCAGGCACTACCTGCACTTGTCCCTATGCTGTTGGAGACGCTTCTTAAACAAGAAGAAGACCAAGATCAGGATGAAGGTGCTTGGAATCTTGCAATGGCTGGAGGTACCTGCCTTGGTTTGGTTGCTAGAACAGTTGGGGATGATGTTGTACCACTCGTCATGCCGTTTATTGAAGAAAATATAACAAAAGGTGAATGGAGGCAGAGAGAAGCCGCGACATATGCGTTTGGTTCTATCTTGGAAGGTCCGTCACCTGACAAATTAATCCCGATTGTCAATTCTGCTCTAGCTTTCATGCTCACTGCTTTGACTAAAGATCCGAGTAGTCATGTCAAGGACACTACTGCGTGGACATTGGGAAGAATATTTGAATTTCTTCATGGTTCTACCGTTGAGACTCCCATTATTACCCCCGCAAACTGTCAACAGATTATTACTGTTCTCCTCCAGAGCATGAAAGATGCTCCAAATGTTGCCGAGAAAGCATGTGGTGCTCTATATTTTCTAGCACAGGGTTACGAGGATATTGGCACATCACCCATGACACCTTATTTCCAAGAAATTGTTCAGTCTCTCCTTCATGTCACGCATAGAGAAGACGCTGGGGAATCACGACTTAGGACAGCTGCCTATGAGACACTAAATGAAGTGGTGAGATGCTCAAATGATGAAACTGCTCGTTTGGTGTTGGAGCTTGTTCAAGTCATCATGACTGAACTTCACAAGACTCTTGAGGAGCAGAGGCTTTCATCCGATGAGAGAGAGAAGCAGAACGAACTACAAGGCCTTCTTTGTGGGTGCTTACAGGTTATTATCCAGAAATTAGGGGCATCAGAGCCTGCTAAGTATGCCTTCATGCAGTATGCGGATCAAATCATGAATCTTTTTCTACGGGTTTTTGCTTGTAGAAATGCCACTGTCCATGAAGAGGCGATGCTCGCTATTGGTGCTCTTGCGTATGCCACAGGTCCCACTTTTGCCAAATATATGCCAGATTTTTACAAGTATTTGGAGATGGGTCTACAGAATTTTGAGGAATATCAAGTCTGTGCTGTCACTGTTGGTGTTGTGGGCGACATCTGCAGGGCACTGGAGGATAAGATTCTACCTTATTGTGATGGCATAATGACACAGCTTCTGAAAGACTTGTCAAGCAACCAGTTGCACAGATCTGTGAAACCTCCTATCTTTTCTTGCTTCGGTGACATTGCTCTGGCAATTGGGGAGAATTTTGAGAAGTATCTGATGTATGCCATGCCAATGCTGCAGAGTGCGGCGGAGTTGTCTGCACACACATCTGGTGCTGATGATGAAATGATCGAATATACTAACCTCTTAAGGAACGGGATATTGGAGGCATATTCTGGAATCTTTCAAGGCTTCAAGAACTCCCCTAAAACCCAACTCCTGATTCCATACGCACCTCACATCTTGCAATTCCTTGACAGCATATACTTGGAAAAAGATATGTGAGTATATAATCTTGTTTATTCTTTTTCAATTCAAACTTTTAACTATTTCTACGGGTGGTTATCGGATTGTTTTATTTCCTTGGTCCAGGGATGATGTTGTGATGAAAACTGCTATTGGCGTCCTCGGTGATTTAGCAGATACCCTGGGAAGTAATGCTGGTTCTCTGATTCAGCAATCTCTGTCAAGCAAAGACTTCTTAAATGAATGCTTGTCTTCTGACGACCATTTGATTAAAGAATCTGCCGAGTGGGCCAGGTTGGCTATTAGTCGTGCCATATCTGTTTGAGGCGCAGCCCTACTTCAGTGCACATTACTTACCTGCATGCATATGGTCGAGTCGAGTCAGGGTCAATGTTGGACATAGTCGTCTCAGGTCGGGTCTTTGCCATTTCGACAACGGAAGCATTTTTCTTCTTGTTGTCACTAACTCATGCATCAGCATCAACATGGTTTTGGTCCCTTCCATTCATTGGGGCTGGAGTGGGCGGGTTGGGTCGGGGAGGGGGAAGGGAGGGGTGGGGTGGGGTGGGTGGGTGGGGGTACGTGATTGGGTCTTGGAGGAGAAGATGGCTGTTAATGTGCAGAATGGACGATGCCCCCTATTCCATCATTGTGCTGTAGTATTTGGTGGTGGTAGATACTGCAACAGAGCAATAATTTTGGTTTTGATGATACTTAAGCCACCAATCCATCACTATGTTCATCCATATTTGGTTTTAGTTTTCCTGACTTATACATTGGTTTTTTAATTTATTTTTGGGTCTGTGTCTTGCATTGGTCCTAACCATCTATTATCATAGTCAAATTGCATACATATCTCATTCATTCCATTAACTAATAGTACATGGGGTGGTTTCATTTTGTTTAGTTAGGCATTTCATTTGCATCTCTGATATCAGTTGTCTGCTGATATATCATGGAAAAACTACCCGTCTGGGACGGTTTTCTTGTTGGCTTATATACAGTTTTTCTCTTTCAATATTGCTTTTGAACCTGAGAGCAGTTTATGTTTGTAAGCTCTAGAGTGTGACGATGTCATTGAATTGTGATGCCATATAAAGGATTGGAATCATAGTATTGAGCATTTGGTTTGTTTTCCAAAGGCAATATATATTTCTGGTTGAACTTTATTTTTCTTTAGCGATTTATCGTTTATTGCAATGGATCTGTTACGATTTTGGGACCTGTAATATGCTCGGATTTTCGGTTTGACGATGTAAAGCTTGTTTGTCATTGGTTATTTACAGTACTAGAGGTTTCTATTGTGGTTTGTGGCTTCTTGTGGTTGACAATGATTGTTGCATTTTTTATTGGTAAGTAGTTGTTTCTGATATGAGTTTTGTTCATATATCAGCATGACAAATTTCTGTAGCTGTAGACACAATATTAGGCCGGGAACGAGGATAATTTCGTGTCAAACACATGAACTTTTATGTAGTTCTCTAAGCTTCGTGTCATACGTATGATTTACAAAGAGCGTTTCTTTTCCGATCGGCAACGAGCAAAGATAATAATATATCTACTACTCAGCATTCCAAAGGAGCAGTGTGCACCACCATTGAACAGTGTTTTAGTGAAATTTCTACTCCATTCCACTGCACTGGACACTGTCTATTCTTTTCAGTATTCAACATTATCTTTTAGTCAGCCTCTCTGTTTAACACACGTTTGACTATTATGATTTTCTTCTAAGTAGTTTAAACTTGATCTTTTTTTTTTTTTGTTATAAAGACTGGAAATATCAACTAGCTCTACTAACTTCATGTATAACCATTTTTATTGTGATTGTCTTATGATCACTGTCGAGTGTAAGGCAAAAACATCTTTTCAAGAAAAGTCGAAATTTATTGTTGTTTTTGAATTTTAGTTACCACAAGTTATGGAAAGCAAGTAACAGTTTTCTCTTCTTCTTTATTATGCATATAAGAACTTCCATAAGTGAAGAAGATGATGGAGACCATTAGGGAAAAATACTCGTATCAAAATATCTTGCCCACTTGGAAAAATTGTGAAACGTCACATTCGATCTTTATGAATAAATAGTCCAGATAAACATATTTTCTCATTATAGTGTTAGTTTTTATACAGTGACCATGTATTTACAGCGGTAACTGGATGCACAATGCTCAATAGCATGTGCTTCCAAAATGACTCGTATGAATTCAAGTATAAAAATATGGATTTAGGACAAAACAAATAATTACTAAACAGTAATTTTTTCCAGCCGACAACCTTAAAACAATGTGGAAAAAGCGTTTTCCAACATGTAAACTGTAAATTGCAATTTACTACAGTAAATGTCCAAGCCGAAGTCGATCATGATTACTTTGTTTGGTCTCTCAGCAACATAAGTTGATTATGTTTAACACTTTAACTTACCTTCTTTAATTAATTAATTAATTATATATATATATATAATATTAAACCATATGAGTTATATTGAAAGAAATCTTAGTGAGTTTGTCGCATCTGTTTGTGCTGTTGTCAACCTTTCTGGTAGTGCTCTGCTCCCACTTAAGACACTACACAAATTTCAACCCCTAAAAAATTTATTATTTCGCATTGAGTTATTTGGTAGGCCACTGTCCATTTCTGTCGCCAGAAATTTTTAACTATTTATATTCACAAAATGTGACGAAAACCAAACCCTCAACCCTCAATAGATAATAGACTGAATGTGGGGTTTGGTACACGTGTCAAGAACAATGGTTTATGTCCCTAACAATTTTGGTAATTAATAAAACTTTGATAATATAATTGTCAGTTCTCACGTGTAAGTTTAAATTTCTTAACTCGTATGAAGGGATGCTTTTGAATTACATGTTTGATAGAGTTGGGGAACCTAGTTTTGTTTTTCATAAGTAAACGAACAAGGTGGAAACAAGAAGTTTATGTGTTCGTCTCAACATTAGTTTCGTCACATTCATACGTCCTACCTCGATTAATTGAGTTACAACCCGACTGTTTTTGTAATTATTTGGACTCATCTTCCCTTTAGGAACCAACGCTTTTACTTTCATTTTTTTCTTCGTTGCAAGATGGGTAACGGTATGTTTACCAGACGCTTTTTAGAGTAAAAAATGAGTAAGATGTGCGACTATGGCCGAAGTGCCTATTTGAACTTGACACGAATAGAGATAGAAAACTCTCAGACGACGTGTCTTGGACAATTGACCATCCTTGAGGCAAGGCCTCAATTGGATCGACCACACAACTGTTGTCTTCTAATTGATTGTATGATATTGTGACTCAATTCACGGGCTTGATCATCCATTTGTTTTGTTGTATCTCAATCTTCGACATACTCTACCCAGTTCTCATCTATGTCAGGCGTGTCACACAATTGAAATGAATCCCAAACCCACACACGCAACACAATTGAAATGAATCCCGAACTAGTCACGGAATTAGAATGATTCCCGGACCACAAATAACTAAACATGTCAAGTGTAAGTAGCTTGGCAAAAGTCGCCCAGTAGTATGAAATGTTAGGATGTATTGTTGCACTACATCATCAAGGTGAGCTTGTCACCACAGTCTGAATAAAATCTCGAGGCGATCTTTAGCTCGAGGCATTACACCCATGAAGTCATTTCCGCTAATACAAGCCACTCTACTTAGGTCAACTACACACTTGGTATTCAACCATGAAATTCAAAAACTCTATTCTCTTCAAAGATTTGTCGGTCATTCCTTACTAATTCTTTTATGTACTCTTACATGCCATATTACTCTTAATAGTTTGTGCATTATATGGGAGAAAATGACAGAACAACAGATTGACACAAAGTTTTCTTTCAAGTGTCAACTGATAGGAGCCATGCATAGAGGGTCTGAAATGTGAACACAGAATGTGTCCACATGCATGTCCACTGTTGGCTTGTATATATATTGATGTAACATATATGGATTTTTTTGCAGAAGTTGACTTATATTTTGGTAATGCATCTCATCATCATTTTTTATCAGATATTGGGACAGAACCTACACCTTTCATTACCACTACCACTGCTTATAAATCCAGGCCCTTATTCATACTTCAAAACATCATAAAATCATAGCATACATTCAAAAAATAAGACTTTCATATATTATAATACAAATAACAGGAATGGATTCAAGGATAAACAGCACACTTGTAGTATTTCTTCTAGTATCTGTATTCCTATTTACAGGTTAATTCCAATCTCAAGCAGCAATCTCCATATCCGTATTTCTTCGTAGAATGTATAAAAATGAGTTCTGAAATTACCTTATTGCTCCTCTTTGCAGGCACAGCTGATGGCATTAGCATAGACGCCATCGGAATGGTTCAACAGGTAACAAACGCAATTTTATCAATTTTTACAGGACCATCATATAGCCAGTTGATTATGTAATACAACGACATGTATGACTTTATTTTTCTTAAGAGAATCAATGAATGATATATATGTTGTTCAAGTAGCCACGAACGCATTACAATTTACACATACATAGAAACTGGGATATTATGCTAAAATACTTCACATATTCTCTTGCAATAACATCAGTTCAAACAATAGCTAGCTAAGGTTGAAATAAACTTGTGGAATATAACAGAACATGACAACAGATATAGCATCATAAAATAGAAAAAAACTATAATGAATAGCTTTACATCTCTTGCAATAACATAAATCTCTTCAACTAAAGGTTTAAAACAAACGTGTTCTGTGCAGGGAAGTGTCAAAGCAAATTCAAGAAAGCTTCTGGTATCCAACTCGGTGTCCGACTACGACTATGCAGGTTCTAATCCAAAGCATGGGAAGAGAGGAGGAGGCAGTGGCATCGGCAGAACTCCCTAACTCGGTTCATTTAGTATTCTAGATGCACCATGGAAGTTTCCTCAAAATTTTGGACCGCGTATTCGAGACGTTATAGATTTAATAAGATCAGTTTTCTAGCAATAACATAGTATCAGCTATTAACATAAACCAAGCCATGGTGCTTCAGTTGCTGTCATTTCAGCATTATGCTACTGCTTACTTTATGATATGATCTCAGAGTAATAAATTTCTTACCATTGTAATGAAAATTAGTGCATGAAGTAAATTATGCACCAGAAAACCGAATGTTACTAAAATATTCTGTAATTTTCATGAGCAGCTAACTACAGAGGAAAACAGTAATAGTTATTAGTCATTGTTCAATTCAATATGTCAAGTCAACATAAAGATTATGCAAACAGTTTGTGCATGGATGGTTTAAGAAGTCCAGCTTATAAATGCATTGACTTACTTTACTTTGCAACATATTCACCGGTATTCTGAGTCGTAATATTACTGCCAATCAAATCCCACTTCAATGAAATCAATCAATCCCTTGTGGCCATCAAACAATCTCTTTCGCAAAATATTTACTGCAAAGAGGAATACTGTACTTTCAACTTTCACGTAAAACGTGTCTATGTTCCGTATTCTCAAAGCCGTCCCAAGTATCTATCAGCATATTATGTTCGATTAATAACGTGTGAAGGGGAGCCTTGGCGCACTGGTAAAGGTGTTGCTGTGTGACTGAGAGGTCACGGGTTCAAGTCCTGGGAGCGGCCTCTTGTCAAAAAATTGACAGGGGAAGGCTTGCCCCTTATACACCCTTGTGGTGGGACCCTTCTCCGGACCCTCGCATTGCGGGGATGCTTTCGTGCACCGGGTTGCCCTAATAACGTGTGAAGTATCTATATCTGGGTTGTTTTTCTACATTTCACACAACAAATCAACAATTTGCACACCATATTGTCTGGTCTAAACTCTAAGAGACACTTGAGCACTGTTAAGATCTTTTTGACATTCTAAAAATCTTCATGTGGAGCAATTTTCGAATCTTTCTATATGGAACTAGTTTTAATCTGTGACATTTTTTGTTGTACTGCTATGATAACTAAATCTGAATACATCAAAGTGACTTCTCCACAGATATATCTCAGACATGATGCCACCATAGACCTGAATAGTAAGCACTAGCATGAGATATAAAGTGCAGTCAGAAGCACTAGCAAAACCCTTATGATATCTGATGAGGATCAAATCTCAGCTTTTGAAGATTTTACGGCTTTTACCCACTGTTTCAGGGGGAAAGGATAGCCTAGAAATAACCTATTCAGATAATTTCGACGGTATTTGGAAGTATCTATAAATATAATGCATGGTGGGTAGTTTTGACATTCTATGAAGCTTCCTGCCACTTATGGTAATTAGGATTTTATGCTCTTAATCGTAAAAGCTAATCATGATTCGAGTGGTATATGCCGTGACTAGTCCTTGTCACAATTTTCACTTTGGGCAACTTTTCACTAAGCTAAAACTGTTGCATTTAAGTTGACTTTCATGGAAGGTTATATTGAGCTCATCTTTTATGCTTCTTAATCATTTAATTTTAACAACAATTAATCTGGCTGATATTCCTATTACTAGCACATAATCTCCAAGTAATAGAGCAAGCTCAAACAAATAGGTCAACATAAAGAAAATTATGAGCCAAAGGTGTAGGATTATGAGAGAATAGTGAACGATTGAAAATAGCACAGCGAATACCGTTAGGCAGCCAAAGGCGTAGGGTGCTGAAGAGGAAGCTGCTACTGAATTCAAATCAGTTCAAGCAAAGAAATCTCAAAAAGAATCTCTCTTTATTGATAATATCTGTATCTTTCTAACAAGTTATGCAATCAACATTATAAAAAAAAGAAAGAAAAGAAAACTGTTTTAGTACAATACATGATACTTCTGCACCAGCCATCAGTACTGGTCCCAATCTCTCCCACCGCCCACCTGGAAAGATCTCGTGCAGTATGGACAAGCAGAACTGGATTGTCTAAGAAAACTGGCATATGTATCTTTGACGATGCACGTGCAAAACCTCACAGGCTCTCAGTATACTATTATAAAGCCATACATTTGCGATCAAGTTTGAATCCACCACGGTTACTACGAATAATAAGGAGAATTACATCTACAATACCTGAGGTTTGGTCTAATTACATAAACTTCCCCAAGTCTGAGTAATTATAGAGTCACCCCTTGAAGCATTAGAACCACTAAAGAATAGGTGCCTATACGTAAGCTTTTTCAAAACTTTATACGAGCCCATTTGTAATATACTTCAAACTTTCAAGGGGTGTAACTATAATTTCTAACAGGAGAAGTTTCTGCATTATACCAAAGTTCACGGGGTGTAATTGCTATCCTAAATAACACATACTAGCCATTTGGCAGAACAGACGATATACTCCTAAAGTATTTCCCTCAGGTATCCCGGCCCAGGCTTGAATGGATCATCTTCAATGTATCCATCAGGGCGATAAAATCCAGCATCATTCATACGATTGCTAAGGACATGAAGAATTGCCTTTTTTGCACCATACTCATCACGGTTGTTCTCAACATATTGCTTAGCCTCTGCAGCCACTTCATTCACAAAATCAAACCTGTTATCTTCCGACAATAAAAGCCTCTCAATGTCCATTGTCAGGAGCTTCCCTGTGTCCTTTATCTTCCTCACCTGCTCCTCAAGAAATGGAATTCTCTCCATCCTGTAATCCAACATGTCATCCTTTTTTTCCTGAAATAGATTTCATGATGCATTTTAAAACTGGGTACATGTATAGCAAAACAGCATCCAAAAGAAGGCCGTTTGTAACATTATCTGAAATGAAATGTAAATACACAAACTTGTGCACGTGCCATATAAGAAAGTTCGGATATTATCCATTTATGCTATCTCCAAACTTAGCCATTGTCATCCACAAACATCAGGCCCTGTTAGACCTTCTTCTTATCAAGTAAAAATGTGAACAGTATTGTAAAAGCATAATGACACAAGAATCTAACAATGAATCAATTTTCTCTCCTTTACTATTATCAGCATTTACTGATTTCCAAACAAATACTTAACGCTTCTACTTATTCATATTCATGAGTTTGAATACATATCATTTCGGTATAAGGATTTCGCAAATATCTTACTATCGACAAAATCAGTAAATTAACAGGTTCATCTATTTAAAACAGCAAGCTTTCGAAATGCTCAAAAGAATAACATTTAAGAACCGGTACCAATTTACGCCGCCTCCACACTCTCCTATTGCTTCGCCCTGAGTACCGCGAGTTTGAATTGTCCTGTCACATATAAAATCGAAACTCAACGCAAATAATCTATGATGCACGTACACGGACACGGACACAGACACTGACACGACAAGACACGAACTTTAAAACAAATTCCTACTAGTCGGTGTGTTCGACTCACCACGTGCTTTTTTGGAGCGTCGATGCATCATAACACTTAACTAAACACTACACAACACAACACAAAATAAACACACAAAAGTTTAATAAACACAAAAAAAAATGTGTAAAAACCTGTGACTTCGCCGCGCAATTGACTCGCCATTTGTGTTCAGTCCTCAATTCAATTTTCTGCAATTTACAGAATAACATCATGTTGTATAAATCGCAAAAACTAATTTATAAATAATTAAATAAAATAAGAGAGAACAATAAAAGGTATACTTACAGGTAAATAATTGAAAGATAAAGTGCCATTGAACGTTGCGAAAATTGCAGCCATTGTTGTGAGCTCGGTTCACCTCACTGCTTTATCTTTTTGTTTTTTATTTCTCCTTTTTGTCGAAAAATATAATTACAGTAAAAAAAGAAAAAGAAAAAGAAATAGAAATGGGCCTGTGTGTGAGTAATGGGCTTTTCCTTTTGACCTTCCTCTCGGTCGGTCCAATAGATTTAGCTAAATGTTGAAAATAATTTTATTTAATATAGACATATAATATTTTAGGTTATGTAAGTAGAGATTATAATTTATAATCGAGAAATTAGGTATTGTTTGTACACATAATATTTTCGGGGAGAGCTGTTAAATCGAGGAACGAAAGATTCTATGAGAACACTACAAGGACATACCGTAATCTTTACATCTACAATGATTAGACATTTTTGACATTGATTAGATACAATATTCTAGATAATTATCAATTTCTTTCAGAATGACATGAACTTTTAAGGCGTTTCAAATTTATAATTAAGGTGCTCTTTGTTCTCGAAATATTCAAGATTTTCATTTAATATATTATATTGTACGACTAAATCAACAATGGATTTATTTGTTCTCGTCCAAGAGATACGTGTTGCGATTTATGTCTATTTATTTATCGTATTGAAGACGCAAACTAACTATCATACAACGTTCAGCGACACCGTCATGATTTGATCATAATTTTGTATACAAGATAGATCGACGATTCCGTGCATGAGAGTTATTATTACAAATTGAATCTAAATCGACTTAAACAAATTTTAAAAAATGACAATGCATTATGCATACATGTGGCAAACAGTGCGAATTTTATAAAGAAAAGAAAATGTTGTACAAGTCTTGGAATTCATTAGTCCATAGTATAGATCCACTTCATAAATGGAACATTTTTAGGATCTAAGTAAAGTATTTGATTATTTTCAAAAACCTTTTTTTTTAATTATTGTTGTTATATTCCATCATCAAAAACTATTGTTGTTTATTTATGCAAAAAACATAAAAAAAATTGATATTTCTTTTTAAATGAACTCGAAACGACAGCGTTTATTCATCACCACCCAATTCCGATTCTAAAACCCCGTGTCAGTTATCTCGCAGCTGAACTGAACCCTATTACCACCACCGCCGTCACCGCCGCCGGTAACTATGCCGCCTATTTTACTCGAGCTCATTTACATCACAATGCGCACACATAATCATTAACCGTACACTGTCAATTCTGTATATATAGGTAAAGAGAAATGGCGTATTTGCAGTACGGGAAAAATATCGTGCGGCGGAGCTCAATGCACCACCCGCTGCTGTTTGCCGCACAAGGCGTTCGATACCGGAAGTTAGAAGTTATTCTCACCACCGTAAGTAGTGGCTCATTTTTCACCTGATGTGATTTAATTTGGAATAATAGTTCGTGATTTAACTGATTTGTGACTGTGCGTGTGTGGTGATTAGTTGATCGATAAGCTCGGGACAGCTGGTGAGACGGTGAAGGTTGCGCCGGGGTATTTCCGTAATCATTTGATGCCGAAGTTGTTTGATGTGCCAAATATCGATAAGTTTGCGCACCTCATTCGCGAGCAGCGCAAGGTACTTCTCGTTTCTCGATCGAGGCATTTATTCTTGTCGCCTATGGTAGTCAGATCGCACAGATTGTCGAAAATGGATGGTGTCTTGTAGGCGGAGTCGATGATTGTGTTGTGTATTGCGACGTGATTTTCGTTGTTTGTATCTAAATGTTGAGTTTGCTGCAGCTGGTAGTGAGAATCACGAATGTCAATACTTAGTAGAATTTGTGGTATATATCTTGAGTAGTAGTGTAGTACGACGGAGTCAAGGTCTTGAAAACCTTTTGTAAATGAGCTATTGAGATATGTGTGGGACGTAGTTAGTTCTGCGAGGTACTTGATTGGAGTTTTGGCTTGTCGCGTTTCTGATATTGTGATGCTCTCGGTCGGTATACTGAATATGAATGTGCAACTCTAGATGGTACTTTGATATTAAAATTGCATGTCAAAGCGGAACATATTACACCGTCCTCTTCGATTTGGTCCTACCTCCTGCTTCATGTGTCATTTATCCTGTCCATTTGCCTGATTTAAAGCCTTGCAAATACTTCTTAAGGGTTCAATATGTCCTGTTTCTCTCAAGATTATTCTAGTATCTATTGTAGCTTCACCGTTTTTGGCGAAGGCCTCCATCTGATCATCAGATTGCTTGTCATCTCTTAAGTTGTTGTTAGTACCAAACTGCTTTTTGTCTATTTCTTTGCATGTATTAATGTATTTTATGCTGCAAAATCAGTTTAAATTATTCTGTTTAGTCAATTCTTATGAATGAACGAACAACATTTTTTTCAATGGGTTAATGTGTTTGTACACCACAAGTACACTGTGATTATTGTAATTCTCATTACAATGCCCGTCTTGGCTCTGTTTTATATAAAGAGTAATGAGTACATAAATAAGTCGTTCCGTATATGATAAAATTATTTCTCATCTTTTATTCTAACACCGGAAGAAAACTATATATTCTACTATTTATTTACACACACAAGTAGTTACATGTTAAAACAAAAATCATAATAAAAAACCTCAAATAGAGATTTTAATTAGCATTGTCGATAATGAGTTCATCTGTTATTCGAAAATTCGTATTATTTTTCGTGTATTTTATAAGAATCTTTGCGTTGGATCGCAAAGATTTGGCCAACAAAGAGATACACAATTTCACACAATGATGTTTTGATTATATATTTACTAAGAAATAATAATAATCAACATATTAGACACAAAACATATTAATAATTGAGTTTTAATAAATGCAAGTAGCTATTTAATTGGTTAATAAAAAGGAAACTACCTGATCGGGTCCACGCGGAATAATCCAATCAATAAATAAACAAAACAAAACAAACAAAAAAAGGGATGGGGGCAAAATAGTAATTACACTAAAATTTCGCATAAATCAAATTCTTCTTCACATCCGCCCTCTTTTCACTTTCTCTCTCTTATTTCGCTCTCTTTCTCTCTCTAAAATCTCTCAGGTTAGGGTTTCATCAGGCGCCGCTTTTGAATCCATCTGATCTCGAAATCTCTTCTTTGCTGAGGTAATTTCATCGAATCGCCTTTTGTTTCTGTTCGATTTCGTCGTGGATTTGTATTTCAGTGACTTATGATTATGTACTTGTGTTTGTGATACGATGTTGTTGAATTAGTTGTTTAGGATTGTCGTATTTTGTGGATCGACGTATTGGATTAATCCGATTGATTGATTAGTTTGAGGTTAAGTGGATTGGTATTGTGTTTGTTGCTCAGTGGTAGTTGAACTTTGGAAATGTTACATTTGAGTTCGTGAATTGATTGGATTTGTATTGGAGGAAGGTGATGTGAGTTAGGTAGATTTTGTTTTTGTATTAATTCGTCGTGTATTGTGTTTGAGTAACTTAGATTAGATGTATATGCCTTGTTTCTGTGATGCGAGGTTTGTGGATTTGTTTAGGATTGTTAGATTAAATGTATACGCCTTGTTTGGTTTGGATTTTAGTGGATTGGTATTATGTTTTGTTGCCGAGTGAAAGTGCGAAATTCGGAAATGTTAGCTTTGAGTTCGTAAATTGACGTATCGGAGGAAGGTGATGTATGTTACCAGTAGGTGTTTGGGAAAGTAGATCTTGTGTTTGTATGAATTTGTCATGTATTGTGTTTGTGAGTCGATTGGATTTATATATAGAAGGAAAGTGCTGTGATTTACCGTTGGGTGGTTGGGAATCTGGTTTGAGTTGTGTGTTTTAACTGGTTTGGCAGTCTGAATCTGGGTTGTTTGGATTTATCATCGCGGTTAAGTTTGTTTAGCTTGTTCACGAGTTGAGGCGCTTTGCAGTAAGGTATTTAGTATGGTGGGGATGAAAGTGTCAGACTTTTATGGATTTTTGAAGACAGGCTTTCCATTGTATTGAATGTGTGCTGTATTATGTGGTTCTGACCAGTGTGCTTATTCTACTTGATCGATGCTTGTCGGAGGGTTTTTAGTCACGTGTAGTCGTTGGGCTGAAATTAACGTATTTATTTTGACCGTCAATTGAATTTGTTGATTGTATGTCGTGGATCACACTTATACTGTCAAAGTTGCATGCTCTATTTTATTGTGTGTTGGTTGTAATTTTAATGTTGGATGCGGCATGCAACTTTGCTATTTGGGGCTTTGATAAGGAAACAACTTTCTGACTGCTTATGTTGTCGCCATTGCTTTGTCCACTACTATTTTCAAATATGCTTCTGATAATTATGCTTTATTATTTACTGTTGGGATCTTTCTGTTTAACTTCATAATGCTGGAATTGGGTTTATTGAAATTGACTTTCTTAGCAATATTTTTTTTTAATTATCAGTCTGCATTGAAAGATCAAAATTATGTTTTCCTCATCTTGCTTTAAAAATGAAGAAAGGCTTTTCATATTGAGATACTGGAATTGGGATTATTAAAGTTACTAACCATATTGAGACACATAAGCGGGTGGTGCATTGAGCTCCGCCGCACGATATTTTTCCCGTACTGCAAATACGCCATTTCTCTTTACCTATATATACAGAATTGACAGTGTACGGTTAATGATTATGTGTGCGCATTGTGATGTAAATGAGCTCGAGTAAAATAGGCGGCATAGTTACCGGCGGCGGTGACGGCGGTGGTGGTAATAGGCTTCAGTTTAGCTGCGAGATAACTGACACGGGGTTTTAGAATCGGAATTGGTTGGTGATGAATAAACGCTGTCGTTTCGAGTTCATTTAAAAAGAAATATCAATTTTTTTATTTTTTTTTCATAAATAAACAACAATAGTTTTTGATGATGGAATATAACAACAATAATTAAAAAAAAAAGGTTTTTGAAAATAATCAAATACTTTACTTAGATCCTAAAAATGTTCCATTTATGAAGTGGATCTATACTATGGACTAATGAATTCCAAGACTTGTACAACATTTTCTTTTCTTTTTAAAATTCGCATTGTTTGCCAAATGTATGCATAATGCATTGTCATTTTTTAAAATTTGTTTAAGTCGATTTAGATTCAATTTGCATCACAATGTGCACACATAATCATTAACCGTACACTGTTAATTCTGTATATATGTAGGTAAAGAGAAATGGCGTATTTGCAGTACGGGAAATATATCGTGCGGCGGAGCTCAATGCACCACCCGCTGCTGTTTGCCGCACAAGGCGTTCGATACCGGAAGTTAGAAGTTATTCTCACCACCGTAAGTAGTGCCTGCCTCATTTTTCACCTGATGTGATTTAATTTGGAATAATAGTTTGTAATTTTACTGATTTTGTGTTTTTGTTTGTGTGGTGATTAGTCGATCGATAAGCTCGGAAAAGCTGGTGAGACGGTGAAGGTTGCGCTGGGGTATTTCCGTAATCATTTGATGCCGAAGTTGCTTGCTGTGCCAAATATCGATAAGTTTGCGCACCTCATTCGCGAGCAGCGGAAGGTACTTCTCGTTTCTCGATCGAGGCGTTTAATCTGTCGTTGTATGGTAGTCAGATCGCACAGATTGTCGAAAATGGATGATGTCTTGTAGGCGGAGTCAATGATTGTGTTTTGTGTATTGCGACGTGATTTTCGTTGTTTGTATCTGAATGTCGAGTTTGCTGCAGCTGGTAGTGAGAATCATGAATGTCAATACTTAGTAGAATTTGTGGTATATATCTTGAGTAGTAGTGTAGTACGACGGAGTCAAGGTCTTGAAAACCTTTTGTAAATGAGCTATTGAGATATGTGTGGGACGTAGTTAGTTCTGCGAGGTACTTGATTGGAGATTTGGCTTGTCGCGGCTCTGATATTGTGATGCTCTCGGTCGGTATACTGAATATGAACGTGCAACTCTAGATGGTACTTTGATATTAAAATTGCATGTCAAAGCGGAACATATTACACCATCCTCTTCGATTTGGTCCTACCTCCTGCTTCATGTGTCATTTATCCTGTCCATTTACCTGATTTAAAGCCTTGCAAATACTTCTTAAGGGTTCAATATGTCATGTTTCTGTCAAGATTATTCTAGTATCTATTATAGCTTCACCGTTTTTGGCGAAGGCCTCCATCTGATCATCAGATTGCTTGTCATCTCTTACGTTTTTGTTAGTACCAGACTGCTTTTTGTCTATTTCTTTGCATGTATTAACGTATTTTTTGCTGCAAAATCAGTTTAAATTATGCTGTTTAGTCAATTTACTTTGATCGTATGGTAATGTTTGTTGTTTTGTTCATCAATTGCTTTGATCAGATTTATGAACCTAAGGAAGCTGAAGAGGTTAAAGTAGTTTCAAAATCAGAGGAAACCAACATGAAAGAGTATGTTGCAGCAGCAAATCGTCTTGCTAAATCGAAGCTGGTTTGTTTTCGATCTCGATAGTGCTTTCCATTTTCGAATATATACCTTTGTAGACTTTTTATACTTCGTTATATCCTTAGATATCATTACTTCCACAAATTTGACTAGTACCTTCTTTCTATTGCACTCTCATGGCCTAGATCCACTATCTCTTCATGATGACTGACTGGATATCAAAACAACTTTTGAATGACGGGTTACAATTTATCAATTTCATAGAAACAGACTGCTAATGTTGACCTCCTAATAAAAATCATATTACAATTTGGTTATACGTATTTATGACGTCCTTGGATTAGTTCATTATCTTTTCATGATTTGGAGCACGTTGAGTCTCTTTCACGAGTTTCATATTTATGCTAAGATTCTTCGTTGAGAGTGCCAAGTTACTTACTAACTGGTAAGTTCAGGGGAAAGTCTCCGGTTTTTGGCTAAAGTATTCTGTTCCACAGCTGGTTTAGTTGTCCAAATAATTTTACATTTAATTTGTCACGAGATGCACTAGAAGTCTGAGTAATTGATTTTCCCACTTCCAGAATATCAGGAAGTTCATTATTGAGGGGAAGGGTTTGGAAGTGCGTGAGCCAGTGACGAAAGAAGAAATTCTGGCTGAGGTACGGTTCTGTTCTTTTCTTCTTGAGAATAAGATGTGCTGACTGCTTTATTTGATATTTCACATTTTATCCTTTTGTGGTTATGGATTATCTTCTTGCTCATTTACATTCTCAATTGTTCTATATTAGACGTAGGCCAAGATTAGGAACGAAGTCAACAATTATACAGTTGAACTTCTACATTTACAATTTTTCATTTTTATTGTGCGGGGATTGTAGTATACAGTCAACATGGATATATATCTAATTTTTCTCATTTAAGTATTTCACTTACCCAAGATAATACTTTTAGATGGCAACAATAAATTGCTGCATCACCATTCACTTTCTTAAACATCATTTGCAAAAATAAATCAAGCCTCTTTTGCTATACAGTGATCAGAAATCTCATCGTTGCAGCCAACAAGTAATTTTCGATTTGCTTTCTCTGCTTGTTTTATTTATTTGCTGCATAAGCCTGCTTTTTGATCTTTAACTCCATAATTTTCTGACCATATGATGTATTACCAGTCTAACCCATATTTTTCTTCACAAAAAATAAGGTTGCTAGGCAGCTCCAAGTGCAAATTGAACCTGAAAATCTGCATCTACCAAGCCCGTTGTCAGCTCTGGGAGAATACAAGGTGCCACTTCGCCTGCCAAAATCGTTGCCTAAGCCAGCAGGAGACGAATGGATTCTGAACATCAAAGTCAGAAAGAGGTAAGATATCGGTTGCAGTTAGCCATTCGAACAAAGAGAACATTTCGACTCCGCCGGTAAGATATGTGCCAGAGTTGTTAACATTCAACGTCTCTTTGTGATCTTGTATCCTTGGCATTGACCTATTTTATATTAGAGTTTGTTTTCAGTGTTTTTTCGTGAAAGAAAGCACGCATGTCGTGATGTAGATAAAGAAATTGATTTTTTCCAATAATTTATGGTTCTGCTGTGATATGCATTTTACGAGATGTGACAAGTGCATCAAAGTTTTAGTATCTATACCCTCGTATATGTTCGGTCTTTTAAATATTTTTTTAAATGATTGTGAAACGAACTCTTAGAAAAGTTATTTGGACTTGATCAATAAACTCCTTTCGTGAATGTTTGCAAACTTATTGTGTCAAAGCCGGGTAAAGTCTTGATTTGGATAGAGTTCTTGGATCCAACGAATTGCAAACCAATTGTTGACTGGATGGCTCCCCGTGTTCTATAAATAGGATACATCCAGTTCATATTTACATCATCGAAAGCATAAAACATTTTTTGTATACTCATAGCATTACTACTCTCGCGTACAAGTTTTGCAATTTCACTTAGTCCAATGAATAAAATTAATTTGTGCTTTCATCTAATTTTTGTGAGATAGGCTTTGTGCCGGGGAATGATTAATTCATGGAGATTCTATATCATTTAACAGCTCAAATTAACATCAAAAAATGACATCAACGACCAAAATCTTGAAGTCTGAAATGCTGGATCTTTCAGTCTAGCACTATTGTCTTTTTTTCACGTAGTGAAAGCTTAAAGGAAGGATTAGAACACCATACGAGGATCAAAAACTATAATACATGCAAAATATCGAGAATTTGACACAGAAAGAGAGAAATTCTCAAAAATATTATTCAATAATTACCAGAGTGTCGTTTTAGGGTTGTGCCATATATATACTCCAAAAATAATACTAAAAATACTAAACAACGCTGCTACGCGCCAAAATCAAAACACACACGTGCGTTTTCTGGTGCGAATTGGGGCAAATCGGATGGCGAATTCCTTCGCCTGCAATGGCGAAGAAGTGAACACCTTCAGAGAGTGAAATCAAAGAGGACATGAGAGAGGCGAACCGCGATAACGAGGAAGACGATTCTAGGGTTGAATCGGAAAACGCAACAGAGGATGAACTTGGGTTTCAGGAAGAAGGAATCGCACCAACGGAGAGGAATTATCAGGATTCCTTCCCTGATTTACAACGCAAAGAGGATGCGGGAGTTCTCCCACCAAGAAAAACGAAACGCTGGAACGAGCTCTTTGCCGAAAATGTAGGCCGGAGAACGGGTGCAAAGTTGAATACACGAAGCCGGTGGACCGATCAGTGCTAGATTTTACTCTTGAAGATGTTAGGGAAAACAGGGACTATTGGGGACACGCGTTGTTGGGTACGGTGATCGGAATGCACATGCCGTACGAAGCAATGAAGAGGTACGTTGAGGCGCGATGGCAACACAACCCGACCATTCACACAACAGATAAGGGAACTTTCGTGTTTAGATTTGAAACGGAAGAACAACTTATGGAGGTTTATAGAGGAGGGCCATGGCTGATCAAATGAAACTACCTCCTAATGTTGGAGAAATGGGAACCTGACATGGTGTTGGACCCATCTACATTGCAGAACTATCCCACATGGGTGCAACTGCGAGGTTTGGATTTACAGTTTTGGTCGCCAAATATGCCTGGGAAGATTGCAAGCTTGATTGGTAAGCCTTGCTTTATTGACAAAATGACTACTAGTAAGAGTAGATTAGCATATGCTAGGGTGTTGATAGAATTGCAGTCTGGTGAGAAAATGATAGATAGTATGAAACTTAGAGGGCCAACAGGAGAAACTTATGAGCAAAGAATTGTGTATGAAGGCAGATCATTTCAATGTTACAAGTTCTTGAAATTTGTACATGGGGCTAGACATTGTGAATTGCAAAAAGAATGGGTGGTGAAAAACATGGGACCACAATTAGCTAGTAAAGAACAAAGTGGAGAGGACACAGTGGAGACTACAGAGGAGGTGGAGAGCATAGAGAAGCAGAAAGGGCATAACGAACACACACAAGTAGCAAATGAAGAGCAGGACCAGATGGAGCTAGAGCAAGATGATAAGGAAGATATGGCTCTGGAAGAAAAGGTTATAGAAGGAGAGGGGTCACTAACAAGAAACAGGACAAGACAGACGAAGGAGCTCAGAGAAGAAGGCTTACCAACAAAACATAACAACATCACACATGGTGAGAAAGGAAAGGAATCAGCACAAGTACCTTGGGAGAAGGTGGCCACCAAAAGTCCAAGAGGATAGAGCAATACAAAATACAAGCTGTGAGGAGTGGGAAACCAACCGAGAGAGAATATGAAGGAGGATCCAGAAGGGCTTCATGCCCTAATGGATAACATCACTTTTTGTGGATGGAACTTGAGACGGCTGAATGATCCTCTCAAGCAAGGAGCTTGGAAATAAGCTATGAGGGATACTAGAAGCAGTTTTGGAGTAGTTATTGAGACAATGCTGAGAAGAGAAGCGTATGAGAGAATTTTAAAAGACTTTGAGAGAATGTGGAAGGTGCAGAGCAATATGGATATGGGAAAGAATTACAGAATTATGTTGGTATAACAGTATCGAATGATATAATAGAATTATGGTGCCATATTTATAACAGTTAACGCCTTAATGGTATAGTTCTTTGTTAATCACTTCATTTTTTCATTATTTACTTCACGAGAGCGTTCATTCACAACCTAATGAGTTTTGCCATTATTGTTAATGAAATTTCATTATTGGTATCTTTTATTTAAACTTTCCGCCACAATTTGTCAATCATAAAAGATCCACTACTTTAATTCTATGTATTCTCTTACGTAAACAAGTATTTTTTTTTTTTGAACAATTACGTAAACAGGTATTTCATCGTTTCATAATGTATCATAAATTAAAATATATGATTTATTTATTTACTTAATATAATTTTATAGAGAAAGTTATAAATTCAAATTCTGAGTTGTACTTGTGGAGACCCTTCCAACTTGTTCTTTTCCTTTTTTACTCAGCCGTCCAGAACCGACCATCCTACGTGGCCCCGCCGCCCACCACTCCTAATCCGCCACGTACTCAGCAACCCCCACCTCCCAACATAGTTTAGTTACGCCGTCTAGTTATGTCTAAAAGCTCAATGGGGCGGCAAAATTATAGATTAATTAAAATTTATGCTTTTTGAGTTTTTTTCTTAATACTTATTTAGTTTACTATTATGTTGTTCACTTACAACGTAAGCGCTTATCATAAAATCATGTTGGACAATTGGAATAGGTGCGACTAGAGGTGTGCACAATGGATCAGATCGATAGAATCGTTTGGAAATCGATCAAATAATTCGATTTTTGGATTGGATTGAATATTTGATTCGATTTTTTATTTTTGTCATAGGATCGAAATCTCCTTCGATTTGATCCTTGATTTCAAATAATCATCTTAATATCGTAAAATTTAATGATATATTAAATTAAGTTAAGAAATGATAAGACTTATAAAAAAAGTTAAGAAATGTTAATAAATAAATATAAGACTGAAATGCTAACTATTTTTTAATTCTTGTTAGTTTAAATATAACACTAATGATTAATAAACAATCATGTTTAATTCAAAAAAAATTCTGATTTCAGATACAAAATAAAGATGTTATATAACTTTTATTCTTCAAAACTAAAATAATAATTAAAAGAAGAAAGGATCGAAATTGGATCGAATCAAATCGAAATCGAATAATTTTGGATCAAATTGGATCATCCAGTTTGATCTCATTTTGATTCTTGTTTTGAGAGGATTAAAATCAAACACTATTATCGATTCGATTCGATCTAGGGGTGTTCATGGTTCGGTATTTTTAACCATTGGTTCGATTTCAAAGAACTTAAATTATTGGTTAGCCTAAAAATGATAACCAACAACCAAACTAATAAAGTAGTTTGGTTTTCGGTTAAAACCGTTCAGTTTTGGTTATGATTTCGAGTTAACCAATCACATACTCTTCCGGGGGAAAAAAATGTTTCCTCGCAATTAATAAATATATAAAATTCCTTCAGAAAAATAAATTTATAAAATTAAGAAATCAAATTAAAAACATATTTCACATTACAAACTTGTCTATTAATAAAAAGTAAGCCATGTTCCAAATATAACAAATATATAATTGAAATCATCTCTCTACAAATACATTACCTAACAATCCACAATAATCTGGAAAATACTTCTTCGACAATTCATTCATCACAATTACTAATTAGTAAATTTCAAACATTCATTCATTCTTGTACTTAATGCATATCAATCAAACCATCCATTAATTTATAAAGCCTAATAGTCGATCAAACGTTATTATATTTTTTGAAAGCATCACACAAAATAATCTAATAAAATATCAAAACATCAATCATGTCAACAAAATATTTCTTTTTGTATTTTGGTTATATTATATGTATTGTTGTATAATATTATAATTATGTGTTCTGTATATACATTTGTATACATATGTATAGTTAGATTTAACTTGATACTTTTAATTATATTTCTATATCTACTTTATAATTAATTTCTTGCTAACCCTTTTATTTAATTTGCTACTTAATTCTATAGTAATTTATTAGACCTTACTAATAACTCTATAGATTTTAGCTATATTTGGTCTCTTCTTTTACATGTAATAAAGAAATTAAATATAACAATTATACTGAAACTTGAAATGTTTATGTATTTAACATTTTATACCTCATAACTTTTGCCAATTTTTTGCACTTGGCTTTTATTATTTTTAGATTCTTTTTTTTTTGTTTTGTAATAAATGTGCATATTTGTATTTGCTTGAAGGTAGGTATGTATGTATTCACGATAAATTATATGTCCAGTAAAGAAATTGGTATGAATAAATTATAGCATTTATACGTGTAAATATTTTTTTAAAAAAAGCTTCATGAAATTTTGCCCCCCTTTAAGCGAGATTTCTGGCTCTGCCCCTGAAATGACCTCCCAATTTCATCTAAAATGAGCGGTTTTCGGATAACTCAAGTTAACCAGGGTGCGGTTGTAGAAGAACTTGATTTTTTTAAAACTCCAGAAGCGATAATCGAAAACCGAACTAAGTGACTAATTTCGGTAATTGTTCGGACTAAAAAGTCGGTTAACTTGTAGTTTTTTCAGTTGGACCTAACCGTGAACACCCCTAATGCGATCCAAATGCACAGCCCTAGTCGCGACCTAATTGTCTAACGACGTTTTGAGCTTTCTTAGCGCCTAATAAGCGAATACTCTAAATTTTGAGGCACGCTATACTTTAAGTGGCGAACAACAAACACCGATGTATCGAACCTTTATGTGAACCTTTATGTGCGATGTGAGCTCATGAAAAGAAATATAAAATATCTGCTAAAAATTTGAAAGTGAATATGTCTAATTCATTGATCATTTATAAGATATATCTATTATTTTATTATATTATATAATGCGACTCGTTTTACTTTACACGACCCAGGCCAAAAGATATACCGCGTCAAATAATTAAAAAAGTACCGCGCGTGCCAAATATACATACATGCATTTTGTACGTAATTCCTTCTTCTTCTCCTTCATCTCTCTCTCTCTCTAAAACCGCAGCAACAAATAAAATGCCGTACTGCAACGTGAATTACAAAAACGACGCCGCATCAAACAACAACAATAAAATCTTCTACAGAACCTACGGCAGTGGACCGATCAAGGTCCTCTTAATAATCGGTACTGCTGCATTTTAATTTTGATTTTATCTTTCGAGATTCGGTTATATATGTTTCGAACGATTTGAATTTAGTGTAATTGATGAAATTTTATTAGGATTAGCTGGAACGCACGATTCGTGGTCCCCACAGATAAAGTGCCTCGCCGGTGTTTCGCCGGAGTATTGTGGCGGCGGTGGTGGTGACGTGGAGGTTTGTGCCTTCGATAACCGTGGAATGGGGCGGAGCTCGATTCCAGCTAAAAAATCGGAATACACGTGAGTTAGTACTAATTAATTATTTATTTATTTATTGCCGACATTTAATTATTTTATCTTACTTTCATAAAATAAAATGAAAAGGAATAAGTGTGTCCAAGTATTTGGAATTTTGATTTGTACGGTCAGATAATTCAGCATTATGTTGCAATATTTTTTAGTGAATGTTGAGATAAATTTGTGTTTATATATTTATGACTAATCCGTAATAGATTTGTTTTTTTTAATATATTATATTAGAGGTTGAATTAGTTATGTTATTAACGTATAAATATGTTTATATTAAAACAAATAACCGTATAAATGTCCCACAATATTTATTATTTTTAAAAGAAATGTGGAGCTGGAACGTATCCTACTCGTGTTGTCGTATTTTTATCTTTGCAACAAAGATGGAGCAATATTTGCTGATATTTTGATTTTTTTTTCAGTTTATATGTTACTAAAGGTAAAAAAATGTAGTTCATGTTGATTCTTTATTTTGTAGGACGACAATAATGGCAAAAGATGCAATAGCTTTAATGGATCATTTGGGTTGGAAAAAAGCTCATGTATTTGGTCATTCAATGGGTAAGTAAGATTTTGACTTTGACTTTCAAGTTGGCATTGTTGACTTGACTCAATTATTACTGCTCTTGTTTATTGTGGAAACACTTGCTCTTCTTTATTATATGGATAATAATACACTTGAAGAGTATTTACTTGGACCCCATAAATTGAATTATTTGAAATACTTCAAGAGTGGATAACAGTTAGATACTAGTAGTGACACTTGATTGCATCTTTTAACAAAGACTACTAGTCATTTATTTATTTACCTAACATAAACAACAGTTTTAGTACACGAAATAACGGAAAGCGTTTCGGGTGCATCGGGAGGTACTGCATCCCTCTCTCACAACCATGTGCCCCCACGTGGAAACCACATGTGTGCGAGCGAGAAAGGTAGTGCCTCCTGATGCACCTGAGACATTCATCAGGATAGAGGTGAGGGAATTACATGGTACAACAGATGGAAGATCCAAAAGTAATCTAAATGTGGTACACTATAGGCGATCGTTATACTCCAGCATCATCCGTACCATAGCCATGTAGGGGGTTGGTCGATGCTCCAAATTTTGCTAAAAAGGTCTGCGGTCGTCTATTTGATTTCCATGCACATCATGAAACTCAGATACAAATGGCTTGATTTCACACTGCAGCATTACGATTATTTTGCGTTATTTGTTTACTAGAATGAGTTTTGTAATGCAGGAGCTATGATTGCGTGTAAATTGGCGGCCATGGTACCCGAAAGAATTTTGTCGTTGGCTTTGTTGAATGTAACTGGTGGTGGTTATGAATGCTTACCGAGGGTAAGAATTAATCCCAGTTAGAGCCATTCAAAAACTAACCTGTCATAATAAAGGACGGAGTACTATAACGATACTTTATTAGTTTATTACAGTAATGCAGCAAGTGAGGGTTACCTTTAACATGATTTTAGATTCTCTGGTATCCATATAACCTGTCATATAATATGCAGTGTTTCTGAATGTGAACTAGTGAACTCGTAAACGCCAATGAGAATGTTCTTTCCATGGCTGTTCTCATTTAACATTCTTTTCTCTTTCCAGTTTGATCATCAAACCTTGTCAATCGCAATACGTTTTCTGAGGGCAAAAACTCCAGAACAGAGAGCTGCTGTCGATTTAGATACTCACTACTCGCAGGTTGCAAAGGATTCCTTAAACGTCTCAATTTTGTATTCCTCTCTTTCTTTGTTCTGCGCTTCTTTCACAAGCCTCGCCTGAATCTAACAATTCTGGCATTTCGATTCTTCTTACAGGAATATCTTGAAGAGTATGTTGGACTTAAGACCAGAAGATCAATACTGTACCAGGTAAGCAACCGTAAGAACTTCTTATTAAAAAAAGAGAAGAAACACCTGCCTGACCAGTGACCATAGTAATGTTCTAACTATTCTGCAGCAATATGTAAAAGCCATATCAGCGAGTGGTATGCAGTCGAGTTGTGGATTCGATGGTCAGATTAATGCTTGCTGGATGCATAAAATGTCGAGAAAAGAGCTAGAAACTATAAGCGCATCTGGATTTCCTATATCTGTAATTCATGGCAGGTAATTCCAGCAGAAAAAAAGATAAATTGTCCCTCTTATTACTTAAGCCATGTCTAACTCAATCAACTGACAATATCTTTGTGTTATGGTGCAGACATGATATTATTGCCCAGTTGTGCCATGCTAAGCGCCTTGCAGAAAAATTATATCCATCTGCACGAATGGTTGAGCTTAATGGTGGGCATCTTGTAAGCCATGAGAGAACTGAAGAGGTAACATCTTTTCACATCATCTGCAAGAATCGATTCAACAATTGAGTTTAATACTCAATACGAAGCAAAACAAGTTTTTCTAAACTTCAGACTTATTGTGGTATCATTCTTTTGGAATTTCAGGTCAACATAGCTCTTCTTCAGTTGATCAAGGCATCAGAAAGTAATATAGATCTATATGACTGGACAAATTTGTGCGATAAAAGTGACGGTGAGTGTTTTTTAAGCACAACTTCCTCCTAAATTACTCAGAGTGAATTTCCTATAGAGAATCTAATTACATGACCAGACCTACTTCCATAACATTCTTCAAAATGATTTTGTAGCTTCCTGCCTTCGCTTGTGAGCTTAAATGGTATCTGAAGCACGAAAAGACCAATCTGTAAAGCCGGTATGTCAAAATTTAGCTAGTTGTCTCTGTTATTGTTTTGAATACATAATCGAATCTGTATCATGTCCGCTATCTCATGAAATTACAACACAGAACGATGGTGATACCGGTTAGCCCTACCATTAACTGTTAAATCCAGTTCCACGAGTCTAGACTATGAACTACATAGTATTACTAACAAGGTGAATTACGATGACAAATCCAACTTTTAGTTACTCTACAACACCTCACATTCAAAATCTATAAGTCCCATATGGTAACTCACAGCTCCAGTAGATAACTTTGGCTCTATAAAATCCGAACCGCCAACAGTAATTTTTGATATTACCTTTTGAACTTTTAGCTCAGGAGTTAACTTAATGAAACGTCTTTACGATCTTTGAAATCTGAGGAAGTGCTTCTGTTATATTTCAGGAAATAGAGCTTCCAGGATATCAAAACATAGAGCAATCAGTTCATCTTTCATTTTTGCAAGTGTAAACAAGATACAACTTTTGTTAGTGTACTTTTTCGGCCTCTTCGTGTTGGCATTCAAACACGTACGAAGTGCTGTAGGAAGTCTAAAACCTCTTAGAGTAGGATCAGCTCCTACATGAACCAAGGTTCGACGTTATTGATGGTGGTTCTAAAGGCGACGTGCCTCACAGTCCAATTAACAAAAAGAAGGGCGTCTCAGACCTACATTTTCGCTTCAGATTATGTAGTGTTCCAATTTTCTGTGTATTTAAAGAAGATGTAAATTCATGTATCTTAACTATTAACATGATGAAAATTATGTCTTTTGGTTACTGGTGCTCAAAAACTTCCGTTCACCACACTAAACAAACATAGAAGTATCGCAGGATGGAATATGGTCGAAGAGATTTTTGCTATAATATCTAGTACAAAGTTAAAATACAACAAAATTTTGAAGGTAGAATTGTGGTGCAACCACCACAAGTTGGCTCTACGCAAATACATAGTTAGAATGAAATTTATAAAAAAACATCACTACTTTATAAAACAGCTACAACCAGGTAAAGTGAGAAGACAAATGTCAGTTTCCAGTCGAAAGCTTTCTGTGTGAGTACAATGAGTTATTGATCTTGTGCTTATTTTTCCATTTAATTCATCAAACAAGACGCATTGGTCATTGCAATCTGTGGGGTTATTTTATCTTTTGCAGTTTCCAATATGGCTTCGTTTCACTTTTGGTCCTTCATAGCGCCACTGTCCAGTTTTTGTTTGCTATGGCGGAATTGTTGTAGATGTTAGTTCTCTGTCGTTGGAAATCGTCTCATTTTGTCCCGATTTTGGCATGTCACTATGCAGTTTAAAGATTCTTGCGGATCCTGTTCTGTACACGTGGGAACCCTTCACCCTCTTTGAGCGCGTACATCGAATTGATCTAAGACTATTGTGTTGTATATTGGCTGAAGACATATGTGAGAAGGGGTTTGCAAAAACCTCTGAATTGCGTGACCACAAGCCAAAATTTGTCGATCTGATGACGTATAACTGAAACTGCCAACATTTCCGTAACAAATGACCAAAGTTGGACAGTGGCACTATAGAGGACGAAAGTGGAATGAGGCTACAAAAGTGGAGCAAAAATGAGTAACCCCGCGACTTGTCCTCGAAGAATCTCATTGCCCCCTATAATGCAACATTTCTCTTGATGCAACATGGAACTAAAAGTTTCCCCTAGGCGTAACCCATTTACATTACAGGCATTTTGAGGCAGTCGAAGCAAGATTTCTTTGTGCATCATACAGTGCGTTCGTTGATGTTCTTACGCTCGCCACCAAGACAGTCGAACAATTTGGTCGAGGGATCGATCACAATGTGAGTACTTGATATTTGAACTTCATAATTCACAAATTCTTCAATTCAATACTCTCACATTTTTCCCAAGTGTGTCATATGTTATCTAATTCTATCCATTTGATAGGATTTAGAGTTTGATAACTGTCCTAATCTGCAGTCACATGATCAATCTGTGATGAATAATGGCTCTTAATTCTGAATAACATCCTCTGATGCTTTCCCTAACATTTGACAAACAGATTACTGGTAAATTTTTAAAGTGGACTTGAGAGTACAATATAAAGCTGTCACCAAAATTTCTAAATGCTTATCGAAAATGCTTATATATGAACAAAATACAAAATTATTATTATTATTCAAAGTATATGAGAAAGCTCTCCAAAAAACTACCGAAAAGTTAAATAATTATATGTTGTAATTGAAAATTTGATTCATGCACATATTATTATAACATATATACTTTTACGTATAGTCAAAAGTGATTTAAGTTTTAACTAAAAATGGCACCCACATTGATCTGCCATTTAGTGATTATATCATGGTCTTCTTCTCCACGGAACTGCTTGCTTAAAGCTTGCATAAATGTCAGTCTGTCACATAATTATAATCACCGCAAATTAGGTGGAATTCAAAACTGTTCACGTTCTAACTTTGAAGAATAAAGGTGAATTTATGACTTAACGCTCGACTTGGTCAAATATTAACTTTCTGTCTTTTTGCTTTTGCAAAACTAGAACAATTCCATCAAATGGAATACCTACAAAAAAAAAATATTTTTAATTTTTTTTTCTCTTTTCGCATGCAAAAGTGCTTATCTTAATATAGATACTAGCTATTGAATTGACGTTCCTAACAATTAAGACACAGGAATTGTCAGAGTGAACAAGAAGACTAGCTCCTATATGTCGATCGAGCCTCTTACCTAGGACCAAAATGCCGCCAGTCTTCATATACCTCAGCTCCGATAATAGAAGTGGTTCGTTTTGTTTCTATACGCAATTCAAGATTTCGTAGTGTTCATGTTGGCGATTTCTGATGTGAATTCGACGGGAACTCATGAAATTTCTTAGCTCCGCCTATAGGCTATATCATTTTATTTATAGGTTGCATTACATACATAATATACCAGATACAAAAGTAAACTCAACGACAATTTTAGCCATAAAAAAACTTATTTTGAAGATTATGCACGAATTAGTAAATATCAATTATATTTACAATTTTTTAACAAAAAACTATATATATTTACAAATGCAAGCTCTTAGGTGAGACATTGATTCAATATGGTATCAATACTTGGTGCTAAAAAAAGTATTGGGTTCAAATTTCATCTCTGTCCCTTCGAAAAAATATGACATGTTGATGAACGTAATAAAGTTGGAACCTACGCATCATGAATAAATATCAATTCTCAACCTTGTTGTGACCAATTTAAGTATTAACATCTCAATGCTATTAAACAATGAATTTAATACTATTCAAACAACTATATTTAAAAATAAAATTCATGGAGAAAACTTACCAACAAACTAGAATTCATGCTTGACAAAGCAAAGAAGCTCTTCTTTCTCCCAACTCTTGTGATCCTCACATTCTTTTCTAAACCATCACCAAAAAAGTCAAAACTACCCCTCACATCTTCTTTGAAGCTTCCCCACCTCCCTGACCCAAGCTTTCTAGCTCCATTCCTCGTCACCGGCCCAAGCCCATCACCACGGCCCGTTAATGGCCCTTTATGAAACAAAAACGTGCACATGATCAGAGACAACGGTCGGCCCACGAAGGGCCGTGTAAAGAGGTCGTGGGCGAGGGCGTTACGGTAACTCCATCATTCATCAACATTAATCTAGGAGGAAGGTTCAAACACGTGGAGGCCTCGTACGGTGGCGCTGAGGCACCCTAGGCTTCCCGGGAGCTTCCTCCCATTGAAATGGAACTGAGATTGATGGTTGAAGAGGTGGTGGGGTCAACACTTGCATTGACTCTTTTGGGTTGCATGGGTGTTTTGGTAATGTTGTGAGTTTAGGTATTGAGTT
This sequence comes from Linaria vulgaris, assembly GCA_948329865.1. Lineage (NCBI taxonomy): Eukaryota > Viridiplantae > Streptophyta > Magnoliopsida > Lamiales > Plantaginaceae > Linaria > Linaria vulgaris. Next base: position 1,166,201 of record OX415252.1, read on the forward strand.
TGTGTCTATGACTAAACTCATGATAATAAGCTAAAATTTTAGCATAGATAGTTGTTATAATGTATATATATGTGTAAGAAATCTAATCATGACTGGTTTTATTTGCGAAGGTACAAATGGTCCTTTCTTGACCATATGATATAAAACTAAGAAGGTGCTCTATTCTTTTTGAAGCTTAAAGGCAGAAAAGTATTCAAACTTTAAAACATTATAATAAACAATAAATCAAATATTGTTTTTTGGATATCGGGCACACTTCACAAATACTTTTAAGCTTTAACTGATCAATTCATTACAGTAATGGGAAGTGAATAAAATTTCTTCTCTTTTCCGATAAAAAAGAGAGACAATAATAAGTGAATATACATTCATATTGCTGCTAAAATAGTTGGATACATAATAACGACTTATAACTAATTTTGGTTCAACTTAATTACTGGCAATTTTGAGATAGAGCACCTGGTTTGGCCAAAATCATTGATTACTATCAATATCCACTTTGAGCTCAGAAAATTAGATCATAATTCAAAATTTTTTTAGATGTAATGTAGTTCGTTTAGTTAATACCTTTTGTTAAGGAAAAATAACTTTATAAAGTAATACACACGTGATTAAATCATCCGATAAAGATATTACACACGCACACAGATATTAGCATAGCATGAAGAAATACTAAGTAAGGGGTTGTAAAGCCAACTTAACATTCAAAACCAAACAACTAAAGTGGGACACCATGAACATATATACAAACCAAACACCTTTGGAAGTATATAATTCACACTCTTCCACGAACGAATGACACAAGCCCAACAATGAACATTGTGTAAAATAAACGTGGTGGTTCTCGACAAACTCAATCAACAAAAAATAAACTTCTGAAGGAATCTGAAAATGAAATAACTAGTAGTGTCAATATAAGAAGTCCTGTGTGATTCTGATGAAGCTCATGATCAAGCTGGGAAGAACAAGGAATCCAAAATTGGAACGTTAACTGTGAAGCAGCCTTTAAGAACCACATCATCATTATCAAGTTTCTCAAACTTATTTTCCGTTGAGTCGTAAATGCCATATACACCTTTTCCGCTTAATAGTGTCAAACTCATCACTAGCTTATTCTTTCCGGCGAGAAATAGTGGTCTGATGAAATCCCCAAAGACGTCCTTGATGATCATAAACTCCGACCAAGAATTATTAACCGAGGAATAATTATCACTGACGACGAGATTGCTACTTCTTAATATCAAAATTCGCAATTGCCCCTCGGCCTCGCCATACAGGTTCTCATGTAAACACAAACAACCACCCAAGCTAGTCAAGTTGATGTTTGCACGAACATTTATTTTCTCTGGAAATTGCAACTTCTTGAAAGTTTCGTATCTAGGATCAAAATAGAGTATGTACGTATTAATATATATGGGATAAGGGGTTCTATACGTAATCCAAAAAGAAAATCCACAAACGAAGAGGCCTCCTGCTATAAAGTGATTAGTATCTGAGGGGAACGGGAACGCTTTTCTCCCGGTCCATGATTTATTTTTACAGGAATAAACAGCGTAGTACTCTGAACATCGAGCAACAATCTTGTAATCATCCAAGTCTGGACCACGACAAAACCCGAAGGTCGTCTTATCTCCAAGGAGAGATTTGTGATGAGAGATTATTGTTTGTTGTTTAGTGCGGGGATTCCATAACAAATAGGAGGAAGTCGAGTCTGAGACTCTTGATAGTAATAAGCCGTCTGCCGAGCACAAGGGGGGACTCTTCGTTCCTATCTTTGGATGTAGCTCCTGTAATGCTCCAACTTTAAGTTTACCGTTCTCGAGTCTAACCAAACGATAGTATCGATCAGACATGAAGGAGGATTGCCAGAAAAAGAGGTCGTGATCCATTACGCATTCGGAAGAATTCTTCTTTAACTGTTGTTGGAGATGATGACTTTTTGAAAACTCGTAATCGGAGATGATGTCGTTCCATGATTTGCGTACAGTTCTGAACCTCAACACAGACTTCACGGGTAGTCTTTGGAGGATCAATTTCACCATATCATCACATAGCGCTCTCTTCTTCTTTTTTTCAGCTATCATCTCCATAAGTCTTATTTGGATTTGGGATTTAAGGATATACACTACAAAAAAATTGGGTCTTTCCCGACCGCAAATCCGGTCGGGAATAACCCTTTCGCGGTCGGGAAAGACCCTTTCCCGACCGCATTGCGGTCGGGAAACCGCGGTCGGTGTTGCTTCGGTCGGGAAAAGTTTTCCGACCGCCTTCCGGTCGGCACGGACCTTTCCCGACCGCATTTCCCGACCGAATTACGGTCGGAAATTTACCGACCGATTATTCCGACCGTTGTTTCCCGACCGCATAGCGGTCGGGAAATACTTGAATTTTATTCCCGACCGCTATGCGGTCGCAAATTGGTTGGGATTAAAATTCATGTTATTCCCGACCGGGTCCCGGTCGGGAATAATATTCAAATCAATCCCGACCGATTCGCGGTCGGGGAAAATATTCATCTTATTCCCGACCGAATATCGGTCGGGAATAATAATCATCAGAACAAAAAAAATAATATTCCGGTAATAAATTACCGGAATATTATTTTTTTAATATTTTGCAATATTTGAAAAACATTATTTAGTTTTTGTGTTTGCAATAATTAAATTTTTGATTCATTGCTTAGTCTAAAACACAAAAAAAAAAAAATAAGTTTTTGATTATTGAAAATTTGAATAAAGAAGTGAAAATTTTTAATTTTGAAGTTGAAAGAAAGAAGGTTTTGAAAAAGTGTATGAATATGAAAAAAGTGTTTGAAATATTTTTTGAAGAGGAACAAAGTGTGTGGAGATGAAAAAATGAGGAGAATAATGAAGTGTATTTATAGAAAAAGTTGAATTTTTTTGAATTTTCGTCAAATTTGAATTTCCCACCAAGTCCCGCCATTATTTTCAATTATTCCCGACCGATATTCGGTCGGGAATGTTGAATTTTTTCAAAAATTTCAAAAAACCGCCAATTTTTCAAAAAATACCGACCGAAATTCGGTCGTCAATACTTTGTAGCCCAGAAACTCGCGACATACCGACCGCACTGCGGTCGGGAATAAGTTTAAATTTTATTCCCGACCGCACCGCGGTCGGAAATTCCTTTAAATATTAGTCCCGACCGCGACATACCGACCGCACTGCGGTCGGGAATAAGTTTAAAATTTATTCCCGACCGCACCGCGGTCGGAAATTCCTTTAAATATTTGTCCCGACCGCATGGCGGTCGGGAATACCTTTAAATTTTATTTACGACCGCCATGCGGTCGGCAATAATGGTAATTCCCGACCGATACGCGGTCGGGAAAAATAGTAAATTTTTCCTTTTTTCGATCTTTTGGAAAATCTTGATGTGTTTGTTAAGTATAACTATAGAATCTCATTAAATTCATGAATTGCACTATTAGTTAGTTTGTTTAATGTACTTTTAATTATTAAATTAGTATAGTTTATCGGAGTATAAGTTAAGTTAGTTTGGAGTTTTACCTATAATAATCATACGTAGTATATAGGAGTTCACAATTGTCAATTAACATTTGTTACGAACGTTAATATAGAGAGGCTAATTGTGATATATATATGTTAACATTTGTTTAACATAATCGCAAGTAGTTACATTATTAACAACTACATATACTAATCTATTTATAAGTGACAATATGAATCGACGCTTCAAACGATTCATCAACGTGCAACTAAATTTTTTTTTTTTTGAGATTTTTAGTAATATATAACTAATATTGATTTACTCGATCATTAAATGAACGATTTACCTAAAATTGAGAGCGAAATTGTGAAATTAAGAATATGAATATTATTCCCTACCGAAAATCGGTCGCCAATAAGCCTAAACCCTAAACCCTAAACCCTAAACCCTAATATTCTCGACCGCCACGCGGTCGGGAATAACAACGATTAGTATTATTCCCGACCGCAATGCGGTCGGGAATAACAACTATTCTTGACCGCTCTGCGGTCGGGAATGTTAGTATTATTCCCGACCGCATGGCGGTCGGGAAGTCTCGGCCCAGCTGCGCGGCCCAGCTGGGCCAAGATTAGGGCGACACTCTGGGCGGGAAATTTCCCGCCCAGAGTTTTCCCGACCGCATTGCGGTCGGGAATATTATTCCCGACCGCGATGCAGTCGGGAAATATTATTCCCGACCGCAATACGGTCGTGAATGATTTTTTTGAAAGTACCGACCGCATTGCGGTCGGGAAAAGTTTTTCCGACCGCATTGCAGTCGGGAATGCTCCCGACCGAATTCCGGTCGGGATTTTCCGGTCGGGAAATGGCGAAAAATCTTGTAGTGATAGAGTTATCTATATTTATGGTTATCTATATATATAGATAAGAATATAGATATCTATACTATTATATATATATATATATTATATATAATGTCGTATGCGTAATATATGGAAAGGTTAGGATTGTACGCTTATTGGAGTTCGAATCAGATTCAAATTCATCCTCTCATTCGCAAACTAACTTGAAGTGAATTTTATTTATACTTTTATTATATTGCGCAAACACTTGCAAAATTCAATTCACAGTTGCGAGTGCGGCTCTCTTCTTACATAAAAAGAAGGTTAAGATTCTATATCCATATTTAAGTTATTATCTTTACAACACAAATTAATTATAAAATAAAGTTAACCACGCGGGGACTGTCGACTGCGTGCCAACGTTTCAAGAAGCCACAAAGCGGAATATGCAGCACATTACACTAGCATGCGACTCGAAGATTGTCGTTCAGCCCTTCAACCATCATACAGTCGAGACCACCCTTATCGTGCTATTATTGATGCATGCAAGACGTTGGCATCAAGCCTTCTTTCATGCGACATTCGACATGAATATAGAGAGACCAACTTTGTTGCTGACAAACTTGTTGGGTGTTTAGGGATATATTAGGAATATAAAAAAAGTATTTGGGGCTAGAAAATAATAATACATTATTTGAGGAGAGATGTTGCAATTGCTACAACCTGCAATATATGTTTTTGGTACATGAAGCCATCCACGACTTCAGCCTCTTTCTCTCCTCATCCAAATACAACGCATAACCACACATATTTATATTACATGCATGGCGGGCTATGCTATACAAATATCATAATATTTTATACAAAACATAATTCTAAAGACTAATATTTAATTTGAGTGATTGACCCATTTTCTAATTATAGATTTTTACTCTTACGTGGCCTTTAAGAGCACCATGCACTCAACCAATATTTTACATGCCAGATTGTAGAACCTTCTCTTTATATATTTTATTTTGTGGGGCTTTGTATGTTTAAGATATTTTCCTTTTTTAATTGCAAATTATCTTTTCAACACCCCCTCTATTTGCAATAGGGTCTTCATTTTAGAACGCTGACTCATTGCGGTGACTGCCTTCGTGACGTTCTCCGCGAGTTTTCCCTTGTTTTCAGAATCTCCAGTTCATGACTCTTCTTGATCTTGAACGAGACTTCCAATAATTTTTGATGTGGTCGACTTTGTGTCGCAATTTTGGTAGCAAGACTTCTTGTTGATGTTGAAGATCCTCCACTTTTCTTGTGAGCTTTACAGCTTACTAGATATTCATGAATCATGTGATGTAGCATTCTTCACCGTTGAACCATAGGCATTTGACGAAGCTGCTAAAGAAGAAATCTGGCTAAAAGCAATGGACGAAGAAATGGCGAGTATTGAAAAGAACAAAACTTGGGAGCTTGTAGATCTTCCCGAAGGAAAAGGAGTTATTGGCCTTAAATGGGTGCACAAGATGAAGTACAAGGAAGATGGCTCAATTCAGAAACACAAGGCACGCCTAGTAGCAAAAGGATATTCACAGCAGCCAGGCGTCGACTTCAATGAAACATTTGCTCCAGTTGCACGCATGGAGACTATAAGGCTCGTGCTAGCTCTAGCTGCTCAACTAGAGTTACCAATTTATCAACTGGAAGTGAAATCGCTTTCTTAAACGGAGATCTAGAAGAAGAAGTCTATGTCGAGCAACCACAGGGCTACATTGTCAAAGGAAAATAAGACAAAGTCTATTGACTCAAGAAAGCGCTATATGGCTTAAAACAAGCACCAAGGGCGTGGAATAGCAAAATTGACAGCTATTTCCAGAAGACTGGATTCACCAGAAGCCAAAGTGAACCATCACTCTACGTAAAGAAACAAGGTAAAGATTTTCTTATCGTTTGTCTTTACGTGGATGATTTGATATATACAAGCACACGTGCAGAAATGATGAATAAATTTAAAAAGGCAATGATGCAAGAGTTTGAAATGACTGATCTCGGGCTTATGAAATATTTTCTGGGAATTCAAGTCCATCAATCCAAAGGAGAAATATTTATTTCTCAAGAAAAATAACTGGAAGGAATTTTGAAGAAATTCCAGATGCATAACTGCAAGCCAATATCCACACCACTTGCAGTCAATGAAAAGTTGATGATGGATGATGGTGCAGAAAAAGTTGATCAGAAAATGTACAGGAGTTTAGTAGGCTCCCTTATTTATCTGACGAACACGAGGCCATATATAGTTTATCCAGTCAGTCTGATATCAAGGTTTATGCATGATCCAAGCAAATTTCACTATGCAGCAGCAAAAAGAGTTTTACGATACCTACAAGGTACGAAGAAGTTTGGCATCAAGTATGTCAATGAAAAAGAGAATAATCTCATAGGCTATACTAACAATGATTGGGCTGGATCAGTTGGCGATCGTAAAAGCACATTAGGATACATATTCTGTCTTGGATCAAAAATAATATCGTGGACGTCAAAGAAGCAGAAGACGGTATCACTTTCATCAGCAGAAGCAGAATACATCGCCGCTACAGATGCAGCGCGAGAAGCAGTCTGGCTCAGAAGGATTCTTGAAGATTTGGAACAGAAGCAAGAAATTCCAGCAACAATCTATTGCGACAACATGTCGACTATTGCAATGACGAAAAATTCAGTTTTTCATGCAAGATCGAAGCATATCGAACTTCGACATCATTTCATCAGAAGTCTTATGCAAGATCAAGAAATTCAGTTGGAATTCATAAACACTAAAGAACAACTCGCGGACAGTTTCACGAAGGCAGTGACTGCAGAAAAAATCGCGCAACTTCGAAATGAAGTACGAGTTGCAAATTAAGAGGGGGTATTAAAATATTAATTTGCAAAAAGTGGATCAGCCGTGCCACCTCCAAGATTGAAGAAAGTTCTAGGCTAGAATAAACAAATAAGCATGCTTGAAAGATAATTTAAAATAATAATGTAAGACAAATAATTGAGCAAATAGTATGGCGGTTCAATAATCCTATAAATATGGGATAGCAGTTGTAATCATGTGTACACAAAAAAAAAAAAACAAGCTAAGAAGTCAGCCATGTAAACGTACTTTGCATTAATAAATATTGCATTGTTATATTGCATAAAAATCCTCCAAGTCCTTCATATTTCTTATAAGCCCCAAAATACTTCATGTTGAGTGTTTAGGGATATATTAGGAATATAAAAAAAGTATTTGGGGCTAGAAAATAATTATACATTATTTGAGGAGAGAAAGAGGTAGATTCTGAAAACAAGGAAAAACTCGCGGAGAACGTCACGAAGGCAGTCACCGCAATGAGTCAGCGTTATGAAATGAAGACCCTTGCAAATAGAGGGGTTGTTGAAAAGATAATTTGCAATTAAAAAAGGAAAATATCTTAAACATACAAAGCCCCACAAAATAAAATATATAAAGAGAAGGTTCTACAATCTGGCATGTAAATATTGGTTGTGTGCGTGGTGCTCTTAAAGGCCACGTAAGAGTAAAAATCTAGAATTAGAAAATGGGTCAAGCACTCAAATTAAATATTAGTCTCTAGAATTATGTTTTGTATAAAATATTATGATATTTGTATAGCATAGCCCGCCATGCATGTAATATAAATATGTGTGGTTATGCGTTGTATTTGGATGAGGAGAGAAAGAGGCTAAAGCCGTGGATGGCTTCATGTACCAAAAACATATATTGCAGGTTGTAGTAATTGCAACATCTCTCCTCAAATAATGTATAGTTATTTTCTAGCCCCAAATACTTTTTTTATATTCCTAAGATATCCCTAAACACCCAACATGTGGTATCAGAGCTACCCCTGGCTCGATATCTTTCAAAAGAAAAAAAAATGAATCGAACCCCTTCCAACGAGCTCACCGTCGCATACTCGCAACAAAAAGAATGAATGTTTGTTGCACATTAATTATGAAGCGTCCAAATGTGAGGACGTTATTTCAATCCCATGATGAACACTGGGATATAGTCGACCAAGACGACAAGCGCAAGACAGAGGAAGAAGCATCGTTGATGAAAAAAAGAAAAGAAAAAAAAAGAAGGAGCATAAGGAGAACAAGACCGGAGATGCGAAAGCCTTGTCCTTTATGCACCAGGGGGTAAGTCGATATATGCTTCCGCGTATAACGGGTGTGTTAAAAATTAAAAGATGAAGAAAATATTTTGCAAAAAAAAATAATTTGGTGGCTATGAGAAATAAAATTACAAGATGATCCTTAAATAAAGTAAGGGATCACAAGAAGCTCACAAAGAGCCCAACTTGGAAAAAGCAGTCCAAGTTGAAGTTACTGCAGGTAAAAAAAATGACGCCAGCAGAACAACAAAAACGCCTTAAAAGGTAGTGAAAAAAAAATTGCAACTATCAATGTAGCACGTGAAGCTATAAAGCTCACAAGAAAAGTGGAGGATCTTCAACAGTAACAAGAAGTCTTACTACCAAAATTGCGACACAAAGTCGACCACGTCAAAAATTACTGGAAGTCTTGTTCAAGATCAAGAAGAGTCATGAACTGGAGATTCTGAAAACAAGGGAAAACTCGCGGAGAACGTCACGAAGGCAGTCACCGCAATGAGTCAGTGTTATGAAATGAAGACCCTAGCAAATAGAGGGGTTGTTGAAAAGATAATTTGCAATTAAAAAAGGAAAATATCTTAAACATACAAAACCCCACAAAATAAAATATATAAAGAGAAGGTTCTACAATCTGGCATGTAAAATATTGGTTGAGTGCATGGTGCTCTTAAAGGCCACGTAAGAGTAAAAAACTAGAATTAGAAAATGGGCCAAGCACTCAAATTAAATATTAGTCTCTAGAATTATGTTTTGTATAAAATATTATGATATTTGTATAGCATAGCCCGCCATGCATGTAATATAAATATTATGGTTATGCGTTGTATTTGGATGAGGAGAGAAAGAGGTTGAAGCCGTGGATGGTTTCATGTACCAAAAACATATATTGCAGGCTGTAGTAATTGCAACATCTCTCCTCAAATAATGTATAATTATTTTCTAGCCCTAAATACTTTTTTTATATTCCTAATATATCCCTAAACACCCAACAAAACTCGCCAATATGGGACATTTATCGAACTACGACATCCTTTGTTTTGACAATCCCCCTGAATCTGTGTCCCGTACCTTCTATTTAATATTGTAGGCAGAACTAGTCTCCGTTCTTTCACGGAGTAGTACCTTGAAGTGTATGTTGGACTTAAGACCAGAAGATCGATTCTGTACCAGTACCAGGTAACAAATCGTAAGAATTTCTTAAACAATTTGAGAAGAAAAGCCTGTCTGACCATCCTTATGTTCTGCCATTCTGCAGCAATACGTAAAAGCCATATCAGCGAGTGGTATGCAGTCAAGTTGTGGATTCGACGGTCAGATTAATGCTTGATGGACGCATAAAATGTCAAAGAAATAGCTAGAACTTATCAGTGCTTCTGGATTTCCTATATCCGTTATTCATGGCGGGTAACTTCAAAATAATGTTGATTTCCCCTTATTACTCGGACCATGCCTAGTCGATGACTTGCCATGTTTTTGTTGTGGTGCAAACATGATATTATTGCTCAGTTGTGCCACGCTAAGCGCATTGCAGAAAAACTATATCCATCAGCAAGAATGGTTGAGCTTAACGGTGGGCATCTCGTAAGCCATGAGAGAACTGGAGAGGTAACATATTTTTATCGAATTTGGCTCTAGAAATAATCAAAGCAGTCATAGTTATTGGTTACAGGCGATTTTCACGTCCTCTACCAGAATTGATTCAACAATTGAGTTTCTAATACTCGATGAGAAGAGAAATAAGTTTTTTTCTGAAATTCAGTATTGACTGTTATTAGACTAGGGGCATATTTGTAAATAGCTTTGTTAGTTGTAACCAATTTCTGTTAGTCTGTAATTTATTTTCCTGGCTATTTCCTGCACTATAAAGCTGAAGCTGACAGCTAATTGTACACTTACTTTTCATTTTGCCATTATCAATAAAATCAGTTACATATTTCTCTCTAAAGTTACCATTATCTACATGGTATCAGTCGCTTCAGATTGTACGATCCGATCGATTCTCTCTCTTTCGCTTCACTTTTTTGTTTGATTTGCGATCGGCGATTGTTCGTTGCGATTTACTACAACCGCACTTACTTTTCGGTGGTGATTTCCATTTTTTCGGCGATTTTTCCGTTTTGAGCTATGACGGAAGCTGATTCTCCTTCGATTCAGCTGAATTCTGCTTTAGCTAGTAGATCTGGTGTCACTACTGCTAGATCGCGTGGTGCGCTGCAGATCATTGGTTCTGATAACACGAACATGGTGCTCACCTCGATTCCTTTAACAAGAGCTTCGAATTACCTCCCATGGAAGAACCTAGGTTTCATTAACGGTGCACTTCCTTGCCCTTCGCCTGAGCACGAGGATTTCGAGGATTGGTTGCGTGTCGATTGTATGGTGACGTCATGGATCTTACGATCTGTTGATCTCTCGGATGCATTTTTGTTTGTTGATTCTGCTCAAGCTTTGTGGAATCAACTTGAAACTCTGTATGGAATGAGCAATGGTCCCATGCTCTATCAGTTGCAGAGAGAGAGAATGCTTCAATCTCTCAAGGTAATTGTTCTGTTTCTGCCTATTTTACAAAATTGAAGAAGTTATGGGATGAATTAGCAAATGATGTGCCTGTTGTGGCTTGTCGGTGTAATGCTGCTAAACTATGCACTTGCAATTGTGTCAAGAATGCTTTGGATTATCAATCCCTAACTCGGCTTATGCAGTTCCTTATGGGACTCAATGATGACTTTGAGGCTGTTAGAAGTCAAATTCTAGGTCTAGATTCACTTCCTCTAGTGGATAAAGCTTATGCAATGGTCATTAGAGTTGAAAAAAGAAATACAAGTTAGTATTGCAGCACCATTGGAACATTCTGCTATGTTCAGCAAAGGTTCAAGTTCATTGAATATTTCTAGTGAAAATGTTGCTTTGTTCAACAAATCTACTGCTTACAAACCTCACCTTCAAGCTGGTTCCTCCAAGGATTACAAGAAGTTGAAGTCTAACAGGTTTTGTGAGTATTGTAAAACTAAGGGTCACACCAAAGAATCGTGTTTTAGACTTGTTGGAGTACCATATTGGTACAAAGATCTTACGGACAAGAAGGGATAAAATCCTGGTAACAGATCTTTTGCTTATGCTGTTGAGACACATCCCACTCAAGGAACATATGCCAACCATTCTCAGGATTCATCTTCTGGCACTGTTCCTGAATCCTTTCAACAAGATTTCTACAGATTCATGAAGCAACTCATGTACCAGCACTCTCCTCAAGGGTATTCTCACTCTGGACAAGAGACAAGAAATGTGAACTTTGCTCAGTTTTGAGATTTTGCTGGTAATTCTCTTTTCTCTACTTTACCTGTTGGTTCTTGGATTCTGGATACAGGTGCTTCCAATCATATGGTGGTAAATCTTAGTTGCTTCTCAAACTATAAGAACATATCTGGACAAAATTGTGTGTGCGTACGAGATAGTTCTATCAAAACTGTTCAACATGTTGGTTCTGTTCATCTTAGTCCCAGAATTATTCTTGAAAATGCACTTCATGTGCCTGCATTCAAGTTCAATCTTATTTCAGTGCATAAGTTGGCCCTTCATTCTCAGCTACATTGCATTTTCACTCCTGATGAGTGTATTTTGCAGGACCAACAGAGTAAGAAACAAATTGCTGAGGGAAAGCTATTTGGGAGCCTCTATATCCTAGATATCAAGCCTTGTCCCAGTAGCAATGCCAATTGTTTTTCTTCTATTTCTTTGAATAAAACTCCCACTGATATCACTCTGTGGCATAACAGATTAGGGCATGCATCTCTTGAAGTTTTAAAACACTTGTCATGTGTTCCTAGAAGCTCTATTAGTCCTTCTATGCATGCATGTCATACATGTCATCTTGCAAAACAGTATAGGGCACATTTCCTTCATAGTCACATATCCACTACTAAAGCCTTTGCTCTTATTCATATAGACATTTGGGGTCCCTACAAGATAGCAACTATATCAAATGATCATTACTTGTTGACTGTTGTGGATGACTATACAAGATGTACCTAGACATTCTTATTGAATAATAAAACTCAAGTTGTTCAAATGTTACAGCATTTTTTCTCCTATGTTTCCACTCAGTTTCAACCTTCAGTTCTAATTGTAAGATCTGATAATGGGACTGAGTTCACAAGTGCTTCATACCAGCAAATATTCTCCTCTCTTGGTATTGTACATCAAAAATCATGTCCGTGCACTCCTCAGCAGAATGGAGTTGTAGAAAGTAAGTAGAATGGAGTTGTAGAAAGGAAGCACATGCACTTATTACAGCTCACTAGAGCTCTGTTATTTCAAGCTAATCTTCCCACTCATTTATGGGGTTATGCCATTCTAATGACTATACATCTCATAAATAGAACTCCTAGTAAATTATTGAACTGGAGTTCTCCATTTGAGCTGTTGCACAACAAAACTCCTGACTTGTCCACTTTGAGAGTGTTTGGTTGTCTGTGCTACACAGCTAACACCTCTCCTTCTAAAGGAAAGCTAGGAGCTAGGGGTCATAAGGGCTGCTTCTTGGGTTTTGCACCAGGAGAAAAGGCTTACAGAATCTACAGATTCTTTGACAACAAATTCATTACCAGCAGAGATGTGACATTCTATGAATCTTTGTTTCTCTGAGTTTGAAGCTCTTGAAGCTAACAACACATGGACTGTTATGGATCTGCCTTCTGGGAAACATCCTATTGGCTCCAAGTAGGTGTTTAAGCTCAAGTTGCACCCTGATGGCTCTATTGAGAGGCACAAGGCTAGACTAGTAGCAAAGGGCTACAACCAAGTATTTGGTTTAGACTATGTGGACACTTTTTCTCCTGTGGTAAAACTGGTAACTATCAGAATTCTGCTTGCTATTGCCACTCACTTTAATTGGTTTCTTCACCAATTAGATATCAACAATGCCTTTTTGCATGGCTTCTTGGATGAGGACATTTTTCTTAAACTTCCTTGGGGCTATACTAAGGGATCTCTGTCAAGTTTGTAAATTGAACAAGTCCCTCTATGGGTTAAAATAGGCCCCCAGACAATGGAATCTGGAGTTCACTAAGTGCTTACTGAACTATGGTTTTTCTCAATCAAAGTCTGATGACTGTCTCTTTACTAAGGGTTCTGGAGCTTCTTTTGTTGCCCTCTTAGTGTACGTGGATGATGTTTTGGTTGTTGGTCCAGACATCAAGCTAATCACTCACATTAAGGAGCATTTACATTCTGATTTCACTATTAAGGATCTTGGACCAGCAAAGTACTTCTTGGGGCTGGAATTTCTGAGACCTTCTACGTGTCTCTATGTGAATCAAAGAAAGTATGTTCTTGACATTGTCAAGGATGTAGGATTGTTGGGAGCTAAACCCCTTGATGTTCCCTGTCCTAAGGGTTTTAAATTTACTGCTGATGTATCTCCTCTTCATCAACCAGACAAGTACAGAAGAATGGTGGGGAGGTTATTATATCTAAACATGACTAGACCTAATGTTTGTTATGCTGTGAACCAACTGAGCCAGTTCCTTCAAGCTCCTACAACTCAGCACTGGGATGCGGCTCTTAGTGTGGTACAATATCTAAAATCAACTCCCTCTCAAGGGCTCTTTTATGCTGCTTCACCTTCTCTCCAACTATCTGCTTTTAGTGATGCTGACTAGGCTTCTTGTCCAGATTCCAGAAGATCTTTGACAGAATTTTGCATTTTTCTTGGGGACTCTCTTGTTAGTTGGAAAACAAAGAAACAAACTACTATATCTAGATCCTCTACTGAGGCAGAATACAGAAACATGGCACACACAGCTTGTGAGCTTCAATGGATTACTTATCTCTTGAAGGATTTCCAAGTTCCTGTCTCTCTCCCTATTCCTCTTCATTGTGATAACAACTTTGTTGTTCATATCACACAAAATTGGAAATTGACTGTCACCTGGTTATAGAGCTCTTCAAAGTTGGTCTCTTACTTCCTCTTCATTGTCCTGGAACTCAACAACTTGCAGATTTGTTTACCAAGGCCTAGGCTCCTCCTAGTTGCATTTAGGTGATCCTCACCTTATTCCAACTTGAGGGGAGGATATTGATTGTTATTAGACTAGGGGCATTTTTGTAAATAGCTTTGTTAGTTGTAACCAATTTCTGTTAGTCTGTAACTTATTTTCCCTCCTATTTCCTGCACTATAAAGCTAGAGCTGACAGCTAATTGTACACTTAATTTTCATTTTGCCATTATCAATAAAATCAATCACATATTTCTCTCTCTAAAGTTACCATTATCAACATTCAGACTTATTGTGCTATCATTGTTTTGAAATTTCAGGTCAACATAGTTCTTCTTCAGTTGATCAAGGCATCAGAAAGTAAGATAGTTCTATATGACTGAACTATCTTGTGCAATAAAAGTGATAGTGAGTGTTTTTTACGCACAACTTCTTCCTGTATTACTGGAGTGGATTTCATGTAGAGAATCTAATTACATGACTGGACCTAGTTTTATAACATTCTTCGAAATGATTTTGTAGCTTCATGCCTTCATTTGTGAGCTTAAATGCCTTCTGAAGCACGAATCGACCAATCTGTAGAGCCGGTATGTCAAAGTTTAGCTAGCTGTCTCTGTTATTGTTTTGAATATAGGGCTGATAGTTAAACGTGACATGATCGAATCTGTATCACGTCTGCTATCTCATGAGATTACAACACAGAACGTTGGTTATTCCTGTTCGCTCAACCATATCATTAGCTGTGAACTACATAGTATATTATTAACAAAGTGCATTACGATGGCAAATCCAACTTTAGTTACTCTACGACTCCTTACATCCAAAAAGTAAGAAGTTCTATATGCTAACTCTTAGCTATAGCTGATAACTTTCGGCTTCGTAAAATCCGGACCGCGAACAATAATTTGATAAAATTTTAGCTAACATGCGTTTAACTAAATGAAACGTTTTTGTGATCTTTTGAAATCTGAAGTGCTTCTATTATATTTCATGAAATAAAGCTTCCAGGATATCAAAATAGAGAGCAATCAGTGTTCGTCTTTCATTTTTACAAGTGTAAACAAGCTACAAAGTTTGCTAGCGCACTTTTTCGGCCTCTTCGTGTTGGCATTCAAACACGTACGAAGTGCTGTAGGAAGTCTAAAACCTCTCAGAGTAAGATCTGCTTCTACATGAACCAACATCCGAGGTTATTGATGGTGGCTCTAAAGGCGAGGTGCCTTACTGTCCAATTGAGAAAACGAATGGCATCACGGACCTACATCTTCGCTTCAGATTATGTTGTGTTTCATTATTCTAATGTATGTAAAGAAGATGAAAATTCATGTATCTTAACATTAACATGATAAACATTATTTGGCTTTTAGTTACTGTTTCATGAAACAATTTCTCAAAAACCAAAGTATACGAAAAACCTCTTCAAAAATCACAAGAAGTTAAGGAACTATATATCGAAATAGAAATCTTGATTCATACACATGTTATAAGGTTATAAACACATTTATACTTTTACATGAAAATCAAAAGGTAATTTAACTAAAATGGCACCTAACATTAATCTTCCATTTATTAGATTGTATCATGGTCTTCTCCTCCACGGAACTGCCTGCTTGAAGCTATCATAAATGTCAGCCTGTCACATAATTATAATCACAGCAAGATTAGGTGGAATTCAATAACAGTTCACGTTCTAACTTTAAGAATAGAGGTGAATTGAAGACTTAGCTTAACTCTCGATTTGATCAAATGTTATTCTTCTTTCTTTTTTGCTTTTACAAAAATAGAATAATTCCAAAAAAAAAATGTAATAACGTTATATTTTTGTAACATTTTAGAAGTGTTTGCAATGTAAATATGGATCGTGGTTTAAATGCTATTAATTTGACGTTCCTAGTAGACTGATCAAGATTAAACAGTTAATATATGAAACTTAATACTCCCAATATATCATTCAGTTTAACTACTCATCTTTTGAAGTGGTAAAATTATTCAAGTTGTGAGTAATTATTATAACTAAGTAGCCACAAACAATTACATTTAAAAAATAAAATGAATATGCATGGAATAGAATTGGAGAAAACTTACCAACATATTAGAATTCATGCTTGACAATGTGAAGAAACTCCTCTTCCTCCCAACTCTTGGGATCCTCACATTCTTCTCACTTTGAGAACCATCACCTGACGAAAAGTCAAAACTACCCCTATCAACAAACTTTCCCTCGCTAAAGCTTCCCCGTCTCCCTGAACCAAGCTTTCTGGCCCCACCACGGCCCGCTAACGGTCCTTTACGAAATGAAAACGTGCACATGAGAGACAAGGATCGGCCCACGTGAGGCCCGTCCTTCGAGGTTGTGAGCGAGGGCGTTATGGTAATCCCAGAATCATCATTCATCAACATTAATCTAGGAGGAAGGTTCAAACACGCGGCAGCCTCGTAAGGTGGCGCCGCGGTGGCTCTAGGCTTTCCGGGAGACTCCTCCCATTGAAATGGAATTGAGATTAATGGTTGAAGAGGTGGTGGGGTCAACGCTTGTGTTGACTCTTTTGGCTTGCATGGGAGTTTTGGTAATGTTGTGAGTTTAGGTGGTGAGTTTGTATCTAATACTAAACTCATGATAGTAAGCTAAAATCTAATAGTATAGAGAGTTGTTATAGTGTATATATATGTAAGATAAGAAATTTTATATATACATTTTCGTGTATATATCTATTTTGAAGTAAATTGCTAAAACTAGCCCGATGTTATTTTTAATTGGTAAATAGCCTTATATATCACCTTATACGCAAATAGCTCCACTACTTTTCACTGTGCACTAGTCAAATTTGCAGTTTGACGTAATAGCCTATAAACTCCGTCAACGACAAACCTCACTAGTCATAACCATGTGTGACAAGCACATATCTAAATGGCGTAAAATCAAGTTGTTCTTTTATTGTGCTTATTTGGCTGATAATGAGTTAATATCATACAAAATTGACGTTTAAATACATTTTCGCTATAAAAATTTGAGAAATAATACTTAAAAGATTTGAAAAACATAATTAAGATGCCGATAATTTTTCTTATTTTAAACATGTAATAACATCTAGTTGAATGAACATACATTCTCATAGATCTTGATGTTGGTTATCTATACAGTCGACTGAAAAATACAACAACATTCTAATATTTGTTATCTTAAAATTAAATAGTTTTATTTCTTTATGAAAATTACAAAGAAGGTTGTTTTGCTAATAAAAAACAAACTAGGGTATTTTGTGCAATTTACTACAGTTTGCAGGGTAGTAGCGGTTGGGTTGGGTGATTAATTAATTGATGAACATATAGAAGGCTCCTCGTTTCAACTCTTCACGAGTAAATTAAAGAAGTGATGAGTAACGGTTAGACCCAACTACTATGATGTTTAAGTGTACAATAATGGCTTATGAATATAGTTAGGTAAATTTAAATAAATGTACTTCAACAGTAATTATGGTATAGTTGGATAATCAAGAGTTGTAAGATTGACTGGTTTTATTTGTGATTTGTGAAGGTACAAATGGTCTTTTTTAGACCATATGATATAAAAATAAAAGCAACAAGGTGCTCTGTATGCATTTTGAAGCTTAAAGGCAGATATCTATTCAAAATTCAAAGCATTATTTAGTAACAAAAGTTCGAACAAATTTTTTGGATATTGGGCACAGTTCACAAATACTTTTAATTGATCAAATTATGCCAGTAATGGGAAGTGAATATGCATTCATATTGCTGCTAAAATAGTTGGATACAAAACGACTTATAACTAATTTTGGTTAAGCTTAATTACTGGCAATTTTGAGGCAGAGCATCTGGTTTGGCCAAAATCATTGATAACTATCAATATCCACTTTGAGATGAGAAAAATTAGATCATAATGCAAATATACAATTTAGACGTCTGTTTCGTTATGTTACTACCTTTCGTATAGGAAAAATAAACTATATAAATCGTAAACATGTGATGAAATCATGCGACCTATGTCCGAGAAAGTTATCCGCCAATGAATCGTCTCATTGAGTGTTATGACAAGTTTAAAACCCATTCGGTAAGATTCTCTTCAAAGTAGACATTTATTTAAGACACTCGTATCATAAGTTATCCTCCAATGAATCGTCTCATTGAGTGTTTTAAGGTGTCTGAACGTTTATGAGTATCGTCGGCGGTTGGCTTATGTAATATATATATATATATATATATATATGTGTGTGTGTGTGTGTGTATTAGGAGCAAAGATTTTCCAAAGCCAAAATAGATATTGCGAGTGCAAGTCGATATTTTCGTGAAATTAGAGTGAAAGTCGACCCTAATTAAAATTATTAACGTGATGTTTGTAGATAATTATCTATATAACTTTTGACTTTTAGACGCGCGTAAATATTCTTGTCTTTGTTTTTGCTTATATTTAAAACTGAAAAAGTCAGAAAAAGAACAAAACTAATTCTGACGGACAAAAAATCATTGTAATTTAGATAATTTTGAAAACAAAAAATGATAACACCGAGTTTTAGCTAACAATAACTTTAAATATTAACTATAATTTAATCAAAATATATATATATATATAATTTAAAACAAAAGATTTTTTTTAAATAAACACAAAAGATCTACGTGGCATGAAATAAAAATAACCTCACGATCTAACTTGCGAGAACCTTCTTCTCAAATTCCATTTCTAGGTTTGTCAAATTCAGCAGTTAAATCATTTCAATTCGATTCGATTCGATTCGATTCGAAGTAAAAATCAATGGTGGAAGTAAATCTGGAGGAGATTTCACTGCCAGCTCTATTCGAGCAGGCTCGAAAGATTCACCAAGCCGCCTCAGATTCCGCCGTGGATCAGGTTTTTTCTTCAACACTTGATTTTCGCGTAATAAAATTCATATATTTATGAGTAGCTGCGTGGATTTTAATGGATTCGATTGGCTTATTATTATTATTATTGATTTTACAGGATGCGGTGAGGAGAGGTTGCGAGCTTTTGTCGAAATGCGAGGATATGATTGGAAAATTAGGGTTGTTTTCGTCGAACGAGACGAAGGATGATATCAGCACTGCTAATCTCAAATATCTTCTCGTGAGTGTTTTACGTTATGTATGAGTTTCTCGTTAATCTCGTATTGTTTTTATGATTAGGAGCATTGGAGAAGTGTGTATTTCTGTAGCTTGTTATAAATCGTAACCGTTTGTTTGGAACTTGACGTGTGTATGCTATTGCTCAAGCTTAATTAAGCGTTTATCTATGTTGTTATGTGCTCGGTTGCTTTGTGTCTGTTATTGCTAATCAAAGTTGATGAATACGTACTGATCGGTCTGTTTAGTTTAGCTCAAAAATGAGTATTGGTGAAGCGTATGAATTTCTGTACGTTGTTACGAATCGCCTTGATGTTTATTATGCTATTGCTCTCGCTTGATTATTCGTTTATTTTGTTTCAGATTTGTATAGGGGATGTTGTTATCACGTGTTTTTGTGTCTGTTTTTGATGAATACGTACTGATCGGTCTGTTTGTTTCGTGGCGCTTGATTCAGGTACCGTACTATCAAGGGGAATTGACAGAGAAAATAGCTCAGGACAGGATTCTAATTCTCAAAGCTTCACAAGCCAAGTTAAACGTACTGGTTGCTTTGTTTGGAATTATTTATGGAATTTTCTGGGTTTTCCTCCTAGTCGGGACATTTACTTTTTTTCTCAATAAGGGTCGGAACGTTTACTTGATAGCGAAGATAGTGATTTGTTGATGCTTTGGTTTTGCATGTCCTACCACTAGGAATTTATTTCATATTGTGAGGCTTTGGAGCTTGTACCAGAAGATGAACTAAAATCACTTAAACAAGCTGGGGGTGGTACCTATGCTGATCAGAGAGCTAAGAAGGTAAAATTTACTTGTGGGTCCATATTCCGAAATTGTATTGAATGTTTTTGTTTGCTTATGATTGTCGTCATTGCTGCTTTAGCTGAATCTGAGATATCTTGTATCTAATTCTAGTAAGTCGCTTCAGATTGCTCGATTCAAACGCCAGAAAGCTGCTGAGTCAAAGTTGCTTGAAATAAAGGAGCGAAAGGAACGTCGTGGGCGTTCAACTAGAGCATCTGCATTATCGACTCCAGTTGAGGTTGGAGAAGAAGATTTGGAGGAGGATGATGGAGAAGAGGAAAGGGAGGTGAGTTCTCTTGTGGGACTTTATTTTCGTGCTATTTATTAATGCATTTTTATGTGTTCTTTCGACATTGATTTCTATTTATAGTTATTAGACTTGTAGGATCAAGCTGATTTTAGGTGCATTACACTAGTGGAAGTTGAGAATCATGTAATTTATGTAAAGGGTGTTTAACTAATATGCGGTTATACCGGTGTTTGATGCATGAAATTATTGCAAGCTCCCGACAAGTTAAGATTACATAGTTCATACACTTGTTTGTGCCCCTTACGCTGCATCACATTAGTATCTATGTGTGCTGAAATATGATTGTTGTTTCTTGGCAGGCATGGCTAATCACCATCTCCTTGGCACTGTATAAGGTTGGTCTGAATTCTAAATTCTGAATTTCATTGTCTTTGGCGTTAGTAACTCTCTTCCACACACACATAAAATGGTATCACGTGCATAATTAATATCACCCTTTTGTATTCTCCAGGCATTTGATCTGTTGGAAATGCTGAAGAGAGAGGAAGAGATGTTGTCTGCTGTAAGGGAAAGACAGTCACAGGTATCAGCAAGTTAAACTTAGGCTAACCTTGTGGTGTTATATTGGCTCGACTTTACACGTTACTCTGTTGTGCTTTCGTGTGTCTCCAATTTTAAAGTATCAAATTTCACGTACTAAAGCGAGAAGTCTGCATGTACTAGCATGAAGGGGTGAAATTTGAGTCTAGCAGGGTTCTCCAGTCTTCTCGTCTCTGAGGGACTCCTGCTTTAAATGAATATTTCAACTTCTCACGTTATCTCTTCCCATGCTACAATATGTCTGTTGGGTAGTTCACATATATTTAAATATTGAGCAAATTAAGAATGTTAATTTGGATTTATTTGTTTTAGAGTTAGAACTCATGATGTTTACACTAAGACGTACATACTGTGCGGTAACTTCTTTTACAGGAAGGGGATGAATTTTCAGAGTCTGTTCTTGATGAGCGCACTAAGAAAGCAGAAGACTGGCATCGTGATGCTGCATCAAGGGTTCGATACACAAAACCCGCTGCTCCAATCACATGTGCTACTTTTGCTCAAGATGTTATAGAGGGGAGAGCGCAGGCTTCACAAGTTCACGAACACAAGCACCAACCCATGATATTTGGACCTGCGAGTCTTATAAGCACGAACCCAACCAGCGAGAGGGAAAGGATGGCAGCTCAAGTTTTTCAGCCTAATCATAGGTATCCTGCTGAGAATATAACCCTGCACTTTAAAATAACTAAAAGAAAGAGATTAATGAGTGGATTAATAGTGAGGGATAATTATTATTACTGAGGTTTTGATAATTACAAATATCAAGGAACCCTAGGTAACATTATGCGGTGTAAATTTAGTTGCCCGTAATAATAAAGACAAGTGAGTGGTAATCAGTTTACTGACATAATCTTATTTATTGATAGATTACCGACAATGAGCATCGAAGAAGCTGGCTTGAAAGAGATGGAGATCATGAATAAATGGACTGAGATGAATGTCAAGCTTATGGAAGAAGCAAACTCGTCTTGGCATAATGATAATAAGATACCGGGGCCGGGCCAGGAGGATGATGAGGATGCAGATGACGATGCTGCCCAAGATAAGGCAAGGGCTTGGGATGACTGGAAAGACGACAACCCTCGTGGTGCAGGCAATAAGAAACTTACTCCATGTGGCTAATTTGTAACTCTTGAATTATGTTTATTCCCATGGGCTCCAGTTTGCGTTTATCGTTAAGACATTCTTCCAATTGGTGGACATGATTAATAGTGTAGAGCTAATTCACGAGAGAGTTTGGACAGTTAAATGTACCATCTCCTTTTGTAGCAGGAGTCTCCTTTTGGTGGACATGATTAATAGTCTACATCTGGTTGATTTGGTATTTTATATTTCATCGTCAAATGTTCTGTTGATGGATTGTTTGGTGTCGACAATCAACTGTTAGTTTACAACTTGGCAACATTTGAAGGGATTTATTTGGAGTATGTGATAGATTAACGAAATATGAACTCCGAAGTCTGGTTTTGTCAATTTTTGTCCACGGCACCATTTTTCCAGTTGTAGTTACGTAACTTCCTTAGGGAAAACATGCAAGGTTCATTTTTGTACAAGATTAGGTATAAAATAGAAATCATGGAAACCACATGTCCCTCTTAAGTCTCAAGTAAGAAACAACTCAGCTCACTGGAGGTGAATCAACGTAAAGTGTGAAACCGACGTTCGCAGCATCGAACCAAACAAATAAGCAATCACACTCCCAGTAAAATGTCTTGCAGATAAGCATTATCTCGTCAGTGTTGACAACACAGAGATCGGATAGACAGATATCTGGTTATCAATGACAATAAAGAGGATATAACAGTAATTACAGGTCACGTCTTTGAGAAAACAATGCAGAACTAACATGGAACAGTAGTGACACGGCAAGAATCGAACTTCAAAATGAAACCTTTCACACACCAGTGAATGACGACATATACAGGTGTTACATAACGATAGATATACAACCGATGTACACATGACACTACCGCAGCTAGAAAAAAGCAAGGTCCGCCTTGAGGACCATTGAATGGTTACAACATAGACCAAGCCTCACGCGACTTATGGCCTTAAATAACTCGAAAAAATAACCCCTGGTATCTCAGCAATAACTCAAACAGCAGACGGCACGAAAATCTCAACAAGTTCGTCGAAAGACAGAACTCAATGGGACATCACATTGACATCTTACTAGCTTCTATCTGCATAAACATAAACGATAAGATCTCGTAGAACAGAGTATCAATGCACAATGTTGAATTGAAGAAACTTCTAAAGCATCAACTTTACATATGTATATGATGATGCTGTTTTCCCCGCCCATCCGAGGACAGAAGCTCAAGATATAAACAACAACAAACATATCAATTTAACCACATAGTTACATACACGTACTCCACATCTTTCGAGTAAAACGAAAAAGGACAAAACACACACACAAGTGGTAGGCACAATACCAACAATGGCCCGACATGCAGTCGAATCACAACCACACCACCACGGCATCACCACCAATGCTTCAACTCTTGATGCATTGAAACCCGCTACAAACCCACAACCAAACCGCAAACAACGCCAAACAAATGATCAAATCAAGCGACAAAACCACCCAAACGTGCTTCTTCCAAACCTTCTTTGCCTTCTGGTGCCCCACCGCCGCAGCAAACAACCCTCCATTCTTCTGCATTACAACTGAAAACTCCCGACTCAACCCGACCCCGCTCCCCCCATCGTCGTCATTATTGCTATCCTTCCTATCAAACCTCCCAAACAACCTATTCTTCATCTTCACCAACCCCTTCTCCTCACTCCCCTTCACCCGTCCCCTAACCGGCATTTCCCCACTCCCACTCTCGCCACCAATCCGCCGCCCATCGGGCGACCCCCCGAACACCTCCAAATGATCACCACCACCCAACAACTTACGAAAAACAGGATTAAACTCACCCTGATAACAATGTGACCCCAAATCCTCCAATCTCCTCTCCCCCGCCTTCGACCAGACCTCGCCAAACGCCTCCGCCACGCTTCTCAAAAACACAATCCCCTCCGAATTCTCCACCTTTTCATCGAATATCGCAAAGTACACGAACGGGTTTTCAATCAGAAAAGCGTACGTCTTCGATCGGACGGTGTGTGTGAACGTGGAATGAAACGGCGGCGTATTGGCGAGGCATTTGGTTGCGGTTTGGCCGAGGGCGGCGTCCCTGGAGTTGAACTCGGCTAACACGGTGGTGCCGGTGGCAATGCAGGCAAAGTGGATCAAACCACGGTCGTGAATCATTGTGAAAAGCTCATCCAACAAATTATTAGCAATAATAATAACAAATAATTGAGCTGGATTAGGGTTAATTAAGCTGATTTATTGCGATTTGGAGATGAACATTGGGGATCGATGAATTAACCTTTTCTTTTCTTTTCTTTCTAGGGTTTGATTTGATGGAGGTGGGATTGAATACAAATACAATAATTCATTCAAAAAATTGAAAATTAATACCAATGATTTTCGATTTGTGTGAAGATTTGAGCTGGATTATTGCTTAATTAAGGCGATTTGGAGAAGATTATTGGGATCGGAGGCAGATCCATTCTTCTTCCACCGGCATCGCAGATATCCTTCCTGGTTTGGTGGAATAATGTTATATATATATATATATATATATACTACATATATAAATTCCATTAAACTCCCTACCGTTTGAAAATTTGTTGGTGTCGTGTCTATGTTTTTGTTCGTAAGATATATATAATTCATAGGCTGACGGCTGTTTACTATGCATCACACGTTAAAGACACATCGCTTACTTTAAAATATTACGAGGCAAAGCGAGAAACACAGTATACGTTAAGAGATTTAACGGGATAAAAATTATGTTGTACTTCGACAGTCTTATGACAAAATTCGGTTTTAATTTTGTGCCACGTGCAAACTGAGAGATATTCATAGGTGATTCTCAAATATATTCATCGCATGCACGATACACTTCTCCTTTTTTTCTTTAAGAGACTTATTATCAAGGTTGCACGGATACGGATACGAGTATCGGTATCCGCCGGATACGGATACGTGGATACGATTTTTTTTAAATTTACAAGATACGATACGTATGCGATACGTTAAATATTTAATATTAATAATTATATAAGGATATAATTTAAATAAAAATATCAAATAACATTATATCTAATCACTTGCACAGTCATTAGTCACATACTATTATGAAAGATATTAAAGCTTTGTGTGTTGTTTTTTATTTTGGTTTGAAATAGAGGGTTTTCACGATTTTATATTTAATTTTCTGAAAAGATATTGCAAGTTGGTTCTTGTTGTGCATTTTCTAGTTTCAGAAAACTACCACGTTACTCTATGAAATTGCTGATACGTATCGGATGCTCTTCGGATACGCTTCACAGGGTATCCGATACGTGTATCCGTCTTTTTTAATTATTTTTAATGCAGGATACGCCACGTGGCGTATCTGATACGTATCCGGAGAGTATCCGGAGAGTATCGGTATCCGATACGTATCCGACACTGACCGGCCCTTTTTTTGGAGTATCCGTGCATCATAGCTTATTATAAAAGAATAGTAGCATGTATGGAGATATATAGAACTAAGGACTTTGATTGATATGTCATATTTGAGAATGATACGAGATTAAACGCTTGCGACGATCAAGGCGGAGGCAAGATTTAAAAACATGAGACACAAAATTATTCTAAATTAATTTTTATTTGATAAAAAAAAATTAGTACACAAGATAAAAATTATCAACGACACAAATCAGCTTTACGAAAAAACATTTACATTTTGGACCAAAATATACATTGTTTTAACTTTTGTGCATTTTCATGTAGATTGGATCATTTGTGGGCCCATATATAATAATAATAATAATAATAATAATAATAATAATAATAATATACTACTTACAAAAATTATAAAAAGCACCACTGGCGACGATGTCAAAATGGACGACAATGGACTCCACGTCTATTGGACATTACAATCATGGTCTGAGAACGTCCACCTATCTATTGGACTTGGTGATCGTCCAATCGACCTCCATTATTACATGTTGTGGGCCACTGTGAGCCTGAGATCATCTCCTAGTAATTCTCAACCTTTCAACTTACAAAAACTTTGTACGTCCATCTATCTATCGGACTTGGTGATCGTCCAATCGACTTCCATTACTGCATGTTGTGGGCCACCGTGAGCTTCAGATCATCTCCTAGTGATTCTCAACCTTTCAACTTACAAAAACTTTGTACGTCCATCTATCTATCGGACTTGGTGATTGTCCAATCGACCTCCATTACTACATGTCGTGGGCCACAGTAAGCCTCAGATCATCTCCTAGTGATTATCAACCTTTCAACTTACAAAAACTTTGTACAATGCACATAAAAAGATACACTGTCTCTTTTACTCGTCTAATATAGAGTTTGACCTTCATACATTTGGTGAATGGTTGTTCAATCACTCGACTTTGCAAGTAAATCTTGATTTAGGCATCAAAGCGTCTATGCTCAAAACAATCTTGATTTAGGCATCACTCGACTCGCACGTGGTCTATTTATTAGGTCTCATCGTAGATTACCCCGATTAAAGCAACCCGAGATTCTAAGAAAAATTAAATGAATTACCAACATAGAGTACACAAGAGTACAAAAGTAACAATTAGTAGTACCTCTAGTTTCTGACATATACTTCTCTAAAGTAAGCATTTAGATTTTCTTTCCCCAAAATTACTATACTAACATAGTACATATCATAGTTGCTATTGATTTTTGTCATTCAACTCAACATCATAAAATAAATAAATCCAGCTCGTTCTCCCTTAGTTCTTTTTAGTTTCCACTTTCTCCCCTACAGTTTGTGAAAACACAAAATAACCCCTACAATATACCCTCATTTGCATGCTTTTGTTTTACCCTCATTTGCATCCTACTCCTGCAATGAGCCTTATTGCAAAGCCACCAAAAAATAATATGAGTTAATTTCTTATAATCCTTTCCTCATCCTGCATAAGGCTGGTCGATGAAAGCCCACTCGAATACTTGCTCGTACTGTGCAGCCGCCTTCTCCCATGAAGAATCTCTCTCCATTCCGCGCCTCATTATTCCTTCCCAAGAAGACTTGTGCTTTTTGTACGTCTCAACGGCTATTCTTAATGTCTGCAACCATACAACGACCAAAAGGCCAAAAAAGATAAAATAACCAGAAAAATATAAGAATTATGCAACGAATACGGGTCTGAGGGAGCTTACAGCGAGAAAACTTTCTTGCGACAGAGGAGAAAACGCCCACCTGTTATCAGTACACAACATGAATTATATCTGCTATTACAAAGAATTCACTAGGCACCTTTGTGAGCATCATATTTCATATAACAAAATACATACCCTGTACCGTCACCATGGCCTTCCTTGGCAAACGGATCAAAATTCATTACGGTGTCCTAATCAATAGAAAGAGAAATGTTAGAAGATCACTCTGAGTAAATGAAAAGATGGGTCAAATCGGGATCGATGGTCTCACTCTAAGGCCCCCGGTGCTGTGGACAACAGGCACAGTGCCATATTTCATTGCATATAACTGATTCAGGCCACACGGTTCAAATCTTGAAGGCATCAGCAATATATCGCAGCTGCAAAACTACTCGTATTAAAACATTTTTTTTGTCACTGCAATTACAATATTAGGGTAACTACATTTCTACCCCACCACCCCCAAGGTTTGATCTAATTACAGAAATATTTGCATACTCAAACTTCAAAACCATGAACAAGTACGGTTCTTGTCGTTGCAACTCTACAGATTTCAAGGGAGACTATCTGTAACTTCTTTTGAAGTTTGTTTTTGTAATTAGACCAAACCTCATGGGGAGTAAATGTAATTATCACTCAAAAAGTGTATCTTTGATTACCCTGCTGTAATCCTGTGAGAAACGGGAACGTTGAATCCAACCCAACCCCGGAACTTATCATTATACGTGACCTCCAAGTGTCTCATCCAGTCTTCATATTGTTTTTCTCCGGATCCGAGCATAACCTGAAACAGATTAAAACAAAATGTACGGACACTCAAGAGCGCCAAAGCTAAATATAGATATATCAAACGTTTCTTGATCAACATCAGATCAATGGACATCCCTCTGTAAGAGGCAAGACACCAAGACTTACGAATTGCACATCATCTCGCGCGAGATCCGGAATTGCTGAAAGAATAATGTCAACACCTTTCTGGTAATCGAGTCTCCCGATAAACCCAATCTGTGGAACATTAACTTAGATTAAAAATCCAGCACCCTTTGAATCTATTACTCAATAATGAACATGTGACCGAGTTTCCAACCAGAGGACAGTCGGGTCGAATAGGAAGGCCAAGTTCTTTCTGCAGTGCAATCTTGCATTCAACCTGCAATAATAATAAGCAGCAGGAATTAGGTTACTCAACATATAAATAGCTCATTGTTACACAATTCAATCTAGGATGTTTAATCAGATTATAATCACGTCATGAACCACGGGTCATCCGGACACCCGTATATCAAACACCCCTACCAAAGTCCATAACAGTGCATGGTGGCGGGCAATAAGACATAAAAACCCTCAATATGGGCATTAAGTAAAGTTTTCCAAACATTTTCATTTTTGATATTGTAGAATGAAACATAAGGGTATTTTCCGCAACTATTTATACGAGAAATAAGTCGAAAAGACGTTAAAATATTGAGAAAATGTTCTAATATAGCGAATGGAAGCATAACAAAAACAAACAACCAAAACTTTGACTCCTGAATCCATGGCTAGTGGGGGCGGTCAAACGGACCTTAAGTATATACGTTTGATAGCTAGATTCCAAGGCAATGTGTTTCCAATTAGACGTTAGTGATCCCTCTGGTGTATATTCAGAAGCTAAAGCAAATACTTGCCTGAAAGAATACATACCTTTCCAGAAAGATCATCGATGGAGTAGTGAGAAGCAATATGTATATCTGAAGATGGGTTCCAATCATTTTCGTCGATTCCATTTGTGATTCCTATATATTTAACATACCATATTTGAGAAAAATTAGAAATGCAGAGGACTCTTATGGTGCCTCGGGTGTTATAATATTGAATAATAAGAGAAAAGGAGAAACAGAAACACAATAAGAAAATTGCTTTGGGATTTTCTTTTTATCTGAAATTATACAATATTAAACATTGTGGAAACTGGGATCCAAAAACATAACATGTACCAGTTAGAACTATTTTTCGACTGGTTAATAGCTCCTGTAATCCATATCCACCCTCGGGAGTTGTTATTTCCCATG
Source organism: Linaria vulgaris (assembly GCA_948329865.1). NCBI lineage: Eukaryota > Viridiplantae > Streptophyta > Magnoliopsida > Lamiales > Plantaginaceae > Linaria > Linaria vulgaris. The sequence continues at coordinate 1,195,707 of OX415252.1, forward strand.
AATAACCCTGTGGCAGGAACAAAAATTCGATAATTAAGAGAAACCAAAAATAATGAAAATTTTCTCTAAAATTTGTGACCACTGAAAATTTGAGAAAACCATATAACTCCTGGTATTCTTATAAATTAAAAAAATATTAGCAAATCCCAGATGCATATTGTCAAATACCTCGCTAACTGTCACTATCCTGTCTGCCGTAACAACTGCGGATTTCAAAATATTGACGGCCTCCCCAGGATCAAGAGCATGAGTTCTTGCCCAAGTCGGAAATACCCATTCCAACGCCTTGTACCACCCAGGGGGCAGTCCCAAATTTGAATATGTGACTGCAGGTTCGACTCCCTTCACACAAACCAACAATGTGCAATCAGAAATGATTTGGCAATCCCAAAATTCATAATACTTGGCAAGTGACGGGAGAAACATCGATATTGCATTTATTACCTGATGGGCAAGGTTATGTATTACAACGATACTTCGAGCATCCTTATACACACCATAAGGACGGTAATTCGCTGCTAAAAGCCTGAAATTGTGCAATAGGTGAAGATTAATACATACGTCTGTTTTGTTGACTCGAGAAAATAAGGCATGTTTATTATTGATTGTTTGATGTGCTCATGGAAAGCGTTATCTGTTCTTTCTGTTATAAGGATTATGCATTGTGCACTGATCTATCTGGCTATTAAATTACTTTTAGGGACAAACACAACTTGATTAAGCCACAATGCAGTTATGCAGCTATCATAGAGAAACTAAAGCACCGTGGAGTGGGAAAAAGTAAATCAATTCCTTCGGTGTCACACTCAGATATGGTCGAGATGACAAAAAAAAAACGTGCGACGTACATTTCATCCAGACAAAAGATTAGGCACTGTGCATGCAAGGGTCAGGTGCAGTGAGCTATTGCGAGTGATGCTAACTACAAGAACAACTGAGTATGTTACCTAGTTTTTTGTTTCAGGAAAAATATCCTAGGTAATAATACAAAAGTTGAGTCGCAATTACTCATGAAGTAAGAATACTTTAGAATATATATATATATATATATATATAAGTGACATACACCGGGACCAGGCCAGCATGCCAATCATTTGCAAGAAAGAGACATTTTTCTCCATAAGTAAACCCTCCCAACGGAAGCACCAAAGGAGCTTCACAAGCCGCGTGACAGAGCAACGTGAACCGGAACTGTTGGCCATTAACAATTATACATATCAGACTTGCTATTGCCGTCAACAACTAGTTAAATAATGTGAGACGATAATAACGCATTTACCTGATTATCACCAAAAGCACCAAAACTATCGCCATATGGTGTTCCAGGTCGCTGATATGAAGGGTGGTCAACAAATACCTAATCGCAACCAAACAAATTAATAGGATACAAATAAACAATTAAGCAGCACAACTGAATCACAATAATATAGTCAAATTTAAATCCTTTCAAGGTGTATCTTCAATATTTATTCTCACCCCTACCCTTGAACTATGTTTCTTCTCATGGAATTGGTGCATCACCTAAAAGTATAAACTTGTACAAAGGATACATACTATTTCACACAAATTCTACAATGTGTGTGGGTTGCAATCTTAAGCCTGTCACGCGACATTAGATTGAGAAATAGCAGGACACGAACAGCGGATCTTTCGGGTCTGGCTCGGCTACCGTATACAATTCACCTATCTAAAATATGTGTATATATAAAATTTCATTCTTTTTTTCGGGGGTGGGGGTAATCGGCTAACCGGCTCAGCAACAATAGATTTTTTAAAAGCAAGGAGTAAGTTCATGGTCAAGTTAAATCATTACCCAATCGACTCCAGCCCTGTATTCATGGAAGAATCCAACCTCTTGCGGACCACCGAAGCAATTGATTTTGATTCGCTTTCCAACATCAACTGCATTGGCGAATTTTTTATCTGATGGACTTCCAACCAAGTATCTTGGAGAGACGACCATTACACGGTGGCCACGTGCGGCTAGTGCAATAGGTAACGAACCGCAGACATCTCCTAACCCTCCTGTTTTGGAATATGGTGCCGCTTCAGAAGTTACAAAGACAACATTGTAGGTTGTCCTGGTTAAAACTTTGACTTGGGCTTCAATGCCTTCAGACAGTTCAGCCACTCCATTAGCTACATTTTCTTGCGTTTCAAGAACCTTTTCGTCACTGGTTGCTGCACAGATTAAACCAAGTCCAGGTTTTTCATCAGAAAAAATGATCCCACCATATAATTTTAATCGATAACATTATTCCCTGGAAACCTCCGTAAAATGATAAACGATGTCTATTGGATTCTAAACTTCTGTCCTTATACTTGTAACTGGTGTCAAGTCTTTTTTTTTTCTTTTCCCGCATTGATGATATTCTTCCTCACTCATGACTGCAAGCCTAATGACATAATCACGTCTCCTTATCTTTCTTTGTTTTCTTAACTCTTCCGTTTCGTGAAAAAACATTTTTTATGTCACAGGAAATGTTCCAAGTTCATGCTAACAACAAACGGACATCACCTCATAAAAGCAAATCTTATAATGAACCAACTCATACATACATGACGTAATAATCTTCCAAGTGTATAAAGAATACATATATGCCGCATCCAATAAAGTACAATGGTTGATGTAAAGACAACGAAGCAGATAGTCTCAATTAATAAAAACATGATGTATGAATGAAAACGCAATTGAAGGAGAACACAGGAAGTTTGTTTTGTGTTGATTTTGTTTGAAAGACCCTTCTTTTTATGATGGCCTGGCCTGGAGTCAAAACGGAATTCTTTCTTCCCCACGAACGAACTTATAGAATCTCCAGAACCCCAAATCATATAACATAACGCCAAACTCGAATGACATTTTTTTTACTGGAAAATGAAAATAAAAAGAACAGCAGACTCCAAATGCAACTCCACATTCAATTCACACCATCATTACACTATTCTCCTATTCATAATTCAAAATTACCAATCCACCACTATTATAATCCACAAAGAGCAAGTTTTCACTTTTCATCATATGTACCTTTCCACTGTCAGCTGCCAGCTACTCAACTTGCATACACCAACACCACACTAGTGAAACTCAACACACACACACACACACACACATATGATTAAAAATAAATAAAATCCAGCATTTAAACAAAATAAAATAAAATTAACTAAATATACCAAAAAAGGAAAGTAACAGAGAATTATGACTGATTATTACCAGAATGAGGAATCAAATTGAACCCAACAACAGCACCAGTGCTATCTCTCTCAGCTCCCAAAAAGACACCACCCTCCAACTCTTTATCTTGGGCATTATAACTATTCCTGCAAACCAAACGCACCCCATTTTTGCCCCCACTGTGATTTTTCCTCTTTACACAAAAAGACTGACTTTTTCTATTTTTGGACAGTAAAAGAGTACACCCCACTTGCCCAAATGGTAAAGTCTGTTTAAAAATTGAATCTTTAGCTAATTTGCGGCAGATATTTGTTGAAGGCGAGATTTGCAGAGTCTCCATTGGAGCATGAGAGAGAGAGAGAAAATAGAGAGAGAAAGGGTGATATTATTTCATGACCTTTGAAATAAAGATTTTGTGTGTATTATTATATTATTCAATGGAATCTTTTTTTTTTTTTTTGATCCGCATTTTATAATTTATATTTAAGCTACGTGTAGTACGTACGTTAGATTATCTTTTGTGAATATCCCAAAAAGGAAAAAAGTAGTAAATTAAAATATTAACACAGAGAAAATATATAATAAAAATAATAGTCACAAATTGGAAGTAACACCATCTGACGAGACGATGCGAGGAACTTACTTAATTAGATGGTTTAGACATGTTAAACGTGCACCTGTAAATGCACCGATAGATCGAGTTAAAGTTCTTAGTTTAGGGCATGCAGATATAGAACGAGAAAGATTGAAAAAAAACGTGGGTAAATGTCATGCGTTACAATATGAAACTTAGAGATCTAAATGAGGCTCTATTTATTAATCCTAACAAATAGACACATATTATTCATATACTCGACTCAACGTGATTCACTTATAACTTATATAGCTAACTCGCTTTTGCTGAGATTTCGGACTTGATTGTTGTTATATAAAAAAAATGGAATTAGCTGACAAGAAAGGTAAAATATATGTGTGTGTTCTTGTTGTTGGGGCCAAAATAAAAAAGAAAAGGGTCAAATGTGTGAAAAGTGGTTTTTATTTCTATTTTGACTTAAATACGAAATTGTTTGGGTTAGCGTAATTATTAATTAAAAAACATGATTTGCCACAAAAATCGGTTTATGGGATCTGATGACCGAGAAGATTAATATTAAATAAGTCATGATTATTTAATTCGAAAAATCATGTGACAGCGGTGACAGGTGGCGCAAACTTTAAGGTAAGCCACGTGGCAGTTGGATTGATGGTTAATAAATATGTGGGGACGGGATTGATTTTTTTTTTTTTTGGTTATTTTCAGTCCAATGCTTTGTGGCCGACTTGAGTTTTTTTTTTTTTTTTTATGATGAAAACGGCCGACTTGAATTCATTTGAGGTAAATAAGTAAATCAACTGTTGAATTTGAAACCTCATAATATATTTGGACATCTTTACAAGTTAGACTTTCAAGAACTATTAGCGAAATAAATATATATATATAATGCACATGGTTACAACAATATTAAATAAGTAACAAATTACATATCAACAGACAAAAATATTCATCAATATTATTAAAAATCATCCATTATTATGTTGATAGATATGGGCCCCTAAGCCCAAAGCTCGATCCTCATTTCTATGATCCTTATGCAGCCAATTTTTAGGCCCACTAAGACTGTCTTGTGGATTTGGGCTTCTTGGGGCCTGATAAGTCGTTCCCTTGCCCGAACTCGACGAAACGCTTCCTCCCTTTGTCGACGAGTTCCATTGGGCTGTTGGTGGGCTGCTTTGCTTCGTCGGGCATTGGGTTCGAACCTTCGCCTTTGCGGACCTAGTTGGCGTCATGTAGCTAGGGGTGTCGCCTAAGCCCGACCGTCGTGGCTTTCGAGGGTTATATGGGCTTGATTGGATCAGGTCCTGATTGAGCACGTCAATGTTGACATCGTTGGAGGCTAACGATGTAAAAGGATCCATTTCCACCGTCTTATCAGATAAACCGTTCGTTGAGTATTCACGTGCCACCTCACGTCGAGCGTGGTGGAGTTGTTGCTCCATCCATTGCTCTAGCCAATTCCATCCCCACTTGCTCGCGTCAGTCTCGTGATATTCGAATAACTCTTGGCGATCAACACTTGAATCCAAATGTGACAATTCTCGTTCTTGTTGTCGTCGCTGCATGATTAGTAGTAAAACATATTATATGGTAATGTGTGATTATTTCGTACTACGCAACCGAGATGAGATCGTAAAATAATACATAAATAGAATAGTTCACAATTTTCAAACCTGGTAATCAAAAGCATAGGCATGATCTTTCTCTCTTTTCATTTCAAAATCGTGGAACTTTCTTGAAGAACTTCCCTGGATTTTACTCTTACTTGGATTCCATCTAACACATTGTTTATTCTCGAGTTTATATCTTTGAACTCTTTGCTTCTGAGTTTCTTCTTCATGTTGTCTGAACATTTGCTCTTTACTCTCTAATTTGTCTTGAACTACTTGAAGCCTATTGGCGCGAACTCGTGCCTGGACGCGTACTAGCGCCTGCATGCATCGCATTGTCATATGCGCTTGCTTACGTACATTGTGACCCCTCACCAGAGCTTGAAGCCTCACCAGGCCTTTCAACGCACGTAGTGCTCGTCTCGCCTAAAAAAATATTAGATAGATTAGCATAATTTTGCAGATGCTTATAATTTGTATCAAATGCATAAACATATTGCATGCTTAGGAATTGTATCAGTAAACTAAATGCTTCCATAAATCATAGAGAATATAAGGATTAATTTTGTAACCATGTAAGATTTTGCTAGTTATTGTTATTCATGTTTTTTTTTTATACCAAGTTTATATAATATTCACATTCATAAAGTTAAAGTATATAATCAGGCCTAATCTTAATGAAGTAACAAGGACTTATAATATTACCAGATATCCTCTATAATAAGCTTGTATCATAGTTGCAGCTCTTTCTTCTTTCGACAGGCGCCCGTACCCGGCTAATCGAACAACCTTTGCAGCTGCATGCGCGGCTGCAGCTGCAGTTGCCACAGCCACGGCTATAGCATGATCTTGGTCACCATAAGTATGAGACGACTGAGCGCACTCCTCATTCGTCACGTCTAGAGAACTTTCCGAAGGGAAATGATCGTGTGACACGACTTCTGGTGCTTCGTATTGCCATTTTTCGACACCATCCTTCTGAAATGTACATCAATTAAGACAGCAAAAATCTTCAAAGATTAGCAGTATTTCACGAGGCTTAATCCTGTGTCACGTCACTTAAATTTCAACAAGTTATTATAAGCTTCCAATAGCATTAAAATTGAACACAAGCCCCCACATTTTCCATCTCTAATGATATAAAACAAAGCAAACAACACTAAATTCTGTACAAATTGCCTTCCTAAACACCAAATGACAAAGATTTTATATCTTAAGCAACTAACTTGACGTAATCATACTTATACGGCCTAATTACTCGTAGATGAAAAGTTAATAATAAATGCCACAACAAATCTTCTGTGTATTAAGATTCAGGACACGTTTCACAACTTAATGACACATGTAGTGGCACAGACAATTTTACCAATCAAACAAGGCAAAGATAAAAGTGGAAAGATAAGCCAAGTACATGATGATGGATGTGACATAATGGTTGTAACTTGTAAGGACAGCAATTTGACATGAGCCTTGCTGTTTGTTTTTGGCTATATTCATACAGGGGACCATTTATCACTACAAGAATAAGGGTTTTTGGCTAGGATTAAATCCGTAGCCAAAAACCCCATTTTCCGTAGCCAATAGTCATTGGCTACGGGTATCCGTAGCCAATGTCCGTAGGGGAAACCCTCGTAGGGGATAGTCATTGGCTACGGATGGCTGTAGCAAATGACTATTGACTACGGAATATTCCGTAGCCAATAACAGAAGACCAAAATGCCCTTTCACTATTGGCTACGGAACTTTCCGTAGCCAATGATTATTGGCTACGGATACGTTCCGTAGCCAATGGGCATTGGCTACGGAAAAGTTCCGTAGCCAATACCATTAATATTTTTTTTATTTTTTTCAGCAAATTATGGGCGACGGAATATTCCGTCGCCAATACTTTTTTTTTAAAAAAAAAAAATTATTGGCGACGGATACATCCGTCGCCAATAATATTCGTAAATATAAAAAAAACAATTTTTAATACATTTTAATTATATTTTTTAATTATATATGAAATATTCGTAATATGTTTAATTTTATATGTAATATTCGTAATATTTTTAATTATATATGTAATATTCGTAATATTTTTAATTATTTATGTAATATTCATAATATTTTTAATTATAATGGTAATATTCGTAATATTTATAATTATATATGTAATATTCGTAATATTTTTTATTATATATTTAATATTCATAATATTTTTAATTATATATTTAATATTCGTAATATTAAATGGAATGTAGTAAATATAATATTTTTAAAATAAAGATGGTTAAATATCTTGGAAATTATAAGAATTGAAGACTTAATTTAAATTTATGGTGGAAGGTAGGATTTATGAAAGAGTTGTAGGAATGTGTTTATGATTGGAAGAGTTGGGTATTTATAGAATAGACCATGACTATTGGCTACGGAATAATCCTTAGGCAATAGTCATTGGCTAAGGAACAATCTGTAGCCAATACTCATTGCCTACAGAATATTCCGTAGCCAATAGTTTTTGGCTATGGAATATTCCGTAGCCAATAAAATAGTTATTGGCTACGGAACAATCCGTAGCCAATAATCATTACCTACGGAATATTCCGTAGCCTATAGTATTTGTTTTTTTCTTTTTTAGTATTTATTGTGTATTTTTATACAACTTTTGAATAATTACATTTTTTCCCCGAAAGTTCGTTTATGGTATTTTGAATCTTTATTTTTTATGAAATTCGTGGAAACATACTAATAAATCGTTTAGAAGTGTTTGGTGAAAGAAGAAATGGAATCGGGTTTGTTTTGACGACTTTTGAATAATTACATTTTTCCCCGAAAGTTCGTTTATGGTCTTTTGAAACTTTATTTTTTATGAAATTCGTGGAAACACACTAATAAATAGTTTAGAAGTGTTTGGTGAAAGAAGAAATGGAATCGGGTTTGTTTTACGACTTTTGAATAATTACATTTTTTCCCCGAAAGTTGGTTTATGGTCTTTTGAAACTTTATTTTTTATGAAATTCGTGGAAACACACTAATAAATAGTTTAGAAGTGTTTGGTGAAAGAAGAAATGGAATCGAGTTTGTTTTACGACTTTTGAATAATTACATTTTTTCCCCAAAAGTTTGTTTATGGTCTTTTGAAACTTTATTTTTTATGAAATTCGTGAAAACATACTAATAAATCGTTTAGAAGTGTTTGGTGAAAGAAGAAATGGAATTGGGTTTGTTTTACGACTTTCGAATAATTACATTTTCCCCGAAAGTTCGTTTATGGTTTTTTGAATCTTTATTTTTTATGAAATTCGTGGAAACACAGTAATAAATAGTTTAGAAGTGTTTGGTGTAAGAAGAAATGGAATAGACTTTGTTTTACGACTTTTGAATAATTACATTTTTTCCCCGAAAGTTCGTCAACCTCATCATCTTCATCACTGCTCTGTGCAACAGGTTCGTAAAAATGAGCTTACACGATCTTACAATTGCAATTCGAGATTACACGATTTTACATTCGTAATCGAACTACGCTTATTTCAAATCTTAGATACTTATTAAAAAGAATAACATGCGGCAGTTAGAATAATAAAAAAACGACAATATAAAAAGAAAACGATTAGACGAGACAAATGAGTCTCGAACCCATACAAATCTCGGTCGTAATAGAATTTATACGATCTTACATTGTGGATTGGCTTTTCTAACAAGAGTCATTATAGACATATTAAATCAATATGCTTTTCCCACTCAACTTTGCATCAAATCATTTCATATTATTATTAATTAATTATATTTGGAGAAATCTTTTGGCATAAGACATGCAAAGTGAGATATGATGCTGCTAAAAGACAGATTAAGATTCTTTGGTTAAAATACAAAAGTTGGATAAAATCATACAAAATACTGAAAAAGTTCAAGTCTTTTTCTTCAATTATGATGCGACTTTTACATTTATCTTATGATGCGACTTTTACCAAAAGTTCGTTTATGGTCTTTTGAAATTTTATATTTTATGAAATCCATGGAAACATACTAATAAATAGTTTAGAAGTGTTTGGTGAAAGGAGAAATGGAATCGGGTTTGTTTTACGACTTTCGATTAATTACATTTTCCCCCCAAAGTTCGTTTATCGTCCTTTGAAATTTTATTTTTTATGAAATTCAAGGAAACATACTAATAAATAGTTTATAAGTATTTGGTGAAAGAAGAAATGGAATCGGGTTTGTTCTACGACTTTCGAATAATTATATTTTTTTCACCGAAAGTTCGTTTATCGTCTTTTATAATTTTATTTTTAATGAAATTCGAGGAAACATACTAATAAATAGTTTAGATCGTCTTTGGTGAAAGAAGAAATGGAATCGGGTTTGTTTTACGACTTTCAATTAATTACATTTTTCCCCCAAAAGTTTGTTTATCATCTTTTGTAATTTTATTTTAATGAAATTTGAGGAAACATACTAATAAATAGTTTAGAAGTGTTTGGTGAAAGAAGAAATGGAATCGGGTTTGTTTTACGACTTTTGATTAATTATATATTTCCCCCAAAAGTTCGTTTATCGTCTTTGTAATTTTATTTTTAATGAAATTTGAGGAAACATACTAATCAATAGTTTAGATCGTCTTTGGTGAAAGAAGAAAGGAAATCGGGTTTGTTTTAGTACTTTTGATTAATTACATTTTCCCCCTGAAAGTTCGTTTGTCGTCTTTTGTAATTTTATTTTTTAAGAAATTCGAGGAAACATACTAATCAATAGTTTAGATCGTCTTTGGTGAAAGAATAAAACGGAATCAGATTTGTTTTATGACTTTTGATTAAAACATAGAATAAAACTGAATTCGAACAAACTTAAACGACCAAGTTAAAATTCTTACATGTCGAGGAAATATCGTTCACACCAAACTAAACAGAATAGTAAACATTACAACTGATCCTAATATAATATTAAGTAAACAACAAACTAACAACTCATGCTTGTTCCATCAATGTTGTTCGTAAGAGGAAAGAAATTGTTCGGAAGATTAATATTACCATTGTTGAGTATGTCATAAAGGGGTTGCATTATTAACAACTCGATTCCATTTCTTATTTCACCAAACTCTTCTACACTATTTATTAGTATCTTTTCTCGAATTTCATAAAAAGTAAAATTAGAAGAGACGATAAACAAACTTTCGGGGAAAAAATGTAATTAATCAAAAGTCGTAAACCTAACTCGATTCCATTTCTTCTTTCACCAAAGACGATCTAAACTATTTATTAGTTTGTTTCCTCGAATTTCATTAAAAATAAAATTACAAAAGACGATAAACGAACTTTCAGGGAAAAAATATAATTAATCAAAAGTTGTAAAACAAACTCGATTATATTTCTTCTTTCACCAAACACTTCTAAACTATTTATTAGTATATTTTCTCGAATTTCATAAAAAATAAAATTTCAAAAGACAATAAACAAATTTTTGGGGGAAAATGTAATTAATCAAAAATTGAATAAAATTACACACAAAATACTAAAAAAGAAAAAAAAAATGGAATATGTATTACCTACGGATTTTCCGTAGGCAAAGACTATTATTGGCTACGGAATATTCCGTAGGCAAATATTATTGGCTACGGATTGTTCCTTAGCCAATGACTATTCTATTGGCTACGGAATATTCCGTAGCCAAAGACTATTGGCTACGGCTTCTAGCCGTAGCCAATAGTTTTTTTTTTGTTTTTGTTTTTTTTTTAAATATTAGTGGACTATGGGCGACGGATGCCCGTCGCCTTTGACCAATGGCTACGGATTTTCACGTCGCCAATGGTCAAGAGCTACGGGATATTTCCGTAGCCAATGTGTTTTTTTGTTTTTTTGTTTTTAAATCCAAAAACTGATCAAGGGCTACGGATTTTCCGTAGCCAATGATAAAAACACCATTGGCTACACGATCCGTAGCCAATAGTCGTAGCTAATACTCAATTTTCTTGTAGTGTATAAACATGAACTGACCTCAATATAATGGAATTAATATAGTGTAATGATGGAATATAGATCAGTCAACATTTTAGATAAGATGAGCTGTAAGTAGTAACAATATCATCAGATAATCAACTAGCATAAGTTTCAGCCACAATTAGCTTGCTCAGATGTACTTTTTTTTTTCCAGTTTTTACTAAATGACTGAATATTTATAGGAATAGGAGAACGTGATATTGTTGAACTCTTGATAATTGGCCTAAAATCAAAGGGATAATGCCATTTACTGTTAACTGTTGGCTGTTGCATTGATCAGATGAAGGGAAAAAAAAAAAAACATTAATGGTTTTTCTTATAAGGGTACTCCTCCTCATTATTGAGATCAAAGAAAATATTATATGTGTACGTCAGAATTATCAAAAATTTGCACCATATCTCTTGTTTTTTTTAAAAAAAATAATCTCGTGTGAGCTAGAGTTACCATGAGAGGATTTAGTGCAGAATGACCGTCCAACTAATCTCGAACTTCTCTGCTTTGCATAACTTGAAGTTTAGACCATCAATCACACAAAAATACATTTTTACTAATAATCACCATTAATAACCTAGTAACTAAAAGATATGTTAATCATCATATAATTTGTATATTCCAAATTAAGAGTGTTGACCGATAAACAAACCTTCTTTCCTTGATAATTATCCTTGTTATGATGAGAGTGCTTAAACACCTTCCTCTTCACCGCCGAAAACCAACCGCCGCCTCCGCCTTTCTTGCTCATTTCCGGCCAAACACCTAACATATTGTAACAAAATCGTAACAGAATTTACTTCTGTATACGCATACACTGGAAAAAAAGAATTAAATAAAATCTTCAAGCATAATATAGTGATTTAATCAACTAACGTCGAGAAATATCATAATGTTGAATGTATATATATATATATATATATATATATATATATACACACAAACCTGGTATGAAGTAGAATCAGCTAGAAGCATTGGCAACAAAGTGCAGACATAATATAACAAGTCGTGAAATAACATGTGACAGACAAAAGTTTAGAGAAAATTAAAATATTGACGTGAAAAGTGTGGAAGAATATTTTTATGAGGGAGAAAGAGAGAGTACGTACAAGTAACTTATGTGCCGCGAATTTGCCGGTTAGCATTTTAATCACTCTCACGGGGGTACCTATGAGCTATATATATATATATATATATATATATATATATATCAGCTACTATTTGTTGCACAAAAATTCGGTTTTGACGTATATATATGTTTCGATTATTTTTTGCAATTTTGAAAAAAAAAAGATTTATTGTACTATTTTAACTCGATAAAATTAAATAAAGATGTTTTACTATTAAAAAATACACTCATAAGCCATTAGTTTAGTCAATGGGAATGGCGACATAATTGTCACTTGCCCTCCTCCCGAGGGTTTTAGTATATTTGACTTTTTAGTCAAGCTGAGATTTCCTCGTCTGACACGGTAAGTGTCATTCCTTACTTCTTGTATTTATTCAACTCGATAGTTAAAGTTAGTATATGGGTTAACCATCACTCGTTTTAGGAGCAATTTGTAAATAAGCTTTTGGAAAATTATACTTGTATAAAATCTCGAAAAATTGAAAGGATCTTAATTAGGTGGATGGGTAATCTTTTGCTTCCACTAAAAGGAAAATTGATGCAAAAAGAGTAAACCATCACTTGTAAGATCACAAGGAGACGTTTCATGCGTGTCTATCATGGGTGAACTTGATTTAACTTGGTGATAAGCACTTTTCAATTTCTTTTTTGCATCAAAACTTGTAGAATGTCATTATGAAATGACCTATTTTTTTATTTTTTTTAAGTGTTAAAGTTAACGTCAAATTCACTCGCAATTGAATCACAGATTCGTAATACAATCGATCTAAAAATCGATTAACAAGCAACAACAACAATGCGCAGAAGAACAGGCAAAGGAACGCACGCATACAAAGAGTTTTACTTGGTTCGGCGTTCAATGATCAATGCGATCATGAACCCTAATCCAAGGGAGATGACATTCCTTTATTGATGGTGAAGAATCGGTTACAGAATTTGTTACAGGTGAATCGAACAGTGGCCGCAGTAACAAGCTCAAGTGACAGCTTTTATACTCAGCTCATTCTAACTAACTAACTCTTAGCTAACATAAGCCTAGTGTATTTTAAATGCTAACTTGCACAATCGGGTAAAGACTAAACTACCCCCACTTCAGGTTGAGAACTAACTCCCACATTCTCCACCTTGGTTCAAAACCTGAACCACTTCAGCAGCACCTTCAACCTTCTTCAATCAACATCAGAACCTCACCTCCAGTTCTTCTCCACCAGGAGCTAACAGCTGTTAAGCTTGATTAACTCCAAACAGTAATTGAACTTACTGTTTGGAAGAACCTTGGTTATCATGTCAGCAGGGTTGTGATCAGTGGAGATCTTTTGAACCTTCATTGTCTCCTTAGCAATCACTTCCCTCACAAAATGTAGCTTGATGTCAACATGCTTTGTCCTTTCATGATACATCTGATTCTTTGTCATATGAATAGCACTTTGATTGTCACAATGTACTGTGATAGTCCCATCTTGCATCCTCAACTCCTTAGCTATCCCTTCAAGCCACATAGATTCCTTAATAGCTTCAGTGAGGGCAATGTACTCTGCTTCAGTGGTGGAAAGTGCAACCACCTTTTGAAGACTAGCTTTCCAGCTAATGGCAGTACCAAATGTTGTGAATACAAAACCAGTGAGTGGTTTTCTGGAATCTAAACACCCTGCATAGTCTGAATCCACAAAGCCAACAATCTCATGTCCATTTCTATTCTTGTCATCTGCTCCACCATAGACTAGCACATTATTCATTGTCCCCTTGATGTACCTTAAGATCCACTTAAGTGCATCCCAGTGAATTTTACCAGGATTAGCCATAAACCTTAAACCTGCTAACTATACTTACTGAGTAAGCAAGGCCAGGTCTGGTGCAGACCATTGCATACATCAATGATCCCACAACATTTGCATAAGGAATAGATTTCATATACTGGATATCTTCTTGAGTTGAAGGAGATTGTTCTTTACTCAGTTTGAACTGCTGAGACAATGGTGTTACAGTGGCTTTGGCACCTCCCATTCCAAACTTATTCAGGACCTTCATCAAGTAGCCCTCTTGTGACAGATATAGAACCTTCTTTCTTCTGTCTCTCTTTATTTCCATACCAAGTATCCTGGCTGCTGCTCCAAGATCATTCATCTCAAACTCTCCTTTCAGCTTTTGTTTAGTCTCAGCAATCCTTATCTTACTGTTGCTTATCAGCAGTATGCCATCAACATACAGTAATAATATTGTGAAATCTGCTTCAGAGTTGAACTATAAATAGACACAATTGTCAAACATGCTTCTCTTGAACTTCACATGACTCATGAATTCATCAAACCTCTTATTCCATTGTCTGGGAGAGTGCTTCAATCCATACAAGGACTTCTTTAGTTGACAGACATAATCTTCCTTCCCTTTGACTTTGAAACCCTCAGGTTGATGGATCAAGATATTCTCATCAAGTTCTCCATACAAAAAGGCTGTTTTGACATCCATTTGTTCAAGTTCTAAGTCATGTTCAGCTACCATGGCCAGAAGAATCCTTATTGTCATGTGCTTTACTACTGGAGAGAAGACATCATTATAATTTATTCCTTCTCTCTGGGTGAACCCTCTTGCAACAAGCCTAGCTTTAAACCTTCAGGGCTCTTTTCCAGGTATTCTCTACTTAACTTTGAAAATCCACTTGCAGCTTACTAACTTAGAACCTGCTGGTTTCCTTATAAGGTCCCATGTGTCATTTGTCTTTAGAGAATTCATCTCTTCTTTCATGGCCTCAAGCCATTTATCTCTGTCTTTGCTGCCCAAAGCTGATTTAAAGGTCTTTGGTTCATCAACAGAGATTTCACTGGCAATGATCAGAGAGTATGCCATCAAATCTGCATATCCATATCTTGCAGGGGCTTTAGGTTGTCTCCTTTCTCTATCCCTAGTTAGCATGTATGTGCCTTCTTCACCTGCTTGTTCATCAACTTCTGTTGGCTCACTGATATCAGCCTGAGTCTCATGTTGTTCCTCCTCATCTGGCAACCATTGTCCAACTTGTGGAGGGGAGCCTGCAATCTCAGGCTCCACCTCAATCTGTAACTTCTCATGGTTTATGGTATCAATTGTTTCCCTTTGTGAATCTGGAGTAACAACCTTTCCTCCATAGGCCATCTCAGATTCATTGAACACTACATCTCTACTGATCAAGCACTTCTTATGCCCTTCTACAAGACACCACAACTTGTATCCCTTCACCCTTTCAGGGTAACCAATGAACATGCACTTTAGAGCTCTAGGCTCAAGTTTGTCCTGTTTAAAGTGAGCATAGGCAATGCACCCAAACACTTTTAGATCTTCAAGGTTTGGTACCTTTCCAGACCAAACTTCTTCAGGGGTTTTTAGATTTAGAGCTGTAGATGGGCATTTGTTGATCAAATAAGCAGCACTGACAGCAGCTTCGGCCCAAAACACCTTTGGCAGTGAGGCACTACTCAACATGCACCTTACTCTTTCAAGAATAGTCTTGTTGAACCTCTCTGCTAGTCCATTCTGTTGTGGTGTACCAGCTACTGTTCTGTGCCTGACAATTCCTTGTCCCTTGCAATACTTATCAAATTTTTCATTGCAGAACTCCAACCCAGAAAGTGATGATGGAATTTGAAATTGTTGGATCGGGATTGATACAACTTTTCCAAAGTTTCAGATCTCAAGTTAAGCTGGCGTTGCCTTAACTTGATCTCAAACAATCTTCTTGATAGAGTAATGTGCAGCGGAATTAAAGAACACAAGAAGATAAATTTTCAATGGTTTTTTATTATAAATAATCAACCATCTAGCCTTACGGCAAAATAACCACGCAGGTTTTACCAAAGATGTTCCTCACCACAAAATCACTCTCGCTCTTTTGTAGATTGGACTCAGCAAAGCAGACAAGAATTTTCTCCTTAAATCTAATCATAGACTTAACTCGAAAACTCACAAACTTTGCAAAACAAGAAACACAGCAACAATGCTTAAGATAAAATCTCTACGGATTTATAAGCTCTATTGTTTCTTTATGTATCTTGATGTACTTCACACCCTATATATAGGTTTCTTCAAACTTGATCTCCAAGGTGTGTTGTACACAGTTTTGGTAACTTATGTTGTTTCCTTGTTGAACTCTACTTTCCTTCTTGAACTCGATCTCCTTCTTGAATAATAGTTCCCTTTATTAGATTGAGTTCTAATAAGGAAATACTCCTTCTTCAATTCAGAGTTGATCTTGGAAAGATTCCTAGTTGCACTTGAACTCCAAAACTTTCCTTCTTTGAAACCGTGTTGACTTGACCGATCTCCTCCTCTTGAATTATGGAAACTTCAACTTAGGAAACTTGTAATGTTCTTCCTTATGATTAAGAGATGTTCATGGACATAAACAAAGACAACTAAAATCGTGGAACTTGATTAATAGGTGAATAAAGGCAAAACTAAAATAAAGCAGTTAAAGACAGATTGACAGCATACTCTCGGGTTTAAATGTTGTCCTGATGTTGGCTCAACATCCATCCAACATTTTTTCCCGAATATGTTCTCGAATTTTGGAACAATGTTTCAGGTTAAGAATGTTTCGGCTTTCAATGTTCTCTGGATGTTGACACAACATCCATCCAACATTGATTCCAGAACATCTTACACTTTCAATCTCCCCCTTTTTGCCTTTCTTCACAAAACCAATCAACCTGTTCACATAACAGATAATATGTCCAAATATCAATTAAGCATAATAATCTAAACATCTTACACTTTCAATCTCCCCCTTAATGCAAACTATCAAGTATTAACTTGGCATAACAAAGATTATTCATTAAAGTCATCACCACAACTCAAAACAAGTTGTTCAGACATTTAACTCATCAATGTTGTCTCAACATTAAGACCAGAATGTACCTGCACATTAGTTTATCAGCAGAAACAGCAGATATAGACTATCTTCATAAGCAAAAGCATTAAGAGTAGTTAAAGCTAAGTAGCATTACCATTACAAACCAAAACAAATAAGAAGGACTAACAGCAAAATAGAAACAGTTCAAAACATATTAAAACAAAAACATAAAAACCAGAAATCAAAAATTAAAAACTAGATTACTCTCCCCCTTTTTGTGAAGAAAGCTCCTCCATGTTCTTAATCAAGACATCCAGCTCCTGCATTTGTTTTTCCTTGAAAGCAATTTCTCTCTGAAGATTGGCATAAGCACTTCTATACCAAGTCAACTGCTGATCAACAAAAGATTTTGTTGTTACACTGCTTTCTTCCTCATCGGATTGAGGCACTGAAGCTCCAACAAATTGTTGAGCCTCCTTTTCCTCTCCAGGTGCAACTCCATCTTCAGGATTCCAAGGCAAGTCCTTCACTCTTGTGCTAGACAAGTAGGATTGAGTGATGGTGAACCTAGCCTTGTTCTCTGACATTCCTCCAAACTCTTTCTTGTTCATCTTCTGTTTTAGCAGCAGAGTTGTGATCAAAGAAGGAAATGGTAGAATCCCTTGCTTCCTCCCAGCAGCATCTTCCATAGCCTTTAAAATTCTCACCCCAATATTCACAGCAAGCCCATTCTTCAGTTTGTAGACCAAGTAAGCTGACTCCTTAGTCAAAACAGTAGAATTTTTAGTAGGCAGCCAATTATATGATGCACATTTGTGCAGAACAGCACTTAGGGCAGTGAGCTTTGTTGTTGGTAATTGTTCAACCCATGTTCTCTCTAGACCACCTGTGATATCCTCAATCACCTCATCTGGCTTTGGATCTTCAGATTCCTCAACATGTGGCAGTCCCCAAATCTTATTTATCTTCTGAGGACTAATGTCAAACACTTGTCCTCTTACCCATGTTGTACCATATTTGGGAGACAACTCACAAGTGATATACTTTGAGAGATTCAGGTAGAATTCTTGTACAAGCTCAAAAGCATAATCACCATGCTTCTTCATTGAATTCTGAACCCCGCTTGCTTTCAATAACTCAAAAACTCTATTTCTTTTAAAGCTGTCCATGTCCATGACCCTCTCTTTGTGAAAATCCCTCTTTCTAAACTCATAAGCCTTGTCCTCTATCTCCTTATTAAGATGTATCTAGACCTAGCTTCCTTACTAAAATAGGATAACGCAAGAGTGTCACAATACTCTTCTTCATTATCATCATCATTATCACCACTAGCTTCAAACTCTTCAGCATCAGATTCCTCTTCCTCTTTCTCCTCTTCTTCTACATCAACTACCTCAACTTCCTCATCCACAACCTGTTTCCCTTTCCTCACTCTCTCAGCCTCAGCCTTAGCCTTAGCCTTTTTCTTCTCAAGTCTCTCTCTTTGAGCTCTTCTAGCCTCAGCTCTTAGCAAGGCTATTTTACTCATTGGCCTAGACCCCATAGATGTTCTCTTTCTACCAGAACCAGCTCCAGATCCCTCCCCCTCAATTATATCATCAACATTATTCACTTGGGGTTTAGGGTTAGCCACATTTACCTCTGATTCAGATTCATTGGTTTGAGGAGCATGGGCTTCTAATGTTGCGCCAACATTCGACTCAGATTCCACATTCTTAGCTCGTTTTGCTCGTCGTTGATAAGGAATCGTTGGTCATTTTGCAGCAACTTGAGCAGCAGGTCGTCCTTGATCCTCACGCGCAGCAGCCCTGGTGCGTGTTGTTGTTTGCTCAACATTCAAGGCCATATCTGCAAGAGAGTCTAAAGGAGTCTTGCTCGCCATGTTAGTTTTGAGAATTGAGAGAAAAATATGAGAGAATTTTAGATAACTATTTGCAGAGAGAAAACAAATTTCACAAGTGAAAAAGAAATTAAGGCAAATTGTTCATTTAAGTCGTGCAGAGTGGAGAGAGAAGGGATGAATGCTCGTGGGATTGTGGAATGTGATCAATTAAGTTTTCCCACTACTTTATTCCCGCGTAAGAACTTCACCACGTGTCATTTAAAACCAACAAGTAACCAGAGCAGTTCAAAATAAAACAATAAAAACTCAGTTTTTAAAATTTTAAACAAACTTATAAGTTACTGACTTCAATGTTGGGCAGACCGTGTGGCAATGTTGGACTAACATTCAGATCAGAGAGTAGAGTAACATTCAAACCAGTAGGTTTTTAAACCATAATATTTGAGGTTTTGGGCTTCTTCAAGGCAATTTCATGTGAGAGCGTGAGATATATCCAAACTTATATCTGAAACTTCACCAAAGTAGCAAGTGAATATCAACAACATAAGATTTAGATCAAAATCATGAATAAGCAACATATCAAACAGAAAACACACAGAGATAAGCAGTTATGAATTAGAGAATTAATCCACTTCCACAGCATAGAAGGTCACAAATAGTGTGTCACCTGCAATATGTCACCCAAAGAGTATGCCTCAACACATGAAAGGGACTATATACTCCCCCTAAGCCCAAACCTAGTCAACCACACTAATCAAAGATGAAAAACAATGCAGTTCTAACATGAATGCAACAATGTTATGACAACATTGACAGATGGTATACACAGTGAATCACTTTTCAAACCAGCAACAGATCACATCACATCAAATCTTCACTATTTTCATTATCTCTTTAGAACAAAAACTGAGGGTTGTTTAAAAAAGGATAATGACATTACTGAATGAGGGCAGCACTAGACTCCACACACCCCAGTAACAACATTATCAGCAGCAAGTTAGGCAAGTACAAAGGTCTTGAATACTGGCAACACATTTATCATGTACCCCAATACCCCAATTCCTTATGCATACTTGTTTACCAACCTGCATACAAGAGAGCACTAAGTGATCAATGCTACCAAGTGAAGGCAATCGAAACCCCAAACACCCTAGTAGAAAGAACCACTTTTATGTACCCCTTGGCCAAAACAAACAGAGACATGCAAATAAGCACAATTGAATGTCATTGAAGCTGTCAACATCATGAACCCCAGCTTCTCCACATGTCCTGTAAAACCTTTTCATATGAATAAGACACAACTGAATAGACATCAAAGTAGTGAACTTTGTGTACCCCAGCTTCTCCATATGTTAGGCTAACACAACCTCAGACACACTTTAGAGATTTATATTTTTCAAAACTTAGATGTGAATCTGCAAGCTAGAAAGATTAGTAAAACACAGTGATCAACCACACAATCAAATATGCCAAACAAAGATCAATGTGACTCAAAACGAAAAGAAAAGAAACAAGCAAAAAAAAACAAAAAGTTACATACTACACCACAAACATTAACTAGTGCTAGACAGTGGTGTTATGTCAACACTGGGCTCCTAACATCCTCACATATTGCACATGCCGAGAGATTTCCTCAAACTGAAGAATCTCTCACTATCTAAAGGTTTAGTAAACATATCAGCAAGCTGATTATTTGTCTCAATATGCTCAATGTTAATCACTTTATCCTCAACCATGTCTCTCAAGTAATGATGTCTTATATCTATATGCTTAGTCCTAGAATGCTGAACAGGATTCCTCGAGATACTAATGGCACTAAGATTGTCACAAAACATGAGGAGAGTATCACTATCTAGCCCATAGTCCAGCAACATGTGTTTAAGCCATACTAGCTGGGTAACACAACTGCCAGCAGCTACATATTCCGATTCAGCTGTAGATAATGACACACAATTCTGTTTCCTACTATACCATGAAACTAGATTGTTTCCCAAATAGAAACAGCCCCCACTTGTGGATTTTCTGTCATCTACATCACCTGCCCAATCAGAATCACTAAAGCCAACAAGATTTGTATTTGTATCAAAAGAATACCAAATGCCCAATGATGAAGTTCCAGATATATATCTTAATATTCTCTTCACAGCAATCAAGTGAGATTGCTTTGGATCAACTTGGTACCTAGCACAAACACAAACAGCAAATATAATATCTGGTCTAGAGGCAGAGAGGTAAAGAAGACTACCAATCATAGATCTGTACAATGTTGGGTCAACATTGTCTCTAGTGCCATCCTTAGTCATCTTCACAGAAGAAGACATGGGAGTTTTGCAAGGTTTTGACTCATGTAGCTCAAATCTCTTTACCAGGTTCCTTGCATACTTCTCCTGGTTTAAGAACATACCATTCTCCAGTTGCTTCACTTGCAATCCCAGAAAGTAGTTCAGCTCTCCAATCATGCTCATCTCAAATGTCCCTGTCATTGACTCAACAAACTTGTCTAGAGTAGACTTGTTAGTAGAACCAAATACAATATCATCCACATAGATCTGAGCAATACAAACATCAGAACTCTTTCTTAGAATAAACAAGGTTCTGTCTCCATCTCATCTATTGAACCCAAGACTTAACAAAAATTGAGTTAGTCTTTCATACCAAGCTCTAGGTGCCTGTTTTAAACCATACAAAGCTTTCTCAAGTTTATACACATAATTAGGATATTTAGGATCAGCAAAACCTTTAGGTTGTTCAACATATACTTCTTTGTCTATCAAACCATTAAGGAAAGCACCCTTCACATCCATCTGATAGAGCTTAATCTTAAGACAACATGCAATAGCAAGAAGTAATCTAATAGATTCTATCCTAGCTACTGGAGCAAATGTCTCATCAAAGTCAATTCCTTCTACCTGAGTATAACCTTGTGCAACAAGCCTAGCTTTGTTTCTTACAATTACACCATCTTCATTAGTTTTGTTCTTGAAAATCCACTTAGTTCCTATAACATTCACATTAGAAGGTCTAGGTACTAGATTCCAAACATGACTTTTGGAGAATTGCAACAGTTCATCTTGCATAGCATTTATCCATTTACTATCCTTAAGAGCTTCATTCACATTCTTAGGTTCAATATTTGAGACAAAACAGGAAGCATTACTTACAGTGCAAGTGGAAGACATGCAGACACACAACCTTACCATGTTTTTATAGTTTACCCTGTCTTTGTTGCGAGTCTTCATGCGTCCAGTGATTTCACCTATCACTTGTGAAGCTGGATGGTCCTTTTGAATCCTAGTAGGGGGATCTCTCCTAGGTTCATCAACAATGTCATCCTCTGAATTGGACTGTGGGGATGTTGGCCTAACAGCAGCAGGTGTCAGCTCAACATTAGAACCAGTCACAACTTCAGTGTCTTCAGCTTCTGCTCCTGATGTTGGGACAGTCTCTGTTTCCAATGTTGGGGCAACATCAGAGACAGTGACTTCATCAGTACCTGAATCAAAGGTGGAATCATCAAACACTATATTTACTGATTCTTGAATAGTCTTCAATCTTGGATTATAAACCCTGAAAGCAGAACTATTCACAGAATAACCAACAAATATGCACTTTTCACTTTTTGGATCAAACTTACTAAGATAGTCTCTATCTTTCAACAAGTAACAATCACATCCAAATTCATGAAAATGAGCAATATTTGGTTTCAAACCCTTCAAGATTTCATATGGTGTCATATTTGTACCAGGTCTAAGATAAGCCATATTACTTATATGACATGCAGTATTTAAAGCTTCAGCCCAAAGTCTTTTAGATAGATTTCTAGCATTAAACATAACTCTGTCCATCTCTTGAAGTGTCCTATTTTTCCTCTCAGCTATCCCATTTTGCTGAGGTGTCTTAGGTGCTGAAAACTCATGGAAAATTCCATTCTTATCACAGAAATCACTGAAACTAGCATTTTCAAATTCTTTCCCATGATCAGACCTAATCTTACAAACAGAGCAACCATACAGATTTTTGATGCTAGCATGTAAGATCCTAAATGTGTTGAATGCATCAGATTTTTCTTTAAGAAACTTAACCCATGTGTATCTAGAGAAATCATCTACAATAACAAAGGCATATCTCTTACCACTTAGGCTGCTTACCTCAATAGGACCCATGAGATCCATGTGTAATAATTCAAAACACTTACCAGTCCTGGGAATTGTACTCTGTACCTGGAGGGGTGTATGAATAGCTTTGGTTTGCTTACCCTTTAGGCAGTCCCCACATACAACCTTACCTGGGCTGGATATCTTTGGTAAGCCTCTTACAGCATCAACTTTCTGTAGCTTTTCAAGGTTCCTATAGTGAACATGTCCTAGCTTCCTATGCCACAGAACAGCATCATCAACTTTAGCATGAAAGCAATCTGCTTCTTCCTGTGCAAGGTAGCAATTATTTTAGATCTAGTACCTGTCATAACAAGGACATTATCACTATCAAATACATCACAAGAACTTTTATCAAATGTAACAAGCAAGTTATCATCACAAAGTTGACTAATGCTTATTAGATTTGCTTTCAATCCTTCAACTAGCAGAACATCTTTGAGTGGTGGAAATCCTTCAACATCTAGTACTCCATTTCCAATGATTCTTCCCTTGGTGCCTCCTCCATAGGTGACAGTTCCAACATTGAGAGGAATCAATTGTTTAAGATTTTCCTTGTCTCCTGTCATGTGTCTTGAGCATCCACTGTCAAAGTACCACTTACCTGCAAGGTTAGAGTACACATCAGAAAACACAACATTGCATACAAGTTTCATCTTAGGAGTCTTTAACTTTTCAATCCAAGTTCTACTTTTCTGTCCTGTTCCTAATGTTGGGATAACATTTGTACCACTGACCAACTCAACATTAGAGACAGTTTCTGTTTTCTTCACATTTTCTTTCAAATATTTCTTGCAATAAGGTTTTATGTGACCTGGTTGAAAACAAAATTGACAGATATAAGTAGGTTTACTTTTGTTGGGATTAGCACTGCTCAAGTCTTTTGATTCCTTAACAAAACCTTCTTTAATGAAAACAGGATTAGCAACTTTAGAGGTAGGTTTCTCAATATATCCAAGACCATTTGTTCCTTGATTACCCATACTCAGTACCTTTTCAAGTTTAGATGTACCTGAGTTCCATTTAGCAATGATCTGATTATCTTTTTCAAGCTTTCCTTTTACCTCTTTAAGTTCAGCTTCTGTCTTGTCAAGGTCTCTTTCATGCATCCTCATCAGTTTCTTCAGTCCATCAATCTCCAGTCTCTGAGCTTCATTCTTCTTGGTGAGTTTTTGATTTTCTTTCAGAAGATTATGAAAAGTAGACTTCAAGTCTTCAATGATTTCCTCCTGGGACATTTCATCTTCAAAGTAATACTTTTCATCTAGATCAACTGAGCCATGAAAACATTCAAAGTTAGATTCATCATTATCAGACAAAGAATTGAAATCAATATGGGTATCATGTTCAGTCCAATTCCCATAGAAAGTCTCCTGTTCTGATGTTGAGTCCTGGATGTTGGAGCAACATTGGGACCCGTGGCAGTTATGGAGATCTTCTTCTGTCCAGTTGACATGAGTAAATAGCGCAGCTGTATGAATCTCTTCAAAGCTTTCTTCAGTATCAGCACTTGATCCATAGTTATAATCCTCTTCATTGAAATCATCTACACAAACCCAATGAGACTTTCCCTTCTTGCGGAGGGTGTTAGCACATTCAACAGCAATATGACCATAACCTTTACATTCATAACATTGAGTAGTTTTCAACTTTTCAATTTCTTCAGGACTAGATTTTGTTGCCATATATTTAACAAATTTGGGAGGCAATTTTCTATAACCAATGGAAGTATTGCTAGGTTGTTTCCCTTTGGATTTATCTTTAAAGTTCAACCTACTGAGTTTCTTGCTAATATTTCCATAGTTAGAAGAAATAATTTCATCCTCATCTTCACTCTCATGATAATTTGTTCCTAACAAAGCAATAGCTTGTTGTTTGGTAGTCCTAGCAGGAAACTCTAGCTCAAATTCTCTAAGAGTGTTTAACAAGGATTGAAATTCCATGTTGGCAATATCTCTTGTCTCTCCCATGGCAATTCTCTTGAGAGCAAATCTAGGTGACAAAGATCTAAAAGCTTTATAAACCATAGTTTGATTTGAAACAGGAAATCCTAGATTTTCACATTGATTTGTAATGTCAAGGATTTTCTCAAAATAACTATCTATACTCTCTTCATCACCCATCTCAAGTTTTTCAAAATCTTTAAGCAATTGTCTATGTTTAGAGTTTCTAACTGCTATATCTCCTTCACAATGAAGTTCAAGGATATCCCAAGCTGATTTAGCTGTAGTGCAGTTCTGAATTAACTTAAACATATGATTGGTAACATAACTAAAAATAGCATTAAGAGCTTTCTCATTGTAGTTATACAGTGTTACCTCGTTTGCTGTCCATTGTGACTTCGGTTTTGGTACAATATTTGCATCTCGGTCGTTCTCAATCTTTGGAACAGAATATCCATCAAGAACGGCATCCCATGCTTTCATGTCAATGGATTTGATGTGAACTCTGAGCCTGGTCTTCCAGTAAGCATAATTGATGGATCCTTCTAAGACTGGGAGTCTGCCAGAATTGGGATTGATGTTGTCCATCGCGTTGTATCACCTCCAAACACCAGTGAAATCGGTGCTTGGCTCTGATACCAATTGAAATTGTTGGATCGGGATTGATACAACTTTTCCAAAGTTTCAGATCTCAAGTTAAGCTGGCGTTGCCTTAACTTGATCTCAAACAATCTTCTTGATAGAGTAATGTGCAGCGGAATTAAAGAACACAAGAAGATAAATTTTCAATGGTTTTTTATTATAAATAATCAACCATCTAGCCTTACGGCAAAATAACCACACAGGTTTTACCAAAGATGTTCCTCACCACAAAATCACTCTCGCTCTTTTGTAGATTGGACTCAGCAAAGCAGACAAGAATTTTCTCCTTAAATCTAATCATAGACTTAACTCGAAAACTCACAAACTTTGCAAAACAAGAAACACAGCAACAATGCTTAAGATAAAATCTCTACGGATTTATAAGCTCTATTGTTTCTTTATGTATCTTGATGTACTTCACACCCTATATATAGGTTTCTTCAAACTTGATCTCCAAGGTGTGTTGTACACAGTTTTGGTAACTTATGTTGTTTCCTTGTTGAACTCTACTTTCCTTCTTGAACTCGATCTCCTTCTTGAATAATAGTTCCCTTTATTAGATTGAGTTCTAATAAGGAAATACTCCTTCTTCAATTCAGAGTTGATCTTGGAAAGATTCCTAGTTGCACTTGAACTCCAAAACTTTCCTTCTTTGAAACCGTGTTGACTTGACCGATCTCCTCCTCTTGAATTATGGAAACTTAAACTTAGGAAACTTGTAATGTTCTTCCTTATGATTAAGAGATGTTCCTGGACATAAACAAAGACAACTGAAATCGTGGAACTTGATTAATAGGTGAATAAAGGCAAAACTAAAATAAAGCAGTTAAAGACAGATTGACAGCATACTCTCGGGTTTAAATGTTGTCCTGATGTTGGCTCAACATCCATCCAACATTTTTTCCCGAATATGTTCTCGAATTTTGGAACAATGTTTCAGGTTAAGAATGTTTCGGCTTTCAATGTTCTCTGGATGTTGACACAACATCCATCCAACATTGATTCCAGAACATCTTACACTTTCAATTTGAAAGTGAAACTCTTGTGGATACGAATGACAATGGCAAGAGAAAAAAAAATACCATAGGGAGCTATATGCGAGGAAAAGCAGGGGTAGACAATTCTCAACCTACGATAAAGGCAAAAATTCTAAGTAGAGAAAGAGTTTTAGAAACAGATTTGGCCGTTGCTACGTGGTTTTTTGATGCTTGTATTCCTTTGAATGCTGTCAATTCTCCTTTCTTTGAGCAAGCAATCACTAGAATGGCCAATATGGGCACTGGGTATGTCGGTCCGTCTTATCATGCACTAAGAACTAATTTGCTTGCAGAAGTGAAGTCTCAATCACAGTTAGAAATCGATGATCTTAAAAAATGTTGGGTTACTTCTGGTTGCACAATTATGGCTGATGGGTGGACCGATAGGAGACATAGATCATTAATTAACTTCTTGGTTTATTGTCCTAAAGGATTATCTTTTATCAAGTCCGTGGATGCATCTGATATTGTGTCTAGTTCTGAAAATTTGTGCAATCTCTTTTCTGTGGTTATTGACTTGGTTGGTGTTGAAAATGTTGTGCATGTAGTTACCGATAATGCAGCTAATTATAAAAAAGCCGGATCTTTACTTGAAGAAAAGTATCCGTCATTGTTTTGGTCACCTTGTGCTGCCCATTGTATTAATTTGATTATGAAGGATATTTGTGAACTCCCGCTTGTTAAAATATTGACACAAGATGGTGCTAAAGTCACTTCCTTTGTTTATAACCGTAAGTGGGTACTTGCTTGGTTGAGGAAAAAGGAGGGGTGGACAGAAATACTTTCTCCTGGTGCTACGCGTTTTGGCACGGTATTTATAGCATTGAGCAGTTTGTATGACAGGAGGAGTTTTTTGAAGCAGTTGGTGGATGATCCGGGCTTTGAAAAGTTTCGAAAAGAGGTAAAAGGAAATCAAGTGAGGGCTATTATTGTGTATGAGGTGTTTTGGGGCAATGTAAACATTATTGTTCAGGTTATGTCTCCGATTATGAGGTTGCTTCGTCTGTGTGATTCTGATGAGAAACCTTCTTTAGGTTATGTTTATGATGGCATGGCAAGGGCAATAAATGGGGTTAAAAAGGTTTTTGGCAACATAGCAACTCAATACTCGCAGTATACGGAAATTATCGATAATAGATGGGATAAAATGTTGCAAAAAAGTCTCCATGTAGCAGCTTTTTGGTTTAATCCCGTTTTTCAATACTCCGATAGTGAGCTTATGCAGAGTACTAAGGTGATGAGTGCTGTGTGGGAAGTCTTAGAGAAGCTTGTCCCAGATGAGCCGGATGTAGTGAAGGAAGTGACCATGTTTAGAGAGCGACAAGGGAGTTTTGGAATAAAGTATGCCTTGCGGGGTATTCACACTTCTACTCCAGGTAATGTTTGTTTCAAGTCAAATTTTGTTTATTCTTATATGTTTGGTTTGAAAATATATGTACTAATATGATCTAATTGTTTAGATAATTGGTGGAGCCTATTTGGCGGTGATGCGCCAATTTTACAAAAGGTTGCCATTAAAGTTTTGAGTCAAACATCAGCCTCTTCTGGATGTGAGCGCAATTGGAGTGCGTTTGAACGTATACATACAAAGAAGCGGAATAGGTTGGAACATGAAAGGCTGAATGATCTTGTATTTGTGCATTATAACCTACGCTTGAAGATGCGGTATGACTTTAAAGTTTTAATTATTGTGTTTCTTTTGTTTCAAGGTGTGTTTTATTTTATTAGTAAGTATAATTTATTACTTGATGTTATTTGTAGAAGCAAGAAGAAAAAATCTGCCTATGATCCAATTGACTATGAGCATATTGATAGAGTCGACCAAGTTCAAGTGCAAGTACAACGGTAAATGACGTTCCTGATTTGTCAATTTATGGGTCCTATGGAGGAGTGTCTAATTATGAAAATATTGGTGTGAATGTGGATGATCACGATGCCTCGTGATGAATGTATTGTACTTTATTTTATTGCTACTTTGTTATTTGTGTTTTTTTTGGCTTGGTAAAACTTTGAATTTGGAAACTTAAGTTGGGATTTCTTAGTTGTGAACTTGTGATTATATATTAATATAATAGCATAATATATTTATTTTTGTGGAACGTTGACTAAAGTCAACAAACCGGTTCAACCAGTGGTCCAACCGGTCCGACCTGTTGACCCGCTGCCCAGTAGCCTCACCGCTTCTGTGACCGGGCCGGGTCTGAAAACACTGCTTTCAGCATGACAGAAGATCCACTCAAGACTCTCAGAATTCCACCCTTTCCCCTGTACTCAAAACCTTTCTTATCTAGATCACCTAGTGATATCAAGTTTCTTTTCAGTTCTGGGATGTATCTCACATCTTGTAACAGCTTCACACTTCCATCATGGACCTTCAGCTTCACAGACCCTATTCCAGCAACCTTACATGGTTTATTGTTACCCAAAAGAACAGAACCACCATCCTTTTCTACATACTCTTCCAACCAAGATTTATGTGGTGTCATGTGGAATGAGCACCCAGAGTCCAACACCCATTCACCTTCATGATCATACTCAGACACCATAAGAACATCTGCTGACTCATATCCTTCCATAACAGCTGCTGAATTTGCAGTCTCCCTATGATCAGGTTTTGAGTTCTTTTTCCTCTCAGGGCAGTACTTTCTGGTATGCCCTTCATTATGACAATGATAGCACTCAAAGCCACCATTTCCAGACTTCTCTTGTGTCTTGTTATTTCCTGACTTCTTATCACCTTTCTTCCCTTTCTTTTGTTGTTTGCTCTTTACTATCAAACCTTCTCCCTTCACTGAGTTCTTGAGCTCAGTTCTGTGGTTTAACTCCTTAGAGTTTAATGCAGATTGTACATCATCAAGGGTGAGAGCATCTCTTCCATATATCAGGGTATCTTTAAAGTGAGCATAAGATTTTGGTAAAGAACACAACAACAACAACAGAGCCTGATCCTCATCTTCCAACATCACATCTATATTTTTCTAAATCAAGTATCAGCTTATTGAACACATCAATTTGCTCTTCTACTGATTTTTCTTCTTGCATTTTAAAGGAGTAAAGTGCTTGTTTAAGGTAAAGGCGATTTACTAGCGATTTAGTCATATACAAGCTCTCAAGCTTTAACCAGACCGCAACAGCAGTTTTTTCCCCTGAGACCTGCCTGAGCACCTTATCACCAAGGCTCAGAATAATAGCGCTGTGAGCTTTCTCCATGATTGACCTCTTCGCTTTCTCATCAAGCGATTTGTCCATGCTCTGCTCGTCAAGTGCCTCAACCAAACCCTGCTGAACCAACAACGCTCGCATTTTCAATCGCCATAACCCAAAATCATTTAATCCAGTGAATTTTTCGACATCGAACTTCGCGGACGCCATGAGTCCACGTTCACCGCACCAATTTGTTAAAGTTAACGTCAAATTCACTCGCAATTGAATCACAGATTCGTAATACAATCGATCTAAAAATCGATCAACAAGCAACAACAACAATGCGCAGAAGAACAGGCAAAGGAACGCACGCACACGCTGAGTTTTACTTGGTTCGGCGTTCAATGATCAATGCGATCATGAACCCTAATCCAAAGGAGATGACATTCCTTTATTGATGGTGAAGAATCGGTTCCAAAATTTGTTACAAGTGAATCGAACAGTGGCCGCAGCAACAAGCTCAAGTGACAGCTTTTATACTCAGCTCATTCTAACTAACTAACTCTTAGCTAACATAAGCCTAGTGTATTTTAAATGCTAACTTGCACAATCGGGTAAAGACTAAACTACCCCCACTTCAGGTTGAGAACTAACTCCCACATTAAGAATGACCTAGCTTGTTGGCGTACCAAATACACAATCTTTTTGTTTTATTTCTCGTGTTATGTTATGGTTACCAAAACTCGGTCGTCACAAATAACGTTGTAATTTTGAATATGTGTGCAACCGTTAAATGAATTGGTGAGGTTTAATTATCGAACGATAATTTGTGTAAATTCTGGAATTAAAATAAGCTACTTGTGTAACTCTTTCCTTTGTGAGATTAAAAGATGTCTTGCGAAATTCTTAAGGCTCAGTTTGTTTCTTAAAAAAATGGGGAAAGGAAAATCAGGGACAATAAGGGTTTTGAGGAAATTTCCCCTCATTTTCCAAGCGTTTTGGCTCATACTGATTTTTCGGGAAAAAAAAACTATTATGTGTAAATGATTTTCCTCTCTTTTCTTAATATTTTCTCTATTTTCTAAAGATTTCATTTATTTCTCAGGAAAATCTGAAATTGGCAGTTGAAAAAAAAAATCTTCCCCCCTTTTTCGCGAAAACAAACGGAGCCTAAACGTAATGAAAAAAATAAAAAATCACTACTTGTTGGGCCTCTTAAGTCCAGCCCATTCTTTAAAATAAATTTTAATGGAGGCCGGAGAATCTTTGAATTAATGGTATGTGTGTATCACACCCCCTCAACTATGCACATTTTTGCGACTTGCACCTTAAACAAATTTAATAAACGTTTTGCCCTCTAAACTATGCGCGTTTGTTCGATTTGCCCCTTTAGTAGATTTCCGGCAATTTTTGGCCAGAATATTCACCCCTACCAGACTCAATGTGTTGTATTAGATGTATTATGCTAGTTGATGGCAAAAAGTTGGGAAAACAACACCTCGAATGGGGTATTCCGGTAAAAAATGATCGAAAATGCGATTTGTCGCTTCAGTGTATTTTCGACCATTTTTTGCCAGAATATTCCCCCATAACCGACTCATATGTGTTGCATTAGATGTATTTTGGTAGTTGATGACAAAAAGTTGGCAAAAAAAACACCTCGAGCGGGGAATATTCTAGCAAAAAATTACTGAAAATCCACTGAAGGGGCAAATCGAACAGACGTGCATAATTTAGGGGGTAAAACGCTTATTAAATTTGTTTAGGGTGCAAGTCACAAAAACATGCATAGTTCAGGGGGCTTGATGCTTTAATCCCTTATATTTAAGTGCATCTTAATTATAAAACTAAACTAAATTCATAGCACAACTCAAAAATAAATAAATAAATTCATAGCACACTCCATTCACTTCATATAAAAGATATTTGAAAGAAAAATGTAATAGCAATTATAGTATAGTGTGAAAAGGATTAGTTATTAAGTCTCGTACTTTAATTGTTACTTATTTTTTCAGTTAGAATTTAAGATAATAATAAATGTTTATTATTCATCGCTCTTGACTTTATACACTACCTAACATATTCGATACTATCAAGAAAAAACTAGAAGTAACGAGTCTATATAAACCAACATGTGCAGTGTATAATTATCACAAGTAAACATAGAAATATAATTGTAAAAGCTTCGTTCGGAACTTGGAATTTTCAATTGCTCCGACTCTACTCACACCCTAAGATGTTTCCCGGCGGTGATCAACGACGAAGAGCCCTGTACAACCACCTTGAAAGCTCGGTACAATTTTATTTTTGAATTAAGCACATTGTTACAATTTAAATTAGAAAAACATGTGCACAAATAAAAAACCCACCACGATCAACTTTGAATGATGCACCATGAATGTAGAATGCACGACCATACTCATGATTTACACTTCTTTTTTCTCAATGGTCCTGCCTTCCAATATATGATACCAAAATGATCCCCCCCCCCCCCCCCCAAATTAGTATGGTGAAACCCCTTGTTTTCATAAAAAAATGCAATAACACGATATTTATAAAATCGGCAATAACCCCATTTTGTTCTATCTTTGTTTGGGTCTATAGAATATATCAATTTCATGTAATTTAATAAATACTTGTGATTTGTTTACCTACAATCGACGCATCAGGCGTCAACCTAATTATTGAACAATACAAGGTAATTTTATACCAATCAAATAATATGTGTAACTCGCTTGTTATATAGTATGTCATTGAAAATCATGTCATGTGGAACGTTCGATACTCTCTAGGGACATACGTTTGACGAGTAATGTCCTTAACAATCTATTGTTTACGAATCAAGACGATTCTTTATCTAGAATTTATTCGTTAAATTAGGTACCATTTATTAACAAAATAAATAATAACTTTAGATACTAGATGGAGCGTGTGTCACCGTTTCTAGTATTAGGTATCTTACTAACAACATAAATGCAATTTAACAATTAGTTCATTGACTGACTCTATTTGACTAGCTCCGACTCAACCCCTACAATTGGATGCTCCTCGGCCGCGAACGGCGGCGAGAGACGATGTTCAACCAGCTACAAATTCCGGTGCGATTTTACACTTTTTAGATTAATTTTTTTCATTTTTGCAATTAGTTTTTATTTTGGTGTTAATTTATTTTTCACTTGAATTAGGGTTTTACTTTCTGCTAAATAAGCTGTTGTCATGTTAATGGATGTTATGATAAACCCTTGAATTTGAAATTTAGTCGTGAAGCTGCATGCTGTTGGAATTTGAATTTCAAATCTGGGGAAAATTTTGAAAATGTGGATGTGAATAAACTGAATTTGTGTTTGTTGAATTTTAAGTATTTAAAGGACCTGTTTTTTGGAGTTCTTTCGTTTCCGTTGTGCGATTTTTGTTTCGGATTTTGGATTATAGCATGCTCTGTTTTTGCATGTGAGTGTAGTTTTGAGATTCGTGTAATGCTGTTGCGAATGTCAGCCGCAAATCGATACAAGTGCGGGGTTCAGTTTGATCGGACGAATCGAGAATGTAGTCGTGAAGTTGCATTTCAGAGAGGAGTAACTGTTGGAATTGAATTGCAAAATTTGGTGGATAAGTTTGAAAATGTTGATGTGAATGAAGTGAAAATGAGCTTGTTGATTGTTGAATTTTGAGTTTTTAAACGACTTTTTGGAGTTTTTTCGTTTTCGTAGTGCGATTTTTGTTGCGGATTTTGGATTGTAGCATGCTCTGTTTTTGCATGTTGAATTGTAATTTTGAGATTTGTGTGATGCTGTTGCGAATGTCAGATGCAAATCGATACAAGTTCAGCGTTCACGTTTGGGCAGACGTCAAATGATCGCAATGGTCAGAATTCGCCCTGCCTGATGCACGGGGTGATAAATGGAGGAGCGCGTACCCAAACACCTGAGTTGATTCTAAACCATTCTAAGGTTTGTTGTCGCTGTACCCTGTGTTATTTTGTCTTTCTAATTGGAATGAGTAACGTGCATTACGTTATGGTTGCAGCAACTTCAAGATGATCTGCAGGAGTTGGGCATAAAGATCAAACATTACGAAGACAATGTCGGATACTTGAGGAATCTGAAGAATAATTTGGACGAGTCCATTCTTGACATGCAAGGTGCATTTTCTGATACCACCTTATTTTAGTGAACTTGATGTATCTTGCATACGAGCAGAGGGATTTGAGAGGCATTTGCTCTCTTTTTTTGGATTGTCAGGTTCATGAGTTGCTCTCTACAATTACAGTACTGGTGACGTATTTAGGGGACGTTATTATCATCTCTGTGCCAAGCCTTGAAATTTATGCACAAATATGTCATCAGTCTGTTAGAATTGTATATTGATATGGATTTATCTGAGTTTGTTCTTATATACAGTTGCTCTTTCAAAGTATCATGGTAGTCCTTCCTTAAGTGAAAACGATGACACTGCTCATGTGGAGAGTGAGAAAGACACAATTCAGCATATTTTAAGGCACGAAAAGTCTGCAGCTGCCCTTGTGTGTAGGATAAAAAGTAACAGTGCCGGTCTGGTAGCTAATTATTCATGTACAAAGGACGTGCTTGGTGTCGTTGCCACACTCGGAAACGTTGATGATGATAGACTTAGCAGGTTGGTCTCGTCAGTCCACCTCTAAATTCTTCCATCTGGTAAAAATATAATGCTAACTTCAGTTTTGTTTCGATGCATTGCCGGGCTTCGAACTTACAGTTAACGACATAATATCGCCTTCTTTTGTTATATTGTGTTGTTTACACATGACCAAACTATTTACGAATAGCTGTGGATTATATTCTCTTACTGTCAGTCCGACATGATGCTTAACGTCAAAGAGATGGAGATTATTCTCCATTAGAGAGAAGATTCTCAAGTCGTTAAAACAGGACATTTACACAGAATTGAGAAAGCAGTTTAAAAATACATGTCAATTAATCTCATGTGGCTGACTTCTTTGTTTCAATTTTATGGCTTAGGCTTCTTTCAAAATATGTGGGTCTACAAACCATGCTCGCGGTGGTCTGTAAGACATTTGAAGGCGTCAAAGCTCTGGAAGCATACAACAAAGACGGTTCGATAAATAAAGGTTTGGGCCTCCATGCCTATGCAGCTTCTACTGGGACGTCTCTGGATGAGCGGTTCCAAGTTATTTGTCTTGAAGATATAAGGTGTGTTGGCGTGTGCATGTGTGCGAGAACAGGCGTGTCGTAATTATCTTTATCTTTACTTATCCCCCAAAAAGTTCACCCTTTTGCTTTTCTCCAGACCATACACCGGTGACTTCATAGAGGATGACCCGCAAAGGAAGCTCAGTCTTCTAAAACCAAGATTGCTCAATGGGGAAACTCCTGCTGGGTTTCTTGGTTTTGCCGTAAATATGGTTTCAATTGACTACACAAACTTAAACTGTGGTTTGAGGAATGGACGTAGCCTGAGAGAAACACTTTTCTACCACCTCTTCTCTAATCTGCAAGTATACAGATCAAGAGATGAGATGATGAAGGCTCGATCTTTTATATCAAATGGGGCCATTTCTCTAGATGGAGGAATGATACGAAGTCCTGGGATTCTCTCCCTTAGTCATCATGAGTATGAAGTTTGGTCTTAATTCATGAATTGTCGATTATCACGTCTTAGATTAAACTTTAAATTTTGGTACTGAAGAAAAAACTATAGGTCTACCTTCTCGCATTACTTTCATTTGATTTGTCTTCTTCGGCTGCTTTAGATTACAGTCACATTTTTCTGTTTCAGGGGAGACGTAGGTGTCAAGTTCCCCATTGGGTCCAAAAGGCTGATTCTTCCTCAGAGCACCGCGGACATGGAAAATAAATTGAAGGAGACAAATTGGAAACTGAAACGAACTTTGGACGATATGCGTAGAGAGCAGGCATTATTAGATCAATCAAGGTTCAAGTACGAGTTGAAGAAGCAAGAGCTTCTTCAGTGTCTTGCTCAAGGCTCATCTTTCGCTGCTCAGGTAATCTCCCTCTCCGTAAACGTTAAGATTGTTGTTCATAAGAGCTCTGTTAACTGAAATCCGATCATGGTTGTTTTGTCACTTCGATTTTTCGCCTTTTCCGTTTATAAATTAATTATGCTATGTTCTCTGTAACAGGTCATGGGTGCATCGACCCCAAGATGATTTTTCGAACGCAGCGGGTGCTCGATCAAGAGAAGACAATGAAGCATTGAGATTCTTTCTATCTATCTCATCCTGCACCCGTGCTTTGATTCGACTCATGACCTGGTTGTTTGACGTTGAGGCTGTTGGTTTGTGAATATGTATCTTCTGGACAACATCAGTAGGTGTTTATGATTGTTATAAGGTTTATTGAGAATATTTGGCCAGCTTTTGTTGCATTTGCATAAAATGCAAAACTCAGTCTAATTTCTTTCTTTTGAATGGTAATGATTTCAAGTTTCTGGCAAATTCTTTCTGTTTATTGAAACTGAAAATAGTTTTGTTACAATTTACTCTAGTCCTTATGAATTTTATATAATGCGCTAATCTATTGTTTTTAAGCACAACAACTCACGTGTTATGAAATAGGCATAATTCATTTACCCTAGTAAAAGAAAAAAATACGAATTTTTCAATGTTAAATAGAAACGGCTTGTAAAGTAGATTATCTTAATTTCAAAATTAAAAAGACTCATTATCTTATTGCTATGTTAGATAGCCACATAACCCGCTAAGCAATTAAATATGAATTACCCTCATTTTTATGCATTATAAATGTTCCTTTGTATATGCAAAGTATATGTACAACCTTGTAAAACCATAAGGAATAATAGAAAATCTCCCCTCATATGTTTAATTTTATGTAATGTAAGGGTGTTTCACCTAATTATTTTTGTATTTGTTTTAAAAAGTACATTGCCATTAGAGTACTTCCAAAATAATGTTATTGTAATTTCTTTGTTGGGAACGATCTAGTTACATATCCAAGCTTTGGCTTGTGTAGCAGTTACCTATCCAAAATTTTAAATTTTTACAGTTTACGGTCCAAATTTTCAATTTTTTTTTACAGTTTAGGATCCAAACTTTCATTCCGACTTATCTCGGCCAAAGACCATCGCTTTTGGGCTAATTGATGCATCGCTGACATCATTCTCCAGGGGTAAAACTCTCATTTTAGAGATGAGGAGTATATTGCAAGATGTACAGTTATTTCATACACCCTAAAATTTATTCTTTTACACATTGCACCCCAAATATTTAATCTTCTAACAAAAGTACTAAATATTATAATTCGTTTTTTTACAAAATGTGTCTTCAAATAACATATAATTTTAGAAATTAAAAACTTTCCAACAAACTTAATTAGTAATTTTAAGCTTGATTTTATTAAGTTTTACTTTTTAATTAGTTAATGATTTAAAATAATAAAAAACAAAAACAAAAAAAAAATCATGTTGGAAATTACTAATTAAGTTTGTTGGAAAGTTTTAATTTCTAAAAATATGTGTTATTTGAAGACACATTGTGTAAAAAAAAAACTGATAATATTTAGTATTAAGTTTGTAAACAAAAATAATTTACTTTATATTTATATGAGTTAGAGTTTATTAGTTTTTAATTTTTTTAATATTTTTGAAGTAACAAAATAAAATTTAATTAATAAAATATTTGTGAGGGTTAGTTTGGAAATAAAATTGGTTTTTATTCTTTATTTATTATTTCTTAGTTTTTTAGTAAATGATAGGTGAATTGCCGATTTTACCCCTGGAGGATGACGTATGAGTGCGTCATTTAGCCCAAAAGTGAGGTTTTTTGGCTGAGATAGGTCATAATGAAAGTTTGGACCGTAAACTGTAAAAAAATGAAAGTTTGGACCGTAAACTGTATAAATTTAAAGTTTCGATAGATAACTACAACACGGGCCAACGTTTGGAATGGTAATTAAATTTTTTCCTTTTTTATATTTTATAAATGTTTTTTTCTTAAATATATACTTTTAGTATAGTTTTTCCCTTCACAACTCAAATTCCTTGCTCCGTCACTGCGTACATCCTCAATCAGAGTGACGGTTTATTTATTATTTTTTGTTTTTAGTAAATAACAGGTGAACTGCCGATTTTACCCCTGGAGGATGACGTCAGGGTTGCGCCTTTAGCCCAAAAGTGACATTTTTTGGCCGGAGATATGTCGAAATGAATGTTTGGACCGCAAACTGTAAAAAATAAAGTTTGAACCGTAAACTGTAAAAATTTAAAGTTTGGATCGATAACTGCAACACGGGCCAACTTTTGGAAGGGTACTTGATTTTTTTTCCTTTTTTATTTTATATTTTATAGATGTTTTTTCTTAAATATATATTTTCAGTATAGTTTTTCCCTTCTCAACTCAAATTCCTTGCTCCGCCACTGCGTACATCCTCAATCACAGTTTTAACGGGTCGCCTCTTGCTTACGCATGGATTCAACAACAGTTCAAAAGGTTGCTCTATTCACTAATCTCCGAATCTATTCTTATTTTCAACACTCCAAAGCAATTCCGATTACTACGCCGTTCCTCGTCTCTGAGTGCCTAGGTATTCGTCTGAAGCATTTCCTTGTTTGAACCACATCCATTTATCGTCTTTCTAAGGCTACACCATCCCAAGGTGCTGCTAAATGGAAGGCTCTTATCAACGCTTCCGGGTTTATGTTTTATTTCACTCGTGATGGGGTTCTTTTCACCATTCCCTTAGAGCCTTACTACTTCGCTACTGGTCACCCAATAATATTTATCCCTGCTGATTCACATGCGATTCCACGTATCCATGCTACTCGGGTCAGAGCGTAAACTAGTGATGCTTTCTGCTACTGGACTTTCACCAGTGCGTTGTCAGTTTTGGTTTAAACTTTAACGTGCCCTACACTAAATCTAATTTATAAATTTTTGCATCACAAATTTTTTTTTCTAATTTTATAAATCAAAAAGAAGAATTATAATCACAATTAGTAAAAAGTAGCATAAAAAGAAAATAACAAAAAAAAAACAATTTTTGTCGCCTCGATCTGCGGACCGGATAAATATCTTCTGTCGTCACTGAAACCAAACCTCGTACGAAGCAACAAAACAACAAATTGACAGTACCCTCTCTCTCTCTTCCCAGTTCGCACCGCTACAGTTTACTCCAATTAGAATTAAAAAAAGGCAGAGCTTCATCACTGGGTCCCACCGAATCAGAGCACAACATATAAAACCTTTCACCAATTAGAGAGGTAGCAGTAAAGTACAATTCCAATTGGTTGGCAGCTAATATCAATGGAAATAGGTAATGCCATTATTACAAATTAGCTGAAATAATACTGATTTAGTATAAAGCTAGGATTTTTATTTTTATTTGTTTGCTGAAATAATTAATTACTCGCTTGTTGTTGTTTTTTTAGTATAAAGCTAGGGTTTTTATTTGTTTGCTGAGAATTTGGGGAATTATGGATGTGGCGGCGAATGGCGGCGGCGGCGGCGGCGGCGGCGGTGGTGGTGGTGGTGATTTGAGATGTGAGAAATTGAGTGGTGAAGGAATGTGGAGGTGCAATTTGATGGCTATGAGTGGAGAGACGTTCTGCGAGAGGCACTCGGTACAATGTTCCGTAGGGGCGATGAGTGCGGGGAGTGAGGTGATCGGGGCGAAGCGTAAGCGTAGTGAGGTTGAGAGAAGCAGGGGATTTGATGGGAATGGGAACGAGGAGGGGGTGAGTGTTGGTAGAGTGGTGAAGAAGAGGGGGAGGCCGAGGGGTACGAAGAGTGTTGAGGTCGGTAAGAAGAGGGGGAGGCCGAAGGGTACGAAGAGTGTTGAGGTCGGTAAGAAGAGGGGGATGGGGAGGCCGAAGGGTAGGAGGAACGGGGAGAAAGTGAGGGTGTTTGATGGTAATGCAAGTGCAGGGGAGGCGATTTCGGGGGAAAGTGGGGTAGAAGTTGGAACTAGTGGTGGAGCAGGGGGTATTTCAGGCGAGGTTCGGGAGGTGCAGCCTGTTGGCAATGGTGATTTGCAAGGTTGCTCTGGCGTTTTTGGGAATGAGGGTGTCGGTGGAAGTGATGGTGGGGTGGGTGGTTTAGTAAGTGGAGGGGATACTACTGCAAAGAAGAGAAGTGGGCGGCCGAAGGGGTCCAAGAACAAGATAAAAGTCAGTGGGATTGCCAGCGAGCTCGGAGAAGATTCATCTGTGAAGAAGAAGGGTCGGCCAAAGGGGTCAACGAACAAGATCAAAGTTCCTGGGATTGCCGACAAGCTCAGTGAAGCTTCATCTGTGAAGAAGATGGGTCGACCAAAGGGTTCAAAGAACAAGAAGAAAGTATCTTTGATCGCTGACCAGAACAAGGAGGATGTTCCAATAGTAAAAGAGAATAACGGAATCTCAACTGGTGGTTTTTCAGTTAAAGCTAGTAGAGATGGAAATAATAAGAAGAAAGATGGTCGAGGTCGGCCAAGGAAGGCAGTGAAATTTGATATAGCTCCCGGAGTTGAGCATGGCAATGGATTCATCAAGGAGGATAACAGGGGTGAACCTAAGGCTAGTAAGGTCGATGTTGGTAGTGGCAAAAGACGTGGAATCCTCAGAATGAAAGACAGCCGCGACAAGCTGAAGAAGTTTAAGAGAAGGCAACAGCCCGTAGGTTCTAAAAAGGAAAACCTTGTCACATCCAAAGTATCGGGAAAGTTATTAACTGTGTCCAATCGTGCTGAAAAAAGGCGTAGAGGAAGACTAAGGACAAGCGTCAACTTGAAAGGAAACAAGTCAGCTATCTCGGGACTGTCGGTGAGTTTTCCGGCTAGTGCTTTTTTCCAGTGTTCTGTATTTAATGACGTAATAAGTATAGAGATCAACATGCATAGAATAACAATTACACGGTCAGTGCATCCCCTATGGCAAACTTTTAGCGTGGTTTTCTTGTTTAAAAACTGACCAATTTCAGAGCACGTGCATTGACTTATTTATTTGAATACATC
This sequence comes from Linaria vulgaris, assembly GCA_948329865.1. Taxonomy (NCBI): domain Eukaryota; kingdom Viridiplantae; phylum Streptophyta; class Magnoliopsida; order Lamiales; family Plantaginaceae; genus Linaria; species Linaria vulgaris. Next base: position 1,236,732 of record OX415252.1, read on the forward strand.
AGAGCAGTGTCTCATATAAGCCCGCGCCTCTGGTAATGTATTTGTTGTTGGTATTTTTTTTCTGCCATAGGTTTGTGTTTCACATTGTAGTCTTAATAGCTTTTGCACTGTAAATAGAAGAGTTATATGTTTAAAAAGCGGAAGGAAACTTTTTACTTCAATTAGCTGGAATATGCAAGAGTTTTGAAACTTCATTGTTTATTCCTGAAGTAATTCTGCCTTTTTGATGCATCTAATTATCTCACCTTTCTCTAGGATGCCGCTGCACGAAAGGGGCAACGTAGGTTGTGGTGCCACCAATGCTTGAAGTGTGATAGAGCTGACATTATCATATGCTCGGGTTGTGAAAAGAAATGGTACTGCTATGGGTGCATTGCAAAGTGGTAAGGAGACTATTCCTTTATTGTTTTTACAAAATAAATTTGAGACAAAACTCAGTTTCGAGATCGACACCTACATGCTCTGTTACTTTAGGAACATATATGTTTCTGCAAGGGATGATTGAAATTTCATAAATATCACTGTTGGAAATGAAATGACCTTTTCACGTAACAGATTTTCAACCTTTGCTTGATGAGCTTCTTGATTCATTCACACTGATCTATCAATGCGAATATTGTTTTCATAAAATTAACATTCTTTCTCGCTACTTAGGTATCCTGGTAGAACGAAAGAAGAAGTACGGAAGTCCTGTCCATTTTGCTGTGGGAATTGCAATTGCAGAGTTTGCCTTCAAGCTGATCTGCTCAAAAAGGTTTATGATCTCAAATTTTTTCTGTAACTCGTTCTTATGGTCCTAAACATTGATGACACTTATCCGTTTTCATGCATTGTTGTTCTACTAGGGCTGCAGAAAACAGACTGATGAAAGCATCAGACTGCAGAGATCACAATATTTGCTAGTGAACATCCTGCCCCTCCTCAGGCATATACAACTAGATCAGAGGGCTGAACTTGATGTTGAAGCTAAGATTCGGGGTACTGAATGCTTAGGCGGACTTTTCTCTTACTTCTTTTATTCTTCATAATGATTGATAAGCATTATTCTTCTCTTGCTTAAGGTTGTCAATTGAAGGAAGAGGATGTACAGGTAGCAGTGTTTGAACAAGATGACCGGGTGTACTGGTAAGCAATATGACCTAACTTTTACTCTCCTAAATTCAAATATTGTGTGTTGATTATTATTAATATTCCCACCGAAACAGTTTTGTGTGCTGACCAAGTAAAAAATTGCCAACCTTATGCTACAAAGATATGGCTCGCGTTTTTTCCTTTTCCGTTTGGAAATTCTGAATTCACAGAAATGACACCCTCAAGTTCTTGTGGATAAACTACTTCAATATTTTACTTTTGGTATGTTGCTAAGTTTTTAAAAGATCTGGTGCAAGAAATGCTTGAAACTCAACTAATATATTGTTCTTAGACATGTTGTAAGTTACTTATTTCGTGTCTGTGTGGAAGCGGCAAATTGTTGGTAGATCGTTTATAACTTTGAATGTAACTTATCTATGTGACACATATTTGTTTATCATCACACACACACACACACACACACACACATATATATATATTTTTGAATTTAGTTGCTTTTAATTTCAGATTTATTTTTGCAGTAGCTGTTTTTGATTTATTTATATATTAAACTAATTATGTGGCCTAATTGTCTATAAACTTTAGACGGACTTAGTTCTGCTATTTAAATTGAGTACGATGTAATAGAACTAAGATTAATGGATAGTAGTTCTGCCCCTAAATGGAAATGATAATGCCACAAGATCATAACTGTGGATGCTGCTTTATTGACAGTGACAACTGCATGACTTCCATTGTCAATTTCCACAGAAGCTGCCCCAACCCAGCTTGTTCTTATGATATCTGTCTCGATTGCTGTAATGAACTTAGAAACGGTCTCGAACCTGGAGGTGCCGGGGCAAACGCTCATTCCAAGTCTATTGTAACAGGTTTTGAGGGAAGAAAATTTCCAAAAGACAAGGATGTTGAGGTTACTTCAACCAGTGGAGTTATGGATACTATGTCCAATGGCTTCTCGAAGTGGGACGCAAAGTCAGATGGAAGCCTACCTTGTCCTCCCAAGGGACATGGTGGCTGTGGAACCGAAAAGTTAGTGCTGAAACGCATTTTTGATGCCAATTGGGTGGAAAGCTTAGTTAAGGCCTCTGAGGATCTTGTTTCCAGATACCATGTACCAGATGAAAACCTTTTTCAGAAGTGTTCGCTTTGTACGGATTGTTCTGAAGTCAGACAAGCAGCATGCAGGAGTCAGAGCCAAGACAACCTTTTATTCTGCCCTGATGCTATGAGTTTGAGAGATTCTGGTTTTCAGCATTTTCAAATGCACTGGAGGAGAGGCGAGCCCGTAATCGTTAGGAATGCAATGGCAACAGCTTCTGGTCTCAGTTGGGAGCCAAATGTTATGTTAAGGGCCTTCAAGAGTGCAAGCAAAAAGCTTAAACAAGATACTTACTCCGTGAAGGCAATTGATTGCTTGGATTGGTGTGAGGTACTTGTTTACCTTATTTGCAGCCAAAAGCCATGTTTTTTGTTAGTTGCTAGTATTTCCATCATTGATTTATTTTTTAATTTCCGCTAAAAGTATATGTATCAAGGGATCTTACATTTCACATCTCTACAATTTACTTTTGACAATAATTTGGTTTTCAAAATTGCAGGTTGAGATTGATATTAATCAGTTCTTTGATGGCTACTTAGCTGGACGTAAACATCAAAACGGGTTGCCTGAAATATTGAAATTAAAGGATTGGCCACCCACGAATTCTTTTGAGGAATGGTTACCTAGACATGGTTATGAATTTATGGCTATGCTTCCCTTCAGTGATTACACTGATCCTCGGTCTGGTCTCTTAAATCTCGCTACTATGCTTCCGGATGGCGCTTTAAAGCCAGACTTAGGACCTAAAACTTATATTGCTTATGGATATCCTGAAGAGCTTGGTCGAGGAGATTCAGTTGCAAAACTACATTGTGATATTTCTGATGCGGTATGTTTGGACAAAAAACTTTTCCTTCCGCTCAAGCTGGATTTATTTTAATAACATAATAATGTTCTTGTAATTCGACCAATATCAGGGTTGTACTCACATTTCACCTTTTGTTTTTCTCTGAAACTTAATTTCTTCTTGTTGATGCTATTTTAAACATGATACAATGGATTTACAGCCATCTCCTGCGTTTTTCGCTTAACGTTGTTTGTGAGCCAAAATAGAGCCGGTGAAAATATTTAACCGCAGATAATAGTTGGATCTCTTCTGTTTTAAGTTCAATTGTTGCTAGCTTGTACCAGAATTTACTCTTGTGGTTGTTTGTGTTGACATATGATCTTCATAAAGTGTTATATGTTTCAATTGCTTTGTTTATGTTTCTGTCTTTGTTATGGATTTCTGGGGTACCAAACTGACCTGTACTATTTTCTGCTTATTGGGCCTTGGATGCCAAAATATAAGAGATAACATGTCTATATAAGACTAAAAGAACGACAGCCACTTGCTGTTTATATTTGGAGATGCTCTATTTTCTGCCAGTTTACCTATTATGTTGCAGCAATAGTTCCTATTCCTTGGTGTGTAATCTGCTTTTTTATGGTTACTTTGTTTCCAGTTCAAGGCCTATGTTTAATACAGGTATCCAACTTTTTCTGTGGGTCAATTCTGTGTTTCATCGACGCGCAATTTGGCAGGATGCGATTTGTGTTGTTTCATTTATACCCTTGATAGCAGTGCCATAGCATGCCACTTCCAAAAATAGTTTTTGATACTAACTTTTTGGAGTATATTGTGTATGTCGCACAACCGATTTCTTGATTCTTTGATAAAACATATTTTGATTTGATGGAGACTTTGATTCAGGTAAACATATTGACACACACCAATGAGGTGAAGACTCCTTTTCTGCAAAAGAAAAGGATAAATAAGTTGAAGAAGGCATTCGAAGTCGAAGCAGCACAGACTTCATGTGAAAAGAATTCACCGGACTTGCTTCAGAAAGGTGAAAACTTTGAAGAACACACTGACAATATGAAGACGAACCACGACAATGCTTATTCACTTGGAGAGCAAAATGGAGAAGAAGCAGCAGATAAACAAAATTCAGCGATACCTTTGTCTTGCAACTTGTCTGATTCTAAAGTAGAGGTGTCAGGCACTCAAACAACCACTGTGTCCAAAGATTGTTCACAAAGAGGCAAAGTCTCTCCTGATATTGCTCATGGTGGAGCTGTTTGGGATATATTTCGGCGGCAGGATGTACCCAAAATCTCTGAATATTTACAGAAGCATCAGAAAGAGTTTCGCCATTATAACAATTCTCCTGTGAAATCTGTGAGTACTTAGACTCCTCAGTATCTTTTACGTCAAAGACCTGATTCTTACTTGGCTTATTACTTCGACATCAGGTTATACATCCTATCCATGATCAGATTTTTTATCTGGATGAGAAGCACAAAAGACAGTTGAAGGAAGAGTTCGGTAAGATTTGTTTCTTTACTTAATTGCGTCTTAGATGATTTTTATGGAGCAACTTAGAAAGATTCTGTTGGTTCCTTATAGATGTTGAACCTTGGACATTCGAACAATATCTTGGTGATGCTGTGTTCATTCCTGCCGGATGCCCTCATCAAGTGAGAAACAGACAGGTGTGCCTGTCATATGATATTATTAACGTGCTGTAAATTCGTCATGCTTATCTGCAATTTGTTTTATGCCTTCAGCCATTGAGTACCTCCCCTCAGTGTGTGATAATTTTCTAGTAGATCTCTTCTTTTGCTCACCATGAGTTATATATTTAGTAGTGGATGTGTTGGTGGATCGTACTTAATTAAAAAATTTAGTCTTCCATTTATTCAGTTCTGAATGTGGACTTGGTAGTTCTTTGATGTAAATCTGACCATATCTTATTTTCCTAAGACACACCATACTCTGGGTTTTGGTTACCTTCCTTTTTTTCTTTTTGGTTAAATTTTCTCCATTATACTTATAAGGTTCATTCAGTATTTCATCATAAATCTAATAACACATTGTTATCCTCCTCTTTTTCAGTCCTGCACAAAAGTTGCCGTGGACTTTGTATCACCTGATAATATTCAAGAATGCATTCGGTTGACACAGGAATTTCGGTTGCTTCCTCGGATACATAAATCTAAGCAAGATATATTGGAGGTACCTGCCACAAAATTCTTTCTCATAGCAATTGTATCATTAAGAGCCTGAACTGCTGGAATGAGACAAATATTGGTACCTTTATGTCATCCCCTAGCATAATGGAAGTCTTTGTCTGACATATTATCTGCATTGCGTTTCACTTTGTTTACTTGTTTCAGTAAATTGCTTCTTCAGTTAGTTTCCTTTTTTAGGCTCTTTATCACATACCAGCCATCGGGTGAGAGAAAAGTCCTAGTTGCATTAACAGAGAATATAGTCTGCTTGTTCAAACAGTCTCTTAATTTCAAAATGAAGGTGCTTATGAATTTCTGTACGGGACGGGACTTACTCTCACATGTTGGATAGTCATTTTTCTTTTACGAAGGGGATGATTTTTATTCAACAACTTTACAGGCTCCGAAAGTTTCATTCATGTACTTTTTTTTTGCCAACTTAGCTTTAAATAATCCGATACAAAGTTATCGAGAGGACTGGAAAAGGTTGTATATGGCACTAATAGCTAATTCATGCTTGGATGCTGAAAAAACTATATGTAATGATATACAGTATTAGCCACACCGGAAAATTGTAAGCTATTTACGAGCAGCTATGGTGGAGAGGCCCTTATGTTAAAAACATAAGCTCTTGAAATGTTGAGCTTAAAAATCATTAGTGACGATTGTCTTGAATGATGTGCGATTAGAATCTATAGAATCTATCTTCATTATTGTTTGACCTGTTTACAGGTGAAGAAGTTAGCTGTATATGCTGCAAGTGCCGCGACTGAGGAAGCTCGACATTTGATGTCCAAACTTAAGTGAGTGAGATTTCTTTTAACTTATTTGTGTACTCTTCATGTGCCGCGCGTATTTCCCATTCAACAGACCATTGTAGTATCGGTTCAGCTGGATGTGTATGTAACATATTCCACCTTTTGCAGAAGAGATGATTGTAGAAATTAAACCATGTTGTCAAACAACTACGTATACATGCAAAATGTCATTATGAATTCCAATTTTTATTATCCGTAGCTAATCCTTTCTCGGCAAACAAACACCGCACTTCCTTTCACCCCTCGTAGCCTCCTGTTGTGTATCTTGCCACTGATATTGCACTCTTTTCCTGCAGCAACACAACTCAATCGATCCCCTCGGATCAGCAAACGCAGAATGACGACACTTGCAACGCAGTTGAGAGTAAGTAGAACGTGGAAGGATATACTAGCACTTTTGAGCATTGGGCTATTCCAATTTAGGATTTTGTCACAAGAGTTTTTAATGTTACTCGCCTAGCATAACAGCTGTAGCATTCTTGTGGGATTTGTAGTAAGCACCACAGTTATTCAGATAGATAGGCTGATTTTGAAATGGTTCAATAAAAATTGAGTGTACAAATAGGTTTCGTTACAGCCATTTGTAGGTATATAGGTAAGGACTGTATTTTGAGACAAATTCAATTTGCTTCAAATACATTTTATATTTTTCTCATTTTCTATGTTGGATTGTGATACTATATGAATAGTACAAAATCCTGTCGGTTACGTATGTTTTTTTTTTTTTCCTCTTTTGGGCCAATTTAGATATTTTTGTTGATGCTTTTGTCTTTGCACCAAGTTGTTTCTTACTAAATGTACCACAACTCAATCCAAACACGACACTGTTCTTAAGCAAATCACGGCAGCGTGTATTACATATTTCTATAATAAACAATTTAATCATGAGAAAAGAGTTTCCAATTTTTATTTCTTTTCAACATTTCCTCCCTAATTAATAAAAGGATAAAACTCAACCTATTGACATTTTTGCGACTGGCCTCATAACCTAATTTTATAAGCACTTTGCCCCCTAACATTTGTCGACTTATTGTATTTACCCATCAGTGTATTTTCGACTTTCACACTACTCATATGTGTTGCACTAAATATATTTCGGCACGGTGACAAAAGGCAAAAAAAAACACTCAAACTACAATTATTACGACCAAAAAATGTCGAAAATACACTTCTGAGGTAAATAGAACAAATGTGCAAAGATTAGGGGAGTAAAGTACTTATAAAATTAGATTAGGGGGCAAGTCGCAAAAGTGCCAATAGGTTGGAGGGCTTGATCTTTTATCCCTTAATAAAATGTAATAGTATTTTCATGTCTAATGTCTAACTTTTTAGCAAATCGAAGCACAAATTCATCAAGTAATTTTTTTTTTCAAACTTCTTAGTTATGATGCGCCAATACTTAAATAAATCACATTTGTCAATATTGTGTTATGTTGGTCGTCGCGTCCGGCATGAGAACTTGTTTAAAATTTTGTATTGTCGTGTCTGCATCACTGTATTCGTGTTTGCTTTTTAGCAATATTTTGTCGATCGCCACGTCTGACATGAGAAATTGTTTAAAGAACTCGTGTTGCCGTGGTGGGATCACCGTATTCATGTACGTCACTGTATTTGTGTCTGCGCATCACAACTTCTTAGCAATATTTTGTCGATCGTCGCATCCGACATGAGAAATTGTTTAAATTTCGTATTGTCGTGTCTGCTTCACCGTATTCATGTCTGCACATCATAGCTTCTTACTTCTTAGTAATGTTATGTAGGTCATCGCGTCCAACACGAAAAATTATTTAAAAAACTCGTATCATTGAGTTCTTGTCGCTGTATTTGTGTTTAGCTTCTAGTAATGTCACACGATTACAATATTTATTTTTCTTCTCCTTTCAACTTTCATTGAAAACCTCAATAAATCTCAAATAAAAAAAGAAAAGAAAAAGACAACCTCAATGCCATATTCTTCATTAAAAGAAAATCAACAATAATATACCATTAATTTATTAATCTACCCCAAAATTCCCAACTGGTGCACATTGATTTGTCTCCTTCCTCTTCCAGACTTATCCCCAAATTCCTCTCACTACCAAAAGCCCTAAAAATCCAATCTTTATACTTCATTTCACTCATTTCACCTCCAAATTTGATGAATCTCAAAGAATCTGAGTAGAGCCCACTTCATTTTTCACCATTTTCTTCCAACCCCACCTCCCAATTTCCACTTTAAACCTCAACAAAACTCCGATGATCTTGTAAAAATCCAGTCTTTTTAATTTATTAGCTCAAATTAATAAACCCCTCTTCTGTTTTTTCAAGATTCTGTAATATGGCAGCTGCTTTAAGGTCAAAATCATCAAAAGACACAGCTTTTGTTGCTTTCTCCCAGTTTAGATACTTTATTCACTCGGGTCGGTTCAAGAATCTCCACCGGAGCTCCGGGTTTCGTAGTATTCATAAAACTAGCGATGGTTTAGTTTCCGATTTTCCGAGTAGGACGATTAGGCGTTTGTCGTCCCGTGGCGAGGGTATTGGAGAGAGTTCCAAGGTATCGTTTGGGAACAGTAGGGGATTTGCGATTTTGAGCTCGCAGGGCGATCCACCTGAGGTGTGGCAGCCGCCTGGTGGTAGGGGGGATGGGATTGTGGTGAGGCCTGGTGTTAAGTTTATTCAGGTGAGTGAAGGGGACGGGTCGAATGTGGGGTCCGGAGGCGGGTTTGGGCCGGGGCAGAAAGACGGGTGCTGGGGCGGGTCTAATCTGGGAACGGATTTCCCAACTCCGAAGGAGATATGTAAAGGGCTTGATAAGTTTGTCATTGGGCAGGAGAGAGCTAAAAAGGTTGATCTTGTTGGACTTTTTGCGGTTTGAATTGTGTTAGTATTCGTTAATTTCTCGGTATGAGACGATGGTCTACATCGGTTTAATGAGAGTGTTTGATTGTAGGTTCTTTCTGTAGCTGTTTATAATCATTACAAGAGGATATACAGCGATACCGCGGAAAGGTGATTGATTGCTTTTTGATTCTCAGCGTTTTTGGTATTAAGTTGTGGAGTTTTACGATGTGATGGTTTTTAAATTGTATCTGGCTGAATGGAACATTCATTTTAACATAGAGCTTCAAAATAGTGTTTCTTTGTGTATACATTTGCTAGTTTTCATGTTCCTGACATCGACATGAGAATTGCTAATATTAGTGTTACACCTTGAAATTTAGGTCTGCAGGGGGTACAGATGGTGAAAAAGCTGAAGGCATGGAAATCGAGAATGTGGAACTTGAGAAAAGTAATATTCTTCTGATGGGGCCGACAGGCTCAGGTAATTTACTCGTTGCTAGATTCTGTGTCATTTGTTAATTGTACTTGCATGTTTTATATATTCAGGCAATAGACTAATGTAATTGTCTTGTTATTAATTTGCGATGTGAACTCTTAAAATAAACAGCACTTGTTAATGCTTGTAGTAGCTACCAGTATGTATTTGTTTCGGTCAAATCTCTCTTTTTTCCATTCAACTGTTTCACTGTCTGATTTTATGCTTCTTAAGGACAGGGAAAACACTACTAGCAAAAACTTTGGCACGGTTGGTTAATGTTCCCTTTGTGATTGCTGATGCCACTACTCTTACTCAGGTGAGTATTTCTATCTTTTTTCATGATATAGTACAAGTTTCTGAAACTCAATGGTCTGTTGTTGCACCTTGGATTTCAATGAACTGATCATAGATTGTTATCATATAGTTTTTTTAGTAATGGGATGGTGGAAACTTTTTGTTTTGTGATGAAAGCGCGTGTTTTGCAGTAGGACGTGAAAAACTAGTTCTACTACTTAATTTACTGAAAAAGAAAAGGTTAAGCATATAATATCTTATATTTTGTTTAAAATTCTTATTTCGCAGGCTGGTTATGTTGGGGAAGATGTAGAGTCCATTTTATACAAGCTACTTACGGTGAGTATACATGGTTGTCTTTTGTTTATGGAAGATCTCTTGGTCCTTTTTGGTTTGTCGTGGTAGAGCTCTTAATTTAGTATACTTAGGATATTTGTTTTCTACATCTGTTTTACCTTATATTTTACGTCTTTCTTGTGCTGAGGCATTTGCTATCTAAGCTTTCACATTTGTCTACGAAAGGATTGTCGATCTAAAATGGATTTTCACGAGCACAGTGAATTCAATATGTAAATAACAAACTTCTTCAAAATAAATTTCTTTAGTTTTTCTTCCTGAAAATGAAGAAACATTGGGATTGGCAGGCGCTAAGATATTTTGCTACTAAATTTTTGGTATTATAATTTTTTCTCTTGCCGTTTCAGGTAGCCGATTATAATGTGACGGCTGCTCAGCAAGGGATAGTTTATATTGATGAAGTTGACAAGATCACCAAAAAGGTGCCTGTCTTCTTGCGGAAAAGAAATTTATCATTTCAATTTCTAGTGTCTTTTTTCATTTCTTATACATTATTTGTTGCATGATTAGGCAGAGAGCCTCAACATTAGTAGAGATGTATCAGGGGAAGGTGTTCAGCAAGCACTATTGAAGATGCTCGAGGGGACTGTAAGCACTTTAATTGCTTCACTGTTTTTTGTGATATATTTTACATAATTGTCATTATATGGGAAGCTGAGAAAAGCACGTGTAATTTTGAAGTGGACCATGGTTTTTTAATGTTGCATCATCTTGCTCACTATGCCCTTTTTAGCTGCTCATATATGTTGGTCTCGTGTTATTACAGTGAATTTCATATTACAGTGCTTTTTGTGCCTTATGTGAGGCTCCCCTCTTTCATTTAGTAACCGATTTACTATAAGAACCACTGACATATACTAATTCAGTTGAATCTCTTACGTCATATGTTGTATTTATGCTGGACGTACCTAAAGGCTGAAAGATCATTGAGACCAGACTAATTTAGTTTTGACCAGATGAGTCTTATCTAGATTTTGATCATTTGAGTTATTTTGTGCTTCAGGTGGTCAACGTTCCTGAGAAAGGTGCCAGAAAGCATCCTAGAGGTGACAATATTCAGGTAATATATCATCACTAGAATTACTATTCATGTTCTGTAGTTTTGTTTTTTGGTGAAATATGTAAGGAGAGATGTAGATAGGGTATCTTCTATATTGATCTATGCTTGCTCATGAACTAAATATTTCATTTTATACTTTTGACAGATCGACACGAAAGACATTCTGTTTATATGTGGTGGTGCTTTTATTGACTTGGAGAAAACTATCTCAGAGAGGTCAGTTAACTTTTCAACTTCTGAAAATATGAATATTGTTTAGTTTCTGTTTGTTCTGAAACTTAAGATCTTGTGAAATGCATTGCAGACGCCATGATTCTTCTATTGGCTTTGGTGCCCCTGTACGTGCAAACATGAGAACAGGCGGTGTCACAAGTGCTGCTGTCACATCAACTTTACTGGAGACTGTAAGCTTGGTTCAAAATTTGCGTTTAATGAAAATTTCTGCATATGCCATGTATATTGTGCAATCCAGCTATGAAATCAAGTTGTTATATGATGTTTTTTTCAGGTTGAGAGTAGTGATTTGATTGCTTATGGCCTAATACCCGAGTTTGTTGGGCGATTTCCTGTTCTTGTTAACTTGGCAGCACTTACTGAGGATCAGCTTGTTCAGGTGAGAACTATATTGTCAAAATTCTGAACATTTGATGCGTGTTCCTTTATGGACTTTCTGATCTGGAAACACTGTAATATCATTAGCTGTTCAGTTGGAGATAGATATGGAATTATGTCCTACAAAATAGTTAATTTGCAGACTAGGAAAAAAGATCGTTCTCGTCATGTTGTGCGTACAATGACATAAGAATGTGGCTATAAAGAATCAAGATAGCTCATGCATAAAGAAATAGTGAGTGGAAAAAGAAATATAAAATGATTTAATTTGGCAAACATTATAAAACTGTAAATTCTAAAGAATCCACAATTTCATTTTTCTTGCAAACAATTAGCGGTCTTCCTTTCAGGAGATCTGATGTTTGAGGATGTTGTTTCTCGACCTAACTTTAGAGAGCTTTTTTTTTTTTTTTTTTCCTTTTTTATGACCACCCTAATTTTAGAGAGTATTATCGTGAACTATCCTTTTGTTTTTGTGCCATCGACTTAAGCTGCTATTAATTGTTGCATGTTCCAGTGATATTTGTATTGTGACAACTACTTTGACCATATTGTGTACACTACAGCTTTATATTTTATATCATGGCTTATATAGAACTATTAACTTGCTTTCCAGGTTTTAACAGAGCCTAAAAATGCACTAGGCAAGCAATATAAGAAGATGTTCCAAATGAATGGGGTAAGCTGTCCTTTCTCGTTGAGTACTTGGTCATACCAATGAAGAAGCGTGTTAGCCATCATCGTTTCTGCTTTGAGTTAAAATCAAAGTTTTCACTTTTCTAAGTGTTTGTTTATCAGGTGAAGTTGCATTTCACAGAAGAGGCATTGAGATTGATCTCTAGGAAAGCAATAACAAAGAATACAGGAGCGAGGGGCCTGAGGTCAATGTTAGAGAACGTTTTGATGGACGCTATGTACGAGGTCCGTGATTCTTTCGAAATAAATTTGTTACTTTCCCTTATTAACTTGTATATCTTCGTTTTGTCACTCGTCTTTCTGTAAATTATAAGTTACTTATTTTGCAGATTCCTGATGTGAGAACGGGGGAGGACATAATAGATGCGGTTATAGTAGATGGGGAATCAGTCGGCGCTGAGAGGCGTGGATCTGGGGCTAAAATTCTTTATGGTAAAGGAGCACTTGACCGGTTTCTTTCACAAAACAAGTTGAAGAAGGATTCTGAGGTATGGCCAACTGAGAGAGAACCTAATACAAATAACTTCTTCTTAAGCATACATCTATTGTTGCTTGAACCTTTTATTAACATTATCCTTCATTTTGCAGACATCTGCGGATGGAGATGAAGGAGAAGCCGAGGTTGAACAAGAGCTTCCGTCTATTGTTGCATTATAAACTTTTTACTGGTCAATTTGTACAGCATAAGAAAGAAAAGGAGTAAAAATGGACTTCTTTTTTCACCAGATTTAGAGGCTCAGTTGTTACTGATATGTTGTATTTTATGAATGTACTGTAAATGGATTTGAGTTTTCTGCAATGATTTTACTCCATGCAATAAGCTCCATGCAATAAGCGAAGTGTGTTATTTATATTGGACACAATGAAAGTAAAGCAGCTATGTAGTATATTTAAGTACGCCTCTTGTAATTGCGGCAGCAACATCTTAGTTTCGGTGTCTTCA